>CM034412.1:9766498-11114998 GCA_019925095.2 Dendrolimus kikuchii
CCTGCACGGATGATCATAGCAATGCAATGAATGCAATGCAATGAAGTATATCATAGCAATGCAAACATTGATTCTGTATTATATCTTACGGCCTAAATATACATACATCTACACCACCGAATTAATATAAGTGAAATTTAGTGTAATATCAGATCTTATAAGGTAAATAAGGCCAGGTGTACATTCTCACTGTGTATAAAGTGGATGGGATGTTTTGTGATGTGACAACTTAACCTTAGAGTAGAAGGGCTTATTTTATCTTAGCGATAGAGCTGAAATGCGTTTTAAAATGTGAGCGAAAGCGGAGTCGTAACTATAATATTGTCAGGTGAAAATCCCTTGCAATGATAAGACTAATTATTAAATATACAACTCTTACACATATGCATAGTATTAGTACATTTTAATTTCTTCTTTTTGTGGATTGTTCGCAATTTTTGTAATATAATTTTCAGGTCATTTATTTATTTATTCGAGAGAATTTATCTTCAACCATGTAAAGTTTTCGCATCATATATATAAGTTATTTCGTAAGTTGTCAATAGTTACCTCTGGTGTAAAGGTGAGATCTGACTGGTAAGGCATTCGTCGCGGGTTCGATCCCTGCTTGAAGACTTTTTGTTCTTAATTAACAATATAATTATTCTTTAAAAAATTGGAAGTAAAACAATATGTGAAACTGATAATATACCGTTAATTTTGATGTCGAAATTTTCGAAAGTGTATTAAACTAATTAAACAGACCATTTACATACATCTTTGTTAAGACTGGTGTTTCATGAGCAGAAACCTTCTAGGTTTAAGTGGTGCTTCTTATTGTTCTTAATGTAATTGGTGTCTTTAAAACACTAATAGAGAGAGCTATAAATCCATTATTACATCTATCCTTTTTTCTTGTAAAACAGACCATGCAAATCTAGTCACGACCGCGAAATAACAATTCAAATTTATTGGAAACGGAGTTACCAACGACTATGTCGGCTTCTTATATGAAAGTTAAAGCATAAGCTAAGTAGACGAAGACCATAGCAATAGAGACTCAATACAATGATAAAATAGCATAATCTATAATATTATAAAATTCTAAACATGCTGTGTCTATTTAAGAAAAACAACTGGAATAGACTATATAAACGATGGAGAATAAACACGATACAATTTTTTTAGGCTACTTGTCTGTTTGCTCGGGATTCGCGTAAAAACTACTGGGCCGATATGGATACAGTTTTCGCTGATCGATAGCAAATTCTTAGACTTACGGCGCTACTTTTTATCCTGGGAATCCCGCAAGAATTTTTCTGGGAATGATTTAAAATGGCCAGATAAAAAAATCGAATTCCAATATGATTATTTCACTGATCGATAGTAAGTTTTATTTAAAAAAATGTGTGATACTTTTTATCCCGGGAATCCCGCGGGAATTTTCCCGGGAGCAGTTTGAAGTTGTCCGAGTGCATAAAAATTAGCTTATTCCGACACAGTTTCCAAGTCGCGGGCATGTTCTAGTAGTTTATACAGACGTAGTTATGAAAATCGTAACTATTATAACCCATAACGTTAACAAAACTAAGTACCTACACAGAAAAGTTCCAAAACACGTATTAAATATGTGCTAAAATAATGTAAATAATTTAATTTGTAAGATTTATCAACCTTATTTTTAGATAACAGGCTGCTTTCCTACATAGCTTTTTATCAACATCTTTTCTGATAGCTCATTGTTTGCAAAACAACAAATCCATAATTTTTCTTGAATTTTTAATAAAGGAAGCCTGTCGTTTTGCCAAGAAGTATTGTAATTATGCAATTTATTTTTGTATTTGTTTATTTTGGTGAGCAATAAAGTGTTATCTATTGTAATACTTGCAACTGGTCACAACACTTTATTATCAGAGAACCTTACGGTTTTAACACATTGCAGACACTAAGTCACTAACTCTTCACACTATACAAGCATATTTAGAACAACTCGCCATCACTCAAAAAAAATTTCAGTATATAAAACTTAGCAACAGGCACAACCGATAGCGGATTGAAGTCAATGATAAACTATTTTAATTAAAGTGTTATGAATGAAAAGAATGTAATACCTGTTTGGAAATTCCAGATAATATTTTATAGAAGATATTATATAAAACATTATATTGAAAGTTTTACATGTAATAAAACAAACCGAACACAGTGCAAATCTATCGCGTCTGCCAACATGAAAACAAAATTTAGTGAATACCGTTTATATACAATTGAGAGATTTTAAATTATAATTTGTACATAATCACTACATATTATTATTATATAAAATGGAGGTAAATTATGGAGAACTACTTACTCTATACAAAACAGGCGCTAATGACAAAAATATAACATTATTATTCAATTAAGGAAATGGCCGATTGTATCATTTAGAAATAAGAGGGTACATAACAAAATTAATTATTAACTTTAAACAGCAACATGACAAGAACAACTATGCTACTAAATAACTGTAACATTATCTATGTACCTATTTACATCCATGTATAAGGTAGATGTGCTTTCAAAGATCTATAAATGAACAATTTTATGTCACAAAACCGAATATTCTTAAGAGAAGAGGTTAAGTAGTTTTCCTCCGCTCAATTTTACTATCTAAAAGCTGAATTACACAGCTAGATAAAGTATATAAGATAATAAATAATACTTGCTACTATAATATGCATACCTTACCTGTCCTTTCAACTAACTGGGATCACCTCTTTCCATACTGTTGTATAAAGAGGATTAATAAAGAGAAAATAAATGGTGTTCAAATTGAAGTTGAGATATCTAGAAAAGATATCCCAAAATTCATCAATCCATTTCTTTATTTATGGATGAAGTTTTTTTTTACTTTATTGTAATTAAAATTAAATTCTAGCTTTTATAGATAAACTCGCACATGGTGGCTTGTTAGTACAGTAAAACCTCGATAAGTCGAAAACCTTCCAAACTTGAAAAAAAATTGTGTTCTTCCCTTCAACCCCTAAAACCTCCGTTGCTGGAAATCTGAACCCTCTATAAGTCGAAATAATTGCGAGTCCCTATGAGCAAATTCAGTACTTATTTTCCTTTTATAACACGAAAAAATAATTTGGACCTCTATATCTCGAACATAGCAGTATTGATTGTACAACCTTTACAACTCGATTATTTAAAAACCGACTTTAAGAATATGCCGACAATATCTTCTAAATTTTAATAAACTTTTTTAAAAAGGTTTTTAAATACAAGCTTTTGAGATCCTGGATATCATGTAGACGCAGAGTGCTAGCCAAGACAAGTAAAACGAGCCCAAAAACGACGAGTCTATCTTGTTTAGTACAGGAGTTCTTATGGCCACCTTCCGACTCCATCATCAGATCAGCTCCATGGTACCATATTATTGCATTGCCACTCGATATACATATTCGTGCAAAATTTCAGCTCAATCAGAAACCGGGAAGTTGGTCAAATTTAACTTGCAAGATTCCATCCGAACTTACATACATAGGTACATCCATTGCAAGTTAAATAAAAGCTTGTAAAAAATCTGAACCTCTACAAATCGAATGTTTCCTTACAAAATTCGCCAAGTTGAAATCCTCCATAAGTCGAAAACTCTAAGTCGAATTTTTTGGCGTCTAACTTCAGATCGACTTACAGAGGTAAGTTACTGTAGAATAAATACATTTTTCGTATTTTAAGCTCTACTACAGGCATTATGTACCTCCATATATAAATAATATCACCCTTCAATTCAACGGATATATTTTGTAATTTTTGGGTCGTGATCTTTAACTTATATAGAAAAGTGTCGCCAACTTTATATTTATAGTTTTGTTACTAAATAATATCTATTTCATATACTTAAGCATTGATCGGTCAGACTTGGTTTGGTTTGGCTTCAATTAAGGACATATTACACTTTGACTAAGGCGGTAGTTAAAAGGTATAAGGATTTGACTTTAATTCCATGTCTATTTACTTAAAAAATATTATTTAATTTATAAATGTGTTGGCTAGTGACAGTTGCAATTCAGCGAAAATTGTAATATGCGAATATTTGCTGCTCTATTGTCAGCCGTCTCACATCACCTCTCCGAATCCGTTCAGTAATGCATCAGTATCAGTAATATCGTTTTTATTATATAATTTTCCAAGTACTGTGTTTCATTATATGTCCATCTGCCCGACACGTCAACAATTGGAGACAGAAAAGACAGGTATACATGATGTATATATACCTCGTAAGTTCATGGTTGGTTTGTATGATGTATTTATACATTTACCTTATGATCATAGCTATTACTAATTACGAACAATAAACTCTTGTGTATTTTGTCATGTTTTGAAAGTACAAGAACGACTTTAATTAAATAAATAGATTAATGATTGAATATTGGATACTATAAGCAGAACGTATGTGAATCCATGTTCAAAAAGAAGAATAAGAAATAAAAGCTTACTTATAAAACAGCTGGAAGAAGGTTAAAAATGATGTTTAGTTGTATATTTTTATTTTCAAAAAGTATACTAATGGTTCAAAGTGAATCATAGGTATTGTTATTGATTGGTTGCTAAAATTGTTTGTTTGTAACCAAAATCAAAGGCATATAGATAAAAACGATTTTTCAAGCTGCCCCAAGAACTTCCTCATTTGACGTCACTCAAAAACCTACAATTTGGCTGATGTATAGGTCCGGTTTTGGCCTGGTGCTTACTTGCTTAAAGTTAATTTTTAAACGTCTGAATATTCATTAAAACTTGATACTGGCTATTAATTTTTAAAAAATACAAAATTTGTGTTTTACTTGACAACGACTTCAAGATGTTGTAGAAAGAAGTCGGTTAATATTTATTTCTTGGTTTTTAGTGTGAAGTCGGTTTTGTTTTTGTTACAAAAAATATTATTACTTACTTTTTAGTTGCGCAAATACTTCAATAGCTTTAGAAATAACATATTAAGCACCTGTAGAAAGTGTACAAATGGCACGCGTATACAAATTTGCCATTTCACTGTTCAGTGTAGCAAGAAGAGCATCTGCTCTTCAACAAAGGGTTGCTCTCAATTTCCTTGCGATTCACTAATCCGTTCCTTACTTGATAACCATGAGAATACCTCAAGAGTATATACTTCCGAATAAAGAAAAAAAATCAAAATCGGTTTACAATTGATGGAGAAATCGAGTAACATTAATGCAAAAACACATACAGACGAATTGAGAACATCCTCCTTTTGGAAGTTTGTTAGAAATGAATAACAGGAACAAGTTCTTGTCTTGAATTTATAAAAATTGTGCAATAAAGTCTATGTCTATTATAAATTCACGCTGAAATCAAATAACAATAAGTAAGGTATCCTCTTCATGTTACTTCATGTACATGGTTTTGAAAAATTATGAGCAGCAGTTTGCGTAAACTTCACGTCATGTTGAGCTAAATGTAAGGTTGTAAGATACCTAAATATCTTATTTTTCTCCAGAAATATGCATGCCGCCGGTATTTTCACCTTTTATTCTGAAGCTAGGTTTTTCTCGGTGTTAACCCGAATTTTTCACCCAAGAAAATTTTAGTATTTTTGTCACACGTCAATTTGTTAGAGGAAAATGATATTTTTACGTGTCATGAGCCTAATATGCTTTTGGTGTTGGGTCAGCATACATCAAAGTTTGAACGTGTATAATATATAGGGAGGGAGTAAGACTCACGTAAGAAATAATTTTGATAAAAAATCTGGTATTTAGGAGTAAGTAGTTTTCCATTTTTTATATAAAAATCTAGCTATTCCTCGCGGGTTCGTTTCCTTTAAATTTTGTAGTGGAGAACCGGCAATTGGTACGCACACGCTCTTCTTAAAAATTTCAAACATAATTTTTAATTCTAAATACCCGTAACGCCATCTAGTGACGGTGGAACTAAGAATGCAAGCAATATATTAAAATTTACGTCGTCACTGTCGTTGTCGTAACTGTGTACTTGCTAGTGAGTTGCAACGGTGGCTTCAATTAAGGGCGATCTGCACACCATCTTTTCAGCTATATTCGTCTAATCCTCATAAATAGCATTTTTTCAGGATGAATGTTTACATACCCCTGACAACAGGTATGCAAAATTTAATGACAATGTGTTATAGGCTTAAAAGCGTTACAAACAAACACACATTATCATTTATAATATTAGTCTAGCTTACACCATAGGATTATGAGGAGAGATGAAAACCATGTGACGAAAAATTTTTAAACTAGAAGCTTGATGGATATAAGTTTAAAGGCAGACCAAACAAGAGATAGTGACTACAATGCAGATATAGGGGACTCGGCTTTCCCCCAGCAGTAGATGAGGCCTTTGGGAAGCCGTCTGCTACAGTCCACTGATTAACCAAGGGTAAATACCCGTGGCCCTGCCATAAAGTGAAGGGAAGGAACATCGGGGTGTTTTAAAGGCTATTCTGGTTAAATAGCCGGCGAGTCCCAAACACCTCCACCGCCAACTTCTTAAGAAAGTGAAGGGAAGGAGCATAGGGTTTTTAATGGAAACAAAGTTCTAGCACAGCAATAAGCTGAATGCAAAGCTTATTGCTGTGCTATGCCAGAACTATATCCGAGGCGGCACTGATTTACAGAGCAAACCTTCGTATGAATTTCAACCTGTTAAATTAAAATTAGAAATTATAATATTATACGAGAAAGATGAAATCCATAATACCCCATGGAGTTTAAATTATCTGTAATCTTTTTATGGTTGCCTTAATTATTCACAGCCTTTTGTTCGCGTTGATCCTTTTGTATTGTCTAGTAAGACGTCATAAATCCTTTCTTCTATTGTTCAAATTTCGTTGCACATTCTAAGAAGCCATGAAGCTTACAATTCCAAGCAATAGTGGACTTCTTGCTGAAGTGCCATGTCTATTTTACGAATATATAAAGTTGATGAGAGACTGACTTAGTAGAATTTCAATTGCTATCGAGGCGTTACTGAGTGTACCATTCGAAACGGGAATCTCATATTGACGTAATAGATAATCTCTTATCTATTACGATTTCCTGCCTTACAGTTGGGATTTGTTGCATCCGGTTGTGTCCGTAAGAACTTTGTATAACTATATGTGTACACCTAATAAACTTTGTAAAATTGCAACAAAATTTTAAATTCGAATCCCACAAATGCTTAACAGTAAAATAAATTATATTTTTTATTTATTTAACACAATAATTTACATATTTTTAAACAAATATTCACATAAAATATACGAAATATACATTTATTAAAAAACTATAAAACACTGGAGCACGCTGGCAGTGGGCCTGAGCAATCGCGTCCCTAGCTACAAGATGGCAAAAAGTTATCCAACAAAATGGCACCTACATACTTTAGTGAAATGTAAATAAACTTTATAAAAAAACCTTTGGAATTTTTGTATAAAATGCGAAGAAACTTTTTCCCCAACCTATATATATATATATATATATATATATATATATATATATATATATATATATATATATATATATATATATATATATATATACATAAGACACATACATATATAATGTAAAATATAAACATAATGATAATGTAAGACAGATATAGTTGTACCCTTTAACTGTTATTTCGTATTCTGATTTAGATGTACAGATAGCAATTTCACAGTAATACATTACTCTAGAAGATTTTGTCCAGAATTCTCTTATAACCTTTACCTTTCGTTATATAGCTTCATGTCTCGTAAAATATGACGCATTTCTCGGTCCAGTACCCCGGTTATATTCAATTCCGCACCCCGTTGGTGGCATTAATTTCTTATTTCATTTGCATTGCTAAGCGTATCCCGACGCTTCCCGTCTAGGATTTGATTCGAAACTGTGCATTTCAAATATTTGCTTTTCATAGTTGTTTTCGTAACATTTGCATACTCTAACTAGATTTTATTAAATTTGATTTTTAGGTGGCTCTTCTACTTTCTTCTCTCGATAACCTAAAAACAATCTTATAGTCTCACTCCAACGTCTAAAAAGAGGTTAATATATCGTATCATTATATAGCCGTACATCTCACGGCGACCCTGCCATGCACGGGCGTAAGGCGTTAGGTATAAATAAATGTGCAGCGCATGAACTTTAAGACATAATGACGCTATCGTCGGTCGCGATTTGCGCAATAAAGTCGTGTTGTTTTCTTTTGAACTATTTACGAAATATTAATAATATTAAGAATGGGCAAGCAGTGCTTTAAATGTATGTGACAACAAATACCCGCACATCGCAATATAAGACCGCTCTTTGTTAATGTTGAACAAAGAGCGAGCGGCCTTGTATTGAGATGATGATTTTACATAGTTTTTAAAAATGTAGCATTAATTTTTGGTGAACAATAAAGTGTTTTTATTCATTCATTCAAATGACAGGGATATATAAATTTCTTTCTTTTTCAAATTTAATATTACGGGTATTGGCCATATGTTATAAATCACGTAATAATACGAGTACTCTCTGTGTGTTTCCTTGACACTTTTGCAGTTCGAAATAACCTTGTTCTTGTCCCAAAATTCGCCAATTAAGAATGCCTCGCCACCTAGCGAACGGCGGAACAGTAACGTGTACACGCGCTGCCCCTCATTGATACCCAAAATTCAAATTACTGTGTTTAGCATCTAGACTACGTCATGGGCGTCAAAAAAGAACAATTCGGTGAGTCCTCTCTACTGTTCTATTCTTCTGTCAATAGAGTGTTACTCGTTTTTTATTCCGTTATACATTCTGCCATTCTTGCCAATGCGATGAAGCCATTTCTAAAACCAGCGCGTAACTATTTCGAATTATAACTAAAAATATGCAAAAAATAATTTTACCTCCTAAATGTACTCCGTCAACGTGATGGTTCTAACACATAGATAGACAAAATTTCTAAAAGTTACATTTTAGAAATCTGCATGAAATTCGAATTAGCCCTCCTGATTTAGAAATTGTTAAATTCATTGTCGTAACTAATAGGGTCTCCAGATTGAATTTACGAAAACTACCCATATCCATAAGTCGTGGTAGCGTAATGACTAGCGCACGCGTTCCATACTCAAAGGCCGCGGGTTCGATCCTGGCCGGAACGCATGCACTACTTAAGTTTTCTGACCTATAATAAGCCTCGCGCAGAAGGTTCAGTTTTCTGACCTATAATAAGCCTCGCGCAGAAGGTTTGCCGATGAGTAATGTAATACTTGCAACAACTCAGAAGCGTTTTTGGTAATAAAAGAACAGCAACTAGTCACTATACTTATAATCAGAGAACCTTACGGCTTACATATATTTCATACACTGACTCTACACAAACATTTTTAGAACACCTCGCCATCCCTCCAACAGTTTTTCATTATATGAAACAGCAAATTGGCCCAACCGATAGCGGATTGAAGTCATTGATAAACTATTTTAATTAAAGGGTTATGAATTAATAGAATTTAATACATTATTATTTCGAAAAACACAGTATGAATCTATCGCGTCTGCCAACATGAAAATAAAATGAAGTGAATACCATGTATATACAATTGAAAGATTTTGTATTAATCTGTACACAATTACCACATATTGGAGATAAATATTATTGCATAAAATTATGTTAAATTATAGAGAACTACATACTCTATACAAAACAGGTACTAATCACCGAATAAATAAAAATATAACATTATTATTCAATTTAGGAAATGGCCGATTATATCGTTTAGAAATAAAAGGGTACATAACAAAATTTCGTAAACAAGTTATGTAAAGTCATTTGATAATAGGCTGGAGCTTACCTCGCTCAAAGGATTAGCCTTTGTATCCAGCGAGGTAATGCTGCCAGCCTTCTAGGTACAATGCCCAGCGACAGTGGTCTGGTGGGGCTGGACGGGCTTTAATATAGGTTTTATTTTAATATTAGTTTTTTTTTACTATTGTATATATATTTTTAAGTTAGGTTTATTTATAGGATATTTTAGATTTTTAATTAATATTAATTTGTATAGGCTATAAAATAATACAACATTATCAAATGACTTTACATAACAAAATTAATTATTAACTTTAAAAAGAAACATGACAAGAACAACTATGCTACTAAATAACTGTAACACTACTTACTATTATTGTATATACTTATGCAAAGTATATACAATAATAAATTTATTGCAACAACTATTTATGTAACCTTTTTTGTCAACCCTACTGACCATCGACGCGTGACATCATGAGGCTATCGGCAAACCTTCTGTGCACGGGTAGTAAATGTGCATATTGTTACAATTACCACGTGCTAACAACGGTGAAGGAAAACATCGTCATTCAACCTGCACCTTGAGATAACCGATGAGTCAAACCTGCCAAGCCGCCCTGGACAAGCGTGGCGGGTATACTGTCCGTTTCCCCTATAACGGGACGCCCGAGTCCAATAGTGGCACATTTATGGGCTGTTATTATTATTATATATTATATACCCATATCCGACAAAACAATATTATTTCAGAAACTCTATCCCATACAAATTATGGGACGAAAAATTGGCCAAGTGCGTGTCGGACGACGCGCATTGAACGATTTTGTAGAGCCGATAAACTTTAGTAATTTGTTTTAACCGGCTTCTAAAAAGGAGAAGGTCTCAATTTGTACCTAGAGTAATATTTTTTTAAATAATAATAATTAATAATCGGCAGACAAACACACACATTGTATATCCCCAAATTAAGCAAGTTACGCTTGTGTTATGGGTAATATACAACGTACTACTCTGGGGCCGATCACAGACACCCAGACCATAGTAAATAACGGAGAAAATACGTTTCCGAAATTTACTATACTAGGAATCGAACCCGGAACCTTTGTGTTGCAGTGAGGTACGCCAGCAAAGGCTTAGCCTGCTCAACCATAGAGGCCGTCGAAATTGGATTACATAACCAAAAACTATTACAATTATTATACAGAAACATGTTTGGATTTAACTTTTATTAACAACTTCACTCTCAAGTATTTTATGGCATTTTCAGTGAGACTAGGGGGATAAAATTACTTCCCGAATTACCCCAGCGCTCAAATTTTCGTCCCCAAAAAATTGTATAAAAATTCTTGTCCCCAAAAATCCTCAATCTGGAGACCTTAACTAAACACCCGCAACAAGTTTATTGTGATATGATTTATGTCTCTGCAGACCACGGGCCATACAAATACTCCGGCCTATTGGAGGGCTTGCGTGGGGCCATGGGGAGGCCAACACGTAGAGGCCCCTTGACAATTTTAATATAAATATGGTGTGACACTGACCGGCGATTATCACTGTCTACACCATATAATAATGCACCCAAGTACAAGCCTGGGTCAGTGTAGGCCTATTGTAGAAAATGAGAACAAAAGGTACCGGGCTATTGCGGTGAACTGCTAGTGGTACTAGGGGTTTGGGAATATGGGGACTATGGCGTCTGCCCGTCGCAATGTTCGAAAAAACGTGGAAAAAATGGGCGGACGGTGACTCGCCACTCCCTGCATGGGTCCCAAAAAATGGATCTCACTAGCGGAGGGTGATGTCAGGAGCCTTAAGAACAGACGAGCTTGCATGACAAGAGTTATGAATGTCAAAGAGGCAAGTGAGGTGTGTAAAAATAAGCCTAAATGGCACTCTGTTATTCGTGCCTACCCCGCAAGGGAACTGGCGTGAAGTTATGTATGTATGTATATATTTTATAAAGTCCAAGGAAAATATCAATATTTTCGTGTAATAAATAATTAGATTGATCACCGCAGAATGCCGGCGGTCACAAAACGGATACAAATTGGATTTCGTCAGAGACAACTTGCCCTAACACTATTACGGAGCAGCGCTGCGGACAGAATTCGTAAAAGCATCCACGAAACTTCGAGAAATATCGAGATCGTAGATTTATGTAGCGGATGGTAACTTTTATTTATTAAGGAACACCAATAATGGCCGGCGTATATATCTTACCGACCGTTCATTTGTCTTACTCGTCATCATCCCAGCTTTAAATCCCGGTTGCATTTGAAGAGTTCACTCCGTCGCCCAGTGTCCGCTTTCCTACTTTTTTTAATACACTTCGCGCGGTCTTCAGCATCCCTCGTTTTGAAGCCATTACGCATGTCATCCTTCACAAAGCCAACCCAGCATTTCTTGGGCCTTCACCTTCGACGGGGATCTGGATGTGGCGGCATGGCTAGACATTTGTTCCCCATATAAAACAACATACGTTTGCTTTACTATCGGTTAAAATTTGACTTAAGCTAATAATGTCAAAATTCAACCCATTGTGGGGCAAGTGAATGAATAGTATAGGGACCGGTCATACGTGAAGCTTCATAAATACAACATAATACTGATGAACGAATGACAACTCTTTACCGTTTATCGTAAACTTAAAATTAGAAAATCTATAAATAAATAGTGTTGAATTCTAGGCATTCTTGTCACTCAAAGCCAAGAAGAAATCCTTCATACTAAGCCGCAAGCAAAGCGGCAGTAGCTGCGCGACTGTCGCGCGACAACCGCGCTGCTTAAAAGCGGAAGACTTTCATACTAAAAAGAGCAGCGTGATACGTGATTGTCACAGCGCGTGCGCTCAGTTGGTTTCGAGCCAGTATAGTTTATCATCTATGGAGCCAGTGTTGCAAGCGGACGTACATACAATTATTGCGCAATGAGCAAATTCGACACAGAACAATTTGTCACTGAAGTTCAATTGCGTCCTGCTTTGTGGGATTCGAGGATCGATGATTACAGCAACAGGATCACTATTTACACACCGATTTCGAAACAAAGGATAAATCGAGTAATGATTTTTTTTGTTAGTTATGAATGTTACGTTTATGGCGCCGAAGGAGAACCAAAAACAGCAAGAGCAACAATGATCTTTCCTCGTTGGAATCCATTATTGGAATGAAGTGCGCCACGTTAATCTAAACAAATCGCGCGGCTGTAGTTGTAATAAGAAAGGATGTGCTGCTGTCGCACTGCTGCCGCCTTGCTGCCGCACCGCTTGCGACCTAATCTGAAGGCGCTCTAATAGCTAACATTAATAAGTATCTAATGCTAATAATAGACAGATAAACCAATTGAATCATTTTGGTTGAAAGGCACAGAATTGAAACGACACGACGGCATTCAACAACATTAAATGATTAAAATTTATGTTATGTGCTGGCGCCATCTATTTCCCAGTTGGAAATTGTGTTTTGGATTTATAGCATCTTGCAACCCCCGTACGTTGTCGCCGCCCGCTCTGCGCGTGAGTCAGTACATCGTCAGACGCCACGCCGCCGCAACGCACGCATAGCTCGATCGTGATAGCACACATTACTTATGCTATTGAAGATTTCCGCATCCTACAGTTAGTTTCTAGGACATTCACCTCGTCTAATATATAAACTTAAGTGCCACCTTTTGTATCTCGCCACGTGGATTAAAAGCGACAGATAATCTGAACCAGCGCTGTTGTGGGCTGGTGGCTGATTGCGGGGTGAGTGCAAGACTTCTGTATTTTCCGGGCACTGGTTTTTAATTGGGAAATAAGGAATAGCCATATATTAAACACATAACCCCCATCCCGAGGAGATTGCCTGATTGCGTCTTCATTATATTATTTTTCTTTACTGTTAGCAAGTGGTAATTGCAGGTCAGAAAACTGCCTAAACATTGCATGCTTTCTCGCCAGGATTCTAACCCGCGCCCTTTGACTTTGGAACGCGAGTGCGCTAACCACTAAGCTGCCACGGCTTACATTTTATAAAATTATCTGCTGCGCCAAGTAGCACCTAAGACAATACAATAAAAAATAAATCTGCACAAATAATCCTGCTTACATAAACAAAAGTTATTTTTGAATAAGTTCAACGCAAAAATGGAAAAGTTCGTTTACTTTCAGATAAACCAGCAAATTTACACGTAAACCCTTTTCGCGTTAGCAGTTTTATCGATAAAGTCGACTTGGTTTATATGCAAATAGCTTCGGTTAACTCAGACGAAACACGATTTTGCCCGCACGTAAAGGACTAGACAGCGCCGGATGGCAACTAATAACCTCCGGTTACCGTAGACGCTCTCCCGTATCTATCTGGGCGTAGTAGTACGACTGTAGACGTGCAGCTCAAAAAGTGTAATCATCGACATATAACCGAAGGACGGACAGTCATAGCCGCCATGGTGGTAAAAAAGTACGGCTATAGAAATATGACCAGAAATAAATGGTCATCCAGATATAACGGAAAGACGCACGGTCATAACCGCATAGCCATAGAAGTGCGGCTGTAGATGTATGGCTTAAAACGTATGATCGTAGACCTATAATAGAAAGACGCATGGCCGTAGCAAAATGGTCTTTACAGTACGGCTGAAAACGTATAGTCTTAGATGTATAACCGGAGACGCACCGCCTGAGGTCATGACACTCAAAAACAACGTCAGCTGTCACTAGTATCTATAATACCAAATCCAGGTCACCCAAGTGTTCCTCCAAGCACGCCCTTCGCACTGGCTCTTAAATAACTATACTTGAATAACACACCAGGGACGCAGACCCCAGTAGATGGGGTGAGATAGTGATAGCCAGGTGGTAGGGTGTTTTCCCGTCTGGATGGCTACCACCACTGATCTAGAGTATGCCGCCATAACAACCTTGAGTTGTGTCCCGGCATTAGCGGCCAGGTCCCAGTCTCCCTTAAGAGAGCAGCAACGTATTTGTAACGCCTCTGGTGTTGCAAATGTCCATAGGTGATGGTAACCGCTTTCCATCTGGTGGGCCGTCTTCCTGTCTGCTGAAAAACGTACAGGCAAGCGTCTTCATTTAATTTTATTAAATAAAACTACTAAAATTTCTATTTTTTTTTTATTGCACGAGTTCAGCAGACAGGCAGACGACCCACTTGATGGAAAGCAGTTACCATCGCCTATGGACATTTGCAACACCAAAGTTGCTACAAATGCGCTGCTGCTCTCTTAAGGGAAACTGGAACCTGGTCACTAATGCCGGAACACAACTCAAGGTTGTTATGGCGGCATACTATAGACCAGGGGTGGTAACCATCCAGTCGGGCAAATGCCCTACCACCTGGCTGTGGGTTGTTTTGTCGCCTCTTACGACAGGCCGCCCGGCCGCAGGAAATTGTATTCTTTCTCCGTTCCTGCACGGATAATTCTATACCGCGATCCAAATTATGGTGTGGTTTTAGTGGTCTTCAGGCAACCTCTACGATTCCCATACTGCCTTTTAGTTTGTCCTCAGATAGTAGTAAAGTATATTTAACAAAAATTACTTTAAAAAAGTCAATTAAGTAGTTTGTCGAATTATTTTACGGTATTATCGTTTATTGTATTACTAGCATGTGCCAGAGGAACTTCGTTTGCGTTGCTAAGACCACGAAGTATTTGTTAGTGAATTGCAATAGCAGCGCCAAAAGAAACATTATAATAGCGCCACCTTTTTCGTTATATTCGAATATTTCACAGAAATATCGGAATGAGAAGTATTCTATGTGTCGACTTAGGATATAAGCCAGCTCAGTGTCGAGATTAAATACTATCCGTTTAGTGGATTTCTTGTAATGTTTTAACAGACAGACAAATTCTAAAAGTTACATTTTCGAAACCTACTGGTCCAAATCATCCCCTGATATTTTCACATTGTTAAACAGAATGTACAAACTCGATCCTTCTGCAGATTTATTATATTATAAAATTATTAATTCAACTTAATTCATTCAATGCTTAATCACATCTATACTTAATATTATAAAGAAGTGAAGGTAAGTTTGGATATTCGGGGTAATCTCCGGTATTACTGATCCGATTTTGAAAATACATAGGCTATATTTGATTGTGATTAATAAATCAAAAAAAGTCAAATTTTTTTAGGCCCAACGAAGTGGGCACGGGAATGCCTGTCAAATATATCATAGCAATAACGTTCCACGCAAGAATTGCGTACATCCTTGTATGAGGCACTGTCAGTGCTTTTTCATTTATGAATGAATTAAAAGGTTACAAAGCATAATTAAACCTTGATATGCGTGCTTGGGTGCATGTATGCGTGTACATGTGTATTTTTAATGACGCCCAGCGAAGTGGACACGGATCTCCTAGATATCTAGCATGTAATTTAATCATTTAACAAATATTCGTATTATGTGTACATGTATATTAATTAAAATTAATCTTATTTTATTATGTATAGGTACCATATTCAATTATTTATAAATTTTATTTTAATAGTCATATATTTTCGTCATTTAAATATTCTTTAATAGAGTTATATGCTTTGCCATCAAAAACGTTTTTTAATATATTTTTAAAAACAGTCATAGATTTAATATTTTTAATAGACGCAAGATTTAATGTTAAGTGATTAAATTTCTTATTATCCAGAGATTAAATATTACTATTATTCCATAGTCAACTGACAGTAACAGTAAATGTGATGCAGTTGTGGTGTAGTCCAAATGTGGTCCGTCAGACCACCGTGATACTGTACCTATATAGTCTAACCATGTACCCGTTAACGATTGCGCCGCACGGCTGCAGTTCAATGTACAGGCAAAAAATTTCGTCGAAACGAACCGATTTCAATTGTTAAGAGAAATCATTTGTAAGCGTGTCACTTTAAGCTTGAATGATTCCAAGGATTACTTGAAACATTGGCGGATATAATATTGATGGCGTTTTCGAATCTTGAAATCTTATCGATGCGAATAATTTATAATGACAAGTACTTACATAAAATAATGTTGTTTCCTTCAAGCCATATTCTTTGAATAAACAAACAAAACAGTCACACCATAATAACCCTCAGATAAAAATTAAAAAGTTATAAAACATCGCTTTTGACCTACATTTCTCCACTAGAAATAAGTACCATGGACGTAGGTATCTAAACAACAAATCTTGGCCCTTTTAAGATGCCCAACTCGAGACATCGAATTAAGGGCTTTTCGTCTCAGTAGGATTATCTGATTGACCCTACAGTCGATGGAATCGTAACCCATAAAACCAAGTTAAATAAAACTCAGTAGCCATGTTAAATAGGAATAAATATGAAAACGAACAACATATACGAATAAATAATAATTATATGACAATATTGAGTCTATAATTTTGACTCCAAAATACTTCACTTGACATATTCGTATCAACTTTCAGTATATTGATCTTGCTCACGAGGTTACCGCTATGTGGAATCTGGACTCTACAATCATAGTACCGATAGTGGTGTCAGTGAATGGACTAATAGCGAAGAGCCTTGATCGCCACCTTGAAAGGCTCTTGCTTGGTATCTGGTTGAAGGATCGGATGCAGAAGGCAGCTCTGTTGGACACGGCCCGTATTGTGAGGAGATTCCTGTGTCTGGAGCCTTAACCACCGGTAGCCTGGACCCTAGGCCCCACTGCCGGCGAAGATCAGTTATATAGTTAAAACGCCTAATGGACAAAACAGGAGACCGGAAGGCTGGAGCTTACCTCGCTCAAAGGATTAGCCTTTGTATCCAGCGAGGTAATGCTGCCAGCCTTCTAGGTACAATGCCCAGCGACAGTGGTCTGGTGGGGCTGGACGGGCTTTAATATAGGTTTTATTTTAATATTAGTTTTTTTTACTATTGTATATATATTTTTCAGTTAGGTTTATTTATAGGATATTTTAGATTTTTAATTAATATTAATTTGTATAGGCTATAATTAAATAAACTAAATAAATTAAAAAAATAAAAAAAAACTTTCAATTGTAATTACTTAAATTTACTAAATTAATTTAATTAAATTATCAAAATACACCTATAGTGTAAATAATGTTGCAAATCATTATATTCTATATTATTGATATTCTATCGATAAATAATTAACTTCTATAAAAGTAATAAGCTTGTATAAAAATTAATGAAAATTATAGTGATTAATTAATCTATGACATTATTGTTTATGCATGATGAAAGAATGACTAAACAGATATACAATGCAAGAGTGAATGGATGCAGAAGTCGTGGAAGGCCACGACACACCTTCCATGATCAAATTGATCGTGTACTAGCAGAAAGTGATGTCAGGAGCCTTAAGAACAGACGAGCGTGCATGACAAGAGTTATGAATGTCAAAGAAGCAAGTGAGGTGTGTAAGAATAAGCCTGAATGGCGCTCTGTTGTTCGTGCCTACCCCGCAAAGGAACTAGCGTGAAGTTATGTATGTATGTATGTATTATTGTTTATTATACCTAATTATGTACTAACAAAATGTTATCATATTATCTATTATCTCATCGGGCCAAATGTTGTTTCTTAATTCTATTTATACCACTTTTATATACACAGTTTAACAATAAATAAAAATAAAATAATTGTAAATGTTTGTTTTTATTCTTCTGCGCGACTAACGTGTTTGTCAGATATTATGTTCTTATGAAATGAAATAAAATATTTATTCTTGCATAAATGTTGATTTTATTTTTAAAAATAGTCCAGTACTTTTACCAATTGTGTGCAAGGTAACATTATAACAGTTTTAATTTATTTAATTAGAGTTCTAGGTTTTTCTTTTTCTATGTATCGTATGAAAATACGTCTTTACGCATATTTTGTGTCTATTTATATTTAATAGAACTTTAAATTAAAAATGGTGCATTTCGAACTCGGGCATAGTGGAGTCCTCTATAAATAAGACAACTGTCATCTCAACTTGCCTATTTGGGAAACTAGGTTAATGCGAAGTCTCCATAAGTAATAAAAAATATAGGTCCCTTCAGATCCCAGTTGTACAAGTTTCGTTACATATTTATTACTATTTGTCATGTGTGTGTGTCGCTTTTAGAAATATTTTTTCATTTATTCTTTCATTAAATTTCATACACATAGACCCAGTAGTTGCAAGGAAAATAAATGTGACATACAAAGATACGACAGATAATACGATTTAATAAAGGATCCATTTTTAGTATAATGGAAACATAGCATTTATAGGCCAAAATAAAACGCAATACCAAAGCCGCCTACCCGCCGACGGCGCCGACACAGCCCGCCGACACAACCCGGTGGCCTATATGAAAAGAATCATGTCGACAACATGCACCCGCATGTGCTGCCCGCCGATATGTTGGCGGCAAGCGCTGAATTCTAGCGACAATCAAGCTATAGTGACGTGTTGTCTTTTTTGTTCCTCATCTGAAGATGCTGACAGGCCGCCAACAGTTTTCCTATTTTTTTTTTAAATTTATGGCTTGGCAACTAGGCCTTTAAGCCAGGCGCAGTTGTATTTCAGGCTACAATCCACACCATTCAACGGAGTTCTTTTGAAAACTCGAACGGCCACATTTGACTATACAGTTCACATTTCTCACAAAAACACATAATTACTACTCAAAAACTATCAATATCCTACAAGTATTGTTCATTTTAGAGTAATTTTGCACATTTTTAGAAAATAAAATTGCACAGCGCAACGTCCCCTTTCAGTTCCCGCCAAAAACTCCACAGTTTTCCTATTTGCAATGAGTGAAGCCGCCAACTAGCCACCCGAAAAGGAGTTGCCGACATAGGTGTGTATTGCGCTTTACATTACATGCCAATATCAACTTATTTAACAGAATGAAAAGAAAATATTAACTTCCATCAAAATCGTTAATTAATTAAATTTCATATTTTATTTTTAGTAAGCAACCTTAACCTTTTCCAATAATAAATTCAAGGGCTATCTATCCATCAGCTTTACAAGAAATCGACAGTCATCCACATGAATGCTTCTTTCGACGCAAAAGGTAAAAGATCGCGCCGTTATTTTATATGTAAAATAGCTATTCATAAATCCTATATTTGTGATGCTTTCAAGGAATATACATTATTTGACCCATCGATCAAAAAGAAAGCAAACAATCAAACCGCTACGGAACTATCAGTGCCAGTGTATTATTAAGAAGTAAATAATTGAGATTATTTTTTTTTTATTGCAGGAGTACAGCAGACAGGCAGACTGCCCACTTGATGGAAAGCAGTTACCATCGCCTATAAACATTTGCAACACCAAAGGTGCTACAAATGCGCTGCTGCTCTCTTAAGGGAGACTGAGATTTGAGATTGTTGTAGCCGTTGCGGCAAAAAGGGACAATTATAATATCATCTGTTTTCGTATGTCAATCATTTATCTCAGAAACCATTGGGCATATATTATATAGACAAAATTAATAAAAAACGTGTGCGTCTCCAGAGGCCCGACAGAAGTGATAACCTAAACTAATCTAAGTTGAACTATTTAATATTGAAATTATTTAACTTGAGAAAAGCTTAGGTTATTACTTAAATGTTATGTATATTAATGTGATAATGTAAGGATAGATTATTTATTAATAAAATCTTTTATTGATTATAAAATATATTTTATTCTTAGTTAAAATTCTTGAATATGTACATTAGAATTTTGTATATGTACATTATTAATATCATTATTTAATCTAATAACCGAAATACGGCTAGCGCTGTGGGTTAGAGTGAGAGAGGAGGAGCCTGCCTACCGCTGCCGTACGCGTGAGAGAAAGGGAAGCCAGACAGACTGGCGCCGTAACGCGTTGCGTAACGAAGCGGTTTACCGTCCCATGAGAAGTTGAAGTAATTTTAATAAGAATCTGTAATCTATATATATCTATCTATCTATACATACATATAATAAAACTGTAGAGGTTAAATTTCTGTAAAATGAAAAAAATGTTAAAACCGAGTCAGGGGATGTAAGATGTGAAATAGAACTATTTTAGATTTTTTTTAATTTTTTTGTTTTTCTGTTTGTCTGTCTGTTTGTACCGACTAATCTCCGAAACGACTGGACCGATTTAAATGAAATTTTGTATGGTGGTAGCTTATATCCCTGGTCAACATATAGGATACTTTTGATCCCGAAAAATTAAAGAGTTCCCGTGGGATAGTTTAAAAACCGCACTACGCGGACGAAGTCGCGGACATCAGCTAGTACTATAATAAATCTGTAAGTGGTTCGAGTTTGAACATTGCGTTTAAAAATTTGAAAAAATCACAGGAAATAATTCGGACCAGGAGATTCTGAAAATGCAATTTGTATAATTTTTGTCTGCCTGTCTGTTAAAGCATCACGTAAAGACTACTGAACGGATTTAAATGAAATTCGAAACGGAGCTAACTTATATCACGGGGAGTAGTTTAGGATACTTTTACTTAGGATACGTCGTGTCCGTGGGTTAAACGAAAATAGCGAAAAAGATGGCGCTGCGATTGCATCTTTTTTGGAAACTACTGAACGTATACGAATGATACTCGACATAAGATTGGTTTATAGCCCGAATCAACACTTAGGATACGTTTTACCCCGATAAATGAAGTCGTTTCTTTAGAATATACGGATTAGATAAATAGATGGCGCTGGAATCGAGTTTTTCAATTCACTAAGAAATACCTACGCTACTATAAACAACATGTCATTCGTTGTATTGCTTCAAATCAGGTTGGCTTCGAGTCGCCTCTATGTTTCGCTGGGCAGTTATGTAGACTTATGGACTAAGTTTCTTTGTTGTTGTAGAGAATTTAACAAGAAACAATAAAGTTTTAGGTTTAAAAAATTACAGAATATATCCTTTAATGAAATGTTTATAATAATAAAATCGCATTAGAAATCATCATTCATATCACATAAGTTTTTTTTAGTTCACTATCCATTTGTATTTAGTTCCTTTCCCTGTTATTATAATTACATTCTATAAAACATAAAAATGACAGTTTAGTTCATGGGCTTTATGGCTATATTATGTTACAGTTATTGACCATTTAACACAGATGTAACGACGAGTTTATGCGTTATTTGTGATGTGATATTGTTATTAGGTGTTAATGACGTCAAATGTTGACAGATAACGTCGATCGTCGTCGTGCGAATTTCACCATCAGTTAGATATTTCATTAAAGGTTTATACGTATATATAAAAAAACTTATTTGAGTTTTTGTGTAAGTAACATAGCGCTAGAACCTAGGGATTTTAAATACTAATTCGACATAATTCTAATTAAATTCTTATTTCATTAAAACTGCAATATCCAGAAAAATAGATAGATAGATAACACTTTATTGTACACCATTACAGAAAAACTTACGAACTAGTATTAATTAGTCTAGTTGGGTACAAAGGGCGGTCTTATCGCTAAAAAGCGATCTCTTCCAGACAACCCGTATATTGTTGTTTATTGATGTTTACCTACTGATGATTTTTATTGAATTCAAAAGTAGATGAGAGATTTAGCTTCCAGCATATAACAATTATGTGCAAAAGTCACCTCCCTGATCTATGAAAAAAATGTAGTAGGTATACAGAAATATATTTCAGAAACTTACTAATTTTATACAAATTACTTTGATTAAAAGTTAAGTAGTGACTATCTCAATTACTTTAAGCAAGAATTTCTAACATTTTATCACAACTAACAGGTTATTTTCATTACCGGAGCTTCCTCTCATCTCACGGACGAACTAGCAATTTGTCAGGGCAGGAAATTGTGCAAGAGTCACTCGATGCTGTTTTAATTACTATCCGATACACGGTCGGTTATTAGAAGAAATTCACATCACCGACTCTTGAATGTAAGGACGTTTTATCAGGGAGATTCACTGAAGCTAGGTATATATATAAATAGATGGAAGTTTAGCTATACTTAGATAGATAGCTCTTTATTTTACACCAATAAAAAATGGGCTTACAGACTAAAACTATATCTAATTATACACAAAGTAACATATAGTACGACTACTTACATTTTAATAATAAATACATAAATTATGTTTTAAATGCAGAAGTTTTTGTATATTAAATAGATATGTACTCTATATACATACCATGCAAAATATATAAATGTTTTTTAGATAAATATATATATACAGTCGTGGTATGAAAACGTTCGCTAGTTTTCAAATTGATTAATTTAACGTTCTGCGAGCACATGTTACCTTCTCCAACTAAGACACAGAACAGACTATTTTACAGAAAATTGTGTTTAACTTTTTGACAATAAAGTTTAAAATTACTTAGATTAAAGGTGTTTGATTTTCTATTTTGTCTAAGAAGATTGTTTAGAAATGTAATTTTTTTATTGGTTTTAATATTTATGATAAGCGTAGTGATTATATCCTCTTTGTTTCTGATGATTAAAACTATTGTTAAGCTCAGTGTCTGTCAGTTTCAAAATTGCATTTTTCTTTATTCACGTTTCTATATTTTATAAACGTAACATTTATTAAAATGTTGACAACGCTGTTTCTTGTACTCGTGCAAGCAAGAGTTGACTTTAAAGTGACGAACCTTTTCATACCCCGATTGTACATACGAGTACATACGTTTAAATATCATCATATTCCAAAGACAAGTAATATTTTCTGATCATTGTTTCAAATCATAGTTTCATTTTCATACAAGTGGCCGTGTGCGAATCTCTCAGACCTTTAGGGTTCCTTTAATAAGTGCAATACAATACGAATATGAAGTCTTATCAGTACAATAAAAGTTTGATAATTAACAATGCGCCTTTTAACTCCTTTTATGTCCTCCTCTGGTATGTTAAATTTATTCCATGCACGTAGGCCTCTCCAAGACGGCACCACTCATCCCTGTCCTCTAATTTCCTCATCCAGCGCCTGCCGATGACCATGCACAGTCGGTCCATCGGGCTGGAGGGCGCCCGACACTACGTTTACTCTATCGGCCATCGGTCCTGCGGCAGACGTGATCTGAACTTTTATTATAATTAAATTTTCTTGTTCCTTAAGATAGGTTTGACATTTGTGGTTTTGGAGGTTAGCACTGAAAATTAGTGCTATTTTGGATACGTTTCAGCATAGCAAAATAATCAGTACTAACCTCATTTCTCAAATTACGACATACAATTCTTTTAAATGTGGTTTTATTGTTATATATATTCCGAGGGCCTAAAGCCTTTGGAGAATGTACTAATAGTTGTAAGTCAGCATAAACTTCCACCTTATTTTGATACTTGTCATGTTCATCTGCGAAAACGACCTCATTAGGCCCTCTGTTGCTTTGTGTGTGTTGTATTTGAAAAAAATGGTTTCCTTCTTTTACTTGTACAAAATTAAGGCGTCATAATTTTCTGTTATGTTTCTTAGAGAGTGAAAATAAATGCGAATAAAGTCGCAAGTAAGAGCTAGTCTCATATAATAATAATAAATTTACCAGAGCATGACGACTTCTTACTTTTGTAGTAGACACAAAATATGTTACACGAATAACACGAACTCCACTTCGAAAAAACATTTCCAAACCAATAGAGCCGTGAAGAAATCAAATATTTCTCTGTTCCTCCAAATAAATACAGCGCTTGTTGTTGTCGATATCCAATTGAATATAAACAAGTCAGGGACCAGCCGGGATATATTACCTTTTTAGCTGTGAGATATTGCGAAATCATGGGTTTGCTTTATTGATAACTAGAGTTTACCCCGCGGCTGCGCCGCGGGTCAACCTCTATGGACCATGTGGACCAAGTGGACCCAGTGGACCCAGTGGAGCAACTGGACCCAGTGGATCCAGTAGACAAAGTGGACCCAGTGGGTCCAGTGGACCCAGTGAGTCCAGTGGACCAAGTAGACCCAGTGGACCCAGTGGTTCAAGTGGACCCAGTGGGCCCAGTGGACCCAGTAGTCTAAGTGGACCCAGTGGGCCCAGTGGACCCAGTTGACCCAGTAGGCTAAGTGTTCCAAATGGACCCAGTGGACCAAGTGGACCAAGTGTATCCAGTGGACTAAGTGGACCCAATGGACCAAGTGGACCCAGTAGTCTAAGTGGCCCCAGTGGACCCAGTGGACCCAGTAAACTCAGTGGACCCAGTGGACCCAGTGGACCAAGTAGACCCAGTGGACCCAGTAGTCTAAGTGGACCCAGTTGACCCAGTAGGCTAAGTGTTCCAAATGGACCCAGTGGACCCAGTAAACTCAGTGGACCAAGTGGACCCAGTGGACCAAGTGGACCCAGTGGACCAAGGGGACCAAGGGGACCAAGTGGACACAGTGGTCCAAGTGGACCCAGTGGACCAAGTGGACCCAGTGGACCCAGTAGACCCAGTGGACGAAATGGACAAAATCACAAAACCAGTCCTAGTTTCCGGGATAAACTTTACATAAATCTATCCCAAAATGTATCCCATTATCCGGGATAAAAAGTATCCCTTGGCCACTCTCGGTATTCAAATTATATATGTACCGAGTTTCAGCCAAATCGGTCCAATAGTCTTTCCATAAAAGGATAACAAACAAAAAGACAAATATATTTTTATCCCGGAAACTATCCCATTTTGCGGGATAAAAAATATCCTATGTTCATTCTCGGCATTGAAAATATATATATACTGAGTTTCAGTCAAATCGGTCCAATAGTTTTTCGTGAAAGCGGAACAGACAGACAGACAGACAGACAGAAAGACAGACAGATAGACAGATAGACAAACAGACAGACAGACAGAGTTCCTTTCGCATTTATAATATTAATAGGGTTTAATAGGGACATTAAATATTAATAGGCATAGGGGTTAATTTTTATTATACCTATAAACTTGAGAAATGATTAGTTTCTCACTAACACTTTCATTTTAGTTTTATTTTTGCGATAAAAAGTATGGCCAGAGTGACCAAAATGGCCTAAATTGCCCAAAATTACCGAATTGACTGAAATGGCCAAAATGACTGACATGGCCAAAATTATCAAAAAGGCCAAAATGAGCGACATGGCCAAAATGATCAAAAAGGCCAAAATTACAAAAAGTCCAAAAAGGCTAAAATGACCAAAAAAGCCAAAATGACCGAAATGTCCAAAAAGGCCAAAATTACTAAAATGACCAAGAAGGCTAAAATGACCAAAAAGGCTAAAATGACCGACATGATCAAAATGACTGAAATGACCAAAAAGGCTAATTGACCGAAATGGCCAAAATGACCAAAATGGCCAAAATGACCAAAATGGCCAAATGACTAAAATTACCAAAATGACCAAAAAGGCCAAAATGACCAACATGGCGAAAATCACCAAAAGGCCAAAATGACCAAAATGGCCAAAATGACTAAAATTACCAAAATGACCAAAAAGGCCAAAATGACCAACATGGCGAAAATCACCAAAAGGCCAAAATGACCAAAAAGGCCAAATCACCGAAATGGCCAAAATGACCAAAATGGCCAAAATAACCGAAATGGCTAAAATGACCAAAATGACTAAAATGGCCAAAATGACCAAAATTGCCAAATTAACCAAAATAAATAAAATGGCCTAAATGGCCAAAATGACCGAAAAGGCCAAAATGAAAAGTATCCCATGTCCACCCTCGGTATTTAATTCACATACGTACCGAATTTCAGCCAAATCGGCCCATTAGTTTTTCCGTAAAAGCATAACAAACAAATAGACAAATATATTTTTATCCTGGAAACTATCCCATTTTCCGGGATAAAAAGTATCCTATGTTCATTCTCGGCATCGAAAATATATATATACTGAGTTTCAGCCAAATCGGTCCAGTAGTTTTTACGTGAAAACGGAACAGACAGACAGAGAGACAGACAGACAGACAGACAGACAGACAGACAGACAGACAGACAGACAGACAGACAGAGTTACTTTCGCATTTATAATATTAATAATAGGGATTTGTTTAGATGTCCGAGCAATATAAAAAGACATGCATATAAAAACTAGGGGCGTAGCTACCGCCGTATCAGCCGTATCAATGATACGGGGGCCCCAGGCTACAGGGGCTCCGAAAGTGTACAAGCAAATGTTTCCAAAATGTTACCCACAATCTTTTATAGATTATTAAGATTTTTGAGAATAGCTGCTGGGTCAACAGGAACGGCTATCAGATTTGTCATTATTGTCGATAGAGGCAGAAAATCTAGAAAAACTGAAATCGTCTTCAGCTATGGATGATTTTATAAATAAGCTTGCTGAAAAAAGGCGAGAAAAGTTATCTTTGATTCAAATTGTTTATCTAACTTAGCTCCTAGTAGCCTTAAGTATTATAAGTAATAACTTTTTTATTGCAGGAGTACAGCAGACAGGCAGACGGCCCACTTGATGGAAAGCGGTTACCGTCACCTATGGACATTATTAATACCAGAGGTATTACCAATGTACCAATGTTTTGACCCCTCTTACGACAGGCCGCCCAGACGCAGGAATTAGTATTCTTTTCCCGTTCCTGCACGGAATAAACACCACACACATGCGTCTGTGGAACAGAGATAATAGACCCAGAATACCATGGTCTTTCTTGCCGCCACAGTGCCGGCAGATGGTCAAGCCATGCCGCCTTGAACGACGTCTTACAGAGGGCGCTTGCCACCGCTAACGTGCCGGCTTTATTAGAGCCGAACGGTATTACAGGTGACGATGATTGGCGTCCTGACAGAATGAATCTAATTGCTTGCGTGAACACGTTGGCCGCATCCTATTTACCAAATACGTCTATATCAGCCGGTTTGGCGGCGAAAACAGCTGTATCACTCAAGCGGCGCAAATATGCAACCCTCAGTGAAAGTTATTTGTTTGTACCGTTTGCTGTTCAAACGCTTGGACTAAGGAGTTCTGAGGTCATGAGCCTCTACAAAAATTAATCAAAACGACTCATTGAGTCTTCAGGTGATCAGACGGCTGGTGCTTATCACGGACAACGGTCAGTATGGTCAGTATGGACATCAGTATGGCAATCCAACGAGGAAACTTAGCGAACCTTCTGGGCACCTTACCCATAGAAGACGGGGATCTAGGCTTAGTATTCTACTTATAGTCTTGAGAGACTGGATAGAATACAATATAAATAATTTAAGTTTTTTTATATTGAAGGTGATGTCAGAAGCCTTAAGAATAGACGAGCTTGCATGACAAGAGTTATGAATGTCAAAGAGGCAAGTGAGGTGTGTAAGAATAAGCCTAAATGGCACTCTGTTGTTCGTGCCTACCCCGCAAGGGAACTGGCGTGAAGTTATGTATGTATGTATGTATGTAAGTTTTTTTATTGTATTAGTTTATAAAGTCATACATTTAAAATATATAGGATAATATACTGTCTAAATTCTCTTATGTATAGATTAGTAAAACATCCTCAACAAACTACAAATTGGTATTTACATTGTTAAGAGAGCAAAGGTAAGCTTCAAAGTACCTAAATATGCATCTCTTGCAATGGAAATCCTGCATTATTACTCTAAATTGATATTTATAGACTCCGAGGGAATACTTCTTCAAGGCAAAATACTGCAGCATCAATACTCAGAGCATAAATGCGAGTCGCCACTTGAAATAATTCAAGGGGAATTGGTTGTTAGTCCGATTTTTAAGTTCTCCATACCTAAAGTAATACGGAATTCTTGTGATTTCACTCCGCTATCTTTTTATCTGTGTGCATGTAAAAGTCTTATCTAATTATGTAAGAATAATTTTAATTTCTGAAAATATTTTTTTAAAAGTGTAGTATCATAGTGTGCCGTATCAAATCGAAAGACTTTATTTTTATATTGTATAACTATTTTACTAGAGCTTTCCCCTCGGCGTAACCGCGTGAAAAGCCCTGGCCAGTAGCCCTATGTTATGTACATAAAAATTCTATTAAGTGTTTTATATATATGTAAACTTAAGAAAATTATATATATATGAGAAAAGGCAATAACTTAATCGATATTTCAAACCGTTTATTAAATTTTAATGCACCGTAAATACACACTACAAAAACTCAACTGACAGCGACATTTACATCTGACATTGACAATTTCTAAACATACAAGATAACAGATAAGATAAAAATTATAGTTCAAGATTTAATCGTTCGACATATATGTTATAGTATAGATTCCTTTTTTAGAATTGTAATCAAAAATTTCGTGCACACTGCCAAAGAATGGAATAATTTGCCGAAGCATTTTTTTCTTGACAAGTCCAATCTAGGATTCTTCAAGTCACAAGTGAATCTTCTAAGTAAGCGTGCTCCATCTTTTACCCCGTCATTACTCAACATCAGGACTGACATTGGCCAAACGCAAACTTAAATCAATATTTTTCAAGAAAATTCACCAAGTCAAAGGAGTCAACCAAGTCACACTTTTCTCTATATTTTTTTTTAAATCTTATACCCTTCACGACTATATACACTACATTTTCTATTTCCTTAGTCGTATGTATAGCGGTTATCCTCAATTATAATTTTTTTACAATTTAGTTTAGTATGTAGACATACAGTTTTGTAATTTTAATTTAAAGCATTTTTTAAGTTTTAATGAATATTAATTTATTATTAGTTTTTAATTACATTCAGTTTTGTCAAGTTTTATGCATATAGATCAAATAGATTTTGAGAAAAATGGCCATGACCATCGAGATGTAGTACGTCTGTGTAGTAAATAAATCTTGTTGGCCGTGACATATCTAAACAGAAGAATAAAGAACCTCAATGAAGTGCCATATTTGCTCAATTTTAAATTAAATTGCATACCCTTTGTTTCAACAGTCCTCATTTAGTCACTCGTAAAAATTAAACATTGAAATTCTTTGGTAAATACAATTCTATGTGTAAATTTATACTTCCCGAATAAAAGACCCGGATTCAATTCGAAATTCTATAAAGGCCTCAAATGGTATTTGCCGAAACATAAAGGATATTGCGGTCACTGTAATTTAATTTTACATTTATTGGGCTTCGTATTTTTTCGGCTATTCTTCCAGTGGGTATTCAGAGATTTTTCTGCTTCCGATATATGATTAATATTAATATTTTATTTCTAATCAAAATAGACAATATAAATAAAAATATGCTTTAACGGTTTTAAATGCGGTATTTTATTGAAGTGATAACTTCTTATGGGAGGATAAACCGCTTCGTGACATAACGCGTTACGGCGCTAGTCTGTCTGGCTTCCCTTTTTCTCACGCATACGGCAGCGGTAGGCAGGCTCCTCTTCTCTCACCCTAACCCACAGAGCTAGACATATTTCGGTAATTAGATTAAATAATGATACTAGCAATGCACATACACAAAATTCTAATGTACATATTCAAGAATTGTATCCAAGAATAAAATATATTTTATAGTCAATAAAAGATTTTATTAATAAATAACCTTTCCTTATATTATCATATTAACATACATAAGATTTAAGTAATAGCCTAAACTTTTCTCAAGTTAAACAATTTCAATATTAAATAGTTCAACTTATTAGCTTCTCTCGGGAAGCCCGCGACGCACACGTTTGTTTTTTTTTAGTTAAGCACCAATAACTAATGTTACTAGATCTCAGATACCCAGGCTGGAGTGTAAATATCGAAAAAATCTAACATTGATTTCCCAATGGATACAGTTGCTACCTCAATTATTCCAATCCGGTACGTTTCGCATGTCATAAAAAAAGTAATCTTAAAATTGCGAAGCGAGAAATAAAGAACTGGCTACAGGAAATGGGTCAGCCGTGCTTAAATCCCCAATGCAATATTTACGCATTATTTTACTACATAACGAACATTAATTTCCACGAAGAGTATAAGTTCGAGTTCCAATAAAATATATAAGCAATATAGTTGAAATAAAATAATGAAGCTGTATATATCAATACAAAATTAGAACTTGTCAAAGACATCGAATCGATCACTGTCAACGGGGAGCGTGCCCAGAAGGCTGGCTGCATATACAAGTATTTACACCACACAATATTAAAAAAAAACTAATGTTGTCTTGCTGCAAAAAGTCGATAGTTGTTTAGTTTGCACATCGCAAAAGAAATAACTTTTCGCTAGTATTTATTGATCAATAATCTACCAAAAAAAAAAAACATAAATGTTTATGATATGAGACGTAAATTGGTTTTTTCATAATTTTTCTATACAAACTTACTTTAAGTTAAGAAAAAAATTCACCAAATTACTTCCAAATTATTGAAATGAAACCATTTCAATTCTTCAATTTTTATCCAAACAGGATAAAACCAATATTTGTAGTAGAGAGATAAATAATTTGGTTTTACTATTTTTTTAAATCTAGTTTATTTTATTCACAATAAATTAATAATGTATTTGAAAAACGACCGCGTCTATGAAAGCCTGGTTATCGTCTGAAAATCAGTACAGGAAATCTTCAAGGACATTGGCGTTGCTACAGCCTTCATTTGCAGTGTAGCTGGAAGGACTTAGCCGAAATTAAACGGCTTCATTTCTGACTTTCAGTTTGTGTAAAAATGAAATATGAAAATTAATGAAAATAAAGCATAAGTTTCATACGTGACTTCCTTCGCTACTATTTCGTTATCCTATATTGTTGGCTGTATTGTAAAAAGTTTCAAATTTTATTATTTGTATTTCTATTAGTAAATAATATACATAATTTTAGTTCTTGAAAATACCCCTTTTTTTACGAGTTGTAATCCGTCATGGACCCTACTCTTCGGGGACTACGGCAGGATAGTGTTGGACTCCCGATGGCATGCCCGGACCTACCAACTAAACCACCTCTTTGTGCCATCTTGGCGCCGTGTGTCAGGATCTTGAAAATATCCCATAATCTAAGAAACACCATCAAGTAACAAATATGTAACCTTTTTCAACAATTAACTTCGTTTATTATATATAGGTATATATTCTATTTTGTTCGGCAATGACTCTAACGCTTATCAAAGCGTTAGATAATTGATTAGCGTTAGACATTGGCAAAATCAACGTATATTAATGCGTTGATTTTGCCAATGTCGTAGTGACTATGTAAAAATGACAAGTGCAGGGTGATCAGAAATGAATTTATAATGACAACTTTGAACTGTGAAGGACGTTTTCTGATGACCTGAGGACAACACAAAATATTAATCGTTTATTATAAATTGACAATGCCTCCTTTCTGTCTAAATATTACATGCTCAGAGTACATTAATATAATAGGAGATGTATACTAAGAGCTAATAGCATAGTAGTAATTAGGCGAAGGTATACGTGATCGTACGTGGCGATCAGCGAAAACCGCACTGAAATCAGCCCAGTAGTTTTTACGTGAATCCCGAACAAACAGAGAAACCAAGAAACCGACAAACACACAGATAAGAAATCTAAAAAAATACATCGTGTTCTCCATCGTTGATATAGTGTATTCCAGTTGGTTTTTTTAAATGGATTCAACGTACCCACAGACACGGCATGTTTAAAATTGTATAATATAATAGATTTAATATTGGAATAAGGCTAAATAAAATGAGGTAAACATAAAATATGACAGAATCATTACAGCGCCATTTTATTCATGCGTTGGTATTTACGAAATTTTGTTTATATGTACACATGTATGGTATTTCAGATTTGCAGATATTTTTTTAAACTACTGGACAAATAGCTAGTTTCGATATCTTCCGTTTCTTTTCTACGTCACCTAATTTTTCTATATACGACATTGGCAAAATCAATTCATAAATGGCAGCCATTATTAAAAAAAATCGCAGCCAATCACTTTTTCTTTTGTCAAATAGAATATCAAACGGATTACATAATGGCCATGATGAAAAAAAAACTAATGCGGTTTCTATCTATAATAATGGCCAATATACTAAGCGTTGAATATTATAATACTTTAAATGGGACCAGTTATACGTTGTCTGCTTTTATTTTTTAATTTATTATTGAAATGAAAATACATGTGCAAACGAGACGAGCTCTTATGGACGTCTAATACAAATTTTCATTTCCTAATTCAGTTCCTCCAAAATAATTTTTGAGACTAAAGGTAACCCATGTCCTTTCCCAGTATAGAATTTATATTCTTGCAAACATTATTAAGTGGTAGAGAAAATGTTACAAAGAATCATTTTCGCATTTACAATTAGTTAAGATACAATAGAATATAGATAGAATGTCACGTTATTAAGATATCTGTAACATATTCTTTTTATCCGTGCAGGAACGGAGAAAGAATACAATTTCCTGTGACCAGGCGGCCTGTCATAAGAGGCGACTAAACAACCCACAGCCAGGTGGTAGGGCACTTGCCCGACTGGATGGCTACCACCCCTGGTCTAAAGCATGTCGCCATAACAACCTTGAGTTGTGTTCCGGCATTAGTGACCAGGTTCCAGTGACCCTTCAGAGAGCAGCAGCGCATTTCTAGCACCTTTGGTGTTGCAAATGTCCATAGGCGATGGTAACCGCTTTCAATTAAGTGGGCCGTCTGCCTGTCTGCTGAACTCCTGCAATAAAAAAAAATCTTGAGTAACCCTACGTAATCTATTCCATAATCAAGTCAACAGTTCGGAGTGAGATGGAGGTCGCAATGTTTATGACGTTAAGTGTATAAACAATTTGACTAGAAGCACTTGCAGCTTTGTAGTACACTAGGGTTGGAGTTGCTGAAAGAATGTCGATAAATTACTACTGTAATTTGTAAAAATGTTCGATCGTTCTATAAAGCCACATTTGAAGAGTAGGAGAATTCGCCACAAATCTTCTTAGGATCTTAGTCCATACAGCCAATTCTGATGTATAAGTCTTCGTACAGTCGCACAGTTGAATTGTAGGCTACAACTGACGCCATTCAATGGAGTTTATGGAACATCTCGCAAGGTCACATTTGACTATACAGTACTGATTTCTCACAAAAATACTACTCACTAATAATTATACATAGACAACACTATTGTTTACCGAAACAAAAATTACAAAAATGCACAACAAGACAATAGTTACTTGGTAAATCATAAGGCGGCCTTATCGCTAAAAGCGATCTCTTCCAGGCAACCCGACCTAAAGGAAATTCTTAAATTATCTGTAATTATTATGCAACAAAATCGAAGAAACAAAATATATAAATAAAAATGACATTGATATAATAATTGAGGCCTGAAAACGTAACAAAAAAACAAACTTACATTCGTTTTATAATATTAGTTAGAATGTACAATTGTACATGTTATTATATATACCTTCTGCAATTTTTTTTTTATTGCAGGAGATCAACAGACAGGCAGACGGCCCACTTGATGGAAAGCGGTTACCATCGCCTATGGACATTTGCAACACCAAAGTTGCTACAAATGCACTGCTGTTCTCTTAATGGAAACTGGAACCTGGTCACTAATGCCGGAACACAACTCAAGGTTGTTATGGCGACATACTTTAGACTAAGGGTGGTAGCCATCCAGTCGGGCAAATGCCCTACCACCTGGCTGTGGGTTGTTAAGTCGCCTCTTACGACAGGCCGCCCGGCCGCGGGAAATTGTATTATTTCTCCGTTCCTGCACGGATAAAAAATATATAATATACTAGAGTTTACCCCGCGGCTCCGCCGCGCGTCAAACTCTAGTGCGTACCTCTTGTTTTAAGAGCAGGCGTTAATACAGGATATATTGTATTGTATTTTTATGTTGGTGCTATTTGCCCTCGGAAGATTTACTTCATTTTTATATCGCAAACTATTCCATCTACCGGGATGAATAGTATCTATGTCCATTTTCGGTATTCAGACAGACAGATCAACAGATCGAGTGAAAGTCGCATTTTTTTAAAGATTATGTATTTTTATATCTATAAACTTGATAAATGATTGGTCCTCCATACAAACTTTAATACCCTATTTCAACCCGTTCTAGTTTTATTTATATAACTAAATATTGTGTAAACTACACAAACGACCAAAACTACTAAACGTACTAAAACTGCCGAAACTACCAAATCTACCAACCAAAATTACCAGAACTACCACAATCACCAAATCTACCAATCAAAACTATCACAACTACCAAAATCACCACAACTAACAAAACTACCAGAACTACCAAAACTACCACAACTACCAAAACTATCACAACTACCAAAACTACCACTACTACCAAAACTACCACTACTACCAAAACTACCACAACTACCAAAACTACCACAACTATCACAACTACCGCAACTATCAAAACAACCGAATATACCAAATCGACCAACCAAAACTACCAAATCTACAAACCAAAACTACCACAACTATCAAAACTACCAAAATAACCGAATCTACCAACCAAAATTACCACCACTACCAATACTACTACTACTACCAAAACTACCACAACTACCGAAACTACCAAATCCACAAACCAAAACTGCCACAACTACCAAAACTACCACAACTACCAAATCTACCGAAACCACCAAATCTACAAACAAAACTACCAGAACTACCAAAACTACCACCACTACCAATACTACCACTACTACCAAAACTACCACAACTGCCGAAACTACCAAATCTACAAACCAAAACTACCACAACTACCAAATCTACCGAAACTACGAAATCTACAAAACAAAACTACCACAACTAACAAAACTACTACTGTTACCAAAACTACCACAACTACCAAAACTACCAAAATGACCACAACTATCAAAACAACCGAAACTACCAAAACTACCAGCATAAGCTACCGAAAATAACAAAACTACCACAACTACCAAATCTGCCAAACAAAACGACCAAATTGACCAAAATAAACAAAATGACGAAAATGGCAAACCACAAATAAAAAACCTATCCTAGTTTCCGGGATAAACTTTACATAAATCTATCCCAAAATCTATCCCAGTATCCGGGATGAAAAGTATCCCTTGGCCACTCTCGGTATTCAAATTACATATATACCGAGTATCAGCCAAATCGGTCCAATAGTCTTTCCATAAAGGGATAACAAACACACAGACAAATATACTTTTATCCCGGAAACTATCCCATTTTCCGGGATAAAAAGTATCCTATGTTCATTCTCGGCATCGAAAATATATATATACTGAGTTTCAGCCAAATCGGTCCAGTAGTTTTTACGTGAAAACGGAACAGACAGACAGACAGACAGACAGACAGACAGACAGACAGAGTTACTTTCGCATTTATAATATTAATAGGGATTTATTATGGACTAGCGGTTCGAGCAGACGTTGCCCTGCCGACCCGATTCCAGCGGCACGTACCGGGTCTAATTGTGAATCTAAACCGTCCCCAGGCCCATTAAAACACTAATTTTTTTACAGCTTCGGTTACATTATTAAATTTTTAGTTGGGATTTTTTAATTTTTGAGTTTATTCGTTACAAACAGAAAATTACAAATCTTTCCTCTTTATAATATTAGTATAAAAGTATAGCTAAATAGTATATAGTATTTATACTTTTTAAGTTCATTATTGAAGTAATTAAAAATGATAATAATACGTACTATATGAAGTAAATTAATAATCATAATATTATGTCAAGTTACACCTCCCAAATTGTTCTTAGTGATGACTACTGTAAACATTTTTACAAAAACAGATTATTATCTATTACTTACATAATCACACTCATAAGCAAATAATAAGAAGAGTTACTTATTTAATTTATCATGTGTGTAAGGAAATTATCGGGTTTCGGTGTCCCTATTCACCTATTCTAAAGGCCTTTACAATCCAGTCGAGTGCCACCTTGTCTCCAAGTTAGAACACTCCGAGTTACTACTCGACATTTAATCTAGGGAGGTTGATTGTTGCGACGCCCGTTATAGTATCGATATCATGTCCTTAATATATTTTTAGAGTTTCTTTCTTTCTTTTAAACCACCCTTATATTAGAGTGAACACAAGAAAAAAATTCAAATCAGGACATTTTTGAGTTTTAGCGAGACTAACACAGATAAATCGCGGCCGGTGTGTAGAATTCGCCTCGTCAGGGTGGCACTACTATTCCCGTAGAAATGTTATTGCCATGCCACGGTTTGGGATATGCACTAAGACCCGTGGCCGATCCTCGAAAGTCCCTTCTGGTCCCTCCATTTGTTAGCCGAAGAGATGGGTCTCTCCGGCTACCTTGGGTCTCACCTCGAAGTGAGAGGGAGCACTCGGATCGGTGCGTGTCCCTCCTCTTCGGCTTTTAAGTGCGGGGTATCCGGTTTCCTTGCTGATCGCAAGCACGACCGTAGCCAAAGGCGGCTCTGGCGGGAGGGGAGCGTGGTAATTTGCTCCCTCTCATAACATTTCAAAGTATCTCAAGGCAATTTTTCGTTGATAATTACTGATTAATAAATTACCAAAAAAATTACCACAAATCTTCGCGATATGAGACATAAGGACGTAACGTAGTTTTTTCGTAATTTTACTATACTTACTCATTTTAACTTAAGAAAAAATTCACCAAATCACATTCAAATTATCGCCGTGTAACCATTTTACTCCTTCAATTTTTATCAAAACAGGATAAAACAATATCTATATCTTTATAAAAGAGAGAAATCATTTGGTTCTATTATTTTTTTTAAATACTACTTTATTTCTTCACGATAAAATAATAATGCATCTGAAAAACGACCGCCTGTATGCGATCCCCGCTATCGTCCGAAAATTTCTCAAGGACGTTGGCGTTGCTACAAGCCTTAACCTGGAATACAGCCGGGCTAAACCTCTGTAAGTGGAGTAGTCCACTCAGCCAATCAGGGGTGGGCCAAACCGGCGCACGGGGCGACATGGTGTAGTAACTTCGTATACTAAATCCCATGTCGTTCGAATTCATGCGTATTAAAGAGACGCAGGTTTACGCTTAGCGAGGTAGTTGGGAACGCCTGTATCAGAGTCCTCGTTCATGTCTGTTGCAGAGTTTTAAATTCACTCTGCTGTCGATCTTTCCACCCAGAGGACCCAGCTGAGTACGAAACGTATTCCCCCTGCGTTATCAAAAAAAAGCCTCAGCCTGAAATAACGTCATCATCCCATCTCTAAACAAGCCCTCGCTGGGTGCTAGTTGGAATTAATTACCAACTCGTTTCAATTACAGATTAAAACTAACTAGGCAACCCAGTTTAACCTCAACTGCGCCTCGCTCCAACGTGCTGAGATAAACCAATTCTTATTTTTAATTTAATAAGCGCCGAGGGTAATTAAAACGGGAATTTTAATACTAAACTTTACATAGACTGAATTTCTGAACGTAACTCTAATTTTATTAGGAATCCAGGATTATCTTGACAAAAACCATTATAAAATAATCTTCTTCGTTTGTCGATAAGTTTTCTCATAAAATACTGAATAGAGAGTATTTTCTTAAGTTTTCGCGAATAGTAGGTACAGTAGTAAAAAATAAAGATTAGGGGTTCCCGCCATACCTGCAAATAAAATTAAAAAATGCTTTTCCATTTTAGATACTTATTTTAAATGCGTATATATATTAAAACGCCTGTTTTCTTTGGGGTTAGATAGAGCCAATGGATCTTCATGGAGGCCTCGATCTTAGCACACATCTTTCAGTTTGTCTATTTTTATTCATCTCATCATACATACACATCTGTTTGAAATGCTTTTGACCTGAATATTATTCAAAAGGTCTCAAAACATGTAAGGATAAAAAATTGTTTTTTTTTTATTTACTATTCAATATGCTTACATTCATATACATTAAAACACATTCGACTCTGGCTCAAAAACCTCATGGGTTTATTCGTGCCGCAGAGAGCCGTATAGAATACATTAGGTTTATGATACACAGTGCTATTTTATAAAATGAATTTACACAATATTAATGTTATATCAAAAATAGGAGCAGAGGCGAGGAATTGTTATCGTCTTTCAAGTGTTTAGTCCTGATTTGATAATAAAAGCGGAATTATCATCATTCTAGTATAGGGTTCTGTTTTAGGTCAGCTTTGAGAATCAATATAGAATCTTTTCGGATTATATTTTATCGATTTATAGTTATTTTTGTACATTGATTGCAGGTCCACTGGGAGATCCTTTACAATGATTGGTGTCATATATTCCTCGAGACTTGTCCCATACACATTATATTTAGGAATAATATTTTTACATGCGCTAGACCTCAGTCCCATGTTGTTAGGTCTAGTCTTCTTAGCTTTCAACTCGACTTTCTTAAGTTTGTAACGTACGGATGGGAAACTAAAAGCTAGAGCAAGTCATAGAGTTTGTTTACCTAGGGTGCATGTTTGCCAAAGACAAAAAGCATGAAGGTGATACTGAAAGGAGAGTAATAGCAGGTAATAAGGTGAATGGTACGCTAAACTATTATACGAACAGCCGGAAAGTGTCTGTAAAGGCACGACTGGCTGTCTATCACGGGGCGTTGGTGCCAACACTAATGTTTGGTAATGAAATTTAGGTATAACAGAAGAAGCAATAAAGTAGGAGAAATGCAGTTGAAATGAGAGCTTTGAGATATGTGAGGTTAAGTTGAATTATATGATAAAGAACATAAGGGAACATTGTGGATTGAAAAAATATATAATAACAAGAGTTGAGAAAGGAATGTTAAGGTAGTTTGGACATGTAAAGAGAATGGATGAAAAGAGACTCATAAAACAAGTGTATGAAAACAGTGTGTATGGTAAAGTTTGTGCTGATAGACTGCGACGTACTTATCGTCTTATGTCTTAAAGAAAGGCCAAGTAAAAGCACCTATAAACGCGCATGTATGAAGAGATTAATGAGTGTAGATGAAGCAAAAGATGTATGTAAAGATCGTAGCAAGTAGAAATCCATCGTCTACGCCTACCCCTGCGGGAAACAGGGATGATAATATGTATGTATGTAAGTCTTCTATGTCGCCTTGGTAATAATTTTAGAAAATAAAACACTTGTCTTGTGAAATATTTTGCTATGATTATTATTCTGTTTTAATTTAGAGCAGATAATTTTTAAATAGAATATACTGATTGGGTGTCGCGTTCAGACCTACATCACATACATCTTATAATTGTTAGAAGAAAAAGCTTAAAAATCCAATAAACATCGTACTATAAAACAATTTGACGTAATTTAAGTTGCGGAATATAAACGCCGAATCGTTTTAGTAGCTATTGAACTGAAAACAACACGCTAGAAAACACCATTGCGAAACTTTTCATCGGTCTTAAAATAATAATAGTTCATTTAAGGAATAAGTAGATACTTCCAATAAACCCTCGATATCACAAATACATTGACCGCATAGACAGTACACAAAAGCGGTCCGTTTTGTATGTATGCTTTAGAATAAACACCCAGTATTTTAGCGAATTATATTTAAACCAATGTAATATTGTGATAGCTATTTAATTAATCTATAGTAGTTTATTTTCTTTAATTATATTTAGTTACGATTGAATTAGTTTTAATTTAGTTAAATCACCAAATATTATTTAATTTTCTTTTGTCTCCTTGGCCACCGGGTTGCCTGGAAGAGATCCCTATAAGCGACAAGGCCGCCCATTGTCCAAATGGAAATGTATTCATATTAAATTGTCAAGGTTTAAGTTATGGTGAACAATAAAGAGTTTTCATTCATTCATTAATTCAAGTTCAAATATGTTAATATTGTGCTTTTTTAGAATAGATATTTTTATTACTTAATATTTCATTGTTTTGTTAGGGTAGGTATAGGTATATTATTGTATACCTAATTCTTGTATGTCATATTTTATCCATGTCATATAAAGTCCAGCTTAAGGTTTCTTACAGACTAGGGGTCTTATGAACTTATGACATATTATTATGTGATTTTGGAGGTGAGCACTGAAAACCAGTGTTGTGTCGGGCCATGTTTCAGCATAGCAAAATACTGAGTGCCAACCATATTTCTAAACTTGCAGCATTCAATTTTAGGATATAATATATTTTCTAATCTGTTTGTATTATATGTGTCGCAATTGGAAGTAAATGTGTTATTTCTTTCTTTCAAGTTTCATCTTTTAACACTCAAGGATCGATGGGATAGAGTTTACTTTTTTTTTAATAATTTCGTCTGATATTGATTGCTTACATTTACTAAGTAAAATCAAGCTTTAAAATTCCGGCCCAGTCTGTACATATTGTGGGCGCAATGGCCGTTAAAAGCGACTCACCCTTGACCGCGACTCGCACAGGACCACGATCCTGCGAGCGGAGGGCGGTCGGTTGTAACTGTAAGAGATGTCACACGAGTCGCACGTAATGGCCGCCATAATGCGCCAAGTTAATTATGAGCATTTTTAGTGTATCGTAACGATAAACATTCCATGTACATTTAAATATTGTTACCTAGTTAACACTCATTCAATATACATAAAGTAAGTGGTTGTTTCAATTAAACACCTTTACCACTACAATATCAATGTGCCAATAAATACAACTTTTACTTCTACCAGCTATAGGCAAAATGCATTACTACTGCGAGCAAGCAACTATTTAAATAATATAAGTAAGTAATAAAATATTGACCCATTTGGAATCAGTACTTCGGGAGCCACGCGGTGTCTAAGCCATAAAAAAATTATGACTAGTTTTATAGTTTGCTGTAGATATATCTGCGTATTACTTAATCAAGGTATTATTTGTGAAAACAATAATTGACTGCCTATTATCAATTTGAAATGTATATTCATGTGTCTTAGTTGTAGGTTTTCCATCACTAAAATAAATAAATAAACTTGCGCAAAGATAGGTATTTTCCATAGATTATACATAGATTATATAAGAATTTTCCAAAAATATTTTCTTCTGACAATAAAAATTGATAGAGTAGTATTCGCCACAATGATAGCCAAAGAAACTTACTTCATACACCCTCGTCGTTCATACAGTTTTCAGTATAGCTCAGCCAAATTGTAGGTCTTTCACTGACGCCAATCAACACAGTTCTTGTAACAACTCTAAAGGCCACATTTGACTATGTAATTCACATTTCTCACAAAACCATAATCATTACTCAAGAATTATTAATATTCATTTAACCTTTCAACTATCATATCTAAACAATTATTGTTAATTTTAAAATAATGTAATATTACACATGTTTATAGAATAGAACTGCCAATACCAACCTTCAGTTACGCCAAAAAATATTAAAAGTCATAAGGATTTATCATAATGTCATGTCTGTATTGACAATTAGAAAATTATATTTCGAATCGAAATAATAAACAACATAAACACCATGTATACCTACAAAAAAAAACCAAAACCGACACCGCCCGAAATAAATGATCGCGCTCAAAACCATTAAAACGTAGTTTTCTTAACCTTTATTGCTGTCGAAGTTATAGTTAATCTTTCATTCAGTAAAATAGGAAATGGAAACACACGAATAAGTGTAATTAGACTTTTATTAGTATAGACACAGTAATTTGACGATAGCGGCTTGTTATCTGCGAGTTTTGACAGTTATTTCATTAAACTTTTACTTAGAACCATTCATGTCAGCGCGTGAAAGCCTTTTAAAATCGTGTTGTTATTCAAATCTGTTCTTTTAATAGGAAGTAAATAGGTTTAATTAGGGTCTGTAAAATTGAAAATATTAATAAACTTAGTTTTCGTGAGTAGTACTACATACTTGTATAATAATATCATGGATTTACATTAGTAACCCCTCTGGTGTTACAAGTGTCCATAAACGTAATCACTTGTTACGTTTTATTTTAGTATAAATACAACGCAAAAAAAACAAGATTAAGTTAGTATCTATAATATTATAAAATTCTAAACATGTCATCCATGAGGCTATTTAAAAAATACAACTGAAATAAACTATATAAACGACGGAGAACACGATGCAATTTTTTTTATATATCTTGTCTGTTTCTCTCCAGCTTATTCCATGCCTTTGTGAACTTTGCCTTACACGTCCATTCGAGTCCAGCGATTTTCTCGATTTCGTCAACCCAGCATTCGCTCGGTCGGCCTATCCTTCGTATCCAAAAGTTCTGAGTATGTGGTGTTCGTTTTGGTCGCTCTATTATCTGAAAGGCCTGCCACATGTCTCGCCCATTTCCATTTCAGCTGTTTGGCATGTTGAACGACGTCTAGTGTCATGCCAAGTGGTAGGGCATTTGCCCGACTGGACGGCTCCTACCCCTGGTCTAGAGTATGTCGCCATAACAACCTTGATTTGTGTTCCGGCATTAGTGACCAGGTTCCAGTCTCCCTTAAGAGAGCAGCAGCGCATTTGTAAAAAAAATCATTATGCCGGCCTGCGCTATTAAAACGTGTCGAAACTATTTTAAAACGGGAAAGGATACGGATGAGATGTCATTTAATCGGAAAACTTAACACTTTTCTCATGATTTCTTTGTAAAAACGTGAAATTTAATTTCGACATTTTCAAGGTTATCGAATTGATTGATGTTGTCAGGTGAGAAGTGTGACTTATTTTCCAAAATTTGGGGACTTTCGTTACGATTTTTTTATTATTTATGAAATATGAATAATTGAAAAAATCTATAGAAAACAGACATGTAATGTTTGTGTGTCCGGTTTTCTTAAACTAGTTTATATTACGTTTTAGACTACAATTGTAACATATTGTTGGACAAAGAGATGCATTTTAAAACGAAGTATTTTGAATCATTTTCGGAGATATTTTTACACTATGTTTTTTATATTTTCTTATCAACGGCACAATTGTATTGAAATAAAGTACCTAAAATAATTATATATGATCGTGACCGATAAGATGTAAGTTGTGTGAAGGATAATTAGAAAATTTAAGAATACTTAACCATCATATAAAATTATTTCTAATCTAACCTTAGCGCTTTGGACAATATAAACTTTTTAATGTAACCTTATGACGTTTGACATAGAATTGACAGAATGCGTGCTGCAAATATCGTCAAAGAGGATGTAAAAAAAACTGAATATCGTTTAAAGCAGATGCTTCGGTCGGAGTTATCTGTACTAATATTATAAAGAGGTAAAGTTTGTAAGTTTGTGACGTTGTAGGGGGTAATCTCGGGATCTACTAAACCGATTTTAAAAATTATTTTACTGTTGGAAAGCTACGTTAACAGGGAGTGTCATAGGCTATATAACATGACGCTTTATACCACGGGAGCGGGACAGACCACGGGTGAATCCGCGCCGGGCCGCTAGTAATATTATAGATAACTCTTTATTGTCATAATTAAGATATTAATTTTGTCTATATTCTGTTAGCTGCATCTCCATTAATTCCTAATAAAGAAATAATTTAATATATTAATATGATAAAAAACAAATTTTAGTTCAGAAAATAATCAAACTGAACTAGTTTGAATAAAAACTTTTGGATATGAATATTTTTATTTCTATAATAGCCCTTTTCAAGTGGTTTAGTTGCTCTTAAGTCCCTGCATTAAACTATCCCGTGTACCTACCCCGTAGTTCCTACTACTGATATAAACTTTGGATTATACATAAAGCCTACTACCCAATATGAACTTATCGAATCGTTCCAAGTCTACTATTACAAATGATTTCACTGACTTTTAGCGCAGGATAATCTTTGGGTTATAAATAGTCATCTAATAACCTTCGTGAACATGATGTGTAACACAAAAATAATTTGCCATTATGAATAGTTTTTTTAGAATTATTACATTAGTATTGGTAATTAATAGACTTATAAATATGTACTAATATCTGTACAGACATTTTATTGCGAATTAAAATTACTACATGTGCTATGAATGTGTTATGAATTTATTTGTGCATGTATTTTTTTATAGTTCGTTCCAAGACACACAACTTTTGTTGCTAATACTTTATAAAAAAAAAACTGAAATATTAAATTATATCACTCTGAGTAATATTAAATTATATCACATAAAGCGATTAAATCATAACGATCATTTAAACTTTTCACTTACATAAAAAAAGAGAGTGAGGGGATCGGCCGCCATCCCAAGACGACATGGGCACGCCACCTCATTCAATCTTTCCTTCTTTCTTCGTAGAACAATCAACATCTACACACGCCACAAGCCAAGTCGCGCTACTTTATATAAATTAAGTATAATTAAATATTATACACATTCAAAACTGTGTTTATATGTACCGCCCGTACAAAAGAACTATATATATTAATGTGGTGTCCTTATAGCTAAAAAGCTATTTCTTCTAAACAGTACCGCGCTACCATAAATAGCCTGGTAGCATAAATTAAATAAAACCAAAAATAAACAACGACATTTATTTAAATACAATCACTGGATTCAACAAGAAATTCAAAATATATTTCGTAGACACAATACAATCATTCACAATTGTCCTAAATAGTTCCGAGAACTTCGACGTAGATGGCGCTTTTGATGTTACACCGCCATTTGCACGTTTGCATTCCAAACAATTGATCTCATAACCTTTTATAGTTAGGTCCTTAGCACCGATATTATAAGGTCGATTTTCGTTTGACAATAGCCCTTTGAAATTAATTCGATCATCAGAACGAAGCAAGCGAGTGAAATTAGTAAAATTATGATCGAATATTACTGAGATTTCTGCATGGCGTTTTAGTAAACCTCCACTTGCCTCCATCACTAATTTGATTTCATATGTGTATCTGAAACAATAAAAATTACATTACTATGACGACTTTTGGTTGAGAGAGTTAAGCCTTTGCCGACCGAGCTCACTGGAATGCGGAAGCTTTGGGTTTAATTTCAATTACACAAAATTGACAAAATTGAAAAGGAGGTAATTAAGGACTTTGGATTTATGGTTGTAAAGTTTAAAAAAATATTGTGTGGTCCGGGTGACCCCCGTCAGGAACGATGTCGCCCGAATGCGGCCGAGTAAGGATGTAATTGTAGATATTATTTGCTTGTGTTAAAGTTCGAAATTATATTTAAAAAAACCTTGGCTTGGAGGGAGGCATTACACTTTTCCCTTACGTGATAATTTCTGCCAATTCACTCTACTGTAAGCCGCGTAAAAAAATTTCGTTTCTTTTTTTTTTTTAACTCACAGTTTTTTCAAATACAACAAGTCCAAATCGTATAGCACAAGACTGTAATAACATAAAACGCGAAATGTGACATTCTCGCCCCGAAAGTTACGTCTCGATCGCAGTTGAAACTCAACTTTTTTTTTTTTTTTTGCAGGAGTACAGCAGACAGGCAGACGGCCCACTTGATGGAAAGCGGTTACCATCGCCTATAAACATTTGCAACACCAAAAGTGCTACAAATGCGCTGCTGCTCTCTTAAGGGAGACTGGAACCTGGTCACTAATGCCGGAACACAACACAAGGTTGTTATGGCGGCATACTCTAGACCAGGGGTGGTCGCCATCCAGTCGAGCAAATACCCTACCACCTGGCTGTGGGTTGTTTTGTCGCCTCTTACGACAGGCCACCCGGCCGCAGGAGTTTGTATTCTTTCTCCGTTCCTGCACGGATAGATAAATTCTGTCTCAACGGACCTTATATATTCGTATAATAGACATGACCGGAGTGGGATGGCGTTGGAGCACCGATCAAAATACACTCTGCTTTGCGGACGACACCCTACTCACGGCACGCGCTGCGTCATTTGCGGAATCCGTGGACGTCGCCAACGCCGGGTTGGCGATTGTCGTAGATCGAATAGCTAGGCTGGGCTTGAGGGTCTCCCCCGCGAAAACGGAGGCCATCATGTTCCATAGGAAATTTCGCAATCCCCCCGCGGACTTGACCGTTTCGGTCCAAGGGGTGGCCATTAGAGTAGGGCCCCAGATGAAATATCTGGGGCTAGTTCTCGATGGGAAATGGCTGTTCAAAGCGCACTTTGAGCAGCTAGTTCCCAAACTCGTCAAATCCGCGGGCGCACTCTCCAGGCTGCTTCCCAACGTAGGGGGCCCGGGAGGTGCGACGCGGAAACTTTACTCTGGCATCCTGAGGAGTATGGCACTATACGGTGCACCCGTCTGGTCCATTGCACTTCACCGCCACAACAGAACCCTACTGCATCGGGCGCAGCAGGTTCTGGCCGTGAGGACCATACGGGGGTATCGCACAGTGTCGCGGACGGCGGCCACCCTCCTGGCAGGCGATCCGCCCTGGCATCTCCAGGCGGACGTCCTGACAGTGGTGCGCCGCACCCGGCAGGATGCCCTAGCTAGAGGCCTGACCTTCTGTCAGGTCGAAATCGAGGCGATCAGGAAGCGGGAAACCGCCTCCATGATCGCCATCTGGTCTCAAGAGCTCGACAACCCTGCGGCCTATGGCGGCTACACGGTGGATGCAATCAGGCCACAGCTGACGGAATGGGTCAACCGCACCAGCGGCACCCTGACCTTCAGGACGACACAGATACTTACCGGACACGGATGTTTCGATAAGTATCTGTGTCGCATTGTGGGCTGCTTGCCTTCCCCGGACTGCCGCCAGTGCGGCGCGCTCGACACGGCGTTACACACGCTAGTCGAGTGCGCCGCATGGGCGCCGCAGCGTTTCGAACTTGAGACGCACGTAGGTCCAGTCGACTCGCTCTGCGACTTGGTCAAGGCCATGTTGCAGAGCAGCGACAATTGGGGGGCTGCGGTTACTTTTTGCGAGACAGTAATGTCACTCAAGGAGGCCGCAGAACGAGACAGGGAGAGAAGTCCTGCAGCGCGTGCCAATGCGTCTTCTCGAGGTCGCCGGCCTTCAGCTGGCACCCGGAGAGGCAGGTACGCGCATTACTTCCCTCCCTGAGTTAGGTTCCGTTTACCGCGGGGGGCCTTTAGCTTGCTAGGAGAGCAAAGGACCTTCTACCCCCGCACAACGAAGTGGGGTGTGTTCTCCCAGGGCACACTCCAGGCACTTTATTGCGCTGGATCGGCTGGGCGTAACTATGTTCTAAATCTCAGCCTTTCCAACACATACAAAGCGCAGGGTCGTCAGGGAGGAGGGGGTTTTTAGTGGGTATTGGGGTTGCTCGCCCGTGCAGCAACGCTCGGAGTCTTCCACACTATTCTGTGACGTCGATCGCGGACGGAGCGCTGCCAAGAGCATACTATTGCTGCAGTGTTATCGCCCCCGACCGACGCGTGTCGTTCCCCTAGCAATGACCCAGTTTGTGCGTAAATCGGTTAAGCATTTTCCCTCGCCTCAAAACAAAAAAAAAAAAAAAAAAAAAAAAAAAAAAACCGATCAAAATACACACTATTCATTAGAGTTCTGGGACTTGTACGCTTAATCCGAAACGCATGGCTTTTAAGAACTTGGAATGGAATTTCAGTAACAAAACAGTTTATTGTATCTTTGACTCGACAATTGACCATAAAGACAGAAACGGGATTAGCTATGATAATAGTGTTCTTAGAGAATTATCTATATATACTAGCGGCCCCGTCAGACGTTGTCCTGCCTTTAAAAAATAAAATTCTAGAACCTGATCCCAGAGCCACGTACCGGTTCTAATTGCGAATCTAAACCATCCGGGTACCCACTGAAACACACAAAAATAAATCACTTCAGGTGATTAGGAGGATTCCAGAACCCGATCTCAGCGCCACCTACCGGTTCTAATTGTGAATCTAAAAGAGTAATATTTTTTTTTATATTCTAACTCATGACAAATTAAGATTAAAAATCTTGCCAAAAAATTAGTTTATAATTAATAAATAAAAAAATAGCGGTTGATCGTAGAGGGGTGAAAATTTAGGGTTGTATGTATTTTTTAATGCTGTATTCTAAAAAAAAATTTAAAAAAATCTAAAAATTAAAAATTAGGGGTGGACTACCCTTAACATTTAGGGGGATGAAAAATAGATGTTGTCCGATTCTCAGACCTACCCAGTATGCACACAAAATTTCATGAGAATCGGTCAAGCCGTTTCGGAGGAGTATGGTAACTAACACTGTGACACGAGAATTTTATATATTAGATAAAAATCAATTGCTGTTCATTAGTCTCGCTAAAACTCGAGAACGGCTGGACTGATTTGGCTAATTTTGGTTTTGAATTATTTGTGGAAGTCCAGGGAAGGTTTAAAAGGTGAGTAAATATGAAAAAAAATGGTTGGAATATAGTAAAAACAACAATTTCGCTTTCCCTTAGAAACTATTCCTACCTGTCAAACATTTGATGTTCGTCGCGTCGTTTAGAAATCAATTAAATTGAAAAGTCGTTCAGAAATTAAATTTAAAAGAAGTTTTTTTTTAATTTTTTTGGCTTTGAATGTCAAACGTTTGATGTTCGTCCTGTCGTTCAGAAATCAATGTTTTTATTTATTGATTCTGAGGCGGTATGAAGTTTGCCGGGTTAGCTAGTCGCAAATAAATGACAGTGAACAATTAAGACAATCATAAAAATTGTCACATGTAATTTAAATTCCAAGGGGTAATAAAACACGTATATATAGATGATTATTATTGGTTCACAACACTTGGTATTCTTCATTGGCTATACATAATAATATCAACGTAATAAATACTCACTTATTCAAGTTATCCAGATGACAGACCTTGCCGCTCTGTCTAGCGACTTTCCTAACAAACTCACACTCTTTCAGCAAATCCGGACCATCAGCCATTCGGCACAAGGTGGAGTACTCCTCGCCGTAATAACACTTGAAATATTCCTTCATGAACCAAGGCAACCAATTCGCGAAATCACTCCACAGATTATCCACTTGTATCAAATTAACTTCGCGTATATAACCTTCCCAATTGACGTTAGCGCCATCTAGTACCTGAAAAACATGTTAAACGATATAGGACAAGGAACTAACACGGACTAACAGAATCCATTTTGAGATATGGCATCATATTTTTGGGGTATTCTATGGACACAGAAGTTGCATTTAAAAGGAAAAAACGCCGTATACGATCTATATTATACATACATACATAACTTCACGCCACTTCCCTTGCGGGGTAGGCACGAACAACATAGCGCCATTTAGGCTTATTCTTACACACCTCACTTGCTTCTTTGACATTCATAACTCTTGTCATGCACGCTCGTCTGTTCTTAAGGCTCCTGACATCACCTTCTGCTAGTACATGATCAATTTGATCATGGAAGGTGTGTCGTGGCCTTCCACGACTTCTGCATCCATCCACTTTTGCATTGTATATCTGTTTAGTCATTCTTTCATCATGCATTATTTCCACATGCCCGAACCACCGGAGCATTCCTTTCCTTACCTTCACCCTGACACTCTCTTTCAGACAAACTCTCTTTCTTACTTCGGTATTACGAACGCGGTCCGCGAGCGTCACTCCGCAGATTTTGCGCAGTGCTCGCATCTCGACCGCGTTTACTCTATTTTCATGCTCTCTCTTCAATACCCAAATTATATATTGTATACATATATATCTATGGAGACATATTGCAGCATAACATTTTAGTACGTCATGTCATTATTATAACTATAACAATATTTTTCTTTCCTTTTATTGAGTTTTGGTCTTATTGAGTATGCATTGTTTGCTACAACTCCATTAATTCTTCAAAAAGTAATTCTTGAATATACTTCTGTACAAAACTTATAAAAAAGAGACATTGAGAAATAAATAGAATATGAAATATAAATAAAAACAATATTTAGCTAGACGTGTTGCTGGGGAGTTTCTTGCCGCTTCTTCTCTTTAATAGCAATAACACGCTGCGAAGCGGTGTATATAGAATTGAAAGTAAAATTAAATTTTAACTTACATGTATGACCTTCAAAAGGTGTTCGCCAGTGGAACTTATTTTGAATAAAAACTTTTGAATTTGAATATATTAAGACTCCAAAATACGGATAGCTGGAGGCAATTTTTCATAGACAAGATTTTAACATTTCCTTATATATATATATTTATGAAATTTGTTTATTTGTTAGAAATAATCCTAATTTCTTTTTTCTTTTTATTTTATTGCAGGAAATCAGCAGACAGGCAGACGGCCCACTTGATGGAAAGCGGTTACCATCGCCTATGGACATTTGCAACAGGAAAGTTGCTAGAAATGCGCTGCTGCTCTCTTAAGGGAAACTAGAACCTGGTCACTAATGCCGGAACACAACTCAAGGTTGTTGTGGCGACATACTTTAGACCAGGGGTGGTAGCCATCCAGTCGGGCAAATGCCCTACCACCTGGCAAAGGCCTGGTCTTTCCAAGCATAGGTCAAATTATAAAACGCAGTCGACGCTATAATGACAGGCTTTGCATTCATAGTAGCAAACCAACACTAATGCAAAAATGTGTATTATGTATGACATCAGTAAGTAATACACAATAAATTATCTAACAGTATAAAGAAGCAAAAATCCCTATTATTATTTAAGATTCGATTCGAGAATCGAGGATTATTGAAGTGATCAATACTAATGATTATTAATGTATTCTTATTTAATTAATGCTTTGCTTGACATTTAATATTATCTAATTTATTTAATTATTACTAGCTGATGCCCGCGACTTCGTCCGCGTGGTATTTATTATTCCTTATACAGCTGTTTAAGTAATTAAAGTTTTTTTTTAACTATCCCACGGGGACTCTTTAATTTTTAGGGATCAAAAGTATCCTATATGTTGACCAGGGATATACGCTACCACCATACAAAATTTCATTTAAATCGGTCCCGTCGTTTCGGAGATTAGCCCGTACAAACAGACAGACAAACAGAGAAACAAAATATTTAAAAAAAATCTAAATTAGTTCTATTCCACTTCTTACATCCCCTGACTCGGTTTTTAGCATTTTCATTGTACAGAAATTCGACCTCTACAGTTTTATTATATGTATAGATTATAAATTAGTTTCAATTTGGTTTTAGCTATGTGATCTGAAAATTGCACGCCTAATAAAGCAAAACGTATTGAGACAATTACCACAAAAAACACCTATGTAAACATACATTTCTAGCAATAAATTATTATTCTATTTGGAAGGTTATTATGCTATTGTGGCGAATGATGGTGGAAGCATCTTAGTGAGTTTAAGAACTTTTAGAAAAAGCTAGAGAATTCTGGAAAGACAAGGACAGATACATGTTAGAAAAGGATAGACGATAAACGAAAGTTCTAGAACAGAAAGATCGGAAAGGAAAAGACAGAGTTAGACAGATGTTAGAAAGAGATAGATGATGAACGAAAGTTCTAGGTTAGAAGGTTCGGGAAGGAAAAGACAGAGATAGACAGCTGTATAGATAGGGATGGATAGCAAATAAAAGAAGATCGAAATTATGGGTTCCAGAAGATTTTTCCGGGTATATAAGCAGCGTAAGGAGTTCAAGACAGCGAAGCGACAAGTGAGATACGGAAGAGTTGGAAGAGAAGTTTAATAGAAGACAGTGACGAGTTAAGTGGTAAATTTAGTGGCAAGTTTAGTGGACAGTTAAGTGAAGGAGGGGTGTAGCGTAGTTCGAGACGAACCAGAAGCGAGCTACACGCGGTAACAGGAGGTGGTCTACGCAATATCGGCGACGGTATTGTAAGTGCGACACCTTATAGTCGGGACAGTGCATCGTTAGTCGTGCGTATAGGGATGTGCAAGTCAATAAAAGGGTTACTTAAGAGAACTGGTGTTGCCTTCCAATCCCAAGTGCGTACCTCCGCTCGCACGTAATACTATTTTGCAGTGCAGTTTTATATTCAAAAAGTACATACATACATCCATAACTTCACGCCAGTTCCCTTGCGGGGTAGGCACGAACAACAGAGCGCCATTCAGGCTTATTCTTACACACCTCACTTGCTTCTATATTCAAAAAGTGGTATCTAATTTTTATATAAGGCTTTATTAAACCAACATACCGAACACTTGATTTGCGTTGAGGCAATGTTATAATCCGACCATGATGGGTTGTTGCATTGGTTGTAATATTCCTCCCAATTTATATGGTACGTGTTATCTTCGTAGTCAGTTATAAATTCGTTCTTGAGAAGGTTTTTAATGCTTGATTTTTCTTTACCGATCAATTCCACTATCGCATTTGGTAGACCTTCATCTTGAACGCCTATTATAAATTGATTTCCAAAGTATATTAACATTATTAGGCCGATTGCGATCTGTAAAGATAGAAAATTTCACCCAAAATTTACACTTATTTATGATACAATTTATGATGCACGTGTACATTTATTTCTAATCAGAAACAGGAAGGTACATACAATTTCGTGCTTGTTATTTTGAAAATAACGGATTTTCATACAAACTTTAATCCCCTTTTTCACCCCCTTTATATGTTGTAATTAACTCTAACAGTGAAAACGAAAAATGTTTGTATTGTATAATAACAGTCAATTCATTTGATGCTTTACTAGGTAATAGTGGACAAAGCATAAAATGTGACACACAGACAGACATCCACCAGTGATAAGGGTTCCTTTTTAACATGAGTCTCCAATAGAAAACTAATAATATTATAAATCAAAATTTAATAACTATAACTCACCTGAAATGGCGTTACAAACTTCTTCGTAACCTCAGATTTTGCCAGTAAACAAGTAACAGCCATACTAACCACGAAACATATAAGCAACAAAATCGTATAGAACACCCTCGGTAGGTTAATATACTGCAATAAAGCTACAACAGGCAAAGAAACAGTCGCCAAACCTATTAACGGCAAGAAAAGGAAGGAACAGACAAGTGCCAAAGTACCACGAATTAAACCATAAGTTGTACACCCATGGGAACATATGATAAACATTTGCAACCAACTCAATGTAACACAATGCGGTAGGGTGTATTTGAAGAAACCTTCCCAATTCCTACGTCTGGCCATTATAATCAGGATCAATGGAATCAATAAAGAAAAGAAAACACGAGCGTTCAAACAAAATTCAACACTATTCCCCAATACATAAGAGGGATAACTGGATATACGCAAATCCAGGAAACGCCAACCTTGATTCACTACAGTATCGGTTTCATATGGATACTTCGCTATAAGGTTTATAGAAAACGATAGCAGAGCCAACATATCTGCATGGGAATCTCCATTAGTACCAAAACTGAATAAAGTCGAAAACATTAGGAAGAATGATAGAACGCAAAACTCCGAAAACGGCACCCACTGCGTCGCTATAAACGAGTAAAGAAACAAATTCACGAACAGCGATAGGAAAAACTGTATAAAAGGCCCCAAATTATTCCTAACAAACAAATTTTCGGATTCATCAGGCTGGAGGTTCCCATCGCTGTATCTCAAGAAGAGACCGGACCATTTCCTAAAATCGATGAACTGTCTCTTCGCATGTAACATTTTGAAAGTGCATATGACCATCGAAACAAAACTGGAATAGTAAAGACCTAACGGTACTATATGGTACAAATTAACTGAAGTTATTGTCAGAGATGCTATCAAGAATAGAGCTAGCTCTGTATTAGATAAGTCGAATGCAAATGAACCGAAATAATAGAGTAATTTTAGGTACAGAACTTGTATGAAAACTATTGGGTGAAGAAATGCCCTTTGTAATAAGGGTATATGGTCTAAAGCCTTAAGACTAGGGTCTGTTAGAGTCAACTCATAACTGACTAGGGGTAATTCGCCCTGGCAATAGTCTACAGCGGCTGAAACTAGGTTATCGACAGTTAGGTTACGGATTTCCTCATTCTGGCTGACTTTGTCTTGATAATCTGAAAAGCGAAAGTCAATTATTAATTCTCTGCAGCTTTAAAATGTGATTTTACTGCCTTAGATATTGCATTATGTATATTATTCCCTCCCTATTGCTACAATAAGCAAATGAGAGATATTGCTGCAGTAGAGAATGTACATATCGACGTTTAACCGACAAGATTTCTCAATTTGCCAAAATTTTGCACTAGCTATAAAAAATATAGTTCTATTGGTATAAACTATAAATATGACAAATCTGCTAAAATTCTACCTCATACAATAAAAAATGTGTTATATACAAATTTTTTGTAAGAAAACAGTAAAAAAAAGCAATTGGTCAAAAAATTAGGAGTTATTGATAATCAACAGTCGATATTTTAATGGTCAAGTGCGATAAAAAATTAATAATATTTAGCATCAAAATAAGCACATTGTAAACTCCATGTAACGTCACTCGATTTAACGACAAACTCCCTTAAGCGTCGAAATCACTTGGCTTTGATTGGTTTAGCTTGTCTTCCATACAATGATACACTCTATATAGCATTACACCCACTCTTAGTAACGACAACAATTATGTAATAACAACTACTATTTAAGTTGCCAAAATTAGTAAACACTGCGCAGCTGTGTACGTTTTTTATCGATTTATAATCCTAGCCCGTAATAAACTCGACTGTAGGCATCATGCTTACCAAAATTTCTAAAAATTCTGAATAACCGAAATTGAAATTCGAAATTTCTAAGTGCTTCCTTTATCACCAAGATGCCTTAATATCGCAAAGTATGAATAAAATAAGTAAAAAATACAAAAAAATTACGGGTACAGCAAAAGACGTCAGACAAAAATAACAGACTTCTCTTCATTTAACGACAACTCCATAACGCCATAAAATGCACAGTCCCTTCAGTGTTGTTATATAGAGTTTACACTGTATTTTAAGAACCAAAGAAACATCAAATTCAGACAACATTAACCGAATTCCTATACCTTTATCCATTCATTTATTATGCTACTGGTTAAAAATTCAAGAAAACTCCATACGTGATGACAATTTTCTACTTTATTCATGTTGTTGTATGATAACCATACCTTCTTCTTGAGTATGATGTGTTCTTATCGTCCCATTATTTTGTACTGAGTCTCCAGCTTGAGGTAGTGATGGTTCCAAAGCATTTTCTCCGCCAATCACTTGTGCTTCTTCTAAAATAAAATCAAAAATATATGTGCTTATTGAAAACGCCAAAAATGGTAACAGACCCGAAAACTCGACTAAGTGCTCATCGGTTACCATCGGTTCCATTACCGATTTTTGCAACTAATGAACCCTAAAAAGTATTTAATAGAAAATGTCTCACATATCAAAACCTATATATTGTTACAACTCAGGTCCCGACAAACACAAAATCCACCTGCATATCTGAAACAAAGCACATTTATTACCCGTCGGCATTTGAACTAATAACATTGAAATTCTTTTATGGTCGTCTTCTTTTGTTTACTTATTGGCATACGGCCTATTGTTATATTGTAATCATTAGCCAGGTTTTACGGATTTAAAGTACAAGCTGATTCTATGAAATTCGGTCCACGCTGCTGGGCAGATATATTGCATTTGTGCAGTATAAAGCAATGGCCCGATTGAGGGAAGAGTCAGTCGAGCGAGAACCACCAGCGAAGAGAGACGTGTGTACTACAATCGGGAATCTAATAAGTGACGGACTTTGCGCGTTTTATTGAATTACGACCTTCTGCATTACGTTTGGACTTGTTGTGTTCGGTTATATTTGTACCTGTGGTATACGTGTTTGTATAGTTCTAATAGACTCTATAATAATTCCAACGGCATTTTAATCCCAGTCTCCGACTCGTAACAATATATTACCTGCTTTGTTTTCAAAATGTCTAAGAGTACGCCCCGTTAACAACCTGAAGTTGTCCGGCATTGAAAGCCAAGTTTTAAGGTCGACATCACACTGACAGCACCTCTAATATTACAAATGTTCATAGGCGACAGTAACCACTTTCCATCAGGTGGGCCCGTCGGCCTGTCTGCTATAAACTCCAGCCTCCAGCATAAAGAAAATATTACCTGGTGAATCGTCGTCTGGCGAGTCACTGTCTTCCGGCTCTTTCCTGAGCGTCGTGTTGCATATCTCACGGATACGCCGCTCAAGTTGCGCCGTTGTAATGTATTGCTCGCCATTCGATAAACTGTTGACGCCAAAACATCGACAATTGGGTAGATGAATACATACATTCATATTATCACGCATGTTTCTCATTTACGATCGGCAGTAATGATGGAAATTACAGCTACTTTCAGCCATCGAAAGTTAGGCGAACGTAGTTGAACCATTTTATACACATGCTTCGATATTTTTATAGATCCGTGCAGGAACGCAGAAAGAATACAATTTCCTGCGGCCGGGCGGCCTGCCGTAAGAGGCGACAAAACAACCCACAGCCCGGTGGTAGGGCATTTGCCCGACTGGATGGCTTCCACCCCTGGTCAAGAGTATACCGCCATAACAACCTTGAGTTGTGTTCCGGGATTAGTGACCGTGTTCCAGTCTCCCTTACGGAAGCAGCAGCACATTTATAGCACCTTTGGTGTTGCAAATGTCCATAGGCGATGGTAACCGCTTTTCATCAACTGGCCTGTCTGCCTGTCTGCTGAACTCATGCAATAAAAAAAAATTAAAAAAAAATCCAAGAGTGCATAATTTCACTTTCATATTGCCAACACTGATAGAATTAATACTTTAAAGGAGTAGTAGCAGAATATATAACACAATAAGATGTTTGGGAAAAGTTTTATACTTTACTATTTAACATCGCGTAACATTCGGCGCATTTTGTATGTCATTCGAACTGAATACTAAGAGCGATCATTCAATCAGCGCCGTACCTGCCGCGGGTGTGTCGTTACACAAGTTCGCGAACTTTCAGAAGTGATGAAAGTCGACCCGTAAAACTATGCGTCCTTGCTCGCACGTGTTTGCGCCCCTGAGGGCGGGCCTAAAGCAGTCGATTTTGGAGTCGCTTACAATTAGTGAAATTGACACGTGTCTAGATATACTGGTACAGTCGAACTTCGATAAGTCGAAAACCTGCCAAACTCGAAAAAAAATTGTGTTCCTTTCCCTTCAACCCCAAAACCTCCGTTGCTTGAAATCTGAACCCTCTATAAGTCGAAATAATTAGGAACTCCCTATAAGCAATATCAGTTCTTCTTTCCCTCTATAACTCGAAATATAAATTGGAGCTCTGTTTCTCGAACATAGCAATATTTGATTTTGCAACTCGATTATTTGAATAAATCTTAACTTCTACAAGTCGAATGTTTCCTTACAAAATACGCTTAAGTGAAAATCCTTTGTAAGTCGAATTTTTTGGCGTTTGCTGTCAAGTTCGACTTAAAGAGGTTCTACTGTAGTTGTAAGACATAGCACAAAGTTCTAATTTATGTTGATACTTGTCATGTTCATCAAACGAATCTGCGAAAACGCCTTCACTAGGCTCTCTACTGTCCCTTTACCTGGCAAAGAGATCCCTGGCAGCTTTCCTGGCGACGGTCTCCTGTCGACTCGCTGCCAGACACGACTTGGCTCGGACTATCGCTGCGCTGTCCTCGTCAATCACGCCACTTCTTATACATCTGTTTAAAAGATTATTAAATAATAAAGTATAGGCAATTAATTTCTTTTCAGCTGTGCGCGCACTGAGAATATTACAGTCTATGACCATCAATAGAAAAACGGAGTCTTGGACTCTCAAAGTGAAGCCGGCTAAAGGATGCCGATCCTAGAATAAGATACCGATCGCGCCCCAGTGCATTATGAGAACTCAGTATTAAATCGAATTAGTACGGTTAAAGGTGGAATGGTTTCCAGTGGATACATTACTATTAACTACACAGACGCAAGCCACGTGTTTATTATCTTCTAATATATAAAATTCTCGTGTCGCGGTGTTTGTTACCAAACTCCTCCGAAACAGCTGAACCGATTTGTATGAAATTTTGTGTACATATCGGGTAGGTCTGAGAATCGACCAACATCTATTTTTCATACCCCTAAATGATAAGGGGTGACCCACCCCTAAATATTTATTTTTATTTTTCTTGACAATTATTCTTATTTATATTTTACTATGATTTAGCATTGAAAAATACATACAACCCAAAATTTTCATCCTTCTACCACCAACCCCTATATTTTAATAGCCGTATAAGTACTTTAATAACTTTAATAATTTTCTACTCTGTTTGTTTAAGTTCATTCGAGTTTAGATTAACATGTAGTCCCGGTAAATGACGCTGTAATCGGATTCTAGATTTTTATTTTTTAAAGGCAGAACAACGTCTGTCGGGTACAGCTAGTATAAGTATATGCACACAAGTTTTAAAAAAAAGCTTCACTTCCTGCAAAGATATTTTGCATACCATTATTATAGCTGAAAATATACTACGCCTTTACAATATCATAACATCTGTATAAAACTACATTCTTGCCTTAGAAAAGTAGACGGAGCCTATGTGAACAAAAGCTTTAAATAAAGTAAAGCACTTTTTTCAAACTTTTGTGCATAAACTTTGTAATATACACGTGATTTGCGACTGTGTGGTTAATAGTAAAGTATCCACTGGAAACTATTCCACCTTTATCCTAACTAATTCAATAATTTAATACTAAGTTCTCGTGATGTACTGCGGCGCTTGCGGCTTTCTATTCCAAAATCAGCTTCCTTTAGCCGACTTTACCCTGAGAGCACGGGGTTCAGTCTACCTATTTTGTTCGTCTGAAATTGTTGCAATTAAATTTATAGAGTTGGAGATCTTTACACATACGCGCGCACTACGATTGTTAATAGCGCATTTATTTATCTTTTCACAGCCGAGTCCGGTATTATAAAATAAATTGAAGTGCGAGTTCTTAAAAGCCTACATAACGAAAACTTACAGATGTAAGGTCAAACTAACACAGGCTACCGTAAATAATACAACTAACACTAGTAAGAGGGATGCGGTATAGATATAAGGCGCACTTATTTTAGGTAATAAGAGGAGTAGAAAGGGAGGTTAGAGAGTCATACTCACCCCTTCTGCATCTCCTATGTCTAAAAAATGTATAGTTCTCGAGATATTAATATTTTTTGTAAATGTAACCTCACTTATGCTTTTCACTAATATTGTACTTATATCACAGGTCCGCAGTTGAAAAATCCAATCAAAATCCAATAGTTAAGATAAAAAGATTCAAAATAGTCCAAAAAGACAAGAAAGTTGTTGAAAAATTAAATAAAACACAACTAAGCAATTCACGTAAATAGAAAAACAAAAAATATGAAAATCCTAGATACTCCTAGATAATACTTAATGTCTTTTTTAAGAAGTTTATGGTTTGCAACTAGCCCTTTAAGCCATGAAAATGTTGTTCTAATGTATTTTTGAATTAAAATGAAGTTTGGTTGGTTATAAAAAACCAATTAACTTAAGTACTTCTCCTTCTGCAACCCCTATGTATGGGAAACAATACACTGACTAAAACTGACAAGCCGACCGAGCAAAACGAACGTGCCACGGCAGGGATCAAGAAGTGTCACAACCGATTGATAGCCATCATTTAAATAGTTATTAATGAATAAACGGTGACAGGCGGTTCTGGCAGTCGCCAGCCGCTACTGCGGCACGCTCGCTTCGCTCGCTCGGCTTGTGAGCTTTATTCTGTGTACTGTTTCAGACATAGGGCGAAGTACTTAAGTTAACTGTTTTTTTATAACCACCCAAAATACATTTTAAATCAAAAATACATATTCATGGCTTAAAGGCCTAGTTGCCAACCAAAACCTTTAAAAAAATATATATTATCTATGACTTTCATGTTTCTTGTTCTTTTCCTATAATGGTTATCTACGTGAATTGCTTTGTTGTGATTTTATAAAATTATGCAACAATTTTGTTGTGTTTTTCGACTATTTTGAATCTTTTTATGTTAACTCTTGGATTTTTCAACTTTGGTCCTATGATATAAGTGCAATATTAGTGAAAAACATAAGGTTATATTTAAAAAAAACATTAGTCTCTCAAGAACTATACATTTTTTTGACATAGAGGTTATAGAAGGGGTGAGTATGACACCCTACCTTCCCCCTCCAAACCCCTACACCCCTTCCATTACTTTAAATAAATGCGCCCTATATCTATACCCCAGCCCAGGTCACATTCGCAAAACTCCTCCCTCCCTAGTGTGACATCACATATTTCATTTAAATTATTTTTTAATAATTTAAACACTATATATATATATATATATATATATATATAAAGATAGAGTTGGTAATATTTGAAAATTTTCGTTAAAGCTTCCAATTTCGTATTTTAAGGCTTAAATAAAAATATTAGATTTTGAAATGTGACGTCACGACATTTAGGACCTCTCCCACCCCTTGTCACACAATGTCATATTTACGTGTGAAGTAATTTATGCATGGCCCCCCTAATGTATTTACGAGTAACAAGCTTACATAGACCGCTGCAACTCGTCACGTACTTTGTCCCATTTGTCCTTCCAAAGCGTAAAATCACTGATATTTCCATTCATTTATGAGTAGAAATGTTTCACTTCACAAAAACTGACAACCTCACGATATTGACGCTTTAACGCAAAATGGCATGATTGTTTACGAACAATTACCGCCGCGTCGGTATGTATACTATTCAAAACAATCGCATTGTTACATTATGCGTTAAATCATGTGGGTATATTGGAAAAATAAAACAACGGATGAATGATGGATAGTGATAGTCATTTATGATACTAGTGCGGTAAGCTGGTTTTTACAAACGAGAGACAGATAACTATGTACATGTATACACTAATGTAGCTTTTCGTTAACGGCGTTTGTCCACTGCCAATAATCATAACATTATCGCAGGTGAAGCTCGACAGTTACATTAGGGGAGCGGACTGTCAAATCAACTGAGTATAAAATTGCAGAACACCGCGGCCTCATAGGCTTTCTATGCGCGTACCAACTTATGACGTCATAAGTAGGTATAGGAAAAAGGAGTCAAACAGCGCATTCATTATTGTTTGAAAAGTAATTAAAATTATACATGTATGTCTCTCAAGACCCGGGGCCATGAAAGGGCCCGGATTTTTGGAGGGTTTGCGTGGGACCACGGGCAGGGCAACACGTAGAAGCCTCTTGACATATTATGTAGTGTAAATATAGCGCGACACTGCCAGGCGATTATCCCTACCTACATCATATAAAAATGCACCCAAGAACAAGCCCCGGTCAGTGTAGGACTATTGTAGAAAATAAGAACAAAAGGTACCGGGCTATTGGGATGAACTGCTAGTGTAACTACTTGGCTGTGGGTCTATGGCTAATAATACTTAATAATAATAATGAGCTAAGACTCAAGCTCCAGGGGTGGAACTGATAAATGGCCTAATGTCAGAAGTAGCTTCGGTGAACCTGCAGCCCACCTCTCCTCACCCCTTAGCCACTGATATCCATGTTGCCCCTCGCCAATCTTGTACGGCATTTTTTGAGGTCCATGCTAGGAGTGATGAGTCACCGTCTGCCCATTTTTTCCATGTTCCCCGAACATTGTGACGGACAGACGCCATAGTCCCCATAGTCGCAGACCCCTAGTACCACTAGCAGTCCACCTCAATAGCCCGGTACCTTTTGTTCTCATTTCCCACAATAGTCCTACACTGGCCGGGGCTTGTCCTTGTGTGCATTTTTGTATGGTATAGACAGGGATAATCGCTATTCAATGTCACGCCACATTTATATTAAATTTGTCAAGGGGACTCTACGTGTTGGCCTTCGCATGGCGCCATGCAAGCCCTCCAAAATCCCGGGTCATTTTAATGACCTGTGATCTACAATGACATACAGGTATAATAACAATAAAAAAATATTATTATTTATTGCATTAGTTCAGCAGCAGACAGGGAGACGGCCCACACCTGATGGAGAGAGGTTACCATCTCCTATGGACATTTGTAACACTAAAGGTTACTGCCAATTATTGCCATCGTGATATTTTACGTTAGATACTAAGATGTAATTTCAACGCCTGTTCCTTAATATGTAAAAATATTAGAATTTATTTTAACATATGTGCGCTCCCCTATTATAACAAACGATACCAATCAACCAAACCATTAAGTTAAACTTTTACCTTCTCAACATCCTTCTGGCTTCAGGGTGTGCTTGTTCTGTCGCACATATGAGCCATTCCAACGCCTGTTTAAAGTTTGATATTTTGTCTGCTTCTAATTCTGTTGAAACAGTTAAAAATACATGTGACAACTCTCACAAACGCAAGCCATTTATAGTTCGCGCCAAACTTTATGACCGTTCTCGGCGACAGAAAGCTGCGCAATAAATAGACGCTTTTAGGGATCGGTAGACATTTTAGCAGAAGACGAACTCCTGTGAACATGCACAATAGTTTCGTCAAGCATTCCATTCACGAAGACGAAAATCTTCGAGTAGTGCGCCCTACTCGTTATACGGTACCAAGACATTGTGTTTCTGATATGCTACTATTTCATCTGGGAGAATGTTAGTGACTGTCACACACACATGTAGCCAAGGGTCTAATGCGTTATTCCAGATGCGACATTATTCTTAACGTGAAACATTGACAGATAACTCATGTATATATATATATAGCGATCGCCAATCGCATTACTCCTATTCGGCGCGGTATTCTAGAAAATCTTTGGTCGTATAATAAAAATTTCTCGCACAAACGTTGCTTTACAAATGTTTTAAGTTTGTTTACCGAAAGCTCTTGAACCTTTACTGGAATTTTGTTGAAGAGCATTATACTTTGCCCCATGAAACTATTGTAAAATACATAATAACATTACTATTACGCAAAAGGAGACGACGGCGCGCGTCTCATCTAAGTTGGCTGCCAACCATGGCTTAAACCAGAAGCACAACTAGACTTTAATAAAAAGTCCTTAGTAAATATCATTACAGTTTTTTAAAGCCTGTCTAATGATACACCACAAATAGAAGGAATAAAAAACGTCCTTCTGTTACATACTTGCACACCAGCCAACCCTAAATAAATTCATCTGTCACCTGGCTACAGAACTCTCAGGGATTTATATATTAGGTTGGGGAAAAAGTTTCTTCGCATTTTATATAAAAAATCAAAAGGTTTTTTTATAAAGTTTTTTTACATTTGACTAAAGTATGTAGGTGCCATTTTGTTGGATAACTTTTTGCCATCTTGTAGGTAGGGACGTGATCCCATTGCTATAAAAATTTTGGGGCTTCTGATCAAAAAACTGCGACAAGTGGTTTTGGCAGTCCTCTCGTGATGTTAACCTGACACTGCCTAAGGAATTCTGCAGAGACCGAAACAGGCGAAAATCTGAAGGTGCAAGGTCAGTACTATACGGCGGATGCATTAACACCTCCCAGCCAAACTCTCGTAATTTTTGCTGAGTGGCTCAAGGTCTAGCGTTATCATGGTGAAAAACCACACCCCTTCTGTTGATTAATTCCGGCCGCTTTCTCTCAACTTTTTGCTTTAATCTCATCAGTTGTTCGCAGTACAGTTCAGATTCGATGGTCCTGCCTGGCGGTAACAGCTCATAATGAATAATGCCCTTCCAATCCCACCATACACACAGCATCACCTTGTTGCGAGTTAACCCGCGTTTCGCCACAGTCTGTGAAGCCTGACCGGCCTTTGACCACGATCTTTTTCGCACGTTCTTGTCGTACGTGATCCACTTTTCATCACCAGTTATCAGCTTCTTCAAAAATGGTTCGGTTTCATTACGTCGTAATAAAGAATCACAAATGAGTACACGGTTCATTAGGTTTCTTTCAGTGAGCTCATAAGGCACCCAAATATCGAGCTTTTTTGTGTACCCAGCTTTTTTCAAATGCGCTAAAACCGTTTTGTGTTCAATTCCCAGTTCTCCAGCCACATCGTAACTACTAATACGCCGATCTTGCTCCACTTTTTCAAAAATGGCATCAATTTCGTCCGTAACAGGGCGACCAGCGCGACGTGCATCTTTGATATCAGAATTTCCGGATTGAAAAAGCTTAATCCAAATTTGCGCTACTCTCACAGATACTGCATTAGGTCCATAAACATCACATTTTTTTTCGCGGCTTGTGTAGCATTTTTACCTTTTTTGTAGTAAAATTTTAAAATGTATCGAATTTCTTCATTAGATTCACTATTTTAACAAAAAGAAAAACAAATGAAAATCAGACATTTTCCTAATTTGAATTTGGAATTGTCTTCTTTAAAATTAAAACTTTTTAATGATACCAAAAACAGCCAGATACAAATGGTATAGCCAAAGAGATCTTATTACAGGTTCATACATACTATATGCGAAAAGACTTTTTCCCCAACCTATTATATTGCCCTGTGATATATCGGTCATAAATATTAGTATACATCTGAATTAATATTTTGAGTTCATATCCTACATTTATACACCTGTGTCAATAGACGTAGTCTTGCATGCAATATTAACAAAACATATTTTTTATTTCTCATATTCTGCAAGTACACTTGGAGTTGCTTAATCATAGGGATGAGAACAGCACTTTTCGTCCCTGGGAAGCGATTCGACCTGCTATCAAAAAATTAAGAAAACTATGCGAACCATAGGTATTACATGCAACTGATGCGACTCATGTCCCAACTTTTTTACAGCCACTGTTAAATCGCGGCATAAATTGTAATAAAAAAATATCAACCATTTTTTAACATCATTTTATACTTATAAATTACTTTTCACTAAATTATTATTTAATTTAGATAAATTTGAGCTAAATATTTACTATCATCACTGACAAAAAAATACTGGCTGGTAGAATGCCACAGAAAAAAAATTACTTGACGTTTCATATGTGACGTACGTTTATTTAGATATAGATTTACCGCCTGATTTGATTAGAGAAGTAGTTGTTTGCTTTACTAATCAGTTTTTATTTACATTCCTCATATTTGAAATGGAAAGCAAAGTATTAAACTCAGGTGAAAAGCCTATTTAGACACTCGAATTATTAGCGCCCTCGCTACGTTCGTGCGCCAAACCATCTCGTGCCCAGATATGTCACTTTCAGCTGTCATGTAAGATTGGTACATGAGGTAGTAATATAGTAGATTTACTATTGACTTTTAAATTTAGCTTGGCAACCAGGCACTTTATTCTTTTCGTTGTATGAGCGTAACAGTGGGACATTTATGAACTGGTATTATGAAAATTGGTTTCATCTTTTATTGCGAAGATGACAAACAAGCAGATACGACCCTTATAATGGAAACTCGTTACTGTCGCCTATAGATATTTGCAACACGAGGACGAATCCAACATGTTGCCATCCATTAGTATGAGATAGAGGTATTAGACAGGAGGAAGGGGATATATTTTTTTTAACAAGGCAAATCCGGTTGAGAACCGTAGGCCGCGCGAGGGGGAAAAGTCGCGGCCCGTGTGTGGGATTCGCCAGGCGGGGTGGCACTAGGACCTCACGTGTGAAGTGCTATTGCCACGCCGTAGTTAGGGATACACACTAAAACCCCTGGTCAATCCTTGGAAGTCCCTTGTCCGAGCTTTGCGCTTGCTGGCGCATTCTCCTCCAGCCCGGACGGACAAAGGCCGGCCCATTCCGGGATGGCCTCTCCATTTGTTGAGTTGGATCTCTCCGGCTACCTCGGGTCTCACCTCGAGGAGAAAGGAAGTGCGCGGGACGGTGCCCATCCCTCCTGTCAAGCCTTTATGTACGGGATCCGGTTTCCCCGCCGATCGCCCTCACGGTCGTAGCCTATGACGACTAGAGGTCGTCGTGCACGGTCCTCCATCGCCGCTGCCGGCTTTACTTTTGTTGGGGTTTGTGGGCAGGGCCATACGCCCTCTCCTCACCGTCAGTGGAGCAGGATGCTCGACGCTGACTGTCGCCCGCCATCCCGCCTCAAACGACTTCGACAGAACGGCGCTACTCCTGACATCGGAAGGGAAGGATAAGTGTAAGGAGGTTTGGAGCATTCGAACTAGGATCAAGGATTAGGAGTGGATAGATGGGACAGCACTGCCACTAGGCCCTGGGGACGTATTTCCTCGTACCTCTGCTGGATGGAGGTGTATCCAACAGTGGCACCCTCTGGGAGAGGAATGGGATATTTCAGTTATCCTTAATAAACTTGAAAAAACTTGCCATAATGGATGGCAGTTATTTAAGACCATTTCTAGATAAATAGCAGCCATCCATAATAGTTGGCGCCTGCTCCGGTATGCCATAATATAACAGTAATTTATGAAATGAGCACCCCCAACGTTTTTCTGTAGTACTCCTGAAAGTCCTCACAAGGTCGGAACAAATTGATCCCTTAGTGTTGTAGATGCTCATTGACGAATACCAGTAACCTCATGGGAAGATTTCCTTTGAGATGGAGGAGCATTCCATCTTGCTCCTCCACCTTATATGGGTCATCCTTCAAAATTAATCAAAATGCCATAGTAATGTCCATAAGAAAAACACCTAGAAGCATTAAAGAAATAATTGTGAACCAGATATATAAAACTTACCACACTTCTCTTCCAATAGTTGTTTGGCAAGCACTACCTGTGATTCAGCACAACCATCTTCAGCGAGTTGGTTGCGCAAACGTCGCAAGGAGCCTTGAGGTCCATCTGAAGCAAATAGTTATCCAAAAAGTATACTATTAAATTCTGTGTTGCTTATTGCAGTTTACAGTACTGAGGTCTGCACTTTTTAATGTGGTTTGTAATGGATTGCTTTATATTTTTCTCACCATGTACAATCAATGGCAACACTTTCAGCAGAAGTATTGTAAACAGGATAAGTAGTTAAAAGTGCTGTTTTTTTTTAAATTTACACATTACACCACCAAGGAAAATAAACATTAAAGTAAGTTATGGTATGCATCACAAGTAATACTTGTGATGCAACCAGTATGTTGCCCAAATAAGTCCATCCGCATTTGTCCCCGTGAGTGCACTTATTATCTAGACAATTAAGAATTTATGTTTAACAAAATTTGTTGTGATTTAGATCCAAAATTTTGCAAGCCTAGCTTTTATACATTTTTATATTTGCAAGGTACAGCAGGTGTTGTTCAACTTCTTTCCTGAATTTCTCACACTAGCATTGTTAGCCCTGCTCACCTATAACATTTGTTTACTTATTATTGATGTAGGGCAATAAATCTAATACTTTTTTCACAGTAACACCTTATCTTAAACTTCAAGGCTGCCACTCAGCTATCTGGTGCACAAATTTTAAGTAGTGGGTGGATGTAGTGTGTAAGGGAGAGGTATACTTGCCCTTTCTGCAATTCCTAGGGCCCGGAGTTCTTGAAATATTAATTTTTGGTAAACATAACCTCACCTATTTTTTCACTAACATTATTGTGATAGGTGGTGAAAGGTTACCTTAGCTTCAGAGCAAAGCACCCAAGCTGAGCGAGCGAAGCAAGCGTACCGCAACAGTGGCCGGCAAGTGCCAGAACCGACTGGTAACTATTTACTACTTATTTTATACACACAATTTATAATTTCATCTTTACTGGCCACTATTTTTAATATGTTCATGGTTACTCTTGTAATGTATGTGAATGTGCTCTGTTGTTTTTTGTTTCATTGTTGACAATAATATACCTTGTTTTTTTCTGTTGATTACTGGCTTTCTTTTTCGTTGAAAAGGATTGTTCAACTTTGTAAGTGCAATATTAGGAAAAAATAAGTGAGGATGTTTATTAAAAAAACTGAAGATCTCCGGACCATAGGGGCTATAGTAGGGGGATAAGTATGCCTCCCCCTTTCCCCATATCACCACCCTCTAGTTAAAATTCGTGCACCGGATAGCTATAGCTTTACCAACTTCGGTTTTAGATAGTGTTTTGTATTAATAGAACACAGGCTGCCCCAAGTTTTCTAAAAACATACATTCATAACTAATGATTCATAAGATTCTCTATATTGTAACATATAGAACAAATATATATGTGAACAAAATTATGCATCTGTTAACCAATTAAGAGGTTTTTCCTTGTAATTTATAGACATTTTAGACTTGTTAATTAATTAATATCGGCCTTCTATTACTGGGGTACTTTCTAGATTCTTAAACCGAATAGGTTCTTAATTAATTCAACAAAAACCTTGAATTTTTTAATAAGCAAAGTCAAAAGAAATGTGCAATGTACAAAGGTACGAAAATAAAAGAATATTCCCACAAGTTCACTCTAATATTTAGACTTTAAATTCCTAAATATTAAGTTTCTCGACGAAAGTAAATTATAAATAAAATTGTTTACTTACCATGCAAATTCCACCGCTTCCTACCTATCGGCATTCCAGTATATAATTCCACTTATCTCTGTTATTAACAAATAATTTCCAATAAAATACATAAAAATAATCATAAAAGTCTACAAAGGGAAATTAATCTAATATTTTGATAAAATGTATTCGATTCGCAGATGTTTTCCACATATGTCAATGTCATAATACGAAAAAAATCAAACATTTTGGCAATCTAATAAAAAGAAATAAATTGGATAAAAAATATTTCAATAAAAATAAAACAGTCAAAATTAAGAAACACAAATCAAAATTTAATTGAAGAACTTACTCGTAATTTCAATTCAAGTAATCTTGTAAGTTCTATCGAATAATTTATTTCAAATCACAAACTTAATCAATAAGGTTTATGAAAGTAGGACTCGCGCGCTCCTACGCATCCACCCACCAAATAGTTTGTATTTTGTATGTAATACATCCACGTCCCACACTTTCCATATCCAAAAATAAATCTTTTTCTACAAAAGGGCTTCCTGTTTTTGTTCTCTTGTTAGAAGTTATTTTAGGCAGAACTTGTTTATTTTATTTTTCAAAAGTGGTAAGCATAAATAGTAAATTAGAGACTACTTGACGGACTACAATGAAACTGATTATACGAACGCATTCAAAAGGTTTATAAAAATGCATAAAATATGATCCCTATCTATGAATTCGAAAGTTTCTTATACTTTATTTCATTATTTGCCCATGATATACCTCTATTATCTATTTATACCTACGATAATGGACACATATTTATAGCATTCGGGTTTGAGCCCTGGAGCCACGGGTGGCCGGAGTTGATCACCTCTAATTCCATTGAGACTTCCCAACTTGTTCGACCGTTTGTTCGTCTGTACGTCTATCTTTTTAAGTGCCCCCTATACGAATCGGCATTGCAGCATTTGCAGCCTGCAGAGTGGCCGGAGCTTGCAGGACGTAGCTCACATACGGATCTGCATTGCAGTCCGCCCTCAGAATTGTTTCGCTTCTCACTCAAGTCAGTACGTTTCTTACAATTTAAACAAAAAGAAAATTGCTATTCTGATATGTATTTTATATTATTAGATAGAAAAAAAATGGTCCCATATAAATTGTAGTGCTAGAAGACTTTGAGGTCTGAAGATATAGCAGAAAAAAACCTCAAAGTCAAGCAAAAAATTAGTAGTGTCTAGGGCACTGTTTCAGCCAAAACTTTTCAACCTTTGTTTCTGAACCGATTTCAAACATTATTATTCGGATTCCATAGTTTCGAGATGGTTGCATATGGAGCACTGGCCACTCAGCTAATAATCAATAACTTTTATTGGCATTGAATATTGAATTCCGAAGATAAAGTAGAAAATACATCAAAATCAAATACAAAAAGTGTAACAATCGAAATACTGTTAGATCGACAATCCTAAAACGAGTAGGGACCTAATCATGATCAATAATGTCCTGTATTAGACTCTATTAGAACTAGGAAGGCGAATAACAGAAGTCTTCAACGACAAACAGCACGAACGTGTAAATTGAGTTATGAGTTTTCTTTAATCTATAGTATCGTTTCCGCATTCCAGAAGCTACCTTATTAGGGATACCATATGCGTAATTTAAAAGAGTGTAATAAAAATTTTCTACCAAAAATTAATTTGGAGTCAAGTCAACTAAAAAGCGAAAAGTTGATATTTTTACATCATAAAATAGATGCCAAGTAAAACATTAAAATTACTGCATACATTTCAAAACTACAAGATATTCAAAAGTATAGTAATTTTCATGTTAATCATTTTTTATTAATTTGGCAGACTTTAGGGCGACTATAATTTTCATTAAAACTTATATTCATTTGTGGTTGGGTTTATTTAAATGGCTTATTCTTGTAGTGTAATGGCTATCCCTCTAGCCGACCAGTCGCCTTTCAGATTTTTTCATCGCCTATTCTCACTCGGAGTAGGGATAAATCGTATACGTTGATTACACTGATGCAGTCTGACGTTTGCTGCTTGCAAAAAGCAGTGCGCCACGCAGGCCATCAAGTCACTAACCGTTCTGCGCGGCGGACTGCAGCCGGTGGGCGGAGCTTGCAGGCCTCGTGCAGGACTTGAGAGGTATCCTGCTCTGTTCATGACATTCATAGTCCTGCATTACGCGGTGAACTGCCAGGCAGACTGCAAAGCCGAGTCGTGTGGTATTAAGGGCATATTAGGCATCAAGAAAACCTGTAATAATAATGTACTGCAATGAATATAATCACGTTTGATTGTTACTAACAGATCTCGCTAAGGCTTCGTCACAAAGCCCTCCTGCGGATAAAGTAGGTATTTAACTTATTTTTAGTCCATGGGAAATAGTACAGTCACTGGTATGGGTCTAGTAGACTTGATTCTTTAGTTTCGTGAACCCTTCTAACGTGAGCCAGTGCAGCAGCACAGCAGCACAGTCAGCTGTGCTTCAACCACCAAAGAAACTTTAATGTTGAAAATTGAAAACATTTTATTTTTTATCTAAAAGTCTTTATTATTAAACCATAAATAAATTAAAACACCAATTTGTTAATGTCAGATTATGTCTAATCAAAAAGTAAAAAAATATTTTATTTCATTTTATGTCAAATTATGTTGGAGTTTTTGGCGGGAACTGAAAGGAGATGTTGTGCTGTGCAGTTTTATTTTCTAAAAATGTGTAAAATTACTCTGAAATGAACAATAGTTGTAGGATATTGATAGTTTTTGAGTAGTAATTATGTGTTTTGTGAGAAATGTGAACTGTGTAGTCAAATGTGGCCTTTTGAGTTGTCACAAGAACTCCGATGAATGGCACTAGCTGATTACCTACAGTTCAGCTGTGCTACACATAGGCTTAAGAAAATGAAGAAACTATATTGTAAACTAAGATCTGGCTTAAAGGCCTAGCTGCCAAGCCATAAACCTAAATAAATAATAAATTGTCAAATTATGTCAGTTGTTGTCGAGCTTAGAAGGAAGATTGTGTTTTAGAACAAGTTATTACTTATTGTTTATAAAAATGTATATTTACGAGTTACCATTTGATATACATAATGAATTATGTAGATTACTCGATAGCTATGATTACTGGGAAGAGTTAGCTGGCAATCATATGCAATACTCGGCCATGGATGTAATCGTAAGCAGAACTTTACTTTAATTTTCGACGACGGGTTTTTCCTAACTGATGGGTGCTATCATTTTATTCTGGGAAATTACGTGGGTTTTCGAACCTTGTTTTACAAGTAGTTTAATTACGTTCTTAAAGTTCTTATTTTAGATAATGCCCCAGGTAAAAAATATTAAGTTTTACGTCATATTCGGCTTTGTTTATTTTCCTTGTTTTTGCTTATAAACACCTAAAGTTTAGACAATTTTCTTCGAACTTTCTATTTTAATAGCTAGCTTTGTGTTTTGAAACTTGATTCTTACATAACTTATTTAAAACGGATCAAACTAAAAAGGAGAGAAGAACATTCATTTTATTTTAGTGACTAAGCCTGCGTTAGTAACTGTATTGTTGACAACTAGCTCTACAGAAGTAAGATTTATACTTGATTAGGTAATAATACTTTCCAATTTCTAGTGATTTGTATATATTTACATATATTTCATACTAATACATAATAAATAAATGTGAAATTGACTGTTTGGATGCTTGCAATTTTTGGTATATTTATATGCTTCAGATATATTATTGCACACTAAAATAAACAATTACAAAAATGCATGTTTACAACAACATTTAGTAATACAATTAACAGTCTTATTAATTAGAGTGATCTCTTTAAGGCAATCTGACTTGAAAAATAGTTGTAACTGATCTAACAATACAAGTTTTGCAAGAAATGAGATAGATCCAAGAATTTCTATAGTGAATATACTATAGTTTCAGCTATAGTGATATTGTCTATAGGCATCAATTTAAAGTTAAACCAAGTTGAAAGAATTGGTAAATAAAATTTTGTATGTAATGTATAATCTGTAAAAGTTGTCTCTGGGAAATGAGAATACCCCTATGGGAAAAACTGTGATATGCATGTAATCTGGTAAAATGTAATAGGGTAAAATATCTTGATTTTTCATCTGAAAGTTAACTAGATAAAATGGCTCAAAGCTTAAGACCATCATTTATACTGTTTTCAGTACACTGTTAATTTTCTTTTTTTTTTGTGATGTGCGTTAAAATATATAATAAATAAACATGTGCTATGGGAAATGGATCCAAGTTAATGAGAGCTCTAGGAAAATCATAAATTCATATTCATAATTTTTTTGTGGGTTTTAACATGTTTATTTCATCACTAGTCCAATTTGGTAATACCTTTTTTGTTGATGACCTAAATTATTCCATGTTATATAAAACAACTTTAACTCAAGGTCGTTTGGCAATAATAACATGAAAAACGGTGTTAGTATAGCAACTAATATGAGGATTTTGATTCATAAAAATATTTTTTTGGTTTAAAAATCTTGATATCTACTCATTTCAATGATGAATGTGAATCTTGGGTTCTAATGGTTTATATTGTGACGCTTACTGACTTACTTGATTACTCTGACGTCAGCTATCTAGATTTAACCTTAGAACAGCTGATCAAGCTTGAGCTGCTTCAGAATTTTTGTATCAGGTTCATATATGGATTGTGAAAATATGACCATGTTTCCGAATATCGTAAAAGACTCAAGTGGCTTCCTATTCATTTTCGCCGGAATACTCACATTCTCACTCCCCTTTATAACATATTATTTACTCCTAATAGTCCCCAGTACTTTAAGGAATATTGTAATTCCTTTGTCTATCCACTGCCCACAATTTGCGCGATGATACATACTGCAAACTTATGACGCCTACACACACTTCATCCTATTATGATATTTCTTTTACAGTGCAGGCTGTCAAACTTTGGAATATGCTGCCTCTTACTGTCAGAGAGGCCAAATCCTTACCAACACTTAGAAATTTGCTCAGAAAACACTATTTGTCCACAAACAGCATGTCTGATGAAAGAATATAATCATGCTAATACATTTATTATAACAACTTATGTATTATTGTATATATATGACTATGTATATAATATGTATATATTTGTATATTTATGTCTTAAATTAGTTTGAGTGTTTATGTATCTATTGCTTTTTCCTGCACCACCTATATCGCCTGATTAAATTTCTTTCATTCAGGTTGCCTGGAAGAGTTCGCTTTGTGTGATAAGGCCACCTATTGTATTTGCCTAGAAAATATTGTAAATATGGTCTGTTTTTGTAATTGTATATTTTGGTGTGCAATAAAGTGTTCTATCCCTCTCTCTTATTGTATGCTAATATATTTATTTGACTTCCCATTTAAGAAATACATATCGTAGGCTTCATAACAAATAGGTATGTATATGCAAAAATGCCATTTTTTTGTTGTTTACTAAAATCTATCAATGTTACAATTTAGAAAGTCTTACCAGTATGCAAGTGTACCTAAATAGAAGGGTATTCCAAATTTTAACCTTATTCAATCAACTAGTTTTGTTTTATTCACAATTTTGTTCCTTGTGTAAAATTGCACTTTTGTCTGTACGCCCATTTGTTATGAAGCCCTCAATATATTGTGTGATATTTCTATATCCTAGTTATATTGCAAAACCCACATGTTCCACAGATTTTTAATCCATCCTAAGGTTGGCTGAAAGAAATTGCTTTTATTAATAAGATTGTGCTCTCACTTTGAGTTTTTATTGAGGAACATGAGTTTAAATTTGAATAACATTATAAGGTTTTTAAAACAATATATACTAATATAGCTGAGATGAGAATGTTGATATGGTTGTGTGGTGTTACAAGAATGCATAAGGTGAGAAATGAGTACATAAGGGACCTTTAAAAGTTGCTTCCATGACTGAAAAATTGAGAGGAAGAAGATTAAGTTGGTATGGACATATAATGAGAGGGATGAAAGTCATGTGACAAAAAGAATGTTAAACTACAAGATGGGTGGGTACAAATGTAAAGGTAGACCATAAAAAAGATGGACAGATTATGTGAAGGATGATATGATGATTTGTGGTGTGACAGAAGATGTATGTCAGAATAGAGACGTGTGGTGGTGAAAGAAAAAAGAGATACAAATATAGCTAATTATCTACGCAATAAAGAAGGCATATTTTTCCACAGTTACTACATTAACATCCCTTCATTCATCCCAGGTGGAGCAGTGACATAGTAAAAGTAAAAATGCTGAACAACTTTTATGCAGATAAAGTTTTTGATGATAAAATCACATTAGAGTATAAAGTTTGTTACAGGAAATCAAACAGACTGCTAAAAGACTTGGTATATCACCAACAAGCCAGCTGTTCTTAAAATGGGGCCAACAAAATCACAAAGTGGAAGAGCTATTTATGCTCCTGTATCATATGAAATATGTACCAGCTATGAGATGCCTATCTTCAGCAGTCAGAAGCAAATTCCTTGGATTGTTGAATAAATTAGAAACATCAAAGTCAGGAAAGAATAAGAGTTCAAGTAATGGTATGTTAATTTGTTTTAGTTTCTTTGTTTGCCCTTCTATTTATAACATTACTAGCCATCCCATCAGACATTGTCCTACCCTAAAATAATAAAATAGAGAACCCGATTGTAACGCCACCTAACGAGTCCAATTGTGAATCCAAACAATCCTGGTACCTATTCCACACACAAATATGTCGTCAAAATTGTTTAAACCATTTTGGAGTGACCAGGACCACAGTGGAATGGAGTTCAGTCATATACAGACAGCAGAATCATAATATTATAAAATTCCAAACATGTCGTGTCTGTACATTATAGATATAAAAAACACCTGGAATAGACTACATAAATTATAGAGATAAGGATGCAATTTTTTTTAGATTTGTTTTCCGTTTCTCAGTTTGTTCGGGATTCACGTAAAAACTACTGGGCCTATTTCGATGCGGTTTTCGCTGATCGACAGCTAATTCTTAAACTCAAACTCTGTGTAACTTTTTATCCTGGGATTCCTGCGGTAAATTTTCTGGAAATGATTTAAAATGGCCAAATTAAAAAAATGGAATTCCAATGTGATTTTTTATACTGATCGATAGCTAATTTAATGTAATAAAATGTGTGATAGTTTTATCCCGAGAATCCCGCGGGAATTTTCCCGGGAACAGTTTGTACTTGTTCGAGTGCATAAAAATTAGCTTATTCCGACACAGTTTTCACTAAAACGATAGCTGCGGTACTTTGTGACCCGGCAATCCCGCGGGACTTTCAAGTCGAGCATGGATGAAATCGCGGGCATATCCTAGTTTTATATATAAAGACAAACGAGAGGTTGTGAGGTTGGCTGTTTATTTATTTTATTTATCTCTTTCGCACAAAAACACTTGAACAGATTTCAATTAAAGTTTTACAATAATATCGCCATCAGAACACAGCTTGTGATAACTGAATTTGTGCTGCACTCATCATTCAGATTCAACAGTGTCTGTTATATGTGTGAAGAGAGAATAATAATAACAGCCCATAAACGTCTTACTGCTGGGATCGGGCCTCCCACTGTATCGAACGGACAGTATACCCGCCACGCTTTTCTCAGGCGGCTTGGCAGGTTTGACACATTGGTTATCACGATGTGCAGGTTGCATCACGATGTTTTCCTTCACTATTGTTAGCACGTGATAATTGTAACAATATGCACATTAAGTCAGAAAACCGTCTTAAGTGGTTCATGAGTTGAGTGAGGAGTGAACCCGCGCCCTTTGAGTTTGGGACGTGTGCGGTAGCCATTACGTTACCATAACTAACTAAAAATGTTTGTTCAGCGGTGTCTCCTGTCAGTCATAGGCTTGACGCTCGCGCAGATCAGCTTCCACTACGTCACTCCAGCGATATCTGGGTCGACCAACTTGTCGCCGTCCCGTTGGTCTACCCAGATAGGCTCTTCACCGCGCGATCCTCCCCCATTCTATGTAAGCGTCAAAACCAGCGCAAGCGACGTGCCTTGCTCTCGTCTATTATATTGAGCTTATTCACCAGCTCTTCGATTTCGGCATTTTTACAACCACCACTACCTAAGAAATCATATTGTTACGACCTAAACGCCGACAAAAACAAATTCACACCTGCATACCTGTAGAAACACATTTTATTACCTTTCGGCATTTGGACTTATTTTGTATTCTTTGTGTTTAAAATTTGTGATTAGAAAACAGCCCATTGTATATTGTAATCTTTATGGCAATCATTAGCCAGGTGTGTCGGATTTCAAGTACAAACTGATTCTAGGAAATACGGTCCGCGCGGCCGGGCAGACTTATTGCATCTGTGCAGTATAAAGCAATGCCTCGGTGGAGGGAGGAGTCGGTCGAGCGATAACCACGAGCAAAGCAAGATTTGTGTACATTCGGCAATCTATTTAGTGTCGGACTTTGCGCGTGTTATTGAATTACGACCTGCATTACGTTTGGACTTGTTGCGTTCGGTTATATTTGTACCTGTGTTATACGTGTTTGTATAGTTCTAATTAACTCTATAATAATTCCAACGGCATTTTAGTTAGAGTCCTGCAACTCGTAACAATATTCATATTATATATTTTTGAAACTTTTAAAGTCCTGTAGCCAGATGGCAAAAACTGGATTCTTATAATATTGTATTGTATGTCTGTAAATCATAGATATTGAACTTGACCTTTGTTATTTTTTGTGTATTCCAGATAAGGTCAACAATCAGATAACACAAAAGGCAGATAGCAGTCGCAATTCAATACCATTGCCTGTTATGCTCCTTGAAAATCAGGTATTTAAAATTATTAATTGATGTTTATTTATTTAGATATTTTTTTATTAATTTATTTAACGAAACATACAATAATTACATATTTTTACTAGCTGATCCCCGCCCGCTTCGCGTGCCGTAAAACCCGTTCTTAGCTGACCTCTACTTGGCGAAAGGAAAGTCCACGCCAAATTCCAATTCTATAGGTATTATAGTTCCTGAGATATCGTGATGAGTCACTTTATACGTGGATTTCAATTATATATATAGACAATATAAAAATACATAATTAATACACATGTCTGCAAAATTTTCAGTTTTATTTTTAATTTAGATGTATTTAGTTTCTGCTGGATTAATTTAGTTAGTAGTTTAATGTTATATATAACAGGGGTTTATAGTAACCTTAGGTACTTGGGTTTATACTTGTGAGTAACCAGTATGACCCAAGGGCCAAAACAGTTTTTACATAAATCTCATTAGTTTTTTATAAGCTTTACAACGTTATACTCGTGTCGAACACTTGCTGCCCGTGGAACAATAATAAAATCTGGGAATATGACAACGCCTACGACAGGCTACGTGAGTCTCTCTCTCTCTCTCTCTCTCTCTCCTTCTCTCCTTCTGTCACACTTACAGGCCTAATGGGAGGCGTAGTGACGTACCAGTGTAGTGTCCGTAATAATGTTATTAAATTACTAAAGAAGCCCATTCATAAAGTAATTTATATTATGTCACAAACATTCAATTGCTATTCGTCCACTTTTCTAACTATTCGCTATTCGTCCAAGTAGCAAATCGTGAAAAAAGTATTTATACTCAAAAATTACAATTAATTTTTAATTTTAATCTTTAGTTTCGGACAGTTTTTAAATGTTAGACCAATATATTAAAAAAACTGTTATGCGCAAATAAACACATCTCACGCCGAACATTCGGCGCTTCGGTCGAGAACATGCCGAATGTTCGGTATTCGGCCAAGACAACATTTAGGGCATCTCTAATTTATACCATCGAGCTCATACCGCCATTACATGATAAGCGACGTTCGGACTTAAGTATTGTGTTGCAAAAGGTATTTTAAACTATTATTTTGGTTTTAGGAAATTCAGTTTTTCATTTACTAGGGTCTGATCTAACTAAAACTGAAAGTCTTAAAACAAAAAAATAGTTTAAAATACCTTTTGCAACAAAAAATATACTTAGGTCCAAATGTCGCTTACGATAAAATGGCGGTAAAGGCTCGAACTACTCAATAAATTACCCTAGAGGAATAATTAATAAATTACATACCACTTATTAATTCATTATTATGCGACGGTGCACACAACACTGTACAAATTTAGTGCGGAGCACCGCATTCTTCCGAATCGAATGGTTATCGATAAGTGACGCACAGCACATGTCTCTTCCTAGTGCACCGATTTATTGCACCGCGGGCAGCTGGTATTTCGATAGCTCCAAGGAATACTACGCCAACTTAATTTTAGGTATGTTCTGTTCTTAAGGGAAAAACACATTAATATTATGTTCATAAATTTCATAAAAAAATATTAAGAAACTCAAAATCTTTTGGTTTTTATGAAATTTTAGGATTATAATTGGTATTAGATAAATATAATTTTAGGATTAGAATTAAAAAATATTCTTTATGAAATTTTAAAAACATAATGTTAAGAAATTAATGAGTGATTTTCTCATAAAAATAGGAAATAGCTAAAATTAAGTTGGCGTAGTATTCCTTGGAGGTGTCGATTTAATACGAGTATAGTGAAATTAATTTCAATTATTTGTTAGTTATTACAATTGAAGACATGAGTGAATGAAAGGGATATGTTACAATAGGTAAATATTGATTAATTGGCCTAAAAAGCTCTTTTACTATCACTTTGCTACACATATAACTCTTTAATTACTTACTATTTTCAAAACCAAATTCAAAAAGCGTTGTTTTAAGTTCTAATATGGTTTCCTTGCCGGTTTACATTACATATTTTACACATTACATTTTCCTTTAACGTATTTTTTTAATGTCACAAAACTCCTTCATCTACTCATGTCTTCAATTATGTTAAATTTTCTGCGTATTTTACTTGTCACAACGCTAGATAGATAGATAGATAGAAAACTCTTTATTGTTCACCACATACACATAAAATAAACAATTTACAGTAGTCACATTTAAGCATTAAAGTAGGAACAAAGGGCGGCCTTATCGCTTTAGAGCGATCTCTTCCAGACAACCCGGGCTATGGATTTTATTAACGCTATACCTAACGAGTAATTAAAACAGAGTTATTATAATTCTATGCTTTCTTAACCGACTAACGTGTTAGAGCCATCTTTGAATCATTACTTGATTACAGCTCTTAGGTCCCGCTCGATCGGTGTGATATCGCACAGCAATGACAAGCCATTATCTATCGGGGGTCAGATTAGTAACATTGCTGGGTCGTGTTTGGCCCGCAGGCCGGATATTAGAGACGCTTGTCAAATAGACTTGAGTACTCAATAATATCTGACCGTCTAAATGTGGATTAACCTGAGATGATGTATTGGTGTAGGGACAGTAGTATACCGAATGCCCGCCATTCTCGTCTATGGCAGGTTGGCAGATTACATACGTGTACACATCAGCAATGTGTTCCTGTACTATCAGCATGTGGCAGAAGAACTGTTAAAATTATGCATTCTTTACTAGGTCTCGAACTATTAAAATAAGTTGCGGGTATCTTAACAACTGAGCTGAGAATGATATTATCTATAACAGGGGTTCCCAAACGTTTTCAGTTCGCGGCGCACTTACAGGTTTAGTACTTTTTCTCGGAGCCGTAGCTAATTGAAATAGGGTACAATGACACTAAGTACATTGGTACAAAAATTGAAACATCCACAATATGAAACTGAGATTTTATATTTTTATACAAGAAAACATTTATTATTTAACAAAAATAGGAAATAAAATATAATGCAACTTAGTCAGTGTGACGTGTGAGCTTCGTGATCTCCACACATTTTGTAACCGCGAACGCCTAAGTTTAGTTTTCGGAGAATGGTAAACAGGAGCGCCTCACGGCGTCCCTTTTTACTCTCTACGGCGCACACTTTGGGAATCCCTGACCTATTAATTATTATTTTTTAAAGTAACTTTGCTTAAGTCTATAAAGTTTTGTTTGTATGATACATTTTAAGACACAAAACATCTGCGGGTCTTAAAGTGGCCGCTTCTCGAGAATGACTTAGTGAAATCGACAGGTGTCTAGTATTACATATACGTACTGATATTTACATATTACATATATTGATATTTGCAAGACATTGCATAAGGTTCCACTTTTGTCATTATTACAATAAGATTCTGCGAAATCGACCGCTTTAATCGCCTTGGTAATAGCTTCTGGCTACAATATAAAAATATGTAAAATTTTAGCAGAAATAAATGACTAGGCTTTCCGGTGGAACCTATTCTTATAAATAAAACAATTTTAAAACACTGTCATACTGATGGACTACATATGATACATACACCTTTATTGTGGATCTTAGTTCAAAGTTCGAAATTGTATAAAAAGACGCTAATGGTCGTCTGGAGGAGGCATAACGCTTTTTCCTTACACGACGATCTCCGCCAACTTACTCCCCGTAACGTAACCCCCGTAAATAACTTCTGCCCAAAAGATTTTCATAAGTACTATACACACATCATCCAAAACATTATTCATTCAAGGTAATAAGAATAGGGATAAGAACAAACAAGCAACTAAAACCAACTTATTTAAAGTTTCGAAGGTTCCATGAAAACGCATGTGTTAAAAATAGATGCAAACTATTACATGAGTAATAAGTATTACAAGCGCTTCTTAGAAGTAACTGAATAATTGAATACATTATAAGGTTTAATTGTTTTATCTAATAGGGTGTTGTGCCGACATCGAGTCACGGACGAAATGGCAACACGCCAAGCTTTCAGTCAAGTACCGATGTAAGTATTAATGCAACGAATAATTTTTATAATTTAATGGAAGGTTCCTTCTCTAAACCTGGACGCACTTATAGCTCCTTATTAAAGCTTAAATTAAGAATTGATTCATATTATAGTACAATCGAAATTAGATATATCGCCTTTTTGCTGCCATAACGTGACAAGTCCGACAACTCATATTTTTATTTCATAATAACACTGTCGCTTCCAATTTTATTTATCCAAAAAAACTGGTTTCTTTTATAATAATTTACAGATTGACAGTAAAAAAGCTATTCGTTTCGAGATAATTATTTTTTGAATATTAAAAACAAACTGCAAACACTAGTCACAATGATGAAAGATGACTGTCAGGCGAGAGGCTTACATTTGAATGCGAAGAAAACAAAGGTTATGGTGTTTGAAAGAGAAGAAACCAGAACGAATGCAAGGATAATGGTCGATGATGTTATGCTGGAGCAAGTGAATGAGTTTGTATATCTTGGATGTGCTTTTAGCAGGGATGGAAGGTACACCGCTGATATAGAAAGAAGAGTAAATTTGGGGAATAGTTTGAATGGAGCGTTAGGTAAACTTCTTGGCGCTAAGAACCTCAGCCAGAAGGCCCAGCTCGCCATACACAACGCGGTGCTGGTACCTACGCTCACGTATGGAAGCGAGAGTTGGGTATGGAAGAGAGAGCATGAAAGTAGAGTAAACGCGGTTGAGATGCGAGCACTGCGTAAAGTCTGCGGAGTGACGCTCGCGGACCGCGTTCGTAATACCGAAGTAAGAAAGAGAGTTGGTCTGAAAGAGAGTGTCGGGGTGAAGGTAAGGAAAGGAATGCTCTGGTGGTTCGAGCATGTGGAAAGAATGCATGATGAAAGAATGACTAAACAGATATACAATGCAAAAGTGGATGGATGCAGAAGTCGTGGAAGGCCACGACACACCTTCCATGATCAAATTGATTGTGTACTAGCGGAGGGTGATGTCAGGAGCCTTAAGAACAGACGAGTGTGCATGACAAGAGTTATGAATGTCAAAGAAGCAAGTGAGGTGTGTAAGAATGGGCCTAAATGGCGCTCTGTTGTTCGTGCCTACCCCGCAAGGGAACTGGCGTGAAGTTATGTATGTATGTATGTATGTAAAAACAAAGACGTTATCGAATCAAAGAAAATAATAAAAAAAAACTAAAGCTTTTGTGTACTAGGCCACAGAAAACCTAGGTTTTAAGTGCGACATTTTATTTGACGATTCGGCCACTTTTCAGTAGCCGTGATATGCTGTGAATCAAAGAACACAATAGTCGGCCGTCAAAGGCAAAATATCGAGAATCAAAGAGCGCTTGGGGCGCTCGCAGTACGCACGTACACACTAGAACCTCGTTACTGTATTTTATCTGATTGCAATTCGACTCGTTAATAGATACGCGACCAAAGGCGACTTGTTGAACAGCGCGAGCGAAGATCACTTCCTGCATACTCATTACAGCACATTGCTGTATCTGGGTGATTCCTTTGCACCGTACCGCGCGCATCTATGGTCGCAAACAGGTTATTTTTAAAATCCTATAACATTTTAAGAATCTTTCCGTTTCAAGTGCTTTGTTGATAATAATAATAAGCGCCTGTCAGTTATATTGTAGTCACGAAACAATGATGTGGTGAAAAGCTATTTATTCGGATTTTTCGTATGGCAACACACATATCTGTCAAAAAAATAATCATAAACATCTCTTTGCTTGTTTTTTTTTGTGGAAAGTTTTCGATAAGCAATGGCGAAACCGAAACGAAATAGTTACAATAATATAAAAACACATAAGTACCAAATCGTGTTTTTCATGTTATATTTAATGTTGCCAGTTGAACATATTTTAAATTTGCCGCTATTTAGTTGTGCCACGACTCGCTGACGAGACTCTAGCACTAGTTTAAAAAAAAATCTGATTGACCTGCCAATGATGCGCGTCGGAGAATCACCCACATTGAAGGAGAATTGGACATCTGCTCGGAAACTTACAATTACGGCTCGTAGATTATTCTATTATTATAGATTACCCGACTATTCATTTGCTTTATTGTTTTTATGGAAGGTAGATGTAAGGAGAACCATCTCTGTATATGAAGAAGTGTCCATTGCAATGCATTTAATTAGGGTGGCACCACATTAGCATCAAGGTGAATTTTAAAGCGCCAAAATTTGATTACAATAGTATTATAGAGAATTTTAGTTTCATAAAATTAAAAAATCCCTAAGCGCATTGTTCAAAGTTCACGATATTAAATCTCTCTTCACGTTTTCACGTAACAATTCTTATATTTTATATTTATTAAATTATTTTGTATTACGTCAATAGTTGACATTTTTAATAGTGTACTGTCACCTGTCACTCTACTCGCCAAAGATATTGAATTTTTGTAACTCGGCATACTTCAATTCGTTTACAAGAGCTACATTCATACCATACCCTTTGTCTACATCAGCGCCATTCTGGACGGTTTTTGAACTAATATTTACAGCTTACAACTGGACACTTCTTATTATACATCCATTTGCTTTGCCATTGGTAGAAATCGGACATTACTTGTAATGCAACGTTGTCATTTACCAGTAGTAAGGACAAAGGAACAGTTACTGTAATAGGAACCGGCTATTAATAGTGCATCATCAACATGTGTTACGTAGACAAAGAGGCCTATGTTTCATTTTCAGGATTCATACACGAGTGGCGGTGTCAATGAAGGTAACGATGAAATAATGAAAAATGTATTGGCAATACCCAAGATGAGTTATGAAGAGTTGAAAATCGCTACTGACAATTGGAGTGAGGCTAATTTACTTGGACGAGGTGGATTCGGACAAGTTTTCAAAGGTGATATAGATAAATAAGACTGACTGACTGACACATTTTTTTTTTGATTGCAGGAGATCAGCAGACAGGCAGACGGCACACTTAATGGAAAGCGGTTACCATCGCCTATGGACATTTGCAACACGAAAGTTGCTACAAATGCGCTGCTGCTCTCTTAAGGGAGACTGGAACCTGGTCACTAATGCTGGAATACAACTCAAGGTTGTTATGGCGACATACTCTAGACCAGGGGTGGTAGTCATCTAGTCGGGCAAATGCCCTACCACCTGGCTGTGGGTTGTTAAGTCGCCTCGTACGACAGGCCGTCCGGCCGCAGGAAATTGTATTCTTTCTCTGTTCCTGCACAGATAAAAACATGGCACTAGTTAGGATAATATATATAGGTATAGACATAAGGCAAACACTGCACATGCACTTTCTCACAACACCAGCATTTGACAGATACACTCAACATTAGTATAAGTTTAGTATTTAAATTTGAATAAATTAATATAATAAGTTATTCGTGAGGTACACACACAAATATTATGGAATAAATGTCACGCACAAAAACAAAAATAACCAAGAAGCGTGTATAAATTCTAAAAACATTCTTCGAAATAAAGCAGAGTACGGAACTCGAGTCTGTAAACTTGTTAAAAAAAATTTAATAAATAAGACTGACTCAATAGCGCTCTGATTGAAGCCCGGATTTAATACTAGGATAATAAGACGATGAATGTAATAGCCGATTTAATTGATTCTTACTTCTCAAGCAATGATTCCTACGATATCTGCAGCGGACTAAAGTTGGAGTGAGACTGCTCCCGACCAAGGTCGGAATAGAACTGCTGCCTCGTCGGAACGAGGGTAATCGATACAAACTACCCTCTATTATTATTTTGTCAGTAAAGAATACTCATTAAAATAGTACAATAATCTAACAAATGGAAAAACTAGGTGCTACTAAATTACTAATTAATACTAGTGACATAGATGATATAGATAAAATATACTTGTATATTGTTCTTCCACGATTCTTGCTCAAGCTGTAAAAAACTTACAAACATACTTCCGTTTATATTAGATTTTAATTATATATTTCAGGTGTATGGAAACATTTACCGGTGGCTGTGAAAAGATTAAAAGATAACGATGGTGAAAATAAAGAGTTGTTAAGGGAAATGTGCCTCAACCAATATAGGCATGATAATATTCTACCTTTATATGGATATAGTTATGGTGGTAAGTATTATAAATAAATTACATAAATAAACCACCAGAGAAACACACAAATTGTATATTACCAAGCTAAGCGAGTTACGCTTGTGTTATGGGTGACATACAACAGACCACTCTGGGGCTGCCAAACACCCAGACCATAGTAGGAGCCTCTGCGTTGGTGAGGTTGGCCGGCAAAGGCCTTAGTCTGCTCATACACATAGAACGTGAAATTTTGTTGAAGTAGTTTTCTTAGGATAGGAAATAATAGTTTTTTTAATTTCAGAGGCTAAATTGACAATTGAAAATGTCAAATTTATGTCAAGATGAATTGTTGTGAGAAGCTTTTATTAAACTTGCAATGCTTGATAGTTTGTTTCTTATTTAATTTGGTCTGGTCAAAACTTACAAGCTAATTAAACCTTCTTTTAGCTTTACGGCTTATATTTGTCCGCTTGCTCAGTGCTGATGGCAATATACTAAAATGAAAAAAAAAATTTTTTTCTTCAGTTTTATAGAAAAAAAAAAATAAACATGATCGGCGAAAATATTTTTTTTAAGAAAAACACAATTGATTTAAAAGTAAAAAGCAAAAAATAAATATTTTCTACAACATCTTGAAGTCGAACGAAATTGTACTACTGATACACCTAAACATCGGCACAAGTGTATCAAGATACCATTCTTGAGAAGGTACTTAAGCCCCTTAACAACACCATGTTCAACAACCAAGAATGGTCCGTCCAGCAAGACTCGGCGCCGGGTCTTAAAGCTCGGTCCACGCAGTCTTGCTTGGAAACGAACGTTTCGGACTTCATCAGAGCTGAAGACTGGCCGTCGTCTAGTCCCGATCTTAATCCGCTGGATTATTAGTTTTAGAGAGTACGGCTTGTTCTAAACGCGATGATAATTTGGACTCCCTAAATCAATCCATACGATTGGCAGTGAAGAATTTTCCCATGGAAAGAGTGCGTGCTTCTATTGATAACTGGCCTCAACGTTTAAAAGACTATATTGCAGCCAATGGAGACCATTTCGAATAAGCTTTTTATATTTTAAATTGTTTTATATTTATATTAAATGTTATTTATAATTATACAGTAATTATAGATAATATGTCAAGTGCAGAGTTATTTCATATATAAAACAATGTCAAAAATGAAATATTAGAATAATAAAGTTTGTCAAAGTGTTAGCTATATATTGTCAAATTTAATTTAGAATTGGTCATCAAGAAAATTTTTAATATCGAAATAGCAGATTGTCAACAAAGGCGAACTTACTGAATAGTGCTGTTAGTTCTGTTATTGTTTTTTTTTTAAATATTAATGCAGGAGTTCAGCAGACGGGCAGACGGCCCACTTGGTGGAAAGCGGTTACCATCACCTATGGACATTTGCAAAGGTACTACAAATGAGCTGCTGCTCTCTTAAGGGATACTGGAACCTGGTCACTAATGCGGGAATACAAGGTTGTTATGTCGACATACTTTAGACCAGGGGTAGTAGCCATCCAGTCAGGCAAATGCCCTGCCAAATGGCTGTGGGTTGTTTAGTCGCCTCTTACGATAGGCCGCCCGGCCGCAGGAAATTGTATTCTTTCTCCGTTCCTGCACGGATGGATGTGTTTATGGTAACTTATTAGCGTAGTTTCGAGAAATGTTGCTGAAGATATTTCATCTCTATTCCTGCCTTGCACCATTTTCCGCGTATGTTCGCACCTTTTTGAACAGAAAAAAATATCTTATTGAGTTTACTTTTAATGTGTCAACTACCCTGTTTCAGGTCCTGAGATGTGCCTTGTATATCAATTAATGGCGGGTGGGACTTTAGAGCAAAGGCTTAGGGGAAAAACAAAACATCCACCTTTAAGCTGGTCACAACGATATCGAGTTGCGCATGGTGTTGCCAGGTAGGTACAATTGATTTACCATCATCTTCACATAGAGAAAGTAGTATCTTAATTAACCATGCCATTTTGCAGGATAAATAGTCTTCTTATCCATTCTTGGGAATTACTATACAAATTCAAATTCAAAAGTTTTTATTCAAAATAATTTCCACTGGAGAACACTTTTTGAAAGTCACACATATTAACATAAGTTAAAATTTAATTTTGCTTCCTAGTCTATGAAAACCGCTTAGCAACGTGTTATTGCTGTTAAGGAGAAGAAGCGGCAAGAACCTCCCCAGTAACTCGTCTAGCTAAAAATTGATTAAATCTTTCTTTAACAAATTGTATACAGAAGTATGTTACACAAATACTTTTCGAAGAATATTATATTTAAGAATATAATCTAATTTTCCAATTTATATTTTAATATTTTTATAGGTGTATGAGCCAAATGCGTAACATGAATTATTTTTTTAGTGGAAACTTAGCTGATATGTGTATTAATTTATGTTATTTATATTGTAAGAATTATAATTATTGTATGTTTCCCAAATAAATTGAATTAAATTAAATTAAAATAAATGGAGTTGTAGCAAACAGTGCATACTTAGTAAGACTAAGACATAATAAAAGAAAAGAAAATATTATTATAGTTATAATAATGACAAGAGTTATGAATGTTAAAGAAGCAAGTGAGGTGTGTAAGAATGGGCCTAAATGGCGCTATGTTGTTCGTGCCTACCTCGCAAGGGAACTGGCGTGAAGTTATGTATGTATATATGTATAATAATGACAAGTGAAATTTTCAAATGGGGTTTTTTTAGCTTAGTTCGAAACTATGCGATATAACTAAAAATACTAAAAGGAGTCTCGAAGCAGAGTTTGTTGAACACTGTCATTAGATTTTTGAAAAATCAGTTACCCTGGTCCAGTATCGAATTACCTGATTTTGAAAAAAAAAATACAACAGTATTATTATGTCAACTCATAGTGTAGCTTGTAAGGCTCAATTTCTGTGAAGTAATAGCACGAACGACGACGAGTCAAAGCTCATTTAAGTTATGACGTCATGGCTTGCTATTCTCGTACAAAATCTTGAGGAGGGGGGGTTCGTCTCAATTCAGTTTACTGTCATCTGTCTTACTTTTCTTTCACCTTCTCCCAATGATTCGGGGTTGACACAATATATCTTTTCCTTCCATACTCCTCTATTCTGACATACGTCCTCTATCACACCAGAAATCATCATATCATCCTTTTCATACAATCCAAACATCTCTTATTGAGCTACCTTTATATTTGTGTCTATCAATCTTACAGTTTAACGTCTTTTTTGACACGTGAATCCTTAGTCTTCTTTTTCTCGATTTTTCAGTCACAGATGCAACTTTCAAAGATCTTCTTATATACTTATTTCTCACATTATCCATTCTAGTAACACCACATATTCTCATCATCTTAATATTCTCATATCAGCTGAGTGGAGATGTTTGTGGTCTATCACTTTATTGGCTCAACATTCGAATCAGTATACATATACGACCGGTCATGTTAACTACCTTATTGCTATATATTTTATCCATGTAGGCACGGAGAAAAAGTCCACGGGTAAGGTATTTGCCCATCTGGATGGCTACCTGGTTTAGAGTATGCCGCAATAACATCCTTGAGTTGTGTTCTGGCTTTAGTGGCCAGGTTTCAGTATCCCTTTAAAGAGCGACAGCACATTAGTGTTACAAATTTCCAAAGGCGATATAAAGCCCCTGGTCTAAAGTATGTCGCCAAACAACCTTGAGTTGTGTTCCGGCATTAGTGACCAGGTTCCAGTTTCCCTTAAGAGAGCAGTAGCGCATTTGTAGCAACTTTGCTGTTGCAAATGTCCATAGGCGATAGTAACCGCTTTCCATCAAGTGGGCCGTTTGCCTGTCTGCTGATCTCCTGCAATAAAAAAAAGGCGTATATATATAAGTTCATTTACTATCGATTTTCCTTTATAGAGGTCTCCAATTTCTACACACAATGGAGGGTACCCCCCTAATACACGGTGATATTAAACCAGCGAATATTTTGCTCGACCAGTGTCTAATGCCTAAGATTGGCGACTTTGGACTCGCCAGGAAAGGCCCTTACGGCGAAGATAGGACCCATCTAAAAGTATCAAGGTAATTAAAGGTTTTTATTTTCAGGGAATCCGACTTTTATATGCTTGATTATCGTGAATCAAATTATGTCACTGTCAATTAACTTATTGACACTTGACATCCTTCAAATAAAAAAACATAGAAAATGCCCTGCTTAAAATCGTTCAAATGTATTGTTAACTAGCTGATGCCCGCGACTTCATCCGCGTCGTGCGGTTTTTAAGCTATCACACGGGAACTCTTTAATTTTTCGGGATCAAAATTATCCTATATGTTGACCAGGGATATAAGCTACCACTATACAAAATTTCATTTAAATCGGTCCAGTCGTTTCGGAGATTAGCCCGTACAAACAGAAAAACAAAACATTTGAAAAAAATCTCAATTAGTTCTATTTCACTTCTTACATCCCCCGACTCGGTTTTTAGCATTTTTATTCATTGTACAGAAATTCGACCTCTACAGTTTTATTATATATATAGATTGTGTGCTGGTCGCGAAAACTTTAGAAAATACAGTCGACTTTCGATAATTTACCACTCAACCTTCTATAAGGGCCAAAGTTAATATAATTTTTTTCCACAAGCTGCCATTAAAATTGCCGCGCCAAAACCAAGAGAATTATATAGTCTCTTTTATTCTAATAAAAATTCTATGTAGTTAGAGGGAGAAAGCATCAGTTCAACGTTCATTTCAACTATCTGTATTTGACCACAAATTTGTGGTGCTTCCCAATTAGCCGCGTGTGACAGTTCGGGCAACAAATCTGTGGTAATTCCATCTTAAGGGTTAACGAACTAGAGAAAAATTCAAATTACCAAGAGCTCAAAATAACAGTTTATAATCAAGAGGGAGGGAGGAAACAAAACAAATAAACAAGAGTTTGATCAAAATTCGTGATTTATTATATTAAACATTTATACAATTATTCGCAGATGTTCATTTTGAAACGAAATACGTAATCTTCTGTTGAGTGAGTGCATAACTTGAGAACGACTTTACAGATTTTGATGAAATTTTTTATTTGTGTTAGAGTGATTCTAGGTCCCCCTAATCTCCTGAACTGATTTTGATGTTTATTTTCAGGGTATATGGTACCCGTCCATACCTACCGTTGGAGTATCTCCACTCGAAATGTCTCTCCCCGGCGGTGGATGTGTTCAGTTATGGCGTAGTAATGTTCGAAATGGCCACAGCGTTGTTGGTTTTCGACAAAACAAGGCCATCGCCTGTGCAATCCCTGTCGGCTTACATACATGAAATGCACAGGGAGGGAGCTGATTTTGGTAAGTCAATGGTCAAACTATGATCTGAACGAATAAAAAGTAGGATTAGAAACGACTTCGCCTCTCGCTTGCATACTCTCCAAAAAGAGTTCGTGAGGACAACAAAAAAACGTGTGTGTCAGCTCCGACGCACGACCGGAGTTTATACCTACTTTTAAAAAAAACATGAGCACGTGCGCGGGACAGCGGCCGAATGCGGCCGAATAGGAGCGGTATCAAAAGGAAAAAACATACAGACAGATAACTATTTACCCAGTAGATATTATACATATAAACACAGAACACACACAAACATATTAATTCAAGATTAAAATCATAGGTGTAATATCACAGCGCCTGATAGAAATATAACAGTAGTTTTGCTAAAACGCATCTTGGAAAGCAAGCTTAATGTAAGAGAGGTGAACCTTGAGATGACATAGAGATTAAAACTTAAATTATTTTAATTAACAAAAACGCTTGGCCGATTTGAATATATATTTTTTTTGTTTGCTCTAATATGGGGGTGACTTAAAAGAAAGAAGAAAACAACATTATGAGTTACAACTATATTATTTTACTCCTCATAAACTTTTATGTTTCATAATAGTTGCATATAAGATGATAAAGTCAAATGTTCTCACTGTATTTGACCTACACATGGTCATACAAATATTTGAGTACACGTCAATCTAAAAATTATATATGGAAATCAATTCTTAAGGATTAAACTCCAATTACTGTGATATAGATGGTTCAGTCCTTACCATAACACTGTTGCAAGCCGATACTAATCCTTTGCAGGTGTCTTATTACCCCCCTGAATTTGAGTGATCTATTGTTTGTGCTAATCTCTTTGTTCACGCCGCCGTAAGACGCCATAAAACCTACTTTCCTCTGTTGGTGTTTAACGATTTGAAGAACCAGTGGGCGGCATGTTGGTAGGAGGCCATGTCTAATTTACAAATGGATGAGGGTCGGTCAGTCCGGAAATGCGCCAGTCTTATTCTAACTGCGGACGAAGCGTTACCTAGTGCACTTTCGGAGCGAGTACCTTATAACGGCGAACTTTGCGCGATTTATATGATAACCATTTTCCGTCCTACGGTTTGGTTTTGTTGTATTCGACTATACTTGTAAGAAATGTGAATAACGTGTGTGTACTTCTGATCAACTTTGTGATAATTTCAACGGCATTTTCTCAAGTACATGCTACAAATCTCCTACAAATTCGTAACAATACCTACAGAACCCTAAAATGAAATGTTTGTTTTGTAGCAACACTAGAAGATCCAGTAATACGTGGAACTCCGAACTCGAATCCGCAGCTCTGCCGAGACTTCGCCTCAATAGCGGTGCATTGCACCAAATATGCGAGACACGAGAGGCCAACCATGTTGGAAGTGTATAAACAACTCGATGCGATGGAATTGCCTGGGAAATGTTTGACGTATATGTAGTTTTGGATAGGACAGCTCGATTCGTATGGCATTTGTATGGTGATTGTTTAACGAAGCCGTTTATAGAAGAAACTTGTGTGTGTCAACTCTGACGCACGACTGGAGGTTTTTCCCTTAAACATTAAAAAATGGTTGAATTTCCATTTGACATTCCTTCACAGAAATTGATACTTACAAGCTACTCTATCTACTGGTGTAATAATACAGGATGTTTTTTTGAAGTGAAACTTCTATTTAAACGAGGGGTCTTAGGATTTTTCTGTCACGAAAAAGCGTTACGGCTGTGTGGAGAAGCGGCATAAATTTAGACTAGACGTGGTGAGAGGCGACATAAATTTAGAGTATACTATGGATGCGTTTTATGTTTCCGGATCGAATTCAGTTTGTTTGGGCCACTTCGTAATTTTCCTTAATTCAAAGAAAGGTGGACAAACGCGCTCCGGTTTGTTCTCACCCCCGCCCCACACCGCACCTCACCGCGGTCGCCTGCACGCGCTGGTAAAACCAAAAAATGCACCCCGCGACACGAGTCAGTGGCTATTCTCACCTTTACGCAAAAACTAGTGTCGTGTGCGCAGCCTTCTTACTCACAATATTTCCATCGCGAGTGGTATACTGCACCTTCGAATAATCATATCAGGCCTGGTAAAAGCATCGTGGCGACGGGACAATCGTGTGTACCGTTTTGATCTACTCATTTTTGAATCGTGGACAATTACGACGTGGCTACACTCTTTCACCGCCATTCCGCATTTTTATACAGGGCCTTTGGCCTCTACGCCCCCACACAGTTTTTTTGTTTGATAAAATAAAATATGTTTCAATAAAAAAGACATTCATTAAAATGTATCTAACCTAACCAAATCATAATTTGCAGTAAACCTGCGAAAAATCGAAATGTGTGCTGGGACACATAGTAGAAGTGAAACTTCAACGGACAAGTGGCAAAAAGAATCGCAACAAAATTTTAACATGAAGTTTTATGGGCAGGTTTTCAAATTGGACAAGTACATTAACAATCCGTTGCCATTCGTTTTTCCACTTGTCCGTTGTTTTTAAATGAAAGTTCTTTAGAATCGTTGTCATTTGAAACTCGATGAAACGAAAAAACTACACTAACCATTAGCTAATAATTTTGGTGATTCTGTATTATTGTATTGTTGGTATTAAATAATTTTAACTTAAGTCATTTTGGTCATTTTTGTTGCCTCCTAATCTAATAAACGTAGTAGATTATGTTTGTCTGTATATTCTCCGAAATCACTTCTACTGCGTGTGAACTGCACACACATATAGTTTTTTTCAAAATCAGTCCATTTAATTCTCGACTAGGGTAATTGATTTTTCAAAAAGCTTTTGGAGGTCTTCAGGTAGAAATGAAATACTGTTATGTGTTTGAATTGCAGTTCAGGAATGGGTATTTATTTGGTAAAAATGCCGATTAATATTTTATAATACAGCACACATTTAGCTGCTAAACGAAATATAACATTTAATAATAATAATCGCACTCGAACGATTGCACGTGCCGAGGTGAGGCGAGGCAAGGTGTGCGCGCAGGGAAACACGCGGCGGCCGACTAGGAACGCGCGCTTGCCGATCATTTGCGAACGACCGCCGTGGTGATCGGACGTCTGCGGCTACAAGCTAATGATACCACTTTAGTTTTCGTCGAAATCATCTTCGAGGCTCCTTTGAGTGTCTTTCACTATTTCGTATAATTTAGGATTTGACCCTGAAGGCTCGCTTGAAAAAATCACCTGTATATTTATACCAATAGTTAGGCCATGAAACCCGCTTCGTTACTCAACTTACCTGTATTAATAAATTTTAAGACTGGTGATATTTTCTCATTGTGCCTTAAATAAGTAATATGTTAATTAATATTAAGTAATTATATGGGTTTATGAATAGATCAAAGTTGCTGTGGTAACCTGATTTATATTTATATTAGTTAAAAAGCGTGTTAACTTGAGAAACTGGCGAATTAGGGCCTAATGGTTTGCACAAGCATCTACTTAATCAAGAATTTATTAATACTCAACTGTCGTATTTCTGTCTAAACGATGATTAAAATTTTCCTCGTCAGTTTCACAAATTAACTTACCGTTTCGATAATGTCACAAGTTAACTCGGCAGTTTCATAAATAACTCGCCAGTCACACGAATTACCTCACCAAATTCGCAAGTTAATTTGCTAGTTTTGCATATTAACTCGCCAGTTTTGCAACTTAACTCACTAGTGTCACAAGTTGACTCGACAGTTTCGTCAATAACTTGCCAGTCGCACGAATTACCTCACCAATTTGCAAGTTATTTTGCTAGTTTTGCATATTAACTTGCCAGTTTCAAAAATTACCTCACCAGTTCCGCAAGTTCACTCGCTTCTAAACTAATGAAAATGTAAATCAGGTCTTATATATCTCTTTATAAATTCCACCTTCGTCGTTATTAATGTGTATGATATACAAAAGTGAAAATTATTTAATTTAGAAGTTTGTGTCTCTGTATGCTCTATTATGCCCCGTGGAAAGCTCTAGTGGCATGAAAAAAATAACAAATACATATATAAAAATTGTATTTATTACCCTTTGGAATTTCAATCATCTGTAATCCTTTTGTGGTTGCCTTAAACAGTACCTATTGAAAAGAACCATCGATTTTTTAATGAATCCTTCTCTTTGTTCGATGACCGTAAGAAATCATAAAAAGTTTCGGATTAAGTTTGCGGTCGGCCCGATAGAAACACAATTAAGTTTCAACTGCGGTCGACTGGGTTACTAAGTGTACATTCGAGACGGGAATGTCATATTGACGGACTTTGCGCGTTTTATGTATTACGATTTTCTGCCTTACAGTTTGGACTTATTTTATTCGGTGGTATTTGTAAGAACTGTGAATTACGTATGTGTAATTCGAATAAACCTTGTTATAATTCCGACGGTATTTCAAATTTACATTACACGAATTCGTAACAATATTTTATTTTATAGCCATATATTATTATCATTGTATGGCTCAAAAATAAATTAAGTCTTCCCAATGTTTCTTACAAACTTATAGAGTGCCAATTCAATAATTGGCAGTACAACTACTGGGGTGCCAACAATGCCATAGTGTCCATATTCTTCTGCGCAGCAATTTTTGACTATTTTGACCTAATACGTTTGATCGTATTATGGCCCGATCATATGGTCCTTCGAGCCGTATGCATCTAAAACAGTGTTACCATAGCTTTAGTCTAATCTTATGATCGAATAATTTAATTATTATAAGCGTAAGTAATATCTATAATATAAAGTAAAAAAAAATTGTAACGAAGAGATTAGCAAAATGTTTGTCTACCTTCTAGAACTAATTCTATTTAATATTTAAGTCTGAACATATTTATTTATAACTCAGCTTAAAATTTAAATATACGTGTTCGATTCAATGTAGTTATTAGTCTCTCATAAATCTTAGATCATAGTTATCTTAGAGTCTAAAGCTGGTGTGCACCGACATTTAGCCAATGGTTAAAGTTCTATGCACACCACACTACCTTAACTATGATCTAATACGTGGTTAAAGAAAAGTATTTTAACGTACAATACAATTTTTTTAAATTCATTTATAATGTTATAGACGAAATAAAGGACGACTGATACATGCAACAATTATATTTCAAATAAAATTATTAAAAATGTATTAACATTTTTATGAAATATGTGTTTTATTTGAACCCTACATCTCTCAAAGAAACTGGTAAACAAATCTCGACTATATTATAAAGCTAAAGAGTTTGTTTGTTTAAACGCGCTAATATCAGGAACCGCTCGCTGGTCCGATTTGAAAAATTCTTTCAGTGTTGAATAGTACATTTATCGAGGAAGGCTATAGGCTATATTATATTTTCAAAAAAATTAGGGATCCTTACTAAAAGTCCAATAATGTAACCCAAGGTGTAAAAAAATGACCCGAAAAAATCCTTACACGGCGTGCGCTGCGAAAACTATTGATTATAGAACAAAACAATGTACTACCACTTCGCATAACATGTAATTGTCTACAAAAAATACCGCGTAACCATATGTCTAACTATTGTAGTTATCTCACAATAAGTGTTTTCTTTTATTTTTTTAAATAATTAAAATGCCGTCGCTTCAAAAACTCTTTATTTTGTACCTTGGTATTAATCCTTATCAAAATAAATTACTCCATATTCAAGACGAATTCAATACCTTTCTAGAACTTTTTGAATTATTCAATTCGGACGTTTCATTCAAAAGATATCGCGATATTTAAAATGTAAGTATTAGTGTTATAGCCAAATATACTAATATTGTTTGATTGAACGCGCTAATCTCAGGAACTACTGGTCTGATTTGAAAAATTCTTTCAGTGTTGGATAGCCCATTTATCGAGGAAGGCTATAGGCTATATATCATCACGCTAAGACCAATAGGAGCGGAGTACCAATGAAGAATGTTAAAAAACCGGAGGGGTTTGAAAGCAAATTCCACGCGGACGACGTCGCGGGCGCAGCTAGTTAAATAATAAAACGTCAGGATCAAGGAAAGGAACCTCTGGCGCCCTCTAATCTTGTAGCGTTCAAGAAATTGTCAGAGTTATGTTTTTTACTAGGCTACTTAAACCATTACAAAAAGTGGGAGTCTCGGACTGTCAAAGTGAAGCCGTCTAATAATGCCGATGTTAGAATAGGATCCCGATCGCGCCAGCAGTGTATTACGAGAACTTTATTAAATCGAATCAATACGGGTAAAGATGGATTGGTCTCCAGTAGATACATTATTATTAATCACACATACTCAAACCACGTGTAAATTAGGTACATAAGTTTACGGCGTCAGTGTGGGAACTCCATACACACCTCTTTATTTTCGTGTTTGAACAGCAACGACGACAACAAATGGGCCACTAAAGCTAAGACACCGTTTAATTTTGACTTCAAAGTGTAGTTGACGTTGAATTCCGTTTAAAAAAGGTGAAAAACGGGAGATATACTAAAGAGTACATTGTATATATAAAGAAGATATACGAACTTACCCCAGTGACGGACTTCCCCACCTTGACTATATAACAATTATCATAAATAATTATAACTGGTAAGTTACAGCATGGAAGTAGAATAAAAAAAGCGTTCCCACCAGCCTGTAATGCCGTCGAGAGGTGGGCGCCTCGTGTTTCACGCGCTGATCAGTATCTCTCCTCCCGTGAAGCGAGACATTTAATAATAATAATTCTCATTTCCCACAATAGTCCTACACTGGCTGGGGCTTGTCCTCGGGAGCATTATTATATAGTGTAGACAGGGACAATTGCCGGTCAGTCACGTCACATTTACATTAATATTCTCAAGGGGCCTCTACGTGTTGGCCTTCCCATGGCCCCATGCAAGCCCTCTAAAAGTCCGGGCCATTTTTATGGCCCGTGGTCTGCAGAGACATACATATATAATAATAATCGGCAGACAAACTGTTATATTCCCAAATTAAGCAAGCTACGTTTGTATTATAATTAATGTACAACTAAATACTCTAAGGCCTATTCCCAGACACCCAGACTATCGTAAATAGCAGAGGAAATTCGTTTCCAAAATTTACCATGCCAGGAATCGAACCCGGATCCTCTGCGTTGCAGTAAGTTAAGCAGGCAAAGACGTAGCCCGCTCAACCATAGAAGCCGTCAAATTTAGCCGTCCCACGCTGGTCAAAGCGAGACGTCACGGGGGTATTGCTTTCCCCCATCGTTAGATATGGCCCTAGTGGCCCCGCCTACCAGGACACGCGAAGTAGGTCGAGTTTCCGCCTTCCCATAGCCCTAGTATGAGGCGCAGGAAGGCACATCGAGGGGTTTTTATGGGTATCCCTGACCGTGACACGGCAATAGCACTTTCTTGCTTGCAATGCTAGTGCCACCCCGACGTGGCGATTCCCATACACCAGCCGCGATTCCCCACGCGGCTGATGGTCCTCAATCGGATTTCCCCTGATAAAAAAAAATGGAAGAAGAATAAACAAAACATCATATAAAATATTTTCTTTATTTTATTAAATAAATATACTATTTGCATTATATCGACTGATACAATCTATAAAACTTTAATTTAATAACAGATGGCTATAAAGATTTCAGGTTCCCGTAGACACTATGGTAATAACGGAACTCGTACATAAAATTTACGGCCATCCAAACATGTACAAAAATTTATTCCATGCCATTTTTGTCAGACACTATTGAATATCTACGGTACTTAAGAAAACAATTAATTAATTTTAAGTAATAAGAAAGTTCTTAATATAAATAAAAGTATACAACATCAATACTGTCCATCACTATATAGACCTAACATTAGTCTATGATATTGTCAATTTTAAACTTGAGACAATAATCTCTGAACAAAAAACTAATATATTGTTCTGTGACAAAAACTATGAAGGGTACAAATAAAGTTCTATTATATTGTCAATTTTAAACTTTGATAATAACTTATGAACAAAAGTTTATAATATATTGTGCTGTGACAATAACTATGAGGCTCAGATAATTTTCCAACGGTGAGCATAATGAAATAGATAAGGTTCATAACAACTACTATATTTTGTAAATTTGTTGTTCGTTTATGTTTTACTTGGCACCGACTTCTAGATGTTGTAGAAAGTGTTATGTTTTAAGGTCCTTTATGGATTAATGAAAGAATTACTTTTATTAATAGTGATTTAATTAATATAAGTACTTTTATGTGAACACAGTTTTACAGGAAGCCATTTTAACAAGTGGGCTTAGTGATGTCTACTTGCAATAGTGATGTGCATTGTAACACAAATATCGAATTGATTCGATTTCCAACAAGAAGTCGGTTAAATATTTATTTTTAGGTTTTTAGTGTGAAATCGGTTTTGTTCTTGTTTAAAAAAAATTAAGGCCTGTTCTTTTATGTATAAAATCTACAATTCATTGTAACATGTTCACATCCCTATTATTTGACGCAAACAACTTTTGGGGAAAAATTCCCCAATCTGGAGACCCTACTCCTTTTTTTAATAAAACAGGGAACTGCCTTTTCTTAGGACACACACGGGTCACGGATATGAGGGAAGACCGAATACAGCGGCTAGTGCCGCCTACATGTGTGCATGTGGGACTCGATTCTCCTCCAATGAAGAAAGAGGTCGACAAATTTCCCACTAAACCAGACCCTACTCCTTACCTCTACGCTCCATAACAATGACTTATCTTTAGTTAATGTTCCGAGTTTTTAAATCAAACTATAAATAAATTATTTATAATTAGCTGAAAAATGTACATCAAAATGCGATATCATCTCTTTGTACTATATAATTGGGGTCTAAAGTCCTCGTAGCCAAGAGATGTCGATACCAGAAAGCAGAGTCCCTAGCCCGTCGAGTTTTTTCTTTGCTTTCGTAGTCCGTTTCAAAAAGGCCAAATTTTGTACTGAAACAAAATTGAAGTTATATTAGATTACGATGTGTTTAAATGTGTTCGAAGCACGTCTTCTTGTTGCGAAGCTGGCAAACAGCCAAACTACCCACCTAAAGTAATTACCATCGCTTATAGACTGCAACACCAGGGGCGACGACAACGCTTTGCCGGTATTTATGGGATAGAAGGTTTGTCGCAGTATGAATTCTTAGTATAGCATTTTTGCGACGGTGACAATATTTTTTCTTTGTTAAAACTCGCATCATTCTTTGAAAATTAATTGTAATACAACTTCTATATGTATTTTTAAAAAAAGAGCCTGACATAATATATGAATAATTAGGCTAAAAAAATATTTTTTTAGCTAGACGTTGTTGTTGGGGAGTTTCTTGCCGCTTCTTCTCCTTTGAATAGCGATAACACATTGCGAAGCGGTGTACATAGAATAAGAAGTAGATTTAAATTTTGACTTACATGTATGACCTTCAAAACGTGTTCTCCAGTGGAACTTATTTTGAATAAAAACTTGAATTTGAATTTGAAGGCATGGAGTAGAGGGATCAGACAGCAGGAATGGGATAAGCGAGTGGAGTTGAGTGGTGATGTATGGGAAGGGGGAATAATATGAATAAATAATAAAATAATCTATTTGATTCAAAAATAAGTAACAAATTTAGAATTACCACATGAAAGATATACAAATTTCCGGTATTAGAATATAAATTCTTATTTGTGATTCTACTAGCTCCAAAACTAATATTAACTATCTTTGGAGCTACTAGTATTTTCTGCTAGATTGTCTACTTATAAAATAACAAAAGTCAGTGCTTACTAAATATGTGCAATTGTGTATATTTGTGTGTGTATGTATGTATGTGGTCAATACTAAGTTGAGTGTTAGCAATATTTCAATTTGTGCTTTATTTCGTATTTACTTAGCGAAACTATCGTGATGACTTGATCTGTTTTGTTGTATAAATGTGAGCTTATTGTGGCATATTGTAAAAGTAGATCTAAATGATAAGGTTGAACATGCTTTTTCTCTGAGTTGAATTTTTATCAGGTAAGGGATGGGTTACTTCACCGTGTTTTTAAGGGTAGTGCATAAAATATATATCTGTCTTACATTGAGAACCTGACATTTACGCTATAATTGAATTGCAGGGTACAAGAAAGGTTTGAACGTCATGAATTTCAGAACAGCTCTTTGGGCTCTCTCAAGTTTCAGCATATGTGTTTTATATGACCCTTCCCAAATAAGACATCATAAAATATGTCAAATTTAAAATTTTATTATCTGCTGAATTACGTGCCTTTTACATAACAAATATGAGCTTGCGTATTTGTTATCGCCCCCCGACCGACGCGTGTCGTTCCCCTAGCAATAAGAGCTCTTACATAAGTCCGCTGTCCCATTCGAAGTTGTCCATTAAACTCCAAGCAGTGTAGGATACGACATTACACTTATCCAACTCTATAGAATCGAGTATATTGTCCAAGTACTTGATAAAATAGTTGATTCTCCTCGAATCGTTTAATCCCTTGAATGTGCTGAAGCCATTTTCCGTTATCATTATTTGCGGATCATTGCATGTGTCCTTCACCCATTTCAAGGCTTTCCTTATTCCTTTTGGTACGACCTGGAAATAAAACGCTTTTTAAGATTCCATAGTAAAGTCTCTTGAAACATAGTGACAATTTTCAAAATACCCTTGCTCCATCTGGCATAATGTTAATGTTAGTGACTGTGGCCAAATGCGTCTTGTTTATAACGTTAAAAATAACGCCTACAACTGATAAATGTTTTACTTTAAAGAAAATAATACCGCAATTATTATTAGTGCTGTTTTATTGTCATATTTAATATATGTAAAATATATTTATTACACGATATAGTATCTTTTAGCAAAAATATATAGGTTAAGTTAAAGTGATTAAGACTTATTTAAAAATGAAATCGATTTCTATAAGGAATAGAGTCGGTAACGCATTAGGACATTACTAATCGATCCGTCATCGAACTATCTAAAGTATAATGACTGCTTGGAAAGACATAAGTGCAACGTTTCGAAACCGCCCCTTCGGGACGCGTGCGCTAACCACTAAGCAACAAAGGCTTATCTATGACAACGGCTTCTGGTGATATAGCATGACGAAAACATAGGGTTTCAATTTTGCCATAAAAAAACAATACAATGTAAACTCTATATAACGACATTGAACGGTCTATGCATTTCATGACGATATTTTTTTTTTTTTTTGTTGCAGGAGTTCAGCAGACAGGCAAACGGCCCACTTGATGAAAAGCGGTTACCATCGCCTATAGACATTTGCAAAACCAAAGGTGCTACAAATGCGCTGCTGCTCTCTTAAGGGAGACTGAAACCTGGTCACTAATGCCGGAACACAACTCAAGGTTGTTATGGCGACATACTTTAAACCAGGGGTGGTAGCCATCCAGTCGGGCAAATACCCTACCACCTGGCTGTGGGGTGTTTTGACGCCTCTTACGACAGGCCGCCTGGCCGCAGGAAATTATAGTCTTTCTCCGTTCCTGCACGGATAAAGAGAATGTAGTTATAGTTATAGAGAATTGACGTTAAATGGAGAGAACTCTGTTATTTTCGTCTGACGTCTTTTGCTGCACCAGTAATTTTGTTGTATTTGTTTACTTATTTTATTCATATCTTGCGATATTGAGGCATCTTGGTGATAAAGGAAGTACTTAGAAATTTCGGAATTTCTTATGCTTGTAATTTTGGTATGCATGATGGGGACATTCGAGTTTATTACGGGCTAGGATAATAAAGCGATAAAAGAATATACACAGCTGCGCAGCTTCTACTAATTTTGGCAACTTAAGAGGCACTTTATATTACTTATTTATTGTCGTTATTGAGAGTGGGTGTAATGATATATAGAGTGTATCATTGTTTGCATGCATTGGTTTTTTTTTGGGGCGGATGAAATGCATGTCGCACACTACAGGGTCGTTTGCTAGGGATTGGAACAAAGCGGTGAGAGGTGAAGCCACGAATGGGCACCAGAATCAAATCGCCGGCTTGTGTGGAGACTCGACTACTCAATACTCTACTAAAACCACCCTCCTCCCATGTGCCCCGCGCTTATGGCAGGAGGAGCGTGAGACTTAGAATGTAGTTACGCCTACGCTGATCTTAGCGCATCAGTGCTTCAGAATGCCCCGTGAAAAGCAAACTCACTTCGTCAACAGGGGTGAAGACTCCTCTGCTCCCTAGATGCTAGAGGGCCCCTGATGGTAGACAAGCTAAACCAACCAAAGGCAAGTGATTTCGACGCTTAAGGGAATTTGTCGTTAAATCGAGTGACGGTACATGGAGTTTACACTATAATTAAATAATGCTTAATATAGCTGTTTCTATAACACTTCATACGTTTTGTTTATTCATTATAATTGACCTTTAGAGAGTGTTAAAACGTAGTAACTATGTAGATTTGTTTTTAATGTGCAGACTTGTATGCAGTTTTAATGGACGGTTTCACGGTAGTGATTGTCAAGGTCAAGAAAGACTAAAAACTTAACTAAAACAAACAATCGGATAAATGTGTAACACATAAAGATTGGGTTTCGAATATAAAGTTCTAAATTTTACCTTCACAATATTCTACAAGTATATCGAATTCATATCAAAATCATTGAAGTAGTTTTTTAAATAAATATAAATATAAGTTTATGGTAAATATTACTTGTGGTGCAACCAGCGATGTTGCCCATAACTATAATTTAAAAAAAGTAAATCCGTCTGTCTGTTAGTCAGTTATTACCCAGGAAATTATAAATTCATTTTATAAGATTTGCAACGCGTTGCATTAGTAGCTCACAATGCTCAAAATGGTCCGTTAGCCGTTCTACAAGGTGACCGCGGTCGTGGTTGGGGCGTAAACGTCACTAATTAAGTCATCATTTTCGATCACACAACGCTCACAACGACCCCACGATGTCAAGAGGTGGGTCGGAAAACCGTTCCACTTGAGTTTACGACTGTAACGCCGGCAAACAAGTGGAACGGGAAAAGTCGCGGTCGTGAACGTGGTCGTTGTGAGTCCCTCATGGAACGTAGCCTTGATATACAGTCATCAAGAGATGTGAAATTCGCTACACTATTTGACTAATATCTGTTAGTGATGAGCAATAGGTACTTATTTCCATTGACAACGGTTGTTGTAAATGAATGGATGGATGGAAAACCTTATGGCACTATTTTAGGCGGTAAAATTACATGCAATCGCCCTTATTCATAACTTATACCAGGTTTATAGACTCATTAAAAGATATCAAAATATGTTACAGTATTATGAGAAACTTATTTTTACGAGCTTATAGACAAATAAATTTTGTAGGTAACTATTATGAATGAGACGGGATATCAACAAGGAACCCTATAGTCTTGTGGTCGTATGTTGTAGTTATTTTGAAATAAATGTAGTTACATACATAAGTATGAGTGTTTTAAATTTCCGTTGGAATATTTATGACACTTAAATTTTACTTCATAGCTATTATAACGGTTTAATTGTTTATTTTCTTTAACATTTTGAATTATTACTTAGATCGTTATCATTTTATGATGGACTATTTATTCTTATTGTCCGCTTGGTGCTACAGTGTCGTGTGTAAAATGGTATTTTATACTACAGATAGACAGGACTATCCACCGGGGTACGAAAAATAGCTTTCTAGGAGAAAAAAAGTTATTTTTCGAATTAACGATTTCAAAGATTTTTTCACCATTCGAATTAATATAGGATATATCAAAATTAGGGATCCCTACTAAAACTTCAATGATGTTCAATAACCCATCTATCTAAAAAATATACTTGGCGCTGGAATCGGGTTCTAGGAATTTGATGACATTTTACGTGTGTTTGAGTGGGTCCCGGGGTGGTTTTGATTCACAATTAGACCCGGTAGGTGGCGCTGGAATCGGGTTCTAAATTTTTATTTTTTCAGGGCAGGACCACATCTGCTGAGACCAGTAGTCAAATATATTGTAGAATAGAATGAACCTATATCAGTTTATCCACCACGCGAACAAATAAGAAATCCTTACTAGGTACATCATTGAATTAGAAAATAACAGAAAAAATATTAAACTTACGGTAGTATGAATAACAGCTCCTCTTTCGTAGTCTAAATAAGTGCCGACGGCTCCTATATCGTCGTCGTACGACGGGATAGGAAACGTGCCTTTCTTATAGTTTTCAGTGGTGTAGAATCGGGTAGAATAGTGATTAAAGCCATAGAAATCACTAGTACCTGAAAAAAATTAAGGAAATTACACTAAACTTCGTACATCGCGAAGGTGTAATGCCCGACGGGCATGCGGCACGAATATATAGTGGATATTCCACCTATACGAACGCAACGCTTTGCGTCTACCTTCATCTTGCGCACCGCAAAGGAGTAGAACTCATTACTAGAATCTGTCTTTCCCGATACAGCCCAGATGTCTTTAAGTCCCGTGTGAATAGGTACCTTCAAGGTAAGCGTGCTCCATCTTAGGCCATACAGGTCAAGATCATGCTCAAACGCAAACCTATAATACTATATAAAAACGAAACACCGAGTAACACGGCTTTATTTATAATAGTGTTACGAGTCGCGAGACTTGAATTAAAATGCCGTTAGAATTACTATAGAGCTTATTAGAACTATACAAACACGTATAACACAGGTACAAATATAACCGAACACAACAAATCCAAGTGTAATGTGTGTGTAGTGTAATTCGTTAAAACGCGCAAAGTCCGTCACTCATTAGATTCTCGATTATAGTACACAGGTCTCGCTTCGCTGGTGGTTCTCGCTCGACTGCCCCGTCCCTCTATTGAGGCATTTCTTTATACTGCACAGATGCAATATGTCTGCCCAGCCGCGTGGACCGAATTTCCTAGAATCAGTTTGTACTTTAAATCCGAGACACCTGGCTAATGAGTCGACCGCAACGGCCATAAAGGAGTACAATAAAACAATGGAATGTTTTCTAGAATAATTAGTAAACGCATGCCAATAAATAAGTAAACAAAAGAATTCCAAATGCTGAAAGGTAATAAAATGTGTTTTCTACAGGTATCCAGGTGTGAATTCGTTTTATTCGGCGTCTAGGTCGTAACAATAAATATACGAGATTTACAGACTATCGTTATTAAAAAATGTATATTCGCATTATTAATTATAATGACACTATAAATCTCGTATAATTGTTATGAATAAGGTTGCAAGATTATTAGAGTTCAACAGTCAAATGACAAATACACACAGTAGTCGCAACTACGAAACCTACGAACTTGACCTATTTTTTTCGCTTAATAAAATGTTTCTGCTTCTATGATCTTGTATGAAGATGTATAAAATTTAAGGTCATAATACTAATGTAATGAAGAACTTCGTCCGAACGGGACTTGATATTTATATTAATATCTTCAGAACCCTGTAAGAGTGTAAGACATACACATTAATGCATGCAAAAAGAGACAGTCCCATGTTTTAATTACTAAAATATTCACAGAAATCTGTTGGGCAATTTCAGAGCTTATTAAAGACAGATGAACATTCCAAAAAATTCGACATACTAATGTCTACAGCTATTGCTCATCACGTAGATAACCCTATTATCACAACATTAGGCTTATTGGCTATTAATAAAATTAGTTTTAACGTGATACTTTACTATGATAAATTAAATCGAAGATGTGACGTTAAGTGATATTATTATGATAAGGAATAGCGTGATAAGGCTACATTGGGGATTAAAACTAGATGTAATACATATAAGAGCAAGGATTGAAGAAGGAATTCTAAGGTGGTTTAGGGATGTAGAGAGAATATATTAGAAAGGAGATTAACAAAATATGTATATGATAGCAGTGTCAATGGGAAAGTTGGTGTCTGCCTGCGAAACTTACTACAACCAAACCGTGGACAGTCTGAATAAAGGTTAGGTATTATAAAAGACATGAAGAGATTGCTGAAAATACATATGTGCTAAGATCGTAACAACTGGATATTCATTGCCATTTCCTACCTCCATCGGTAACAGGCGTGATGTAAACAGAAGATATTCTAAAAATAAGAGTAATGTATTTTATAGCTTTTGTGCATAAAGACGCTCTACAGTCTCGTAAGAATATCTCACAAACGTTTGAAAACTTCATTGGATTTCATCTCGTTCTTTGATCTTATTTTTCGTGCTTTCCTCGCGAAGGGCTCGCAACACTTAGAAGCGCTTATAACGTATCTTAAAACTACTTACTATACATACCTCTTATATATTTAATCTCCTCAGGACTCAATTCTGGAAGTCTGCTCTTGTGGTATCCTTGTTCTTTGCTCTTTTGCGCTACTCTGTGAATAACACGTGGCGGATATCCACCTTCAGTGGAAAATATGGGATGACTGTACAATCCTACTTCGAAGTCCATAGCTATTTCACCAGCTTCCACGTCTTCTGGAGAATTGGTCACGCCTTCCCGAAAATCTGTCGCTATAGTTATCCCGCATTTACCTAAAAATATTTTAAAATTTAAATGTTTTTATACAAATTAAGTTCCAATGGAGAACACTTCTCAAGGTATAACCTTTAGAAGTATTCTCCATTTGAACTTAATACATACATGTAAGTTTAAAATTGAGTCTATAAAGAACTCTCAAAACATTATTGACTCTTCAGTTGTTCAGAGTTCTGGAGCCTACCTCAGACAACATATCAACGTCGCAATGAAATTTCGCGAGATATTACGATTGTATTTTGGAATAGAACATAGACTACCTTTTGTTTCAAATAACAATGAATCGGGTGATGAAAATCTATACTGACAACGCAGAATCGTTCAAGGAGAACCAAAATTCATATTTAAGCTTCTTATAACAATTAAAGAAATACATGTAAATTATGCCGTTTGGAGTTGAAACATTAGGTCTGTGAGGTCCATCGGTAAATAGTTTCTTCAACGAAATTTGTAAGAAACTCTTCGATGCCACCCGTGATCAGAAGACTGGCTCATATTTCGCCCAACGAATAAGCATCGCTATACAGCGCGGTAATACATCCAGCTTTCTGGGCACGCTCCCATCTGGCAGCGATTTGTTACACAGTATATAATCGCTTGTACATGTATTTCTTAAAAAAATACAATTAAAAACTAAAAATAAACTATGTTGTATATATAATATACAGTCAATTTCAGTTGAGTTTTTACTTCATTCAGAAAATATCAAGACTCTGATGGATTAAAATATTATAAGTTTAATAATAATTACAAAAGTTATGACGAACAACAAGGCAAAAACGACTATTATGAGTGGATTGTACATTTTTGGTTCAGTAATAAAAAGTAATTATAATTTATGTTTCACACTAAAATAATATTTAAATTCTATTACGATAGCAACAATATTATTACACATTTTTATTCAAATTGTCACTAACCAGTATTTAAGAGACGTCATGCAATATTATATGAGTATCTTTTTTGAAATCCGATGTTTACTGATAGCCAGTTGCTATATCTTACTATTTATGGCCCATTCCTATATCTTACCGACCGTTCATTTGCCTTACTATTGGTTAAATTTTACATTAGTTCCACCAATACTGGATGACGTCAGTTGTCACAAATAATTCTTCACTTGCTTTTTGACCGTCAGTTTTACATACATAGTACATGGCGATTTTATAAAGTAAAATGACTACGATACCCGATAAAAGTCACAGCTCGTTAAAGCCACATGGCACCCGAAAAGTACCAGCTTCCATAGAATAGTATATCATTTATTGCATAAACTGTCACATACATATAATTTAAAGAAGATTTTGTGTTCTTTGTAGGAACGACAGTTTGTTCTTTTGAACGTGCAATAGAGGCAGTTTATAATGTTGCCAGGCCATTATATAATATTATTATTAACATGTCATTAAATTTTTCTGTTATTTGTCACTAAAATAATCATGTGTGGAATCAGTGAACATCGTGTGATCAACGAATGAATATTCCGATTTCCCGTAGTAAAAAATATCATATCTCCTTGCTCGGTATTGATGCTATGTACCAAATTTTAGGTAAATCGGTACCGGGGGTTTTTCGTGGAAGCGTAATAGACAGAGTTACTACAGCCCTTATAATATTAATATATATTATATTTATGTATTAAGTAACGAACTTACCTTTCTGAATCGACCTGAACTCATCATTATATATATGCCAAGCTCTTGCATGAGCTAAGAGAAGGTTCTTAACAGCAAGATATTCTCCTATACCTTTTGCGTCAATACCGGGTGCAAATCTCGAAGTCCCATAACCAAAAACGCCAAACTGCTTCGGCTCGTTTAGCGTTATCCAAGTTTTAACGCGATCACCAAATAACTGGTACAGCACTCTGGCGTATTCACCAAACCAATCGACTACATTCGGACTAGTCCAACCTCCCAAGTCTTGCAAACTTTGGGGCAAATCCCAATGATATATCGTAGCTATAGGTTCTATACCATTCTTCAATAAATCATTGATGAGGTTATTATAATAATCTTTACCAGCTTCGCTTATTTTATTTGTGAATCCAGTAGGTAATATTCTAGACCATGATATTGAAAATCTGTAGAAGTCTACGTCTAAAAATTTCATCATTTTTATATCGCGTTTGTGGTAATAGTAGGACAAACACGCATCGTCGCCTGTGCTGTTATCTTTAATTGTTCCAGGTTTTCGGACGAACACGTCCCATATATTAGGAGATTTATCTGAAAGTAATAAAGAAATTAAACTAATTCAGTAAAAGAAAACTTAGTTATATTCTATTCTACCTATAATCCCTCAAGACTATAAGTAGAATACTGAGCCTAGGTCACCGTCTTCTATTGATAAGGTGCCCAGAAGGCTCGGGCAAGGGTTTCCTCGCTGGATTGTCATACTGATCCGTTGTCCGAGGTAAGCACCAGCCCTCTGATCACCTGAAGAGTCAATAAGTCATTATGATAGATCTTTGTAGAGGCTAATTAGTTATAAATGTAATTTAAGTAAATGGTATAGTTTGTCTTATTACTTTAATTTGTAACTTATATGTGTGTGTTAAATATCTTTATGTACACTATCTGTGTGTTACTGGTTGTTTCAAGGAGACTGATTATTGGAAGAAGAAGATCAATGAAGAGGTGTTGACTAAAGTATATAGGTAGATTGTTTAAGATTCTAGTTTTATGCTTTGTAATGATGTAGTGTCTGCCATGACAATACCTTAAGGGCTGGTTTTAACAAACCAGCATTTGTCGAAAAAGGAGGAAGAGTCTCAATGCGCCTTTTGGGAGAAAATTATGTTAATTTAGTATTTAAATATGTTAGCAATAGCTTTTAAACATATTAGCAACTATCTGCTGTAATTTGTCCTTATAAAGTGGTACTTTTTCTTTGTTTCTAGTAAAAAAAAGCGATCGTATATAAAAATATAAATAATGTTTAAGAATTTACGATATGATACCCTTCTCTGTAAGATAATTGAAGGAAAAGTGGAAGGTAGAAGAGGGAAGGGAAGACCTAGGAGATTTCTCGACCAAATAAAGGAAAAGATAGGGGTCGTGTCGTACAATGAAGTGAAACAGCTGGCCGAGAATAGAGGGATTGGAGGAGGCTCCACCAATGAGAGCTAAGCTCTTAAATATTGTGATAATCATTATGATGGTTCTTGCATGTTTTTATATCATTACCCTATAAAGATATAACCAAATTGTACCTGCAGCGTCCCATCCGCCTTCAATTTGGTATGCTGCAGTGGCGACTCCAAACTTTAGGTGCTCTGGGAACTTACGCATTCTTGGCGGTCTGCTGAAATATGACATCAATATTTAAATGTTCTGAAGTTATATCTAGATAGAAAAGTACAGAGTGTAAATTTTTCGGGAAGTCTGGAATTAGTATCCTTTCTTTCTCTAAAGTTAAGATTTTTATTAGGCTTTTGTTGATTGTGTACCTATTCTTACGGCATGTTTATGGATATAAGGATATATCATATTTACCTTGAATATTGTGGAGCGGCGAGGATTGAATTAGCGGAGACGTGGATTAACGCTGCAAACAGGGCATACCTGAAAATAAATAACTTATTAAACACTAAATTTGACCAAAGTATTCCATACGTAAGTAAATAAACTCACAGATAGTATATATCTGTGTACGTACCGAATATATGGCAATTCTAAGGGAAATATTTTCTTATATTGACTGTTTTTTATTGGTCCATAATTCGTAGTGTATACATTATATGCATAGGTTATTTCCTTTTTAACCGACTTCAAAAAGGAGGAGGTTCTCAACTTGATTGTTTTTTTTTATGTATGTACACCGATTACTCCGAAATTTATGATCCGATTTACGTGATTCTTTTTTAGTTTAGCGCGGAATAGTTGCCATTTGGTCCCCTACAAATTTAACATAGTTTGGCCCAGTAGTTTTCATTTTATGAACATTTTTTTATGAAAATTTTCCGTTCCCGTTTCTTGGGACCTATATTTTTTAAGGCGAAGCACCTTTTGTAGGTCTACCCATAAGTTAGACACTAAATTTTACACTACCCATAGCTAGTCTTTGATGGGAACGAGAAGTACTGTACCTACCTTGAAATTGTAACAACCTTATAACTATAGGCTGGCAAGTTGGAACGTGACACTCATTGTCCGCGAACAACGCAGTGAACTTATGAATGTGGGGATGGAAAAAGTGTGAAGGCTACATTATAAAAAACATCATACGTTTTTACTACGTAGAATAAGTTATCTATATATGTAACTATGTATATATAATGCTATATCTATATTAATATATCTTGTATATATATATATATATATATATATATATATATATATATATATATATATATAGCTTATGTGTGTATACAGTATAGTTATATATTTATTATTAAAATGTAAGTAATTGTACAATAATTATGTATACCACCATCGCCACTCCTAATCAGCAAAATATTCTTGCCACGGGTTGTCTGGAAGAGATTGCTTTTTAACGATAAAACCGCCCTTTGTACACAATTAGAATAATACTATTTCGCAAATTTTCTGTAATGGTGTACATTAAAGTATTATATATCTATATCTATTTATAATATAACAAATCTAGGTGTAAAGAGTCCGAGTTTGTTCAATGCGTTAAAAATATGATAAATATCAGCAACGCTATTACGAACCCGCAGAATGCAACTTTTAGACTTGTTCTGTTTGAGAGCTCAAGCATCGCGTGAAAACTATGAAAAGGATTTCAATGAAACTCGACATAGAAAATTAGGATACTTTTATCTCGCCATTGCAATTCACATACCAATACGTTGTCTTTATGGAAATGACTCGAAGTTTCGCTGGCACATCTAGTTAAATATAGAATATTATATTATTGTATTTTAGTTAAACATTTTAAATGTTTTTATTCGTTGACGTGGTGATTGTGTTGTTGTTTTTTAACCAAGTTGGTTTGTAACATATTATTATATCTTTTAGAATAATAGTTGTTATTCTAAGATTTATCTAGAGTCAAATAAAAATTAAAAATCACATCGAACGAAATCCTTGCTTACATACATACATACATAACTTCACGCCAGTTCCTTTGCGGAGTAGGCACGAACAACAGAGCGCCATTTAGGCTTATTCTTACACACCTCACTTGCTTCTTTGACATATTGCTCCTTGCTTACAATATTAAAATAATATATTTTTATATATTAGGTAAACTTCTAGGCGCTAAGAACCTCAGCCAGAAGGCCCAGCTCGCCGTACACAACGCGGTGCTGGTACCTACGCTCACGTATGGAAGCGAGAGTTGGGTATGGAAGAAAGAGAATGAAAGTAGAGTAAACGCGGTCGAGATGCGAGCACTGCGCAAAATCTGCGGAGTGACGCTTGCGGACCGCGTTCGTAATACCGAAGTAAGAAAGACAGTTGGTCTGAAAGAGAGTGTCGGGGTGAAGGTAAGGAAAGGAATGCTCCGGTGGTTCGGACATGTAGAAAGAATGCATGATGAAAGAATGAATAAACAGATATACAATGCAAAAGTGGATGGATGCAGAAGTCGTGGAAGGCCACGACACACTTTCCATGATTAAATTGATCGTGTACTAGCAGAAGGTGATGTTAGGAGCCTTAAGAACAGACGAGCGTGCATGACAAGAGTTATGAATGTCAAAGAAGCAAGTGAGGTGTGTAAGAATAAGCGTAAATGGCGCTCTGTTGTTCGTGGCTACCCCGCAAGGGAACTGGCGTGAAGTTATGTATGTATGTATGTATATTTTTATGTTATACTAGAGTTTACCCCGCGGCTCCGCCGCGCGTCAAACTCTAGTGCGTACCTCTTGTTTTAAGAGCAGGCATTACTACAGGATATATTGTATTGTATTTTTATGTTGGTGCTATTTGCCCTCGGAAGATTTACTTCATTTTATATCGCAAACTATCCCATCTACCGGGATGAATAGTGTCTATGTCCATTTTCGGTATTCAGACAAACAGATGGAGTGAAAGTCGCATTTTTTTAAAGATTATGAATTTTTATATCTATAAACTTGATAAACGATTGGTCCCCCATACAAACTTTAATACCCTATTTCAACCCGTTCTAGTTTTATTTATATAACTAAATATTGTGTAAACAACACAAACGACCAAAACTACCAAACCTACTAAAACTACTGAAACTACCAAATTACCAACCAAAACTACCAAATCCACCAACTAAAACTACCACAACTACTTAAACTACCACAACTATCAAAACTACCAAAACTACCACAACTATCAAAACTACCACAACTACCAAAACTACCACAACTATCAAAACTACCACAACTATTAAAACTACCAAAAGTACCACAACTACCAAAACTACCACAACTATCAAAACTACCGCAACTACCAAAACTACCACAACTATCAAAACTACCAAAACTACCACAACTATCAAAACTACCAAAACAACCACAACTATCAAAAGTACCAAAACTACCACAACTATCAAAACTACCAAAACCACCACAACTATCAAAACTACCAAAACTACCACAACTATCAAAACTACCACAACTACCAAAAATATCACAACTATCAAAACTACCAAAACTACCACAACTACCAAAACTACCACAACTACCAAAACTACCATAACTACCAAAACTACCATAACTACCAAACTACCACAACTATCAAAACTACCACAACTATCAAAACTACCAAAACTACCACAACTATCAATACTACCAAAACTACCACAACTACCAAAACTACCACAACTATCAAAACTACCAAAACTACCACAACTATCAAAACTACCAAAACCACCACAACTATCGAAACTACCAAAACTACCACAACTATCAAAACTACCACAACTACCAAAACTACCAAAAATACCACAACTATCAAAACTACCAAAACTACCACAACTACCAAAACTACCACAACTATCAAAACTACCAAAACTACCACAACTATCAAAACTACCACAACTACCAAAACTACCACAACTATCAAAACTACCAAAACTACCACAACTATCAAAACTACCAAAATTACCACAACTACCAAAACTACCACAACTACCAAAACTACCACAACTATCAAAACTACCACAACTATCAAAACTACCAAAACTACCACAACTACCAAAACTACCACAACTATCAAAACTACCGCAACTACCATAACTACCACAACTACCAAAACAACCGAATATACCAAATCGACCAACCAAAACTACCAAATCTACAAACCAAAACTACCACAACTATCAAAACTACCACAACTACCAAAATAACCAAATCTACCAACCAAAGCTACCATAACTATCAAATCTACAAACCAAAACTACCGCAACTACCTAAACTACCACAATTACTAAATCTACCAATCAAAACTACCACAACTACCAAATCTACCGAAACTACCAAATCTACAAAACAAAACTACCACAACTACCAAAACTATCACGACTACCAAAACAACCGAAACTACCAGCATAAACTACCGAAAATAGCAAAACTACCAACCAAAACTACCACAACTACCAAAACAACTAAACTAAACAAAACTACCTAAACGACCAAATTGACCAAAATAAACAAAATGACGAAAATGGCCAACCACAAATAAAAAACCTATTCTAGTTTCCGGGATAAACTTTACATAAATCTATCCCAAAATCTATCCCATTATCCGGGATGAAAAATATCCCTTGTCCACCCTCGGAATTCAAATTACATATGTACCGAGTATCAGCCAAATCGGTCCAATAGTTTTTCCATAAAAGGATAACAAACACAGAGACAAATATACTTTTATCCCGGAAACTATCCCATTTTCCGGGATAAAAAGTATCCTATGTTCATTCTCGGCATCGAAAATATATATATACTGAGTTTCAGCCAAATCGGTCCAGTAGTTTTTACGTGAAAACGGAACAGACAGACAGACAGACAGACAGACAGAGTTACTTTCGCATTTATAATATTAATAGGGATAGGGATATTTCGATAATTGAAATAAATTATATATTTTTATATGTGATGCCGTTATTGGAAGTTAAAGAAATGTCAAATATTTCTTCCAAATTTAAGAAAATTATAGTTTTTTTTATTTTAATCAGTCAAAAATTATTCTAATGGTTTTTCAACGAACGAATTTAAAAAAAATCACAGTCAAATATTTCCTCCATATTTAAGAAAATTATAGTTTTTGTTTTTAACCAAACAAACATTATTCAAATGGTTTTTCAACGAGCGAATTAAAAAAAAATCAACCCTAATTGATATTTGTGCAAAGCATACTTCATCAACTTTTGTAACTATGTGTGTTTTCTATTCAATTATGTTACTATTTGTCTTGTGTGTGTCGATTGTAGAAAGATTTTTATCTTGTCTTTTCCATCGGCACCCTCAAGAGTTCCCTCTTTGTCCACTGACTATCGGAGAGTCACGTATCAATTAGTCGATCTATAGTTAAAGTCGTTATACAACTTAAGGCCGGCTCCTATATCTTACTATTAGTTCCTATTCATTCACTTGCCCTACCATCAGTTGAATTTTGACATTATTTGTTGACATTATTTAAGCTCAATAGCTTATGTCAAATTTTAACTGATCGATTAAGGCGAATCAACAGTCGGTAGGGTATAAGAACCGGCCATCAGTTGTGTACGTATTCTAAGGGCCGCTTGTATAACGATCGCCTTTAAATAAAATTATAATATTAAACTGCCTAAATACGTTTTACACAAAACGTATTGAAAGTTCTTTAAAGATATGTAGCGGCTAATTTTAGGTTGTGTAAGACGCTAATTGTATTTAAGGGTGTTAAATACGTTTTGTGGTTCTTAAATAAATTTAAGCAACCCTTTATGCAAGCGGCCCTTAATCAATAAAATAACACTAACCATAAACGACTTACCAATACCACGACAAACGACGGTTTAAACTAATTTTAAATACATAATTATGTATTTTGACATATTTGATATTTCCCTCCTACAATTTGATTAGTTTAAGTCAATACTTAGATAAAGTACCAGATAAGATAATTACATTATTTATGAATTACATAATTAGATAAGAACTATTTCTGTAGTTCTTCATTGGGTAATATTTGTTAGATAAGTTTTTAAGGTTCATATACAATCTATGATCTACCTCGCTCAAAGGATTAGCCTTTGTATCCAGCGAGGTAATGCTGCCAGCCTTCTAGGTACAATGTCCAGCAACAGTGGTCTGGTGGGACTGGGCGGGCTTTAATATAGGTTTTATTTTAATTTTATTTTTTTTACTATTGTATATATATTTTTAAGTTAGGTTTATTTATAGGATATTTTAGTTTTTGTTAATAGATATTAGACTTAGTTTATTTATAGTATTTAATTATACTTTTATTAATAGAATAATAAATAAAAATAAATAAAATAAATTATCTATGATCTATCCCTAATGTAAATATGTACGTCATGAAGTGGGCATGTCCAGTGCCGTAAATAGGGCGGTACCACCGCTGCCCAGGCACAGGGCGTAGACTCTGGGGGGCGCGAGAATGGCCAGACCAGGCAGGATTATTTTTTCGGTTTGCTCCTGATAAGTTCCCGGTGCGCCCCTAGTGCTCAATTCCAACACATACCAGTATCATCAAAAACGACCGTTAAATTAGACAAAATATCGCGCCCATTTTTTTGGCAGCGCACGAGCGTATTTGTGTTCTAGTTCTTTAAAAAAAATAGATTTTACTTCCAAAATATTAGATAATTGGTCCACCAACACAAGGCCCTTGTGCGTTATTTTCTCACACTGCATGAAATAAAATAGGCCTATACGTAGCATTGCTCTAGGTAGGGTACCTATAATATCTAAAAAAAACAAGGGCGCAGTTATAGAAGCTCGCATAGGGCGCATAGAAGGCTATTTACGGCACGGGGCATGTCATAATTCTTATAAATATCGAACTTAGTTTTTACTTCAAAGTACCTAATGATAAATACCCACAATGCATCTAGCGAAACGAAGGTAAAATTAACCATGAGAGCAACACATTAAAACTGTCGCTGTCATATTATCGTTGCCATGTATTTTGAGGTGAATTGCAACCGTGGTGGCGCCAATAAAACGTGATCAGAGCGTCATCTTTGTAGCTACATCCGTCTATGCTTTGGGAACAGTACTTTTTCGGGATGAATGGTACTTAAGATTCTATTTTATACCCGTGACAACGTGAATGCAAAATTTCGTGACATTCTGTTGCATAGTTAAGGCGTGGAAATGTCACAAACCAACTCACACTCGTACTTATAATATTAGCTAGGATATCCGCGACAAAGTCCGCAAAAAATTCCGTACGCTTATATGCAATGAATTATGTTTCCATTTCTCATATTCTGAAAGTACGCTTAGAGTTGTCTGACCACAGGGATGAAAAAGAACTTTTCGTCCGAAACGATTTTCCCTGCTGTCAAAATTTTTTACATTCACTGTTAAATCGCGACATAAATTTTAATAAAAAAATATCATCATTATATACCTACATTATAAATTACTTTTCACTAAATTATCATGTAATTTACATAAATTTGGACTGAATATTTATATCATTAATGACAAAAAATAATATAAATATAGTTTAATTTATTTGACTAATCAGTTTTTATTTACTTCCCCATATTCAAAATGAAAAGCAGAGTGCTAACCTCGAGTGAAAGGCTTAGGCACTCGAACCATTAGAGCCATCATCGCCCATGCCTAAATAGGTCACTTTCCCACTCTCGTGTAACAATCTACCATTGTTATACCGGTGCTGCTCACATTCCCGAAGTAATTCACAACATATTTCCGTTACATGCTTAATCTCCAAGTGTTCTGCGGCATGTAATGAGAGGGAGGCGTGTTATTTAATACAGTAATACACAGATTATTAATCTAGTCGGCAGTTATCGTTTGCGCAGATAAGGTAGATCGGTTTTCAATATATTATGAAAATTATGTAATTGAACTTTATTCGCAAGATCAAAAGGCAGAGAGTTGCTTGCTAAGCATTCTTAGCTCTGCCCGCCTACACGATTCCTACAATGTGGTTGTGTATTATAATTGGTCTACTACGCAGCTTTAACAGAAGGAATTATTAGTTGTGGAGACCTGTACCCGACTCTCTGCGGGACAAATAAAGTCATGAGGTTTCTGTGCCAAAGTCGAATATGTTATTTTAGGTATATGAATGTTACAGTAAACAGATAGATAAAATTTTATTGCTCACCGAAATGACCAATTACAAAAAACAAGTATTAATTACAACACTTGTTCGCAAAACAACAAACGACCTTATCGCTAAAAGCGATCTATTTTAGGCAAAATTCTTAACTAATCTGGCGATGTAGGTGGAATAGAAAATAAGATAGCATATCTTCTTCTTAAAAACGTTTTATGTAAAATAATTTCAACAATTAATAATATTAAAAGACATCACTGAATTCATTAATTGAGAATAACTAAATCCAGTACACTTATAAAATATTATCAACATAATAAAAAGAAATCTGTAAATCACTCGTCTTTTTTACAATCTGAGACCAAGAATATATGGAAGTGTATGCGACTCCTTTTTGCTCATGGATAAGCCATCTGCGTTTCATTTTATTGACGAGATGAGTTCGAATCATAATTACAAAATATTCAGTCCAGCACACTTAACGAGTTTTTCTGGCCCGATATGTAGGCACATAGTACAATGTACAAATGCAATTATACTATTATTGACGATGCAGAAAAAAATATTGAAAAAGAACCTTTGCATATTGGTCGTAGCCAATGTAATGATATTTATTGCCATATGGACAATGTTATTTCTCTTTATTCGAAAGGGAAAAGCCTCATAAGTTGACAGGGCCGGCTTTCTGGGCAAGCCGAGGGTGGTAAATTCAAACTTCGCAGACAAATACACAACTGACCACTGAGACGTACCTACTTTAAGCACATAAATTATTTTTCGGTCGGCGCGTAGGTATAGGTTGAAAACCACAGACGTACGCGTGTCCGTCAGAGGGCGTCTGATGGCTGAAATAATGATGATGATTAAGAATTAATGAAGTTGTATGTAGCAAACAGTGAATGCTCAGTAAGACAAAGACACAGTAAAAGGAAAGAATAATATTATTATTGTTATAATAATTGTTGGGGTATTATTCGCGCTTTCTAATAATTAATCTATTAAAGAAATAATAAGCACGTCTCCATATAACAGAGATTTATTTGGATCTAAATTGACATCTATATTTTTTCTCTTAATACGTCACTTACAATAAAAAGAGTCCGTAACAATAATGACGAGACGTACTAAAAGTTTGTAGAACAACATATCTCTATAAATTGCTTACATGTTTGGTGAAACTAAAACGTTATACAGACGATTGTATAAGAGGCTGGAGCGAGCTGCTATGTAAATGAAGTTTTATCATTTAAATATTCTTCAATAGTGTAATATCCCTTTTTGGGCAAAGTACTTTTTAACTTGGTTTTAAATTTAGTAGGGTGGTAAAGGCAGATCTAGCTTTTCATTCAGAACAAGATGGCAATATCAGTCTATTACAATACCTGGTGTTGAAATTGTGAACATACTTATACTGCTTGTAGGCACTCAAATTATTACGAATATAAATTATATTATTAAATTAATTATTGGCAGGCGACCGTCAGAATACCGATTACCTTAAAGCGTTCCCTAAGAGACTCCCGAGGGCTGAGGTTATAAATTCACCTTACTGTTCTTTTGTAAAACAAATATAGTCTCTAAGTCAACAGCGTTACCCCAAAGTCTTTAGATGATTAATATAAAACATTTTCTACTGTAATATGTAACTTTAGATGTGGCAAATGCTGTCTAAGACATTGAAAGAACATTAAATAGTGTAATTCATCGAACATGATCTTGTAAGGATTGTGTACTTACTTTGTGTTAGCCATTTCTAGCAACATTTTCTTAACACTCGGAAACGTTCCAAATCCGCAACTTTAAATTAAACTTCAGAACTGTAATGTCACATTACCCGCTTAATTTGGACACACCGAATTAACAATTCGAAAATCAAATCACGAATACAAGCTTCTACATACAAAACTGATGATATGTGTACATATAACCGTATCGTATTACTGTATGACGAAGATACACAATGGTTTAGATAAAATTTAAATAATGACATGTTAAAATAATGGTCTTTCGCGTTAAGCTTTATTAGTGTTAAGCCGCGTACTCATCTAGAAGCTGAAACTGCTTTTACTTGCAACAGTAGGGGTTGAATGTTGATCCATTACTGTGGCCATATATCATAGGTAGGTACTACATCTGTGACACTCCGATGCCTAGTTATCTATCTATCACTTAGGGCACTCCTGAGGAAAGGTACCCTCTTCACCAACTGGGGGGATGTCCGCGAGAACACCTACTCCGCCTCTCCCGACTGCCTTCACCGCAACAACACAAAGCGCGTCGTGTCTAGCGCAGGCAAGATTTTTAAAGTGAAACTTCTATATAGACGGGAAGTATTAGGATTGTTATGTCACGAATAAGCGTTACGGTCGCGTGGAGGGACGGCATAATTTTAGATTAGACTATGGATGTTCTTTTTTGGTTCCGGATCAAATTCAGCTTTTTGGTTTGATGAAATAAAATAAAAAGTAAAACTTAAAGTTACAATTTTGTTGCCAGTTGTCCGTTGCCATTCGTTTTCCCACCGTTGAAGTTTCACTTCTACTATGTGTCCCAGAACACAATTCGATTTTTTTTTCTTGGTCAGCGCCGGAGCAATGTACATAGTTCGTGTGAAGAAACAACACGAATTCTTGTATCGACCCAGCGATTTTTTTAGCGTATACAGCTTAACCGAGCGCATACAATAAGTGAAGTGTGTATGTGGGCGGGAATTTTACCGGTGTCTTTGACGGCGCGGTCTGCCGCGGCCTTTGATTCGGCATATAATTAAATCCGGATCAAATATATTAAATAAATTGACACATAACCAAACGTTACAGACATTAAAAATATATTATCATTAAAACGGCTTATCTGTCGATCGCAGCTATAACATATATAAAATTAAGCGGTCTCGACAGGCGTTGTCCTGTCCTGCTCTGAAAAAATAAGTTCTTTTAAAATAATTGACACTTAAAATTAGTCTTTTTTTTGAGGCGGGTGAAATGCATGTCGCACACTACAGGGTCGTTTGCTAGGGATTAGACCAAAGCGGTGAGAGGTGAAGCCACGAATAGCCACCAGAGTCAATCGCCGGCTTGTGTGGAGACTCGACTGCTCAATACTCCACTAAAACCACCCTCCTCCCATGTGCCCCGCGCTTATGGCAGGAAGAGCGTGAGACTTAGAACGTAGTTACGCCTACGCTGATCCTAGCGCATACTACAACACAGAACTAATGTAAAACCGGAAAATTATTAAACTATAGCAAGGAAAATTGCTTTATTGTTTTATAAGAATAAAATAAAAAATAGTTTGTTCCCACACTCCGTGACTTAATGTATGTAGTGTATAATGATGTAAATGAAATTCAAAAGATTTGTAAGTCTTTTAATAAAATCTATTATGATAATATATTCAAATGAACTACTACTACTACATACATATTAATGTAGTTTTCTTTTCTTTTTTATTCACTACTAGCTGTGCCCGCGACGTCGTCCGCGTAAAATTTGTTTTGAAACAGTCTTCATTGGTGCTCCGCTTCTATTGGTTTTAGCGTGAAATAGGCTATCTACCACTAAAAAAAAATTCAAATCAGATCAATAGTTCCTGAGATTAGCGCGTTCAAACAAACAAACTCTTCAGCTTTATATATTAGTATAAGATTATTGTCTGGATTTGCATACTGTAATACTTGCAACAACTCAGAAGGGTTTATGGTAATAAAAGAACAGCAACTGGTCACATAGTTATAATCACAGAACTTTACTGTTTTAACACATTTATTATATTAACTGTTCACGGTCTACAAGCATTTTTAGAACACCTCGCCATCCCTCCAACAATTTAACAGTTTAAGAAACTTAGCATATTGGCACAATCGATAGCGGATTGAATTCATTGATAAACTATTTTAATTGAAAAGAATTTAACACATTACTTATTGGAAATTGCAGATAATATTTTATACAAGATATTATATAAAACATTATATTTAAAGTTTTACATGTAATAAAACAAACCGAACAGTACAAATCTATCGCGTCTGCCAACATGAAAATAAAATATAGTGAATGTCATCTATATACAATTGACAGATTTTGAAATATTATCTGTACACAATTGCCACATCATATTATCTTCTTATATATAACAATGAATTGCAAAATGTGTTGGTAAGCGCATAACTTGAGAACGACTTTACCGATTTTGATGAAATTTTGTGTGTGAGTTTGAGTGGGTCTCGGGATGGTTTAGATCTACAATTGGAACCGGTAGGTGGCGCTGAGATCGGGATCTACAATCCTCCTAATCACCTGGGGCGATTTTGGTGATTTTGTTTTTGTGTGTTTGAGTCTGTTCCCGGATGGTTTAGATTCGCAATTACAACCGGTAGGTGGCGCTGAGATCAGGTTCTAGAATCCTCCTAATCACCTGGACCGATTATGGTGATTTTGTTTTTGTGTCATGAAACAAAGTCTTTTAGGAATTCAGAAAGTATGGCGGTACGAAGTTCGCCGGGTCAGCTAGTTGTTATATAAAATGGAGATAAATTATGGAGAACTACTCTATACAAAACAGGCGCTTGATCACAGAATAAATAAAAATATAACATTATTATTCAATTAAGGAAATGGCCGCTTTGTATCGTTTACGAATAAGAGGGTACATAACAAAATTAATTATTAACTTTAAAAAGAAACATGAAAAGAACAACTATGGTACTAAATAACTGTAACAATACATTAGATCTGTTTGTAATTTCAAAGGTAGTGCCAACAGACAAGATAAAGTGAAAACTGGCATTTATACGATACCTTGATATCTATCCGTGCAGGAACGGAGAAATAATACAATTTCCTGCGGCCGGGCGGCCTGTCGTAAGAGGCGACAAAACAACCCGCAGCCTGGTGGTTGGTTATTTGCGCGTCTGCCGAGTATGCCGCCATAACAACCTTGGGGCCGCCATAACAACCTTGGGTTGTGCGTCGACATTAGTAGTCAGGCTCCAGTCTGCCTTTAGAGAGCCGCAGCGCATTTGTAGCATCTTTGTTGTTGCAAATGTGTATAGGCGATGGTAACCGCTGTCCATCAGGTGGGCCGTCTGCCTGTACGCTGTCTAACACAGCTCAAGTCTGTTAAGGCGGCATAGTCTAGACCAGGTCTGTGGGTTGTTTTGTCACCTCTTACGACTTCTGTCGTGGCTGGACGCAGAAAATTGTATTATTTCTCCATTCCTGTACGGATAATAATATGTCATGTATGTCAACTAGAGATGGGTAGCTATTATAGAAACCCACTAAATAGCTGTGGCAGCTCAGTGGCTAACACACGCGTTTGAATCTAAATGGGCGCGGGTTCGAATCCTGACCGGAAAGCATGCATCACTTAGGCAGTCTTCTGACCTAATGTTGCATATTGTTACGATTACCACGTGCTAACGGTGAAGGTAAACATCGTGATAGAATCTGCACATCGAGATAACCGATGTGTCAAACCCGCCACCGCAACCCGCATGAGTGTTCAATTTTTGCCAAAATTGCTTGTGATCTTAAAAATTAAATGGTGTTTTTTTTTGGAGAAGCTGATCTTCGCACCGGCTTTTCTCTTAATTTAATATAAGTGGCGGTGACGTGTAACTGCCACCAGACACACGTGTCCGGTGAGTCCCTACAAAATAAATGAAAAAGCATGTCAAGTGCTTGACTACCGGTGGCTGTGCCGGTAGCCCGTTTGTGCCCCTCCTAAGTATATTGGCCTACCCTTACTACTCCACCCCCACGGAAACTAGATGCAAATTATTCGATTAGGGAACAAAATGTAATTTATTACTTTATTCAATTTCAATTAATCACCATCATTCATCATTAAATCAATAAATTCATAACTTTGTTACATATGAATATCTAACTACAAAGTATAGGGGAGGGGACACATATATCGACTTTCCTCTTTAAAAAAAATCGGCGAAGGATTATTTGATTACTATTTATCTAGGAACCCTAAAATATTTTTAATAAACACTAGACAATCGGTCTTATTCATATTGAGTTAAAAAGCCTACAAACCTACACAATTCAATATTAATAAGATCGAATAACTTTAAGTGGTCATTACACACTACGCTGATTTAGGAAAAAAAATCTAAATCAGTGTCAAAAGAAAATGTCTGAAACTTCAGCTAGCCCACGCACACCTGTAGCGGGTCCCTGAATCAGTGTAAATATACACTTCTAGTAGTCCCGGTGGACGTCTTGCGTTGAAAAATAAAAATCTAGAACCCGATTCCAGCGCCACTTACCGGGTCTAATTGTGAATCTAAACCATCCCGGTACCTATTCAGTCAGACCCTTAAAATTTCATCAAAATCTTAAAACCCGATTCCAGCGTCAAGTATTTTGTTTAGATTCAAAATTTTAAATTCGTAGTAGCTTTTGAATGGAATGTCCGCTTTGGATAATACAAAAACCAATCTATAGGTATTGAAACAGTCTTGAATACGAAATTATTTATTGGGATAGTGATTAATATAAAGGTATGGATAACATGGTGTGATTTTAGTCAGCATTTTTATCAACTTTTAACTTGAAAAAGTAGTTATAGTGATTTAACTACAATAGTTGGACATATGGTATCTCGAAATTTTTTGTAGGTATAGATATGTTCTTTAATATTGTGCAACATTTTTTTGTTCTATTATCAATAGTTTCCACAGCGCAAGCGATGAAAGACATTTTATGACTAATTATTTACACTTTGGGTTACATAGTTGAAGTTTTAGTTGGGATCCTTAATATTTTCTACGAGAAATATAATCTATATCATTCAGGGATAATGTAGCATTCTAGTAGTGAAAGAATTTTTAAAATCGGTTCAGTATTTTTTGAGTTTATTCGTTATAAACATGCAAAAATACAAATCTTTCTTCGTTATAATCTATCTATCTATATCTATACATATATACATGTATCAATTGCTATTCGTTAGTCTCGCTAAAACTCGAGAACGGCTGGACTGATTTGGCTAATTTTGGTTTTGAATTATTTGTGGAAGTTAGGGAAGGTTTGAAAGGTGAGTAAATATGAAAAAAATGCTTGCAATATAGTAAAAACAACAATTTCGCTTTCCCTTAGAAACTATTCCTACCTGTCAAACATTTGATGTTCGTCCCATCGTTCAGAAATCAATTAAATTTAAAAGTTGTTCAGAAATCAAATTAAATATAAAGTGAGGTTTTTCGTTCATTTTTTTGCTTTTGAATGTCAATCGTTTGATGTTCGTCCCGTCGTTCAGATCAAGGTTTTTTATTTATTGATTCGGAGGCGGTACGAAGTTTGCCGGGTCAGCTCGTATTAGTATAAATATAGACTACGTTTTAGTGCATGCTTATGCTTGTTTTTTATTGCCAAAAACTGGCGAATAAGCGAGTGGCTCACTTGATGGATAGTCGTCACTGCCGCATATAAACATTTGCAACACCAGGGACATTGCCAAAGTGTTGCCAACCCCAAGTGATTTAATAATGTGCTTCTTAAATGACTTCATGTCATAGCGTAGAGGGAAAATCGCGACGGTAAGTTCCTTACAAGTTGTTATTGATCGCGGAATAAACATTTTACAAAAGCGCAGCGTAGTTGAGCATGGTAGTTTAAGAAAATGAGGGTGAACATACCGCCGATGGCTAGCGGTTCGGTGGAGAAAATGTGGCTTTGGCACCAAATAAAAAAGTTCCTCGGGATACTCTCTATTGTACAAATAATAGAATACGAAACTCTGCGTGAACTATGGTATACAGCAACACGTTTGACGTGATGTTGCAGGAATAAACAACCCGTTCATTTGCAATATATGTAATTTCGTATGTAATGTTTACATAGCCGAAAGTAACAATATCAAATATATATTAGGATTTAAAGGGATTAAAATATGTAAATTTTCGTGACAAATTTTTCTCTCTCTCTAATGTGACATAACAGTTGTCAATTATACACATTAAATCTTGCCTGCCAGGGAAAATGTTTGTTTGGCCCCGCCCCCTCGCCCCCCCCCCCCCCCACGGAGACAAAAAGAAAAACTTAAAAAATACTAATTTATTACAATAGTAAAAATATAATAACTAATAAGCACAGCAACAGGTGAAGGGCCTACGAACCAAATGGTAACTTGAATGTGACTGTCCTACCAGACGGAATTGTGTAGGAGTTCTTTTTGTCTGTGGTACTCTGTTGTTGAGTGGGAGGTGGAGGTGGAGATGGAGATGGGACTGTGACCGAAAATGGAGAGTCGTCAACCACTTGGTACGCGGGTTTGACACGGTCCATGCTGATAACCGCACTCCTGTCTCCGATGGCGATCGTTAAAGTTTTGTCCTTCCGGCTAAGAACCCTGTATGGACCTTTATACGGAGGCTGGAGAATATGGCGAACTGTGTCGTAGCGCAACCAAACATGAGAAGCATTGTTTATGTCCTTGAAAATAAAAGTGGACTTCTGCCCATGACGTGAGCCAGGAACACGCTTCAGCTGTGCCATGTGGCGACGAAGCTGAGATACGAAGGCGGAAGCGTCCACAGTTGAGTTTGGACTCTGCGAAGGAGCAAGAAATTCTCCGGGTAGGCACAGGGGTTCCTCATACACTGACTCGGCGGAAGAAGCTTGTAGATCCTCCTTTAGCGCAGAACGCATGCCGAGGAGCACTATGGGTAATGATAAAACCCAGGATCCTTGGCGGCACATAATTGCGGCTTTAAGTTGCCGATGCATGCGCTCATCAAGGCCATTCGTACACGGGTGATAACCCGTGATACGAACGCGCTTGATAGAGCATAATTGCAGTAAAGCTCGAAAAAGAGCAGATTCGAACTAGCGGCCTGATCAGTGGTAATAATTTCAGGCACGCCATAGCGAGCTATCCACTCCCTTTTATTTTTTAATAAATTATACCCTTACTGTAATTTCATGTCGGTACTGGAACTCTAGAAACAATTACTTACGTTGTAAGTAATTGCTACTTGTATATCATTTGCTTAATTTACATCTATCTATAATAACATTATGTTTGGTTGATTTGTCTTTCTACGACGTATTGGAAATTTAATTACATTGTGAACATTGTATTTGCTTACCAAAAACATTTCGATCTTAAAGAAATATTTTAAAATACATAAGAGAAGTAGAAGATGGTTTATATCAAAGCTCTAAAAGAAGCGTTAAAACTGGAAAAGATGGTGTCCCTATTCAGAATGTATTTCACGTTTACAAGGAAAGAGAAAATTATGGCAATTGTGAAGTTAATAGTAGAATTAAATTTATGTCTATTTTTTAACGGACCTATTATTTATAAATGCTTTCTGGATAAGAATAATTGCGAGACAACGCGTGTTTTTTTCTTAAGCTTCCATGCCTTTGCTATTATTTTTGATACTTGGTTAATTATCAATTGCATTGTAACGTCTAAAACATTTATTAAATTTGTTAAAGACGTACGCAGCGTCCATAGTTACCTTATGACCGATGATGATTACGTAAGAACTTTAAAGAGAATTAACATTGCTTTCAAAATAACCTACATAATTTTTTGGGTTATGAGAATTACAGGTTCGATAGTTTGGAAAATATCTGAAAAATATCAAAAAATCAATTCTATCACATCGATTGTTCTTTTCGCCTGGAGATTAGCTTTAGATATTTGGGTCGAACATCGTCACTCCGTAGAAAATATCTCATTTGCAATATATGGAACGATTCTAGCCACTTTGCTCAAGTTTTTTAGAGTTCATTTAAATAGGTTGGAGCAAATAATGAAACTGAGATCACAACATTCCACATTGAAAAGGACGTTAAAGGAATTGATGCACATATACAAGAAACTGATATGCTGTGGAAAGTATATGTCCTTCTGCTTTAGCGTACAGGTAATAAGAGAACATGTATTTACCTAAGCTAATATTTATAGGCGTTTAGTACTCGTATTATTTTCTTGGCGAAGAATCGATGGTGAGGGGCAGCAACGGGATCTTTGGCCTTTGACATCACCTTTTAAAAACTATCATCGATAAGGGAAGGAGGTCAGGAAAGACTACAATATTCTAAATATTCTCGCTAGCATGACATAACTCAGACGCGCAATGCAGGAAGTCTATCCGTAAAGAGATACTCTGAAGATTCCCACCTAGACTAGATGTCAAAAGTAGATAGTGTTGTCACGCCTAGCACCTACTGCTTGGGAATTGTTTATTCAAGAGGCATGCTGGGGTCATTTAGTAGTTAAGTAATGCCCAATGCGGAGGTTTAAAGTACTTCATGTCGTGCTGTTTGCAAAGGATTATAGTTCCTCATGACACTAAATAATTTTGTCTAAGATAAATATAACGCGTAGTTTCCACTACTAATAAATACGAGTATAATAATATACTTAATAACCCTAGTACAAGTCTGTTTTCCTATTTTTTATTTTGTAATTCTCTTTGGCATCCCTTATTGTGAGAGCATTGGTACGCATATTACCCGTCACTACGTCAAGCTCGCATTCCTTGGATCTTCTACCTGGAGCTGGCAAAGGCGGCATGACTAGACATCTACTCCCCACATTACAACCGGTTTCCATAAAACAATGGCCGTACCAGCGTTAGCGAATCTCTGGCAGTTTGTCGGCTTATACGACGAATGTAAAGGCTGCCGCAGATGCGAGAATACCTTACGCGATCCTTCCGTGTATCTCCAGACATCCACCGCAGTATTAATCTTCCATGACATGCAGCTCTTGCTTGTGTCGCTGATATACAAGCACGCTTCACTGCCATAGATCAAGTGCCACATTAATGTTTTATTTGACTAATTTTCATTTTAAAATATCTCTTGCAGAAGCCACCTACTTGAACCAAGTATGAAATTAACATTTTATTTAACTAATTTCTATTTTAAACTTTCAGATTGTATTGAGATTGTCTCTATCGTTTATACATTACATCGCATTTGTAATGACGTCCGTTGGAATTTTATCACAGAAGGTTTGTACCTTTTTATTTAAAACTAGAACAGGCGTTGTGCTGCTCTGCAAAAATAAAATCTAGGACTCGATCTCATTGCCACGTACCGGTTCCAATTATGAATCAAACCATCCGGGGACCCACCCACTCAAACACACAAAGAAAAATATCAAAGTCGGTTTAGGAGATTAGGAGGATCCTAGAATCTGATCGTAGCGCCACCTACCGGTTGAGGTTTAAACTATCAATCTAAACAAAATACTTGGCGCTGGAATCGGCTCCTACAATATTGATAAAATTTCACAATTAGACTCGGTAGGTGGCGCTGGAATCGGGTTCAAGATTTTTATTTTTTCAGGGCAGGACAACGTCTGCCGAGACCGCTAGTAATTTATAACTTTAATCAATGTTTACGATTTTTTAGAAATTCTTAATGCTGTTGGACTCAAGGTTCGTGATTATCATCGGGTGGAATCACATCATTATGCCATATGTCGTTCTTGCTGCCAGCCAGAAAGTTCATAACGAATTTATATCTCTAACAAGAGCTTTGGCACGTTTTTGCAATACTTCAGTTAAAAGTAATACAATTTTTTTTTTCATTTATATATAATACTAGGATATGCCTGCCACTTCGTCTACGCTTGACTTCCAATTCCCATGGTATTCCGAGGACACAAAGTATCGCAGCATTTAAAAAAAGAATGCAAGTCATCGTTATAGTGGAAACTGTGTCGGAACAAGCAAATTTTTATGCATCCAAAAACTACAAACCTCTTCCGGGAAAATTCCCGTTAGATTAACGAAGTAAGAAATGTCATATATTTTATTACATAAAATTTGCTATCGATCAGTGAAAAAATCGCATTGGGATTCGCTTTTTTTTAGTCTGGCCATTTTAAATGATTTTCGGAAAAATTTCCGCGGGATTCCAAGTATAAAAAGTAGCGCAGATTTTAAGTCGAAGAATTTGGTGTCGATCGGGAAAAACCACATTGAAATCGGCGTAGCAGTTTTTACGTAAATCCCGAACAAACAGATAATCAGACAAGAAATCTAATAAAAGGCATTGTGTTCGATCGTTTATATAGTCTATTCCAGTTGGGTTTTTTTAAATAGCTTCAATGTACAGACACGGCATGTTTAGAATTTTATAATATTATAGATATATGTACTCTTCGGGTGATAAGAAGGTTGGTGCCTACCTCAGATAACGTATCAGAAGGCTTACTCTTAAGTCTCGTCGTTCGTTTTTGTTTTAGTACTTCTTTTGCTTGTTTTTTTTTTAATATTTAAGTGTATTTTCCATTGTATGTTCCATTTATTTTTTTGTTTTATAGACTTTATTATTGTAGTTTTAAAAAAGTTTTGTATGCATGTTACTTTTAAAATTCGAAGAACAGTTGATCTTGAAATTTCCGAGAAAACGTATTTTTTTTTTTTTATTGCAGGAGTTCAGCAGACAGGCAGACGGCCCACTTAATGGAAAGCGGTTACCATCGCCTATGGACATTTGCAACACCAAAGGTGCTACAAATGAGCTGCTGCTCTCTTAAGGGATACTGGAACCTGGTCACTAATTCCGGAACACAACTCAAGGTTGTGATGGCGACATACTTTAGACCAGGAGTGGTAGCCATCCAGTCGGGCAAATATCCTACCACCTGGCTGTGGGTTGTTTTGTCGCATCTAACGACAGGCCGCCGAGCTGTAGGAAATTGTATTCTTTCTCCGTTCCTGCACGGATAAAATTTTCTCCTCTGAAGAACAATAGAGTAGAGTAAAAAGTCTTTGTTCTTTCTTTCTTCTATCTAACATTTTATTGACTCTTTCGGGCTGATCGCACGAAAACAAACGACAAAATACGTTTGAGACTAACGCTTCAGTATAGCAATCCAGCAAGGTAACGTAGCCAGCCTTCTGGATACCTTACCTATAGAAGACAGTGACCTAGGCGTAGTATTGTACTTACAGTTAGGTAGAATACAATACGGGTATATATCTCATCCGTGCAGGAACGGAGAAAGAATACTATTCCGTGCGGCCGAGCGGATTGTCATAAGAGGCGACAAAATAACCCACAGCCAGGTGGTAGAGTATTTGCCCGTCTGGATGGCTACTATATTTGGAATAGAGTATGCTGCCATAACAACCTTGAGTTATCTTCCGGCATTAGTGGCCAGGTTCCAACCTCTCTTTCGAGAACCGCAGTACATTGGTCGCACCTTTGATGCTATGAATGTTCATAGGCGATGATAACCGCTTTACATCAGGTGGGCCGTCGTCTGCCTGCCAGATGAACTCATGCAAATAAAAAAATATGTTATGTAACATTTTAAAGATTTTTATTTTATTTTTTACGTCGAATGAAGGTTGTAATTTGCATTACACCCAATATTAGATCTAATAACGGCGCTATTTCAGCTTGGTTTTAGATATAGCAAGTGTTGAAAGAATGATTTATACATGAAGGCAACAATTTACACAATAAAAAATACTTTATTGCCCATTAGTCTCAATATTTACAATTACTGTTGTAGCACGTCTCCTTCATTCACTCAAATCGTAAAATGGAACCATTGCATTGCAATGCAACCAACTTACATGTGCTATGTTTATTTATCATTCATCATTATTTATGCAAAAGTGGATGGATGCAGAAGTCGTGGAAGGCCACGACACACCTTCTATGATCAAATTGACCGTGTACTAGCAGAAGGTGATGTCAGGAACCTTAAGAACAGACGAGCGTGCATGACAAGAGTTATGAATGTGAAAGAAGCAAGTGAGGTGTGTAAGAATAAGCCTAAATGGCGCTCTGTTGTTCGTGCCTACCCCGCAAGGGAACTGGCGTGAAGTTATCTATGTATGTATGTATGTATCATTATTTAATAACTGCATCACCGTCTGTATTAAAAATCTAACAATCCCTGCTAAGGGTGGCCTGGAAGAGATTGCTTCTTAGCGATAAGGCCGCCCGTTGTACCATCTTTTATCTTTTTCTACTTTTGGTGGTTTATGCTTTGTTGTACAATAAAGAATTGTTTATCATCATTGTAGAATCATAATTCCGTCCGCCCAATATACTCTTTACGCCTGCCTAACTATTATCATTATTTGAGAAAAGACTAGGTCGCTATGGGTGAAATAGACAGATAGGTCGCTATATATAGTTAACTTTCATAACGCAAATATGCTTAATAAAACTACGCTTTAACGGTTTTAAGCGCGGTAATTTATTTGATTTTGGTTTTTCCGACGTTTCGGCCACTTTTCAGTGAGTTTTTATTATGTATACAAACCGCGAAACCTTAAGAAAATATTATGCAAATATGCTTGTCGCAAATACGTATCCGTTACTAATGGATATACATTTTGGGTTTTGGTGTCGATACTCGGGGCTCTGGGGTCCCCAAATATTCGTCTTTATCGAAACTCAGTTCATTTAGGTAATAAAGTAATGCAATGTTCTGGGCGACAGCTTCTTTGAAATGAATGTTTTGTCCAAATAAATATAACTGCACAAAATGCAAGTTTCTTCTAGATGCAATTTAAATTATGTCTTCTTCCAGGTGATAACGAGGAGGCCTACAAAATAACACGGAATTTCAAAGATTTCATTTCACGTAATCCAGTTCAAATATGCCTGACTCCAAAACTAACAATCGGGATGTATCTGCTACCATTTTTTCTATCCATATCGATTAGTTATACTATTGTTATATTGCAATTTAATCCTTTGTAATGGTGTTTAATATTTAAAGCCGCAGCCACACGTTGGATTCATCTTTGCGTCCAAGCTTGGCTCCAATTTGAAATTGCCAATATTGAACCAAACTACTGCACTACACATTGGCTTCAATACCAACTTTTTACCCAAACACTGGAAATAGACAAGCGCATTGGACCTGTCCTAATTGCCGACGTAGAGCGAAAGACTACGGACGATAACTTATTTGGCCTCGCGGCTTACGTATATGGTTTAAGTACTTAAGTTTATTATTTGTATCGTGTAAGAAAACAACAAAAGAAAAGGCGGTGTGGTGAATGATTAACAGTGGCCGCAACTTGCGATAAATGACATACCAATGTGCGTGGTGGTGGTGTCCAACCCGCACTCCCTTTTCACTCCCCTCATCTTTGAACTTATTTCAAAAACCCATTCGTTGCGCGCCCGTATTGGACATTGGACGGTGATTGGAAACAATGTTCTCATTGTGTCCATGCTACGTTGGTACAAATATGACCAATGTGTAGCCGCGGCATAAGATACTTTAAACGCTTGGCCCATGGGGTCCTGAGGTCATGAGCCTCTACGACATGGGCGTGTAGCTACCGGCCGTATCAGCCGTATCAATGATACCGGGCCCCCGGGCTACAGTGTATAAGCAAAAAATCCTAAAATGTTATCCACAATCTTTTATAGATTTATAACATTTTTGAGAATAACCGCTGGGCCAAAAAGAACGGCTGTCAGACTTGTCATTATTATGTATTAGATGCAGAAAAACTGGAAAAATTCGTCTGCAGCCAGGGCTGATTTGATAAATAAGTTTGCCGAAAAAAAGGCAAGAAAAGTGTATCTTTGATTTGAATTGTCTGTCTAAGTTAGCTCCTAGGATTAAGTTTAAGTAAGATTTTGTAATCAATATATAATTATTTTAATTCAATTCGAGCATTTTTTTGTGTATATTTATTTTAAAAAAATACCGTCCTTTGGGCCCTTAACACATTTTGACACAGGGCCCGGTTAAGGCAAGCTACGCCACTGCTCTACAATGAGCTCCTCTTCATGTGATCAGACCCTGTAAATAAGTGGCATTAGCGCTAAACGAATAGAATGAAAGTGTATTGGAATGACATAATACTTATCATAATTACTTATTTCACTATTATATCCATAATAATTATAGATTTAAGAATTTCCTTTGAATGCGGTAGCCTTTAAGAGATCACTTTTAACGATAAGGTTGCCTTTTATTTTATTTACCAAATAACTAAAGTCTTGCTGTGCATTTTAGTTTTGGTGAAAAATAAAGTGTTATCTATTTTCAATTCTATTCGTTTAGGCTAATGCCACTTGTCTATAGGGCCAGAGGGTTGGTTCTACCTGGGATTACAGATCAGTATGGCGATGCAGTGAAGTAACGCAGTCAGTTTTTAGGATACCTTAGACATTGACTTGGATGATCTAGGCTCAGTATTGTACTTATATTCATAAGAGATAGTTGTTGGCAGGATACAATATGACTTAGGTTTCTTGTACTATTTATATAATTTATGTACATATTTTATATACTGAAGTTTTGAGAAGACGAAATCTGTATAATTCTTTTATGGTTGCCTTAATTATTCAGTCTTTGTTTGCGTTAATCCCTTTATATTGCCTTGCAGTAAGACATTATAAATCCTTTTTTCTATTGTTCAAATTTCATTGCAACTTCTTAGAAGCTATTAAGATTACAAGTTTGGGAATTCCAAGGAATAGTGGGTATGTTGCTGAGGGGCCATGTCTAATTTATGAATATATAAACTCAGCCCGATTAAGAAAGAGTTAGTTGAATTTTAACTGCAATTGAGCCGTTACCAAGTGTACTTTCGGAAGGTAATTCTCATATTGACGGACTTTGCGCGTTTCATGTATAACGATTTTCTGCTTTGCGGTTTAGACTTGTTGTATTCGATTGCGTTTATAAAAACTGTGTGTTTACTTGTAATAAAATTTGTGATATATCCAATGGCATTTTAAATTCAAATCCCACAAATTCGTAACAATACGTATGAAATGACTGCGCGTCTATATCGAGTGGTTAAGCAATCGCCCACCTAACTTACTTACTGGAACATAAAACATAAAGGTTTCGATTCCTGCCATGGTAAATATCGTAAAAGAAATTTTCGCTTTGGACTCTGGTCTAGGCGTTCGGAATTCGGCACCAGAGTTGTCCGTTGTATATTATTATCCATAACACAACTGTCACTTGTTGTTAAAATATTTTTATTGACCAATAGTAATATCACAGTTTGGCTTACAAAAGTAGAAATTCGAATTATCCTGTCCTATTATATTGATGTACTCTGTGAATTACACTGTAACGCACTCTGTGGTTGAGCAGGCTTGCCTTTACCGGCCTACCCACTGCAACGCAGAGGTTCCGGGTTCTATTCCTGGCATGGTAAATTTCGGAAACAATTTTTCTCCGTTATTTACCGAGTACTCCGGTGTATATTATCCATACCACAAGCGGTAACAGTTGCTTAATTGGGGGATATACAGTATGTGAGTTTGACTGCCGATTACTATTAAAAAATTTTTTGTCAAAAATGTTATATGGTATTTATTGGTAATACAAATGTCAATATCATGTTACCAAAACATTACCGTCATTGGCTACGTTCTTCTGGAACTCACAACGACAACGCTCGCGGCCGCCATTTTTCCAGTACCGCTTGTTTGCAGGCGTTACAATCATAAACTCAAGTGGAATGAATTATGGAGAGTTAATGTCATTAACGACAAAGTACACAAATGTCATTGGTTGCTGTATGGTTGATTTGAAAATCACGCCTTTGTCAACGTATCGATAGAGAGAATTAATGCTCTGTGGTCAAAGCCCATTTTGACCCACCTCTTGACATGGGTTGCTGTGAGCGCTGCGTGAGCAAGAATAATGACGTCAGTAGTGACGTTTTCGTGGCGACTATAACGACCGTGGTCGCTATGTGGAAAGGCTGAAGGAGCATTTTGAGTCTTATGAGCTACAGGAGGAACGCACCCATTACTATAATATTTGTTATTTTGGTGTAATTTTTTTCTATTGTAATATTTCCGAGTTTCAGACATAAGTTTTATCTATATGGTATAGTTTGTCCTAAATAAACTGATATTTTTTCTTTCTTCTACTGATAATTATTTCAAATTATTATTTATGGCATTTAAGTCCGATAACACACTGTAAATATTGCACGACTATTTTAGTTACAATTTTAATTATTCTCTGATATAGGTACTAAAGTATTCGTTATTCCTACCCTGACTTTCTGACATACAAAGTCATCTAATTTCTTTTGCAAAAAAGAATGCTTTTTATGCTTATAGTAATACTTAAAATAAGAACAATAAGACTTACCTAATAGTTATTTACAAGAAACTAATGCACACAACAGCACTAGGGCTGCGTTCTATGACGGTTTACACTATGCGTGAAGGGTTGCCAGATGTTTTTTTTAAATAAATAGTAACTCGCACTAGAACTCGATTCTTTTTTCTTTAATTATTATAAATGGCAATGTATTAATCAAACTTGCATATTGAAGGTTTCAATATGTTTAATATGATTACGCATAACAATGGCTTTTGGTGTTAAAATCTTTCTTTATAATATAAATATTTTATTTCGCTTATAATTATGTAATTCAGTTGATTACTTGCGTGTAATGTTGTAACAACTATTCACAATCGTTGTTTACTAATTATATATAATTAAAACTATAAATATTTAAGTTAAAATAATACATATAATTAAAATTAAATTATAGGAATATCAATTAAAAATAATATATAATATAATTTAAAAGTCACCTACCATAACGTCTTACTATAATTTGATACACGTAAAGGAACGTCTCAAGGTGTACAAAAAAGACAACGGAATGACGGTGGGCAGGAAAAAGAGCATTTTTGGGCTGGCTCATAGATGAGACTGCGTATTTAATTGCTACATATTTTGAAAACTATTATTCTAATATCTTAGTTACTAAATACAAGCTAAACTCGGAAATATTATTTATATTCTTGTTAAAATAAGTGCTTATTATTCCGATACTGGGAATTTGATTGAGAGTAATCTCCTCCCACTCTCTCCAAAATCTACTCCGTCGATGTGCCTGAGCCTCGTGTATTAGGAGCTGCGAATAAGGACTGCCGTGCTATCCAGCATACTGCAAGGATTCTCAGGGGAGTGCGGTACTTATTCTAAGATTAGCCAGGGAAACTGATTTTTGTTTGGCAAGAACGCACTCGTTACCCTCTTATTTTCTTTAAAAAAAAAGTTATAAATAAAGTCACTTCCTTACTCTTGTTTTGATCGCGTTTTATTTATTTTAAAATAAAACGTGACAATGTCCCTCTGTTTTTTGTACATGAACACAAAATAAAATTAGAGACAAAACTATGTACAACGGGCGGTTTTACGCTGAAAAGTGCTCTCTTTTAGTCAACTCCAATACTTATTTAAGAAATACATAATAGTGGAACAAAGGACATTCGGCTTGGGACCCAAAATACCGGTGTGATAAAGGTCACAGAGACAGAAAATTTCCACAATTGGATAGTTGAACCATGTTACAATATATTTCAAAATAATAGTCATTACAAGAGCGGGCGTTAAAATACTGTTACCATCATACTATTAAAATATGATAGAAATAATTTTAATTACTGTTCGAACAAAATTACTAGACCCGTTAAAGCTATGACGTCATAACTTGCTTCGTTCGTACAAAATATAAGCGATTTCAGCGTTTTTGTAAGATGATAAAAAGTATCTCAATTGATTTGAAGAGTTTCACATTTTTCCAGTAATTACGTTTTATTGGCCAAGATCAGGCAACCCCGTGTAAAGATAACTGTAAATGACATTCTATATATTTACATAGTTGTCCGTCCATTTAACATACGCTGATAAAAAAGCAGTGCACGAATGATTTTTAGTTTATGATGAACAACCAAAACATGTTAGAAATATTTTGAATAAAGTCTTTTGAATTTGTTTGTGGTTGTAAAAATCTTGAGTTACTTATTAAATAAATAAAAGGACAGACAAACATACACATTAAATATTATTATATTCATATATATTTATAATCGCCGCTCGCCGTCTATTTACTGGAATACCCAGTAAAACACATTGGTGTTCTCTTTCTGTCCAGGAGTCAGGGCCACAGTGCCAAGGCACCTGGAATCAAGCCTGGGACATGAAGATAACTCAGACCATAAAAGTATTGGGTCAGGACTTCCTCTTCATAGCAGAATCAGATACTCGACATCACCATTAACCTATACTAACCAAAAATAATTCGTGCATATCATTAAGGTAACGGAACACTTGGTTTTTTTAAGTATTTCCTGTTATTTTTTGTGCATAAGGCATTGAAATCAGGGCAATGTTTATTATGTTTGTATAATATAGTTCACGTATTATTTATAGTTCTTGCAATCCACGAAGGCGACCGAGCTTTACCATGCTTAAACGTGTATACGAATATTACGAGCGTGTCTGACGGAACGATCAGCTGCGATTGTTTATTTTTAACAAGGGGAAACCCGATTGACGGCTATCAGTCGCGCAGAGAACTGGAGAAAATCGCGGCCGGTGTGTGGAATTTACCGGGTCGGGGTGGTACTAGCATCTCTAGACAAAACTAAAGATGCTATTGCTACGCTACGGGTAGGTATACCCACTAAAACCCCTCAGTATGCCGTCCTCGCCGTTAATTCCAGGGCTACCTACGGATATATAGCATAGTCTAGCCTTTCCATTAGACCTGTCAGATGTTAAAAATCATAATTTGAAAATATACTTAAAATTATGTAGTCTGAATATTAGCTTACCTTACAGTTAGAATGATGCTAATGTTTTATTATGAATACTTTATACACTAAAATGAGAACTTGCACACACTATACAAATATGACCAGCAACCGGAGGTGGGGTATAGTTACACGGGGCTTTTATTTATTAGGAATAGATGCGAACTTTTTGTAATATAGGTTAGAAGGCTAAGGCAGGGGCGAAGCGGAGCTTCGTAGTTATTTTTTTATAACCACCCAAAATTCACTTTATATCTCAAATAATAAATAAATGCGCCCTATAACTATACCGTACCCGCAGCCGGTTCCGCGTCTAACAGCATTATCATGCTGGCAAAGAATTGGCATAATTTTGAGGGCAGTCTACGTACTACGTACCTACTCTAGGTAGGGCTGTACAAAGATAGTTTGCAAAAAGTAAACGTAACTAAATTATATTAATAACTGAACTCTCTGTCTGTAATTTCAAAATAATAGCCAAAAAGTTTCAACTTCGATTAGTCTTCGAAACAGCACAACCTAATTGACACTGGAGAATTATTTAAGTCCAGCTCTTACACGGCGCATTTATGTTTGGAACTATTCTAAAAAAATAATATACTCCAATATTCGGTCCACTAGATAGATCCACAGATATTGCGAAGTTATATTTAATAATAGAAAAAGAAAGTATTTTTTTCATCTATAGGTATATGGCGCAGCACAAATTGTATATCTGACCAGTGTCAAGTATGCATGAATAGGTATACATGTTTAGAAAGCAAACGTCGCAATCAAAAGGTAGGTCTTAGGCTTAAACGAAACGAAGGAGTTCTTTTAGCAAACCAGAAAAAACACATTTCATAATTAAAACTGTTTAGATTTTGAATACAAGCATAAACTTTTCGATATACATTTTCATTTTCCACATATAACTTGTGTTGTATACTTTTTGATAGTAAAACTGCGCGGCAGAACACCTCTTTCTCCTGCTAACACCTCAGAATCAGAAACTCATTCGTTATTTTCAGAATATAAGTTAATGGACCTTAGCGGGAAATAACATCGAAATTATAATAATTCCTGTTCTAAGTCATTGCAGTAAAAAACCTAAAATAGATTAAATACTAAAAATAAACTACATATGAACACAATACAAATAAGTTTTTTTCATTGTATTCGATTATTAATAATAAAATGTATATTAACTTATAACTTTGCCCTGATATCTTGACCAGGATTATTAGAATGACACTGGAATTTGATACACTCCTCCGATTTTCCCAATTGGTTGGCAGTTTGGTTTTAGTTGATTTCGAAACTATATATACAAATTAAAAGTAATTTAGAAAATCCCGGCCGCTATCAATTAGAAACATTTCCAAAAGACTGAATAGCAACGGTGATGCGTTATCCGAGGTATAACACTAGCCTTTTGGTTAAGTTAACATTTATTTCTGTGAATAACAAATAGGAACATCGGAATGTATGTCAGCAGCCCTACTCGAGCCCTTTTAACTTGTTCAAAAATAACTTCACTCACCGCATCACGTTCATGGACATTTTCTATTTTGAACTATAACGTTTTATTTTTAAAACAGTGTAAAACAAAGGCGCACCGCACCTTACATACAGTAAAACCGTATAATCACTCGTTTTTATTTTTATAACCAAATCGTTATTAAAATAATCAAGGAAATTGAAAGGTTAAGTGGGGATATAACAGTGAATAAAATTCAATGTTCGTAGTGAGGTTTTTAAATTAACGTTAAATCTAAATAAATATCTACTAGAGCCTTCAACGCGGCTTCGCTTGAGTAGACTTCATTTATTTATTTACTTGCTCTAACAGTGAAACTTCGTTCGCGTCGTTGCCATGACGATGACCTACATATTTGGTAGTGTATTTCAATGACGGCACCAAAAGATGCGACCGCAGCGCCATCTTTCTCGCTATATATTAAATCTATCCCAAGCAACGACGTCAATTATCGGGATAAATAGTATGCTATGGTTGGAACCGGGATATATTTATAATATGCTAGTTCCGTATCAGTTTCATGTCAATTCGTTCAGTTATTTTTGCGTAATGCTCTATTAGACAGAGACAAAAATTCTAAAAGTTTCGTTTTTCGGAATCGGCTATCCGAATTAGAGCCTTATTACACTATCATAGAAATATGAGTCAAACTACATACCTATGATTCTAATTCTTTATGATCATAGTTCGTAGTCTACGAATTTGACAGCAAGCGTACAAATATGATCATATCATAACTCTAAAATGGCGTCAAAATGCGACAACTTCGACTGGAATATCTTGTAAGACTTTTTATCTTCCAATCTAATCTCTTCGGGTAAGGTGTTATAGACCACTCACTCTGATCGCCTTGCTACACATGACATAATCCAAACACATCGTTAATATTTCGTTCTTTTCTCGATCGTTTTTATCTTCTTCTTTAAGCAATCAATATAATTGCACTCATAGCAACAGAAAACACGGCTAAATCATTTTGATAGTATCTCCTCAGTAGTCTGTGATCTTGATAAAGTATGACGTTTATATGATCGTAAGTGTAATATGTAGAACAGCATTATTTAAATATGATTATAGAATTTGACAGTTAAGAGATCATATTTATATGATAAATATATGATAGTGTAATTGGGGCCTTAGTCAGTCCTCTGTTTTTTTTTTCTCATTTTTAAACGAACTTACCAACTCGAACCCTATATATAGATAAATAGATTCACTTTATGTGGCACATACTCCTCCATGCCATCGTGAGTAAACATGTAAGGTCCCTCCCACCCTCCCTCCTACGCTTTTCCAGAGGGTTACAAATATGGGGCTCTTCAAAAAGGACGTAAACAGGTATTTAAAGTCTCAAAGAGGTAGACAACGCTTCGGCTCCCCTGGCGTTGCAGATGTCCATATGCGACGACAACCACTGCTATCAATTGGACCCGTTTCCAGTTTCCATACAAACACACATAAAAACTGCATTTGTATGTATATTCTGTTGATCATTATTTTTAAATAAGATATAAAATAGACTGTAACACAAAACATAATACAAGAACGTAAAACTACTTCTGAAAGAAAAGGCAAAATAAATAAAGAACACACGCCAATTTATTATCCCAGAAGATATAAACAAAAAAGCTAACAAATTAAATAAAAATAAAACCCCTGCCCCAACAAGAAAAAAGAATCAGGAACGTTGTTTATTGTTTACCCAGGGTAAATAAGGAGCATATATGGTATAAGTACAATATAAAAATATCAGCCCATAATTGTCTCACTACGAGCTAGGTCCTCCACTTTTTAGGAGAACGGACATTACAACCGCCAAATTTGTTTATGACAGAATGGCAAGTTTCACACATCGGTTATCTCTATTGGCAGGGTTCATGACGCTGTTTCTTTCGCCATTAGCACGTGGTAATTGTAACAATATCCGCAATCGCACATTACAAAAACTGCTTAAGTAGTGCAAGCTTCTCAAATCGCCCATATAGCAAACACACAAAATATTTTTTTCACTTCTTCAAACTTCGCCGTGCCGCTCGTGCCGATAAATATCTGCTTAATATTTTCTTAAGTTTTCGCGACTTGTATACATAATAAAACTACGTTTTAACGGTTTTAAGCGCGGTAATTTTATTTGATTTTGGTTTTTCCGACGTTTCGGCCACTTTTCAGTGGCCGTGAAGGCCGGAATCTTCCGTGATCACGGCCACTGAAAAGTGGCCGAAACGTCGGAAAAACCAAAATCAAATAAAATTACCGCGCTTAAAACCGTTAAAACGTAGTTTTATTATGAATATCTACTTGTTCCACAAAAACTCAATTTTATCATCCTAATGCCGTAGTTGAAAGCACATTATAGTAAAATTAATTTATTACTAAGTATTATAAATTCAAATATTCATATTCAAACTAAATTATGCTAAAGAACTTTATTTATTTATAAGTATTATGTAGATATTATTATTGTACCAACATAACATACTTTCTGCTTCCTATTTAGCAACGTGTTATTGATGTTTTGAGGAGAAGGAGTAACAAGGAAATTCCCCCGTAACACTCTATTTTATCTTTGTTTCTGACCGTTTTAAAATTATAACAAAGCTACTATAACGTAATTAATATGGATATATGCTCCCTTTTAGTTCGTTTTAACTATTATGTGTCTTTTCTTCCTAATCATTTTTGAGTATTCACTATAAAGTGCTGGTCATAAAGATTATACTAAAACTTGATCACTGGCTAGATACATAGATTATGTAAAGGCACGAATAGAAAAGAGAGTTAATGTTACTGTCAAATATTTTTGTGTCTTATTCTAGTAAGAAATGGATGAACTCGATTCAGGTTGTCCAGATTGGACATTTTGGCCCCACTTGAGTATATTTTGTGCTAGGGGTATTATTGAGGACAGGAATTTGTTGCGAACTTTAGGGGACGAAAATTTCTGCACTGGTGAAACTGGGGAAGTTCTTTATCCCTTACATATATATAATATACATACATATATATAATATACATACATATGTATATATATATATATATATATATATATATAATATACAAATATTTATAGCCTTACAAAAATGTCACAAAATATTCGACATAGTAGGTAAGTTCTGTAGTTGTAAGAATGTATAATACATGTTGTATATTGTCACACAACTCATTAACTGTGCCATGTAATATAAAATATTTCTAACAAAAGGTCACTGTGCATTTTTTTTAATAAACGTAAAAAGAATGGGTATGTTTAATATTGATTTGAATTTTTTAACATACTGTAGTGATATATCTAAGAAATTACAAATGAAAGAAATTCGTGCAGTTGTATTTGTAATTTTCTTATGTTACTATTTTTTTTTCGCATAATATGCATTTTGTGTATTATATAATAATGACAGTCTATAAACGTGTCACTTCTGCGTTTGGGTCTCTCTTATTATATTATAGGAGAACGATCAGTATACCCGCCACGCTTGTGTCCAAGGTGGATTGGCGGGACGACACATGGGTTCTCTTGATTTATAGATTTCATCACTACATGGAAGACGTTTTCGTCACCATCATCTTTAAATAAAATAACGATATAAAATTCTGGCTAAAAACCATACAATATTGATAAAGGATAATAAAAAAAGAAAAAGTAGCATCACCTGAACAGGTTCTTTTACTGTTCTTTAGTAATAAAAAAAAATGGAAGTCTTATGAGATCATGATCAGTCTTTGAATGTCAGTCTTTTAATTGAATTTCTGGGTTTTGTAATGACGAAATTAAAACCTTCTCCTTTTTTAAAATCGGGTAAAAATAACGAAAATTTTTCGACTAAGAAATTCTTCAATGTGCGGTCTTGTGCAAATTTTTCATCCAATTATATGTATGTGCACAATTTTCTGAAAGGTATCATTTTGGGGATTGTTTGGTTTTTGTGGGTATTTCGTAAATTCAGTCTGGACACCCTGACTCCATCAGAAATCAGAATAGGATTCCTACGTAGTATCCATTATAATAGTTTGTGAGGATTCTATGCTCGTGCAACGCTGCAAATATACGAAATCGACAATCAAGTATCTCTTATACGGATTCACTTTAAATATCCATAATACAATACAATAAATATGTCGTTTGTCGTCAAACAATTAGCTCGCAAGGTGATACGAAACACACTTTTTGTATTATACCGGTTTTTGATGTATTTTACTGATCACTGTCTTTATTTGCATCAACAGATATGGACACCGGCATTTTCCACAGTAAATAAACTCAATTTCTCTACATGTAAGTATTTTAATTTCCAGTTTTGTAGTGGTGTTTTTGTTACATAACCTATATTTTAAAGTGGTTAATGTAGGTATCAAATTTTATTTAAAAAACATTAAATACGGCCTGACCGAACGATCCGACATGTGACTATTACGAGTATTAATTACCTAATGGTAGTAAAAAAAGGTCATTTGTTTAAAACTGATAGCCTGTAATTCAAAATACCTGGAAAAAAAATGAAAAACTTAAACTATACAAAGTCATATCTTTGTATTGTTTTAACAGTTTTTTATATCTGAGCCAAAAAAACCTCTGCTCTTATTTTTGATGTTATATACTAAAATTTGCAGTAGGAATAACCATGTCAAAATTACATGTTAGTCATTTCTAAAATACAGCAGTGTTGTATCACATAAAAGTAGCAAAGAGTTTTGAGGTTGGGTATATATAATCAAAATAATCCAGGCTTATATCTATACCACACCCGAGTTTTGTTGATACACTACACACATAGCAAAGAGATGGGTAGTTATTGTAAAAAGCTAACAATATGTAGCTGCTTTTTACAACTGCCGATAAGATTGGGCATTTGTCTAAATCATCAAAAATGTCCAATCTCATAAACATGTCAATATAATATTTGATATTGGCTGGAATACTGGTGTGCACATCATGTAAGGTTTCTTATATATAGTCTAGGTTATATTAGGAACTATAGAGACATTAATATACAATAAGAGTACAACAATTAATTTGTTGTCTTATTTTCTAGTCCCCTCTCGGGTGATTGAGCCATGGGCTCTCGTCTTGTGTTGAATCTCCCCATCCATCATAGACGTACCACACAACATATTTCAACCCCCAGAATAACCTGTATTGTTTATATGTCAATAAATTATATTTGATTAGATAAATAAAACCATGATATAGTTCTATTATATATTTGTGTCTTCATTTACAATTTATTTAAAATAATTTTATATTTATTCAGCCTCTACAACATTTACTCCAAGAGTACAGAAGCCAGCACCAGATTTTGCAGCTACAGCTGTGGTGAATGGAGAGTTCAACCAAATTAAATTATCTGATTTTGCTGGGAAATATGTTGTACTGTTCTTTTACCCTTTGGATTTGTAAGTTTCTTGTACATTTTTATTATGGGAATCTCGATTCTGCGATTTCAAAATCTAACAATTAATTTTATAGTCTGTTTTATGCATTAATTATATATTATTTGCATTAACAAATTTATTGTACAGGTTAAAATATTCAAATTTTAAGTTTATATTTAAAATAGGTTCCACTGGAGAACACTTTTTGAAGGTCACACATATAAGTCAAAACTTAATTTTACTTCCTATTCTATGTACACTGCTTTGCAATGTGATATTGCTGTTAAGGAGAAGAAGCGGCAAGAAACTTTCCAGCAACATGTCTTGCTAAAAATTGTATTTCTTTATATTTCTTATTCTATTTATATATCAAGTTCTTTTTCTTATAAGTTTTATACAGAAGTATTTTACAGAATTACTTTTCGAAGAATATGAAAAGACTGCATCAAAACATAACATCATGGTATCACTCCATATGAACTAAAACAGTAGTTTTAAAATGGTATATAATATGGAGTTGCTCAGTTGATCAATTTCTTATCACCCAATGGGGATTGTTCACTTTTTTTCGCTTTTTGAAAAACCATTTCGAGGAATAGTGTTCCTAATCATTTCTGTCTAGTTAAAATTCCAAAAAACGTACAATCCCCTTGTATTTTGAAAGAAATGCGTTTGACCTTTATTTGACCTTACTAAATCCTATGACGTCATTTACGTCTGGTGAAATGCATATGAATACCGTAGCCATTCAGTTTCAAAATACAAAAGGACCGACATTTTCCTTTTTATGTCATTGTTATGTCATACAATATCAACATAAACAAACATTTTATTCGACGTACTCCAGAATTAAATTATGTATATATTATCTCTTCAGACCAATATTTCTTAAATATCTGTAAAGAGAATACTTACATATGGTCTCTAACTAAAAGTTAAAGAAAAGTGCATTATATAAACCAGCGTCTTCGTAAATGGTGATTGGAGCGATATCAAAATCTTTTCAAGAGATACGATCCAAAAAATAACCTGTTTACTGATGAGAAGATCATCACGGTGGAAGAAAATTTAACTAGCAAACCAATACACCTTGCGCCAGAAGTTAGAAGGACGTCCAAAATCACATATTGGAAACAATGATTTAAGCATTAAGTGATACTTTATTCGCTGGATAGCAGTGGATTTTCCAACAAGGCTCTGTACCCTCCCATGAAGCTAATTCAATCCAACATTGGTTGCAAGCCAATTTGTCAGACTTTGTTCAGAGCATAGGTTGTTCTTCGTCGAGTTCTGACTTGAATTCTTTGGAGTATTCTTTATGAACTGCATTGGAGCTAATGGCATACAAAAAGTTCACCAGAACCTGAATTTATCTCAAGCGAGCCCAAATCAATAAATGGAAACTGATTGAAAAGATTAGTACAACCATAGAAGAATGGCCTATATCTTTAAAGCTTAATTAATTGAAAACAAGGATGGCTATTTTAAATAACTTATTTTTATATATACATAAATCTAGATGTTATTAGTTATAATTCATGTAAACAATATATGAATATTTAACATTCCTCCAAAAATATTTTAGCTTTACTTTGACTGATGTCTTAAGAGTTCACATTACGAGTTATAAGAATAAGATGGTTTCTATACTGAAAGCAAACTATTGTGAGTTATAAATTTGTATGTGCCATATATTTATATGAATTGATTAATAAAATATATCTTTTGACTTATTATTTTGCAAGATGAAATAATAAATAACTTTTAGCAGTTAAACTTGTTTATTTACTTAAACACTTATTAATAATAATTTAGGACATATTATATAATCTTTTCAGAAATGTTCAGTTTTATCTTTTTCTTTTTTCTGCAGGCTAGCATTTGGTTTTTTCTATACATAAAGTTTTAATGTAAACTGCAGTGGATAAGTCATAAAATTCTATGATCAAGCATAACCCTTGCTTATGCAGAAAAGTTGTTGCTAATTTTTTCTGAACCTGAAAAAAAAAGATATAAAGTGTCTATTTAATTACTCGCATAGTCCTTATTTAACTCATAATTTTTCATATTAGTAACTATGTTACACATCAAAATCATATTATTAAGAGATTTATAATCATAAAGGTATTTGTCACAAATCTTCATATTCCATGAAATCCTTCAAGCCATAGATGTGCTTAATTAATCACTTTTAAGCCGGCTAGTGAATATATTTAAAACTACTGGAGTTTCATATTTTCCGGTAATTTGTTGTATAAGATCAGATCCATAACATACATTAGCAATCAAACACACAATCTAACCGCCAGAGCAGTGGTGCAATGTCTGTTCCTTTGTTCGTATGTATTTATATGAGATACTTTACTTGTATTATAGATTATTAATAAAGTAATACAGGTTGCTGATTTATTGATTGTACCAAATTATCAAATAAGTAATTAATATTATTTTAATCAGTTTCTAATTAATGAGTGAGACATGTAGCTATTTTTCTATAAATAGGTGAACATTTTAGATGAATTTTGACTTCAACACAAAGTATACTTACACCAATCATATATTAACTAATAATTAACATTACTGATTTCTTATATGGATGTAATTTACAGACAGGAATAGTAATTACTACACAGGTTATAAAAGGAAAGAAGGAAGGAAGATCTATGGACGAACATGTTGAATTTAGAAAACTTCACAAAACTACTTACATCAGGATTTTAGCTCCTCTTATTTCTCCAATATGTACTACGAGTATAGCTATGTACTCTAATAACATTACATGTTAGGTAGGTTTAGCGTATCAGCCTTTACAAAATTAACACTCCTATTTGAAGATCCGGCCATGTTTAGAAAGAGAAAATATTTAATACATTTTCATTAATAAAACAGTTCACTTTTTTGTCGGATGACTTTAGAAGATTTTTCTAAGGACGAAATTAATTGTAATGAACAATATTATAATATAGAAATGCTGCATTAACCGCCGATCTAAAGCCTAAATACCCAATGTTGCCAGGTTGCTAATAGTGAAATTACTAAAATTTGTAATTCTTGTAGGTACACACGTGTGTGTAGGAAAGTAACTCCCAACATATTGACTTAAAAAAGACCTTATCGAACATCGCCATGATTTTTGAATTGAAAACTTCGGTAGGTACTTCTAGGATAGGGACAATGCACTGAATTCGGACGACCGTCACGCTCAGATACCAAGTTATTATCTCTGAAGTGCAGTCCTAACGACTGATATTTTTTTAAAGGTCTGACTAATAATACTCCCCCCGTCCCCCTCAATTGAAACTGACAATACAACCTTTTTATTTTAACTGGATTGACAACATCATTGGATAATGAGACTATGTCTAGGTATCAGACATTAAAAATAATAACCCAAATGTGATACCAAATCAAAGTATTTTAGTGGTCGAATGAGCTTTATCTGTTGTAATCGCCGAAAGAATACTTTATTACAAATTAAGAAAAGTAATGACATCGCAATGGTGTCTAATAGGTAATTTATGCCTGATTATCAATTAATGGTTTTCAGTCTAACTGTACATTATTCAGTTTAAGTTATATTATATTGATTTTTCACTAAAGGTCACTTTAAATAACTTAACGGTAACTTTAGAAAATAATAAATGTTGAACCCCAAAATATATAAAATAAATCTACCGATAAAATTGCTAAGCTGGCCACACTCAAATGATCACGATGTGTCATAATGAATAATGACAATAACATTTAAATAGTAGCACAGATTAATATGATTATTTTCTTTTTATAGGCAAACGAATTAATGTAAAGTTGTCCCCAATGACGTCATCGGATAATTTGTTTAAAAATCGAATTAAAAAAAAACTAACTCTTAAAACACAAAAATATTCAAATTAGTATCTTAAAATACCCTATTTTACATAATAAAAATATAAAATCAGAGGGTAACTTTTTTTGAACAATCCCCATTGCTAAGTTTTGAATTTTTACAACAGAACATATAGCTATATATATGTACATGTTATCAATGAGTAATAAGTGGCAAGAAACTACCTAGAGCCAAAATGGAAGAGATATATATAGATAGGAGAATAATCAAAGATCCTTTAGAAATAGCAGAATCATTGAATATTTTTTTCATTAACCAAGTATCTGATGATAATGCCAGGCAACAGTATAAACTGCCTGTATTGTACATTCGAAAGGATCAATTTCAAGATTCCAACAAAAAACAACATTTATATTATATATAGAAGATGTCAAGATGTTCTATTCTAAGTTCCAGCAACACAGTAGTTTTTCTGTGAAAAGGGAACAGACAGAGAGTGTTACTTTTGTATTTATAATATTAATAGGGATATATTAATTTTCTTTCAGTACATTTGTGTGTCCAACTGAAATTATAGCCTTCAGTGACAGAGCAAAAGATTTTGCTGGTATTGATTGCCAAGTGATCGGTGTTTCCACTGATTCAGAATTTAGTCACCTTGCATGGATCAATACACCTAGAAAGGTATGCCAATCTATTATGTCTTACATTTAACATGCGAAGTGTAAATAGTAATACGTTTTTGAAGTGATATCTTCTTGTAGGAGGGTAAACCGCTTCGTTTCATAATGCATTACGGCGCCAGTCTGTCCTTTCTCTCACACATACGGCAACGGTAGGCAGGCTCCTCTCTCACTCTAACCCACAGCGCTAGCTGTATTTTTTCTAATGTACTTATTCAAGAATTGTAACTAAGAATATTTTATAATTAATAAAAGATTTTATTAATAAATAACCTTTCCTTACATTATCATTAATATACATAAAATTTAAGTAATCACCTAAGCTTTTCTCAAGTTAAACCATTTCAATATTAAATACTTCAACTTTGATTAGTTTAAGTTATCACTTCTGTCGGTCGTCCCGAGATGCACGTTTTTTTATTGCATGAGTTTAGTTGACACGCAGACAGCCCACCTGATGGAAAGCAGGTACCATCGCCTATGAATAGCAGGAAATTGTATTCTTTCTCCATTCCTGCACGGTTACTATGTACCTACTATTGAGTTGATTAAGAACAACTAATTCAAAAGCATTAGTTACTACACTGACATACAAATGAAAAGATGAAATTGTCATTACTTATAGTTCTACCAATTAATCAATAAATTTGTAATGGAGATTAATGTGCATTGGTATACTCATATTTTTTTTAGCATCTATTATGGAAAAAACACAAAATTCTTAACATTGCTTATCATCCACATAATAGTGGACACAGGTTACAATAAATTTTATACTTGCTTTAAGTTATGAAATTTAAAATAGAATGCTTTCAGGATGGTGGGCTGGGTAAAATGGATATACCATTATTAGCTGATTACCAAAAGAAGATCTCTCAAGATTATGAAGTGCTTTTAGACGAAGGATTTGCATTGCGCGGTGAGTCATCTAACTGTATTGAATGCATTTGTTTTGCTCTTTACTTAATTTGTTTGTGGTTATCAATCAGGTCTGGCACACATCGGCCACTTTTAAGGTGCACTCGCATTGTAACTTTTGCAGATGAAGTTTCTGTTATTTTCTCTGGTCTGGGTGTTTGGAATCTGCTTGAATTTTGTTTTATATTAGAACTATTACAAGAGTAATTTGCTGGGGATTAATATGAACATCGGTCTGCTGATTTGATAAAAGAAATTTAAACAAAGCTACTTTTATGTATAAAAGTAGCTTTAAAAATAACAATTCCGAAATATTCTTGTATTATGAATAACCTAAGAGAAATATGGGCAGCGAAAAGCAACTGGATTTTATGCATAGTCATATCAATCAATTTGATAATATGTCAATTTTTAGTAAAAAAATATTGGTTTAACTAAATTTTTTAATGAAAGTATTACTAATTTTATTTTTAGGTCTGTTCATAATTGATGGAAATGGCATCCTAAGGCACATGTCGGTCAATGACCTGCCAGTTGGCAGATCTGTAGACGAGACCCTCAGATTGGTGAAGGCTTTCCAGTTCGCGGATAAGCATGGTGAAGGTAAGATCACATATAAGTACATAGAGAAAGAAACACTAAATATTGATCATCAGGAAAGCTTCATTTAATTTAATTTTTGTCTTCCTCTATTTGTCCATAATCAATTGTAACTCGACTATGATTGGATTGGTTTGTTTGTAGATTTATGTATTTGTGTCTTTTCCATTGGAAGACCTATGGGCCTCTACTCAAAAATCCGGTACACCAATTTTAAATAGGGGGTGGGCGAAATGGGTAGGGGGGAAGGTATACTTACCCTTTCTGCAAATCCTGCTCTGGAGTTCTTGAAATATTAAGTTTTTGGTAAACATAACCTCACCTATTTTTTTTACTAATATTATTATGGTGGGTGGTGAAAGGTCGCGACCAGAGACTAGATAAGTGATTTAGGTTAGGTTAGCTTCAAACCAAAGAGAACTGCCAGAACCGACTGGTAACCATTTACTATTAATTTTATATACACCATTTATAATTTCGTCTTTATTGGCCGCCATTTTGAATATTTTCATGGTTATCCTTGTATTGTATGTGTATGTCCTGTGTTGTGTTTTTTCTTAATTTTTTGACGACTTACATTGTTTTTTTGGTTCTTTTTATAGAAAAATCAATAGTGATTACTGGCTTTCTTTTGGCCTTTGAAAGCATTATTCACCTTTGGACTTATGATATAAGTGCAATATTAGTGAAAATATAAGTGTGGTTATGTTTATTAAAAATCTACAGACGATATGGGTTTATTAGGGATAAGTATGCATCCCGCACTCTCTACTCCACCACCCTCTACTTAAAATTCGTGTCTAAAACATGTCTCTTCAGGTGAGATGGGTAGCTGAATCTCCCATATCTATTCGCACACAACATTAACCACAACCAGGTTGTTTTGTTAATCTTATAAGAATTTTAGTGTTTCAAGTGCCTTTTTGGTAACAGTAATAAACATTATTCAGTGATATTGTAACCAAAATTGAATGATCTGGCATGAGTTTTAAGATAACTTGGTGCGGGCAATGATGCTGATCAGTAAATCCGCTCTAAATCTATATAAATAAAAATGAATAGAAATGTACCGATTTTGATGACTTTTTCATGTGTTTTTAAGTGGGTCCCTAATTATAGAGGCAGGACAATGTCTGCCAGAAGGGACCACTAGTAACTAATTAACTGTAGAACTTAAAACACCATTGAGAAAGGTTGGTGCCTGTATTTTAAATTCATTTATTTCTATAAACTTATTTCTAGGCCTTGTACACATCTAAAACCTATAATAAATAATAATTATACATACAATTTTATTGTAATAGTTAAAATTAATGCTACAATTTTTTTGGTGGCGATTGGTGCACTTCACTCTAGGTCTGTATCGCAACAACCAACACATTTTTATTATAATAGCTTAAATATAGTAGAATTATTGATTAATAATTTAATAAGGCTAATAAGAATAAGTATGAAAGGAAAATCCATACTATGCCAACTCTAAAAGATTAAGAAAAAATCAAAAGGAAACACAGATGTAATTTTTATTTCAAGAATTATATTAAACCTTATCCACTTTACATCTTGTCTTTTCCAGTGTGTCCGGCAAATTGGAATCCAGACACGAATGCAGATACCATCAAACCCAGTCCCAGTGAGAGCAAAGAATACTTCTCCAGAGCTAATTGAGTAATTTTTGGTTCATGGTTATTTATTGTTAGGGCATTTAAGACGGAACCACCACAAATTTGTTCTCGAGTGTCACACACGGCAAATTGGGAAGCACCACATATTTGTGGTCAAATACAGATAATTGAAACGAACGTTGAACTGATGCTTTCTCCCTCTAACTACATAGAATTTGTATTAGAGTAAAAGAGATGATATAATTCTCTTGGTTTTGGCGCGGCGATTTTGATGGCAGCTTTGGACAAAAATAATATTAACTTTGTACCCTCAAAAGAGTTGATGCATTTATTTAATGTTATCTGGTGTTTCATATTTTATTTGAGTTGTTAAACCAATCTCAACGTTCCTAAGTTTAATTTCAAGTTCATATGGTAACAAACAGTGTATTAGAACAAAATCTATAATTTTCCAAAGATGTTACATACTAATGTTACGTAATATTACTAGTGACACATAGAGGAATTAGACATCAAGGTTACATATTAAAGTACTAGTAAATTGCTAGTATACTTCTTGCATGCAAATAGTTATTTAATAAAGCTTTTTCTTTTTATAGTATCCTAGTACCTTGTTCATACATTAAAAAACATGTAAGAAAAAGAGTAGCTTTAATAATGTGTCCTTTATCGCGAAAATTCTAGCTTCCACAATAGATGACAAAGTAATTTTGATACTTGGAAATTTCATAGCCTCATTCTTGTATTTCCATTGTGCTAGGTAATGTTGTGTGTATTGTTGGTTTATTTCAAATAGGAGTTTAGATGTCTATGTATTATCTTGTTTTTTTTTCTTTTTAAGCATCTGCAATCGGCTGAAAGGCTGCAAATGTTTGATCAATGAAGCACTTTGTTGGAACTCCATCAATAAGCTTCTTAACTATTCTAACAAAATAGATTGCTTTATAGCCTTTGTTCCAATTTTAAAACAATGTCACTTCTTAAGGCAGTGTAAAATTTAATCAATATTATTGTTGAGGAATTTGAGCTGGTGAAGCTTCTTGGCGCTTAAACTACTATAAGCATTCCATCATTACATAAACAGAGTTCTACCTTATTGGAATATCCTTCATCAATTTGAGTTCTGGAAGATTTAATTCTACTTGTTTTGACTTCAATTTCTAGGCAGACGGAACTTTGTTTAAAATGAGTAACTAAATTACGGCATTTGACTAGTATAGACACTAGTTGCTCTAGTGTCGCTTTCTAATTGCATCGCAATCAATTAAATTTAGGGTGTTCGCTACACACGGGTGATGGTGTTTTCGTAGCTCTTCTACCACTGCTTTTTTCATATTGGCTGCGTTATCGGTGACGACTGTAACAATTTTATGGAGAATTTCCCAATTATTGCAAATGTCTGTCATAACAGCAGCAGTATTTAATGCAGTGTGAAATTCTGAGACTTCTTTTGTAGCAAGATTCGTGGAGGTTAATTGATTGTGATAGATGTAATGGGCTGTCAGGCTCAGTAAAGCTTTGTCATTGATAGCTTTGCAATAGTTTGATGAATTCAGCTTCTTGCAGCTTGGCTCTCTGTTTTTTCTTTAATTAGCATATATAAGAGTTTCTCTGAGAGAGTTCTCTGTGATGTTAACTTTTATTTTAGGTTTAATTCTGTTACCAAGTGAGGGAGTGGCCCGGAACACCAACGCATCCCCTCGCGGCTTGCGTGCGGGTGGAGGCCGACAAGGTCCCCCGGTGGCCTCAACACCCGCGTGCCGCACGTTTACGGCGGCCGGTGGTCTGATGCGACCGTCCGGCGCCGCCCTCTCCTGTTGTTGAAGCGGGAGAGGAACGCGGCCTCGCGCTCTCTGACTCGCTCCACCGCCTCCTTCGCGAACATTATTGCCCCGCAGATGGAGGCGACGGTGTCCCAGCCGGTGGAGCTCCCGGCCATGGCCAGTACCACGGCCGGGAGCGAAAGGTCACGTCCGATTATTGCGCCGAGAGCACGACGTTACTCATCCCACGGGGAACACTCCTGAAGAGTGTGCAATGCCGTGTCCTCGGCGCTGGCACTGCAGTGATGGCACCCTGCCGTCTGCTCCCGCCCTATTTGACACAGGTACCTGCCGAAGCATCCATGCCCCGGGTTACCCATTCTGCCATGAGATCATGCGGGAACTCCTCCCTTTTGCCCTCGATTTTTCGGGGCACGGGTCGAAAGTTCCCGTGGAGTGCGTCCTTGCGCCACTCATGGAGGAGCACGAGAACTTTCGCCTCTAGATCCCATGGCAGGGATCCAGCAAGGAGGGAGGCCGCTTCGTAGGAGATCGTGCGACATCCCCTGATAGCCCTGACGGCCATCGCACGCAGCAGCGTGACGTTTTTGGCAGTCAGGTGCTTCGCTCATATTGGGGCCCCATAAAGGGCCATTGATCACACGACCCCCTCGTGGAGCTTCGGCACGGCGCGCTCGGCCTCCCAGACATTAGGTAGGAGCCGGGACAGGGCACCGGCTGCTCCCATGAGTCTGGGGGCCAGCGCCTCGAAGTGCGCCGAAAACTCCCATCTGCTGTCGAGGACGTGTCCTAGGTACTTCATCATCGCCCCGACAGTGATGCGCGTGTCTGCCTCCCACGTCGATGTGCAGGTCTGAAGGCGGCTTGTTCCGGTGCCCATGGAAGGCCACGGCCTTGGTTTTGTGCAATGCCAGCAGCTGGATCCTGGCGACCACGTGCGCCACCGCTGCTGTGGCCAGTCGGCCCGCCTCTTCGTGGGTCCTTTCCCGCGCCGCTACGAGCGTATCGTCAGCGTAACATGTAACGCTGACGTGGGAAAGGACTGCCCCACGGACAACCCAGTCACAGGCGATGTTGTACAGGAACGGGCCCAGAACAGACCCCCTGTGGAACACCGCACGTCATTTGTCGCCGACTCCAGCCGATGTGACCCGGGAAGACGACGACCCTCTCTGTGAGGTACTGCCCGACGATACGGCGGAGGTAGGTCGGCACTCCGTGATAATGGAGCGCCTCTCTAATGCAGTTCCAGGGGAGGGTGTTGAAGGCGTTAGATATGTCCAATGACACCACCAACAATATCTCACCCCGGGCTACTGCCTCCTCAGCCTGGCTCTTCATTCACGCAATGGCGTCGATATTGGAGCGCCCCTGGCGGAAGCCGAACTGGTTTTCCGCCAAATCCGGCTCTATCTCCTCGAGGTGCCGGACGAGGCGGTTTGCGAGCACACGTTCGAAAAGCTTGTCCACTTCGTCCAGCAGCACTATGGGCCGGTAGGCGGACGGTGAGTCCACCGAGCGCCCCTCCTTCCTGATCAGGACCAGTTTCCAGATTTTCCACCGGATTGGAAACTGGCCCTGGACTAGGAACGTTGTGAAGAGCCTCATCAGTCGGGACTTCAGGACTTCGTGGAACAGAATCCACGCACGCCCCGATATGCCGTCGAGACCGGGAGCTGTGCTTTTGGATTTCATCCTCAACACCGCTCCATCCAGTTCTTCCCGAGTCACTGCAGGCACAGGCTTGTCCGTCATGATCCGCGCTGGGCTCCGGCGATGGCGGTGCCATCGCGGGAGGCGGATGCTCTGTCCTCGAGGAGAACAGAGCGTCGTCCACGTCGGTCACCACGGAGACTCTGGGTCAGCGGAGGCACCCATGTCCGGAGTTTGTTCCGGACAAGATGGTAAGGGCGCACCTATGGATCACGATCCAACGTTCCCAGGAGTTCCTCCTACGGGTCGAAAGTCCCGGTGGATTGTGTTCTTGCGCCACTCATGGAGGCGCGCGAGAACTTTCACCTCTAGATCCCGGGCAGGGATCCAGCAAGGAGGGAGGCCGCTTCGTAGGAGATCGTTGCGACATCCCCTGATAGCCCTAACGGCCATCGCATGCTGCGGCTTGAAAAAGTTTTTATGTAACCGTATTTATGGCCAGACTAGTTATAATAAAAGCCTATATCCCGGTGTGAATTACCACTTAGCCCTGTTGAGCACCTCAAGCTTTTTTGAAGTGATCTTCGCTTTGCTCTCCAAATGACCAAGAAATTGCACCTCGCTCGAAATGTTGAAGCCTAGAATCCCGATAGAGTCTGAGATCTTGAGGAGAGTGCCCTGGAATTGTGGCGCTAACAAAAATGGGGCTTTCTTAGCGGTGACGCGCAGACTTGTATCTTTTTGGGGTTGAAATGTTGTGTACTTATGTAAAAAATACGCTGCACGAGTAATATTGGCTCGTACAGTTTTATTTAGATTAATACGGACAAGGTAAGTGAGCTTGAAGTAGAAACGTTAGAGGAAGCTGTCGTCTTATGACATTTGCTCATTGACGATGACATCTTTGATGTAGGCAAAAGAGCAGATACCAGGGCCACTCAAACAGTTCATTAGAATAGTTACATTTATAGGTTCATCACGTGAAATAACAAGGTATTAGGATATTATAAAAAGAAAGCTTAATTGTTTAAAAAAACTGTTCTAAACCCGGCTTGTAATTGTTGTTCATGTAAGTCTAAGCGCACGCTGGGAAAGGAGGAGTCTTGTATTTATCAATCGTACTGCGCTAACGGTGTAATGCTGCGCTTATGAAATAAAATATTTATGATTCTGTTAAAGCCATTTTAAGGATTTTTGATTTTAACAATAGTGTTATATTACTCTTTATTTAGATGTATGTATATTTATTCTTATAAAAGCATTTATATTACGCTTTTAAGTCTATGAATGTTGCCGAGCTCGAAATATTTTTCTAATTAAAGACATTTAACAGTTTCTTATCGTTTTATTTAATAACCTCTTTATCCTCAGTATATATATATTTTCGATGCCGAGAATGAACATAGGATATTTTTTTATCCCGAATAATGGGATAGTTTCCGGGATAAAAATATATTTGTCTTTTTGTTTGTTATCATTTTATGGGAAGACTATTGGACCGATTTGGCTGAAACTCAGTACATATATAATTTGAATACCGAGTGTGCCCAAGGGATACTTTTTATCCCGGATAATGGGACACATTTTGGGATAGATTTATGTAAAGTTTATCCCGGAAACCTGTCCTGGTTTTGTGATTTTGTCCATTTCGTCCACTGGGTCCACTTGGTCCATTGGGTCCATTTGGACCACTGTGTCCACTTGGTCCCCTTGGTCCACCGGGTCCACTTGGTCCACTTGGACCATGTTATCTATTTTGTCATTTTTGTCAAGTTTTGTCATTTATATAGTTTACATGTAGACGAGGGTGGTATAGTTTGCGATATAAAATGAAGTGAATCTTTCGGGGGCAAATATATACAAATTTAATACAATGTAACCTGTACCACTTGCTATTTAAACAAGAGATACGCACTAGAGGTTGACCCGCGGCGCAGCCGCGGGGTAAACTCTAGTATAATTATAAACCATATCCCTGTTTTTATTTACAATTGTAATACTTGCAACAACTCAGAAGGGTTTATGGTAGTAAAAGAACAGCAACTAGTTACAATACTTTATAATCAGAGAGTTTAGAAATAAGAGGGTACACAACAAAATTAATTATTATTTTAAACGGAAACATGAAAAGAACAACTATGGTTGTATATAACTGTAACAATATATCTTATACAAGATCAAAAACGATTCTGATAAACAAAGTAATAATAGCATTGCACTTTATTATTATAACTTTGTTTATCACAATTGTTCAAACTTATGAATTATTTAAACTGTATAATATGGAAATACTCAATTTCTGAAATAAATGTATTATTATTATTACATGTGCAATGCTATTATTACTTGGTTTATTAGAATTTGCATAAGATAATAGAAATACATACTGGTTCAAATTTTCGCGCTTTCGCGTGCGTCTTCATCTTCAAGAAGGTACAAGCGTAAAAATGCAAAATTGATTCGAGAGTTGCGAATTTATCTTATATATAGTGTATCACCTATGGTCATGACTGGCCAAATTGTTAGATTTATTTAATTTCTTTTTCTTTTCCACCTGCTTCTTCATACTTTTGTAGTGGAACACTTACAAGCCAATAGATGGCGCTGTGCAATAATTAATGTCACAAACGTTTCCCGAAACATACAAAGAATATATACAAAATTTCAACTATAACTGAGGGGCCTAGGCCTGCGAGGAACAACATTAGCCTCGCTGGAAGATCTATCTTTAAGACGGAGGAGCATTCCATCTCGCTCCTCCACCCTATCGGGGCTCACCCCCTTCACTTTGACATTGGCAAAATCAGTGCCATTTGCATTGAAGCCAAACATTTAAAAAAATGGCGCCAATAAAACGCGGTTGGAGAGCGATCTTTTAAGCTATATTGGTCTATCCCTCGGAAACAGTACTTTTTTCTAGATGAATGGTACCATTTGCCCTTTTCTATGCCTTTCACAACGCGTATGCAAAATTTCGTGACGATCTGTTGCGTAGTTAGGGCTTTTTTTTTTGAGGCGAGGGAAAATGCTTAACCGATTTACGCACAAACTGGGCCGTTGCTAGGGGGTGCCTAGAGTGTGTCCTGGGAGAACACACCCCACTGTTGTGCGGCGGTAGAAGGTCCTTTGCTCTCCTAGCAAGCTAAAGGCCCCTCGCGGTAAACGGAACCTAACTCAGGAAGGGAAGTAATGCGCGTACCTGCCTCTCCGGGTGCCAGCTGAAGGCCGGCGACCTCGAGAAGACGCATTAGCACGCGCTGCAGGACTTCTCTCCCTATCGCTTTCTGCGGCCTCCTTGAGTGACATTACTGTCTCACAGAAAGTAACCGCAGTAACCCCCCAATTGTCACCGCTCTGCAGCATGGCCTTGACCAAGTCGCAGAGCGAATCGACCGGACCTATGTGCGTCTCAAGTTCGAAACGCTGCAGCGCCGCATGGGCACTCGACTAGCGTGTGTAACGCCGTGTCGGGCGCGCTGCACTGGCTTTTTTTTTTTTTTTTATTGGACTTGACTTTATGTTGTTGGTCCGAAGACCTTACAACTTTACCGGGGTCTTTGGGGCGAGTGCCTTCGCGAAGCGAAGGCGCTCGAGCCCGGGGGGCAACTTGCTCGAGGGAGCTCCCTAAGGAGTTTTACCTCGGCTGGACTGTTGCCATGAATGGGGAATGAATTTAATGATGCCCACCATAGGGCGACACAAAATACTAATTGAGAACGGGCGACGGGTAATATAAAGCCCGAAGGGAAGGATCACGGCGGGCCGGGATCGGTGGTTTGCGGTGGCCTACGCTATCTTACTGCCGTTTCGCAACGTGTTATGGCTGGGAGAGAAGAAACGGCGAAAGAAACTTCCCAGCAACACGCCTAGTCTATCCTGTGGGGTGAGCTATGTCTCCTAGCGTCCCTCGCGGGGACGTGGAGAGATCTTGATTGGCGGCGTCTGAGACGCCGCCGTCTGTGTCTGTCTGTCGGTGCCTGCCAGCCTACTGTTCTAACCGTGGGCGGACTGATCCGGGCCAGCCGTTTCGTAATAACGTCGACTCTGTCCGTCAGGACGTTACGCGGTCGTCGCACAAGAGCCTTTCGACGAGGCTTATAATCGGACGCGGACACGACGAGCGGATTTCGATGGTGCGGCGCGAGATCGAAATACTTACGCGAGAGCGACGTAATGTAGTTTTTGATGGAGGGAAGCTCCAGATCGCGGTGGAGGTCGACGTTACGCATATAGAGGGGAGCACCGACGGCTCTGCGCATGAATTTATTGTCATGATCGGGAGGATGCATGTTTTATACAGAGTAAGCTTGTGTCTGAGGGACATTTTGCTTCGTTTGTCTATCATGGGTGCTAAACGACCCATCACAAATCGCGCTCTATTTCGGACTATAGTGATATGCTCGTTGAAGCGCAAGTTCCGATCTAGGGTGACACCAAGATATTTGGTGTACTTTGCCCAGGGGATTTGTTGGTCATAGAGCGAAATGGTTTTTAGGCGAAGGCTAGCGCGTTTGGGGGAGCGAAGCGTGCCCGGGGAAAAGAACATTGCTGCGCTTTTCTCCGGGTTTACCTCTATCCTCCATTTGCGAAACCATTCGCCTAGTTCTGTGACAGCTGTCTGCAGCCGGATGCAAGCCATTTGTCGGTTTTGATCTGATGTATAGAGTGCGGTGTCATCCGCAAAGAGGGCCAACTCCACATCTGGAGTTTTTGGGATGTCGCTGGTGTACAGCGTGAAGAGTAGTGGCGACAGGGCCGAGCCCTGTGGTACACCGGCTGTGAGTGGGTGAGGGGACGAGCGCGTTCCCTCCACTCGAAAACGGAAGCTACGACCTAGGAGGAAGTCTCGCAAGATGAGCACGAGTCTGTCTGGCATACCGAACTGGTACAGCTTGTAAATCAAGCCGTTGTGCCAGACCTTGTCGAAGGCTTTTGCTACGTCTAGAAACAGTGCGGCTGTTCCTATAGGGCGGGGGCGATGGGCAAAGTGAGATAATATGTGCTCCGTGATGCGGTGCACCTGTTGGACGCATGAGTGTCTGGCACGGAAGCCAAATTGCTCATCGGGTATTAGATGTTTGCTGAAGGCAAAATCTCTAAGTCGAGAGAGGATGACCCTCTCGTAAAGCTTGCTGAGTGCGCTCAGTAGGCTGATTGGACGGTAGCTAGACGGTTTATTAGCCGGTTTTCCCGGCTTGTGAATACCGATGACATCTGCTTCCTTCCAGATCGCGGGAAAGGAGCAGTTTGTTATGGCGGCATTGAAGATGCTCACTAGAATTATAATTAGATGGGCGGGTAGGAGTTTTAAAACGCGATTGTTGATGCCATCGGTCCCTGGGGCCTTTCGCGGTTTGAGAGACTTGATCAGATCTTGCACTTCTTCGACCGTGACCGTGTCGAGTGTGGTTTCCGCTGGTAAGGAGGATCTACGTTCGACCTCGGAGTCTACCTCCGTCAGGTGTGACTGGTCGACGTTTTGCGTAGTGGGGGAGCATTGAAGCTCTAGACTCTGAGCAAGGCACTCGGCCTTCTCCTCGTCATCGAACGCCTCGGTGTTGTCGGCTCTTTCTAGCGCGGGTATGACAGTAAGGGTGTCTGATTTGAGAGCTCTAGCCAGCTTCCAGTATGCCTGGTGAGTTGGCTCGATATCCCTCAACGTTCTGTCCCAACGTTGTTCCCTGACTTCCCGGATACGTAGTTTGACCTCGCGCTCTAGTTCGCGGAGTCGGACTCTGTTATCCTCGGTGGGATATCTGTCGTGAGCTCTGGAGGCGGCTCTCTTTTCCCTCAGCAGTACCCTCACCTCGTCCGGCAGGCATAAGTGGCGGTCATCCTCCACTGGCACCTGCCTGGACGAGTTCCGCACTGCGGATTGAAGGTGGCTGGTGAGGGCCTCGATTGCCGTCTCCGTGTCATGGCGGGACACGATGTGGTCCGGGATGCGGTCCAGGTCTTGTGAGCTGGTTGCCTTGAGGAGGGTCTCAAGTCTCAACCAATCCACAGAGGTCCTAGTTTCAGATGTCTGGTCTGTCTGTGGTCCTAATCTGAGGATAACCGGACGATGGTCCGAGTCGATATCGTCCATCGTTTCGATCGAATGGAACTGAAGGGTTACGCCCCTCAGTAATGCTAGGTCGAGAGTGTTTGGGGTCCCCCAGTCGCGGTTGGGGGGGTATCTTGTGGGGGTCATGGGAGTTAGTATATCAAACAAAAGATTGTCTGATATATTTATTAGGGCTCTGCCATTGGGGTTAGTGGTATTGCAATTCCACTGCTCGTGTTTGCAATTCAGATCTCCGGCTATAATAACAGCCGGGCCTAAGTTGAATAGGGTTTCTAGGTCTTTCTTAATAAGGGTTTTTTGGCATGCGAGGTATGCTGAAACTATGACTAGAGGTTGGTGGCCAGTCATTGCTAGTCTGCAGGCGGATACCTCCATACCGTCTAGTGGGGGGGTGACTACAGGCATGCAGTGTAGGGATCTTCTGAAATAGATCAGGGTGCCGCCACCACGGCCTACCCTGTCATGTCTAGTGATCCGATAGTTAGAGATCTTTGGATCTCTATTACTCGGTTTCAGGAAGGTCTCCTGTACTAGTAGTATATCTACTTGATTGGTAACCAGGAAGTCATGGACCAAGTCGCGCTGGTTTCGAAGGCCATTGGCGTTATAAGTCGCCAGAGTCAATGAGCGTGGTTTATTTCTACCTACATGCGCCATTTGTTACCGGTAACAATAATTTGACTAGGTTGTTTAGTTACAACGATCTAAGTATTTGGAGGAGGTACGCGTGATCCATTTCGATCACGAGTTGATCCCGGAGGGAGGGTTGTGTTGACTCTGAAACTTGCCTCAGTTTCCGAGCCAAGAGTTGGACCTCTTGCAGGTCGAAGGGCAAGTTCTTGGCGAATTTAGTCGCCAAAGCTAAGTCCTCCGCTATAGAGTGGTGGGCCGATGGCCCTGAAGGTCCCTTAGAAATGGGGGCGAGGGCGGGGGCGGGGGTGGCCGAGGGTAGGCCGGCCATAACTGGGGCACGCGTCCTTAGCGGAGGGAACGCTTCCGTCGTGGGAAGACCCGTCCAGTGGTTTACCACTGGGGGGGGGGGGCGCCACGAATGCGGGTTTGTTCGGCACTTTTCTAGTGCCTTTTTGGGCATTGCCCTTTCCGACCTTACGTTTGGGTCGGGGGGCGGCAGGGCAGCCTCTGTAGTTAGCGGGGTGACCCGCTTGGCCGCAGAGGATGCAGCTCGGTGGCTCCGGGGAGTCCCGGGTGCGAGTGCACTCCGAGGTCCCGTGGTCGCCCAGGCACTTGACGCACCTGGGACGGGATTGACAATGTAGGGCAGAGTGCCCATAAAGTTGGCAGCGATGACACTGCCGCAGTGTATGTTTTTCGTGTGGACGTTCCACACGAAGGCCAGAGAGGCCACAGACCTTCTCAAGATCGAAGATCTTTTTCCCCTCTGGGGAGAGGTCGAGGACAACCAATACTAGGTTTAGAGGGGACTTTGTGGCGTCGCCTCTGTGCATACGGTGCACTTCGTGCACTGGTAGGGCTTGGGACTTAAGGTCCTCTAGAATATAGGAACTTTCAATTTCCTGAGGAAGTCCGCGGATTACAGCCCGAAGGCGTTTTTCTTCTGGCAGGGCGTAAGTGTAGTAACCGATTTTACGGTCACATAATAAAGTAGTTAGGGCGCGGTGGTCACTTGAAGACGTGACCATAACTTTGATGCCGTGTTGAGTATCACGGGCTTCCTTTATGGAGATTGCCTTACCTGGCAGTTCTTTAGCGAGTTGAAGCCAATGGGCTTTCTCGCGGATGGTCAGGGGTGGCGGCGGGCGTTGTGAAGGTGGCCCAGGGCGGCTGGAAGGTGCCGCTGTCGGTGTTGTGCCCGCTGTTGGGGCGGGGTTGGGGGGGACCTCCCTCTGGGTCTTACGTTTTTTAGTACGATTAACGGTTATAAAACCGTCATCGTCTTCGCGGTCTAAGGGGATGTTCGCGGGAGGCGCGACATCCATAGGAGTAATTTCATCGGCCGGTGGAAGAGGGGCATCCCTGAGGTTTTGCGGACCTTCAGAGGATAAATCGATTTCTCGACGAGAATCGATTACGCGATGGATGGGCGAACGTGAACGCGATGTCGTCGAACTCGCAGAGCTCGAACGCGGTTTTGTCGATGCGGAACCGCGAGAAAACGAGGCGCGCGACTTTGGTGCCACACGATGGGCATCGTTGAGCGGGGGTGCGGGCGGCGGGCGCACTGGTAACGCGGCGGGTATGGATGCGGGGGGCGCGGGCGCTACGGCAGAGTGCAGGTGGACCGCGGTAAGCGCGGCGGCGGGGGTTGCGGGGCGTGCGCTAGTCGCGGCAGGTGCGATGGTCGCGGCAGATGCGGGTGCGGGGAGGGGGGCCTGCGCGGGGGCCCTTTGCACGTGTGACTCGCGGGACACAGGTTTCTCGGAATTAAGTTCCGAAATAACGGGCACCATTGATTGGGACTCCGGAGTCCTCAAAAATTGGTCGAGAGCTTGAGGGAATTGCTGTCGTAAAAACGACAGCAAACCCTCTAGCAACGATGGGGAGGGCTCCACGCCGTCCATTGTCCCTGAGGGGGACGAACGATTTGGTGGAAAAACCACCTGATGACGCACTTTTCACTGCACTGTCACAGAAAAAATACAGATCGACCGGGTGAACGAACGAACACAACGAACACGAATAACGGACTGCCGAGGCGGAACGGGAGACGTGCGCGCGCGACGAAATATAATAAAAGTTAATTATTGTACTGTATTCGATTATTTATAATTTTATTTTGTAGATAAAGTTAATTTTTAAGGCTCAAGTTTAATTTATGTATTTTGTAACAATAAAATGTTTTGCAGACTAAAAAAAGTAAATTATTTAGTTTTTTAACCTATTTGGATAAAAATTGAGGTGAAAATGGTTTCATTTCAATAATTTGGAGGTGCTTTCATGATTTTTTTGTCTTAACTTGAATAATGACTAAGCAAAGCCCGAAACAGATTATTTTACGTTTGACGTTTGCCTAAAAAGCTAGGTACTTCTAGGTTTGACTAAAAATACTTTACTCAAAGGCTGAAATTAGAATTTATTTCGGGTTTTGTCGGCAGGCTTTGGTCAAGCCTAAGATAAACCAGTAATTCCGGGAAGACATTGCATATCGACCTTTGCCTTTAACTAATATCTTAGATCATATAAACGTCTAGATCACGCATCAATTGCACAAAAACGGCCCAAAAAAAGTGCACCAAAATTGGTGCACTGGCTTCCCACGCCTGCTAGTGAAGCTAGTGTCATTTTAATTTCTTTACCGGTTGGAGCTCTCGCTAAAAAAAACATGCCGTCCTGTGTCATTAAAATGTGTCGCAATTATTTTAAAAGAGGAAAAGATAAGGATAATATCTGATTTCATCGGTAAGTTTAACACTTTTCTCATGTTTTTTTATAAAAACAAGTAATTTAATTTCTATATTTCAAAAGTTATTGAATTGATAAATGATGTTAGATGAGAAGTGGGAGTTATTTACTAAAATTCGGGGACTTTTGTTACAATTTTTTTATATGAAATATGAATAATTGAAAAAAATCTATAGAAAACAGACACACATGTAATGTTTGTGTGTCCGGTTTTCTTAAACCAGTTTATATTACGTTTTAGACTTCCTGCGCATCCAATTGTAGCAAATTATTGGATAAAAGTAATCCGGGAATCGAAAGATGACCATCACTGGAATCCCAACAAAAGTTCGCTTGTGCGTTCCAGTCATTTCGAAGAAAAATAAATTTATATATCGAAAAAAGGTTTCAGGAAAATTAAAAAAGGAGCTGTGCCAAGCAATGTGTGTATTGAAATAGCAGTATTTATTCAATTATAAGATTAATAGTAATAATGATTCATACATTTCAATAATATTTTTTTTATTAGTTTTGGAAATGAACCGTTCACCATGAAATTCGACATTACAGACTTATTTTGATACTGCCATATGGATGTACTTGCGGTAACGGAAATAAACATAATATACTTTTTAAAACAGAAAACACGAGATACTTGAATATTTGAAGTACACACGGGATATGTGAAGTATCATGCAAGCAAATTTGAATTAACCAATTATATATTGTTGCAGTGCCTGTTTTTGCTGGATAGAAAATTTAGTTTTGTGTAAAGTGTCACAGTTTTGTAATATATTGAATAGTAATTTAATGTATAATTTAAACATATATTTTGTATAGTTTGTCCCTGCACTAAACTATCTCGTGTACCTACCCCGTAGTTCCTACTACTGATCTAACTTTGGATTACACATATAGCCCACTACCCAATATGAGCCCATCGAATCGTTCCAAGTCCACTATTACAACTTATTTCACTGATTTTTAGCGCAGTATAATCTTTGGGGCATAAATAGTCGTCTAATAACCTTCGTGAACATGATGTGTAACACAAAAATAATTTGCTATTATGAATAGTTTTTAAGAATTATTACATTAGTATTGGTAATTAACAGACTTATAAATATGTACTAATATCTGTAAAGGCATTTTATTGCGAATTAAAATTACTACATGTACTAAAATATCTTATGAATTCATTTGTGCATGTATTTTATGGTTCGTTTCAAGGCACACAACTTTTGTTGCTAATAGTTTATTTGAAAAAAAAAACTAAAATTTCTGATATGAATATGAATATTAAATTATAACACATAAAGCAAATAAATCATAACGATCATTTAAATTTTTCACTTTAATTAAAAAATATTTAATTATTAAAAATGGGGTATTAACGTAAAATAGAGCTACTTCCAAACAATAATAATTTTTCACGCTGATTTTCGCACGCGTCACTTGTGCGCACAACAGTTGCCGAAATGTAGCAAATTTTTTGTCACCTAAATACACGTTCTAAAAACTTTTAGTTACGTGCTCTTTCTTAGTGTTCAAACACTTGTTCATTCACGTTCAAAGTGAACGGTATGGTGATTTTCATACTTTATATAGTAATTTGAGAGATCATCCTTCAAGATGTTTTGGATATACCAGGATGACTGTTAACTGTTTTGATTACATATCGGATTCAATAAGGAGTGAGATTTCAAAAGAAGACACAAATTTTCATAAAAGCATAAAGCCCGAAGAACGACTATTTGTAACTATAAGGTGAGTTTAAAAAAAAACATAGTTAATTATCATTTTTTTTTATCAGGATAACATAATAACAGTAATTCAAATTCTTTACGTATGTGTTTTGATTATTTTTCGACAACTTTGTTTGATTCCTGGACTCCGAAGACTTCGTTCATCACGTTGGACTTACACATGTACCCTGAACACCGATTTGCCTAACGATTTGTTCTCTGTTGACTTGGATTGTGGCTTTTTCTGAAAGAGATTGTTGTGTGCCCAGATGCGGTAAAACTCGTAAGTAAATCATCCTAACGGCACCAGATTAGATGTGGATACAAATGATGTTATGAAAATGTATGCCTTTGAATATTTTAATAAAAGGAAACATAATAAATCACGCTACCGTTAAATTGTTGTTTTATTTACTTACTATAAACATTTTTTGAAAAGGCTTTTGGGAATTGCAGGAGTTAAATTATTAACTCCCGCAATTCCCAAAAGTCTAATATAAAAATCAAAATAATACTGGACGCCCTGGACGGTTTTTGCTGTTGTATTGTGTCGTATACCGATAAAGTGCGTTAGTATATATATCGCAGGCAATTTGTATGATTCCGCGTTTTACAAACGGCGTCGTCCGTTTAAAAACGCTCGCTGTTTTAAAACATGCTGAAGGCAAAATGTAAATTGCCTTGTCACTTTATAATATGCGGCAACATTTGATAGATAATTCAATCGCCGTTTACAAAATGCCGCGGCAAATTGAAATATTTAGTTTTTATTCTTACCGCGCGTGGCGCTATTAATCAAAACAATAAAAATGGCGTCGAGTAGTGGTTTTGTGACACAGAACAATATTGAAAACAGTGCAAATTCTACGTGTTCAAAGGACTTTTCACAAAAAAAAGTATTGTTTTAAAGACATTTATTATAGTGAATTATGAAAATTTTACGATTCACAAATAGGAGCAGTAAAAAAACCGTGGACAAATGACAAAGTTTTTGAGGTTATCCCGCACGTAAAATACGCTAAGGTGTCCATAGAATCTGGTGCTCGGAGGACTCCTGCGGAATATTATTGGTATAAAAAGTATGATGTGATTGATATGTATTGGCGATGTGTACTATCTTATCCTGAAAAAAGTCAGCACGTAGAGTCCAACGGTTCGTGTAATACCTTTAGAAGAATATTATGATATATTGTTAGATATTCATAGGGACTGTGGACATGGTGGTCAAGACAAAATTCAGTACCAAATTAAAGATCGATTTATTATTGTGAGAAAAGTTGACTTATTTGTATCATTGTCCTATCTGTGAATCGAAACGTAACATACCAAAGAAAGGTATTGTAACTAAACCAATTATATCTCGAGATTTTAATGAGCGAGGTCAAGTTGATCTGGTTGATCTACAGTCAGCACCAGATGATGAGTTTAAATGGCTTCTCAACTACCAGGACTAGAGCACTAAGGTCATTCATCTCCGACCACTTTCTTAAAAAAAAGCAAGTGATGTTGCCACTGAGCTGCTAAAAATATTTTTATAATTTAAAGCACCGTATATACTACAGAGTGATAACGGCAAAGAATTCACCGCCAACATCCTTGAAGAAATGGTGAAAATGTGAATGTAAATGCTGAATGCAAAATAATACATGGCACTCCGTGACACCCACAGACCCAGGGCAGTGTTGAGCGTAGTAACCAAGACGTAGAAAACATGCTTCGCGCCAGGATGCGAAATAATAATTCTACCAAACGGGTAATGGGTTGCTTCTTCGTGCAGTATAGAAAAAATACATCTTTCCATAGAATTATAGGAAGATCACCAATTCGTGCTCTTTTTGGCTGCGAGCCAAAATCTGGTCTACGGAGTTCCAGTATTCCTCTCGGAATTCTTAAGCATATCACAACTGAAGAACAATTACAAGATGTTTGTGAAGGAAGACAAGTGGATGATCAAGGATTATTTGGTGTTGATGAAGTTATTCAAGTACCCGACTCGTACGAAAATCAGACTACAAATGTTGATACTTCCAAAAGCACAATAACTATTTAAAATACAAGAAACGAAAGTGAATCAGTATTCATTACTTTACCAAATTTAGCACCTGCCATAGACGAATTTGCTTCCACTAATATACATACATACATACATACATAACTTCACGCCAGTTCCCTTGCGGGGTAGGCACGAACAACAGAGTGCCATTTAGGCTTATTCTTACACACCTCACTTGCCTCTTTGACATTCATAACTCTTGTCATGCACACTCGTCTGTTCTTAAGGCTCCTGACATCACCTTCTGCTAGTACACGATCAATTTGATCATGGAAGGTGTGTCGTGGCCTTCCACGACTTCTGCATCCATCCACTTTTGCATTGTATATCTGTTTAGTCATTCTTTCATCATGCATTCTTTCCACATGCCCAAACCACCGGAGCATTCCGTTCCTTACCTTCACCCCGACACTCTCTTTCAGACCAACTCTCTTTCTTACTTCGGTATTACGAACGCGGTCCGCGAGCGTCACTCCGCAGATTTTGCGCAGTGCTCGCATCTCGACCGCGTTTACTCTACTTTCATGCTCTCTCTTCCATATCCAACTCTCGCATCCATACGTGAGCGTAGGTACCAGCACCGCGTTGTGTACGGCGAGCTGGGCCTTCTGGCTGAGTTTCTTAGCGCCTAGAAGTTTACCTAACGCTCCATTCACACTATTCCCCAAATTCACTCTTCTTTCTATATCAGCGGTGTACCTTCCATCCCTGCTAAAAGCACATCCAAGATATACAAACTCATTCACTTGCTCTAGCATAACATCATCGACCATTATCCTTGCATTCGTTCTGGTTTCTTCTCTTTCAAACACCATAACCTTTGTTTTCTTCGCATTCAAATGTAAGCCTCTCGCCTGACAGTCATCTTTCATCATTGTGACTAGTGTTTGCACTTCCACTAATATGTTGCCAGAAAATATGAATTTAATTTATTCAGATAGCTCTTTAAATATAAATCCCAAAATACATTTACAAGATGAGACTCATAACTATTGCACACAAATCGCAACCAATTCTGTTCGCAAGCATTTCTCCAAAACGTTAATCGTCTAATTTCCTAGACGATAATTTTGAGAAAAAAGTCCGTAATTTTAGACCCATCAAGCCTACCATCATGTAAGGCTGAATTGTATCAACATTTACTACGAGTTCGTTACGTCACAAAGTTTTGGAGAAATGCTCATTTAAAACACCCAACATATCTATCACCTCAAGCTTCCGGCTGGACCATAAACGACGATAAATATGATTTTATCTAGTTTGTTGGAGAGCAATTACCATCATTAGTTGCCGAAATTATTATTAAAGGTAAAAATTAAAGATATAATAACTAATAAATTTCTTTTCCGAAAGATTATGAAAATTTTCTATTACAGATAATAATTTATTACAAAACGATAACACTTCAAAAGACGATGATGACAATGACAAAAATGACAGCAGTGATGAAGATGATGATGATGATTATCAAGATGCCTCCGTTTCTTGTGATACAATTATGGATTAAAAAATCTACCCTTGATTTTCATGTAACCATCCGAATTTTTGTTAATTTTCATACTTGAGGTTGATAATTGTCTTAATTTTGTACAACAATAAATAATTATTTTAATACTGTATTAATCCACTAATTAATTCAATGGTTTTTAGTCTTTTCTCTGAAATTAATTTTATAAGTATTTCTAGACAAAGCAAAATTATACCACATCACTATACACTTTTAGATCGGTCTGGCTGAAGGTTATTAATTGGATTACTATTTGGAAAATTAATTTTGGGTTTGTAGATAGTTAAATAACCTCCTATAAAAATTTCAGCCATACTAAAATAATAAAAAAAAAAATTAATTCAGAATTGGCGTCTGGCACAGTTTAAACAACAATAAAAATATCTGGCAATAATAGATTCATGTGTCAAAAAGTTCAATTAAAATAATAACAAAAAAAGAAACCTTAAAATTACTTGAAAAATTGATATTTTACCTGTACAAGTACGATGCGTGCTGATGAACGCAACCACTACCACAAGCCAGATAGCTCGTATCACGTCCCGGAGAGTGAGAGAGGGATAGCATATTTAAAAACTGGCCTACCTGAAATTCTTGTTTTTCCGACATTGTTCGCTCTCGTACCAATATCTTTGTTATTTCAAGTAAACGTCTTTGAACACTTAGTCTGTTAAGATGTCTCTAGTAATTATCTCATTTTTTGTGATTTGTTTTATCTATTGCATTTCTACAAGGAAAACTAAAAAAATATACAATCTACCACCACCGCCTGTATATCCCGGAGCTGTGCCAATATTTGGTCACACTTTGAATTTATTTGGTAATAATAAAAGTAAGTAACTGTTTCCCTTAATAATAAAAGTAAGTAACTTCTATATTCTAAGTAGATTGCAACGAGGCTTATTTAACCGACTTCTAAAAGTATGAGATCTCAGTTCCGACTGCATGATATGTTTGTTACGCGATTTCACCGTCAATTGTTGACCGATTTTAATTTTTTTTATTCAAAAGGTAAACTCCTGAGGTGGTCTCATTGTCACCAAATCAGGATCTGATGAATAAATCCTAGGAACATCCAGAGCAACCCTTGAATATTATAGGCACCTGCAACGTGTTTCATTATATTTTTATTTTCTATTTTCAAATATATGCGTAACAAAAAAGAAAAAAATAAAAACATTATTTCCAAAAAACAAAACCGACTTCAAAAGTAACTGAAAAGCAAAACATTTTTTTTTTATAACATCTCGAAGTCGATGCCAAGTTAAACGTAATATAACAATAACAGCAAAATATAGTAATTTTTAACCGACTTCAATAACTAAGAGGTTTTCAACTTAATTGGTATTTTTTTTATGTATGTACACCGATTACGCTGAAATCGCTTTATGATCCGATTTACGTGATTCTTCTTTAGTTTGATGCGGAATAGTTGCCATTTGGTCCCCTGAAAATTTAACATAGTTTGGCCCGTAGTTTTCTTCATTTTATGAAAAAAAATTAAAGAAATTTTTCCGTTCCCGTTTCTTGGGACCCATATTTTTAAAGGTGCGCGGCACCTTTCGGAGGCCTACCCATAGCTAGACATTAAAAAGTAACAAATAAAACAAACTTCGTTTAAAAAAACTGACTTTAAAAACTAAAAAGTATAAAATAACTTAATAAAGATTTTTGACTAAGAATTTATTTTATTTACTTCGCACTGCATCTTGAATATGTAGAAAATATTATTTTTTTGCTTCTTACTAGTTACTTTAGAAGTAGTTTTGTTTTTTTTTATTTGAAGTGACCTGTGCTCAACAGTTTTTTTTTGCTTATTCCATAATTCTAGTTTAATCGCTAAAAATACGTTATCCATATGGGTATGCATTCTAAATGTTCGATACGTCACATCACTACAAAGAGCATGTCGATTGTCGATACTAGGGAAATGTTTGACATATGTTTGCACTAAACACCCCTGCGCATAATTCAAGTTTCTGTAACAATACTTTTACCTTCAATGCCATACAGCTTCGGAACGCGTTGTTTATTGCTACAAAGAAAGTCGTTACGATATTTAAAACAATGATCAGTAAATATCACCTGTCCTTGGAATATGATGATATTTAAATGTGTGTACATATATACTTATTAGAGATGTGCCGACTAGTCGGTAAAGCCGACTATCCGGCCACTACCGTAATCGGCGACTATTCAACAAAGAGCGCCGACTATCGGTTTCTTACTTTGTAGTTTATAATCTATACTTTACTAATACATTGTAATCCACTCACGAGACTTTCTTTTTGACATGATTAAATTTTAGTTGAGCTCTTTCACTTTAATAACAGTATTATCTTTAAACAATTTATTGTTTCATTTTTAAATAAAAAGACCGTCTTGACCTGTACAAAAGTAAAAAAAAAAGATTCCGACGAATTGAGAACCTTCACCTTTTTTTGAAGCCCTTTTAAAAATCAAGAAACAATGCGAAGTAAACAAAACAGGTTCCAACACGGTCGCATGAGGCGGTTGCGACTTGTGCGCGAGTCAGCTATAAACGAAGCGTCATGGAAATCCCCGAAACTGTGATCGGCTGACTAGTCGGCCTCTTTACAACCAACTAATCGGCTAGTCGGCTAGTCGGCCAAAGTCATAATCGTCACATCTCTAATATAATATCAGCTCATAAATGTCCCACTGTTGGGCTCGGGCCTCCCATTATAGGGGGAACGGACCGCCACGCCTGTCCAAGGTGGCTTGGCAGGTTTGACACATCGGTTATCTCGATGTGCAGGTTGTATCCCGATGTTTTCCTTCACCGTTATTAGAACGTGGTAATTGTAATAATATGTACATTAGATCAGAAAACTGAATAAGTGGTGCATGCGTTCCGGCCAGATCGAACCCGCGCCCTTTGAGTCTAGCCATTATTTCGCTACCACCACTTGCATCTTATACTAATACTAGCTGTGCCCACGACGTCGTCCGCGTGGAATTTGCTTTCAAAACCCTCCGATTATGAAATATTCTTCATTGGTGCTCCGCTCCTATTGGTCTTAGCGTGATGATATATAGCCTATAGCATAACTCGATAAATGGGCTATCCGACACTGAAAGAATTTTTTAAATCAGACCAGAAGTTCCTGAGATTAGCGCGTTCAATCAAACAATATTAGTATATTTGGCTATAACACTAATACTTACATTTTAAATATCGCGATATCTTTTGAATGAAACGTCCGAATTGAATAATTCAAAAAGTTCTAGAAAGGTATTGAATTCGTATTGAATATGGAGTAATTTATTTTGATAAAGATTAATACCAAGGTACAAAATAAAGAGTTTTTGAAGCGACGGCATTTTAATTATTTAAAAAAGCAAAAGGAAACACTTATTGTGAGATAACTACAATAGTTTGTTATATGGTTATGCGATATTTTTTGTAGAAAATTATATGTTCTGCAAAGATTTAGTACATTGTTTTGTTCTATAATCAATAGTTTTCGCAGCGCCCGCCGTATAAGGATTTTTTCGGGTCATTTTTTTACACTTTGGGTTACTTTATTGGACGTTTAGTAAGGATCCCTAATTTTTTTGAAAATATAATATAGCCTATAGCCTTCCTCGATAAATTTACTATTCAACACTGTAAGAATTTTTCAAATCGGACCAGCGGTTTCTGAGATTAGCGCGTTTAAACAAACAAACAAACTCTTCAGCTTTATAATATTAGTATAGATATAAAGCTGAAGACTTTGTTTGTTTGCTTGAACGCGCTAATGTCAGGAACTACTTACTGGTCTGATTTGAAAAATTCTTTCAGTGTTAGGTGGTCCATTTATTGAGGAAGGCTATAGGCTATATATCATCACGCTAAGACCAATAGGAGTGGAGCACCAATGAAGAGTGTTTTAAAATCGGGTTTTTTTTAACTTCTTTTTTTTAACTATTCCACACGGACGCAGTCGCGGGCAGAAGCTGGTCTCTAATATTTATCCATAAACATTTATATATTTATATATATATATATATATATATATATATATATATATATTGTTACGAGTGTGGGACTCGAATTAAAATAAATGCCGTTGGAAATACTATAGAGTTTATTAGGACTGTACAAACACGTATAAAACAGGTACAAAATAAAACTGGATGCAACCAGTTGACACTGCACGATTCAATGCAATTCAACACGCGCAAAGGCCGTCACTATGTCGCTAAACGAAAGTACTACTACTACTAGTTCCCGGGATAACCTTTACATAAATCTATCCCATTACCCGGGATGAAAAGGATCCCTTGGCCACCCGCGATATTAAAATTACATATGTACCGAATTTCAGCCGAATCGGTCCAATAGTCTTTCTATAAATGGATAACAAACAGAGAGAAAAATGTATTTTTATCCCAGAAACTATCCCGTTTTTCGAGGCAAATAGTAGCCTATGTTCATTCTCGGCATCGGAAATATATACATAATATATATACTGAGTTTCAGCCTAATCGATCCCGTAGTTTTTCCGTGGAAACCCTACAGACGGACCAACAGAGTTACTCTCGCATTTTTAATATAATAGGGATTAATAAAAACTGGTTTGATCAACGATCGAGATCTTATGAGTACTTTTTAAGTATTGAGATGTTTATAAATTATACTTTTTGGGTCTTGTAGATAAAGTATAGAAAAAACATCAAACATCATTGAGTTATATGTACTACGTACGATATATCTCGAGTGTTGAACATTCGTCTCCTCTGGTTCTTTTCCGTAAAAGCATAACAAGCAGAGGAACAAATATATTTTTATCCCGGAAACTATCCCATTTTTCGGGATAAAAAGTATGCTTTGTTCATTCTCAGCATCGAATATATATATATATATATATATATATATATATATATATATATATATATATATACTGAGTTTCAGCCAAATCAGTACAGTAGCTTTTCCGTGAAAACGGACCAGACAGACGGACTGGCCCCGTAACGCGTTACGTAACGAAGCAGTTTACCCTTCCATAAGAAGTTATCACTTCAAAAATATATACAGAGTTTCAGCGAAATCGGTCCAGTAGGTTTTCCGTGAAAGCGTAACAGACAGACAGAGTGAGTTTCTTGTCGCATTTATAACAATAATATGGTATAGGGATGTCTCTAATCAATAGATCTTCAACCGAATCATTTCTTGAATTTCTTTCTCTTTCAGATTTGTGGAGTTTCATTCAATCTGTAGTAGAAAATGAGATTAAAAGTAAACAAGACGCTATCACCATAAACCTTGGAATATGGACAGTACATGGTATATGCTTAACTGATTTATAACCCGAGTTAATTCTTAGGATACTTTTTATACCACTAGATCACGGCATTTCCGTAGAATAAACGGATTAGTAAAAAAGATGACGCTGCAATCGTGATGTAGACAACCATAGCTGTTTGGTAACAAATACGTTGCCAGGTTGCCCACATGGCATTAATTACTTATTAAGTACTTCAAATCAGGTTGGCTGTGACTTTTCTTTATGTTTTGCTGTGCAGTTGTCTACACTATATTGACTTAGTTTTTTTATAACTGTTACGAATTGAACAAGGAACTATAAAGTTTTAGGTCTGAACTTTATGGATGGTTTAGATTTGCGTTTAACCACTGTCTCACCTCATGTTGAGTGACCTCATCTCTCGTGGCAACCGGCGAGTATGGAGGTATAATGCAGCTGATTGGGATGGTATGCGTACATTTTTTGCGTCCTATCCTTGGAAGCCTCTTTGCTTCTCTTCCGAAGATCCCTCAGCTTGTGCGGACGCGATAACTGACGTAATACGCCAAGGCATGGAGTTTTTTATTCCATTTTCCGATGGAGTTACGTCAGGCAAGGCACAAATGTGGTTTGGGGCTGATTGCAGACGCGCTGAGGCAGTCAAGCATCAAGCGTATCTTGCTTGGGTACACGCCCGTAATCGCAAAACTGAGGACATAACGGATAAGAAGAAAGCATATAATAAGGCTGCCAAGTCATGCAAAAGGACATTACAGAAAGCACGATTTGACCACATTGGCCGCACTGGGACTAAACTTGCTTCTTACCCTGCTAGCAGCAAAGCATTTTGGTCCTTAGCAAAGTCAGTCGAGTCGAACTTCTGTCGCCCCTCACTTCCTCCACTGCTGCGGCCAGATGGTTCGCTGGCCCACATTGCTGTAGATAAAGCTAACTTGTTTGCTTTACTCTTCGCGGAGTCTTCGCGTCTAGACGCTATGGGCACACTACCTCCAAGTCTGCCGCAATGCGTGTTGCAAATGCCAGAAATACGCATTCGTCAGACTGAGGTACGCAAAACGCTCCGCAATCTAGATACGAATAAAGCCAGCGGACCTGATGGAATCCCAGCCAGAGTTCTAAAATCCTATGCACCAGAGATCTCTCCCGTACTGACTCGCCTATTTCGCATCTCATTGAAGACTGGAAAGGTTCCAACATCCTGGAAGCAGGCAAATGTACAGCCGATACCCAAAAAGGGCAGTCGAGCCGACCCTGCCAACTATAGACCAATTTCGGTTACGTCGATACTCTGTAAGAGTATGGAACGTATCCTAAATGCTAGGCTACTCGCGCACCTAGAATCAAATGATCTCCTCAGCGATCGGCAATACGGTTTTCGTCAAAACCGATCCACTGGGGATATTCTAGCGTACGTCACACACATTTGTAGCGAGGCTGTCGAGAGATATGGCGAAGCGCTCGCGGTCTGTCTCGATATCTCAAAGGCATTTAATAGGGTCTGGCATGACAGTCTCATCGCCAAACTTCCAGCCTATGGCCTGTCTGCTGGTTTGTGTGCTTGGATATCGGACTTCCTGAGGGAAAGGTGATCCAAGTGGTCGTTGATGGTTGTTCCTCCGATCGCTTGATGATTAACGCCGGTGTCTCTCAGGGGTCTGTGCTCTCTGCAACGCTTTTTGTGCTGCATATAAATGATCTGCTCCTTAAGCCCGGTATCTTTGGGTATTCAGATGACAGCACAGTTGTAGAGAGGTATGTTTCTCATCCACGGGCAGGCGGAGCTGAAATCCAATCCTTGCGGACAGACATGGTTGAAAGATTGAATCTGACCCTGAAAGCAGTATCCGATTGGGGCGATGCTAATCTGGTCAAATTCAACACAGCTAAAACCCAAGCATGTCTGTTTACGGTGAAAAAAAGTCAGTTTGAACTAAGTCCCATTTTTCGAGATGTACCCATTCCGATAACCGACCAACTTCAACTTCTTGGCATTTCTTTAACATCCACTCTCAATTTCGGCTCCTATATTGAAAGTGTAGCTCAGCTGGCTGCTAAAAAGCTGAGTATACTTACAAAGGTGAGTCGCTACTTCACTGCAGAGCAACTACTTAATCTTTACTGTGCTCAAGTAAAATCTTGCATGGAGTACTGCTCTCACCTTTGGGACGGCTCAGCCAAATACCAGCTTGAGGCGTTGGAGTCAATTGATAGAAGAGCCAAGAGGTTGATTGGTAGCGACCAGCTTGTCAATACAAGGCTTCAAAGGTTAGAGTATCGACGCCGGGTTGCTAGTCTGTCGGTTTTTTATAGGATTCATTTCGGAGAGTGTGCGGTTGAACTGTTTGACCTGATTCTCCATACACCATTCCATCTTCGGACCACAAGACGCTCTGGTTTGCGCCATCGTTTCACAGTGGAAACGCTACCAGTGCGTACTAAACGTTTCGCCTCCACGTTCCTTCTGCGTACGGCAGAATTGTGGAATGCACTACCAGAGTCCGTGTTTCCAGAAAAGTACAATCCGGGAATCTTCAAGTCTCGTGTGAATAGGTATTATCTAGGTAAGCGTGCTCCATCTTCGACCGCATCATCGTCCGGCACTGGACGTGGTCGTGGTCAAACGCAAACCTATCTATAATAAAAAAAAAGACCTCCTTCTTTAGCCAAATAAGTTACTTATCGTTGTTGGCGTACGATTTTCCAACGAAAGTACACACACAGTGGTCCAGTCGGGCATGAAAACAGTAGTACACTCGCGCCGGTGTGTACGCACAATATCAAAAATGTACTATGAGAAACTGGCATACTCTATGGTCTGGCTCATAGTCATGGTTCATATTTTACACCACAATTTTATAATAGTTCTCAAGTTCCTGTTTCTAACCAGATCGTTTAGTCCTCTTAATTAACTGGGGTTATTCGTGCTTCTTTATCTTCTTTACATATTATAAAATAAAGTCGCTTCCCACATTTGTTTGTCTGTATGTCCGCAAATCCTCCTGTATAGTTCGATGCAAACTTTATGGCGGCTACGATATTAACTGCGAGCAAGGAGCGGAGGATTAAACCCCTATTGACGAAGTGAGTTTGTCCTGCTTCCCGGGGCATTCTTAAGCACCGATAAGCAGGATCAGCGTGGGCTTAACTACATTCTAAGTCTCACGCTCTTCCTACCATAAGCGCGGGGGGACATGGGAGGAAGGTGGTTTTAGTGAAGTATTAGCCCATGGGTTACCTTTCTAAAAGAGGGGTACCTTGTCAGTCTCTACACAAGTCGGCAATCGACTTTGTTATCTGCGCTATCTTCAGTTGGTAACACTCATTGCTTTGGTCTAATCCCAGTAAAGGACCCGGTACTTAGTGTACGAATGTATTTCTCCCTGCTTAGAAAAAAAATAGCTGCGAGCAAAGGCGTGCGCGGGTACAGTCAAGTTGCGATTAATTAGGGCTAATTGTTTCTACTATTTTTACCGACTTTAAAAAAAGGAGGAGGCTCAGTTCATGTAAATATTTTTTTAAATGTATGCTCATTCAAACTTTTTTGTTTTTAAACCGATTTTCATGATTCTTTTTGCTTTAGATTCAGTAGCATCAGGATAGTTTATATAAATCATTCATTTTTATTGGGCACCATATAGGTACATAACTTAAAAGTGAAAAATAAATATTTTCTACCAAAAAATAAACCGACTTCAAGAGTAACTTCATTTCTATTCTAGAATTGTTTAGAGCTGCTGAACTCCTGAATTGTTTTATTATATGTTATATATATATATATATAGTATTCATAAAATTAATAATTATTATTTCGAAGGTTTGTACTACCTATAGTCTATAATTTGGTTCGTGGCAAAGTAATGTTGAAAGTGCTGTTTGCTTAGATCATATAAAGGTCTCTCTATGATTATAGTCATTTCCACGGCAGCGAGTAGAAGAGCGGCGAGAAAACTGAGCATCATGATTATGTAAATACAATATTTGTCCTAAAATGGGTTATTCCCAGAATACTCAAAAAAAAATCAAATTAATCTACTGAAATTATTATATTTTTAATTAATTATATCTAGTTTCATTCTGTTTCTTGATAATAAATATAAATTTTAATTATAGTACCTATTTAAATGTTTTTAATCCATTCAATAAAAAAATGTTAAAGTTCCCGAGCCTAGCAGTGGGGCATTTATGGGCTGTGCTATATTTTAATCCTGTTACAAATAATAATCTTAGAATCATGGTATTTATTTTTCTATTCATGTAATTTCTCCCAGTCCTATTTGAAGTAGATGTTAGGAGAAATCTAAATGTACCGTTGAACGTAGGAATCTTTTGCAGGCTTAGCAGACCCAGAAGACTGTAATACGGTGGCTAACACGTGCCTGCAGAGAGTACCATATGGTTTTGCTAAATTTTGGCTAGGCGATGGATTACTCACTGCACCTCGTAAGTGTCTTTTTAGCCGACTTCAAATATAAGGAGGAAGTTCTCATAGACATAGACATAGACATAGACAACACTTTATTGTTCACCAAAACAAAAATTACAAAAAAAATGTACAACAAGACAATAGTTACTAATACTAGTTCTCAATACGTTGTGTAAATAATTTTTTTATTGCACCTGTTGGAAAATGGTTACTATGTGTTGGCAACGTGCTGCCGCACTCTGATGGGGGACTGGAACCTGACCACTAATGCCGGAACATAACTCAAGGTTGTTATAACGGCATACTCTATACCACGGGTGGTAGCCACCCAGAGGGGCAAATACATTACCCAGATAGTAAGGTATTGCAAGGTGTATATTCAGCCATAACTTTTAGTTTCTTGACCGTTTTTGATGATTGTCTTGGATTTAGTAAAGCTTCCAAATATGAATATTTTTTGCTATTGTAATTTGGCATCCGAAGATATAAGTAGAAGTCATTAAAGTCATACAGAAGATGTGAAGTTTTTGCAGTTTTTCAGGCGTGAGTTTTTTGTTTCCTAACCAATTTTGATGATTCTGTTTGCCTTGTATTCATTACAGCTTAAGTATAGTTTCATATAAATTTCTTTTTAGTAGATATCATATACGTAACTTTAAGTGAAAATTGTATAGCAAAACAAAAACCGACTTGAAGAGTAATTAAAAAGCAAAAAATAAATATTTTCTACATCATCTTGAAATCGGTGCCAAGTAAAATATAAAAAAACAACAAATTTGCAAAATAATTGCAATAATTTACCTAAGGGCCTTAGCGTACGCAACTACCGTCTAACTTCAGCTTTACTTGCGTAATTAATAATAGTTTTTTTACAGTTCCAATTTGGAAAGTTCACAGAAAGCTTTTAAATAAAGCACTAAAACTAGAGGGATTTTTGGTTATATTCAACAAAAATTCTAGGAAATTGGTGGAATCTTTAATATTTGCAGCAGAGGGAGAGTCTTTTGACCCAAACCCTTATATCCGCAATATGACCTTGGACGCCATTTGCTGTATGTTTTCATTCTTCATAAGTCTAGTGACACATTTGCCGAAAGTACGGCGCTGAAAGTTTGGCTAAATACGCTCGCAGTGGTTTTTACGTAATCAGCCGAATCTCATCAGCCGAAATCAAATGGCATTCGGCGTAGTGCCGGACCTTTCGACTAGCTATTGTTTCCGTGAGAACGCACTTAATGTATTTTAAATAGCAATTTATATATAGTACTTATAATTATTTTTATTATATTGGTCCGACATTTCACAGCCTTCCTAAAACTTCATAATTTCACCTCTTCATATTGCCAACACTGATAAAATTAATACTTTAAAACAGCGGTCGGCACAACAAGGCCCGCGGCATGCACGCGGCTGTTTTATAAATAAAACTTTTATAGTTACCTACCATTAAAAAAATTATAACGTAATTAGAAAGTAGGCGGGAAATTTAAACAATCATGCATTGCAGTAAACACACTAATGGGCGAATTGTAAAGGATGGCGTGGACTACAGCAGAAACGCGTCGAATCGATGCGAGTCGCATTTATTCCTAGTGCGTCCATCTTTGAAGAATCGAATTTTACACTGGGCATGACTTTGAACATACAATAATACTTTTGTTATTATATGGCTACAAAATAAAAAATATTATTTTTTAATATCTTGAAGGGTGTCAATCTTTTGGGGTGCTAATAGGGGGTTTAGTATTATAATAATTTCATATTTTTTTAAATATTAATTCAAAATAATTTTCAGCGGCGGCCATGGGATGCGACGTAGAAAATTTTGCTGAGTTAAAGAAATCGTATATACAAGCGTTACACACAGCTTTGGATATCTTAATGAAAAGAATCGCGTCGTTTTGGCTACACAGTGACTATATTTATTCCTGGACAAAATACAAAAAAACCCAGGACGAAATTTACAAATCTATAGTAGCACTAAATGATACAGTAAGTTGTTTGTAATACTGTGGCCATATGCAAGTTGGATTTGCGTATGGGAGATTTAAGTCTTACAAGGACAAACTTTAAATATAAATGATGAATTTTTCGTATTTTGAGTATTAATTAGATATGTAATAAGTTGATTCTAACCTTCAACGACGCAAGTGACAAAAGCAATTAAAATTGGTACAGAGCCGTTCATTATGTGTTGCCTGTTACATATTCCGACGAATTTTCAGTCACCAGATAAAAGGTATTCGTAGTCTAAAGTATAACATGGGATAATTAAAAATGACTGTTGCGTGAATAAAACAGTTGAATTGTTTTACTATCGAATTCAGTCCGGTTAATTCGAGGTCGCGTTATGCCAGCCTCAATGACATCTTCCGCCGGGCCATTGTCAGCGTCGGCGTACCGGCTGTATTAGAACCGACTGGCTTGGTACGCGACGATGGAAAGAGGCCGGATGATATGCCATTTATTCCTTGAAAAATGGGACGGCTGCTTGTTTCATGTTTGGGACACGATATGTGTCGACACTCTAGCGCCATCACGTCTTGCAAAGACTGAGTTAGGGGCTGATATCGGTGCTTTAAAAGCTTTAAAACCGCACAAATATGGAACCTTAGAAAGGACTTACATATTTGTGCCGTTTGGAGTTGAAACATTAGGTCTGTGGGGTCCATCGGCAGAGTTTCTTTAAAGAAATTAGCAAGAAACTCTTTGATGCCATCCGTGTTCAGATGGCTAGCGCATATTTCGCCCGACGAATAAGTATCGCCATACAGCGTGGCACTGCAGCCAGCCTTCTGGACACGCTCCCATCTGGCAGGGATTTGTTACATAGAATATAATCTATATATTTTAAGTTAGATTTACTTTGATATTGTAGCTTATAATTGAATATTGTTATACAATAATATTATAGTCCGCTTATAACTTATTCCACTGATAACTTTTATCAGATGATTGAAAAAATCGGCCCTTAGATTATAAAATAAATAAACCTGATGCTTTGATTCTAGGTAATCAAAAAGCGATTAGAGACGTCAAAAGCAAATTCAAATAAAACAGGTAAATTATATTCGCCATTTTAAGATTTTTTTAAATATTATATATGTATTAACAGGGCTTTGTTTGGTGGGGCACGCAGTGCCCTTAAAGAAAATTTCGAAATTATCTAAAAATTACTATAAAAACTAAAAAATGAAAGAATGTGAAAAAAAAAACAATTTTGGTAACCTTTACAAAAAAATGGATTATTTTTAATAGGTCAAAAATATCCAAGTACAAAATCTAATCTACCTTTCATGAATAGTTACCGCGACGCCTCATACGAAATGTGCGATGCTCTTCAAGAGCTAAGTGAGCTGAGTTTAGATTTAATCAGAAAACTGAAAATGTGGTTCAAATATTTGGACGAACAATAACTGAATCTGGTACGTACTATGAAAAGGCTTTGGAATCGGTGAATAAACTGTCAAATTTTTTTGAGTGGAGCTACAAACAAAAAATTATAGATTTACAACTTTCGAGAATTAGCGTGCCCCCAAAAAAGAAGTGTCGAAAAAAGGCACCTTGTATGTATGTATATATAAGTATATATATATATATGTCGTATCACTCTTGTTTCTTTTCAGGAACTTTACTTTTCGTTATTATTAAATACAAATACAGTCTTGTATAGTAGTATAGTCGTAGAGTCTAATTCTGAAAGCTAGAAGAGAACTATGAGGAACAGACAAATTGCCCAGGAAAAAATGTAACCTTGAAAAAGTTCGTAAATCAATAGTACATTTTCGGAGGGCACAAAATCTTTCTTCTATTGCGTTTTGATGTAGAAAAGCACTAGGTACTAGACTTTCTACCAACACTTTGTTCAACGTAATCGGTCTTATTCATATTTAGTTAAAGTAAGTTTGTAGGCTTCTTTAAGGGTCTTACCAAATATGTTTTAAAATGTTTGAGAAAATCTATGCTCATCAGTGGACTAGAAATAGCCGACGAGGAAGCTTTATGAGTGCGATGGTCTTTTTCAGAAAACTTTAAACCATTCATGGATATACTGCTAAAACTGTGGAAAGAGGGTGAATTATCAAACAAAGAAATACATGACGAGGTGAATACAATGATAGCTGCTGGATATGACACGACGGCTAGTACAATACTCTTGCTTTTTGTTGCTTTAGGGTCGTATCCGAAGGCCCAGGAGAAAGTCTACCAAGAGTAAGAGATTATCTTAGTACCTAAATTGTTTAAGTTCCCTAGACATTATGTCAAAAACGGAATCTAATATATAAACATTATGTTCATCCGTTTATTATCCGCCTGTATGTATGTCACAATAGTTTTTGACAATACTGACTGGGTTTATATGTATCACTTCATCCTTTTATGATAACTCTTATACAGTGTAGGCTGTCAAACTCTGGAATGCATTGCCTCTTACTGTAAGAGAGGCCAAAACTGCCAAAACATTACCTACTTTTCAGAACTAACTTAGGCGCGCGTTCCTTTAGTATCTCACAACGCCCAAAATGCTCCGTCTGCCGTTCCACAAGGTGACTGGGGTCGTTATAGTCGTGGCGAAAACGTCGCTAATGACGTCATCATTTTCGATCACACAGCGCTCACGACGACCCATGTCAAGACGTGGGTCGAAGTGGCTGTTGATCACAGGGTATTAATTCTCTCTATCTCTTGACATTGAAAAAGGCGCGATTTCCCAAATTCAAAAGTTTTTATTCAAAATAGACTCCACTGGAGAACACTTTTTAAAGATCATACATATAGGTTAAAATTTAATCTTAGTTCCTATTCTGTGTAAACCGCTTCGCAACGTGTTATTGCTGTTAAGGAGAAGAAGCGGTAAGAAACTCCCCAGCAACATGCTTATCTAAAAATTATGTTACTTTATATTTCTTATTCTGTTTGTTGCGTACTCTTTTTATCTGCAACTTTTTTTATATATTTTTTAATTATTTGAAGTTGTCAATAATAGTTTCTCTCTGTCTGCCACATGTAATAATTGCATTGTATTTTTTACCATTTATTCATTAAATTAACTCACTCAACATAAAAAAAAAGCTTTTGTAGTTGGAAATAATCGTTTGAACTGAAGCCACTTAGTGGTTTCTCCCGAGAACTGCATTAAATCAATGGTTCTCTTTATATTACTGTTTTAAACGGTTGCGAGTTTTCGCTGCTGCCTCTGTGTCTGCCACTGCTTGTAATATTTTGCTAGAGCCAATCCCGGATCCAGGCAGACCAATGTCTATGAGAAGATGTGGCGAGGTTCGTGCCACAGCCTCAGACCTATTTGTAGCCTGAATAGAACAATCCTAGGTCGCTGGTTCAGATCCGGCTCGAAGGACCAAATGTTACGGAGATAACCCAAGGAATAATAAGCTTTTGGATGATGAGTGTATTTAATGAATAAATGGTAAAAAATAGAATGCAATTATTACACGTGGCAGACAGAGAGAATCTTAATTGACTACTCAACTTCAAATCAATTAAAAAACATATATAAAAAGTTACAGATAAAAGGAGTACGCAACACTGTTTATATCTCAAGTTCAAGTTTTTTATAGAAGTTTATTACAGAATTACTTTTTGAAGAATTAATCGAGTTGTAGCAAACAGTGCATACTCAATAAGATAATAAAAGGAGAGAAAAATATTATTATAGGTAGTTATAGTAATGACATGACGTACTAAAATTTTATGCTTCAACATATCTCCATAAATTCCTTACAAGCTTGGCAAGATAAAAACGTTATACAAAATATAATATAAGAGGTTGGAGTGAGCTGCATGTAAATCAAGTTTTGTCATTTAAGTATTCTTCGATAGTGTAGTATCCCTTTTTTAGCAAAATACTTTTTATTTTGTGTTTTAATTTAGTGAAAGGCAGATCTAACATTTCATTTGGAATCTTATTGAAGAAGCGTGTACTAACCCCCAAGAAAGAGGACAGTACTTTTTGTAATCTAAAAGATGGCAATATCAGTCTATTACATTGCCTGGTTTTGAAATTGTAAACATCCTTATACTGCTTGTAGGCACTCTTACTAATATAAATTATATTATTAAAGAGATATTGGCAGGCGACCGTCATAATGCGGATTTCCTTAAAGCTTGTCCTAAGAGACTTCCGAGGGCCGAGGTTGTAGATTGACCTTACGGCTGTTTTTTGTAAAACAAATATGGCCTCTAAGATAACAATGTTACCCCAAAGTAAAATATCATAAGACATGGCACTATGTAAATAACTAACTAGTCTGGCAGTCTCTTCGTCAGTGAACTGCCTAACTCTTCTAACCGCATAAGCAGTAAAACTAAGTTTTCCTGAGAGACTAGATATATAAGTTAAATCTACTAGGTTAAGTCTAGTGTCGTTAAGAGAGATATAAATATCGTATTCTTTTACATTGGACATAACAAACTTAACACATTTAGTTTTATCCGGATTGAGTAATAAGTTATTTACGGTAAACTACTTAGAGCGTCGTTTACGTCGTCAAAGTTCTGTTTATTTCTGTCAACTTTAAATATAAGTGACGTGTCATCAGCAAACAACAATACCTCACACATATCATTTACATTAATTTCAAATCAACTAATGACATTATGACGTAAATGCCCCATAATCCGTTCCACTAGAGTTTATGATTGTAACGTTCGCAAACAAGTGGAACGGGTTTTTTTTTTATTAATAAACATATTTATTTAGATAATTTCGTATATACTATGTTGGTATTCTATAAATGTGCCTGGATCTATGTATGTATTAAATTTATAAATTAATGTAAGTATGTATATTTAAATTGTACAGTCCTATCTTTATTCTGCTCCATATTGATAAGAATTTATTTTAAGCTATGCTGCTTGGAAAACATCGCTTTTAGCGATGAGGCCGCCCGTTGTTTTGCGTGGAAGTATTGTAATTATGCATTTTGTTTTTGTATTGTTTATTTTGGTGAGCAATAAAGTGTTGTCTAATCTAATCTACATTTGGATGGAAAGGGTATTAATACATACATACCAGGAAACCAACAAATTTATTAATTGCAAAAACATCGAGAATTAGCTTTATCTACACGAGACCACCTGTTATTCAAGATAAGTTTTAATGAACATGAAAAAAATTAGTATATAAATTTTATTTGGATTACAGATGGTTTTAAGTTTGTCTGCCGCTAATGACTAGAAATTAAAAAATAGGGATCAGCGGCCATACTTGTGACTGATGTAACTGAGTTATAAAATTTAAAGTTAAAATTTACTTTTTTAGGTCGTGTCAATCTCCCGGAGGCAAAATGTCCATTACTATTTAAATATATTGTTACGAGTTGCGGGACTCGCATTAAAATTCCGTTAGAGTTATTATAGAGTTTATTAAAAACTATACAAACACGTATAACACAGGTACAAATATAACCGAACACAACAAATCCAAACGTAATGCAGAAGGTTGTAATTCAATAAAGCGCGCAAAGTCCGTCACTATTAGATTCCCGATTGTACACACGTCACACCTTGATCGTAGTTGTCGCTGAACTGCCCCCCCCCTCCATCAAGCCGTCATTTTATACCTCACAAATACAAATGTGCCCGTATAGTAGTCGACGCAATCCGCAACACCTGGCTGATGATTCGGCCGCAAGCGGCCGTAAACGATTACAGTAGAATAGTCTGTTCTCTAGAAACGTATGCCAATAAATAAGTAAACCAAAGAATACGACCATAAAAGAATTACAATTAATTCCAATGCCAACAGGTAATAAAATGTATTTTTGCAGATATTAATGCAGATGGAATATGTTTTTGTCGGAACCTAAGTTGTAATAATATTATGTACATATATTCCTGTATATGTACATAATATATTTAAATAGTAATGGACATATGTCTTTGTTTCAGAATAAAGGATATTTTTGAAGACACAGATAGAGATGTAGAAAAAGAAGACTTACTAAATTTAGAATATACGACCGATTTATAAAAGAAACAATGAGATTATATCCCATAGTCCCGCTTATATTCAGAACACTTGACAAGGATGTGGATCTAAGTAAGTAGAATTTTCTAATTATGGTCTTATTTCTTTCACCTTCTCCGAATTTATTTGGGGTCGGTACAATAATGTCTTTTCCTTTCATATTCCTCTAATCTGCCTATTTTTATCGCTGGAGTACAGCAGACAGGCAGACGGCCCACCTGATGGAAAGTGGTTACCGTCGCCTATAGACGTTTGCAACACCAGAGGTGTCACTAACGCGCTACCGGCCTGGCATACGTCCTTTATCACACCCTAAAATTTTACAACCAAGTAGAATATGACATAAATAATAAGACACTTTTACTTTAGACCAGTGAGCTTACACATACTAGAGTAGCAACGTCTTACAAATAATTCTCTGAAATGCGTAAACACTTGCGAGTTCTAAAGACGTAGCTTTGAAACCGATACATTATGCCAAAGTAATCGCGGATACGTCACATTCACTTACGGCCTTACTTATAATATAATAATCTCGTTAAGAAATGATTAGCTATCTCTTAAGTAAGAAAATCAGAATCAGAGCTAATCAATGAACCTTTTTTTTCACTTATAAACGTGTATTACCTGTTGTTTACCTAAGAGGAGCACAGATAAACGAAATTTGAATGATTAACGTAGGTTGTACCCAAAATATTCGACTAAAGAGGAGTTTATGGGTAAGATTTTCACTAATCAGTTGCTGAGCGGTTTCTTTAAATTTAAGAAACTATTATAAGTAAGGCTCTTAATGTCTAACTCACAACTGATGCCAGATGTGCCTGCAGGCATCTTCGAAGTGGCAACACGTCGGTGCCGTAAACTGCGAATCTAGTTATTATAAGATCCTTGCTTTGACTGGTTGGTCAAAACTGTGATTAGGGTTTCATAGCGTCGAATAACTATAATAAAAAAAAAAACTATAAAAGTCTCAGTGACCAACTGGGAGTCGTACTTAATTTTCACCGACTTGGAGACAGAATTAATCAGACGATTCATTTAAAATTTTGCACATGTGAACCAAATTCATGATAATACAATATCATAATTTGGTATTTTTTTTAGTTTTGATGTCTATGTGTGACCATTTTTTATAACAGATAGATAGATAACACTTTATCGTACACCAATATAAGGTATATACATATATCTAATTATGCACAGAGGGCGGTCTTATCGCTAACAAACCATCTCTTCCAGACAACCCCACAAATTAATTGAGACGATAATGGTGATGGTGGTATACGCAAACCATAGTATGACTACACTTACATTTTAGTAATAAATACACAAATGTGATATATAGACAGTAAATGTATTAAATATATACATATCATACAAATACATATTGATACGAGTTGCAGGATTCGAATTAAAATGCCGTTGGAATTACTATGGAATGTATTAGAACTATACATAACGTATCACTCAGGTACAAATATAATAACACACGCAAAGTCCGTCACTAAATAGATTACCGAATGTAGTACACACGTCTTGCTTCGCTTGTGCTTATCGCTCGACTGCCGATCTCTCCATTGGGGCATTGCTTTATACTGCACAAATACAATATGTCTCTCGGCCGCGTGAACTGAATTTCTTAGAATCACACCTGTCTAATGACTACTATAAAAGATTACAATACACAATCGGCTGTTTTTCTAATTACAAATTTTAAACACAAAGTAATCAAAAAAAATCCAAATGCGGAAAGGTAATAAAGTGTGTTTTTATGGTATGCAGGTGTGAATCCACTTTTGTCGGTCGTAACAATATTCTTTAAGTAAAGTAGTTTTGGGCATATTAGCACGAGGAGTTTGCAGTGTCTTTAGCGCCTGTGGACTAGGTGAGTCTAGGTGTGGCCGCCGCAATTACGATTCTAAGCAAGAGTCAGCGGTCAGGTGGCACTACGGACAACATTCGCATTTATTAAATCAAAAATTCACACAATAGTAAATTGAAGGCAGCACAGTGGCGGCGCGTCGGTGATGCCGTTTACACGAGTGCTTATGGAAAAATAAAAATAAAATGAAAACTCTACTTTTAAAAATAAATGTTTAAAATTTAAGAATAACACGCTTTAATGGCAACGTGAACTATTAAAGAAAAAAACAACGACAGACCAAAAATATTTTAATGTAAAATAAACGTTGTCGGTTCTATATTTTTCCCGCGGTCTTTATTTTGCATAAAAGTTACCTAAATATTTTTTGACAATCACTTTATTTGTAATTTTACTTTTTAATAGGGTAGCGGACAGTCAAATCAACTGACGTAGTTTTTGTAAATTTACAGAACGTCGCAAACTCATAGATTATGTTCGTGTTTACCTACTTATGACGTCATAAATAGGTACAAGCAAAAGGAGTCAAACAGCTCATTAATTATTGCTTGAAAAGTAATTATAATAAAATTATTTCTGTGAGGCTTATCAACTTTATCGAGACCTTTCAAGGCGATTGAAAGAAGTCTCGCGTGACCAAAGGGCTGGCCTATATTTAGGGCAACGGATAAACGTTGCCATACAGCATTGGGAATGCGGCCGGCATTTTGGGAACGCTCCCCACCAACAGCGATCTGGACTACATCTTTTACTTGTAAATATGTTTATAATAGTATTTAATGTCTAAGTTATTGTGTGTATTGTACATGTATTATAGCATTTAAATTATATTATAACCTAGCATGAATAAAAATAACAAATATAATAAATTTAAAAAAATCTGTTATGATATTATAAAAGTTAAGTGATAGGATATATTAGAATAAGATATATAAATATTAGAATTTATTATAACATGTATCCGCTCCCCTATTATAAGTCAAATAAATTATTTTAAAACACTGACCTTTAAGATCTAGATTTAAATATAATTCTTATTTTCAGAGCATTGCACTCTGCCAGCTGGTGACACGTGTTGCATTTCAATATACGCGGCTAATAGGCATCGCGTCTGGGGCCCTGATGCTGAAGAGTTCATACCTGAAAGATGGCTAGAGCCTTCACGAGTGCCTCATAATGCGTTGGCTACGTTTAGCTTTGGGAAACGTGGATGTATAGGTATATGCTTTTTCATTCATAGTTCAACAGTTATAACAATTAAAATAAACACCCAAAATTGACATTAAAATATATTCTAAAGCCTCAACATATACATATACAGATTAAGCGGTCTGGCACTCGATTTATAAAATTAATTTTAATTTGTATGTGTAGTTTATGTTTTTAGAATTTAACTTTTTATTTTGTTTTAAAAATATGTTTGAAATAAATTGTCATTTATGTACATGAATAAAAATAGATTAATATAAATTTTCATTAAAAAATGACTACGAAACTGCCTTCAATAGGGAACGTTCCCAAACAATTAGTCGCGTTGCCTTATTGGATAAGAGGTATGATAGGTAGAGACCAGTCTTTTGTTCACAATAGACAATTACGTCAATATTTTTTTATTTTTATAAAAATGAATATTACTGATTGTTGGCCTGTTTTTATCACTTGCTTTCTTCTTGTCTGTTTGAGATTATGGCTCTAATGCTTTTAGCATTCACTTTGCCAATATCATGACGATGAAAAAAATTGTCAGGCGCATAAATACAGGGAAGAATGAAATAGTACAAATTTTGGTCGGTAATTTTCTAGTTTTCTCTGAGAGCCTGTGGACAAAATCACTTGCCTTACCATCGGTTGAATTTTGGCATTACTTGTGTTGAGGTTATGTCAAATTTTAACCGAATGGTGTAAGACAAATTAACTTTTGGTGAGCTATAGGACCAAGCCTCTGGGGCGCTGTAGACCACGGGTAATATGCTGGTTCAGATAATGATATACTGTATGAGAGAGATTTGACCTAGACTCTTGCACTCAACACAGCACACAAAAGTAGACGCTCCACCAACCTTGAGATCCGCCCTGTCCTGGTTCGGTTCAGGTTTCATACAGAAATAGCATACGGCACTAATTTCCACCTTAAGTTCCGGCATAGTAAATGTTCTTGACATGGCCAGTAATCACAATAAGTTAATGAATAGAAAAAGATGAGCGCACGGCGCGGTTTGGTTCTTGTCAAACGGGCAGGAGATGTATAAAATGGCTGCCTTTACCCTACTGTGCAATAGCCGTCGCCTCACACAAGAAGAGGGTAGACATCAACATCGACAAGGCCATTGATATTAATTCTATGCGTTTACGCAACGTTTATCAGAAGTTGAAACTTCGTTCAGTATTTAGCACCCTCAACCTCCGGAGTATGGCACTGCACAGTGCACCCATGTCGAACCACGCACTCCACAACCACAACAGGACTCTGTTGAGGAGAAATCAGGGAACCGCCTTGGGAACTCCAGGCGGACGTGCAAGCTAAGGTGCGACGCTTCCGACAAGATGCACGCGCTAGGGGCCTGGTGTATTGCCGGGCAGAAATTGAAGCGATCAGAACGCGGGAAACCGCAATCATGATCCAAACTTGGCAAAGAAATTTAGACTCTCCTGAGACCGGCATTGACACAGTGTAGACAGTTGGTCCCTACCTACTGCGATAGGTCACGCGGAAACGCGGGGCTCTGTCTTTTAGGATGACGCATTTACTTACCGGGCATGGGTGCTTCGATAAGTATCTGCATCAGATTGTGGGCGTATTGTATCTTCCCCTGAATGCCGCGAGTGAAGCGCGCTAGACACTGCGTTTCACTCGCTGATCGAATGCGCTGCATGGCAATCTCAGAGGTTCGAGCTCGAGGCCATCGTAGGGCTGATCTACTCGCTGGGAGCACTGGTTGAGGCCATGCTCCGCAGAAACGATCATTGGCCGGCGGTTTGTTCCTTTTGCGAGGCAGTAATGTCCAGCAAGGAAGCCGCCGAAAGAGATGTGCAATGCGTACCTCGGATGTCGTCGTCAGACTGGCCTCCGGAGACACAGGTATGCGCAAAATCTCCTCCCATGATTACATCGCAGGGATCCGCGCATTGTGGGGATGCCTCGGGTCAAATCTCTGTTGGTGAAGTGAGTCACTCTGCATCTCGGAGTGATGTAAGCTTGTTACGCGCTTGAACATGGGAGTAGCTTCGCTCACGATCTCATGTTCTTCCACACAAGCGCGGGTTTGCGACGCAGCTTTAGGTTTAGCGGAGTAGTTGCGAACGCCTTTACCAGTCTTCGCACACGCTGCACGGCGCTTATCGCCGCGGGACGGTCCCACCCCCATAATCTAGTCTAGAGGGACTCAGTATGGTACGAAATGCGCATCAAAAACAAAAAAAGAAGTCATTGGTACTTACGTGGAACCATTAGCGGACAATAGATGGCACTCAAGTTGTGATGTAGAAAGCATCACAACGCATTCTGGGGATAGTTATTTGACGTACTTTTATCAGAATTTAAAAAAATGCTTTTATAGATTTGTATATTTTTTAATTCATCGTAAACAAGAATGCGTTTTAGAAATACATTAATTTATACCACTCAGTATTTAGGTGCAGGTTTTATAAAAGTATCCAATGATGTTAAAATTATGTTTTAATTATGTGCTTTTGGTAACGATTAGTTTTATAAAACAATAATTTTCTCTTTACAGGAAACAATTACGCTATGATGAGTATGAAAACCACAGTTGTTCACATGTTACGGCATTACCGAATAGAGGCTGACATCACAAAAATAAAGTTTAAAGTTGATATTTTATCAACACCTATTTCAGGACATTTCATTCGTTTACATAGAAGATAACTTGGTAGTAATTTATTAAAAAAATTCCTACACCATATTACCATCCATTATGTCAAAGCTGAAATATAATAACAATGTTATTTAATTTAAATGGTTGATTATTGTATGCTTCAGTGGTAGACGACTACTGTTGTATGTTTGTGAAGCACCACTTGGCGAAAGTCCACGGCTCCATCGCCGCGGGTGCTAGGTTCGACCGCTTGAGAGGGGATTACAAAATAAGACGACGTCTTGCTGTACCTACTTTAGATGGAATTATTGCTAATTTAATTTAACATTAAACTAAGTCTATATATTCAGAAATCTTAAGTGCTACGTGAAAATATGTAACTCCTAAACATTTTCGTAGATACATCTCCGAAGATTTTCTATATGAACTAATTAGTTTTACCCTTGTTAATTATGTACAGGGCGGGAAAATGAAGTAGAAAATAATAGGGGAGCCACTTTCGCAAATTTATCTAAACTAGCAACTTTAATATTAAGTAAAGAGTAATTTCGTTACAATATCATGTATCAGGTTGCTTTAGTTACGAGGTACGCATGTCTCAAGATAGCCTATCCTATGATATTGACTTTAATGATAGTGACTATAATTTTCTAAGCAAAAGTTTTAACACCTTGTGATAGTTAACAGAACAATTATTTGATTAAAAGAAGCTAAACTAACCATTACAAATCTATCATGTCGGCTGTTCTTTGATAAATATCGTCTAATTGAATACCTAAAATGACATCCTTGGTAAACTTTAAAAATCACTGCTCACGTGAGCTTGGTATTGTTACATGCGTGTTTAGTTATTTTTTCGCGGATTTTAGACTCGGATCAACATTCAAACTAAAATAAAATGGATACATTTGCTTTAAGATTCACGATTTTGACTACAGATAAAAAGAATTGCCTGAAGACAAAAAATTAGTTCATATTCTAGACATTTTGGTCGAGTTGTAGAAATAAATTATTGCATGAACGTGACTAAAATAAATCACTAGTCATCAAACTTAGTTTGACGACTAGTGATTTATTTTAGTCTACTAGTTTGAAATTAGTCTTCACATTTCTCACTCACAAAAAAACGTGACCGCAGCGACACCTTTTTCAGTATATATTCAATTATATTCTACCATTCCACGAAATCGACGTCATTTATCAGTATGAAAAATTTCCTAAGTGTTGACCCGGGATTATAAGCTAGCTCTGTGCCGTTTCATTTAAATCATTCAGTAGTTTTGACATGGTAACATACAGAAATAAATTCTCAAATTTGTATTTTCGGAATCTGCTGATCCAAGTTATGTCTCCTTGTTTTTCAAATTTATAAACGCATTGTACAAACTAAAACCCGCTACATATTTATTATAATTATTATTATAGATAATTTTGAAGAATCAAATGAAATTACTACATTTTATTATTTTACAACAGTTTACATTAATCATTATGAATAATATTATAATCATCACCCAATCTATATATACATAATTTTATTTTATCTGCAGTATTAGTTTTACTAAACAATCAAGAAAATATATTTAAAATCCTTAAAGAGTTAAGCAGGAATTAAATTTTGAATATTTAGTTAGGTACTAAGGTGTATACTCAGCGAACAAATAAAATATAGACGTATAAAATATAACAAATAAAATATAGCCCACATGAGCAAAAGCTTCAACTGTAGTGAAGCTATTTTTGAAAACTTGTTTGTATAAACTTATGTAGTATACACGTGGTCTGTCTGGTGTGTCTATGTGGGTAATAGCAATATAATCACTAGATACTATCTCACCTTTATTCATACTAATATGATTATTTAATACTAAGTTCTTGTAATGCACTCAGCACAATCTGCTTCCTTTAGCCGGCTTCACTCTGAGAGTAGAGTTATGTCTCCCTATTTTGTTCATCGGAGGTTGTATATCATAAAATTACAATAAATCAAGGACAGTTACAATTCAAATCTTTATTTGCATTTATAAGTGTTACATAACATGTCTATTTTAAACCACATTATAAGTTTTAAAAGAGAAACAGCATTTATATTCAACTAGATTACATAGCATATAGTCTTATAACAACTACTAAAGCTGATAGAATGTGAAAATTTGGATGTGATGATATTGTAAATCAGTTTTTAATAAAACATATTTCACAAATATCAGTGTTTTTTTAATTATTTTTTAATGCAAAACTGGCAAATGTGGACAGCCTATTAATGGACGGTTCCTATATCTTACTATTCATTTGCTTGCCTTATCATTGGTTGAATTTGATATTACTTGTATTGAGCTTATGTAAAATTATAATTGATAGTAAGGCAAATGAAACCTCGGTAAGATATAGAATAGGAACAGAACATTAATGAGCGGTGTGCACCATTGCCTACAGAAAGTAATGTAATTTAAACATAGATGAGTTGTTTTGGTATCACACCAAAAGGAAGGTTTGCACTGAAAATCAGTGTTATATGAGGTATAATTCCGGCACAGCAATAAGCTGAATGCAAACCTTGTTTGCTGAAATGTGGCATACAAATTCTCAAATATGATATATTTTTAAACCATAATATGTAAGTAAAGTAATTATTTTTTCTTAAGTTTTCACAACTTGTATACATAATAAAACTATGTTTGAATGATTTTAGAATTTTTTCAGAAAAACAAAAATTACATAAATTACTTCTCTTAACACCGTTCAAACATAGTTTTATTATAAAGTAATTATGTCACTATTTCTTCAGTGAGCTAAGCCTTTGTCAGTCTACCTTACTATAAGACAATCTGGGTTTGATCCCTGCATGGTAAATTTCATAGACAAACTTTTCACTATTTACTATAATCTGGGTATGTGGGGCTCGGCCCCAGAGTTGTCCGTTGTGTATACACACCAAACTAAAGCCAGAGACAAGTGTTATGGACAACTTATAGCTTATACTACATGTATTAGAGCTTAGGGATATAAAATGTGTATTTTTGTCTGCCAATTATATGTACAGTCAGCGTCTTATAGAAGTCACCATTATTATGTTAACAACCATCTCGCCAAAACAAAGAGACACACTAGAAAAATGAACTCTATTCTAAATGTGATTAGTGTCAAATCGAGATGATTTCATACTAAATCAAAATTCCAATAGTATTATTACTGTTATAAAAATCTTTTTCATTTTTATAACGTAACTAGTATTTGCCTTCGACTTCATTTTCATTACTTAGATAGCAAAGATTAAAGTTATTTTATCAATATGTAAAATTGAATAAATATTTAATATGACAATACATGAATCCTGGATATATTCATAAACTCCCGATATTTGTAATTTACTAAAGACTTATTCAACTACAGATGTTTCTTCACTAAGGATTTCTAATAATTACAGACAGTGTCTTGTGATTTGCGAACATTGCGTCAAAGTTGATCTAGTGGTTTGGAAGTGGAAGGAAATCCCGGGAAATCTCAAGAGTCCCAATATGGTCATGTATAAAAATGTCATAAAGTATTAAACTATGCTGTAATAAGAGTAACACGAATAGTTTTCATGCTATATCTAGGCGCATTATTCCCAAGAAAATTTTGGAACTTTCCGTCACTAAAGTATAGGAGTAAAAACATGAAAAAGTGAATCCGGTTTCCTGAAAAATTACACTAGAATTCCCATGATATTAGCTTTTTCAGCATTTAAGTAAAAAATGTCTGTATAATAGTGAAAACCTCATAGAAATTAACATATTTATGAAAAAAAAAACATTAATTGTTTCAATTTTCCATCAATCAAACAATTGGATCCCAATTGGTTTTTTTAATAGCTTCAATGTACAGACAAAGCTATTTTACAATATTAACTTAATTTTAACATTTCATTTGACATAATACACTATGTATATGTGAGTATATTTTCTATGTATATGTGAGTTTGTTGAAATATCTACTAAAGAGTTTCAATACATAAGAAATTTAGAATTCGAGATAAACCTTTTTTTATCAGCAATGAATAATTGATGTTTCTTGGATACTATTTTAATGTCTAATACGTATATGAATTCTCATGATCTATACTGAGATCATACTATACATATATATAATATACCCCAGTCATTGAAAAAAGCTTAATCTAACGTTCTGGTGAAATCGTATCGGAATCAGCCAATTTTTATGCAGTATAACGACTTTAAACCACTCCAAGGAAGTTTTCGCGGGGTTCCCGGAATATAAACTAACAAAGCATTCGGAAAAGAACGTAAACCATCGTTTTAGTATCAATTGAATCTGAATCAACTAATTGTTATGCAAATAAATAATTTATACTTTTTCTATTTTTACTTATTTGAAAAAGAAAGTGCATTGTGTTTTAGTATAAGCTAATTTATATGCATACTAACCACTAGAAACCACCCTCGGGAAAATTTCCGTGAGATGCCCAGGACACAAAGTATTGCTGTATTTAAAAAATAATGTATCGTGTCTAAAATCGTGTAAGAATAAATAAACTAATTTGTAAGCGTCCTAACAACTTTAACCAGCTCCTGAGAAAATTCGCGGGATCCCCAGGATAAAAAGTATCACAGATTTAATTTCAGAAAATTTGCTATCAATGAGTAAAAACATCGCATCGAAATAAGAAAGCTTTTTTTTATTCTGGCCTCTTTAAACCGTTCCCGGAAAATTTCCCGTGCGATTCCGGAATAAAAGGTAGCGCAGAATTTAAGTGTGAGAATTTGCTCACGATCAGCGAAAATCGAATCGCAATCGGCCTAGTAGTTTTTACGTAAATCCCGAACAAACAGAAAAACCGACTAACAGACAAGAAATCTAAAAAAAATCATCGTGTCTCCATCGTTTATATAGTCTATTCCAATTGTGTTTTTTTTTAATAACTTCAATGTAGAGAGACGACATATTTAGCATATTATAATATTATAGACTATCGTCTGCCCGCGAAACTTCCTTCGCGTTTCCATGATGATGATACATTTGATAGTCAAGTATGTTTGAACAGTTCTTTATGGTGGTTAAAGAAGCGTTCAAACTTACTCTAACTCTCTATGAATAAGACAGTTAGTATTTAGTAAAAACGAAAACTCAAAGCTGAAAAGCAGTGTCATCAAGTATTAAAGAATGTAAACAAAAGTATGAAAAACCTGATTTAATTAAGAGAACTGAAATATCTGGTTAGAAACAGGAACTTGAGACTATTTATAAAATTTGTAGGTTAATAATATATCTTTAGTTAGCTGGGCTCGGCTAATATCTCTGTTCCATCTGAAATAATATTATAGTTAGGTACTGTGGCCAAATGCAACTTAGTTATAAAGTTAAAATGAACGCCGTTATTAATTGGCTATATTAGAGTATATATGTCATGGTTAAATTGTACAGACCGTTAGATTATAATCTATCTCGAGAGCTATTGAAATATTGTGAACCGGAACAAACTGCTTACAATTTAACGCATTATTTCCCGATAGATTATAATCTATCGACGTGAAATCGTTCTGTGTCCATAGAGTTAGTAATAAAACATAGGTGGGTCAGTCAAAAATACTAAAGATTCGATCTCTGCCCTTATGGGTTAGAAGTTTTAACAATGTTTGTAAGTAGTCAATAAGTGATACTTCCAATCCCAGTGTTTACCCTCGATTAAACGTAATAAATATTATTATGCACATATCATCCTCTTCGTCAATCACACTGCTGTGATCAGGAGTTTTTTTTAAGTTTCAAACGTCTTCAGAATTGATTTCATTAATTTCACATTAGGAAAGAAAGGTGCTTTTCATTCAATGCAAATTTAGCAATAAGTAATTCAATTTGAAATACATAATTCGAAATACAATTTTGGTTTAGTATGAAATCATCTCGATTTGACACTAATCACATTTAGAATAGAGTTCATTTTTCTAGTGTGTCTCTTTGTTTTGGCGAGATGGTTGTTAACATAATAATGGTGACTTGACTGTACTCATGTATTTGGCGTTGTCGGTGTACTGATGTATTTGGTCAAGACGGGTGATTCGATCTATTAGACGACAATGGTTGTACCGATACTAATGATCACTTTCGATGTTCTTATCTATTTGATCATCTTGGCTGCTTCTTTCTATAAGACGCTGACTGTAACTTCTTCTTGATTAACCATCTCTGCAGCAGCTTCTAATTCAAGTAGTTCCAAATTAAGATCTTCTTTATGTATTTCTATATTTGCTATATTATTGTATAATTCAACTAGTTCCTCGCTTCTACACTTTTGTAAGAACACTAAATAATCTTTTATATACAATTGATTGAGAATGTACCTTGCATCATTGCTTGTGTTGAACATTTGATGTATTTCTATTAAGCATTTAATAACAAATTTCTTTCCTTTCTTAAACAGTGAAATAACATCACTCTTTACTTTATTACAGAGGTCAAAGTTACGAAATATTGGATAGATTAATGCTCGTCTATAACAAGCTATAAGTACTTGCTTTATATCTTTGAAAATACAAAACCAACTTAAAGTTGAAGATAACTTATTGATGGTCCAACTTGATTCCACATTGCTCTCGTTCAATGTAGTACGCTTATCATAGCAATAACCAAATAAAATATCAACTAAACCAAGTAAAACTTGTTTGTATTCAGTTTTACTTAACAAATAGTGTTTATTTGGCAATTCTTTTAATATAGCAACTTCATCTTCAGTGAAATCAGTATCTTTTTTAAATTCAGAACCATCCCAAACTGGCACAGAACTTAAATATGGAGCAAGCAGTTCCTCCTCAAAAAGGTCTGCTAAATAATGATCCGAAGAAAACTTATCATCTTCATGCTGAAGCCTCAATACATGTCTTTCATCTATAGCTATACTTTCTGGTGTTCTCAATTCAAATATCTGCGGAAATTCATTACCAATGTTACTAAACTCTGTTGATATTTTGTTGGCAAAACCATATGCATACTTATTTTCATTTACAACCTCCTTTTCGTTCTCCAATGTGATTCCATCCTCCTCTAGCATCTCTACTAAGCTTGGGTTAATGTCTGGTATATCTCGGGGTGCTAATAAACTAGTAATCATATCCAAATTCTCAAAATGTTCTCCCGGAGTTTCCTTATCAAATGTAAGGTTGAAATCACCCGAGTCGCAAACGTATGAACCTTTCGAGCGATCATTGTCGATTATTCGGCCGGGTAAACGCAGTCGAAGGAAATAAGGACTTGATACGAACAAGAAATTTTCGCCATCGACATCGATTTCAGTATCACCGATGTTTGTGTATGGCGCATGGACATTAATAAAAATATGATTTGCGTCTTGCGTTAACTTAAATCTTGGTGTTAACATTATGAGATAAGTCTCACACGTACATTTGTACAAATTATCGCAAGATTTTCACACACTTATTTAGGATCAAGTAAGGAAATAGCGTTTTTTGATAAAATAATATCAACTACCTATATTTATTGATCTTTTTTTTAAGTTTAAGGCTTGGCAACTAGACCTTTAAGCCAGACGCCGTTGTATTGACTACAATCGACGTCATTGAACGGAGTTTTTGTGAAAACTCGAAAGGCCACATTTGACTATACAGTTCACATTTTTCACAAAAACACATAATTACTTCTCAAAAACTATGGATATCCTACAACTATTGTTCATTTTAGAGTAATTTTACACATTTTTAGAAAACAAAACTGCACAGCACAACGTCCCCTTTCAGTTCCCGCCAAAAACTCCCCTGATCACTTCTTGGTACACTATAACCACAGATTACTTTTATATATTGGAAAACTATAACAGAATGACAATTTGACATAATTTTGACGTTGAATATGGGAATTGAAACTATTGACATTTGACAACTATGACGATCAATACAAAAGTAAAAGTCGAGTTTTGCTTGTATTATTGCGAAGGCGTTGGACCCATAATAAAAAAAGATATATCCTTCAAGTTCCCGCTAAAAATCGACTTTTTGGCGGGAACTTGAAGGTGTTTTTCGTGTACAATTTTAATATATTATTTGAAAATAATAATAATTAATGAATGAATGAATATGCTTTATTGTTTTTTAAAAGATACAGTTAACAGAAATAACATTTTACAATACAATAGGCGGTCTTATCGCCATTAGCGATTTCTCCCAGACAACTTTTGGATGGACAAAAAATGTAATAAGAACAGAGGTATGTTGTATTATACTCACTACTGAATCAGCATCTTATAAATATATACATACATGATATAATATACATACATTAATAAAATATGAAAAATATACTAATATGATATCCATTGAGATATAGACGTTTATATGAGCTAAGATGATATCTATATATAATAAAATATTAATTATCGTAGTTATTTATTAAGCAAGAATTATGTACCTGTGCTAAAAATCTTAAATGTTTCGTGAGATTGTACCTTTACGAACGTGTGCGTCATTCTACGTTTAAGCTAAACAAGAAAAATACATTTTTTTTCATTACAGCTTTATTTTAAGAACTCGGTCTGTTATTAGTCAAAGAAATAAAAACATAATTAACAACGATATATGGATTTTATTCCATTGGCTAATATTGTGATGTACTGAACAAGAATAAAATGGTTTGGTTATTATTGAACGATTAGGTATTCAATTATTATAATAGTTGTAGGATATTGATTGTTTTTTTAGGCAAGAATTGTTTGTGAAAAAATCTCAACTGATCAGCGAAATGTATTCATTCAAACTGCAACAAGAAATCTGTTAAAAAATCTATTTAACAATACCTTTCGAAGCTCCTTTTAATTAATATTTAGATATAATTTTATCAAGAGAAAAATAGCCGAGCCGAGGAGTCAGCATCCGAGATCACTTTGGAAGAGATCGAATGGTCGATAAGAAGTCTGAAAAATGGAAAGGCAGGAGGAATCGATAGTGTGTCTGCTGAGATGATCAAATATGGTGGAACCTGCGTCCGGGACGCTTTCCTGTCCTTATGCAACTTATGCTGGAGGACGGGAAAGGTTCCCAAGGACTGGAGGCGCACTGTCATCGTGCCCTTGTATAAAGACAAGGGGTCACGTACGGAGTGCGCCAGCTACAGGGCCATCAGTTTGATCAGCACAGCATCTAAAGTGTATGCGAAGATAGGTTATGGTGTTCGAAAGAGAAGAAACCAGAACGAATGCAAGGATAATGGTCGATGATGTTATGCTGGAGCAAGTGAATGAGTTTGTATATCTTGGATGTGCTTTTAGCAGTGATGGAAGGTACACCACTGATATAGAAAGATTGAGATGCGAGCACTGCGCAAAATCTGCGGAGTGACGCTCGCGGACCGCGTTCGTAATACCGAAGTAAGAAAGAGAGTTGGTCTGAAAGAGAGTGTCGGGGTGAAGGTAAGGAAAGGAATGCTCCGGTGGTTCGGGCATGTCGAAAGAATGACTAAACAGATATACAATGCAAAAGTGGATGGATGCAGAAGTCATGGAAGGCCACGACACACCTTCCATGATCAAATTGATCGTGTACTAGCGGAGGGTGATGTCAGGAGCCTTAAGAACAGACGAGTGTGCATGACAAGAGTTATGAATGTCAAAGAAGCAAGTGAGGTGTGTAAGAATGGGCCTAAATGGGCTCTGTTGTTCGTGCCTACCCCGCAAGGGAACTGGCGTGAAGTTATGTATGTATGTATGTATAAGAGAAAAATACTTTTTTATTTTTACATTTCTATATTTCGAATATGGAGGGTAGAGGTAAGGAGAATCATCTCATATAGGAAAATAGTTGAATAAGTATCCAGTTGTAACCTGTAAATAACACTTCAAAAACCGTCCGCAATGGTGCTGATATAGACAAAGGGTATGGTTTTAATGTAGCTGTTGTAGACGAATTGAAGTATGCCGAGTTACAAAATTTTTATATCTCTGGCGACTATGACTATGAGAGTAGTTGGTGACAGTACACTATTAAACAATCGACTATTTACGTAGAACAAAATAATTTAGTAAATATATAACCTCAAATATTTTTTATGTGAAAGCGTGATAAGTGATTTTATTTCGTGAATTTTGAATAATACGCTTAGTGAATTTGTATTATTTAATGTTATAAAACTGAAACACTATAATACTACTCTAAAAACTCTGGGCGCTTTCTTTAAAATTCACCCTGATGCCAAAGTGGCGCCACGTTAATTTAATATACATTTCGATGGACACTTCTTCATATACAGAGATGGTTCTCCTTACCTCTACCCTCCATAATTTCAATCACATTTTGAATCCAACGACAATTACTAAATGTCAAACTATAGTGTATACAAACATGAAGGTTCTATTTCGGACATCCTCCAAACACTAAAAGAGACAAGGTTTGATTTCGAACATCCTCCCAATTCTCCACACTGAGTTGTGAACTATCGTTATATACTATCTCCAGGGTTTTACCGCATGTAGATCATGTTTGTAACGAGTCGAGCTCAGTATTGAGTAGGATGACCATACTAAAATACAAATTACCCTATAAAATATTACGCGTACTTTTGTAGCAGATTCGATTGTTAATTACGGTTTAAGTAGTTATGGTAGAACATATAAAACATATCAATGGATATATACAAACTTCAGTTATGTTTATTAAAAACAATAGTACCCAAGAATCGAAACATAAATATAATTATAAAAAAATATTCAAATATTGTAAAGTTATGAGTACCTATATTTAACAAGGTTAAATTTTCAATACTAACTGAATGAAACAAACCAGAACTCTTAGTTAAGAAGACTAGACCTAATTACATGTGACCGAAATCTGACTCATGTAAATATATTATTCCTAAATATAATAATGTGTAGGCACGAGGAATATATGATACCAAACATTATAAACAATCTCCCAGAGGACCTGCAATCCAAGTACAAAAATAACCACAATTCAATCAAGTATAATCTGAAAAGATTCTAAACTGATTCCCAAAGCGGACCATCGTGCTCACATGTGCAGACCTGGGACTAAAATGAGAATCATATACTAGAATGATGATAACCGCGCCTTATTATCAAATCAGAACTAAGCACTGATAACTATTCATCGATTACTAATTAATGATTCTAATGTATATTAATGTAAGCATTTTGGATAATAAATTTAAAAAAAGCTATTATTGTAGTATTAAATACGTCCAGCTAATACAATCGCCAAACCGGTCGCACTTTTGGATCTGTGGAAATTACCAAAAACAACATTCTCATTGCTCCATATTCTCTTTTGATCAATGTTTCTGTTATACCAAAAAGCTCCTTTAATATCTTCTCTTCTATCTATATTTAAACAATACATCTTTTCTTTAAATCTTCTATAATTTCTCTTCCTTTTACATAAAGTATTATTTGTGTTAATGTTTACTAATTTAAGAATTAAATATACAAATACATACATCAAATTTAATTGTTCAAATACTTTAAATAACAAAGAAATCGAAACTAAAATACACTATGTAGCAGATCTATACAAACGGGGAGCGTGCCCAGAAGGCTGGCTGCGTTGTGTAAAACCATGTTTTAAAAGAATAAGTTATCTAATTAATTACATTTTCGTTATGTTCCAATATGCTCTATGTTGATACTCAATGAAGAAAATGTCGATAGATATTAATAATACCTACTTATTCATTGAATAACTGTTGTAGTTCTTACCTAGTTGTGGTAAAGCTGAAACCGCGTAACGCTAGAAGCTTGTACTAATTACACAATTAATCCTAGACATGTGATAAATATGTACTATATTAATTCAATTAAGACAATAAAGAGGGTCCTCTCAGATGAGAGCAATGATTATGCGAGCAGCTCCGAACCTACATTTAACTTTTAGGCATGGAAGAATTTCCCGGGGACAAATAAGTTGCCAATGGCACTCAGGCCATCAAAAGAGATATTTGTACATTTAAGTGTAGAATAAACTTATAAAATATTATATTCTATAAATTCATCATTTGACTTGTCCTTTTGTATAGTTAGTGATCTATCTACCTTATATTTAATCTTGTTAGTATTTAATAATAATTTTATAAGTACTTAGAATTACGATGATTGCTTCTATATTTACGTAATTTATCACATAGGTACTGTCCTATTTGAAATAGACTGTAATGGTGGGGCTTCATCTGGGATAATGTTACAGATATAGGCCGTTTCAAGCAGACATGGTGATGAATGTAATGCGATATTGTTTTTTAATTGTTAATGACGTTAAATATTGAAAGATAATGTACGTATAAACATTATTGTGGCTATTCGTTAGTCGCGTTATTTTTAACGCTTTAAATAAGACGCATTCGGCTACAGTTAATATCTTTACTATTATCGCAAATCGCAAAAAATTGTTAACAAAAAGGAAATCAATAACTTCAACGTTTGAAATTAGAAAAAGACAAAGTTGCTGTTGTTTAGTTAAACAGTACGAAAGCGGACCTTGGGCGTCGAAGCGAACGCTCTGCACCCAACCAGGATTTAACGCTCGGATGATGATGATGTAATTTTGAAAAGCTATATAACATGAACACACAGGTAAACAAAGTAAGTGACAAGTAGTTTCGCCATAAAACAATCGTAATTGAAGAACCTTCGTTAACCTCCTTTACATAATCGAAATAAATTACAACGACATTGATGGCGTTAAAGAGAAAAATTAAGCGGAGTTCTTCGAGTTACACGAAATTAAACTTACGCAGGAATTAGAACAAATACGGGGGACACTTGAACACACATGAAACCGCACGTGTACAGGGCTGTACTCGGTGAATTATATAAAAAAACAATTGTCACATTGTATTAGTAATTACTATAAAACTATGGGGCAATAAATATAATTTCTAAAAAAAAGAAACCGACTTCAATAGTCACATAAAAGCAAAAAAATTAATATTTTCTACAAAATCTTAAAGAGGGTGCGAAGTAAATCATAAATATGACTATATTTTGATAATTATTTGTTGTCTTTACTTGGCATGGATTTCAAGAGGTCGTAGAAAATATAATTTTTTTGCTTTTCAGTTACTCTTGAAGTCGCTTTTTTTTTTGAATTTTTATATGAAACTCTTGAAACCACCAAAATTATCAAAATCGGTATAGAAACAAAAAAGTTATAGCTGAACATACATATATAGAAATATTTACACAACGAATTGAGAACCTCCTCTTTTATTGAAGTTAATTAAACATCTGTTATTTCAAAACTTAAATCGATACTAGACGAATTATTTCCGTTTTTCAATTTGGACGGACTAAGTGATCCATATACATTTACTTGAATCGTTCAATCAACTTATCATCAAACAACTTAATAAACTTGAGCGCCTCCAAAACTTTTCCATAATAAGGTTCATATTTGGGTTACGCAAGTATGACCACGTTTCTGAATTTTGAAAAAAACTCAAGTGGTTGCCAATTCGTTTTCGCCGGAATACTCACATTCTTTCATTGCTTTATAGTATTTTATTCATCCCTAATATTCCACAGTACCTTAAAGAACGCTTCGAATTTATTTCTTGCTCTCACAATTTACGCCCTTCCAGTCACCATAGACTTGTTACTCCTATTCATAATACAACGTTCTTCAAAAATTCTTTCACGGTTAAGGCTTTCCAACTTTGGAATTCATTGCCTGTTGCTGTCAGACAAGCAAAATCCCTAATAACATTTAAGAACTTAGTCAGGAAATTCTACCTGCAATATAATGATATGTAATTTTATATAATTAGTAGATATTATATTGCATATAGTTATATGTTTATTATGTTTAAATAGTTGTAGTAACTTATATGTATATTTGTATATATAGTATAGTTATATATTTATTATTAAAATGTAAGTACATACATACATACATAACTTCACGCCAGTTCCCTTGCGGGGTAGGCACGAACAACAGAGCGCCATTTAGGCTTATTATTACACACCTCACTTGCTTCTTTGACATTCATAACTCTTGTCATGCAAAATGTAAGTAATCGTACAATAATTATGTATACCACCATCGCCACTCCTAATCAGAATATTCTTGCCACGGGTTGTCTGGAAGAGATCGCTTTTTAGCGATAAGACCGCCCTTTGTACCCAACTAGACTAATACTAGTTCGTAAGTTTTTCTGTAATGGTGTACAATAAAGTGTTATCTATCTATCAATTAAATTGATTACCGTCGCACCGTCGATTACCGTTTTGTACTTTTCAGCCAAATTGATTCACTTTGGTTTATCACTTTAATGTAAGCATGAATGCCAAAATATAGTTGATAACTGCTATTTTGCAACGTCTAAATATACAGACAGGATAGACTGCAAAAGGAGGATTGTTTTAGATTTTTTGTTGAAGTTTAGATTTCCCCCAACTGTTTGGGATTATACAGTAATTTTATTTTGTATTTTTGTATAGTTTCCAATTGGATATCTTGAAGAAGCTATACGACGTCCAGGTTTTGCGCAAGCTAATATAATTATTTATTATACTGAAAGATGAAATAAGTGCCAATGGTCTCAAGGGATGGCGAAGGTCACAACTACCGTGGTCAGGCATTGGTCTGCTTTAAAATATCTTGTTATCATCTTAGTTTAAAATGTCATAATTATTCTTGTAATCATTAAAAAATACTATTTTTCTAAAAATCACGATAAAAATGTTTTTCATTACAGTATGAACAGTAGATAATAAGCTAATTGAGTCGTTACAATTTAACGGGATAACTTACTATAAAAACAGCTTTAATTATATGCTGAAATATGTTTCCATGGATTTATTTGTCAACTACCCTATGTACATAATCTTTAGGTTACATGATCAGGGTAGTGCTAAAGTAAGGTCTTAACTATTTGAACATCTAATTATACGACCATATTCATTATAGTTATTGCATGTTTTTATTAGGACTGTATTTGTATTTTACTCAAAAGTAAATTTCAGATTATACCCCGTTTATATAAATGAGCGTTTTGTATTTTATGTCTTTTCCTCCTTACTAGAACCTTTCTTTAAAGTGATAAGACTGCCGGTTGCTTCGGGCACAACCCAAGCCAAGTTGTAAGCAATTGTAAGTATTTATATTCAAGTCCATCCCTGTCAATCGAAGGTTGCATGGCGTCGTTTACAAGACCTACATCGTGGAACCACAGCCGATATCCAACTCAGTTCAACAGCGATCACCTTCTGAAACAGATCTATAAATTATTTTCAATATTAAACATAATTACATACGTTTTACAATTTGTATGTATGGAAAACTGAGGTGCATTTTTAATTGAGGTAAGAATTACTTTATACAATCTCTATGCTATCGATTAAACTCTCTCGCGCTGAGTGTCTGGAACTCAACTTTCTTTATAAGCCTGATTTACATTAAATTTGCATTTGTCAAGCAGCAAGTTAATTTGCGGAACTAGCGACTTAAGTTATTACAATCGTTTGTAACAGACATGTGCTTAATTGACAAATTATTTAACTGACCCTATCCCATCGCTGATAAGGACCTAACTTGCTAGTTTCACAAGTTAATTCGATTATAAACTAAGGCAAGTGTAAATCAGGCTGATGTAACATTGTTACAAAAAATCATATTCTGTAAGAGCATGAGTGTTAATGTATACAATATAGTAACATATAAAACTATAAAATGGTGATGATGTAAAAAACGAGCGTACCCTAACAATAGATTTCTTCCAATAAAACTATGCATCTAGCGAAAGGGTGGGAAACAAGAAGCAGGGTTGTGTACACTAGAATTTGTTTGTTAAGTATTTAGATACTTATACCTAAACGTCTTTGTCATTATTTTAAAAGATCCTTCTAGAATAAGGCTCTTTCCAAGCCCTTATTTATCGTCGCCGCGTCGTCAATCAATCCTGATATAGCTGGGGGAATGTAAGACGCGGTTTTTACTTTAAGACTCGTATGCTCTGTTATATGTATGCCATTTCGGCTCACTATTCCTGTGAGCTATGCCTGAATTTTTTTTTATTGCTTGAGTTCAGCAGACAGGTAGACGGCCCACCTGACGGAAAGTGGTTACCATCCCCTATGGACATTTGTAACACCAAAAGTGCTCCCAATGTGCTGCCGCTCTCTAAAGGGGGATTGGAACCTAGCCACTGATGCCGGAATACAACTCAAAGTTGTTATGGCAGCATACTCTATACCAGGGATGGTAGCCATCCAGACGGGCAAGCACCCTACTACCTATGCTATGGCTTATTTTGTCGCTTCTCGAAATTGTATTCCTTCTCCGTATTGATATCCTTGTTTTGATCGTGAAATTGTGTTCGTACAAACTAAAAATCCCTATTTTAGAGTACGGGCCACTGTATCTAGATATTAAGATTTTGTCGATTCTAGAATTAGTTTGAGTCAAAACAACTCAGTGGCTAAAATACGTACTTATTTACTCGTGACTTGAAGACTCCTGATTTTATTTGGCATCAGAAATTGCCCCGCGGCTGCGCCGCGTTTCAAACCCTAAGCAGTACCTAGCTTTATTTTACATAAAAACTTAATTTGGTTGGTAACATGTAATAACAACAAAGAAACCAGTCGTATACTACAACTTTAGCCTTTAACGACAAGCAATTTCTTGCAGTCGGGTGGCTGCCAATGATAACTGTAACATAAGCTTGTCCTTGTGCGGGGTCTTGGCAACCACCTGACTTCACAGCTTGCGTTTCTTTCAAAATTCTGTCTTTTTTGTACCTTTTACTTGTAACACAATAATGTTATAATGGCTATGTAATAAAGATTTCATTATTTATTTTTATTATACTACTAAGTCCATATATTATAGTTACACAACTGCCCAGTAAACCATAGAGGCGAGTCGAAGCCAACCTAATTTGAAGTAATACAATGAATGACATGTTATTTATGACAACGTAGGTATATGTTAGCGAGTTGAAAAAATGAGTTTGCAGCGCCATCTAGTTTGCTAATCCATCTATTTTAAGAAAACGACTACATTTATCGGGATAAGATGTATCCAAGTATTAGACTCGGGTTATAAGCCAACACCATGTCGAGTTTCATTTATATACGTTCAGTAGTTTCCAAGAAAGATGCGAACGTAGCGCCATCTTTTTCGGTATTTTCGTATATCCCACGAAAAAGATGTGATTTATCGAAATAAAAGTATCCTAAGTTACACCCCGGGATATAAGCTAGCTCTATGTCGAGTTTCATTTAAATCCGTTCAGTAGTTTTCACGTAACGCTCTAGCAGACAGATAGACAAATATTCTAAAAATTGCATTTTCAGAATTTCCTGGTCCGAATTATCCTCCTGACTTTTTTCAGAATTTCAAACGCAATGTACAAATTCGAACCATTTACAGATTGATTATAGTACAGATAGATTGATAACGCACGTATCCTGCAATGGACCGCCTATTTCGTTGGAATACAGAGGTTCTGGTTTTAATTCCCGACGGGTTAAATTTCGCTATAATAACAATCTTTCCTTTACTCTAATCAGTTATCAGGGTATCTGGGATCGGTCACTGAATTGTCCGTTTTATACTCATATTACAAGCGTAACTTCCTGAGTTTCAGAATAGATAATGTGTGTGTTTGTTTGGTTTAATTATAGATATTATTAATGTATTCCTAAGAATCTAAAGAAGGAACAAACATTTAAACAAAGTAGGTAACTTTTAATATTTCAATTTCTCTTTTAAATTTCTTGTGCCATAAATAACTTACTATAATTAATAACTTTTACATACTTGTACTTTTACATTTATACAAAAAAGTTAATGTATTTTTTTCAAAATGAAATCTTACAGATTTCTTGCTGAAAGTCATGAGTCGTGAGTCTACCACCGCTTCCAAAGCAATTTTGAACAACAAACTCCACAGCAACGTATTTTTACTTCATAATTATTATGTGTCTACTACACTCGTATTTTTTTTTATGTATAATAGTAATAACAGCCTATAAACTTCCCACGGCTGGGCTCGGGCCTCCTACTTATAGAGGAACGGACAGTCTTGTTCATGGCGGATAGGTGGGTTTGACACATCGGTTACCACAATGTGCAGGTTTTATCACGATGTTTTCCATCACAGTCAGCACATGGTAATTGTAACAGTATGCATGAAGTCAGAAATCAAGCTAAATGGTGCAAGCTTTCTGGCTAGGAGGATTTGAACCCGCGCCCTTTGGGTTTGCGATGCGTGAGTTAACCACTAAGCTATAACGGCTTTTTAAATGTATGAACTTATTTTGAACTAATACAAGGTTTACAAAGTAATTTGTATGAATAGCTTGAAAAAGAGCTCGGTAGCGATCGCATTATTCGTCGCATCAGCGGTTCTCATCTACTGTGTCGCAACACATTGGTGTGTCGCAAGCACCTGTCAAGTGTGTGGCGAGATTCACAAATATGATATTTTTATCTATTGTGACCTGGGGTAATTGCGTCTATTTGAGATCACTTAAATATTAATCTAAAATATACAACTGTTGCCATTCTACAATGAAAAACATAAAATCTTGGTACCGTTCTCGAATATTTGATGTGGATAGCGAGATGAGAGTGTGCCTGTCAACAATTGGTTCTCGCATAGATAAACTTTGCATAAATTACCAAGATTAAATCGCACAGTAATTTTAAATTTCTATTTTTTACCTTATGTGTTTGTATGTTATGCTCTTACGCAATACAAAATGCGTTTAATAGATTAATGATGTTCAATTTAATATAATAATATGTACCTACATTCACTTCAACTATCAAAAATATTGCATGTAAGTGTGTATCGGGTGTCGCGAATTTGTAAAGAGTATGATAGTGCGTCACCGAGTAAAGAAGGTTGAGAGCCGCTGGTCTAGATATTAATTTGGATTGTGTACATTGTAATATTAACCATTAGTTAATTACTTATACTACTAATACTAATTACTGGTCAGCAGTGATTACCTATATAATCACTTTGAATAACTTTATCACAACAATTAATGAAATTATGAATTATTTTAGAATATAGACTATAGTTTTTTTTAAATTTTAATTTTCATATGAAACCAAAAACCAGTAAGTATGAAATAAAACATAACAATTAATATATCTTAACACCTACTATATATTTAGAAATACTACTAATTCTTTTGTTTTTTACATACATACATACATAACTTCACGCCAGTTCCCTTGCGGGGTAGGCACGAACAACAGAGCGCCATTTAGGCGTATTCTTACACACCTCACTTGCTTCTTTGACATTCAAACTCTTGTTATACACGCTCGTATTCTTACTTTTTGTTTTTTAATTAATTAATTTGTATATAGACGTAAAAAGAGAGAAAATCTGGTTCAATCTATCTTTTACTTCAGAGAGACAACTTCAATAATATTTTCTTCAATATTATTTTTGAGGATAATTGCCTTCGTAAAGTCCAATAATCTGCCATCATGTAACGGCCCCGGTCTACCCTGATACCTTTCCACCATCACTGCTAAGTCCTGGTAGAAGGGCACACCCTCTTCTACACTCAAATTCTCAAAATTATCACGAAATCTAAACCATGTAACTGTGGAGAATGTATAACTTTATGGTCATATTTATTCTCAAAATCTTAAGAACCAAAGCTCTGTACTTCCATAAATTTTTTGGCAACTTGTGCACTAGACATTATTAAAAGCAGCAGATATATCTAGGGCCACATTTTTGAAGTGATAACTTCTCATGGGAGGGTAAACCGCTTCGTTACGTAACGCGTTACGGCGCCAGTCTGTCTGGCTTCCCTTTCTCTCACGCATACGGCAGCGGTAGGCAGGCTCCTCCTCTCTCACTCTAATCCACAGCGCTAACCGTATTTCGGTACACAAATTCTAATCTACATATTCAAGAATTATAACTAAGAATAAAATATATTTTATAATCAATAAAGGATTTTATTAATAAATAACCTTTCCTTACATTATCATATTAATATACATAAAATTTAAGTAATAACCTAAGTTTTTCTCAAGTTAACAAATTTCAATATTAAATAGTTCAACTTAGATTAGTTTAAGTAAGTTATCACTTCTGTCGGGCTTCCCGAGACGCACACGTTTGTTTTTTTTTTTTTAATTTTATTGACCTGTATTATCCTTTAAGTACTTTGTCTGCGATATGACTTAAATAAATTTCTATCATTATGAATTTCAGATAGCATACGTGTATCAGAAACTTTATTTTGAAAATATAAAGAGGTGAGTCAAACGGTGCCAGGTTTTGTTTGAGCAAGTGTAATTTTTTCATTGTGTAAGTAACCTCGTCTGGTTGTAATTTACCTACCGGTAAAGTGCATGTGGCATTTTATAATTATTTAGGTGCCATTTTTCTTGGCTATGGTATTCAAGAAATAAAACAGAATGACAAACACCTGCAGAGTTTCAGGTGGGAACTCGAAGAGTGTTCCAAATTTGTAATATTATATTTTTTCCCTTTCTAGCTGCCTTTTTATCGTACCAGTTTTCCCAGCCCGACCAAACCGCTGTCGCTGGGCAGTGTGCCTGAGGCTGGCAGCATTACCTCGCTGAATACATACACTAATCCTTTGAGCGAGGTTACAGCCTTTCGGTCGCCTGTGGTCTTGACCTGCCGTTTTTATTGTTATTATTATTAGTATAGATATAGATTTCAGTTACAATACTGCCAAGAATATTCCAGAAGTTCCGGTTGTTCCAGAAGTTATATCAAGAAGAGCGAGAACACAACAGAAGATGAAGCAAAAATTGCCTTGTTAAGCGAAGTTGGTTTGTGACCGTCACTAACGGGCAGTATTAACAAAATTTGCTCGTTTTGACGATCGCAAAATGAACTCGCTTGACTTTATCCCATCGAATTTACTGGAAGAAAATGGAAAATCATATTTTTATGGCCGATATTCTTCGACTCTGAAACACCTTTGTTTCTCTCATTACATTCGTCACTTATTTGTCTCTTTTTTAAAATTATTGACTGAGTTCGGCAGACAGGCAGACGGGCCACCTGATGGAAAGCGGTTACCGTCCCCTATAGACATTAGTATATAACACCACCAGTGTTACTAATCTGCTGACGCTCTCTAAAGGAACACCTGGCCACTAACGCCGGAACATAAGTGAAGGTTATTATGGCGGCACACTTTAGACTAGGGGTGGTAGTCATCCAGTCGGGCCAAATACCCTACCACCTAGCTGTGGTTGACAGACAATCAGTCAGACAGATTGGCAGACAAAAAATCCAGCATGGTTTCTATGGCTATGTTTACAATTGCATAATACAAACTATACGTCTGTTGGAATCTCCAACAAATAGTTTATATTTATTTGGTGCGGCATAGTACTGGCCACCAAATATACTGAATGTTTGAATTTAGAACATAGATAGATGTTCTATTTTTTATTGTATATTTTTTCAATTAAAATCCATTGATTATCTATGATCCACTGAATTGTATCTAGTACATTTGAGTTTTTGGTGGGAACTGAAAGGAGACGCTGTGCTGTGCAGTTTTATTTTCTAAAAATGTGTAAAATTACTCTAAAATGAACAATAGTTGTAGGATATTGATAGTTTTTGAGTAGTAATTATGTGTTTGGTGAGAAATGTGAACTATATAGCCAAATGTGGCCTTTTGAGTTATCACAAGAACTCCGTTGAATGGCACTAGCTGATTACCTACAGTTCAGCTGTGCTACACCTAGGCTTAGGAAAATGAAGAAACTATATTGTAAACTAAGATCTGGCTTAAAGGCCTAGATGCCAAGCCATAAACTTAAATGAAAAAATAAAAAAAATATTTAGTACATTGGGAGTTTTTGGCGGGAACTGAAAGGAGATGTTATGCTGTGCAGTTTTATTTTCTAATAATGTGTAAAATTACTCTAAAATGAACAATAGTTGTAGGATATTGCCAGTTTTTGAGTAGTAATTATGTGTTTTGTGAGAAATGTGAACTGTATAGTCAAATGTGGCCTTTTGAGTTGTCACAAGAACTCCGATGAATGGCACTAGCTGATTACCTACAGTTCAGCTGTGCTACATATAGGCTTAAGAGAATGAAGAAACTATATTGTAAACTAAGATCTGGCTTAAAGGCCTAGCTGCCAAGCCATAAACCTAAATAAATAATACCTAGTACATTGGAGTTTTTGGCGGGAACTGAAAGGAGATGTTGTGCTGTGCAGTTTTATTTTCTAAAAATGTATAAAATTACTCTAAAATGAACAATAGTTGTAGGATTTTGATAGTTTTTGAGTAGTAATTATGTGTTTTGTGAGAAATGTGAACTCTATAGAGGCTTAAGAAAATTAAGAAACTATATTGTAAACTAAGATCTGGCTTAAAGGCCTGCCAAGCCATAAACCTAAATAAATAAATACCTAGTACATTATACCTTATCGATAAAATCGTCATATATTTCGCACGAGCAATTTATTTCTTATCTAATTAATTACAGTCCGTAATTTAAGTGTTTAACAAGGTCTTTGTATGTCACAGTTATATTCTTCAAACTACTGAGTTTTCTATATGGGCGAAATATGACAGAAAGTTGTGGTCTGTATAGCGTTACACACTAAAACCGTGATACACCTAAAAATTAGTGGTGGCAGTCAAACATGTACAGAGGGTTGAAATTTTCCTTTATGACTTTTCCCAAAGTCGTAAAGATTAACGGCCGTATTCATGTTGAGTTACAATAAGTTTGAAGGCTAATTTAAGAATCATAAAGAAATCTTCAAACTTACTCTAATTCAATATGAATAAGGCCGTAAGTAGATTTTTCATATAGTATAATAACCTTGAATTGTTGGTCATTACTTTAAACATTTTGTGATTCATTGCAGCCGTTGTTATTCGATTTATGTCAATTCATTGCCATTCATGCCAGGTGGTAGGGTATTTGTCCGACTGGATGGCTATCGCCCCTGGTCTAGAGTATGCCGCCATAACAACTTTGGGTTGTGTTCCAGCATCAGTGGCCAGGTGCCAGTTTCACCTTCAAGGACGGCAGCGCATTGGCAGCACCACTGTTATTGCTAATTTCCATAGACGACGTTAACCACTTTGCATCACAGTTGGGCCATCAGCCTGTCTGTTGAGCTTCAGTAATAAAAAAAAAGAAAATTCATTTCTAATACATAAATCTGTTTTTGTTCTTTCTTGTTAAAATATATCTGAGTTTGCCAATTAAGGTTCATATACAAACTTCTGATAACGAGGATGAAAAATAATAATAATAGCCAGGCAGACACAGAGGTTGTATGTAAGCTAAGCTTGTGTTAAGTGTTAACAGATACAAAGGACCACTCTGGGGCAGATCCCAGATACTCAGACCATAGTAAATAACGAAAAGTTCATTTACATACATACATACATACATAACTTCACGCCAGTTCCCTTGCGGGGTAGGCACGAACAACAGAGCGCCATTTAGGCTTATTCTTACACACCTCACTTGCTTCGTTCAAGTTCATTTACGAACCTTATAAATTTAGAAAGATGATGAATACTTATGGGATATATTATCAGCGCGTTCCATTAGTAGCTCACAACGCCCAAAATGTTCTGTTAGTCGTTCCACAAGGCGACCGCGCTCGTTGTGGTCGTGGCTAAAACTTCACTAATGACGTCATCATTTTCGATCACACAACGCTCACAACGACCCATATCAAGAGGTGGGTCGAGTATCCGTTCCACTTGGGTTTACGATTGTAATTCCGGCAAGCAAGTGGAACGGGAAAAATCGCGGTCATGAATGTGGTCGTTGTAAGTATCTAATGGTAGCCCTTGAAGTATGCAGGACAAGAATTGAAGCTTACATGAGCGAAGCTAAATGAACTGATTGTCGTAAAAATAGATATACTATGTATATCAATAACCTGGCGGAAGATGGATTTCATTTCATCCCAGAAAATGGGATAGGTCTTACGGAATTATCGATGCGAAGTTCACACGAACGAAGCCAGGTTGTAAGCTCTATTTGGAAATAAGGCGTATGACATGTAATTTGAATGTGTGTACTTAATAAATTGTTTTACGAATATCTATTGCGTTTTATTTTTGTGTAAATAAATTCCGTAAAATTCGTTTATTTTGTCTTATTTTTAGAACCAATATAGTACTCTAATACCTACCCATATATATAAAACCAAAACGCATTAGAATCGGCATAGGTGACTAACGGTCTTTAACTAATTTGCGTTTCAAACGTCGTAGTTTCAAATCCTGGCCGAAAAGCATGCACCACCTATGTAGCTTTCTGACTGGCAGTGAAGAAAAACATCGTGATGAAACCTACACATCGAGATAACCGGACATGTATAACCGTGCCTAGTATAATATTCATTCACTTTAATATCGAAGGCACATAAAGCCCGAGACCAGCAGTGGGACGATTATGAGCTGATATTATTATTATCATCTTGACCAAAATTAAGTCCTCTCTCTCTTTCTCTCTCTGGATTAGCTGCAGGATACAACGCAGTAATGGATATTGCATGACCATCGATCAGTTTTTATATCTTACTATTCACTTGCTTCACCATTGGTAGAAATTTGGCATTACTTGTATGTAGCTTATGTCAAAATTTAACCAATCGCAAGGTAAATAGACGGTTAGTAACATATAGGAATCGGCCACAAAAGACTAGGCCAAAAATTACCAAAACTAAGTGTGACTGATAATCTCAGGCATGGTCTATAGATAATTTTTTTTTGAAAAAAGAAACCGACTAAAGAGTAACTAAAAAGAAAAAAATCTTGAAGTCGTTGCGAAGTAACACCTAAAAATTACGACATTTTGCAAATTTCTTACTTTTATGTATCACTAAAGGGACCGGTAGACGGTGCTTGCCCTGAAAAAATAAAAATTCTATCGATTCTAGTGCCTCCTACCGATTTCAACTGTGAATCTAAACTATACGGGGACCCACTCAAACACAAGAAAAAAAAACATCAAAATAGGTAAAGTCGTTCTCATTCATTTTTATTTTATATAGATTTAATAAAAATTTTATGCAATCCTTTGTATTTTTCTACTTCTGTTTGTCTATGCTTTGGTGTACAATAAAGAGTTACCTTACTTTACCTTTGATTACTAAAACGTCCAGTACTTTAAGCACATACATTACTTTTCGCGGGGCGCGTAGGCATAGGTTAAAAACCACAGACGCATGCGTATCCATCAGTGAGCGGTTGATGGCTGAAATGATGATGATGATTGAAGTAAAAATATAAGCGAGCGGGGGCGGCTTTTTCAATTTTTGCTCTCCCTCGAAAAAATTCAAGATTCGGGGCTGCATTGCGCAGATAAACTACGTAAATTTTACGTAGAACAATCTGACTGGTCTTTTTTCAAAACACTGCATTTAGAACGACAAAACAAAATATAATTATGTAATGGCTTCATTAGTAACACTAGTCAAAATATCAAAACAAACAAATTTATTTTAATCCCAAATTCACTGATATAAATAACAAAGTAATTAGTGTAAGAAAACAACACTATGGAGCATTTTGTAAATGGTGTTCTTAATGCTAATTAGGGAGAAATACTTAACGACTCCATCAAACCTATTTAAACTATAATTTTTGAAAATAGTTTATCAGTTGCCGTGAGCTAACAGTGAAGTGAAGTAGTGCAAAAAAAAAAAATCAAGGTGCAACTTTAGTTTTTTTTTATAATGTTGCATTTTTTAATTAAAATATTGGCATAAGTAAGTAATTCATACTATTTTTACTTTGTACTGATTATTATAAAAGCGAAAGTAACTCTGTGTGTCGCTTTCACAAAAAAAAACTACTGGGCCGTTTTTGTTGAAATTTGGTACATTATATAGTCTCGATACGGAAAATGGACATAGGATATTTTTTATTCTGGAAAATTTATAGTTTATTAATTGGTAGTCGGAATTTTCTGGGGATGAATAGAGCATAGATAAAAATTTAATGCAATTTAACTTCTTTGATTACTTTCTCTCTAATGGCCAGTTACTATTCGTTCGCTTGCCTTACCATCGATAGAAATTGCACATAACTTTTAAAGAGCTTATGTCAAATTTTAACCGATAGTAAGGCAAACGAACTGTGGTAATAAATGAACTATACAAGTTTGAGGCTCAGTGAATCCATGCTGAAAACCATAGTTTTAAATGAATATATCGAGCCTTTACCGTCATTTTATCGTATGCGACATTTGGATCTAAGAAGTTCAAATGCCTTTTGCAACAAACAGCATTGTTGCAAAAGGCATTTGAATCTATTATTTTCTTTTAAGAATTTCAGTTTTTGATTCAGTAGGGTCTGATCTAAGACTGAAAGTCTTGAAATAAAATAATAGTTTAAAATACCTTTTACATCAACATGTATACTTAGGTCCAAATGTCGCTTACGATAAAATGACGGTCAAGGCTCGATATTTCATAGATATTTAGAGTATGTTTAAACGCTTCTTTAAGAACCATAAAGAAGCGTTCAAACTTACTCTAACTCTCTATGAATAAGACTGCATATTCTTCCTCGAGGGTTAACTTGCAATATAATTTCTAAACTATGATAGAATTGGGAAAGTTAAAGGCCCAATAAGCTGCTAACTCCTATTTGACTTGCTGTGTTGTATCAAAATGATCTTTAAGAAAAACAAGTATATTATATCTTTAAGCGATATTGCTGTTTTAAGGAGAAGAAGCGAAAAGAAAATTTTCATTAATGATGTAGTCATTTGTTAATTTGTATCCGTTCAGGGCCTCGAGTCTGTAACTCAAATTGACAATCGAATCGAAATGCAATCGTACCTTTTGACAGTTTCGGTAGTCTGTAAAACATCTCGGCTCAATATTGAATCAATTTTGATTTTCCCCAGATTGATTTAATGTGAATTTTAGAGACTATCCGTAGTCTCTAAAATTAGTATTAGTAGTAGTAGTCGAATGGATCTTAACTCACACTGGCATCGTTATTTTTTTGTTAAAGTTACAAACTTAGTGCCCTGTTTGGGGTTACGTTAAAGATAAATGCCACGTTTTCATCTGGGATAATGTTAGTGTTAGTGACTGTCACGAAGATGTAGCGTTGGATTTAATGCGTTATTCGAGATGCGACATTATTATTAATTGTTAATGACGTTAAACATTGACAGATAATGTATGTATATACATTCATTAATGGCGTTATTTTAACGCTATAAACAAGATGAATTAGGCCACTAGTCACTAAAATGATCCCAGATGGGGCAAGCACATTAGAATGCTGAAAGTGTATACTACGTCATAGGCTACGTTCCATTACATACTCACAACGACCAGGTTCACGACCGCGAGTTTACCCGTTTGACCTGCTTGCCAGCGTTACAATCGTGAACTGAAATGGAACGGTTATTCGACCCACCTCTTGACATGGGTCGTTGTGAGCATTATGTGATCGAAAATGATGACGTCGTTAGTGATGTTGTCGCCACGACCAGAACGACCGCGGTCGCCTTGTGGAACGGCAAACGGTGCATTTTGGGCGTTGCGAGCTACTAAAGGAACCCCCTGATAGTCTGTTAATGGTTTCAGATTGTGATGGAACAATGAAAATTTAAAGAACACTGATATAATTATTGTATAGTATTTATTTTAAGTAGATATTGTCCGGCTTTTTTTCTATCAAAGCCGTACAAATTTACTTTAAATAACGCTATTGAACACTTAGTATTAACCGTCGTGCCAGTTTAAAAAATTGTTCGTGATTTTAAGTAGAACTTGTCCGGCTTTGTATTTATTCAAAGTCGAACTTTTCTACTTGAAATTAAGTTCAAATATTAATATGGAAGACTAGAAGAAAATAATGAAAAAGTTACTAGAAACTCATACCTACTGCCGCGACATTGAGAGCACAAGAAGAATATTTTGACATGATTTTAAGTAGGTATTGTCCGGCTTTTGTTTCAAGAAAGTCGAATGAATCCTGCTTTAATTTATTGTCAAAAGAAACAACGGGAAATTGTTTATTTCTTTATTTTTTGGATATTATAAATGTTGATAGTAATGGCAGGTAATAAGGTAAATGGAGCGCTGAACTCTTTTTTGAATAGCCGGAAAGTGTCTGTAAAGGCACGCCTGACTGTCCATCAAGGGGTGTTGATGCCAACACGTATAGTGCTGAAAGTTGGGTATGGCAAATGAAACATGAATGTAGGATAAATGCAGTTGAAATGAGAGCTTTGAGATATGCGAGGTTACATCGAATGATATGATAAGGAACAGTATGATAAGGGTACGTTGTGGATTGAAAGAAGATGTAAGGACAAGAGTTGAGAAAGGACTGTTAAGGTGCTTTGGACATGTAAAGAGAATGATAAAAACAAGTTTATGGAAAGAGTGTGGGTGATAGAGTTGGAGCTGGCAGACCGCGAACTGCTTGCCATGATCAAATCGGAAGAATGGCCAGGTAAAAAGCACATATAATAAACGTGTATGTATAAAGAGATTGAAAGTAGATGAAGCGAAAGATGCATGTCAAAATCGTAGCAAATGGAAAGCCATCGTCTCTGCCTGCCCTTATGGGAAACATGCGTAATATTATGTATGTATGTATAACGATATGAAGTAACCAGCTTTGGCACCTTACCTACCTACCTTATGCGCTTTATTTAAAACCTTAAAACGTTATCGGCGTTATGTTAACGAATAGCCACATTAGTGTAGATACATATGTCATCTTTCAATATTGTAATAATAGCAATGTCACATCTCTGCGTTTGCATTATAAACCCATCGCCATAACGGTCTATATCTGTAACATTATCGCAGATGAAGCCCATGATTAGAAGATGAGAAGTAGAACACATAAGTTAATATTAATAATTTATTGTAGAAAGAAAAAAAATAGCCGATTAACTAATTCTAATTGATTAATATTAGTTGTAGGTTTTCTTTAATGCGAATCTGGTAAACAGGAAAATGGCCCGTTCACTGGAGGAAGAAAGAAAGAAAATCATTTTACTCGGGACAAATTACATTGGTGTAGTGTAGGTATAATTGTTAACAAATTTAAAACTAACATAACATAATCTTGTCCTGAAAGGAGCTAAGGAAAGTGGTTACCGTCACCTATAGACGTTTGCAAATTGCAATACCTGTGGCCAATTCTGCTAATACTGTACACTAATTATCAAGTCAAAATCGCCGGACACTATCGTCTCAATCGTAGGCTTGTCTGATTTGAAAGGGAGAAAGAAAAAAATATTTGAAGAAATAGCGACGTACTTACGTTGCTACCATATATCTTAAAAATAAAAACATATTTTGAGAATTTGTGCGCCGCATTTTCAGCAAACAAGATTTGCACTCAGCTTATTGCTGTGCCAACATAATATCCGACACAACACTGATTTTCAGAGCAAACCTTCCTTTTGATGTAATACGATCCGAATATTTTATGAATTTAATTTAAAAACTATTTAATTTGTAAATAATATAGAATAAACAGTACAAATATTTTGTTAACTTTATGATTTAAATAAAAAATGTAACTAACTCATGCTTGTCCATATTGTAACATGCTTGTATGTATATTGCGCATAACAACATGTATCGAATCATCTAATCGAATATGATCGGACACAGCGATTGTTTACTATTACCACGTCACTGGCATGAGGCAACAAGTCTCTCTTTGGTATAACCTATAAATGGTTCATATTATATCTTACTGTAACATAAACATAATAAATTGTTATTATATTCTACTTACCCACTATATAAACTAAATATAAACAGGTCATGTCCCTAAATGATTCGTTTTGCAGGTAAGTTATCAGGTTCTTTATTTCACGTAAATTTATCACGTAATGAAAATATAAATTGCAATTTTTAGAAGAAGAGTTGAAAGCGTAATTTTGAATCAGAACAACCAGTCCACGCTACATTTCAGTATTCTGTTAATTCCAATTGCGTGACCGTGGCACGACACTATCTATAATACTCCTATTATAAAATTCTAAACATGCCTTGTCTGTACATTGAAGCTATAAAAAAAAACATCTGGAATGTACTATATACACGATGGAGAATACGACGCAATTTTATTTAGATTTCTTGTCTGTTTATTTGTTTGTTCGGGATTCACATAAAAACTATTGGGCCGATTTCGATGCGGTTTACACTGATCAACAATAAATTGTTAACGTTATAATCTGCGCGCTTTGAAGATGTTCGGGTGCATAAAAATTGACTTTTTTCCGATACTGTTTTCACTAAAACGATAGCTTATATTATTTTTTAAATGTTGTGATACTTTGTGTCCCGGGATCCCGCAGGAATTTTAAAACAAGCGTGGACGAACAGCGGGAAAATCTGTATCCTTATAAATATTTATAAGCGAAGACTCGCCAAATAAATGTCTAAAATTTTTGCTAGCATTTCAATATGCGTATCCGTGCAAAAACGGAGAAAGAATACAATTTCGACTACTAAACAAACCACAGCCAGGTGGTACGCTACATGCCAGTCAGGATGGCTACCACCCCTGATCTGAAGTATGCCGCCATAACAGTCTTGAGTGTTCCGGCATTAGTGGCCAGGTTCCAGTCTCCCTTTAGAGAGCGGCAGCACATTGGTAGCACTTTTGGTATTATAAATGTCCATAGGCGGTGGTAACCATTTTCCATCAGGTGGGCCGTCTGCCTGTCTGCTGAACTCATGCAATAAAAAAGTACTGTTATTGCATTATAATCTCTTTTTTTGTTGCTGAAGCACAGCAGACAGGCTCTGGGTTCAACTGTGATGGCAACTGGTTACCGTCGCCTATACTATAGGTGCTGTCAATGCACTGCCGGCCTTGAAGGGGAAACTGGAACCTGGCCACTGATGCCGGAACACAACTTAAAGTTGTTATGGCGGCATACTCATGCTAATATGAGTAGAATCTCTAAAAAAGAGTAATCTTAACTATGCTCAGGTATAAAAGATCTTGCATGGAGTACTGTTCTCACCTTTGGGACGGCTTAAAGTACCAGCTTGAAGTACAAGCCAAGAGGTTGATTGGTAGCGACCAACTTGTCAATACAAGGCTTCAAAGCCTAGAGCAACGCCGGGTTGCTAGTCTATCGGTTTTTTATAGCATTCATTTCGGAGAGTGTGCGATTGAACATTTTGACTTGATTCCTTCTACATCATTCTATCTTCGGACTACAAGGCGCTCTGGTCTGCGCCATCGGTTCACAGTGGAAACGCCACCAGTGTGAATGAAACGTTCCGCCTCCAAGTTTCTTCTACGTACGGCAGAGTTGTGAAATGCACTACCAGAGTCGGTGTTTCCCGAAAAGTAAAATCAGGGTATCTTCAAGTCTCGTGTGAATAGGTACTATCTTGGTAAGCGAGCTCCATCTTCGACCGCATCATCATCCAACATTAGGCGTGATCGTGGTCAAACGTAAACCTATGGGACCCATACAGGTAAATACTCAGAAGACTGACCATACTGATCCGTTATTCGATTTTAATTTATATAAATTGTGTAGCTACCTCAGTTTGTTGCAGATGATAAGGCTAGTCAACATGAAGAAAGAAGAACATATTTTTCTGGTCTTGATCTAAGTAGATTTTATCTGGCTTTTTATCATATAAGCCGAATTAAGTCTGCTTGAGTCAATGCTAGAAACATTACAACGACTGTCAGAAGTTTTCGATGTACGAAAGAAGAACGTTGCGCATTTTACATAGGTGTTAGGGTGTAAATTATAGCGAAAAACTTCATAAAACAAAGCATGTTATTAAAATATTGCAATGTTAATTTTATAGTCTGGCTAATTAAAGTAGACTGAAAAAGTGCAGCAAATAAAAAAAATAACAATATGGCGACTCCCAATTACCAAGTCTTTATACACTATATAAATAATCATATTTTCTTTGAATTCAGCGTCTTTCTTCTGTTGCTTTTTCTGGAATTTGGATATCATGCATAAATCTTGTTTTATTCATGTTTTAAGCTCGTAAATGCTAAAACTCAACTACACCAAAATAACAAAAAATGACAAAAACAACGACAATGTTTTGATAAAATGGCATTGGCATTAATGTAAGAAGTTTCTGAATACTTTGAGTGTCTATTTTCTACTCGTTAGCCAAACTTTAGCAGTGGATAATATTTGTGAGGTAAGTTCGAAAGTTGAATGTAGTACATAATAGTAATGTGTATCTAATAATTGTGACGTAAAAAATACATACATACATACATACATAACTTCACGCCAGGTCCCTTGCGGGGTAGGCACGGACAACAGAGCGCCATTCAGGCTTAACGTAAAAAATAATTTCACCAAAAAACGAATAGTTACAAGGCCTTGCATTGACGCCATCGATATTATGTGAAAAAAAAAGATGGCGGCGTCCCAATGAACATATGTTTTTTTCCACCAAATTAAACTGGCGTCACTGATTGGCGGCGAGAGGCTCTACAATGTCGTAGGTATAAGTAGATCTCGTGAGGCTTTTTACCTATCAAAGCCACATGTTGTCTACTGATATTAATGGCAGAGTATCGTCATAGTTTTTGGAGGGGACTTGAAGAGTTGACATGATGCTGCAGTTTGTAATATTACTGATGATACTTGTATAGTCTGACTGATTGATTTAAGCAATAAATAACCGATTCCTTTACTTAGCGACCGTTAATTATTTTTTAAATTAAATTTAATTTTTATTTATAATTTATTTTAATATTTTTCAAAAATATTTTTTAATTGCCTTACTGTCGGTTTAATTTTCACATAATCTCCATAAAAGCAATGTGAAAATTCAACCGATGGTGAGAGAAGGTGATGGCCGGTTGCTATATCTTGCGACCGTTCATTTGCCTTACTGTCGGTTTAATTTCAAATTCAAATTCAAAATAAATACAAAAGTTTTGATTCAAAATCAGTTTCACTGGTAAACACTTTTAGAAGGTGATACATGTAAGTCAAAATTTAAATCTACTTCCTATTCTATGTACACCGCTTCGCAATGTGTTATCCATGTTCCAAAGAGAAGAAGCGACAAGAAACTCCCCAGCAACACGTCTAACTAAAAAAGTTTTTTTCATTAAAATTATTTATATATGATCTCAGGATCTTTTTTTTAAACACGTGTAGTAGTTGTAATACAATATGAATTTTAAATTTGAATTTGACGGTAAGGCAAGTGATGGTCGGTTCCTGTATCGTGGCGACTGTTCATTTGCCTTGCTATCGGTTGAATTTGGATAAAAGCTCCATACAATGATACAAGTAATGTCAAAATTTAACTGTGATGGTAGAGCAAGTGAATGAACAGTAAACTATGGGAACCGACCAATTGGCAAGCTTTATTTAACCTGTATCATATCTAATTTGTAAGAAACTAGTTTTAGTTGATGATTAATAATAAAATGTTTTCGTTCATTCATCTTATTAATGTTTATTTTCACTGATTACAGTCTATTTCAAATAAGGGAGACTGTACCTTACACGGCGGGATCGGTAAGCCGATGGCACAAACCCACAGGGTAATTTTTGGCACTTAGGTACTTACCTGATTACTCCAGCCGGCGGTGGGAAAGGGAACAAGGGGGAACACTAATCCGTCAGTATTTTAAGGGAAGGGCGCCCCTTGAGAGGAAATAAAATATTCTACTAAACTACTACTACAAGGGAACACTACGGGGGATGGATAGATGTCTGTCCAAATACACTCGCGCCTCGTCCTTTTCACTTGCTTACTGAGTATATTAACTTATCATCACTATTATAGTCTTCCACTCATTGGCGAGTATCTACAATTCCCGATAAAATCAAATATATGCCGCGAGAGCAATCACTTCGTGCGTCTTCAAGGCAAATCCGCGGCATACCATCTTTTCGAGGCGATAAAAAAAGTGCCTCGTATGGATCGCGTAACAATAGAAAATCGGCGTATGTTCGAATTCGATATTTGTATTTCGAACACACAGACCGTAGGGGAGAAATTACGTAAATAGAGAAAAACAGGTAAATAACGTGATTCTAAAGATTACTACTACAGAATATATATATTTTTTATTATTAAAATCAATATTTGTTTCGTTTTATGGCTGTGTCAGCTATTCCATCACTATAGACTTTAACGGTCTTATTCGTAGAGAATTAGAGTAAGTTTGAACGCTTTTTTATAACCATAAAGAAGCGTTCAAACTTACTCTAACTCTCTATGAATATGTCCGTGTGTAAATTGTGGTTAAGTTTTATTTATTTATTTATTATGAATTATTACAAAAATTCGTCTTAAATCTAAAAAATGCTCATGCTAAATATATTCCCTATTATAGGTGGTCAAATCATGCATTGTCATATTTTATAAAAAGGCAGTTGGTTAATTTGCATATTAAAATATTAATTATTAAACAATAAAAAAATTTAATGAAGAAACAATAATTAAACATACTTAATTTATCTGATATTATTTTGAAGAATGTATGAGGACTGTCATTAAATATATCGAAGTATTTAGATTTTGCAACATATTATGAATTAATTTTTTATTTACAATATGTTGCACAATTTTGTTACCTTTGTCTCAAAGTTTTATACAATTATATGTTTGTTGAATGTCAACTTTATTAATAAAAATTAATTGTCGAATATATTGAATTATGAGCGCATGTTGGTAGTAAAATAATAATAAAATAAATAAATGTCATTTGATCTAACTAAATAATTCTGATACCCGATAAAAACCATTTCTCAACCAACCATGGGAATAATTTTCTTTAAAAGTGTTTGAGAGGTAATTCTCTTATTGATGAAGGTATTCGATTATATACTTTTATTGTTATTATTGGTATATTTTTGTGACTTAATGCAGTCCTACGCATAGGAATTATTAGTCTAGTTGGGTCTCTGTTTTCTGTTTTATTATTCTTATATTGAAATTACAGACCAAGCGCCAAAAAGCGAGTGAAGATTGAGATGTATTCCGACATCTCGTCATTTAAGATTTAAGAGTGTTTCCGTTTAATTTTATTGGGTGAATGTTATTTTGTCGTATTTTCTTTCCTACATACATACTAGGGTGGCGCAAAAAACCGACTTTTATTTTTGAGTCTCGAGTGAAAAAATGTTAGTTTTTGATGTTTTAAGAACTCCCTCCAAAGGACAGCTCAACATTTTTTTTTAAGAGGTCACTCCAAATTTTTTAAGATTTCAAAAATCGCCAGACAAATTTTTTATACAATTTTTTTCTCGTTATAGTATAATTTTATAAACCAAAAAATAATAAGTTTCTGAAAGTTTCAGTTCAAAATTTGAATTTTAAAAGGTCGCTCTAGTGCATTACTTTAGATTTTTTCGAGCGAGCCTTTTAATATTCATATTCCATAACGAGAAAACTTTGAATAAAAAAACGGTTTTTGGCGATTTTTGAAATCTTAAAAAAATTGGAGCGGCCCCATAAAAAAATTTTTTAGAGCTGTCCTTTGGAGGGAGTTCTTAAAACATTAAATACTAACACTTTTTCACTTGAGACTCAAAAAAAGACGGTTTTTTTGCGCCACCCTAATACATACATACATATTATCACGCCTTTTTCCCATGGGGGTAGGCAGAGACTATAGATCTCCACTTGCGACGATCCTGACAAACAACTTTCGCTTCATCTACTTTCATTAACCTCTTCATACATGCACATTTATTTGATATGTTTTTTACCTGACCTCGTTTTAACATTTCTGTTATTTGATCATGATGTGTATGTACGTCGTGGTCTACCGGTACCAACTCTACCATTCACAATACTGTCATACACTGGTTTTGTGATTCTATTTTCATTCATCTTCTCTACATGCCCAAACCACCTTAACATTCCTTTTTTAACTCTTGTAACATCTTCTTTCAACCACAACGTTCCCTTATTACATTATTCCGTATCATATCATTAATGCTTACCTCACATATACTTCTCAAAGCTCTCATTTCGACTGCGTTTATTCTACTTTCATGCTTCTTCTGCCACATCCAACTTTTTTCTTTCTTGGAATTATAAAATCACGAAATTCCCCCTACACTACCCGGTAAGTGCGGCATGAGTGTATCAAATCACAAAAGCGTCCATCACCTCACAATAAGGAAGTAATCACTTGTGCACCGACCATAATAGATGTGGATCATCAATCACGTATATCTACACCTATTTATTCATTGATAATATCGAGGGGTCAAAGTCTATTTGTTTTAAACGACTGTAACACCTAGAACAGCTCAGAAGGGTTTAGGGCAAGAAAAGAAGAGCAACTCGTTACTATAGTTTTAATAAGTGAACCGTACGGCTCAAATACAGTAATCACATTGGGGCTGATGCACATTTTTAACACGTTTTCCACTAAAATTCTATAACACTTTCCCACTAGCTATTTTACAGCTCAAGAAACCTAAGTATTTCCTTTGTGATTGGCAAACCGATAGTAGATTGAAATTATTGATAAACTATTTTAATAAATAAAGATTATAAGTGACAAAGAATTTGTTACATTACTGTTTGAGAAATTCAGATAATATTTTTAAAAGATATTATATAAAATACTATATTTAAATTATCTTAATAAAAAAATAGAACACACAAAAAAAAGAACTAGCGGTTCTGCCAACATGAAACTAAAATGTAGCAAGTTCTCTATGTGGCTATAATTGTCTACAGTCAATTATGAGACTGAGTTATAATCTACATAATTACCACATAATATTTGAAATAATTACTGTTAGGTACATATAATTATGATAAATTATCGAATCGTGCCTACCCCGCAAGGGAACTGGCGTGAAGTTATGTTGTTGTTGTTGTTGTAAATTATCGAAAATTACTCTATATAAAATTGACGTAAAAAACTGAATAAATGAAATATACCAAAATTACTATTCAATTAAGGAAATAGCTGAATGCATCGTTCACAAGTGTTTGAAAATATATCTATACCGTTCGGAAATAAAGAAAGTACCAACAAAAACAATTATAAAGATAAAAAAAAACACTAATACGCAAAGTAATTAAATTGAATGTAAAACGACATTTAAAAAAAATAATGACCCAAAAAGTGCATTATGAATAAATTAATCGTAGATAGATCAAAAAACATAATATCTTTTTCTTTTTTTATTGCAAGAATTCAGCAGACAGGCAGACGGCCCACCTGATGGAAAGCGATTTCCATTGCTCATGGATATTTGCAACATCAACGGTGCTACAAATGCGCCGCTGCCCTCTTAAGAGAACCTGTAAACTAATGCCGGAACACAACTCAAGGTTGTTACGGCGGCATGCTCTAGACCAGGGATGGTAACGATCCAGACCGGCAAATACCCTACCACCTGGCTGTGGGTTGTTTTGTCGCCTCTTACGACAAGCCGCAGGCAACTGTATTCTTTCTCTTTTCCTGCAGGATAAGAAATATCTCTAATAAATAGCACTTTTAATTTATCTTAAAGTCGAAAATTACACCATAGACCTCTAAAGCACTTCTTCTTTATTTTTACTTTACTTGAAAGGCTTTTTTCTGGTAGCGTAATGGCTAGCGCACGCGTCCCACACTTAAAGGGCGCGGATTCTTCTCTTAGGCAGTTTTCTGACCTAAATAAGCATATTGTTAGAATTACCACATGCTAACAACGGCGAAGGAAAACATCGTGATGCAACCTGCACAACAAAATAACCGATGTGTCAAACCTGCCAAGCTGCCTTGGACAAGCGTGGCGGGTATACTGTCCGTTCCCCCTATAATGGGAGGCCCGAGCCCAGCAGTAGGACATTTATGGGCTGTCATTATTAAAAGGCTTTTTATTTTTACTTTCCTTTTCTTTTTTTTAACTCTTACATCAAATTCAGTAACATTAATATTTTACTAAATATTTCGAATAAAAAAAACTTTTCCAACATGCGTCCTTAGAAGCTTTAATAATTGCCAGTAACACCAGCTCAGTTAATTGAATTAAATTCAATTTCTAACAGGGAACATCTTAATATTTCCGCAGGATGTGACCTAAAGAGGAAGTACCGTTTCAATGAATTTTAAAATCCTTTGTCATATCTGTGTTTAAAAATTAATGTGGAAGAGTTCACAATACTCTTTCGACCTGATTTCTTTTTCAGAATAAACAGCCTTCAAAGGTAGTCTTCAGGCGAACTATATCGCTGCTTTTATTTGACACAGATCTTGAACATATCTTGAAAATTTACTTATTCAGGAGAAACGTTTAAGTAATTAAACTTCTTAGTATATTAAAAGTTATTGTGCATCCGTTTGTAGGGTTGTCTGTTTGTTCGGGATTTACGTAAAAACTACTGGGCTGATTTCGATGTGGTTCTCGCCAATCGGCAGCAAATTCTTAGACTTGAAATCGGCGCTGCTTTTTATCATTGGGAATCGCGCGAGACTTTCTATGGAAATTATTTAAAATGGCCAGATTAAAAAAAAATCGCATTCCATGTTATTTTTTCACTGTTCGATAGCAAATTTTATGTAATAAAATATTTTTTATCTTGGGAATCACACTAGAATTTTCTCGGGAGTTGGTCGGATGTGTGTAAATTAATTTATTCTGACACAGTTGTCACTAAAACGATACATTCTTTTTTAAATGGTTTTTAAATCCCGCGGGAATTACAAGTCAAACATGGACGAAGTCGCAAGCATATCCGAATTGAACTATATAAATATTAACAGAGAGCTATTGGTCATATTAATACTAGTCTTTAAATTCATTTTTGTATTGGTGTATAATAAAGTGTTATCTATATTTTAGTAAGTAATTATAATAAAATGTAGGGCGGCTTTGTGGCCTTGGGTGAGTAGCGATACCTTGGCCCCCGCCTCCGTGCTTGCGTAGCCAGCCGGTGCTGTGTGGAGATCGTTAGGGCTAAGGCTCACTTGAATCTGGCTTTAATTAGGCCGTTAATCACTTCCACCCCTGGAACCTTCCCGAGGTGGAAGTCATCAATGGCCTAACGTCGGGAGTAGTTTTGGTGAATCCGCAGTCCACATCTCCACACCCCTTAGCCACTCACACCCAAGTTGCCCCTCGCCAATCTTGTACGGCATTTTTTTTTTGGGCCCATGCAGGGAGTGGTACGCCACCATCTGCCCATTTTTGTATGATCCCCGAAGATTGCGACCGGTAGATGCCATAGTCCCCATAGGCCCAGATTCCTAGTTCCATTAGCAGTGCAATCCAATAGACAGGTAGGTTTGTTATCATTTCCTATAATAGTCCTACACTAGCCGGGGCTTGTCCTTGGGTGCATTATTATATGGTGTAAACAGGTATAATCGCAGGTCAGTGTCACGCCACGTTTAAATTAAATTTGTCAAAGGGCCTCTACGTGTTGGCTTTGCCATGGCCCCACACAAGATCTCTAAAAGTCCGAGCCATTTTTATGGCCGTGGTCTTAAAGACATATAAAACAGTTTATTGCTGTGCCGGCATAATATGCGACACAACGCTGATTTTCAGTGCAAACCTTCCTTTTGGCATAATACTAAAACGACCCCAATATTTTGTGAATTTAATTTGTAAATAATAATATATAACTGCATAGAATAAACAGTATAGATATTTTATTAACCTTATCATTTAAATAAAAAACATAATTTATGCTTGTCTATATTAACATGCTTGTATGTATATTGCGCATAGAAGCCTACTTTATTACATATTTAAAGCCCTATACGAATGGGTGATTGAGTGCTATTAGTGGTGGAGTAATAGACATTTTTTTATGTAAATCCATATATCACAGAGGCTTCTGAAACTAATCTGAACTAATAAAGATTCTCGAAGACTATTCAACGCTTCGTAAGACATAACGTGTTACTTCTGCTTTATAAATCAGGATAATGAGGAAAATAAGTAATAATTTACATTATAAAATTATTTTAGTACCTGGTTTCTTATTTCTTTATAAATATTTTATACAGAGTTTTTTCAGGATTTAATGAAGTTTTAGCTAAAATAAAAAGTTATTGTTTCTCTGATACACACTGATCTGTGATCAATCTGATTCACATACATACATTGGCAAATAAAGAAGCAATTTTCAGTATAAATATAATGTAAATCTGCAGTTATTAGGTATTATTTATTAATAGTAATGTAAAGCATACTTGGGGCGACCAGTCGTGGGTCGGCGACCGGTTGGCCGTCCTAGATATCGTTGGTAAGATAGACTGGAGGCTGACCTGATCGAACTTCAAGCCCATAACTGGGAAGATAATGTCCAGGACAGAAGAGAGTGACGTACTCTTCTTTCGGAAGCCAAGACTTACTTTGTGTCGCTGAACCAATGGAGTTAGTTAGCTAAATCTACGGTAGCAATGAAAGCTATGGTATCCAAAAATAAAGGGAGTCCCACACCCGCTAGCTCAATGGAATAAGTAGATAATGTGGGCACACTATTTAAAGCTAATCAAAGTTTGTTAAGAAGTAGTCAGCACCCGCGCGCGGTTACAGTCGGCGCTCGCGCAACTGCGTCCGCCATGTTGTTTTTCACACAGTTTCATTTCAAATTTCGAACGTGCCGGTCGTGTGTTCAGTTTGACAGTAACCAGTGACAGTTACAGTTGGATATTTCTTTTTTTTCTGTTGCGTGGTGAGTAAGTAACTTAAGTATAGTACAATGCTTTGAGTTGTTGATTTGAAATTACTTTATTGCTAGCGCCTTGTTCCATTATTCACTTAATCATAGAAATCTTATGACACCCATTTTCTTAAAAGATAGGCAGAGATGTTGTTTTATTCTACGACTTAACTTGAGATAACTTTTGTTTTCTTTGTTTGGGATTCAAACTAAGTTCTTTTTATTAAAAAAAGTTAAGTACTTCCTAAAATTTTAATATTTATAAAACATATAACTAGGCCCTATTTTCTCGTGCTGAGTGAACGTTACTATCAGTTATAACCTGGCTTATCTTACAAATTGAATGATTATCTATGGTAAACCTCCAACTCCATTTTAGAATTCCTCTTGGGTCCGTAAAGCGGAAACTGTGAAGTCTTTTATCTATGCAGAAAACTGGGGTAGTTTTCGCGGGGCAAAGTTTCGAAGTTTTCAAAGGCGTAGAGTTCAGTGTAAGTTTTAATAAAACCAATTTCCCGCAAGGTATTTAATTTGAAAAGAATTAATAATTAGAATATATACCGTAGTAGCTTACTGGTTAAGCACGCGTTCCGAACTGAAAAGGCGTGGGTTCGAATCCTGGGCGGAAAGTATACATCACTTAAGCAGTTTTCTGACCCAATATGCATATTATTACAATTACCACGTGCTAACGATGAAAGCAAAAATCGAGATGAAACCTGCACGTCGAGATAAACTATGTATCAAACCCACCAATGCGCCTTGGACAAACGTGGCGGGTAAGGGTAAGTTAACTACAAAATTCTAATTTTACAGAAGAGGTGTAAAAGATAAATTGTTAATAACTTTTATAGTTTTTATATTATTACTATGATTTTTTTACTGTGCTTTTATAACTGTGATTCATTGTGTATTTAAATAGTAAATGTAATATATTAAATTTCTGTTATAATGTAGTTGATTCAATATACGCCGTTTGAATCATAGTGTTACTAATCTCACACTAGTATATGCGGTATGTGACTAAGGATTTTAAAAAAACATTTATTGGTATTTCTTTTAATTTAACTGTATGTTAATGAAAAATACATAAAACTACAATAAATATAAACTTTAAAATAAATTACAAACTATATTATATTAAAAACTAAAACTAAATAAAAAAGGGGTAAAATACCTAAACAACAACTAAAAAAACACTGTCACTTACCGAATTTTTTAAATTAATTTGTACACTAGCAATTTTTCTATATTATGTTTCTAGATTTGGTAAATTATACTAAAAAGTATGGAAACGTTTTTAAATTATCCCAGATACGCGCATTTATGGACATTTTCAAGCGATGTACTGTGTGTTAACGAGGGGAACCACTGCCGGGGATAAGGCGGGTGTGGAATTTGCCACGTTAGGCAATAGCACCGTAATCAGGAAGTGCTACTGCCACGTCACGGCCAGGAATACCCACTAAAACCCTCGGTGTTCATTCCTTTGCTTTATGCCAGGGCCACAGGGTATATGGCCATGCCGTTCCTCAAGCGATGTACTCTAGTGAAACTTATGCTTACTCGCGACACCCCGTCTTATTTGTTCGACGTATACAGGAGTTACTATATTTATAGAATACGTCATACTGGACCTTCGTGTTACAAATCACCCCACGCGTAAAGAGCCTGAAGATTACGGGGGATAAAGACAGTCCCCGGGCAGTGGATGAGGCCGTTGAGCCATCGCCTGCCAGGGCTAGCGGAGAGGCTAGGTCATGTACCCGTAGCCCTGGCACAAAAATAAGAACGGAACATTCAGGGGTTTTAGTGGGTATCTCTTAACTGTGGAGTGGCAATAGCATCTTTAGTTCTGTTTAGAGGTTAGTGCTACTGTGACATGGCGAAGCCCACACATGGGCCGCGATATGTCCCCCTAGGGCTTGAGCGGTCTATGGTCCTATGTCTTCAAGCAAAAAAAAATAATTCGACGTACGGAAATCATAAAGTCACAAATTGTACCTGTATACGCCAAATTATCTTCGAAACTATTTGTATTTTTTTTTAATTTTGTGAGCAAGATAAATAAGGTCTTCTTATGACCAAAATTAAAAAATCGAAATATCTAAAAATGTTAGTTGCCTTACTATACATAGAACCCCTCGATATAGGTAATCGTTATATTTGCAACGCTCTATATATTAAGGAAACGTAGCCAGCCTTCTGGGCACCTTACCCATAGAAGACGGTGATCTGGGCTCAGTATTCTACTTATAGTCTTGAGGGACTATGAGTAGAATACAATACAAATAAGTTAAGTTTTCTTGCATTGTATAACATTTATAATTTTTATAGTGTAGGTAATAAATTACTACATACATACATACATAACTTCACGCCAGTTCCCTTGCGGGGTAGGCACGAACAACAGAGTGCCATTTAGGCTTATTCTTACACACCTCACTTGCCTCTTTGACATTCATAACTCTTGTCATGCAAGCTCGTCTGTTCTTAAGGCTCCTGACATCACCTTCTGCTAGTACACGATCAATTTGATCATGGAAGGTGTGTCGTGGCCTTCCACGACTTCTGCATCCATCCACTTTTGCATTGTATATCTGTTTAGTCATTCTTTCATCATGCATTCTTTCCACATACCCGAACCACCGGAGCATTCCTTCACTTACCTTCACCCCGACACTCCCTTTCAGACCAGCTCTCTTTCTTACTTCGGTATTACGAACGCGGTCCGCGAGCGTCACTCCGCAGATTTTGCGCAGTGCTCGCATCTCGACCGCGTTTACTCTACTTTCATGCTCTCTCTTCCATACCCAACTCTCGCATCCATACGTGAGCGTAGGTACCAGCACCGCTTTGTGTATGGCGAGCTGGGCCTTCTGGCTGAGGTTCTTAGCGCCTAAAAGTTTACCTAACGCTCCATTCACACTATTCCCCAAATTCACTCTTCTTTCTATATCAGCGGTGTACCTTCCAACCCTGCTATAAGCACATCCAAGATATACAAACTCATTCACTTGCTCTAGCATAACATCATCGACCATTATCCTTGCATTCGTTCTGGTTTCTTCTCTTTCAAACACCATAACCTTTGTTTTCTTCGCATTCAAATGTAAGCCTCTCGCCTGACAGTCATCTATAAATATAATAAATTACTAAGTTGTTTTAAGTTGTCTTTAGCAATTAAATTGTTATTTATAAAATTATCAGTTTGTATGCCCAACGTAAACAGTATAGTTGTTTGCTTAACATAATAAAATGGCTTTCTAAGCTGTATGGCAGTGAGCCGTGGGCTTTACTTAAGGCTTGTAGTAACGCCAACGTCCTTGAGGATTTTCGGTACTAATTTATCGGGCGATAGCGGGGATTCCATAGACGATCGTTTTTCAAATGCATTAGTATTTTATTGTGAATAGAATAAAGTAGTATTTAGAAAAATAATAAAACTAAGTTATTTACCTCTCTTTTGTAAACATGTAGATATTTTTTCGTACTATTTTTATAAAATAATAAAATGGTTTCATGTCAATAATTTGAAAGTTATTTAGTGAATTTTTTTCTTAATTAAAATCATCTATAGAAAAATCACGAAGAAATCACGTTACATCTCAAATCGTGAAGATTTATGCTAAATTGTTTTGATAAATTATTGATTAGTAACAAAAAGTTGTTTGGCTTGCACTCTATTTTCGAACTTTTGTGGCAATAGGAGCCTTATGCGACAAAAGCAGGAACTGCGTGTCGCGGAGACGAGTATGCTGCGGTGGTTGTGTGGTCTTACAGAAAGAATGCGTAAGAGTACTTTTTTTGACGAGGAGAAATCATTAATGAATTTATCACTGTCAAAACGTGTGGAGACTCACTGGCCCGTTGCCGGAATAGCCATTAAAACTCCCCATGTTTCTTCCATTCGCCTATAACCAAGGCCGCAGGAAGTGGCTGTCATCTGCTATACCACTTGGAACGAATTCGGCAAATACAAGCCAAAAGGCTTATAGGGGAGTGTGCATATAGGGCCGTCTTTACCCGAGGGTGTAAGGCGTGCCTGGCACCTGGACGCATGGACCTAGGGGCCGGAAGCCGTTGGACTTCAATAAAAAGTCATTAAAGAACTCTCAACTCTCTGTTAAATGTATTACACCGATGTATAGACTACATTTTCCTGTCAAAAATCCATATAAAGTAAAATCCCTACAAAATACAAAAACAAACGAAGAGACGAAGGGGCGGACGTGACGATTGGGTAGGCATTTCATTTATGGCAAAATTGGAACCTTAAAAATGTAACATAAAGAAATTCTTTTTTTTATTGATGCCCTGCCTTTTTTATTCGCAACCTGGTGCTCAATATGATCAAGACTACCCTGGAAGACGTCTCTGGTTTAGGGTGTGGGGGATTCCCTAGGAAACTCCCGCATCCAGGACAGCCTTCAGGTCCATAATATAACAGATAATCTGCAAGAATTACCTACTTTATTATAGGAACATTTAATCCTCGATGGGTTAAAAGCATTTTTTTTAATAGCCTTGGTTCAGTAAAATATATTCCACTCTGTTAATCATTATTTCAGTTAAATGTCAATCTGTGGTCTAAAGTTCTGTAAACTGTTTATTTTCATTATTATTATTGCCATATACATTTCATAATAATATTCTGAGATTATATGCTGTGTATATGTGTAAACACATAACTTTAATTAATTAATTGCATATACAATTATAGATATACTTATGTATATGAAATCACTGTGTGTACTATATCACTTTCTCTATTTTTCATCCTCATTAATTTGAATATTTTTATTTATTTATTATTAAATTAAATAATTATTTTATACGGGTCTCTAGGTGATATGTGTAGACTCCGGGGTGGGCACTGAAAATCAGTGCTGTGGCGGAATATCTTCCGACACAGTAATGTACTGAGCCAACCTCATTTGCCGAATTGCGGCACAGAACTGTAAAAATATTTCATACATACATAACTTCACGCCAGTTCCCTTGCGGGGTAGGCACGAACAACAGAGCGCCATTTAGGCCCATTCTTACACACCTCACTTGCTTCTTTGACATTCATAACTCTTGTCATGCACACTCGTCTGTTCTTCAGGCTCCTGACATCACCCTCCGCTAGTACACGATCAATTTGATCATGGAAGGTGTGTCGTGGCCTTCCACGACTTCTGCATCCATCCACTTTTGCATTGTATATCTGTTTAGTCATTCTTTCATCAAAAAAAATAAAAAATATTTCGTTTCGTTTATTTTGTCTGTGTCGCATTTGGCAAATAAACGTTTTCTTTCTTTCTTTCCAAATAATAAAAAAGTTTGTCTTCTCTAACGTAAGCTTCTATATACATGTACAGACACGCCATTGATTTTTCTCATAGCCATATGAAATGTCGATTATGTTCGTCGCAACAACAAAACACTTCTGTGCGGAGATCGATACGCACTTGGTCAATTTTTGTTTTGTGGTATTTATTAAACCTCTATTCACTCCAGAAGCAACTGGCGCTGTTATTTGTCTATTGACTCTCTCATTAGATGACGTTACATTTAGACCACTTATAACGTTATGAATCATCGTCGTATCATTTCTGGTAGGCATTACATCCAATTAACGAGCCGTTGGTAATTAATTTTCCATGATTATTGTGCTGCTTGCTTATAGCTGACATGAGGTTTTGGCGAGAAATAGTTTCCAGATTGTAAATATCCCCATAATCTCACGTAAACAGTACCGTTCGGTGCTGAAAGCTATTTCAACACTGCACTGGTTTCTAGTGCTCACCGGACACCTCTTACGGGCGTTTCCTATATCTTACTATTTATTCACTTACCCTAAAATCGGTTGAATTTTGAAATTACTTGTATGTAGCTTATGTCAAATTTTAACCAATAGTAAGGTAGATGAACGGCAGATAAAATGTAAGAACATCACCATCAGTCTATGTATTTTCTTGAGACGTGTATAAAAATATTATTATTTAATTTAGTCAGAGCAATAAGTAGTTGAATATAATTAAATTAAACATAAGAATAAATATAATAAGCATAAACTTCAATCATTCAATTAATTGAATACCATTTAGTTCTTTCAGTTCTGTTTCAACCAAATTGATTCAGTTTTGTTGTTCCGTCTGATATTAGCATTGCGGGTCCTCATTTCGCATTTTATTCACGAGAAAAACGCCTAACTTGAATAATAAGATGAGCTACTAGTTTGTGGGTCAGTCACATTGTCAGTGTGCTTAATACAGGTCAACTAGAAATTGATCACATTTTTGAAAGTTTCTGACATTTAACTTTCTTTCATACCTAGTTGGCGTTATCTGAAAATACATCGCGCTATGTTTTTAATTTCATATGTATACCATAAGTGTAATATTTTACCTCATTAAGGACTTTCGCAGTTTCGTCTCTTACAGCCATGACACGTTGCGAAACGACAGTAAGATAGTATAGATCCTTCGGCTTCATAATATTATTTATTATACTTTGTATTTGGCAGGCATCATTAGATTCAACCCATTTAATGAGTCATGACAACAGTTCAGTTGATGTAATGTCCTCTAAGGAGCTCCGTCGAGCGCCTTCGCTCCGGGAAGACGCTCGCTGCAAATCCCCCGGTAAAGCTGTGTAAGGTCTTCGGACCAACAGCATAAAGTCAAGTCATCATAATCTGCTGTTTTATTTAATCAGTCTAGGTCATCTAGTACACCGTACCTTTATTAGTCTATGTACAATACATATTATATTTATGTTTTTTTCTTACACGAGTTTTTGGCGGGAATTGAAAGGAAATATTTGGTAGTTTTTCAGTAGTAATTATGTGTTTTTGTGAAAAATGTGAAATGTATAGTCAAAGTGGCTTTTGTCACAAGAACTCTTTGAATGGCGTCAGTCGAAGACATACATAAATTCAGCTAAGCTATATGAAGACGCATACATCAGATTTGGCTGTATGGACTAAGATCGTGTCTGTATTATCATGTATTATTGTGGCTTCGTATAGTAGCGCAGTTGAATCGTAGGCTACAACTGACGCTATTCAACGGAGTGCTTGTGAAAAGTCGAAAGACCACATTTGGCAATACAGTTCACATTTCTCATAAAAACAGATAATTACTTGTATATTATACACACTGAATATTGTTCATTTTAGAGTAATTTTACAAATTTTTAGAAAATAAAACTGTACGACACAACGTCCCCTTTCAGTTCCCGCCAAAATACTCTCTTTGTTTACAATTCACATTGACTACAGATAAGATAAAATATTGGCAGGAGACAACAAAAAATAGTTCATAAATTCTAGACATTATAGCCAGGTTATAAATGTTATGTGTAGAATGTAGATATGTACTTATGTGCAATGTGCAGTGTACAGTAACATTGTGACACTAGCAGTGACGTTTGAAATTTACAATCATGTGCTATTTAACCAACTACAGCATATCCAACTGGTTGTGTACTGATTCTAAAAAAATATATATTTTATATAGGTTCATTACTTTGTCTAGTTACGTTTTAATTAAACTTTAGGTTGTAAAATTGACGGAAAAACACTCATAAAATGTTTAAAAATCAAGGAAACAATAAGTTTTCCTTAACCTTATAATAATGATCTGAAAAATTAAGTTAATAATTATGATTGCAAATATCCTTTATTTAACCGATATAAACATCGAAGAAGAATATTAAATGAATGACAATCGTCCAGTACAGCTAGATAGTTATTTATAAAGCCAGTTAATTAGCAGTTGTTCACAAAATAGCCACGGCTAAGTTATCACCCACTCTGCCAGCTGGTTATGGTTGTCGAATGAAACTGATAACTGGTTGACGGTTTAGCCGATTCACGGCTAAAAGTTTAAGACTTGGCTATTACTACATTTAAGCCAGAAGTTATAAATTGAAAGTCCTAATTACTGTCTAATTCAATTATGACGGTATGGCTGACACATCCTATAGAACGTAACTTGTAGCTATGTACTTGACCTATGAACTAGATACAAATTATAATTACATAGAAATAAATTATTGCTTCGTACTATTTAACACATTAAATATTATAATTAAATGCTCATTTTCGATTTCTTTTTGATGAAATAAATGATTAATAGGCCAGTAACAACTTGCATACCATAGAGTTTTATTAGCTTTTAAAAAGTATATTATCAATGAGACTCTCTATTCTAAATTCAAACAGGGCGTATTGTGAAAACTGTCAATGAACAAATAAATGTAAGAAGCGACACTGTTTACGCGGCAACACTTGATAATGCGGGGTGGTAACTCGACCGGCGATAACGGGGGCAAAAGTTAAAGATGAGCATTTATAAAGAGGTACTGATAATGTTAACGCGACAGTGTGATGAACTTGCGACCAATGTAAACAGTTGCCCTATTTATAGTTAAGTTTACCCCTGGCATTGTTTAGTCTGCGTCTTAGAGCTTGTAATTTTGAAAATCGAAATGATGTAGGTATTCTCTAATTGATAATATATGAAGTAAACTATTTTAGTAACATATAAAACTATATTTAGTATACTTTTACATGTTACTAGAATAATAATTAGACTTTTTTCTAGTTTGGGCTCTCGGTTTTTCCATCATAGTTATTTATTGTTTACACTCATGTGTTGTGAAAAGCAAATAAGTTTTAATTAGATTATGAAATAGTTTATTAATACCAGTCTTAATTAAAATGAAAGAAAGAATATAGAAGTATACCAATAAAAAATTAGGTAAATTGAAGAAAAAACTTCTATTTATATACTCTAACTATTTGTATACTTTTTAAGGTTCTTAAAAAAGTCTACAAACTTACTCTAACTTAATATGAATAAGACCATTATAATATAGGTACCTACGTCTGTTTGTTCAATCGCATCTATATAAACCTAGAATTTTTAGAGACTAATGATTATGACATGCATACACAGAAAGAGCATGATGGTGTAATACTTGCAACAACTCAGAAGGGTTTATGGTAGTAAAAGAACAGCAACTGGTCACAATACTTTATAATCAGAGAACCTTACGGTTTTAAAACATTACAGACACTAACTTTTTACACTCTACAAGCATTTTAGAACACCCTCGCCATCCCTCCAACAATTTTACAGTAACTGAAACCGATAGCGGATTGGAAATTGATAAACTATTTTAATTAAAGGGTTATGCATAACAAGAATTTAATACATTATCGTTTGGATATTTCAGATAATATTTTATATAAGATATTGTATAAAATATTATACTTAAGGTTTCATATGCAATAAAATAAGCCGAACACAGTATAAATTTATCGCGTCCGCCAACATGAAAATAAATGTAGTGAATACCGTCTATATACAATTGAGAAGTTTGAATTATAATCTGTATACAATTTTCACACATTACAAAGGATAAATATTGTAACAAAATTATTGTAAATTATAGACAACTACTCTATACAAAACAGGCGCTAATCACAGAATAAATAAAAATATAACATTACTATTCAATTAAGGAAATGGCCGATTGTTTCGTTTAGAAATAAGAGGGTACATAACAAAATTAATTATTAACTTTAAAAAGAAACAGGACCAGAACAACTATCCTACTAAATAACTGTAACAATAATTTACAAAGTTACCTTATTTTTCCAAAATGACCACGGAACCCTAAAATAGAAAACTTTTTTTTATGGCTGCAATGCCGAGTATGTGTATATATAGTCACTGGAAATTGCCTATGTTTGAAACCTCTGGTCATGTTAATAGTTATATTAAATAAGAAAAAAATATAAAGAGATATTTATGTTGTGTGTATTAGTATTAAAGCTTGGATTATGGTGAAACTACGCTTAGGCTACGTATTTCTCATGTCTGCAGAACTTTTCTTTGTGTGTTTGCTACCAAGTACACTTACCTAATTTACGTGTAAATAGTGTCATTTTGGTATTTTATATTAAAACACTAGCTGACCCGGCAAACTTCGTACCGCCTCAGAATCAATAAATAAAAAACCTTGATTTCTGAACGACGGGACGAACATCAAATGTTTGACAGGTAGGAATAGCTTCTAAGGGGAAGCGAAATTGTTGTTTTTACTATATTCCAAGCATTTTTTTCATGTTTGCTCACCTTTTGAACCTTCCCTGGACTTCCACAAATAATTCCAAATCAAAATTAGCCAAATCAGTCCAGTCCAAATTTAAGGCTTGACACCGCTTGGCTCCTGAAATACTGATCACAAGTGGGTCGATATCATAATATTTACATGCAGTATTTAAATCATACTTGGTCATACTAGAAATGAATCGTGTCTGTAGTTGGTAAAACTTAAAGATATATTAGTTATATTATATTACTACATACATTTTAAAGTATTTAATTACATTTATAATTTAGTTTTATTTTCTTTCAATATTTAAATAATTAAAATGGATCTTAGTATAGAAAATTTTGATATTAAAAGTCAAAGTTCAACTCAAACTAAAAGAAAGCATGAAAAAGTACGAAAAGAATTCCTAAATAAGTAATCAAAGAAAGTTATAACTTTGAAAGGCCCGAACGTCTGGCGTCACGCCGAAATCCCGCGCTCCTGGTCATTCATCCCTACACCATATGTGCGCGCACGCATCTCAACGCTACACATAAATTAATATCGACACGTGCACTATTTGCATTTTATAACAAGTTAAGGTCTGATTGACACACTCAGAAAGCTTAGAATATTATAATATTAAAAAAATAATAACAGCCCAGAAATGTCCCACTTCTGGGCTCGGACCTCCCACTATAGGGGAACAGTATACCTGCAATGATTGTCCAAGGCGGCTTGGCAGGTTTGACACATCGGTTTTCTCGATATGCAGGTTTCGTCACGATGTTTTCCTTCACCTTTGTTAACACGTGGTAATTGTAACAATATGCACATTAGGTCACAAAACTGCCTAAGTGGTGCCGTTAGGGCCAGGATTCGAATCCGCGCCCTTTGAGTTTGGAAGCGCTACCCATTATGCTACTATATTTTTTTTTTGGCCAGGGGAAATCCGTTTGAGGACTAAGCCGCGACAGGCACAGAAGCCTGGGGGGATGTTCGCGACCTGTGTGTGTGTGTGGGATTCGCCAGATCGGGGGTGGCACTAGCGTGCCCGGTCAGAACCGGTGCCACGCTATTGCCACTCCCCACTTAGGGATACCCACTAAAACCCCTGGGTGTTCGGTCCTGCGCCTTATGCCAGGCCTACGGGAAATGGGCTGCCCGACTCCGCAGTGCCCTGGCAGGCGTGGGCCCCCCTCACTGGGCCTCTTCCTATGCCAGGGGACGTGTCCCCCGGCTACTTCTTGGTCTATTCCAGGCGTGGGGCGGTCTGTAACGCGCCCCACGGGAAGAGAGATGAGCGCGCGCGCGGAACACTCGCGCTCTCATCTCGACGGCATGTGCGGGTGAGTGACAACCCCTAAGCCGTTACGCTACCATAACTTAACGAATGATAACCCTAAAAAGCAATTAAGCTAATAAATTTATAATCGACATTTTTTTATGAAAAAATTATAGTCAGGTTGTCACTTTTTATTTTATTTTGTGGGTTAAAAGGCCTTGGTTGACAAGTACGATTCCGATTTTTTCATTGAAATTCTTTTGAAAAATCTCTTCGCCGTTGTACCCTCGTATGCAATGTTTGTACCCCAAACAAGTAAGTATAAACAAAGACATAAAATGCTATACCAGGGAACATGGTCGTTTTCATTCCACTATAGATATCTCCGGTTCTTATATTTTACTAATCGTTCCCTTATCTTACCATCGGTTGAATTTTGACTTTACTTGTGTGGAGCTTATTTCAAATTTTAACCGATAGTATGATAAGTGAACAGTTGATAAGGAACGGGTCAATCATGCTAATTACACTATGCTTACTCCTACTCACTACTCCAGATGGAGCAGTAACATAATACTTTTAAAATTTAAAACTTGGTTGCTAAGTTGCTAATAATAATAAGAAAAACAGTATATCGAGTAAAATTATGTAACGGGTAAGGTACATTCATCGTAAATTCAGGAATTTTCTTTCTAGTGTAGTCTGTACATGCAGTCCGCTCGGCCACTCGCATACTCTAGTTCTTCAAATAATTTGGGTTAGAATGATTAAATCACACTTCAAGCAATCTGTACAATTAACGACAGTTAAATCTATTCGAAGCGATTACCTAAGTGACTCGATGTTATCTAGATTCTAAATGCACACCTATTAGAAGAATTAGCTTACATTTTATTTTTATTTGTACATAAAATTAATATCTATACTCTGATTTTTAATTACCTGGACTAAATTGACAGCTGCGATCGACCATATTTTGATTCATAAGTGAGTTGCGTGAGTTGAATCCTACAGAATTTTTATAGAAATTCTGTAGGATTCAACGCACAGTGGTGAGTTGCTCCAAATTTGCAACATAAAAAAGCTATTTTATTTTTCTTGTATCAGTTCAGCAGGCAAGCAGATGGCCCACCCCGATGTAAAGCGGTTAACATCGCCTTTGGACACTTACAATACCTAAGGTGCTACCAACGTGCTGCCGCTCTCTAAAGGGGGATTGGAATGTGGCCACTAATGGCCGGAACACAACTCAAGTTTGTTATGGTGGCATATTCAAGATCAGGGGTAGTAGCCATCCATCACCTGGTTGTGGGGTATTTTTGTCGTCTCTTACGACAGACCTCCTGATCGCAGGAAATTGTATTCTTTCTCCGTTACTGCACGGATAGAAGGTCGATTGCAGCTGTCATTTTAGTCCAGGTAATTAAGAATCAGAGTAGAACTCATTTTTGTAATAATGAACAAGAAAAACTTAAGAAAAAAAACCTAAGAACCCCTAATTCTTATAAACTTCTATGGCTGGGGTCGAATGATATTTCACCTATCCGGTCATCCTATTTTAACGCAGCTGATATCTGGTACTTAATTAACTATTCAATTATGCATAGTACTATTTTAAAGTATATGTATAATTTAAAAACAGCATTTACTATTTTATCATTGAACTAGAATATAGACGGAGATCGCTTGGTTAAGTTTTTTAGTAGGACCAAGGACTGTATATATAGGTTATATTTTTGAAATAATAATGTTTATCCAAAAAAACCGATATTTTCAATATTTTTGAAACGTAAGCAGATTTTAAGTTATAAATTTATTTAATTCTATTTATGGAAATAGCAAAAACAGAGGACATTTATTATATTTTTATATTTGTATTTCTTGACTGTGTATCGTCTGAGTTTGCACGTACTTTTGTAATTATGTCTGAATAGAATAGAATACTTTATTGTTAAACTGTGTACATAAGGGTAAATAGTATTATAATATATAGAATTAAGAAACAACGGTCGGCCCGATGAGAGCGTACAATAATGTTTGTTACATAATTAGGTATAATTAACAATTATGTCATGAAGTAATTAATAAATAGGTTTCATTAATTCTTGTATAAGCATATTACCTTTTATAGATGCATTTTTTTATGTTTTATATCTGTTTTCGAATTGCTATCCTCACGTAATTTTTTGGATACGCTAATACATACAAAATTACATATCATCACGCATGTTTCCCATTGCTGTAGGCAGATACGATGCTACGATTCTGAGAAACACTTTTCGCTTCATCTACTTTCATTATTTTTTCATACATGCACGTTTATTTAAGGTGCTTTTTACTGGAAGATTGCCTAATCTAATGTGGATCATAAAATATCTATATTTTTTTACAAAAACAACAGCAAATAACGAGGTCATAGAATTATGATCCGACAATTCTGTACATTACATTAGTCTATGGCGCACGGATGCGACCAATTGAGCAATTAACTCGAAGATGTCAGCCATTCGTTGGGGGCCATATTTCATCGCATGTGCTCACCAAAAGGGCTTTTGCGGTATACTGCGTGAATTGAACTTGGAATTAATGTTATGAATTTAAACATTTTTAAATTGTTCTTGGAAGTTCTAGGCAGAAATTTAAATGGTGACGCTTTATATTGCGGTTCTATTTTCAAATAAATTGGGCACAAAGCCGATATTAAAGCTGGTCGAACCTCTTGCGGTTTTATTTTCAAATAAATTGGGCACAAAGCCGGTAGATTACAACTGGTAGAGCCAGACTGGAATGATTATTATCTTGATTACAGCATATTCAGCAGGCTCGATCGGTGTGATACCATGCATTCATAGAATACCGGCAAGGAAACGATTAGCTTTGAGTTAATTATATTTTTTGGGATGAGTGAGAGTTCCGATGGCCCTGTAGAAGAGTATGCCTGTCTAGCAGACACACTGATGAGGTGGTTTAATTATTGTGGACTGTATAAAAGATAGATATCTAGATAGATGCTGGTTTATTGGTAGTTATAATATACAATTTATGGTCGTCCGTCGCACTAGCCGTCGTGCGGGCGAGTGTTTCGCGATCCCACGGCAGCCGCCGCCTGCGGCCCAGCCGTGGTCGTGGGGCGGCTCCTCCTCCTCCGCGCGTCTCTCCCCGTGCGTGCTCCAACAGCCCATTTCCTCCCCCTCCCTCTATCCAATCTTAGAAAGAAGCAAGAAAGAAAAATATTTATTGTCGCAAATAAATGCACATACATAAAATACAAGGACTTTTACTTATAAATAGATATAATATGTACATACAAAGGTTGCCTGGAAGAGATTGCTTTTAGCAATAAGGCCGCCCATTGTACTACCTTTTAGTAAATAAGTTTTTTTGTGTATTTTTTCTATTTACCTAATGTTGGTGTACAATAAAGAGTATTGTATTGTACGTACTTAAAATTCACGGCAATAAGGTCAGCATAATGCGGTCAGTGTGCAGTGGAAAAACGAATTGCAACGGACAAGTGGAAAAACGAATGGCAACGGACAAGTGTCAAAACGAATCGCAACAAAACTTTAACTTAAACTTTTACGGGCAGATTATCAATGTACTTGTCCAATTTGAAAAGCCCGTAAAACTTCCAAGTTAAATTTTGTTGCGATTCATTTTGCCACTTGTCCGTTGCCATTCGTTTTTCCAATTGTCCGTTGCGATTCGTTTTTCCACATTGCCATTCTTTTTTTAAATATTTAATTGACATATTACTCTTTCTTCCTTCTATATTCTTCCTTCTTCTATATAATAATAATAATAATTGTTGTATGTAATTGAAGACCACGGGCCATAAAAATGGCCCGGACTTTTGGAGGGCTTGCGCAGGCCCACGGGAAGGCCAACACGTAGAGGCCCCTTGATAAATATAATCTAAATGTGGCGTGACACTGGCTGGCGATTATCACTGTCTACACCATTAAATAATACACCCAAGGAGAAGTCCCGGCCAGCATGGGAAAAAATAAAATAAATGTTTAAAATTTTGGCAGCTTTTCAATATTCATTATGGCCATTTCAGCTAATGGGAATACCAATTTTGAGAGGATATTGTGGATTTAATATACTCGTAGAATATGAATATTGGACACTATCGCAATGGAATCGTTTAGAATATCTTCGCACCGTCAAGATATCAAAATAGCAGAATTGGGTCTCTGCCTTACTATTTCTTTGTAAATATTGCACTGCACTCTTTAAAAAAATAAAGTATTGACGAATATTCATGACGAGTACTGCCAATGAAACTTTGTTGGCGTTAACATGATGACATTTTTTTGTGAATTGCAACAACCCAAAATAACACGATCGCGGCGTCATTTTTAACTTCTTATTTATATTATTCTATTATTTTATGTATTCTATTATTATTCTTCTATCTTTAAGCTGTATGGTCGGGATAAAAATTAGCCAAGTCTTGTGTCCCGGGATATAAGCTAGCCATGTATCGAGTTACATTTAAATCCGTTATTTCCTATTCCCCTCTATGATTCTTTTACACTGTTGACACAATGCATGGATCTTGACATTCCCTGACTCATTCACTCTCACTCAAACACGCATAATTACATATTCTTGCAGCACTTATGCTGTATGCGGGCTTACAGATACATAGACAACAGACCACATCTGAACACTTGAAGGGCTCACACCAACACAATTACTTATAATAATTATACTACAATTCTTGAAGTGAAATTTCTTTAGAATCGTTATGATTTTTTGGGGTTGTCTGGAAGTCTGGAAGAAAGAGATCGCTTTTTAGCGATAAGACCGCCCTTTGTGCATAATAAGACATAGTTTTATTTAGTCTGTAAGTTCTTTTTTTTATTGGTGTACAATAAAGAGTTATTGATTGATTAATTTGAAACTCGATGAAACAAAAAAGCGACGCTAAAAAGTAATAAACACAAAGCTATAGGACTAAGCCTGCGAGAAAATGAGATAGAATACTTACATTATATTTAATAATTAAACACTATGCTCATGTAGTAGAGTTGGAGATGTTTTGAAGTTTTTCGTTATTACTTCAAATTTCGTATTTTAAATCTTAAATATATATAACGACATGAAATGAATGAAATATGAAATGTGACGTTACGAAATTTAGAATCACTCCCACCCCTTGTCGCACTTTGTTTCACTTCTACTGCGTGTGAACTGCACACACACACACAATTTATTTTCTTAACTAGCCAAATATCATACCCAACGGGTTGGTCTTGGTGACCTGTAATACAGATTTCTTCTTAAACTAAGTTCAGACAGCAGCCTCTTAGTCAATGTTGTTACTAGTTTTAAGATTCACAGTGTACTTAAAGAGGAAATAAAGAATTATATTATTATTTATGTCTGGGCATAAAAATGGCCCGGACTTTTGGAGGGCTTGCGTGGGGCCATGGGAAGGCCAACACGTAGAGACCGCTTGACAAATTTAATGTAAATATGGTGTCACACTGACCGGTGACTATCCCCGTCTATACCATATATTAATGCACTCAAGGATAAGCCCTGGTCAATGTCGGACTATTATAAGAAATGAGAACAAAAGGTACCGGACTATGGTAAGGGTATCCCGTACAAATTGGCAAAGGACAACATGGGTATGAGTGGCTAAGAGGTATGGAGAGGTAGACTGCAGATTCACCGAAGTTACTTCCGACGTTACACCATTTATCACTTCCACCCCTGGACCTTGAGTCTTAGCTCATTATTTATTATTATTAACTTATGATAAATAAAAACTTTTGAATTGGAAAAAAAAACTTGGAACTTCTTCTATCTCGACGTCTTTTAATTACAAGCACTATTTTTACTACAGTTTAACTGCATGAATATTTCCGAACGGGATATCGAGACAATTAAGCCCGTCTGGATTCACAATTACGAGTGCACATGTTGTCACCGCGTCCGCGTAAAACGATGCGTGCGCACACGATTAGGATAATGTATTATATTTATGTAATCGGTGCCGATAGATCGAGCCGTACTCACCATGACCAAATTGAAGATATTTCGAAGAAAGGTCAGGTAAAAAGCACTAAATAAGCATGTATGAATAAAGAGATTAATAAAAGTTGATGAAGCGAAGTATTTGTCAAGATCGTAGCAGGTGGAAATCCCTCGTCTCTCCCTACCATGTTTTTTTTATGTTTGTTAGTAAGCAAACTGGCAAACGGACCACCTGGTGATAGGTGGCTACCGTCGCCCATGGACATCTGCAACACTAAGGGAGCCGATGCGTTACCTACCTTGTTGAGAAAACCGCGGGGGGAAGTTCATTCCATAACTTGGACACATATGGCATGAAGGAGCGTCCGCCACGTACCGTGGAGGACTTCCAAGTGTCTAGAAAGTGTGGATGAACTCCCAATCGCCGGCGAGTGGTGCGATAATAGAATGGCGACGTAGGCACCAAATCAAATAGCTCAGCCATGTAATGTAATCGTTCACCACTACTAAGGATGTAGTCAATAAGTCTATGCAATGAGGGCCGTCCTTGCCCGGCGCGGAGACCGGGGGGCGCAAATCAATTCACTTCAATAAAAAATCGTTAAATAACATTAGGGGAGGCCAAGCGGGGTAAATTTTAGGATTTACTCGAGCGTGGCAGAATAACATAAGAGGAGAAACCTTGCACCCTATTATGTACCCCCATCATATATGAACCCTTCACATAGGGTATTTTTAATTTTTCAAAGTTTTTTTTTTCAAACCGTCAGATTAAGGAAATTCCTCCACATAATTGTCAGATTATGGGTCAGCACGACAAGGACATCAAGCTGAACCGTCTGTATATTGATCAGATGCGCTCGAGTATTTCAATGTTACGTTCCTTTTGCATTTTCAAAAATCGGCCATGACTTTTGGTCGCTTTTGGTCCAAATCGTCAGTCTTTTGAATAGGAGTTTCTTTAGGGATTACTTATCATCCCCTTTGAATATCTGACGCGCTTGAATATTTCTGTGCGATTTTTTTTGAAAAATTGTAGGTCCCAAGGGTCTGTAACCAATTATGATATAGAACTAACGTAGGACTAGCTGCGCCACTGGGCAGAAGACTATAAAGATAGAAGATTAAAGAAGAGCAAAGAAGATAAGAAGAACGAAGCAAACTAAATCTTGTTCCTAAGTACTAGTGCCGCAGGAGTGTTTTGCATTTCTCCTGCTGCTTAAGTGCTTATCAATGAGGGTTTAGAGCTGCAACAACGAATGACGACAGAAGAAAACAGTATTACTAAAATTTGTGAAGTGCAGTCTTAAAAACATTACCTATAAAGTAGCATTGCCGATAACATCAACAAATTGTACATCAAATAATATAATGGTTTCACGTTCATAATTTTAGGGTCAGAACCTATACATATATATCATGACGTAGTTGGTTCGTATACCTTATTATTCATTTACTTGTCTTACCATTGGTAGTTTGTCATTACTTTTATATCTTTTACTTCTTGTATATGTACTGCTGAAGCAAGTACAACATTTGGCATATATCAAACTGATTTTAGTTATGTAAACAATCAATGACAATATAATCTTAATGATAAATTATAAAAGAAATTTATAAATAATCGAATACAATAAAAGAAAACTTAACTTATTTGTATTGTATTCTACCCATAGTCCTTCAAGACTATAAGTATTTGTAGAATGCTGAGCCTAGATCACCGTCTTCTTGATATAATTAATAATTGTAATCGACATACAAGTCACATATTAAAATAAAATTATTTATTATTTTAAAAAATATATTTCAGGTTTCGTTGCCTTTTTCATCTACAAAATGTAGAAAATATGCATGACTTAATTATGATTTATGATTACAATATTTAAGAAAAAAGTGTTAACAAACACAACGTTGACATGAGTTACTTTGCTAAAGAAATAAGTATTATGGTGTTTTAATTTAATATAAATTATTTTGATACTGTTACAATGTCAATTCGTCACTGTTTATATGAAACTTCAAATGAAGCTTCTTAGAAAATAATTTAAGTTTGCCACCTAATCCAAAAATTTTCACCCCAAAATGCCAGTTAAATTAAAAGGACATGTCTATAAATCTATCATTACATCTGTCTTTTTGTATGACAGTGAAGCGTGGCCTGTACTCGAACCATACAAACAAGAACTGCGTGTCACGGAGATGAATATACCTACTGCGATGGGTGTGTGGAATGACGCGGAACGACCGTGTCAGTAACTGCCGCATCCGCGGCAGTCTTCATGTTCGTGACATAGCAGACAAACTGCAAGAGTATCGCTTTCGTTGGTATGGCCACGTTTTATGGAGACCGGCTAATTATGTGGGGAACAAATTTCTAGCTATGCCGCCTTCGCCAGGTCCCAGTCGACGGGGTAGGCTCAAGACAGCATTTTTAGACCTATATGGCATCGGTGCATTATAAAGCAATGGCCCAATGCAGAGGGGGGCAGTCAAGCGACGATTACGATACGATCAAGACGTGTACATTCGATGAGCTATATAGTGACGGACTTTACGCTTGTTACTGAATCGTGCAGTTTGTACTGGTTGTGTCCAATTATATTTGTACCTGTGTTATACGTGTTTGTATAGTTCTAATAAATTCTATAGTAATTCCAACGGCATTTTTAATTCGAGTCCCCCATTCGTAACAATATTTATAGCCTTTTGATTATAATACAAGCCTACCATTTACCTTTATTTAAATATCTTAGAGGTCGGCAACGCGTTGGCGACACCCCTTGAGTTGCAAAAGTCTATAGGCGACGGTAACCACTTTCTATCAGGTGGCCGGGCCCTCTGCCTGTTTGCCTGCTTCAAGCAATAAAAAAAATCCATTCAAATTTACTTGGAATAAACATACGATTGACGTATAGAAATATGAAGCAATAATATTACTCATTCAATTTGAAACTAAGTTTCCTTATAACGATTAGTTAGAAAGGAAAATTGATTTATTTTACACGTAATTTAAGTGTTATTGTACTTGTGTTTATAATTTGCTATTCAAAGTTCCAACCATCATTTTTCTAGCGTCAATCCCTGTTGTTTTGCGTTAAGATAGAGATCCCAGTCACCCTAGACTTACGTGATTTTAGGAAAGATGAAATGTTTAGGATCGGTAGTTTAATATAAACTTAGAAAGGAATGGATACTCGCTAAGCTGAAAGTGGGGCCGTTTTTCAGGTAGCAGCTATCAAAGTAGGGAAATAACCAAGGGATGATGTTTGGCCCGTCAGATTTGTCTGGCTCATTGGAAAATATTTTAAAACATTATACTTCATAATATATATATAAAATTCAGCCTTCCTAAAATGACGTAAGTTCCCATTTTTTTTTCCAGTGTCTGTCAAAAGTTATGGCCCACAGGAAGTGTCTGGCAACTGTATATCTTCGTTTATAACAATATCATATATGACATATGTAAAAACTAGCCTTGCTACTTTGACGTAAGTTAGCATGGTTATTTTCCACCTTTGATACCTGCTACCTGAAAAACGGCCCCGCTTTCAGCTTAGCGAGTATCCATTCCTTTCTAAGTTTATGTTAAACTACCGACACTGAAAATTTAATCTTTGCTAAAATCACGTAAGTCTGGGGTGACTGGGATCTCAATCTATTTGACGGCCTCTGTTGTTGAGTGGGCTAAGCCTTTACCGGCCTACCTCACTGCAACGCAGATGCTCCGAGTTCGATTACTGGCTTGATAAACTTTCCGTTATTTACTGGTCTGAAATCGGCCCCAGAGTAGTCCGCTTGTAGAATCTGTGTCAGAATGAGATGGACAATGACAGAAGGAATAAGAAAAAAACAATAGATACATATATATCTATCTAATATTTTACTTACGATGTTTTTAAGCAAATAAATGATTTGATTTGATACCAGTTACCAGTTATCATATTGTCATATTGTTTATATGTAAGAAACAAGTGTATTCACTGTTCTTTTGTGCATTATTTTGCGACAGTAAATATTTTTAGGGGTTTTAGGATTTTTCTGTCACGAAAAAGCGTTACGGCCGCGTGGGGAAGAGACACAAATTTAGACTAGACGTGTTGAGAGGCGGCATAATTTTAGAGTATACTATGGATGCGTTTTTGGTTCCGGATCCAATTCAGTTTGTTTGTTTGATAAAATAAAATGTTTAAATAAAAAAAAATTCATACATACATACATACATACATAACTTCACGCCAGTTCCCTTGCAGGGTAGGCACGAACAACAGAGCGCCATTTAGGCTTATTCTTACACACCTCACTTGCTTCTTTGACATTCATAACTCTTGTCATGCACGCTCGTCTGTTCTTAAGGCTCCTAACATCACCTTCTGCTAGTACACGATCAATTTGATCATGGAAAGTGTGTCGTGGCCTTCCACGACCCCTACATCCATCCACTTTTGCATTGTATATCTGTTTATTCATTCTTTCATCATGCATTCTTTCTACATGTCCGAACCACCGGAGCATTCCTTTCCTTACCTTCACCCCGACACTCTCTTTTAGACCAACTGTCTTTCTTACTTGGGTATTACGAACGCGGTCCGCAAGCGTCACTCCGCAGATTTTGCGCAGTGCTCGCATCTCGACCGCGTTTACTCTACTTTCATGCTCTTTCTTCCATACCCAACTCTCGCTTCCATACGTGAGCGTAGGTACCAGCACCGCGTTGTGTACGGCGAGCTGGGCCTTCTGGCTGAGGTTCTTAGCACCTAGAAGTTTACCTAACGCTCCATTCACACTATTCCCCAAATTCACTCTTCTTTCTATATCAGCGGTGTACCTTCCATCCCTGCTAAAAGCACATCCAAGATATACAATCTCACTCACTTGCTCCAGCATAACATCATCGACCATTATCCTTGCATTCGTTCTGGTTTCTTCTCTTTCAAACACCATAACCTTTGTTTTCTTCGCATTCAAATGTAAGCCTCTCGCCTGACAGTCATCTTTCATCATTGTGACTAGTGTTTGCAGTTCTGAAAAAAAAAATTCATTCATTAAAATGTACCTAACCTAACCAAATCATAATTTGCAGTAGGTAAACCTGCGAAAAATCGAAAAGTATGCTGGGACACATACATAGTAGAAGTGTTTTTTTCTTTCTGATATAGAAAATTAATAGATTATTTAAACATGCTTTTCTAAAACACATGCCAGTGCTTTGACATAGTCTAAACACAGGTTTTAATTCCGTTGTATACCTACTATCTATAACACAAGCGTGACTCGCTTAGCTTGGGGATAAACAAGTGTGTCGATTATTTATTCATTCATTTGGAGCGTCCGCTTTGGTGCCTGGGGCCGCTTTATAATTTTATTTTTTCATGCGGTCTTCAGCATGACTTATGGTGAGACCTATGCATCTTATTTTACACGACATCAAGCCAGTATTTAAGGCTACAGCTTCTAGTGGAACCTGGCGGAGGTGGCATGGCTAGACATTTGTTCCTCACATAGCCGGTTCCCGCAGTTTCATAAATTTCAAGATAATTAAAATAAGCTAATCAGGACTCTCAATTTATGATTGAAGTAAGTTTAATATATTTTCTTATATATATAAAACAAAGTCGTGTTAGTTACACTATTTATAACTCAAGAACGGCTATACCGATTTGGCTGAGAATTGGTGGGGAGGTAGCTTAGAACCAGGAGATGGACGTAGGATACTTTTTATCCCTTTGGAACCGGTAGGTGGCGCTGAGATTGGGTTCTAGAATCCTCCTAATCACCTGGATCGATTTTGGTGATTTTGTTTTTGTGTGTTTGATTGGGTTCCCGGATGGTTTAGACTCACAATTAGAACCGACAGGTAGCGCTGAGACCAGGTTGTAGAATCCTCCTAATCACCTGGATCGATTTTGGTGATTTTGTTTTTGTGTGTTTGATTGGGTTCCCGGATGGTTTAGACTTACAATTAGAACCGACAGGTAAAGCTGAGACCAGGTTGTAGAATCCTCCTAATCACCTGGAGCGATTTTGGTGATTTTGTTTTTGTGTGTTTGATTGGGTTCCCGGATGGTTTAGACTCACAATTAGAACCGACAGGTAGCGCTGAGACCAGGTTGTAGAATCCTCCTAATCACCTGGAGCGATTTTGGTGATTTTGTTTTTGTGTGTTTGATTGGGTTCCCGGATGGTTTAGACTCACAATTAGAACCGACAGGTAGCGCTGAGACCAGGTTGTAGAATCCTCCTAATCACCTGGATCGATTTTGGTGATTTTGTTTTTGTGTGTTTGATTGGGTTCCCGGATGGTTTAGACTCACAATTAGAACCGACAGGTAAAGCTGAGACCAGGTTGTAGAATCCTCCTAATCACCTGGAGCGATTTTGGTGATTTTGTTTTTGTGTGTTTGATTGGGTTCCTGGATGGTTTAGACTCACAATTAGAACCGACAGGTAGCGCTGAGACCAGGTTGTAGAATCCTCCTAATCACCTGGAGCGATTTTGGTGATTTTATTTTTGTGTGTTTGATTGGGTTCCCGGATGGTTTAGATTCGCAATTAGAACCGGTAGGTGGCGCTGAGATCGGGTTCTATAATCCTCCTAATCACCTGGACCGATTTTGGTGGATTTTTTTGTGTGTTTGAGTGGGTCCCGGATGGTTTAAATCTACAATTGGAACCGGTAGGTGGCGCTGGGATCGGGTCCTAGATTTTTGTTTTTTCAGAGCAGGACAACGTCTGCCGGGGCCACTAGTATTTTATAAATAGTAGGACATCGATTGAAAGTATTTATTGAGATTTTCAATAAAAAAAGAAGGCGGTCTAGTGGTGGCACCTTTGTCGGAAGTGGTTAGTTTTCTACTGAATATTCTTCTTTCATAACGTAACAGTTGTGTACACTTATAGTACTATCATTTGGTTGCGCTGGATCGGACTGGGCGTAACTACGTTCTAAGTCTCAGCCTTTCCTACATAAAAAGCGCGGGGCACATGGGAGGAGGGTGGTTTTAGTGGGTAGTGGTTGTTGCCTGTGCAACTTCTCTGAGTCTCCACACAAGCTCGCTTGATTATTGTTCGAATTGCCCCTTATCAAAGGGGAAAGCCTTCATGATCAACTATGGTGTAATCCCTTGCAAAGGACCCAGTATTGTGCGTAAATAGCATTTCCCCCGCCGTAAAAAAAAAAGCTATCATTTGGTAATTTCCTTTCTTTTAATATTTGACTTACGAAGTCTCCAATCCTTTTTCCTTCACTTCAATTACTTCACTTTCTTGTGATGGAGTCTCATAAATAAAACAATTTACTCCATTAGAATCTATAGCTCGCATATAAAAAACACGTGTTGGGGGAGATCAGCTATACTCAACCCGCGGCCCGCGGGCCGCATGTGGCCCGCCAAGCTTTTGTAAGTGGCCCGTCTGGCATACTAATAGTTGTACTATATAATACTAATACTAGTTACATTGATAATACCTTTGGTGTTGTAAAAGTTCATAGGTGACGGTAACAACTTTCCATTAGGTGGGTCGCAAACCTCTTTTATACTATAGCAATAAAAAAACACCTAAATAAATTTATGTTGTTTATCTAATACATATATGTGGAATTATAAGAAATATTTTACGGCGCTCGTACGCCAAAACTGTTGATTTTACAAAAAATGCTGCTTCAAAAATTGTAGGAAATTTTCTCTCGTTTAATTTTGTAATACATGTTTTTATCGTAAAATGAGTCGGAAAGGAGATATTGTCAAAAAATTGCTATTATGCGCCATTTTTCCAACATAGCTGAGCAAGCGGCAAAGATACGAGTTGACAAAATTGAAATAAGGAAAAAGCACATCGAAATCTATAAAATTACCTATGTTCAACACTCCTGAAAAACTTCCCAGGTACCCTCTTTTTTAGAATCAAATGACTGTACCATTAATTCAGAAAGTATATAGTTAATTGTGAAAGAAATTGCAGGTAACAGCTTTTAGTAGATATCTATTTGCTATACTTTGGATGGGGACAAATAAAAATGTTTTATCCTGCAAAATGGAATATATTTTATGGAATACGCATCTTTAATATAAGTAAAAAAAACCGCATGCCAAGCCAATACCATAAAGATATAACAGACACAATGTATTCGTTCTCAAACAATCTAGTCAAACACCACCCGTATCAATAAAACCCAACAACAACAAATAGCAAAATTGCTACATCAATAGATTTCAAGTACAAAATTACACGAAATAATATTCATAACGATGAATATCCGCCGAAAGAGATTTGATTCTGCGGGCGTAAAACTGCCCACTCAACGGACCCCTCTACAAAAATAAGTGTCATAGATAAAGGAGGTCAACTTACGCTGGCTATTCATCCCGTATACCACTTAACTCAATAAAAGTCCCCTTGTATGACATTAAATTTAATAGTGTTTGAAAAGTAGCGGCGCGCGCGCAAACGGTCCTTCCTGTGAGCGAACGGAAGACGCCGATTGGCTCAATTGCGATGCCCATTCACCAATCAGCGCTCAGTGCCGACCTATTCAAAGTGGCTAATTTAGAACGTTCCATTCCAACCACACGTCTTACAATTTTTTGATGCTATGTCACTATTGTTGAATGCATTTTATTACTGTGAAATGGTAGCAGCTAATCAACTTCTTAAATGACGGCGTCTCATCAGTTGAAGTCTAGAGATCAGCTATCGTGCCATGATAAAAATCCGAATTTTACCATTGGTTATGTCTCCCCTTATTCATTCGTCATACCCTTTCAGACTGTTTTTTATGTCAGTTATTTTTTCAGTAGCTACTGGCACAGGAAAATGTAGTCCGTGTGTAGTACATTTAACTAAGAGTACAATTTTTTCAATGTATATAGTCGTGTGGGGCGTTGTTAGTCAGATGTTGAAAAACCATGACGACTTTCTTTAATGACTAATTGGGGCCAATCGCCTTTAGGCCCCTAGGTCCTTATACTCGGGTACCACACACTCCCGGTCATAGTCGGCCCTGCCAGGCGGGCCACTGGCAAAAGCTCGACGTGGCCTAGATAAGCATTCGGACTTTTTCTTATTATACCACCCAGACTTAAAGTACGAATCCCGAAATCAGCGTAGTGTAATTACCGCTCAAGCCTTCAGATACTTTGTTTAACATCTAAACCACTCAGGCCATATTCACATTTGTGCAATTTAATATTGATCTTGCGTCTCCAATTTTCAATTCGTCTTGTATCAAGTCTATGCTATATATTGTTTTGCGCATCTTTCAACTCCGTGACCTTGAGATTCATCAGTCATTCAAATAGAGATGGGTAGATAGTGTATAAACCAGCTAAATTGTTCATCAACTCGCTAGCTGGTTAATGTTTGTCGAATAAACCCTAAAAATGACAGTGAAATGGGTAGCTTTCCTGAGACTAGTTAAATATCGATTGGTCACCAAATAGCGACGGCTAGTTGTCTTAAGTTGTATATCGAGGCTAATGATTGTCGATTAAAACTGACAACTGAAAAGATTACGGCTTAGTTATCTTTGGCGATCGGTTAGCGAGTCATTTACCCATTAGCCATCATAGAAAAGAAAGAAAAGAAAGAAAAGAAAGAAAGAAAGAAAAACTTTATTTGAAGAAATTGCGACGCAATTACATTCCTTATACATTTTTATACACAAAGCATATTTTGAGAATTTGTACGCCGCATTTTTCCATCATCTGGTTTTTTAACCGGCTATTCAACCAACGTCAGTTTGAACTTTGGACAGCAACCTTTAGTGTTTATTTATACAGTAACTTAATTAACAAAAAAATATTTTTTCTATACATTTCCTTTTATGACGAGAAGTGTACCTACCCCATTTCCACCCTGCTGCAAGCGCCCATGCTAGTGGTGCCTAATGGGATTGACATGTGAAAAAAAATATAAAGAGGAAAAACAATCAACGATCAATATAATGATCGATCCATTGACAAAAACAACATACTTAAATATTCAACATTTATTATATTGTAACAATTGATTGATAAAAATTACAAAATTAACTTACCTTAACATTATTTGTCACAAAAATCTATACAATATATACATAATTTATATTATATAGACTTGCAATATATATTTTACAAAATTATTTGTATCTTTTTTAGTATATAAGAAAATAGACCACGAAGAATGCTTTTTGGCACCGCCTTTGCAATCCACTACCAAATGCGTTGTCCTTATGGAAACGCGAACGAAGTTTCACCAGCACATGCTAGTTACTTAATAAAAGTTAAACTTTTATAATATATAAATACATGTGAAACAAGTCGATAGTTATTTCTTAATAAATTCTTCAGCCCAGGCAAGTACAGTTTTACACAACTAATAATTCCTCCCGATGTACTTGCGCAGTAGACCAATTTTAGTAGCGCGGGCAACGTCCGACAGTGTACGAATCATGTCAGCGGAACAGAGCTATGAATTCATAGCAACACTCTGCCATTACCGCTTGCGAATAAAGTTTAATATAGATCATTATAGGTTGGAAACCGGTCTGCACTATTCTGCCAATCGGACCTACTTACCTCCTACAAATAATTAGGTAAGTAGGTCCGATTGGTATTTAGTTGTATGAGGTTTATATAGGTTCATTAAAAAATATTATTTCTAATCGCAATCAGAAAACACCCTTTTTTAACTCTTTATGAACATAAACTATAAACCTAGTACAACTGTATGATGAATAAGAAGCAGTAGAGATGAGTAGCAATTTTAGAAACCAGCTAGTCAGCTGTTATTCACAAAATGGCCGCGACGTTTGCTATTGATTGTCGAATAAACCCGATAACTGTCAATTTTTGTCAACCGTCAGAAGTCATTCACCCATTAACCAAATAACCATTAGCTGGTTTTTTTAGCCGGCTATTGAACCACTATTAGCCAGATGGCGAAGTTTTTAAAATTTTGTTTTGTAGTCATCACTAGCTATTAGTTACTTAGATGATTTGAAACCAAAACAGCATGCTCTGTAAACTTACATAACACACCATTTTGGTTGAATTTATTGACAAAGTTGTATTCTGACAGAAAACTCTTGCGCGATTTAGACGGAGCACGCTGATCGGTCGGTTAAAATTTCTCCACTTTAATATCAAACGAGCCAATATTCTGTATTTCGTTAGTTAAAACATCGCCTGGTTTCAGATATTCCGGGGGATCGCGGTACATGCCCACACCTCCGGGAGTTCCAGTGAGAATCATGTCACCTGGTAGAAGAGTCATTACCCTGGAAAAGATGATAGTTAAAAATGACATAACAATGTATTCTAGTATTTTCTATAAATCTTCTTTATCTTCTTATATATAAAAATCAATTGCTGTTCGTTAGTCTCGCTAAAACTCGAGAACGGCTGGACTGATTTGGATAATTTTGATTTATTTGTGGAAGTCCAGGGAAAATTTAAAAGGTGAGTAAATATGAAAAAAAAAATGCTTGGAATATAGTAAAAACAACAATTTCACTTTCCCTTAGAAACTTCTGAGGCGGTACGAAGTTTGCCGGGTCAGCTAGTCTTTAATAATAATAATAATAATCGGCAGACAAACAGACACATTATAAATCCCCAAGCTAAGCAAGTTACGCTTGTGTTATGAGTAATATACAACGGACTATTCAGGGGCCGATCGTAGACACCCAGACCAGAGTAAATAACAGAAAGTTCGTTTCCGAAATTTACCATGCCAGGAATTGAACCCGGAGCCTTTGCGTTCCAGCGAGTTCGGCCTGCTAAGATTTAGCCCGCTCGACCACAGAAGCCGTCTCTTTACATAGTAGTAGCGGGCCCAGCACATGCTGTCCTGCTGTAAAAAAAAATTTAGAACCCGATTGCAGCGCCACCTACCGGGTCTATTGGTGAATCTAAACCATCTCGGGATCCGCTTGAACACACATGATAAAATTGAAAGGCTTGTTTTTGAATAAAATGTTCTATTTTCTATACATGTTTACACTCGACGTCGCGTAGTATTTACACTCGATATCGCGTGGTTCTCGAAAAACATTTTAACAAAAAAAGATGGAGTAAGTGAAACAAAAGCACTTACGAGCTAAGCCTCTCAATGAGATCTTCAATCTTGTGCACCAGTTGACAAGTATTGCTTGTCTGTTTCAGGACTCCATTCAAACTACACTTGATGTCCAGCTTCTGTGGATCTCCAATCTCGTCACTTGTGGTGATGCAAGGACCAATGGGGCAGAAGGTGTCCATTGACTGAAGTTAAATAAATAAAATATTTACTTTACTTATAATTTCTATATTATATTTGAAGAAAAAACTAAGCATAGCAGCTATTTTTAATTAGAATATAACGTAATATTAAAATTCTGGAAGAACGGGATCTGGTACTTAGTAATCTAATTATAATATTGTAAAGATTTTATCCGTGCAGGAACGGAGAAAGAATACAATTTCCTGCGGCCCGGCGGCCTGTCGTAACAGGCGACTAAACAACCCACAGCCAGGTGGTAGAGTATTTGCTCGACTGGATGGCGACCACCCCTGGTCTAGAGTATGCCGCCATAACAATCTTGTATTGTGTTCCGGCATTAGTGACCAGGTTCCAGTCAAATTCAAGAGAGCAGCAGCGCATTTATAGCACCTTTTGTGTTGTAAATATCCATATAAGCGATGGTGACCGCTACTTCCACTAAGTATACCGTCTGCTTGTCATGCTGAACTCCTTAAATAAAAAAAAAAAAAAAGAAACTCGCCAGCAACACGTCTGAGGATGGATGAATATTTGTTACACTATCACACTAAAACTACTGAACGGATTTTGATGAAACTTTACAGTAATATCCTAATCCTAACTGTAATATTGTTACGCTTTCACCCCTTAACCACGCAATAGATCATTACGAAGTTTTGCATACTCGTTGCTAGGGGTATGAATTCAATTCAAATTCAAAATAAGTTCCACTGGAGAAGTTTTTGAAGGTAAATATACATATAAGTCAAAATTTAAATCTACTTCCAATCTATGTATACCGCTTCGCAACATGTTAGCGCTGTTTAAAGGAGAAGAAGCGGCAAGAAACTCGCCAGCAACACGTCTAGCTAAAAAAATATTATTTCATCATAATTATTTATCTATCTCAGGCTTAGCCTTCGGAGACTTCGCGTCCCTTTGTGTATCTTACCGCCTGTACAACGGAGTGTTCCGAGAAACTGATTGATCTGGTGCCACCGCCTCATTTTTACAACCGCACCCCTCACCATCCACGGTATGTTCACCCCCATTTCCTTGAGCTCCTACGCTCAACTACGCAACAGTTCTCTAAAACGTTTATTCCGCGTACAACAATGATCTGGAGCGAACTTCCCGCCAAGGTTTTCCCTCTATCATTTCTTAGAGGCCGGCTATGCGTTGACAACGCCCCTGGTGTTGCAAACGTCCATAGGCGACGGTAAGCACCTTACATCAAGTGGGCCGTCCGCCTGTTTGCCTGCTTCAGGCAATAAAAAAAAGGCTCTTTTTATACTATACTAGCTGTGCCCGCGACGTCGTCCGCGTGGAATTTGTTTAAAAAACTCCCCGATTTTGAAACATTCTTTATTGGTGCTCCGCTCCTATTGGTCTTAGCGTGATGATATATAGCCTATAGCCTTCCTCGATAAATGGACTATCTAAAACTGAAAGAGTTTTTCAAATCAGACCAGTATTTCCTGAGATTAGCGCGTTCAATCAAACAAACAAACTCTTCAGCTTTATAAATTAGTATAAGATAGGCCATGTTCCACAAGAGACTCACAACGCCCACCTTCATGACCGCGATTTTTCCCGTTCCACTTACTAGCGGGCGTTAGAATCAAACTCTAGTGGAACAGATTACGGAGCGTTGTCATGAAAGACGTAATACACAAATTTCATTGGCTGATTTGAAAATCGCGCCTTTTTCAATGACAATCGATAGAGAGAATTAATGCTCTGTGGTCAACGCCCACTTCGTCACAGCTCTTGACGTGGGTCGTTGTAAGCGCTGTGTAATCGAAAATAATGACGTCATTAGTGACGTTTACGCCACGACCAAAACGCCCGTGGCTGCCATGTGGAACGACAAACGGAGCATTTTGGGCGTTGTGAGATACAGATATAGGAACGCGCCCATAGAAGTTGTTATACAATTACTATAGAAAACGACATAAAAACTTTCATCCAGAAAAATGTAAAGTTCCCGAGGGATAGATCAACGCCGCCGCTATAAATTATTTACGAGGCGTATAACACGCGTCATTGCCTAGTACGCGACACTAAGGCGGGCTAATGTTGGCGATGACTGTGATTTATGTTTATATTGTACAAACGCAGACTACGTCGCGGGCGACCGCCATTTATTACATACATTATAACTCACCTTTCCAAGTAAAAATTGTCCCATGTTCCTTTCCTTCTGCCAATCTCTTGCACTGATGTCCTGAGCTATGGTGTAGCCTAACACGTAGTCAAATGCGTTAGCCGCCTTCACAGAGCTGGCTTTCTTCCCTATAACCACTACTAGCTCCACTTCCCAATCTACTTTCTGAAAAGATATAATGATATCTATAACAAAAGACTTGGAATTATAGCTAAATTTTTCTTCCCATTAATGGGAGGCCCGAACCTAGCAAAAAGACAATTAGAGGCTGTTATTATTATTATTACCTCGCTCTAGTAGGTAGGTAGGTAACTCTTTATTGCAAACCAAAGCATAGACATACAAAAGTAGAAATTTCAAAGGATAGTACAACAGGCGGCCTTATTGATATAAAGCGATCTGTTACAGTCCAGGCAACCCTTGGAGGGGATTAATAGATTTTTAAAACCGATGGTGGTGCAATCTATAAATAATGATAAGTATACACATTGCATGTAAGCACAAAAACAATAAAACTATATATATAATTCTGTAACAGATTAGGAATTACTACGCACCAAAAAAAAGTAATGCTTCCGAAGCAGATTTTTAAAGCATTGTAAGGATTTGGTCTTATAGCAATAGGTAGCTGATTCCTGAGGCGCAAAGCCTATTATTAATTCTGTACTAGTCGCTCAATGGCGGCATCGGCTACGGAGCGAGCTATGTTCGGTGTTTCTCTTATGGATAGTATCAGAAATGAGGATATCCATAAGAGCACTAAAGTAACTGATATCGTCGCAGTGAATCGCAGTACACCGCTGAACGTAGACCTCCCCAAGTCGGCGCCACTCATCCCTGTCCTCCGACTTCATCATCCAGCGCTTACCGGCGAAAGTTGGGCAGTAGGCGCTGGAACGACAACCTGCGCAAGGGCGGAGGTTTTCAGTGCATCAGGCTGGAGGGCGTCCGACACTATGTTTACCGAGACGTGATTTCCACTCCAGGACTCGTCCCATCGGCCACCGGTCCTGCAGCAGACTTGACCGCCCCACTGCCACTTCAACTTGCTAATTTTGTCAACTATGTCAGTTTCCTTGGTTCTCTTACGGATATCCTCATTCCTAATACTATCAATAAGAGAAACACTCAACATAGCTCACTGCATATCCCGTTGATCGACTTGGACCTTGTGGACGAAGGACCTGCCTGTCTAGTCAGTAACCAACCGATACAGCTCGTTAAAGAAGCAAGTTAAAGTGACAATGGGCCGGTCATGTTTCTCGCAGGAATGGCCGAGGAGCAGAAGGGTTGGACGTCTACAAGTTCGATAGACTGAAGACCTGCGTAACGTCGCCGTCCTGGATGAGAGAGCCGCAGAACCGGGATGATTTTTTTTTATGCAAAGCTGGCGAAATTACAGATGGCCTACCTAATGGAAAATGGTTACTGTCGCCTATAAACGCTTGCAACACCAAGGGCGGGTCCAACGCGTGGCTGGTCTTTAGGATGGGATAGGAGAACTGGGATAAATGGTAGAGATAGAGGAATCAGACATTAGACTATTCCATTTCTACTCTATCTGAGTCCTGTTTCTCCTCCATCCCTCTATAATAATAATTATTTATTTATTACAAGACAACGAAGTCCAATATAATATACACACAGATAAACGATCAAATAAACACAATAATATTAGTATTTATTTTTCATTATATCTGTTCCACCTATTTGATGGTCCACTTCCCCTCCTCCTATTCCAGGAGGAGGGGGAAGTGAGCACTCGGAACTCTCACTCATCGTACGAAACACGATTATCTCAAGTGTAACCGTTTCACGCCGATATTCTGTGAGTGCGTGGTATCACAACGATCGAGCCGGCCCGAAGAGCTGTAATCAAGATGGGTCCAGCATGGCTCTACCACGTCAGACTGTGTGTGGCGCGGATTTGGGGTAATCTTAAGTTTAGCAGTACGAGGGAGACAATAAAAAAGATGGAATGAAGATGTCAAGGAAGTTGCAGGTCCCTTATGGTCAAAAATAGCGATGAACAAGGACACATGGAACGAGCACATATATACATATATATAAATAGTACTTACGAAACATAATTGTAAATATTAGTTACGTAGTTTTTTTTAAGATTAATTGTTTTTATTCGAATTAAGTTCTACTGGAGAAAAAAATTTTGAAGGTCATACATATAAGTTAAACTGTGAATCTAGTTTTTATTCTATGTAGACCGCTTCGCAATACACAACAGGCTAAAAATTACTTTCTTCAATTTATCTATCTCAGGCTTTTTTTATTTAATAAATACAGAAGTATGTTATACAATTACTTTTCGAAGAATTAATGGAGTTGTAAGAAACAGTGCATACACAATAGGCAAAAACATAATAAGAGGAAAGAAAATAGTTATTTTCAACAGATTTGCTCAAAAAATGCTTTTACGAAGCCTGTATACATAGTTCGAAAGTTAAAAATTACGCACGTGCGGTAAAATAGGTACTGAAGTAAAAAAAATATAAGAACTAGGATATGCCCGCGACTTCGTCCACGCTTGTTTTGAAATTCCCAGGACACAAAGTATCGCAGCATTGAAAAAAGAACGTAAACTATCGTTTAAGTGGAAACTGTGTCAGAATGAGCTAATTTTTATGTACCGTAATAATTTCAAACCGCTCCTGGGAAAATTCCCGAGGGATTTCCGGAATAAAAAGTATTAAACATTTTATTACATAAAACTTTCTATCGACCAGTAAAAAGATCACACTGCAATTCGATTTTTGTTCAATCTGGCCATTTTAAATAATTCCCAGAAAAATTCCCGCAGGATTTCCAGAATAAAAGGAGGCACAGATTTCAAATCTAAGAATTAGCTGTCGACCAGCGAAAACCGCATCAAAATCGGCCCAGTAGTTTTTACGTGAATCCCGAACAAACAGACAAGAAATCTAAAAAAAATGCATCGTGTTCTCCATCGTTTCGTTCGTTCCAACCTCCTTGGAAGCACTTTTAACCAATACATTTGTCTCACTTTAATACTATAAAGAAAATGAGACGAAAGATGTAGTTCTAATTTTTTCCATGCGCACGCATTTTAATATTAGATACGTCAAAGATTCTTGCGAATGTCCGACTGGTATTTATGTTTCTTTCATCACCTACATTAATGTTTTCTCACAAATATGTTGAAAAGCCTTGTATAACACACGTGAGTTTGTTGGTTTTTACAAACTCGTGAATATGGTAAACCCTCGACTTCGTTTCGGGCTCACATTCATCTAGGTACTCGTTTGTAAAAACCAACATACCACACTTATATCATAACGAGTGCGAAAAGTTGGTTTTGAAATAGGTACTTAGGTGAGAATATCTATTTTACCGCAGATTCCATTGTATGTTGCGTAATTTTTAACTTTCGGCTTCCTAAGTGCATTTTTTGAGCAAACGTGTTAAAAATGTTATTATCGTCGTAATAATGACAGGACATACGAAAAATTCATACTGCAACAAATCTCAATAAATCTCTTGCTATTTTTATTTCATATCCATCAGTGGCTGCGATTAGCTGACGACACTTCATTTACTTCTGCATGTAAAGTTCTCAGAATTTACCAACAGTTACGATATCTCCTAACTATGAAAATATGAGAGCGTATTATTTAATCATGCATCCCACCTACACGCGAATTACGGGCACAATTTACTCCAATAATTGACCCCAATTGTAACACGCTGAGGTCAGACGAGACCTGTGATTCACTGTTGGAATTTTTGACCCCGTCGGCTTAATGAAATATAATACGAGCATGATAGCAGCTAAATATTGTAAGTGCTAATGGAATGTTTAATTCACAGCTGGTTTGATTTAGTTCTGTTTTTAGGGTTTTGTAGCCGTTTGGGTAAAGCGGAATCTTTATGACACTTTATGTAATCGCCTTATTCAGCTGTCTATCTGCCTGTGTATGTCACAGTCAATTTACTTCGAAACTATTGGGTCTACATCAAGGTCCCCAATTTGGGTGGATATTTTGCCGTTGGGGTTATTTTGGGGACTTACATTATTAACTAATAATCGGCAGACAAACACACACTTGTATATCCCTAAGCTAAGCAAGTTACGGTTGTGTCATTGATGTTACATACATACATACATAACTTTACGCCGGTTCCCTTGCGGGGTAGGCACGAACAACAGAGCGCCATTTAGGCTTATTCTTACACACCTCACTTGCTTCTTCGACATTCATAACTCTTGTCATGCACACTCGTCTGTTCTTAAGGCTCCTGACATCACCTTCTGCTAGTACACGATCAATTTGATCATGGACAGTGTGTCGTGGCCTTCTACGACTTCTGCATCTATCCACTTTTGCATTGTATATCTGTTTAGTAATTCTTTCATCATGCATTCTTTCCACATGCCCGAACCACCGGAGCATTCCTTTCCTTACCTTCACCCCGACACTCTCTTTCAGACCAACTCTTTCTTACTTCGGTCATTGATGTTGTTATGGGTAATATACAACGGACCACTCTGGGGTCGATCTCACACACCCAGATCATAGTAAATAACAGAAATTTCGTTTCCGAAATTTACCATGCTAGTAATCGAACCCGGAACCTCTGCGTTTCAGCGAATTTGGAAGGCTAAGGCTTAGCCCGCTCAACCACAAAAGCCGTCAAAATTGATAAATATTAAACACTTGGAAACGAAGGATTAAAGTCTGTTGCATAGTTTAAGCTACTATTGATCTTACGGGCCTTTGAGCATAAGAATATTGTATTCTGTTCATAATTTGGTTTGAGTAAATAAACTGCAAGATTGATGGGTACAAATGTAAAGGTAGACCAAAAAAGAGATGGATGGATTGTGTGAAGGATGATATGATTTGTGGTGTTATAAATGACGTATGTCAGAATAGAAGAGTACGGGAGGAAAAGACATATTGTGCCGACCCTAATTAGGAGAAGGTGAAAGAAAAGAGTGGGATATTTTTGGGGACAATTTCTTGAGGAAATTTTTGGAAACGAAACTTTCACTCATCGCACGAAACATGATTAGCACAAGGTGCTAACTATTTCACGCCGATATCCTGTGAGAGTGTGGTATCTCACCGATCGAGCTGTAAACAAAACATTCAAGATGGTGGTTCCAATGGGCGTTTATCGCTAAAATACCTTTGTAACATCAGTGCGCAGCCTCACGGCACCGTCAGGCCCTACTATTGAACTGGAAAACTTGCCGAAGACCATCGGAACTGGTGGAGGAGTGAGATTCTGCTCATCACAATGATCCTTATAATTCAGACCAATACACAGCACCTTGTCAACTCCTTGAATCGGCGCCGTCAATGTCACCGCTGATAAGGGAACTGATGGGGGGTTTTTGGACTTTAAACTGGAAAAAAGTATACAAAAATGATTTAATATTTTAAATTGTCGCTTTGTAGTCGGTCCATAACTAAGATGGCCATACTTGGGTTTCGGAAATACTTCGGCTACGTTCCACATGAGGCTCACAACGACCACGTTCACAACCGCATTTTTTCCTGTTCCACTTGCTTGCGGGCATTACAATCCTAAACTCAAGTGGAACGGATTATGAATCGTTAATGTCATTAGCGACGGAATACACGAATATCATTGGTGAATTTTAAAACTACGCCTTTTTCAATGTCATTCGATAGAGATAACTAATGTGCTGTGGTCAACGCCCACTTCGTCCCACCTCATGACATGCGTCGTTGTGAGCGCAGTGTGATCGAAAGTAATAACGTCATTAGTGACGTTTTCGCCACGACCATAACGACCGTGATCGCTATGTGGAACGGATGACGGAATATTTTGGGCGTTGTGAGCTACTAGAGGAACGCGCCGACGTCTCTGCATCTTCTATTGTCTGTATTATGAAGTGTTTTATTTTTTAATTGCGAAACTGGCAGACAAGCAGACAGGCTAGGCTACATAAAGGAAAGTGGTTACCATCACCTATAGATGTTTGTCACACCAAGGGCCCAATTCTGCTATTTCAATATTTTGGCGTTGCGAATATATTCAATACACAATTCAATTGCGATAGTGACAAAAATCGTATTCTACTAAATCCACAAGATCTTGTCGATATCGTCGCGGCGGAATAATAGTATAAGTCGTGCGCAGGTTTGCCGATGACAACCCCTTCTGCCTTTTTTTTTGGCCAGGGGAAATCCGTTTGAGGACTAAGCCACGACAGGCACAGAAGCCTGGGGGATAATTCGCGACCCGTGAGTGTGGGATTCGCCAGATTGGGGGTGGCTCTAGCGTGCCCAGTCAGAACTGGTGCCACGACATTGCCACTCCCCAGTTAGGGATACCCACTAAAACCCCTGGTTGTTCCGTCCTGCGCCTTATGCCAGGGCTACAGGACAGCGGGATTCTCAACTCCGCGTGCCCCGGCAGGCGTGGGCCTCCCTCACTAGAACCCCTCCTGCTTCCCACAACCGCGACCCGCGGTCGTCTAATTCTGAGTACTACTTAGACAAGCCCCGGTCACAGTCGTCGGAAGCGGGAGGGGCGATCCATATGGGGCCATCCATAAATTACATCCTAAATTTCATGGCGTCACATTTTAAAATCTAATATATTATATACAAGCTTGAGCGGCTTCAGAATTTTTGTATCAGGTTCATATTTGGATTGCGAAAATATGACCATGTTCTCGAATATCGTAAAAGACTCAAGTGGCTTCCTATTCATTTTCGCCGGAATACTCACATTCTCAATCTCCTGTATAATATATTATTTACTCCTAATAGTCCTCAGTACCTTAAGGAATGTTTTAAATTCCTTCGCCTATCCACTGCCTACAATTTGCGCTCTGATACGTATCGAAAACTTATGACACCTGCACACACTTCATCCTATTATGATAATTCTTTTACAGTGCAGGCTGTGAAACTTTGGAATATGCTACCTCTTATTGTCAGAGAGACCAAATCCTTACCAACATTTAGAAATTTACTCAGAAAAACTATTTGTCCATAAATAGCCATGTGTGATTAACACAATATAATCATGCTAATACATTTATTATAATAATATATGTATTTTGTAATATATTATTGTATACGTATATATTTGTATATTATATTTATGACTATGTATATATGTATGTATTTGTATATTTATTTGTTAAATTACTTTGAGTATTTGTGTCCCTTGCCTTTTTCCTGCACCACCTACATCGCCTGATTCAAATTTGTTTTTGATTTAGGTTGCCTGGAAGAGATCGCTTTGAGCGATAAGGCCGCCTATTGTATCGCCTAGAAAATATTGTAAATATGGTCTGTTTTTGTAATTGTATGTTTTGATGATGATTCTTCACTTCACTTCAAAATATTTCCAACTGTATCTGTATGCCTATGTTTAAATTAATAAAAAATAATTTAAATGGAAATAAAACTAATTACGGAACTGTTTTAATTTAATGTCACGATTAAAGTGACCGATGTGATGATTCGTGATTTTAATATAGTCACGATAAACGACAAAATTACAACCCGCAATAGTTAACTTGAGACGTCGCTCGGATGACGTAAGCGCGAGGTACTGACGCGTCGATGGTGAAAGCGGTAAGAAGGCAGGGATCCGGGTGGCGAGAGCGGTAAGAAGACGGGGATCCGGGTGGCGAGAGCGGTAAGAAGGCGGTAGTCGGGAAGCGAGCGCGCATTCCGCTCAAGTCTCAAGTTAAATCTTGCGGATCACGAATGTGACTATGACCAGCTGTGATAAGGACGGGAGAGGAGTAAAAATCATGAAATTCGTGTGACGTTTTGAATAGCTCCTATCATTTGTTTTATGTGAAGTGTAAATGTCAATCTTGCTCTGATATAATTTGCTATGAGATAATGAAGTAAAACTTGTTAAACAAACATAGTGAGATATATATGTAATGCTGATTTGGCGTTGATTAGCGTAGCGTCGCCATCCTTACAAAATTGTTATGTTCTTCTGTTTATGTATGAATGTTACGGACATTTCTCACGAAAACCATATGGATGAAATTTGGCAATATCTATTTGATATAATACTATACAAAAGTGCAGAGAAATTGCGAAAACACTAAAAATTAGGATGGTCCAATACAAAGTTATAAATAATAAATAAATCGGCAGACAAAAACACACATCCTATGACCCCTAGCTAAGCACGTTACGCTAGTGTTATGGGTAACATAAAACGGTCCACTCTGAGGCCAATCCAGACGACAAGACCACAGTAAATAACAGAAAGTTGGTTCACGAAATTTGCAATGCCATATCTTATAAACAGGTCTGAAATACATATATAGATAACTTCACGCCAGTTCCCTTGCGGGGTAGGCACGAACAACAGGTCTGAAATATATGATTATGTATTTTTTTTTGGTAAAACAATTTCATATATTATCAAAGTTAAAATCATATAGTTCCAGAATTAATCAAACTAACACGAGGGCATCATACAGGCATCATTGTTTCAATATTGTGTTCTGCCTGCGGCATTATCATTTTGCATACACACAAGGACCAAAATTAATTTCAATTTTGACCCATTTTTGAAATGAAATCTAATAAAAAAAAACATTGTCATTGTTTTTATGACTTCTGGAGCTAGCTTTTTAAATAAACAAGCTGAAGTGGACCTACATCTGCCTGGAAATCAGTGACTGGTTGTCTTAACAAATTCTTGAGTAAATACAGCCCCTAGACAGATACTATACATATTTGGAAGACTTGCCAAATTGCAGCAAAACCTTACAAACACCTGACAAGGATCTAAAGTTTGGAATCTGCAGTATGCCTGAAAGAGATTTCTACTAGTGTAGTGGACAATGTTTGAAGTTGTTAATGAAATAAACTGATTAAATGTTCAATTTTTATGCAAAGTATTTTTATTCAAACTCTTACTACAAATCGACACTATCTATATACAAATTATTTTAACTGAAAAAACTAATACAAACAAAAATTGACTTATGCTGATATTAGACAGATTAACCAAATAATATCAATTTAATTGAAAGGCACAGAACTGAAACAACACGATGGTATTCAATCATATTCAATTATTCAAGTTGATGTTTATATGGATCACTTTGGTCTGTTCATCTAAACTCTAAATTGAAAGACCGAAATGAAACACCCAGTATTAGCTCCAGTGTCGTTTATATAGTATCACCAGAGGTCCCAGCAGACATTGTTCTGCACTGAAAAATTATAAACCTAGGACCCAGCTACCTACCAGTTCCAATTGAGAATCTAAAACATCTGGGGACCCACTCAAACACACAAAAAAATCATCAAAATTGATCCAGGATAATAGGAGGATCCTAGAACACCATCCCAATGCCACCTAGCGGTTCCGATTGTCAATCTGAATTATCCGGGGACCGACTCAAACACACAAAAAAATTTCATCAAAATTGGTAGTCATTCTGAAGTAATGTGCGTACGTACAGAATACACAATTGATTTTTATTTATATAGAATGTATTTATACTACTTTATTTATATATATATCCATAAAGCAAAAGTATGGATAGTAATATATGCTGGTATGATCTATAATCAGTATTAAACCCTAAGAGGAGTACTGATTTAGGAATAAATAGTGTTAATATAAATTTGGACTATTAAAAATATGTTAAATATCTCATTCCAGCTATCCCATTCGGGCAATGTAATGACTTCACCCCTGGTGTAGCAAACATATACCACAGTAACCACTTTTCATTACATAGGAGTCTACCTAATTGCCACCATCTCAATAAAAAAAGTACATACATACATAACTTCACGCAAGTTCCCTTGCGGGGTAGGCACGAACAACAGAGTGCCATTAAGGCCCATTCTTACACACCTCACTTGCTTCTTTGACATTCATAACTCTTGTCATGCACACTTGTCTGTTCTTAAGGCTCCTGACATCACCCTCCGCTAGTAAAATGTATGATATAAATGTTAAGTAAAAATGTAAATATAATAAACATAAGTTGAATTATGAATGTCAAAGAAGCAAGTGAGGTGTGTAAGAATGGGCCTAAATGGCGCTCTGTTGTTCGTGCCTACCCCGCAAGGGAACTGGCGTGAAGTTATGTATGTGTGTGTAAGTTGAATTATGATGACTAGTCTTCATGTAGTGATTTCATATTATAAATTGTCTCAGATAATTGTTTCTATAAAACATAAAAGCTAATTAGTTCAGAATAATTCAGTTCTGTTTAATCATTTAAACATTATGCAAACATTTTCATGTTATAATTCAAAATGAGTTTAAAATGTAATTCTAATTTGAGTTTCACTCAAATTTAGTTGATTTTGTTTGCCAATCTAAGTCATCACATCACAAATACTAACCTTTTAACTCTCTCAATATCACCTTTCTTGAGAATATCCAGTAAAGTTGATGGTAGACTAGAATCCACCTTATTTATGTCGACCACATTATTACCATCCAAAAAACCAACTCGTACTACATTTAGGTTGTTGTTATATTTGAACTGTACCAATTTCATATTGCTAGTATTTGATAATGATAAATATCTGACTGTGTCGACAATCAAACCTTTCTGAATAGTAACACTTGACAAAACCCGCCTTTTTATACCGAAAAACGTGCGATAACAGAGCGAGATGCCCCCAATCATGACTGGGCTATTATAAACGTTCAGTATTTAATAAAAATTCTACAGAATCACGCAGTCAATTCAAACAAGTCGATACTATTACTAATACGTATATCAAATAGTTATACTAGTTTGTTTCGGTTTATTTCTTTTCTGGTCATAAGGATCATGTCCTATTTAATTTAATATAGCACCAAAAATTAAGTTATAGGATGCTTTTGATTCTTGAAAACCTATTAGAATGGAGGTCAGGTTTTCACGAAAACCGCGGGAAATGTGGTAGTTATTACATAACAAACATTCGTGTTTTTCGGTATATAATATAAGCAGTTGTCTAATCAGTTATCGTAAACACAAGTCAAACGCGGCAAGGCCGTTCATTTCAAGGATGTTTGCACATAGGAGATCTATTACTTTATGAATTTTAAACTTTACTAACTAGATATATTCGCTTTGTGTTTAATTACATTTATTATAATATGTATAAAATTTTTAAAAATGATTAAATTTTGAAAAAAAATTGCTGAGTATTTATATTCTTTGATAATCTATCTATCTTTGCTGTTGATGGCTCCAACGCCTTTGGCATTGATTTTGCCAATTCTTTGATAAGAAATAATGTATAAAAAGATAACAACAGGTCAATCAGTCAAACGATGTGACACTATGACACTGACACTAACATAATGAAATTGGAAAAAAAAATAGGTACCTAACATTATTAAATTTGCCACAATACGTCTGGCAATATGGCTTTGAATGGTTTATGTATCTAGCCAGTATTAAATATTCTTAATATAAGTTCATTTAATTTTAATATTAAAGTTCAAAAATAGTCGACAAGCAAATAGAAACCTGTCTAACATAAGCCTCAACCAAATTGTATGTTTTGAAATTTTAATTGGCACAGTATGTCGTATTAATAAAGGCAGTTCGTAATTTCGTGAACTTTTATTTTCACTAAATAGCTGAGATTTTATCATGATCAGACAAAAATGTCTTACATATATTTATTTTAAGTAATGGAAGGTGTGTAGGGGGTGGAGGAGGAGGGTAAGGAAGAATACTTAGCCCTTCTGCATCCCCTATGTCAAGAACTTAGATCATATAAACGATGGGCAAGGAAATGTATAGTGCTTGAGATATTAATATTTTTGCAGCAGCAATCAGTGAGGGTCACAACCAATTAGTAACCATCATTTAAATTATTAATGAATAAATGTTAACCAATCTGTTCTGGCACAAGTCACGACGAGTGACTAGAATTGTGGATTTGGTTAGGTTAGGTTAGACTTTAGACCAAAGCGCACGAGCTGGGCGAGTATGCCACGGCAGCAGCCGGTGAGTGCAAGAATAGACTATCAACATTTATTCATTAATAACTGTTTAAATGATGGCTACAAATTGGTTGTGACACTCGCTGACCTGAGGTTACATTTACAATAACATTAATATCTTAAAAACTATACATTTTCCTGATATAGGGGTTGCAGAAAGGGTAAGTCATCCTCCCTACCCTCTCCCGCCATCCCTGCCATTACTTAAAATAAAGGTGGTTTAATTAATTATAAATTAATAGTTGTAATATACCTATTAAACAATATTAGATTTTTTTTATAAAAGTACAATTTCCAACAATACTATTACTATGAAGTCCAAATTTTAACTTCAATTCAGGTGGAGTTAAAAGTATAAGAACTTTCAAGAGTTTTATAATATCATAGATATTGTTGCTGAACATTTACAAAAATTAACTTAATATATTATAAATAAAAGTAACTTAAAAATATATAAAAACTAAAATGTTAATGGAAACTAAAACTAATTTTAAAAATACAATTGAAAACTAGAAATAAACTCATAAAATAATATAAAGACTAACAAATCACTGCCAGATGGGAGCAATTGTCTTAGTCAATTTTATTATATTAGTTTAATAAATCAATAACATAAACTTGTTATTTCTTCATTAGTTGAAAAAAAAAATGATTAAACATAGTAACTCATTATGATTTTTATGTAGGTAAGGCGGATGATTTGATTATACAGAGAAAAAGATATTGAAAAAACTGTTCAAAACTATTGAAATAAGTTTAATAGGATATCTAATTAACTAAACATAATAATATGCTTAATCCCTAACAATAGGCTTTTTCCTAGTGTAAGCAAATTCTTCTCTAGTATGGTATGGTGCATAAGGATCATCAACATAATATTTAGGTCTTTTCCAGTATTTTGTTACCATCTTATCAAGAAGAGTATTCTGTGTTGCATTGCAAAACACATGTTGACGTAGACGTCTTTTGTTATTAGATGATTTTTTCCACATTTTCTTGTGTCTACCAATTTTGGTTCGAATCCATCCACCCCAGTGCAATCTAAAAAATCTTAGTATTGCAGGCTTCACTGTCTTTCGCTTACCCTTATTCAAACTGAATTTGGTAACAGTTCTAATCTGATTTAAGCATATTTTGTTTGATATATCCAATATTCGTTTGTGATTTAGTAGTGATTGCTGTTGTATAATTGAAGGGAATAAATTGGTAAGACTTTGTGAAGACGAAAAAGTTCGTATCCGTATATTAGTTGAAATAGTCCTGGCTGTATTGCAGTACGATGTTGCAAGAGGCCGTATATTTCGTAAAGCTGAAAAAGTAAAAAATAACCTCAAACAGATCGTTCTATAACAATAAAACTAATAGGAGTAACAGCAATAAGGCAATATTATAGTTAATCACATTCTCATGAACACAGGTATTTAATACATTTTAACTCAAAATTACCTGTTATTGTATAACGAAACATTTCCACAAAACCAACAAATTTATTTCAGAATCCTACACATAGTGATGTACTTTCACAAACCAATTATTACCAAACCATAGTCAAATTATTTTTTGTTATTTAGTTGAGCTATCGATAAATATGATTAAATATAGTTTATATATCGATTGCATCTGTTCTCGATGTTATACTGATTCTTTATAATACTATTCAAATTGTAACTGTTTTACGCTGTCAAAAACGCTCTAACCCTATTCAAACCTATTTCCATTTTTTTATTATAATTTTATTTAGTTTTAGTGAGTTTACATACGTTTTATACTACTCGAGGGAATCTACAGTGGGAAAGAATATTAAATACAACGAAACCCTCTGCCCGAAGACCGAAATGACCAGAGCATATTGAAATTGAAACTTTATTTAATTATTAATTAATTAGTATTCGTAATCAATTTTAGTGTTTCTATAACTGCGAGCATAATTAATGAAGACCTGTCACACCCTAGTCGGTGCTGATAAAAGATAAAAATCAGTAGGTAGTCTAGTCTCTGGCTCTGGAATTTTGACAGCCAAAGTGGGGAGAGATTCGTGCCGAAAATGTATAAATTTACAAATAATTTAACTAATTCAAAGCTGGTTTTGGTATGTAAAGGTTTATTTCTTTTAATAATTTAAGCTACAGCACAAATATTGTACTGAAATATATATATATTTTATGTAAAGTTTCGTTTTTATACTTTTCTGCACTGACTATTCTAACATGTTTTGATGTCTAATTTATTTTCGAAACTATTACTGAGAACTTTTGGTGTTCTAAATAATGCTTGTTATTAGCTTTGTTTATCAGTTTAATCAATAACATCAACATAGGCCTTGATATTATTGTCCCTTACATAACAATATTCTTTACGTCATTTAAGTAATAACCTCCAAAATATTAGGCTGTGCTTGTAAAATAAAGAACAACAATAATAATAATGTAAGGTGACTGACTGCACATCCAATACTAGAACAGCTATTATCAAACATTCTTATACATTTTGGTACTGTACCTAAACATACAAAGCAATTATCCTATTTAATATTTCTAGTTCCTAATAATAATAATTGGAATGTATGTATATAATATTATTGTATTTATTAAAATTACCTGCCGGCTTCTACTAATTTTTAAATATATAGAGAAGTTTTTATATTTGGTGCCCTGACTACCAGTCATATGGACTTTAAGCCCTGTTCCCAATGAGCATGAACTTTTGTTTATATAAATGTATTTAGTAGTGGACATCATAAATTTATTACTAATAATAATTTTTTACAATAAACTTTCGTGAGTTCGTTTAGTTCTTAAATGTATGCCTCTTCCAGTTCTTTCCATGTGTTCCTGTCCCTCGCTGGTTTCAGCCATCTTTTGTACTGTCTCTTGTAGGAGACTTGAAATAAATACAGGCCATACATTTATGAAATGATCAAGAATCTGAACAGAGGCTACTCCCAAAATCAATTTCAGGTAAGAAGGCACTTGGGAGATGGATCATGTGCAGCGTTAATAGTGATGCGTACTCCGCAGCGGAGGTATGCGCATACGGAGAAAGATGCATGCCCACCACCCCCACCTAAGCAGAAATCCCATAAGCTCTTCTGGGGCACTGTTGGTGCTACAGTATTGACAGGAGCTGCTGTTGTTTATGCTAAGTAAGTTTTTCAATGGACAAACATATCAACAATATGTACATAAATTGTGGCATGTGAGATTAAACTAATCTTTTTTGTATGTAACATGGATACAGTCTTATAAACTGCGGAGGACAAGTTTCCCATTTTATAGATTTACAATTTTTTCTTAAAGTACTATATTTAAAAAATCTCATATAATTACAGAATGCAGGTCAGTAAAGCTATAATCAGAGAATAAAAGATGATTCTGAGTATGTTTCTTCCATTACAATGCAATCTAATTAGTTAAGTACAATTAATTATAGGTAATGATTCCCACCCTATAGAGCACTACTACGACATGTGTATCAAACCAAAGCCGAAGTGATACTGCATGTTCATTGTTAAGCAATGCCCAAACACCCTCAGTAGTAATCACAACTACCTGCAAAAATAATAATAATAACAACAGCGCATAACTATCCCACTACTGGGCTTGGGCCTCCCACTAGGGGGAACAAACAATATACCCCGCCATGCTTGTCCAAGGCAGCTTGACAGTTTTGACACATCGGTTATCTCCATGTGCAGGTTACATCATGGTGTTTTCCTTCACCATTGTTAGCATGTGGTAATTGTATCAATATACACATTAGGTCAGAAAACTGCCAAGTGGTGCATGCACTCCGGCCAGGAATGAAACCGCGCCTTTTGAGTCTCGGACGCGTACGCTAGCCATTACGCTACCACAACCCGCAAATAGCAGCTACTTAATTAATAATAACATAACACATAAATTAATAAAACATTCTACTAATCATATTTTTTTCTAGGAGCAGTCCTGATACCCGAAATTGGCTAGAAACAAATGCCCCTTGGGCTAATGACTTTGTTGCACTTCTATACCAAGAGAACACAACATATTGGAAATTTTCAGTTAATCAATTCAATAAAATAACTAAGAGTCTTAGTAACTTTATGTTTGGAAAGGTAAGACTGGTTTTTAATAGTATACAGTCTGGTAAGTGCGTGCGTGCGTGTGTGCGTGCGTGCGTGTGTGCGTGCGTGCGTGTGTGCGTGCGTGTGTGCGTGCGTGTGTATATATATATAATTTTATATCTTGAAAGTGTCTATTTGGTGAGCAATGGAGTGTTAGTGTTATCTTTTCTATATTCCTATTTATTGCTTGGTATGAGATGTTAAAGCCATAGTAGCTCAGTGGTCAGCGCACTCATATCCCATACTTAGTTCAAACTTCTGCCCCGGAAAGTATGCACATAGACAATTTGCTGTCTTACAGTGTAATTGTTACATAATTACCACAGTAAAGGTAAACATTGTGATAAGACCTTTGCATAGAAATAACCTTTTTGTCAAACCGCCAATCCGCTTTGGGCAAGCTTGGGGGGTATACTATCCCTTCCCCTATAAATGGGAAGCTGAAGGCCATCAGTGTAACATTTATGGGCTGTATTAGAAACCTACTTAACTATATTTATTTATATTTTAGGAAGGTGTGTCACCCCTGGACATCAAGCCAAGGAATAAACAAGACATTGAAGCAGATGCAGCCAAAGGTTATGCAAGCAAAGATTATGAATGTAAGTTACTTCAAATAAACTTATATGTATTGTTATATAATATGTTAAATTAAATGTTTAAATTACTTTTTTTATAAAAATGTTACATTTGCCTAATAAACTATCATTTTTATAGTGTGATTTCACTAGACTTTAAGCTCCTAGATTATAAGTTCTAATTACATTTTTAGTTCACATTATAACCAACATTGCACAGGTTTTCTGTATGTTCATGTTTCAACTATGAATTTATTTATAACTAGAGTTTTGCCCGCGTGTACGCCGCGTGAAAAGCCCTAGGGAGTAGCTCTATGTTACATATCGAGCCTTTACCGCCATTTTATCGTAAGCGACATTTGGATCTAAATATATGTTTTGTTGCAAAAGGTATTATATACTACTTTTTTTAAATTTACAATTTTAGTTAGATTAGACTCTACTGAATCAAAAACTAAAAATCTTAAAACAAAATAATAAAATTATCTTTGGCAACAAAAAATATACTTAAATCCAAATGACGCTTACGATAAAATGGCGGTAAAGGCTCGATATATACAAATTTATTTAGGTGTTTTACCAAAAACTTTACCTGTTTCTTGTTACTAAGTTCACTACAATAAGAAACAAACTAAGTCCCTAATATTTACACAACTGCGCAGTAAAACATAGAGACCAGTCACAGTCAACCTGAATTCAAGTAATACAATGAATGAAGTGTTGTTTATGACAACATAGGTATTTGTTAGTGAAATGAAAAATCGCGATTGCAGCGCCATCTATTTCGCTAATCCGTTTATTCCATAGAAACAACATTGTTTATCAGTTATAAAAAGTATCCTAACTTACGACCCAGGATATAAACTACCTGTGTCGAGTTTCATTTAGATCCGTTCATTAGTTTTCACGTGATGTTCAAATAGATAGACATATCTTATCCGTGCAGGAACGGAGAAAGAATACAATTTCCTGCGGCCGGGCGGCCTGTCGTAAGAGGCGACAAAACAACCCACAGCCAGGTGGTAAGGCATTTGTCCGACTGGGTGGCTACCACCCCTTGTCTAAAGTATGTCACCATAACAACCTTGAGTTGTGTTCCGGCATTAGTGACCAGGTTCCAGTCCCCTTTAAGAGAACAGCAGCGCATTTGTAGCACCTTTGGTGTTGCAAATGTCCATAGGCGATGGTAACCGCTTTCAATCAAGTGGGCCGTCTGCCTGTCTGCTGAACTCCTGTAATAAAAAAATATAAAAAAAACAAAATAACTAATAATTGTATTTTCGATTTCTCCTGGTTCGAATTATCCCCTTGATTTTTTTCACTTTTTAAACGCAATGTACAAACTCGAACCATTTACAGATTTATTATAGTACAGATTGTATCATCTATAATATTATAAAATTCTAAACATTCATAGTCTGTACATTGAAGCTATTTAAAAAAAACATCTGGTAAAATAAACGATGAAAACAATGCAATTTTTTTAGATTTCTTATCTGTTTGTCCGTTTGTTCGGTATTCGCGTAAAAATTACTGGGCTGATTTCGATTTTTATCCTGCGAATCCCGCGGGAATTTTCCCGGGAGCGGTTTGTAATTGTTCGGGTGTTCACTAAAACGATAGCTTACATTATTTTTTAAATGCTGCGGTACTTTGTGTCCCGTGAATTCCTCGGAACTATAAGTCAAGCGCGGACGAAGTCGCGGGTATATCCTATTTTTAAATATGAATCTGATTTAAAAATATATCAGTCCAAATACATTCCAATGCTGTAGGTGAATATGCAGTAGAGATTTATGGATTTTACACATCACTAATCTCAAATTATACAAGTTTGCTCGCGATGTTTTCCCTCTTAGTAGATTACAGCAAAAAAACTGCCTAATCATTGCATGATGCCAAGATTCGATTCCATGTCATTGGCATGAGATACGTGTATTTCAGTTACTGTGCTACTACAGCTTCCCTTACAAAACTCCTATATTCGCTACTAATTTGTCATCAATAATGTCATAGTTGAAAAGTAGACTAACATTTAGCTGTGTGTTTCATCTGACAGTGCCGCCACCTGCATTGGAACCCTTGTATGTAGAAGAAAAAGAATTAGGTACCCCAGAGGTCGAGACACCAGGTAATAATCTTGTAGCATACATTTTTGAAGTGAAACTTCTATATAGACGCCCCCCCCGTCTATATAGAAGTTTCACTTAGGATTTTTCTGTCACGATAAAGCGTTACGGCCGCGTAGAGGAACGAGAGGCGGCATAATATTAGAGTAGACTATCGATGTTTTTATTGGTTCCGGATCGAATTCAGTTTTTTTGTTTGATAAAATGAAATATGTTTAAATAAAAAATGCATTCATTAAAATGTACCTAACCTAATCAAATCATAATTTGCAACAAACCTGCGAAAAATTTAAATGTGTGCTGGGACACATAGTAGAAGTGAAACTTCGACGGACAAGTGGAAAAACGAATGGCAACGGATAAGTGGCAAAACGAATCGCAACAAAATTTTAACTTGAAGTTTTACGGGCAGATTGTTAATGTACTTGTCCAATTTGAAAACCTGCCCGTAAAACTTCAAGTTAAAACTTTGTTGCGATTCATTTTGCCACTTATCCGTTGCCATTTGTTTTACCACTTGTCCATTGATGTTTCATTTCTACTGTGTGTCCCAGCACACATTTCGATTTTTTAACATTGTAGTTGTTGTCCAATACACTTTATGTCAATTTTTAGAATATTTATCAATCTGTCTCTGGATGTTCCGGCTAATCTCTGAAACGGCTGGACCGAGTTTGACTTTCACTGGCAGATAGCTTATGTTATGAGGAGTAACTTAGGCTACTTTTTAATGGCTTCGTGAAAAAAAATCCACCCAGACGAAGTCGCGAGCACAGCTAGTTCATAAATAAGTTTGGACAATATTGAATGAAGTTCTTTTGTCAAAGAATGTGATATGTATGTAGTCGCGGGCAAAAGCTGATATATATATATATAAATATATATGTAAAAAAAAGAAAAATTTGTTGCATGATTTAGGAGATACACTTACGACTTTGTTTTATACTATATAAAGATTTATTCACTTTCTACAGCGACTCTCATCCAAACTGAGAAATGCGAACCCCAAGAACCACCTCCAGTGAAAATAACCAGGGATATGGTGGAATTGGAGCAAGAGATGCACGAAAGCACAAAAGCGGCCATTGACAACTACAAGAAGGCCACACAGTTTTGTGTCGAATACAACAAGGCTTTGTATCGGGTAAGTTGTATGTAACAACATCTTTTTACCATAAATTGTAGGTCAACATTCTTTTATTGGATTCCTATTTAAATTTTTGATTTTTAATGACACTATTATTTATTTAGGTTTATGGCTTGGCAGCTAGGCCTTTCTGCCAGATCTTGAATTACAATATAGTTCCTTGATTTTCTTAAGCCTATACATAGCTCTGCTGAACTGTAGGTTATCAACTGACACCATTCAACGGAGTTCTTCTGACAACTCGAAAGGCCACATTTGACTATACACTTCACATTTCTCACAAGAATACATTATTACTACTCTAATACTATCAATATCCTACAACTACTGTTCATTTTAGAGCAATTTTACACATTTTTAGGAAATAAAACTGCACAGCACAAGATCTCCTTTCAGTTTCCGCCAAAAATTCTGTCCTGATTGTTAATGAAATAACATGAAGAAATATAAAGAAAAACAATATTTAGCTAGACATGTTGCTGGGGAGTTTCTAGCCGCTTCTTCTCTTTAACAGCAATAACACGTTGCGAAGCGGTGTACATATGTGACCTTCAAAAAGTGTTCTCCAGTGGAACTATCCGTGCAGGAATGGAGAAAGAATACAACTTCCTGTGGCCGGGCGGCCTGTCGTAAGAGGCGACAAAAAAACCCACAGCCAGGTGGTAGGGTATTTGCCCGACTGGATGGCTACCACCCCTGGTCTAGAGTAAGCCGCCATACCAGCCTTGAGATGTGTTCCAGCATCCACCAGTGACCAGGTTCTAGTCTCTCTTAAGAGCGCATCAGCGCATTTGTAAGCACCTTTGGTGTTGGAAATGTCCTTAGGCAATGGTAACTGCTTTCCATCAAGTGGGCCGTCTGCCTGTCTGCTGAACTTCCGCAATAAAAAATAAAAAAAAACTTATTTTGAATTTGAATGATAGTGAACTGAAATGGTGGGGGATGATCAATTGGACGTGGTAGAGCTTTTCTGGCATTATTATCTCGATTACAGCTCTTCGGCCGGCGCGACCGATTCATCCCACGCTCTTACAGAGTATCGGCTTAAAACGACCAATGGTTTCGCATGGTGTTATGATGCGTGAGAGTTCTGATGTTCCACTTCCCGCTCTCCTCTAGCCCATTCCTCCAGGCTGATCCTTCTATCCTATCTGTCCTATATCATCCTAATATATCCTATATCATGAAGGCTGGCAACACACTGGCTTCATCCTTGCTGTTACAAACATCTATAGGCCACTTTCCAGGTGGTTAGGTGGGTCTGCCTGTTTGCCAGATTTGCAGTAAAAAATTTAAAAAGTAGTTAGTATTTAAGGGACATAACTCACTTGTTACCGGTTGCAAAGTTGTTTAAAAGTAAATATCTCTCTGACTATGACTTTAAAATTTTAAGTAATTAGGGAACATCCTTATCTATACTATAATAAATCTGTAAATGGTTCGAGTTTGTGAATAGACGAAAATAGCGAAAAAGATGGCGCTGCGATCGCATCTTTTTTGGAAACTAATGAACGTATATGAATGAAACGACATAGGGCTGGCTTATAACCAGAATCAACACTTTACAGGATATTTTAGTTTTTATTTGAGAATGATACTTAATAGACATATATAAATACACCTATTGATATTACGGGTTGTGCGGAAGGACCTCTGGGACATATTGCCCAGATATGGGATTAATGGCCAGCTGATGCGTGCTGTGCAGTCCACTTACGAGGACTGTATGGCATGCGTGCGGCTGGATGGCAGCCTGTCGCCCTGGTTTGACGTCAATATTGGCGTCCGACAGGGCTGCGTGCTGTCGGCTTTGCTGTTCATCCTATACCTGGACGATTGTCTCCAGAGAATAAGATTGATAGATGTTGGGGTGCGGATGAGTGACCTAGTTGTAAGCACCTTGCTTTATGCGGATGATGCCGTGCTTTTAGCCGAATCGCCATCAGAACTGCAAACACTAGTCACAATGATGAAAGATGACTGTCAGGCGAGAGGCTTACATTTGAATGCGAAAAAAACAAAGGTTATGGTGTTTGAAAGAGAAGAAACCAGAACGAATGCAAGGATAATGGTCGATGATGTTATGCTGGAGCAAGTGAATGAGTTTGTATATCTTGGATGTGCTTTTAGCAGGGATGGAAGGTACACCGCTGATATAGAAAGAAGAGTGAATTTGGGGAATAGTGTGAATGGAGCGTTAGGTAAACTTCTAGGCGCTAAGAACCTCAGCCAGAAGGCCCAGCTCGCCGTACACAACGCGGTGCTGGTACCTACGCTCACGTATGGATGCGAGAGTTGGGTATGGAAGAGAGAGCATGAAAGTAGAGTAAACGCGGTCGAGATGCGAGCACTGCGCAAAATCTGCGGAGTGACGCTCGCGGACCGCGTTCGTAATACCGAGGTAAGAAAGAGAGTTGGTCTGAAAGAGAGTGTCGGGGTGAAGGTAAGGAAAGGAATGCTCCGGTGGTTCGGGCATGTGGAAAGAATGCATGATGAAAGAATGAATAAACAGATATACAATGCAAAAGTGGATGGATGCAGAGGTCGTGGAAGGCCACGACACACTTTCCATGATCAAATTGATCGTGTACTAGCAGAAGGTGATGTTAGGAGCCTTAAGAACAGACGAGCGTGCATGTCAAGAGTTATGAATGTCAAAGAAGCAAGTGAGGTGTGTAAGAATAAGCCTAAATGGCGCTCTGTTGTTCGTGCCTACCCCGCAAGGGAACTGGCGTGAAGTTATGTATGTATGTATGTATGTATTGATATTACATACATAGATACACACACACACACGCACACGCACACGCACACGCACACGCACACGCACGCGCACGCGCACGCGCACGCGCACACACACACACACACACACACACACACACACACACACACACACACACACACACATATATATATATATATATATATATATATATATATATTTAAGATTATATAAATTTACTGGTTGTCTGGAACAGGTTTCTTTTAGCGATAAAACAGCTCTCCAGATTCGTATTTTTCAAATATTCATGCATATTCAAGTCTCGGAATAATTGACTGAAATCAAACCAGGGGTTCTTGTGCCAGTTTAAATGTAAATCAACACTTGCATATGTTTTATCCCGATAAAAGACGTCGTTTACTTGGAATAGACGGATTAGTAAAATAGGTGGCGCTGCAATTGCGATGTAGACAACCATCGCTGTAATTCAATAACAGATATGTTGTCAGGTTTCCCACATGTCACCCATTACGTATTAAGGTACTTCAAATCAGATTGGTGGCGACTTTTCTTTATGTTTTGCTGTTGATTTGTCTACACTATATTAGTTAGTTATAAGTCTTTATTTTTGTAATTGTAGTGAATTCAATAAGAAAGTAAAGTATAGAAGGTTTATATATTTAAAACACCAAATTTTTTTTTTATGTACGGAACATAGAACTACTACCTAGTATTTTTTTTATTGCAAATAGACTGTACTACATGCCTATTACTATTATTACTTTTTTAGGTCTCTCTGTTACCGTTTACCGTTACATTTGTATAAAAAAATGTTAATATATTAATTTGGTTGCAGATAGTGGAATCATCCTTAGATGATCTCGATAGAAAGCAGTTTGCAACAATACAGGGTGCTCGAAGTGAGAGAGACACTACTGTGAAGAAGGCCAAGGAAGCTTGTGCCAAGGCTAGGTGTGCTATAGGTGAGTGATGATCCTCAGAAATAATAATAAGTATGGAGACCCCAATTCTAGTTATCGCAAGACCAACGGCCGATGGAGGAAATTTGTCCAAGGGTCCAATTCTGCTATTGCTCTCTCGTCATAATCGGCGAACACTATCGTCTCAAGCGTAGGTTTGCTTAACGGTATTCTATTAATTCCAAAGGCGTGCCAGTAGCATACCACTATCTTTAAAAATATTCATAATCGAAAACTCGCGAAATAGTTATTTTTTTAATATGTTGGTAGCTTGCAATATTCATTTGATGGTAATGCCAATTTTTTTGACAATATCGAGAAGATATTGTCGATTTAGTTGAATATGATTTTTTGACTCGATCGCTATGGAATTGTACTTTGAATATCTTTACAACGTCAAGATATTGCAATAGCAGAATTGGCCCCTGGAGTGGAGTCTGGGACAGGTGGCGCAGACTTGAAGAGGACTACATACATCCAGCAGTGGAAATTGATGTTGAAGAAGAATTCAACAAATCCCTCTTGTGCCCTATGCTATTACACCATGAACATAATTATCATCCTCAGCACAAAATTTGAGCAGTCACCTTGAGCTATGCGCTGTAACATTTTGGCTCCTTCTTGAAGTATGAGGTTTGTCCCTTTTGAATTCAGGGACAAAAACATAATATTTAATATTAATAAAATATAATTTAATATTGGCTACACTCTAATGCGTAAAACGATTTTTACTATGTCGCCGACCGCTCAAGATTCGTGCTGGGAACTATAATACATAGTGACTAGTGAGCGACAGTTGGAATGTGAAATTGCATATCGTTGTGATTTGATTTGGAGCGTGGTTTTTTTATTCCCTCATGTCGCAAAAAAAAGAGAAAATAATGTGTATAATCTGGAAGAGAGAGATTAGTATCTGTTGTAAAAACTAGCTAAATAGTGGTTGTTTACCCTTAAAAGGGGCCAAATTTAATATTTTTTTTGTTCATAATCTGCCAGCTGCCATCAAAATTGCCGCGCCAAAACCAAGAGAATTATATCGTCTCTTTTACTCTAATGAAAATCCTATGTAGTTAGAGAGAGAAAGCATCAGTTCAACGTTCGTTTCAATTATGTGTATTTGACCACAAATTTGTGGTGCTTCCCAATTAGCCGTGTGTGACAGTTCGAAAACAAATTTGTGGTGGTTCCGTATTAAATGGTTAACAAAACATCCACGGTTATGTTGCCATCAACTCGCCAGGTAGCTAATAGTTTTCGAATAAAACCGACAATTGTCAAGTTTTTATGGCTTAGACGTCAGCCGTCGCTGTCAAATAGTCATCAGCTAGATTTTCAGATGGGTATTAAACAAGTACTAGCTGGATGGCTAAGCTTTTGAAATTTTGATTGGTTATCCATCGCCACTTAAGAACGACTGTCATATATAGCTTCTTAGTTATACAGTCCTTTTAACGTCGTTATATCTGGTTTCGAATTTAGTTATAATTCTACTTTAATATATAATTGATAATAAGGTTTTAAATAGTTTGTTTGTGTTTACGACAAGGTATCGTGATGGCATAAAACCAATATTTAAGTGGCAACACTAAATAAGGTTGCGCATATTTTATTCATTAGACTGGTAACACAAAAACGGGTTACGCAAATTGTTTTTATAAGAGTGGCAACACAAAATAAAGTTTTCTTGAATACGCATACGTGTAGACGATTTCTCTGACAACCTAATCCACATATATCTGTACAATCGCAAAACCAAGCTACCAAATAATTGAAGCAAAGCCTAAGGTGTATGTTTACCAAAGATGGAAAGCATGAAAGCGATATTGAAAGGAGAGTGATGAACTCTTATGTAAAGGCACGGGTGGCTGTCCATCAAGGGGCATTAGCACCAATGCAAATGTACGGCAGTGCAAGTTGCATATGGTAGAAGAAACATGAGAGTAGGATAAATGCAGTTGAATGATTAAAAACAGTGTGATAAGGGAACATTGTGGATTGAAAGAGGATGCAGTAACAAGAGTTGAAAAAAGAATGTTAAGGTGGTTTGGGCATGTAGAGAGAATGAATGAAAGCAGAATCACAAAACAAAAACAATTATATGACATCAATGTGACTAGTAGAATCGGTTCCGGTATTTTGAAGGTCAGATAAAAAGCAGTTTAAATAGGTGTGTATATATGAAACGATTAATGAAAGTTGATGAAGCGAAAAGTGTTTGTCAGGATCGTAGCAGGTGGAGATACATCTTCTCTGCCTACCCCAATGGGAAACAGAGTGACAATATGCATGTATGTTGTATTTGTGCAAGAACGGAGAAAGAATACAATTTCCTGCGGCCGGGCGGCCTGTCGTAAGAGGCGACAAACCAACCCACAGTCAGATGGTAGGGCATTTGCTCGACTGGATGGCGACCACCCCTGGCATAGAGTATGCCGCCATAACAACCTTGTGTTGTGTTCCGGCATTAGTGACCAGGTTCCAGTCTCCTTTAAGTGAGCAGCAGCGCATTCGTAGCACGTTTGGTGTTGCAAATGCATATAGGCGATGGTAACCGCTTTTCATCAAGTGGGCCGTCTACCTGTCTGCTGAACTCCTGCAATAAAAAAAAATGTTGGTATTTTTTTTCTTTAGATACACTGGATCGCATGATAAAGGCGGGGGTCCAAGCGCCGCCGGAGTCCGTGGCGGCGACACTCCGTTACATCAAGCAGTTCCGCAACGACTTGAACAACGCCGAGCAACAGTTCAAAATGGAGCTAGAAAAGTCTGTGCTCAGCGATAAATATTGGAATAAGGTAATACACGAGCACAGGTCGGCAAAACTATTATTATCACAAAATAAAAGAGGATACTTACTTATGAACCATATTCAATTAGTACTTCTATAAAAATGGTGATCTATATACCCTTTCCAAGCATTTATTTTACTTTTGACAGATCGTTGACGGATCAATTAGTAATGTCCTAATTCCGTTACCGACTCGATTTGTTATAACAATCGACTTCATTTATAAATAAGTTTTAATCAATTTAGCTTATCTATATATTTTTGCAAAATATACAATATCGTGTAATAAATATACTCACATTTCAATGAAAATATTTTATATATATACATACATACATACATACATAACTTCACGCCAGTTCCCTTGCGGGGTAGGCACGAACAACAGAGCGCCATTTAGGCCCATTCTTACACACCTCACTTGCTTCTTTGACATCATTCATAACTCTTGTCATGCACACTCGTCTGTTCTTAAGGCTCCTGACATCATTTATATATATATATATGTATATATATATATATATATATATATATGTATATATATATATATATATATATATATATATATGTATATGTATATGTATATGTATATGTATATTAAATAAGTCATTTTTGTAATAAATTAAAAAAGATGTAATACAGTAGAATATTTTTCATTTTCAAATCAATTACTTTCGATTTATTTACGTATAGTGTCGCTTGTTTAATTGTCTGTGCGTGACATGACTGCCATCAGTATTACGTCACCCACAACAATATAGAAGAGAAACTACCTATGTCATTTGTTTCATGTAAGCTTTACTGTCAAGAAATATATAACTTGATACACGTACAAACGTCAAAAGTAATATAAACACTTGAAAACAGTATAATAATTAAGTACGTTTAATTGTAGATTATTATTCTCGCAAAATATATTTGTCGCTACTACGACATGTGCATCGAACCAAAGCCGCGGTGTGAATCTGCACCCGACCAAATTCGGAGTTAGGCGTCGTCCTAATTGGCAAGGATCGTACGATGATACGATGCGTTCTCCGTGCGCTGATAATGGTCGTACGATGATTCAATAAGGTGTCCTAGAACGCGTTCCGTTAGTAGCTAACAACACTCAAAACGCCCCGTCAGCCGTTCCGACGACGACCACGCCATGACCATAACCACTACTGTCGTTATAGTCGTGGCGTGCTTTAGGAATTACTATAAACAATAGAAAAATAATGTTTCTAAATCTGATTTTTAAAGCACGGTAAGAATTTGTCTTGTTTTATAGCAATAGATACTAATAATAGTAGAAAAATCTAAAAGTAATATCGTTTTTTAGGGTCCATTAGTCATTTTGGCAAAAACTGATTCTTTTTCAAGTTTTACTTGTACGTCATACAATACTTATATACAGGGCTTTTTTTACGGAGGCACCTGGGGGCACGCAGTGCCCTTAAAGAAAATTTCAAAAATATCGTAATATTGCCATAAAAACTGATAAAATGAAAGAATTTAAAAAAAAGAATAATTCAATTTTGGTAATCGTTCCAAAAAAAATTGTTTTTTTAATAGGTCAAAATGATCCAAATACAAACTCGTAATCTATGTTACCGCGTCGCTTAATACGAAATATGCAATGCTATCTAAAAGCTAAGTGAGCTGAGTTTAGATTTGCAAAATCGTGATATAAGTAAGCCTAATGAGTGCTAATCAGAAAATTGAAAATGTGGATCAAATATTTGGACAAAGATTATCTGAACACAACCATCTCGCCAAAACAAAGAGACACACTAGAAAAATGAACTCTATTCTAAATGTGATTAGTGTCAAATCGAGATGATTTCATACTAAACCAAAATTGTATTTCGAATTATGTATTTCAAATTGAATTACTTATTGCTAAATTTGCATTGAATGAAAAGCACCTTTCTTTCCTAATGTGAAATTAATGAAATCAATTCTGAAGACGTTTGAAACTTAAAAAAAACTCCTGATCACAGCAGTGTGATTGACGAAGAGGATGATATGTGCATAATAATATTTATTACGTTTAATCGAGGGTAAACACTGGGATTGGAAGTATCACTTATTGCTTACAAACATTGTTAAAACTTCTAACCCATAAGGGCAGAGATCGAATCTTTAGTATTTTTGACTGACCCACCTATGTTTTATTACTAACTCTATGGACACAGAACGATTTCACGTCGATAGATTATAATCTATCGGGAAATAATGCGTTAAATTGTAAGCAGTTTGTTCCGGTTCACAATATTTCAATAGCTCTCGAGATAGATTATAATCTAACGGTCTGTACAATTTAACCATGACATATATACTCTAATATAGCCAATTAATAACGGCGTTCATTTTAACTTTATAACTAAGTTGCATTTGGCCACAGTACCTAACTATAATATTATTTCAGATGGAACAGAGATATTAGCCGAGCCCAGCTAACTAAAGATATATTATTAACCTACAAATTTTATAAATAGTCTCAAGTTCCTGTTTCTAACCAGATATTTCAGTTCTCTTAATTAAATCAGGTTTTTCATACTTTTGTTTACATTCTTTAATACTTGATGACACTGCTTTTCAGCTTTGAGTTTTCGTTTTTACTAAATACTAACTGTCTTATTCATAGAGAGTTAGAGTAAGTTTGAACGCTTCTTTAACCACCATAAAGAACTGTTCAAACATACTTGACTATCAAATGTATCATCATCATGGAAACGCGAAGGAAGTTTCGCGGGCAGACGATAGTCTATAATATTATAATATGCTAAATATGTCGTCTCTCTACATTGAAGTTATTAAAAAAAAACACAATTGGAATAGACTATATAAACGATGGAGACACGATGATTTTTTTTAGATTTCTTGTCTGTTAGTCGGTTTTTCTGTTTGTTCGGGATTTACGTAAAAACTACTAGGCCGATTGCGATTCGATTTTCGCTGATCGTGAGCAAATTCTCACACTTAAATTCTGCGCTACCTTTTATTCCGGAATCGCACGGGAAATTTTCCGGGAACGGTTTAAAGAGGCCAGAATAAAAAAAAGCTTTCTTATTTCGATGCGATGTTTTTACTCATTGATAGCAAATTTTCTGAAATTAAATCTGTGATACTTTTTATCCTGGGGATCCCGCGAATTTTCTCAGGAGCTGGTTAAAGTTGTTAGGACGCTTACAAATTAGTTTATTTATTCTTACACGATTTTAGACACGATACATTATTTTTTAAATACAGCAATACTTTGTGTCCTGGGCATCTCACGGAAATTTTCCCGAGGGTGGTTTCTAGTGGTTAGTATGCATATAAATTAGCTTATACTAAAACACAATGCACTTTCTTTTTCAAATAAGTAAAAATAGAAAAAGTATAAATTATTTATTTGCATAACAATTAGTTGATTCAGATTCAATTGATACTAAAACGATGGTTTACGTTCTTTTCCGAATGCTTTGTTAGTTTATATTCCGGGAACCCCGCGAAAACTTCCTTGGAGTGGTTTAAAGTCGTTATACTGCATAAAAATTGGCTGATTCCGATACGATTTCACCAGAACGTTAGATTAAGCTTTTTTCAATGACTGGGGTATATTATATATATGTATAGTATGATCTCAGTATAGATCATGAGAATTCATATACGTATTAGACATTAAAATAGTATCCAAGAAACATCAATTATTCATTGCTGATAAAAAAAGGTTTATCTCGAATTCTAAATTTCTTATGTATTGAAACTCTTTAGTAGATATTTCAACAAACTCACATATACATAGAAAATATACTCACATATACATAGTGTATTATGTCAAATGAAATGTTAAAATTAAGTTAATATTGTAAAATAGCTTTGTCTGTACATTGAAGCTATTAAAAAAACCAATTGGGATCCAATTGTTTGATTGATGGAAAATTGAAACAATTAATGTTTTTTTTTTCATAAATATGTTAATTTCTATGAGGTTTTCACTATTATACAGACATTTTTTACTTAAATGCTGAAAAAGCTAATATCATGGGAATTCTAGTGTAATTTTTCAGGAAACCGGATTCACTTTTTCATGTTTTTACTCCTATACTTTAGTGACGGAAAGTTCCAAAATTTTCTTGGGAATAATGCGCCTAGATATAGCATGAAAACTATTCGTGTTACTCTTATTACAGCATAGTTTAATACTTTATGACATTTTTATACATGACCATATTGGGACTCTTGAGATTTCCCGGGATTTCCTTCCACTTCCAAACCACTAGATCAACTTTGACGCAATGTTCGCAAATCACAAGACACTGTCTGTAATTATTAGAAATCCTTAGTGAAGAAACATCTGTAGTTGAATAAGTCTTTAGTAAATTACAAATATCGGGAGTTTATGAATATATCCAGGATTCATGTATTGTCATATTAAATATTTATTCAATTTTACATATTGATAAAATAACTTTAATCTTTGCTATCTAAGTAATGAAAATGAAGTCGAAGGCAAATACTAGTTACGTTATAAAAATGAAAAAGATTTTTATAACAGTAATAATACTATTGGAATTTTGATTTAGTATGAAATCATCTCGATTTGACACTAATCACATTTAGAATAGAGTTCATTTTTCTAGTGTGTCTCTTTGTTTTGGCGAGATGGTTGTTAACATAATCTCTAGACTTACCAAATCGATGTCATCTGTCATGTGTCATCCATACCGTCCTTTCGGAAATAGGCGGTAGTATACCATAATAATTAAAAAAAATACTATTACAGGTCACGATGAAAAGGCTATTATAGAAGCGAAAGTCGAAGATCTAGTCAAAGCGGAGAAACTTGAAAAGGAAAAGGAGTTCCAGAAAAGGGTAAAGCATACATTGGTTTTCAAATACTCATACAAAATTTCATTTAATTATTTGACAGTTGGAAAAGTTTTGCTCACAATACCCATTGTAACGTCTTGGAGGGAATTTTCAGAGTTTGGAAGTCCAAGCAGAGGCAAATAGAAAATTAAAAGATGCCTTGAAGAAGCAGTTCGAGATTCAACAAGAAGTTCTCCAAGACAGACTTGTTAAGAAGGAGAAAGAGGTAAAATTGAACACATTCATATATAGTCAAGGTGGGCAAGTCCGTCAGTGGGGTAAGTTCGTACACCTCTCATTTTTTACCTTTTTTACATGAAATTTAACGCCAACTACAACTCGAACATAGAGTTAAATGGTGTCTTAGCTTTACTAAACGATTTGTTGTCATCATTGCTATTCAAACACGAAGATAAAGAGGGGTGTATGGAGTTCCCCCACTGACGGACTTTCTCACCTTGACTGTACTATTATTCCATAGTCTACATGGTGTTTTATTTTTATTGCAGAAGTTCAGCAGACAGGCAGACGGCCCACTTGATGGAAGACGATTACCATCGCCTATGAACATTTGCAACACCAAAGGTGCTACAAATGCGCTGCTGCTCTCTTAAGGGAGACTGGAACCTGGTTACTAATGCCGGAACACAACTTAAGGTTGTTATGGCGACATACTTTACACCAGGGGTGGTAGCCATCCAATCGGGTAAATGCCCTACCACCTGGCAAATGGACAATATTTGTTGATTGATTGATGATTAACAAAATTGAAGTTTCCAAATTAATATTTTTATTTTACTTGGACGGCCTGATGGGTGCTAAGCCTCTGCCAGTGGAATTCACTGTAACTATTTGTAAACATTTATTTGGTTAACGTTCAATCTTTATTGCCTGAAGCTGGTAACAGACTAGAGATTCCACGTATATTCGGCTATTTTTTGGCGGTTTTGTCCTCAATCTGATTTCCCCCTCGCTAAAAAAAAGGGGATGTCTATATATCGCCTCTTTGCGTCAATAATGTGTTGAATTTTAGAAAAAAGTTTATATGACCTTGAAAAAACAATTGTAGTATTGAAACGAAGAACTTTTTTTCTGTGAGTCGACAATGTATTTTAAAAGATACTAAGTTATAGTTCCCGGCACAAATCTTGAGCGGTCGGCGGAACAGTAAGGATAGTTTTGCGCGTTGATCGTAACCAATATAATGGAGATTTATTGACATATGACAATATTGTGTTTTTGTCTCTTTATTCAAAGGAAAATATCTCATACTTCGAAAAAGGATCGAAATTTCACTGTTCGTAGGAAAAAGTGACCGCTCAAGAATAGTGCCGCGGACTATATTCGTTTCGATACAACTATTTTTCAAAAGGGTAAAAAGACTTGTAAATTTTCGATTTTCAAGGGAAAATATTATTGAAGCAAAGAGGCGATATTTTGAAACGTTACAATTTAACTTTAAGATAAGAAAGTAATTGCAAATGTTTTTCAACTCGTGATAGTGTAATGGCTAGGGCACACGTCCCAAACTCAAAGGGCGCGGGTTCGAATCTTGGTCGGAACGCATGTACCACTTAGGCAGCTTTCTGACCTAATGTTCATATTGTTACAATTACCACGTGCTAACAACGATGAAGGAAAACATCGCGATGAAACCTGCACATCGAGATAACCGATGTGATAAGCGTGGCGGGTGTCTGTCCCTTCCCCTGTAGTGGGCAGCCCAGCAGTGGGATGTTTATGAGTTGTTATTATAATTTATTACATAAGTGTTTTTTAGTACAACCCGCAAGAGTTAACTTGAGACTTCGCTCGGATGACGTAAGCGCGAGTACTGACTCGGACGTACGCGTCGATAGCGAAAGCGGTAAGAAGGCGGGGGTCGCGAGGTGAGCGCGCATTCCGCTCAGGTCTCAAGTTAACTCTTGCGGATATAGGACCGTATTTAAGGTGAAATAATGTTTTGTAGTCGTATTTAATATTTCAATATGAATAAGTAGGTGTATATAACTTAGGTACTCGGAAAACTAAACCGCGCTGTTTCGGAGCAAGTTGAGAAGGAGAGAGTGACATTCAAGAAGGAGTTGGCTGCGATGGCTGGGAAGCTGAAGGCGATTGAGCAGACGCTGAAACGTAATGTATTGAGATTTCAATTTTTTATGTTATCTAAGAAATCAAATGAGAAAAATATTTGAATTTTACTATGCTGGTACTGTTCATATAATATAAATGACGTATAAGTATTCCTTTAGTATCTCAAAATACCCAAAATACTCTGTCTGCCATTCCACAAGTCGACCGTGGTTGTTATGGTCGTGGCGAAAACGTGACCAATGTCGTCATCATTTTCGATCATACAGCGGTCACAAGGATCCATCTCAAGAGAGTGGCTCGGAGTGGAGGTTGACCACAGAGCATTAATTCTCTCCATCTCTTGACATTGAAAAAGGCGCGATTTTCAAATCAACCAATGACATTAAAATTTGTGTATTTCGTCGTTTACGACATCAGCGCCCCATAATCCGTTCCACTAGAGTTTACGATTGTAACGTCCGCAAGCAAGTGGAACGGGAAAAATCGTGGTCGTTGTGAGTTCCTTCTGGAACGTAGCCATTGTGTTGCTTATTGTTCGAAATTGTGACATTCCTTACCTTGTTTATTTGTCCCTATACATACTCTGTCCAACCATTTATTTTACTTATGACACGTCAGTAATTGATCTATTAGTAATGCTCTAATCTAAAGCATTACCTATTTGATATATAATAATCGAGTTTCTATGCGAATAAATTCCAATCAATTTAGCGCAATTATATAACTTGCTGTAAATTGTTGTTATTTAGTAAAAAATAAGCCATGTTACCCACATTTATACTTAAAAGTGGAATAATAGCAAAATTATGGACTTTAAATGTAAATAAGGACCATGTTATGGTTTTATAATTAAAACATTTTTATTTCAAAACGATTAATTACGATGAAATGTATGTATGATCATGATAGTTTATATTCTGTGCATTAGATAGCTAACTTAACGTCACTATTACGTCGTCTGGAATAATAAAGTATGACAATTGAGATATTCGTAGCAAGTAAACTTCACTGTCGAAAAATCCGTCCTCTGTGGTTGAACGGGCTTTGCCGGCCTACCTCACTGCAACACAGAGGCTTGGGGTTCGATTCCTGGTATAGTAAATTTCGGAAACATAGTTTCTCCGTTATTTAATTTGGTCTGGGTGTCTGTTTGGAGATATACAAAGTGTGTGTGTTGTCTGCCGATTATTATATTATTATTATTATCCGAGGCGTCAAAAGTAAAATAAACGGTTGGACAGTGTGTAGTTGTAATAAATGCGCGATTCCGACTCGCACACGGCCCGCTTGTGTTCTTATAGAGAGAGCGAAAGCGGAAGCGGAGGCGCGCCGCTCCCAGTCCCTATGGGCGGCGGCCGAAGCGCTGCTGGCGGCGACAAGGAAGAGCGAACGCGAGACCAAGATCGACAACGAGATCAAGGCCCTCGAGAAGGCTGGTCAGTATATAATTAGTTTATGAAAAAATAATAGGATATTTGACGGTCAAAGGACACGGTTACGCTTTCATACATACTCGGGCCCTAATTGTAAAAGATAAGAGTGATTTTCATATATTTTTTAATTAATTTAGGGGATGAATTAATCGTGTGATATAAGTTTTTATATTATTAATTATTGTAATTCTTTTACATAAATCGATTTAGTAATCGATAATTTATTTTGTTTGTGACCTTGTTTTTAAGATTTCTCATCTTCCAGATGAAAATTAGGGCTGATGTTTTTCATTTTGTAATAGAAAATAATAACGGTTTTTCAGCCATATCTCAACTCATTACATTTATTTAACTCAAAAGTCCCTGTCTCCTCTCTAACCGACCAAGCCAAGTAGACGAATGCTCGATGTGCGGTCGACGGTGTCGGGTACCGATTGCAAAAAAAAAACATGATTATTAATTATAATTTCATCTAATTATATTTTTCGCCATAATTGGTTTTTGTGTTTTTTATCTCCTTTTTAAATGAAAATAAAATAAAAATATTGGCATGGGATAGGAAAAAATAGGATTAAGGAGCAAAAAATAAATGTATGTTATTAATCAGACTTAAGCTGCCACCGCACGGGGGGCTCTTATATTTATTTGTTTCATTTAATATTCAGGTAAAGACGACAAACTAGTCCAGACAGTATTGAAGGGCATTCCTAGCGATGTACGCGAAAAGGGCATCGCGACCGAAAAATCCCTAAGGGACAGGTTTGAAAAGGTGAGATGTTTATTGAAAGGATATGTTTTTCTGTCTTTTTTGTTAAAACAACTAACATGGTTAAATTGGTTTTTGTTACTAAGCGTACATTGAAACACATTGTTTCAGATGGAGAAAACCGCAGTGAAAGTTGCACTTATTGGACGAGAAGGTGCCACTCTACCAGTATATTTCCTCTCTTGGCTCCAGTCTAAATTTTTATTCCAAAAAGTAATGTTGTTTTAAACTATTTTTTAACATTTCCGTTAATTTTTATAGAAAATTTAAGATCCTTTGCATAATATTTTCTTAAGTTTTCGCGACTTGTATACATAATAAAACTACGTTTTAACGGTTTTAAGCGCGGTAATTTTATTTGATTTTGGTTTTTCCGACGTTTCGGCCACTTTTCAAACTTTAACAATACTCGTTGACACTTGACATCTTTGTCTTCCGTGATCACGGCCACTGAAAAGTGGCCGAAACGTCGGAAAAACCAAAATCAAATAAAATTACCGCGCTTAAAACCGTTAAAACGTAGTTTTATTATCCTTTGCATAGTTTTATTTATAAACAATATAATTTAACTAAGTTTTTCACTTATTTAAGTTAATTTTCCCTTTTTTGTGGGGTATTCTCTCCGTCTTCTCTCTAACTTATAAACTGGTGGGATGAGGTGGGAAATTCTAAAATATAGATTTTTTCTAAATATTCCACCCATTCTTTTTCTAGTTTAATAATTAGCGGGAAATGGTACACTACGACTCTACAAGCGCATGTGTATCTGTTATTTCTTTCAAGCTTTATAAATCAATTTGTGTTATTATAGTTTGCTGAAATACCTCAATCTGAACTGGACAATCTGCCAACGGATTTCACCAAGTTAGACACGTTCGACATTATTCAAAGGGCGAGGTATGTATATTGTTTGTACTGTATTTAATAATCTGTATATAGAAATGGATTTTATTATAATATATGAGACTGATGAATTCCAACGTATGTACATTTGGAGCTTAGTAGATTATCGTAAAAATTAACCACGTTAACTGTTTTTCCGTAGCAAAGATTTTTATGCTATCCATACATTGGCGCTGCTTGACATAACTAGCAATCTGCTGAGCTAGGAGCAGTTTATAACACGTGATATTTTAAAAGCAGATAGACACAAAAATTTTATGAGTTGTATTGTCGGAATCTATTGATGTGAATTACCGCCCCTGTCCTTTCTTCTTTTAAATTAATTGTCGACATCAGAAGGTAAATAAAAAAACTATTAATAAGCCTCCATAGATGACAAAAAAAGTAAATAATGAAAGATAAATGAGGAAACAATAACAGAGAAGAAGCAATATAGATCTAAAATGAATGTTATAGGTACTATATGGATCAAGGTAACTTATCAGCGGCGCTCCGCTACGTGAACCTTCTCCAAGGGGCGCCGCGGGCCGCTGCGCAGGCGTGGGTGGACGCTGCGCGGCGACACCTTGAGATCAGACAGGCGGCCGAAGCCGTAATGGCGCACGCTTCTGTTTCCGGACTCCTCTACCTTTAGATTGACCACACTGCCATCACGACCACAAGTCACTGACCATTATTATTACCACTAGCGTGCTGCTGCATATAAATGACAAGAATATTTGGTGTCAATTTAAAATGCTGCTTGTCACAGTCTCTGGAGTTAATGTTAATCCTAACATAAGTAATTTATTAGTTTATTTGGACCACTCACCTCACATTCACTGACCTACTCACTCACTGACTCACTCACTCACTCACTGACTCACTCACTCACTCACTGACTTCTCAAGAAACTCAGGTGCTCATCATCCAAATGGCCTCAATCTAACAGGCACAAAAATGAAATGACAGCAGCCTGTCCAATGGCAATAATAGAATTCGCGACTCCAAATCATTGAAAACGGTACTACTGGACAGGCTGAGCTGTCGTTTTATTTTTGTACCAGTTTAATTAGCGCCAATTTGGCGTTAATACTCGTAGTCAAGGCGCTCAGTTCGACAATCGAAATAAAAGTTACTTATAATATATTTTTTTCATGAAAATGACAGACAGACTTTTTCCATTATGAATATACAGTTAATTTGATAAATAATCTTCAAAAAAAAACTATCAAATCAAATAATTTTTATTGCGAATAGTATACCTATGTAATAGTGTTACATAGATCTTATTCTAACTATATAAATTCAATAAAAAGTTACGAATTACTTCAAAGGATTCATTTATTTTGGCAGCCATTTGCAATATTAGTTCCAGAGACGAATGCAAACGGCTCTTCAAATTGGGTATTAGACATGTTTTACAATAAATTCTAAAATAGTGCACATGAAATAGAGCGTGCCTTTTAATACCTTCATTAACTTGCTTTTAAAAGTTATGATGTAAATAATTTTAATTACTGTTTAAAAAATGAGATGTTTGACTTGTTGAAATTCACAATGCATTACATCCATAGAAAATTAAGGAGGCTGTAACGTTCTTTTCTGATGACAATTTCAATGTACCAAATTGACACAAAATTTATATGCGGAATACATTCCCGTGTTAATAGTAGAGGGCAGTGCTCTAAGTGGACTTTTATGACGAGCGCCAGAGACGCTTGCTTCGAGAACCTATGTTAAAATTTAATATATGAATTTGTCATATGTATCAATATGAATACTAAGAAAGACAATTCCAGTACTATGATGTGTTATATTGATGTTAAATTCCACTGCTAGATGTCACTATTAGCGATTCATCGCAATATTATAATGCGTGCAAAACTTAAATGCGTCCGTGAAGTTTGTACAGTTCGTTGCGTAAAACACAATTATAAGGTTCACGAGGTGACGTACAGAACTGAGTGACGAGTATTGTGCTCTCGCTCAGTCATTATTTGGATGCGCATGCTACGTCCTTTGCATTACATGCTATTAGGTGTAATAAACGTTAGCCTTTAGCTGAACTTGTACAAATTCAGAGGTAACTTCATTCGAGATGCATTTATGTTTTGCGCGTATTGTACGTATGTAATATCAGTGGAAGCTTAATGATTTCATTTTGATATTGTTTTGAATTTAGAATTGAAAATTATCTTAATGAAATTTTAAATTTTTGACTGATTTCGTTTTAAATAATAAAACGTTTTAGTGATTTTTTTTAACTAAACATTGAGAGAGATTAAGGCCTTTTAGCCTCTATTATCAACAATAGAAGTAAGTGTTTCAGGCTGAAGCAGGTTTTTCAGGGTTTATTTTGTACTGATCGATTGTCATTCAAAGTATTCTTGTTTCGATCATACACAACTAAAAGCACCCAAGAGTTTTTGTCTCTCAATTCAGTAACAAAAACAAAAAAATAATCATGATGGTGTTTAAAAATCTAATTAAATTCTATCCATTCATGTAAATAAAAAACAAATCAAAAGAGCCAATCTACACGGCATAAATAAAGCGAACAGAATATATTTCATACAAGTAAAACAGAAAATGTATAACTATTGCACTCGCACATATAATTATCGCATATGTGCGAGCGAGATTGCATTATATTTGAAAGCTGGGCTTTGAAGTAAAAAAAGCTGGATGACGTCTGAGCCCACCTAAATTCAAATTTAAATAACGAACTTGATCGTCTGCATATTTTTGAATTATTGTTTTTTTTTGCATACGGTACATGACTTTACTGACAATATTTTTTTAAATTTTTGATACGATCAAAATACTGTGAGTTTGTAACATGTTTAATTTTTGTTATTCAGTATACAATATTTTCCAATGTGTCTTGTATCGATTCAATTGGAATGAATATATCAGTTTGTTGCTCAGACGAACAAAATTGATAGAGCGAGCCCCGAGCTCTTAGAGTAAAGGGGGGTATTCTGGTTTAGAAGCCCAAATTTTAGGTGTTTATTCAGTCGCGATAAAAAAAACAAGGAATAATTCTACCATCCGTTTTTTTTTATAAGTTTTTATTTTTTTGTTGATATTTAAATAGTATAAAACATTAACAAAATTGAAAAAAAAAATCAAATTTCAAAAAACTGCAGACCAGCAAAGTGGGGATTGATTAAAAAAATGGCACATCCTGGTGTGCAGGATATCAATCCTTCTAGTGACCTGAAATGGAAAACAACTAATAGTCCTTAAAGAGGAAGGATTTATTTATCGCACTACGAGACGTTTTATAAGAAAAAAAAAATCATAAAATGGCGGCGGTTTCAAAAATACGTTTTGTTTTAAACAATAAATAAATACTAGAAATATTTGTTGTTTTTTTTTATCGCGACTGAAAAAACACCTAAAATTCGGGCTTCTAAACCAGAATACCCCCAAAAGCCGACTAAAATAAGTCTATTTTGGAATAAGAAGCCGATCGCGTCGCAGTGCGTTACGAATACTTAGTATTAAATAGTCTAATTAGCGCGGATAAAGGATGAATAGTTTCCAGTGGAAACATTTAACCCATACAGACGCAAACCACGTGTATACTGCATAAGTTTTACGCATACAAGCTTGTAAATATGCTTCGCTCCATTTGACTGTTCACATAGGCACTGTTTATGCTTTTATTTGTTCGTCTGAGGTTTAGTGGAACATGAAATTATTTATGTTGAAACATTTATTTAGTAAATTGAGAAATAATACAATTCGCGAATGGAAGTACACATTAAGGATGAGAAATATGTCGCTGGAAGTAAATTTAGTTTCTCTTTTCATCTTTTGCATTTATTTATGTAACTCATTGTAAGAAGTTTCCTAGTACTTAACGAATTCTAGAAGTACAGGATTAATGGATTTAATTTGTCTATTGAAAAAAATAAAATGAAGGTTAGTTAATTATAATACCAGCGAACATGTTAGTGGAAAGTTGTTTAATTTTAGTAATTTATGTAAATATAAAAATATTGTATGTAATAAATTAAATTAATAATTTATTATTGTTTTCTGTTATTTTTAATTAACGTATATCCGCATATTTTATCCGTGCAGGAATAAGAAAGAATACAATTTCCTGCGTTGGGGCGACCTGTCGTAAGTGGCGTCTAAACAACCCACAGCCAGGTGGTAGGGCATTTGCCCGATTGGATGGCTACCACCCCTGGTCTAGGGTATGTCGCCATAACAACCTTGAGTTGTATTGCGGCATTAGTGACCAGGTTCCAGTCTCCCTTAAGAGAGCAGCAGCGCATTTGTAGCACCTTTGGTGTTGCAATTGTCCATAGGCGATGGTAACTGCTTTCCATCAAGTGGGCCGTCTGCCTGTTACCTAAACTCGTGCAATAAAAATTAAAAAAAAAAAAATTCAACGGGGCTGGTCTGTCTATACATGATGCATAAATTTTCTTCATAAATATTGGATCGTATGGATGTAATTAGCCTGGAGGGTGTATTCTAGACATTGATCAGGTCAGATCTCCCAGTTGGTAGAGTATCAGCCCGTCTGAATGGCTACCATCCCTGGTCTAGAGTATGTCGCTATAACAACTTTGAGTTGTGTTCAAGCTTTACTGGCCAGGTTCCAGACTCTCCAGAGAGCAGCAGCGCATTTGTAACGTCTTTGGTGTTGCAAATGTCCATAGGCGACGGTAACCGCTTACCATTAGGTGGGCCGTCTGCCTGTCTGCTGAACACATGCAATACAAAACTGATCTAAAAATTGCGAAATAAATAAAAATTACTGATGCGCCACATGAATTTAACCGAGATATTTTTGTACATTACATTACCATAATTATTATATTTCGCAGGTGATCGTATGAATTTTAATAAAACTACGTTTTAACGGTTTTCAGTGCGATATTTTATTAGATTTTTAGTCCGACGTTTCGACCACTTTTCAGTAGCCGAGATCACGGAAGACAAATATGTCGATGAGTATTGTTAAAGTTTTTATTTAGCCTACCGCCAACTTGGTAAGTTTTATTATTTCATTTAATTTTTTTTTGTTGTTATTTATTCTATGGGGCCTAATCTACTTGATCACCGCTTCGCAATATGTTGTGGCTCAGAGAAGAACCGGTGCAAGAAAGTCTAGCAATCTGCCTAGCTTTAATAATTTTATATGATACTAGGATATGCCCTCGACTTTGTCCACGCTTGACATAATAGTTCCCGGGACATAAAGAATAGCAGCATTTAAAAAAGAATGTAAGCTATCGTTCTAGTGAAAACAGTCGAAATAAGCTAATTTTGATGCACCCGAACAACTACAAATCGCCCCTGGGGAAATTCCCGTGGGATCCCCTGAATAAAAAAACATCACGCATTTTATTACATAAAATTTTGTATCGACCAGTGATAAAATTACTTTAAAAATTAAAACCGCATCGAAATCGGCCCAGTAGTTTTTACGTGAATCCGGAACAAAAAGGCAGACGAGAAATCTAAAAAAAATGCATCGTGTTCTCCGTCGTTTATAATTGTAGTATATTCCAGTTGTTTTTTTTTAATAGCGCCAACGTACAGACACGGCATGTTTAGAATTTTAGAATAGCTATTATAAATTAAAATAGGAATAATATTAAATCCCATAGAGTAAATAGAAAATGAACAAATTGGCGACACAGTAAATAACAACTAAACTTTATTATTAATGTAGTCTGTGAACTAAACTAAAAACATAACAAATTGATACCGAATACCGAAGTAAGAGAGTTGGTCTGAAAGAGAGTGTCGGGGTGAAGGTAAGGAAAGGAATGCTCCGGTGGTTCGGGCATGTGGAAAGAATGCATGATGAAAGAATGACTAAACAGATATACAATGCAAAAGTGGATGGATGCAGAAGTCGTGGAAGGCCACGACACACCTTCCATGATGAAATTGATCGTTTACTAGCAGGACGTGATGTCAGGAGCCTTAACAAGAGCTATGAATGTCAAAGAAGCAAGTGAGGTGTGTAAGAATAAGCCTGAATGGCGCTCTGTTGTTCGTGCCTACCCCGCAAGGGAACTGGCGTGAAGTTATGTATGTATGTACAAATTGATACTTCAACACTGTCTTCTTTGATCATAGATAACACATATATATAAAATCCGTGATCACGACTACTGGAGACTGATCATAACGGATTAAAAATCGAATAAAATACCGCGCTTAAAATCGTTAAAATGTAGTTTTATTATGTGCACAGACGTTTATATGATCTAAGGTGCACAGACTAGTATTGTATTATGTGTACTAGTCGCGAAAACAGAAAATACCACGTATTAATTTTGGTTGAATAGCTGGCACAATAAAAACTATTTTTTCTTAACAAACTTTTACAGTGTCAATAAGACAAGCTTACAACTGAAAGAAACTTAATAGCAATAGGAAGAAATAAACGAGAAAACATAAACAAGAGAAAATAAATTAGAAATGTTCCGAATTACACCTCACGCAATTAAAGCAAGAGCACTTTTGGTTAGTTTTATTGCAGTTGTTTTTAAAAGATTACCTGCGTAAGTACTCTGGACTATGAAAAGCTGACCGATTCCTTCTTTAGAGGTCCCCGGAAACTAAACCATTTCATAGAATCAATAGTGTATAGATAATTGTTGAGCGACTTTGAATTTGTGTGTGTCTCACACAAATTCAAAGTCGCTTAACGGGCTATGGAGCGAGCTATGTTAGGTGTTTCTCTTATGGATAAAATCAGAAATGAGGACATCCGTAAGAGAATGAAGGTAACTGACATAGCTCGCAAAATTAGCAAGTTGAAGTGGCAGTGGGCCGGTCACGTCTGTCGCAGGACCGACGGCCGATGGAGCAAACGAGTCCTGGAGTGGAGACCACGTCTCGGCAAACGTAGCGCAGGACGCCCTCCAGCCCGGTGGTCTGACGACCTGCGCAAGATTGCCGGCAGGGGCTGGATGAGGAGGACGGGAGACCGGGATATGTGGCGCGTACTTGGGGAGGCCTACGTCCAGCAGTGGACTGAGAATGGCTGAAGAAGAAGAAGAAGAGATAATTGTTAACTTAGACTCTACAATTGAATTATAGAGTCTTCTTGTTGTGTAGTTGGTCCACTACACACATGGTCCTACTTTTAAGAGTATCCTTTGTTTATTTGTTACGTGGTATAAATGCTTCGTACACATCCCATTGCTTGGGGACAGACAGTGAGTTAGTGTCTGTCGTGCCGACTGATGTACCCATTAAAGCCACTGTTGTTCCTTTTATCACCCCAAATCGGGTCGTGAGATAACATCTTAGTCTCATAATATAATACCAGTAAGTGCAGACTCATAGGAACAGGTAAGGCAGGTTCCTTCCATGTTTACAGAGGGAGCAACGGCTTCTGTATCAAGCTTACTATTCTCACTTAGAGAGTAACACACACACAAAACACCTGCGCATCCTTTTCTTGACAGATTTAGTAGGAATGACGCTGAGTGTTACACCCCGAATACCTTTATCCAACGCATTGAACATGAAAAAATAAAATACCATATATTTTTCAAAAACAGGTGGCAACCCTACCCGCTAGCCTTCGTGAACAATAAGAACTATATTTTATAGGAACTTGATTTAATTAATCAGTCGTTTTATGGATAATAGTACCGCCGCAGCACAACAGAGATCCAAGTTGTGGCTTTCACACGTTTCCCTCCAAGCCTTAAGTACAAGGATCCCACAGAAAGGGTTACATGCCCCAAACCGCCTCCGCCGCTACCACCCCCTCCGAAGGATGACAGATTGTTGTGGGGCACGGTTGCACTCTTATTTCTTGCCGGTGGATTCGCTGTTTATGCCAAGTTAGTCTAGTCAGTAAATTTGGTAAAGTACGTTTTTTTTATTGCCAAAAAAAGGAGACAGTTAGACGGCCACGGCCGCTACGCCGTAGGCAAACTCCAAAAATGCCGCTCCGACCGAAGCTTAAGAAAACTTCGTTAACCAGAACAATTATATATAATTAAGACATTAATAATATAGATTTTTTACCCGCAGGGGGGCTTTGTGGCGAAGCCTTAGGTGAGTAGCGATACCTCGTATCTGACTCCGAGGGCCAAGGCAAGCCCCCGCCTCCGTGCTTGCCTTAACCAGCCGGCACGGAGTGGAGATCGCTAGAGCTAAGACTCGAGCTACAGGGGTGGAAGTGACAAATGGCATCACGTCAGATGTAGCTGCGGTGAACCTGCAGCACACCTCTCTACACCCCTTAGCCACCCACACCCATGTTGCCCCTGTCTTCTATGGCATCTTTTGGGGCCCATGCAGGGAATGGCGAGTCACCGTCTGCCCATTTTTCCATGTTCCCCGAACATTGCGACGAGCAGACGCCATAGTCCCCATATTCCAAACCCCTAGTACCACTAGCAGTTCACCCCAATACTCCGGTATTTTATGACCTCATTTTCCGCAATAGTCGTACACTGGCCGGGGCTTGTCTTTGGGTGCATTACTATATGGTGTAGACAGGGATAATCTCCGGTCAGTGTCACGCCACATTTACATTAAATTTGTCTAAGGGCCTCTACCTGTTGACTTTCCCATGGCCCCACGCAAGCCCTTCAAATGTCCGGGCCATTTTTATGGCCCGTGGTCTTCGAAGACATATTTTATATAGATTTTATTAACGAAAAATTATTTTATTGAAAATCAAATGTAAACGTTGTTTTTTTTGCTTTAGTAGTCTAAGCGCGTTGTAGACATTTTTGCCACCCCTAAATTTTGTCCTAAATCGGCGATATGAGATATCCACTAAAACTCCTCGATGTTCCGTTCTTCGCCTTTATACCGGGGCACGTAGTAGTACATAGTTTCGCCACTCTGCGAGGCCCTGGCAGGGTATATGGTTTACCCTACTTCATATTAAACTAAACGGCCTCTGTAAATAAGTGATTAGGCTGCGCAGTAAATGATTTTCATAAAATACATGTGCCCATTTGTTGCTACCTAAGAGCGGTGAGATAGTTTGTCGGGAATAATAATAAATACAGTATTTATTTGAATCCTAATTAACAGGCAAAACCCAGAAATCCGTGACTGGTTAACATTAAATTTGCCATGGTTTGACGATCTTATAGCAATTGCGTACCAGGAAAACATGACGTACGGAGAGTTCGCGTCCGAATGCATGGACAACATCAAAAAGTATCTCCGTGGTGACAAACCTAAACAATGCTCTTTGGATGGAACTCCTGAGACACCTATTATCAGTTAGTGTTGTAAAGCCTTCTTAGTTTACTTTAGAAATTAGCATGAAAGAAGAATAGTAAGGAATGGCTCAGTAGAAAACATAAATCATTCTGCAATCACTTGGCGTTACCACCGTTTTTATTTTTGTAGAAAGCCTATATATAGGTATATTCCTATATGTATATTCGATTACATGCTTTTTAGGCTTTTACAGTCATATAACAAAAAACAGGTTTTTCTCCACTGTACATTTTTTATGTATTGACAGTGTTTCGCCGATTTTTGTATGTAATTTTTGTAAATTTTCAGCCGTTCCAGAAGAACCACAAGATGAGGAGTTGACTGGTAAGAATTATTTCTTCAGTTTCTTAAATACCTTCGATGCTTCACTGTACACGATTTAATAATTATTTTAATCCTTTACAAATCTTTTTTCCATTCACCAATAGCTGAAGTTACAAAGTTTATTTGTAACTTCAGCTTCATACTTAAAAGCTACAATGCACATTTTCTATATTCTTCTTTTATATTTGCTATTTATTGTAGTAAAATAAAACGGCTAGGCCTCACTTACAATATTTATTCGAGTGCTTTGTTTCAATATAAGTATATTTATCGCAGCCCCAAATACCTATCGCGTCCCTAAACCCTTATGTCACTTATCTTAAGTGTCCCGAGTCCTTCGATTCTCTAAATAGATTGATGCACCTCTCATGATCTTACATTTGCTTGGTTAACGACGATGCACTATAATTTTAGCATATAATTTTATTCGGGGGACCAGCCCAGAACAAAGTTATGTAATTCAATAATTAAATTGTTTCAGATGACAAAGCTATAGAGGAATCTCCGTGTGATATTTTACCTCCACCGGTTGTAACTAAAGATATCTGCGAAATTGAAAGGTGTCTCAAAGATTTGGGAGATTCTACTATTAACAATTATCTTACAGCAAGAGATGCTTGCATGTATTATAATCAGGTATAAGTTGTATGTTTTAATATAAAAAGTCAGTTATTAATACATTTTTGCTACTAAAAGAAATATAAGTAAATAGTCCAGGTACACGAGAGGTTTTAAATTAAGAAAACCATTGAAATAAGTATATGTTTAAAATGCTTTTTCAATTTAGTTCCCGGTTCCTATTCACACATTTTGTAACTGTAGTTGATTTGATTCCGATATCAAGTAAATGTCAACTATAAATCACGCGAAAGAATCAATACAATAAGCTGAAGGTAGATGATAGACGTTGAAGCTTACTTACTGACATAAGCTTCAATGTCTATCATCTACCTTCATACGTCATTTTGACTGTTGGGTATTTATGAGGTGCTAAATTAGATAAAAAATTTACCAAATCATATAAAATACCTACTTATATTAGTATTGTATACTCGTTCCGTCTACATATAAAAATACTTCAAATGGGATCATTCAACAACGATAATTGGAATGATAAAATTATATAGAAGTAGTGACGGCATAATTGAACAGTGTATAGCAAGGATTGAAAGGAGTTAAAATATAAAATATAATTAATTACAGTACGCTTGTTATCTTAAAACATAATTATATTTCTATTATACTTGTGAAACCTAAAGAAAAATCTATGCTTTGTCGGTTGGTTTTTTGGTAACTTCTAGTAAACAAAATAAATTTACAATTCTAATGTTTATTTACTGAATTGTTAACCTTGAAGAAAAATAAATCTTCATTTGTAGCTTGTAGAAGGCGTAATGGTCAATTTCTCTGTACATTCAATGAAAAAGTTACACGAAGCGATGGCCGAACGTTTAGCATTGGTAAAAGTCTCAGTTGATAATGCTAAGGAAGCTCACGCTAAACTGGGTAATTGTCTATTGTTTATTAAACTACTTATTTAACCAAAAACATATTTTTTGCCTTAGACTAATTGCACATTAGTTACTATCGCATTATAGATAGTTGTTAGAGGTATAGTTTTGTCAACTAATCCACTATAAGCTTTCGTTTTATCGCTAGGACTTCCATCTGATTCTGTCGTTTGAGTTATCGCGCGGTATAAAATAAGAAAATCATGTTACTCTCCACTTGCTTACAAACTCTTAGAATTATTCGACAAATTTGTGACTGAAACAGCACTATCGCCATGCGTGTCTGTATAAAAGTGTAGGTTGCTTTGTAGTCGTCTAGCAACTGTTGAGATGTATACGTTAAACGCATTCACCATTCTTCTTCTCTTCTCGAATAATTAACATAATTGATATCGACGGTTTTTCAGACGAACTTAGTCGTTACTTCGATTGTGGTGTTTGTGCGCCGAAAGAAGCCATTGAAAATACTAAATCGATGATGAAAGAATACCAAGATAAGATCAAGGCAGTTCGTATAGAGTACCAATGGGAGAATGACAAATCCATCGTTATTGATAGACAATGGTTAATGGTAGGAGCGCTTGTTACTTTGGTAATGCCAGGCGGACCTGATGCTGCTAGGTTTCTTGGTTGAACTTTGAAATTTATGTTTCGTTTTCAATAATTATATTTGATGATTTATTTTTATTGCAAAAATAAATATCTCAAATGAGCTGAATTTATTATTTGAAGTATTAGCAGAACTGATTGCTTATCAATGGTGATCTCATAAAATTCGACTTCATTCATAATTTCAAATAATACTTAGTCTGACACTATATCAATTAATTATTAACTTACTTGAAAAACATAGGTATAAGTTTATGGTAGTATGTTAACGTACTTATTATTATAAAGAAATTCAGCAAAATGGTAGACTTAGCCTATGGATTTTGATGAAACAAGGTCTGGATGAATTTATTTGGTATTAAATAATATCGGTTATGTGTACTTATCTATAATACAGATAAAATTATTAATTATTGTCTAAGAAAGAGATAAAGTAGGGGAAACAGGGGTAATGGCACTTACTGAGTAATGCTGCTCATAAGTAATAGTTTTACATATACCCTAGCAGCAAGAGAAAGAGAGGTACGTCTGTTTGTTTTCGGTCCCGCTAGCAGAATTGTTGGCTGAACGGTTTTACTGGTAACTTCAATATTTGTTATTTTTATAAATCTTTACTCCTATTAATTTAAATAATTATTTGTTGTTTTAGCAATAATGAATTAGTACATTACTATATATATTTGAAGTTTTTTTTATCATACACATAGCTTCTGGCGTCAATATGCTTTTATATGAGCGGTATTACCCATAGTCAGGTAATAGCGCCCAGGAACGCCTTTCTTAATATTTTGCCTAATTACCGATTAATAAGAAAAATTTCATACGTTTCTTGTCAAAGTAGTGATTACTGAATAAATGAACAATTCATTATTTTGTCCAACTTTTAATATAAACTTATTATAGAATAAATATAAAAGGTTTTCCTTAAGTGAACGGGATTCCCCCTGCTTCCCCTAAATAAAAAGATAGTAGATCTATATAAGAAAACTTGAAATACCTAAATATAACATAGTAAAGAATGAACAATTATTAAAAGAAAGTTTTTTTTTAGGTCGAAGAAACAGTAGACCAATACACTACAGAGAATGAAACGATGTTCACGGGGTTGAAATATGATCATAAGAAACCAGCTATACAGAGTGACGCTGACCTGTTGCTACATCACACTCTTAGATATGTAAGAGTTTTATCTTTTGCTCAGTTGCCTCTCTTTATCCAGTAAAAAATATATACATACATACATGCATACATAACTTCACGCCAGTTCCCTTGCGGGGTAGGCACGAACAACAGAGCGCCATTCAGGCTTATTCTTACACACCTCACTTGCTTCTTTGACAATCATAACTCTTGTCATGCACGCTCGTCTGTTCTTAAGGCTCCCGAAATCACCTTCTGTTAGTACACGATCAATTTGATCATGGAAGGTGTGTCGTGGCCCTCCACGAGTAAAAAATAAAAGTATGTAAAGTAAGTATGTACCATGTTATCTTATTCTTTAATTTCCGATTTGCTCGGTGTGGGTTAAATTCCATTTTATTTAAAAATATAGGGCATAAATACTGTTATAATACATCTGTCACTGTTGTTTTTTTTTATTGCATAAGTTCAGCAGACAGACAGACAGGCCACCTGATGGAAAGCGGCTATCATCGCCTATGGACCAATGCCAATGCTACCAATATGCTTCCGCTTTATAAAGTAAGACTGGAAGCTAGCCACTAATGCCGGAAAAAAATTCAACGTTGTTATGGCGATTGGCGGCATACTCTAGACCAGGGGTGCTAGCGATCCAGGCGATCAAACGGGCAAAAGGCCTACCTTGCAGCTACCTTTCTACGTTCTTGCATGGATAAAAAATTTACATTACAATTTATTTTTATTCAATTTCCAGGTGAATCAATTAAAAGAAGAGCTATGTGAAGCTAGATGTGGAATAACTGATAGAGTCAATAGAGCGTTGGAAAGTATGATTTGCGTTTACAGCAGTTTTAATTGTGTCATTAGAGATTTTTTCAATTTTTTATTCATTCAGAACATGTATACACTTTTTAAATGAACAATTTTTTATGAGCTATGATAGATTTTTTATTATCCATCTAATAGCTATTCTTCTTATTGAAGTCTTCTACAATCGTCACTGCTATCAGATATTCGTATCATTGCGTCATGCGTCTGAGTATTTATTTAATGTACAAATATGAAAATTAATTTAGTCATAATTATTACACTTATTTCTCAGGAGCTAATTTTTTATGTTTGCTTGTAGGCAAACCGGCAGACGAATCACTTGGTGGTAGGTGGTTACCGCTCATGAACATCTGCAGCCCTAAGGGAGCCGATGCGTTGGCTGCCTCGTTCAGACTTTGAGTAAACCGGGGAGTTTATTCCATAACTTACACACATATGGCATGAAGAAGCGTGCGTTACGTGTAGTGGATGACATCTGAGTGTCCTAGGTTGTGTGCATGAACACCCAATCGCCGGCAATCGAATGGCGACGTAGGCACCAAATCAAATAGCTCATCAGAGTATTCCTTCTACAAACGCTAGAACACGCTTAGAGCACCAACGTGCCTTCTAAATCGGAGAGATTCTAAACCGTCAGTAATTTCGGGATCGTCGACAATCCGGACCGCTAGGCGCTGCAAGGAGTCTAGTGGGAGCAGTTGGTACTGAGGTGCATTAAGCCAAAGATGAGAGCAGGACACATGGGGACGGACTTGAAGCCTATGTAACGGTGTGAAGTACCGCTTAGCCCTGTTGAGCAGCCCAAGCTTTTTTAAAGCAACTTTCTCTTTGCCCTCTAAATAACCCCTAAACTACATCTGTCTCGAAATGTAGAATCCGAGGATCCCTATTGTGTCCGAGATCTTAAGGAGAGTAGGCACCCTGGAACTGAGACGCTAACAAAAATGGGGCTTTTAAGCAGAAAACGGGCAGACTTGCGTCTTCTTGGGGTTAAAAAGGATCAGATTGCGTCTATCCCATTCTGAGACCTGCCCCAGGGAGGTCTCGATTTCAGACACAAGTCGGATTCAGACAGATTCAGTTTTCCTTAACTTCTACACGAGGGATGTTTGCGCGGCTCGTATAAAACGCATGGCCCTTGCTGTCATGTGTTTAGCAATGAACGTTGCTGGTTTGCAACATGTCATTGATGTACAGAATAAACAGCGTAGGCGGCAATATTGAGCCTTGGGGTACGCCAGCATTAACGGGATTTTAGATAGTTAAGTCCGAAATGATTTTTCTTTCTTTAAATTTTTTGTTTGAAATATTTCAACTGACGCATTATACAAATATAAAGATGATAATAGCAGACGAAGAGAAAGATGTATGGCAAGATTGGAGCATTGGATTTTTTTTATTTATGTTGTGTCTGATAGTATCTATGTATTTTTTTAATTAAATATGAGAACAGCATAAGATTAAATTTACTTTTAGCATTGCCACAAGATGAGAAATCTGTTAAGGCGACGAACGCGGCGATGCAAGCGGGATTAAAAACAAAAAGAGCGGATATGGAAAAAGAATTTAAAAAAAGGGCAAGTAGAATTATTAACTTTCAACATTTCTTTGGAATAATACTACTTCTATCGGAATTCTATGCAAGTTTAATCTGATTGTTACATTTGTTTCTAACGAGCCAAACCATTTGCTGTAATCATTAAAAAATCATTAACCATAACGTTAAATTTATATTTATAGAGTATATGTTTAGATGTACATGGTCTTATATTGTAATCTAATTATATTTTCTTTAGGCTGACGATCAAAAAGCTGCAAATGAGAAAAAAATTAAGGACTCTTTAAAGAAACAGTTGGAAAGACACCAAGAAACGTTGCAATTAAGATTGGCTCAAAAAGAAATAGAGGTACGGCATATTTTATCACTGGAATATAATTTTCTAGGCCATTAGGGCTTTCCGTGCAGCTTATACCCATAAACTGTAGTACCAATGCCACGACAAGAGTTATGAATGTCAAAGAAGCAACTGAGGTGTATAAGAATAAGCCTGAATGGCGCTCTGTTGTTCGTGCCTACCCCGCAAGGGAACTGGCGTGAAGTTATGTATGTATGTATGTATCAATGTCATGTGACCTATAAATTTTCTAAGATATAAACTAATGAAACATCGTGTATACGAAAGATTTTGAATCAAACACCTAGGTAATATTAACGTTCTTTTTATTAGTAATAGCTTTTAAATTTCCTGATGCTGGACTCAAATTTTTCAATTTTAGGGTAGGTCGATTAGTCGCCTATGTTTTTACATAGGAAATCTCAGTGCCCAGGCGTCTTTAAAATTTTTTCCTTCACCGTTGCAAAGTGATAATTGTTATAATCTAAACATTAAGTCTGAAAAATGGTCTAAGCTATGCATTTTTCTCAGCCACTATTCGTACCTACGTTATTGGAATGAGACATGGGTGTATTTGCTAACGAACTGTCATGACTTCACTAGACTAAAATAATTAATATGCCTTTTCTTTCTCTGTGGTCTCTCTTCCTAACTTTTTGAATCTACTTCCGATACTACTGTATCCTTTTTTCAATAAACCACAAGACCTACTAAAGTTGATATCGTATTTGAAATAGATACTACTTCCTCTTAGTCTATCATTCTAAAAGACATCGCCGAAAAATAATTTCAATGATTGACATAAAATCTATTATTATATGTTCTTAGAAACTTTGTTTCATTGAATGTTGAAACACAAACGATTTCCGAACTTCATGGTGTACCAGAACACATAAATGGTAATAGAATATTATACCATATTAGTAATCTCTTCCATCTTGCAAACAAATGGGGGTCAGAAGGTTATTGACAGTTTGATGGTGGAATAGGTATAAAGTCTTTAGTTATCTTAGGAAACTTTTGATATAAATTAGGTACAAGTATATACTTTACAAGTAGGTATGTGCAAATATAGATATATAGGTACTGTTTATGAAGTAAATTTTGTTTCAGGCGACAGCTAAATTAGACATCCTAGTAGTTGAAAAGGTAGAAGCACAAAAGAGAGTATTTGCAAATCAATTAAAAGAAATGGCGATGAAATTAAAAATTGTTGAAGACAAACTCAATGGTATCTCTGTTTTTCATATTTTGAAATATGTTTAGCCTTTAATCGCCCCACTCCTGAGGCCTTTAAGTGGCCGCTTCGTAGATTCATATTACGAATATATGACAAGTATCAAAATAAAATGGACCTGTATGCTATGTTTTACACTGACCAGTATATTTAGACACGTGTCAATTCCGATAAGCGATTCTCGAAAGGTCGCCGCTTTAGAACCCCTGATCTCGGACTTCTTTGTATAATCTGTCAACGAAAGTGCATACGTACTTGCAATGTTTATCAGCTTTTTTGGCTTACCAGTCCTTCTAAAACGCATCCAATTATATACATAACTAGGACATGCCCACGACTTCGTCCAAGCGTGACTTGAAATTTCCGAACACAAAATACCGAAGCGTTTAAAAAAAGACTGTAAGCTAATGTTTTAGTGAAAACTTGGTCAGAATAAGCTAATTTTTAGGCACCCAAAAAACTACGAACCGCTCCCGGGAAAATTTACGTGGGGTTCTCGGGATAAAAAATATTATACATTTTATTACATTAAATTTACTATCGATCAGTAAAAACATCACATTGGAATTCGATTTTTTAATCTGGTCATAAATCCTTCCCAGAAAAAAATCCGCGGGATTCCCGGGATAAAAAGTAGCACAGAGTTTAAGTCTTGAATTAGCTGTCGATCAGCGACAACCGCATTGGAATTGGCCCAGTAATTTTTACCTGAATCCCGAACAAATAGATAAGAAATCTAAAAAAATTGCATCGTGTTCTCAGTCATTTATATTGTATATTCCAGTTAATTTTTTTAAAATAGCTTTAATGTACAGACACGATATATTTAGAATTTTATAATATTCGATTACATAGATATAGTATAAAATACGTGAACTGAAAATGGAAGTTAAAGTGGTTTGAGTAAGAGGTTGTATGTATGAATGGATACTGAATTCCTCAGTAATGAATATTTAGTAAGCTAATTCGACTCCTTCCTTTAATTTAGCTCGTCTTAAAGCCGAACGTGAGACACGAAGGTCCCAGGAACTGTGGACAGCTGGTGCTTCCCTACTGGCTGCAACCAAGAAAGGAGATAGATATGTGAACATCGATAAGGAGTTAAACGCTATTGAAAAGGCTTCGGGTACGTTATAAAAGTTACCATAAAGTTTTGTACTCTCCAGTGTTTCAGATATATGTTTTAGAGAATTTTGAGACATTGTTTGTACTGGAGAATAGTGTAGGTTCAATGGGATACTAATGTAGTGCCAACGTTGAAGTATTTCATTATCCGCATTCTTATTTCTTTTTCTTTTCGCCGCACCTGTCACTATGTAAGTAGGTATGTAACATTGTCTATGATCAATCACCTAACCATCTACATTAATATAATAGGAGACGCCTAACTAATCGTCGTTGGTTCGTGAACTCTCGCCGCATATTTTCGTGTGTCTCAATTCCACTCTCTGTGTGAAAACCCGCACGCTAGGAAGGTGTCCGCTGCACCGTACCTAGTTCGTGTCTAGTGTGTCCTTGTAAATCTTTGCCTCTCATTTTATTACCGCATTCAGAATGGACATTTCTTGGCCTTTCTGGATTAGCGTATCTATATACTGCTTCGAGATTGCATTAATATATTTTTGGTCTTGCAAGCCCGATACACATTATTCTAGAATTCGAGTCTCACATGCTTTTTTATTAGTCTTCGAGAGACACACACATGTAAATTAAATGCGAGGAAAGGAAGCCTTATTGTAACCCTTAATTCAGTTTATTATGACAACAATGAGATCAAATCATTTTATTAACAATTTTATTGATTATTATAGGTGACGGTGACAAGCTGGTGGCAACAGTTCTTAAGTCTATACCAAAATCAATACGCGAGCAAGGGATTGTACCAGAAAGTGTTCTGCGAGATCGCTATCATGTGGTAATTATAACCATAGAAGGCGCATACGATAATAGGAATGACAATTGCCCTGTAAAACACTTACAGTGACTTATCTTAAGTATAGCAGATTGCCGCGTACAACAATGATCTGGAGGGAATTTCCCGCCGCGGTTTTCCCTTTGCACTATGACATGGGGTTTTTAAGAAGCGTGTTCTAAAATTTCTTAGAGGTCGGCAACGCCTTGGCAACACACCTGGTGTTGCAAATGTCCATAGGCGACGGTAACCACTTTCCATCAGGTGGGCCGCTTGCCTGTTTGCCTGCTTCAGGCAATAATAAAAATACACCTGACAAAAAGTCGTTACCTTCACCTATAGACATTAGCTACAGCAAAGGTACTACCGATGTCCTGCCGGCCTTGAAAGCGGAATCAGTACCTGGTCACTAATACTTGAACACAACTTAGGCTTGTTATAGCTGCATACTCCAGACCAGGTGAGATAGCCGTTTAGACGGGTAAATGCCCTACCTGGCTGTGGGTTGGTTAGTCCCGTTTTACGACAGGCCACCCGATCGCAGGAATTAGTATGCTGTCTCTATTTCTGCAGGGATAGTACCTAAATCCTATAATCTTAATATTAGTCGAGTAGAAATTAAGGAGCTAGGGATCTTTCTGTGATCTCTTAGAGATCGTTTATAAGTTAATCTTTTCTCGCTTTTCGATAAACAAACAAAACTGTAGGGACTCAGTTTGTCAGCATATGCAGCTCAGAATTATTACGCTTTGCGTGTACGTGCGGCTGCCCCCGCAAGCCCCCTTGAGTCGTGAATAAAAGCCAGTACTGTATAGATGTTTCGTGGCTTTCTTTCTTGCACGTCACCCGATATCGTCTCCAGCCACGTGCCACCACCTCATCATCCAAAACCATTAAGATTTCAAACATAATGCACTGAAAGTCAGCGTCGAATAAAATTCCGGCACAATATTAAGCTGAGTACAAAACTCATTAGCTGAAATGAGGTGTACCTACATGTTCTCAAAAACATTTTAGTATGATATGCAATTAGTGTAAGTACGTCGCTATTTCTTCAAATAAATTTGCTTTCTTTATTTATTCAAATTGTTTTATAAGATAAAATAATAACAGTCTATGAATCTCCAAGCTAGGCTCGGGCCTCCCACTATAGGGGCACGGGCATTATACCCGCCACGCTTGTCCAAGACAGCTTGGCAGGTTTAACATATCGCTTATCTCGATGTGCGGGTTTCATCTTGATGTTTTCTTTCACCGTTGTTAGCACGTGGTAATTGGAGCAATTTTATTAAATACATCAATAAAGAAACTTAATATTAAAATCTTTTCAATTTCTTAATTTAACAAAGTATAAGAATTGATTCAATAAGTTTCCAAACTTGTTAGGTGTGTACAATTAAGATGAATCGTTAGCAGCAAAACATTTAAGTGTTTGGATTTTTCGACAAATATTCTTCTTGCATGTTCCACTTTAGTTAATAAAATTTTTGAGAAAAAATAATTACGAATAGAATTTAATGTTTCGCCAGATGGAGCGGACGGCTTTGAAAGTAGCTTTGGTGGAGCAGGATGGTGCTTCTATGCCAATATACTGGTTCTCCTGGCTGCAGTCGGTTTTCCTCTTCATGAAGGTGATTACATTTTATTTTCGAGGCGTGTAAGGCTCGAAGAAGAAAATATGACATTTTGACAAATATTATAATGAGAACAGATCAAAGTTTTAAATGTCGCAAAAAACAATACAAAATAGATAGACCAAACCCCGGCTCTCAGAGTGAAGTCGGTTAAAGGAAGCCGATTTTGGATTAGCAGGAAAATAGAATAGAATATATATCACAGCATAATATTGTACCGACCGACAAAGACCGACTCACACCCGCAGTTTATTACCGTCCCACATTTGGATTTCTTTTGTTTACTTTGTGTTTAAAATTTGTAATTAGAGGGGCGGGCCATTGTTTATTGTAATCTTTATGATGGTCGTTAGCCAGGTGTGATTCTTGGAAAATTCAGTTCACGCGGTCGAGTACTGTGTCGAGACATATTGTATTGGTGCAGTATAAAGCAATAGCCCAATGGAGAGATCGGCAGTCTAGCGATAGTCACAAGCGAGGCAAAACATGTGTACATTCGATAATCTATATAGTGACAGACTTTGCGCGTGTTATTGAATCGCGCATTACGTTTGAACTGATTGTGTTCAATTATATTTGTATATGTGTTATACGTGTTTGTAAGGTTCTAATAAATTCTATAGTAATTCCAACGGCATTTTTAATTCGAGTCTTGCAACTCGTAACAACATTAAGATACAGTTCAAGAGATATAAGCACAGAAAACAATAGGCGGTATTATCACTAAAAGCAATTTCTTCCAGACTTCCAGAAAAGTTTTTGAGACGTGGGTTTTGAAAGATCTATATCTTAGTTATTCAAATTCAAAAGTTTTTATTCAATATAAGTTCGACTGGAGAACACTTTTTGAAGGTCATACATATAAGTTAAACTTTACTTCCTAGTCTATGTTTTTTTAATTTTTTTATTGCAAGAGATCAGACAGGCAGACGGCCCACTTGATGGAAAGCGGTTACCATCGCCTATGGACATTTGCAACACCAAAGTTGCTACAAATGCGCTGCTGCTCTCTTAAGGGAAACTGGAACCTGGTCACTAATGAAGCGGCAAGAAACTCCCCAGCAACACGTTACAGGTATTATGTTATAGAAATAGGAAGTCAAACAAACATAAAAATAAGACAAAAAAATATTTTACATATATAGGTGTATATATTTATATAAAAAATAATCATATCATATTTGTATATATTTACATAGATATTGGAGAGATGAAGATTCATTAGTTGGCCTTAGAGTGCGAGGTAATAATCCTTCACGTCGCAATTGAACATCTGCAGAGATTGCGCACGCCTGATTTTCACAGGTAGAGCATTCTACAGGCAGACTACATAGACGTGAAGGATTTGTTATAGAATCGAGAGTGATTTACAGGTGTTCCCAGACGTTTCCAGGTGTTTTCCAATGATCTGAGGGGATGAGTATGACTGAAATGGGGATATTTGAAACGTTATTTGAGATAAGGAGGAGTTTTGGCATGAAATAGTATATTATATAGAAGATACAGATTCATGATGTGTCTTCCAAAAGTCTTTTTTCCCTCTATCTAATAGCGAACTGAACTAATCTGGATGGCCAGGTTACATCGCGATGTTTCGTTCCCCGCCAATACTAATAGACTATTTAGTCAAAAAATTGACTAAGTAGAGCAACGATAGATTACGTACATATTATTGCTCACCAAAATAAACACTTACAAAATACATATTTACTATACTTTCTTGACAAATTTATCGAAAGCATTAGTAAATATGGATTTTCATATCTCTTAGGAATTCTGGATTTCTTAACATTTCATCGTTGTTTTTTCTGAGAGAAAACGCATTCTCTATGCCTTCACAAGATTTAATAGTCTAGCATCTTGCTAAATTTCATTACAATCGGTGCAGCCGTTTAATCGTGACCAAAGGGTAGTGACAAGGTAACAAACAATAATCGGTGTAATATTAGTATCGATGGATGTAATTTAGATTTCAGGTATCCCAATGGCGGAGTATGAAAAGCCACCGAAAGAACCTTCCAAAGATTTGGACACTTTTGATTTGTTACAAAGAGCTAGGTAAGTTAGAGTTAGAAAGAATATATTTTAAAACAAAACCAAACCGACTTCCAGCTAAAAATTGTATGTATTTTTCAACACATTTGCTTAAAAATGCATTAACGGAGCCCCCCATATATATTGTTCGAAAGTTAAAAATTACGCATCACACAATGGAACGTGCAGTAAAATAGGTACTTAGGTGAAAAAATATATTCCATCAAGGAGTTTCACATTACTAAAATAAATAAACTGTATAATCGAACCTCCTTGGAAGCGCTTTTAATCAATACATTTGTCTCACTTTAATGGTATACAGAAAATGAGACGAAAGATGCCGTTCTAATTTTTACCACACGCCATTTTCACATTAGAAACATCAAAAATTGTTGCGGCTTTACGAATGATATTTATGTTTGGTTCATTACCTACTGAATTGTTTTCTCACAAATGTGTTGAAAATCTTATGACACACGTATGGCTGTTGGTTTTTGCAAAACTCGTAGCTATGGTAAGCTTACATTTGTCTATCCGTTTGTAAAAACCAACTTACCGCATTGGTATCATTTATTATTATTTGTTTATTATTGGTATTATTCTACAACACCTAATCAATTTCGCCAGATTTTGGATAGAGCGTGGTAATATAGCCGCAGCTCTTCGCTACGTAGATTCCTTGCAAGGGGCGTCGCGCGCCGCAGCATCCACTTGGTACAACGCGGCTAAAGCTCATATTGAAGTCCGGCAAGCCGCCGAAGCTATACTGGCGCACGCGGCTGCACTCGGATTGCAATATATATAGATTAGGTAGAATCCTCAAACTCCTCAAATTTCGTAAACAAATAAGGCAGATTAGTAGAGGAAGATGGTGAAGATCAACTTTCACTCATCTAACCATCACAGGATGAGACATATTTTTTACAAACTTTTATTTAACTTGCAATGGATGTACCTATGTATTATGTATGTATGTAAGTTCGGGTGGAATCTTGCAAGTTAAATTTGCCCAAATTCCCGGTTTCCGATTGAACTGAAATTTTGCACGCATAAGTATATCGCGTGACAATGCCACCATACATACCATGGAGCTGATCTGATGATGGAGTCGGAAGGTGGCCATAGGAACTCCTGTACTAAACAAGATAGACCCGTGGTGTTTGGGCTCGTTTTACTTGTCTTGGCTAGCACGCTGCTGCTACATGATATCCAGGATCTCAAAAGTTAGTATTTAAAAACTTTTTAAAAAAAGCTTATTATCAAATTATATTCATTTGTAAACACACCTATGATAGCTTGCCAATCGAAGTGTTCATGGCTATTTGTAATTAAATTAATTTTAATCATTTTTTTCTCTTTTGATAATTGAACAATTTTTTGGCCTAAATGGCGCTCTGTTGTTCGTGCCTACCCCGCCAGGGAACTGGCGTGAAGTTATGTATGTATGTATGTAACAATTTTTTTATGTTTCTAGCTACCTGGGAAGCAGGTATGAACAGGTAAGTCAATTTGGATAACTACACCGCTCTGTTAACCAATAATAAAATTGGTATCATAAGAAAGATAATTTAATTACAAAAATAACCGTATAGGCATGCCAGCAAAAAACCGTTAAAAGAATATTATTGCCATGCTTTTAAGACTTCAAAAATAACCATGAACACTTTACGATTCGCAAGCTACCATAGGCGTGTTTACAAATCAATATAATTTGATAAAAATATGTTTCACGTGGTTATCAGATGGGTGAAGGTCGATCTTTAGCGTATCTTAGACTGGATGATCCTTTATTTGCAAATTTTGTCATTATAATGTGTATAGGTATTTTAACGTGTTTCATGTATGTACACTGTACTTAGATTTTTAATTATCTTTTCTAAAATGAGAGCTGCGATCGCCCTTTCTTTATGTTGCAAGCTTGGAACAACTCACTCCTTTGTTGATTCAACTCGCACAACTCACTTTGAGTAAAAACAAAGAAGTCAACCGCGGCTGTCATTTTAGTCCAAGTAATTAAAAATCACAGTGTGGTTGTTTAACTACCTAAATAAAAATATATTAAACAACTCTAATTTTAATTTTGTTATTAAAAAATATTCTCATATGTTTGTCACTTTAATTGGTGTAGGTTTATTATTAATAAAAATTCTGAACACTAAACAGAAGGTAGACTTTGACGGAACAAGCTCCTAAATTAATCCCTGTTTCCAGGTTGCATTGATGCGAAGAAACTTATGATAGTAATCAAAAACTTGAATTGTGATGTTTTTCAAATTGTTTATATCACTGTTTACTTAAGTTAATTTTATAATCTTATAAAATGCCGTGTATTAAATAAATATAATATTGCAGTAATTGTTTTAATTAACTTAATTAATCATTTTAATTAAATTACTACGGGAAATATTAGATTACCTCTCTTGATCCTAATTAAATGTAAGTAGTTGCGGTTCCATCTTTAATAATGTTATGGCATTGGGTTTAATGCTTTATTTAAGATGCGGCATTGTTAATGACGTTTAGTATTGATTAATAACGTACGTACGTATCAAACTAATGTGGCTATGCGTTTACGGCGTTATTTTTTAACGCTAAATTATAACATTAACGCAGATAAAGCCGCATAATTGTAAAATTGTTTTTTTTTTATATTAGCTTACAGATCATTTATTATACATAAATTATAAGCTAGTACAATGAAAAGATTTATAAATAATCTATTACAATAAAATTTATTTGTATTGTTTATTCATTTATTCAATCAGGTTTTTTAAAATTCTATTTTAATAAAGCTGTGTCATCAAATTGCACGCTTAATAAAATAAAGAAATATCTCAAAACTTGAGTTTTTAAGAATGAGCGTTTAAAGTTATGGCCTATTACGAGTTTTTCTTTGTGTAAGGGGTTTTCCTACATAGAATATTAATGATAGAGGTTTGTAGATGTAAATTGTTTATTGCTAAATAATGCTAATGAAATGATGGTGCTTATGATTGTGCTAAGATCAATGGCTGTTTTGCCGACCGATCGAGTATGGTGCTAAACGAGTACTGCACAAAAGCAGCGCAGTAGCACCTTTGGTGTTGCCAATGTCCATAGGAGATGGTAACCGCTTTCCATCAAGTGGGCCGTCTGCCTATCTGCTGAACTCATGCAATAAAAAAAAATACAAACATAAAGAAAACCGCTTTAAATTTATTGCGGTTCACAATGGTGTACATAGATACATACATATATACATAACTTCACGCCAGTTCCCTTGCGGGGTAGGCACGAACAACAGAGTGCCATTTAGGATTATTCTTACACACCTCACTTGCCTCTTTGACATTCATAATTCTTGTCATGCAAGCTCGTCTGTTCTTAAGGCTCCTGACATCACCACCTACAATGGTGTAGTACATGGTATTATTCCTTCTGATTGATGGCCAATTCCTATATCTTATCGATCGTTCATTTGCCTTACTACCGGTTAAAAGACAAGCTCCATACAAGTAATATCTATATCAAAATTCATCCGATGCTAAGGTGAGTAAATGAATAGTAAGGTATAGGAAACGGCTATTAGTCTTCCGTGATCACGGCTATTGAAAAGTGGCCGAAAAGTTGTAATAAAAACCAATTAAAATACCGCCCTTAAAACCGTTAAAACGTAGTTTTATTACATTAAACAGATATTTCCGTACACGTAAAACATAAAGACAAGTGTTTTATAAAACACTGGGATATGCCCGCGACTTCGTCCACGCTTGACTTCAAATTCCCGCGGGATTCCCGGAACACAAAATAACGCAGCATTTTAAAAAGAATGTAAGCTATCGTTTTAGTGAAAACTGTTTGTCGGAATAAAATAATTTTTATTCACCCAAACAACCGCTCCCGGGAAAATCTCCGCGCGATTCCCGAGATAAAAAATATCACATATTTTATTAACCGACTCTAAAAAAAGGAGGAATCCGTGCAGGAACGGAGAAAGAATACAATTTCCTGCGGCCCGGCGGCCTGTCGTAAGAGGCGACTAAACAACCCACAGCCAGGTGGTAGAGTATTTGCTCGACTGGATGGCGACCACCCCTGGTCTAGAGTATGCCGCCATAACAATCTTGTATTGTGTTCCGGCATTAGTGACCAGGTTCCAGTCTCCTTTAAGAGAGCAGCAGCGCATTTGTGGCACCTTTGGTGTTGCAAATGTCCATAGGCGATGGTAACCGCTTTCCACTAAGTGGGCCGTCTGCCTGTCTGCTGAACTCCTGCAATAAAAAAATAAAAAAAAAGGAGGAGGTTCTCAATTCGTCGGGATCTTTTTTTTATGTATGTTCACTGATTACTCCGAGATTTATGATCCGATTTACGTGATTCTTTTTTTGTTCAACGCGGAATAGTTGCGATTTGGTCCCCTGAAAATTTAACATAGTTTGGCCCAGTAGTTTTCATTTTACGAACATTTTTTTGTTCCCGTTTCTTGGGACCTATATTTTTAAGGAGTGCAGCACCTTTCGTAGGTCTACCCATACATAGCTAGACACTAAAAACTAACAAAAATTTAAAAAACTTCGTTTAAAAAAACCGACTTCATAAACTAAAAAACTAAAAAGTATAAAATAACTTATTTCTAAAGCTATTATTCTTAATATATATTATCTAAAACATCTTAAAGTCGGTGCTTAGTAATTTTCAAAATATAGTAATTTTTATGTTTTACTTTGCACCGACTTCAAGATGTTTTAGATACATAAAATTTACTACGATCAGTGAAAAAATCACATTAGAATTTGATTTTTAGTCGGGCCATTTAAAATCATTCCCAGCAATTCCCAAGATAAAAAGTAGCGCAGATTTTAAGTCTAAGAATTTGCTGCCGATCAGTGAAAACCGCATCAAAATCAGCCCGGTAATATGGGCCCATAACCTATTATAGCAAATAATACGAGATCACAATAATTGGTTTTAGCCATTTTAATTATTAGAATGATTTTCATAAAAAACAATAATTTAAAACCTAACATCTTTTACGTGAATCCCGAACAAACAAACAAACCAACAAAAGACAATACTCGTAAATCTAAAAAAATCGTGTTTTCCGTCGTTTACATAATACAGTTTTTTTAAAATACCTTCAATGTACAGACACGGCATGTTTAGAATTTTATATTGTTATAGATAATAAACTAATTAGAAAATACATATGACACTAGCTGATGCCCGCAACTTCGTCCGCGTGGTGCGGTTTTTTAACTATCCCACGGGAACTCTTTAATTTTTCGGGATCAAAAGTATCGTATATGTTGACTAGGGATAGAAGCTATCACCATACAAAATATCATTTAAATCGGTGCAGTCGTTTTGGAGATTAGCCGGTACAAACAGACAAGCAGAGAAACAAAAATTTCAAAAAAATACAAATTCGTTCTATTTCATTTCTTACACCCCCCGACTCGGTTTTTAGCATTGTTTTTCATTGTACAGAAAGGCGAGCTCTACAGCTTTATTATATGTATAGATTGGATTATGCTGAGCTATGCCTTTTAGTCGTGGAAGGCCACGACACACCTTCCATGATCAAATTGATCGTGTACTAGCAGAAGGTGATGTCAGGAGCCTTAAGAACAGACGAGCGTGCATGACAAGAGTTATGAATGTCAAAGAAGCAAGTGAGGTGTGTAAGAATAAGCCTAAATGGCACTCTGTTGTTCGTGCCTACCCCGCAAGGGAACTGGCGTGAAGTTATGTATGTATGTATGCCTTTTATTAAATATCGTTGTTTAGTACTGAAATCAGTTTATGTAGATTTCTCAATAGGATATTTCCCTATGTGAGTTTGACTCAAATTTGTACTGAGCAACGCAGATTTCGACACATGTTTGCTTTAATACATATTATATTGTTAAAATTAATAATATCAAATAAACGTGCTCCCGGTATTATAATTATTTTATTTTATTAAAAATATAATATATTAATGAATTCCACGGGAATTTCAAGTCAAGCGTGGGCGAAGTGCGTGAGCAAATGTTTGTAAGGTAATTTGCTATTATTGTTCACACTACTTACATGCGGGGATAATGTAAACCGGCTCGAAATGTTTGCTTTGAATAAAATAGCACTACAATGTAATGTGTATCTACAATGTATGTGAATTAGTGAATGCACGCAATACAGTTGCTAATACAGTAGTAATATAGCAGCTAATATAGTAGCATGTAGGTTCTATAAATAGAACGTGTCTAATTTTTTTCTTCCATTTAATACACTATAACTATCGTGAAGCGTTTGTGGTAAATCGGGTGTTCTTTTTTTTATAAAATTTAAAGTGGTGAGTAATTTATCATAATATTATTAAGTAAACGGAAAAAACTTGTATTTAGCTAAACTTTTTATACTTGCTTCTTGTTGTTTGGCTTTATTCAGAGGGCGGATAGCAGGACATAGGGCTGCTACCTTTTTTTGAGAAATATGTAGTATTTTTATTTTTAACTTCTAAAAATATGGTACTTTTGGGAAGTTTAGAGGAAAAAATAATAGACATTTATTTTTAATTATATATTTATTATTTTAATTCATTATTGAATTTTCGTTGTGTATCTCTGCTTTTTTCTTTAACCAGCAAAGATCTATTATTTTTAAAATAATCATAAAAATCTGAACAAAAAGCGTAACAGTTGAATTAGCGTCAAAAAATATAGTACGACACTATATATTATAGTACGGGTGGCAACCCTAATAGCATACAAGGATCTTATTGAAACCTTTTCTGGCCACATTGAGACAGGTTGAGGTTCCAAGTAAAAGCTCTTTATCCTGGCTTCCACCACTCATCGGACTACAACCCGAAGGTATTAGTAGTGTGTGTCCATGGCTATAGTGTCACAGCGGCTCTCATTGGCCTATTTCGTGACAACTCTCTCCCTACTCCTTTGTAGAAACCAACTTACTGCACTAGCTAGTATCATAAATAACTAGAACATAACATTGTGTGCAATAAAGAATATTCTATTCTTGTGTATTTATTGGATTAACTTTATTTTATTACTGTTTTAGTAAATTCCCAATATGTTTTCGTTCATATTTGTAATACTGATCTTGGCCTTATACGCATCCCGTCGAAATGATTTCATGTCAAGTATGCCACCAGACTTGCTGCGGGTTTAACGGTTTTTGGGCATACGCTAATGGTAGTCGGAAACTTTAAACGTAAGTACAGGTAAATTTGCATCGAGACGTTCTTGCGTTTGTAGTAGTGTACGGTCAGCACATAAATAAATATACTAATAATTTTTATACATTTTTATAGGCAGGTACTTAATATGAATCTAATAATATTATACGACATTAAAATAATAAATAATAATATTAAATATATTTTTAATATTATATTGTTGGTCCCTGTTCTGTAGAATTACATTTGCTTTCTGGTACCACCTTTCCGATGGAAGTCAATGACATTCTGCTTGATTTAGGAACTAATTGAGCGGGAGTCATAATATTACTCGGATTGCTATTGCACTCATTTTCGATATATTTGTACAAATTATACAATTTGCATTCCAACAAAACAGGTATTATATGTTGACTGAGACACACAGTGTTGTTAGAAGAAAGCATGTAATAATTTGCCATTATTTAATATCTATAGTATAATTACTCACCAATTTCATCATGATTTTATACCTTTCTCTTTTACTCACCAGCATGACATCTCTTTCCTTGATGTGACAGATTTGAGATAGCTGTCAATTCATATGGTCTTCAGCACACCAGCAAGAAACTTGCTGCAACACTGTGTGTCTCAGTCAACACATAATACCTGTTTTGTTGGAATGCAAAACAGTTATATTATGTGTCTCTGTCGACACACAGTGTTGTTAGAAGACCTGTTTGTTATCTGCTGGTAAAAACACAAGTAATACAATGCATATGATGACTAGAGATTTAAAATATTTCTCAAAGTATATCCGATTTACTTTAAGAATTTTAATTTGTCTGTGAAGGAAAATAAAAATAAAAAAAAATTAATACTAATAACCTCACAACTTATCAATTTCCAACAATATTGATTTACATTATTATATGGATAATAGTCTCTCCCTGTCTCCCTAGGTTTGCTGGAAGAAAACTCTCTTTGGAGTTGTTAATCTTGTTTTGGTACATCACCACTCTCTGTAGTTTTATATGTAACTACTTTGTGTACAATAAAGAAAGAAAAAATAATAATCCTCCTATCTGAAATCAATTATTATTTTAAAGAAAATGTTGATTAGATGATAAGATCTCAAGGTTCTTTGGTAAAGAACTTATCTTATGAATCTTCCATTTAAAATGGAAACCTAAAGGTAAACATAACTAATGAGCCTTAATAACGACTAAAATTAGCTTATAGCTAATCTTAACTAGGCCTGATATCATTAATAGAAACATCTGTATGTTTCAATACTTATAAGATTCCTCTAATATCTCTTGTAGTGGTCATTTTATAACTAACATCTTGTATCAACATCTAGTTAATAGATATATATGTAGAGTAGTATTAATCTCTCCCCCCTCCCTTTTTTATAGAATACTATATTGTATATTTACAAAGAATATTATATACAATGTCTCTGAAAACAGTAATTATGGTTCTTTAAGCAATTTTTATCTTTCAAGATAATGATAGAAATGTATAAACTTGTACTCATTCTCTATCTAGGCTTTTTGACCTTTCAGATACTGTTATAAAATGTTTAATGTGTGTTACAGGACAAAACAATAATTTCGGTGTTTCCGTAACATCCAGCTAGACTGCTTATTATTTTATTTATAATCTTGTTATTAAACAAAGTTGTGGCTACCAGCCAATTGTTTTGATTGTCTGGGGATGCCCTGGTGTCAACAGATCATAGATTCTACAGCCTGAGGCAAGTAATAGTAGTGACTATCCAGCTACTAATATGAAATTATATATACTTATATATATATAATTTTATTTATTTATTTTAATTTTGTCAAATAGAAATGCTAATATTCTAGACAAATAGCATTTTAAATTTCTGGTTTAACAAGTGAAATGGTCTTAAGTATTTGATGATCATCTTACATCTCTGATAATGTTATTATATGATAGATAGAAAACACTTTAATTTACACCATTTCAAAAAACTTAAGAACTAGTAATATATGTTAGCCTTTTAAAATTTATTTTTGGCAATGTCTATTGTAGATGTATAGTAATTGTAGTGGTAAGTATTATTAAGTAGGTGTCTGCCAATTACTTTGATAAGTCTTGCCATTTGTGATTCAGTAAGAGACTTGATCATTCAAACTCTAACCTTTTAAGCAAAAAGAGGCAATCTGTCTGTCTGTCCGTCTACTGAGATCTTCCTCCTGTCTTAAATGAGAATTGTTAATAATCTTTGCTTTCAAGTTTGGCCTCCGAAAGCCCTTGGTCTATTCTGGTATTAATAAAAGGAAATTTCCTTTAACCTGGTTCAAGTAAGACAGTATTCTATTAGGCTGGGTGGGGAAAATTGGCAAGCCCAGCCGAAAGTCTCATTTCTACCGAATACATTGTAGAAAAATGAGCACACCTGTCTGGGGCCACTCATCACATACTTTGATGAAAATAAGTTCATGCCTTGGACGCTCCAAATTTTGAACATAGCCTCCATGGCCTGGAGCAGAAGAAGCCACTTCAGAACTTTAGGACCATTTGGCATCTGGCTTCTCGTTCAGTTTAGCTTCCCCGAGAGCTAAGTGGCAGAGAAAGAGAGTTATGCTCCATTGTTCTGTGAGATTCGACAATCTGGTAAGCATCTTTATTTATTTACTTTTTTAGGTAAAGGGATTACGTCCTTTTCTCACCATGTATTACAATATGCACCTCTTTGAGTCATACACTGACTATTTATTGTTACAAACATAGTATACATCTCGTTCCTCTTTGAACTCCAAGAAATTGGTTACAGGCCCACTTTCCAATCAGTGAGCAAATCCTGTTTAGCTGAGCACCTCAACCTGAATTTGAGGTCAAAAGACTGAATAATACAGCTATTTGAGCACTGGTTCTGAGCCCTGCTCTCCTTTGATCAACTTTATTTCAGGTCTTGCTAAACAGTAGGGTTAGATATTCCCTCTTGGCCTGCTCTGTTTGAATAATTTTAGGAACATTTGCATACAGTGATTGTGAAGTCAATTCTTTAAAATTGCATAGTATGCAAAATCTCAATTTAGTCATAACCCCTTTAGGAGTAGTAATATGTCTATTCCACATGTTTGAAATCAGAACTGTTATTTTTAGTTATGGTTTTTACGACAATTTCACTCTGCCTCGCCTGGTGTCCCAGACAGTTATAACAATAGGAAAACAGACCTTAGACATTGGAGCAAATAATTTGATCACACCTGAGATTTAATGCTCACATGATGGCGATTGTAAGATAGACTTTTTGATAACTTATATGCCATCCTCGTATCGAACATTCTCAGAGTTTCTGCAACCTGAGAATCAAGGACCTTCCGTCCTGACTGATTCTAGAGTAACTGGATATGGTGTCTATAGGATTTCTGCAATCCAATTTGCTATAATAGCAAATATTTTTGTGCCAAATGTTAAGCCACAAAGCAAGAGCAATAAAGAGGGGAGTTTCCAGTCTTTAAACATCAATTGAGATACTTCTTATCATCTTACAGAATGTCACAGTCTCATAGCATAGACACTTATGATATTATAAGTTTGTATAAATAAGGTTTAAAATTAGTATACAAATAGACCACTACTTTGCTGTCTTAAGATTAATCAAACTATCTCTTATGTTATTATAATAGTAAGATGATAAGCTGTTGTTTTAACCCCTGCTCTCTTATATGTAATTAATACAATTACTTATTGTAATGTGTAACTAAATGTTTGCTGGAAATCTTGCTATAAACCACTCGGAGGAATGTCCGGATGAGGTTTAGCTATTGGTAAGTGAAAATATGCCTGTTGAATGTTTGTTGTCACTAACCAATATGTCTTAACTTTAATTAATCTCTTTATTTGTAATATAAAATGTTTTACAATATATTACATATGAATTGAGACCTCTGAGGTCCAAGAGGGCAGAAATCAACATCTGACTTCTTTATCAAAAACCATCTGAATGCAGCTCTTTGGATGGAGTCTGTTATATTCACTACTTTTAATAGGTGAACTATCTCTTTTCTCATTATGTGTATTGTGTAGTCTAAACAATTTACACTAAGATTTATAGGCTTGGCTGTATAATTAGTAAGGCTTAGATCACTTGTCATATAAGACATTAGATGTGTTACTTTTTAACTTAAAGTACGTACTTGTCTTTAAATTTTAATCACCCTTGTAAGCCACTCAATGATGCTTTAATAAGTTGTACAACATCAGGACAAAAATATAGTCTTGACTACAAATAATTTGCAATGTAGTCTCTAATATTTAATTATGGGACATTGGTCCCACTGACTTATTAATCCTGTCAATGAGTAATGTAAAAATTACTAGGCTTTGGTGAAAATCAGTTGTGGTGCCTCCTGTGAGGACTTAATTTACAAGCCCTCGTTTACGAGACCAATGTTCAGGTGGGTTATAGTCACATGGCACATCTATGTACCATGAACAGATCCAAACTTTCTTTAATATAGGTTAGAAGGCTATAACCACCCAAAGTTATCTTTATATCTCAAATAATAAATAAATGGGCCGACTATCTATACACACCCCAGTGTTTTATCACTGAATTAAAGAAGCTGTTCAACTTCAGCCAGCAGCAGCTGGATGTTTATCCAGCTATAGCCTTTGTTCAGAAATTGTCATTGTTCTAGAATATTATAAAAAACAAATTTGTCCACAATGGTTCTGCACCGATAAGTGGTCTTCTTTTACAGTGAAATGACAAATGTTATGTCTTAGTACAACACTATTAGCAAGACAAGTTTGTGATAAATGTCCTTTCAATCATATTAATCAAAAATCAATTTAATTTTTGACACTAACTCTTGGTTAGCTTAAGTAAACAACCGGTTTACTAACCTCGGTGTTTTATTTCCCCTACTGAGATTTTCAGTTAGGTGTTAAAACAAGTTCAATCCTGTTTGAAAACTCGTAATTGTACTTACATCTCATGTTCAGTAGAATAAAGCAAAATACTTCCCCCTTCGTCCGAACTTGAGAAACGAAGATAATTTATCGTAATTGGTTTCACTCGAAGTGCTAGTAATAACAGAAATCACCAAAGGCTTAAAGATTTCGAATGTTGCACATTCCACTTGGAACACTTGCTTGTCGTAGTTTGTACTTATTATAACACAATTAAAAGACGAATGGTAAGTGTTATAATGAAGTACTATATTATTTTCTTGGCACTGTGTTGTCAACACTTCAAAATTCTATTAATATTGAATAGTTTTAACACTTTGAAATAATTTACAAATTTTGCAATGTTTTACCGGCAAAATTTTACAATGCATATGAATTGACAGCTATCTCAAATCTGTCACATCAAGGAAAGAGATGTCATGCTGGTGAGTAAAAGAGAAAGGTATAAAATCATGATGAAATTGGTGAGTAATTATACTATAGATATTAAATAGTGGCAAATTATTACATGCTTTCTTCTAACAACACTGTGTGGTTATATTAAGACTTTTTAATTGGTTACTATTTACTCTATTTTGTTTGTAGCTCCAAAAACTGAGATTATTATAATATTTTTTCTAAATTTTTCTCATCACTATTGTGATGAGTTTAAACGGCCATAGCATTGCCATACAACGGGGGAATGCGGCCAGCATTTTGGGAACGCTCCCCATCGAAAGCGATCTGGACTACATATTATACTTGTAAATATGTTCATAGTAGTATTTAATTTCTAAAGTTTTGTTTGTAGTGTAATTTATTTAGGACGTAATGTAAATTTGTTACCGAAATACAAATTGACAATATTATAAATATGTACTAATTTATACTTTATATATATATATATATATATATATATATATATATATATATATATATATATATGTATATATAATATAATATACAAAACAATAGTTATATTTATAGTATAGCTTAATTTTAGTTTACATTAATTTATTTAGTACTTAGTTTATTTTTAATTGTAACTTTATTTCAAATCGACTCAAATAATTTATTGTACAAAAACATGCTTTATGGAATGTTATGAAGATGTTACAGAGATAGACATGACTGCTTCTTGTCTAAACGGGGTACCAATTTCGCTACAAATTAATTATAATGATAAAATGTTTCGTTCTAAGTAAGGTTAGGATTATTGCGAAAACTTGCTTATGTCATATATATATATATATATATATATATATATATATATATATATATATATATATATATATAAGTTCACACGCAGTAGAAGTGAACCATCAGAGAATATACACACAGATAGTTCTTCTCTATTTTTTATTAATATAAAAATAATTCATTTGCCCTACATCCGTCAACAATAAGTATCACTTTCAATTCTTCACGGTTTTAGTGTAAAGAATCTTATTATCAGTTTTATTTCGGTCCAAATTGGGCCTATATTTAATCATCGCTCTTATTGACTCTCTAATCTGTGCTGCGCGATGCAAAACTCGTATCTCGTTCTCTAGCAGGCTTGGTCTTATAAATTTTGTGTTTCTTTCTTTTTAGTCTCGCTTTTTCGTTTCATCGAGTTTCAAATCATAATTACTCTAAAGAAGTTTCAAGTCTATAATTCTAATTTTTATTTACAGATATGTATAAAGTTATGGAAACAATCATTAACTACGCGTTAGAGAGGAAATAGTATATTGCAGGATTTCAATTAGCATTTTGGAAATTTTTTGGTAAGTAAAGTACTGAAATGTAAAAAACGATTTTTGTCCAAACGACCATGAAGAGTTTCTCGCTACTTAACTGTTTATTCAGAACTAATGTAAGTGTAAATCAGGCTTAACAACTAAATCTATACTCTGACTTTTAATTACCTGGACTAAAAAGACACCTGTGATCGACCTTTTTTTGATTTATAAGTGAGTTGTGTGAATTGAATCAACAGCTCAGCACTGTGAGTTGAATTCTACAGAATTTCTATGTGTTTCAACTGACAGTGATGAGTTGCTTCAAGCTTATATCATAAAGCTTTTTTTAGAAGGTTTTTAAATACAAGCTTTTGAGGTCCTGGATATCATGAAGTAGCAGAGTGCTAGCCACGACAAGTAAAACGAGCCCAAACACGACGGGTCTATCTTGTTTAGTACAGGAGTTTCTATGGCCACCTTCCGACTCCATCATCAGATCAGCTCCATGGTACCATATTATTGCATCGTCATGCGATATACACGTGTATATTGCACATAAATGTGTGCAAAGTTTCAGTTCAATCGGAAACCGGGAAGTTGGTCAACTTTAACTTGCAAGTTTCCACCCGAACTTACATACGTACTTACATACATACATAGGTACATCCATAGGTACATTCAATGCAAGTTAAATAGAAGCTTATAATAATAAAAAATAGGTAGGTTGCATTTGTCATTTTTTTTATTGCAGGAGATCAGCAGACAGGCAGACGGCCCACTTGATGGAAAATGATTACCATCGCTTATGGACATTTGCAACACCAAAGTTGCTACAAATGCGCTACTGCTCTCTTAAGAGAGACAGGAACCTGATCACTAATGCCGAAACACAACACAAGGTTGTTATGGCAACATACTTTAGACCAGAGGTGGTAGCCATCCAGTCGTGCAAATGCCCTACCACCTGGCTTTATTCTAGGTAATTAAAAACCAGAGTATACGTATACGCATTATTGGAGTTTACTCTCTTAGAATCGGTTTTAATATAGCCCAGGTGGTAGGATATTTGTCCATCTGGCTCGCTACTACTTCTGATCTAGAGTACGCTGCAATAACACTGTGTTGCGGCATTAGTGGCCAGGTTCCAGTCTCCCTTCAGTGAGCGGCAGCACATTAGTAGCGCCTTTGGTGTTACCAATGTTCATAGACGACGGTAACCGCTTCCTCCTTTCGTGTCCTACGTTTTTGCGTAAATTTACATTTGCACTCTCTCGCAAAATGCCCACGATGACCACAACGATAACATGTAGTTTTGCTGTTTTTCACAGTATTATGGCCTTGGTTTTCATTCGGAGTTTTCCTCTGAATAGCATTTGTATTGGTACGCGTGATGAACATTGCTCCCTGGTCTACTACTGTCGACTTTCTTTCTTTTTTTCATAATCTTCCATGATCTTTACTATCAACACTTCAGTCGATGGTAAGTCATCACGCAATTGAATTGCCATGCGAAATATTAAAAAGATCATCAATCACAATCAAAACGATTTCTTTGAATTTCTTAACCGCATCAAAAAAAAATCTGCAAGGTGTTTGCGAAAATCATCTTCCTCTTGCATTCGAGTTAAAACTATTTTTTTCAGTGATGACATGACACCTTCCTAACAGGTCCACTCGATTGGTGCATAGATTGCAATATGGCTTTGGATGTTTCCAGATTGTCTAACGTAATGAGTTCGTTTAGATTGACCGCCAACAATATGTCCGATGCGGCCTTTACGTCCATTTGATCTATTCCGCATACTTAGGATCCGCGCGCCGGCTGGGGTAAAATTCTCGATACATATTCCCATAAATGATTTTTTTTTAATAGCTCTGATCTGAATTTGTCATGTATCATACTTTTCACAGGTTAGTTGGTCCATTTTAACTGTGGCTGCCATATTTTATGTTTCGTTCGACATAAAAATCACAGTACAATAAGAATCCAACTGCAATCCATTTCGTTCTGAGACGTGAATGTAGTAAAAAACCGCACGACTTGCTGCACGCTTGCGCCGCTTGATCGACGCAATGCAACAAAGTTGCTCGGTACAACTCATCGAATGACTAGCTTCTGCCCGCGACTTCGTCCGCGTGGAATAGTTACTTTGGGTTGACGCTAACTTTAACCCGCTACTTTGTTTACGTAGAAAGTGAAAATATTTTTAAATCTTAATTACTGCCCGCCGGCGTTGCACATCATAAATGCGCGCGCAATACTTGATCATTATTTTGCTGTGATGTTATTTTAATAAAACTGCGATATCTCCTAAGATATTCATTAAAATCGAATGACGTAGATGGCAATTTTGTTTTAAATTAAATACTTGTGATGAATAACGCATTTATTTGGATAAGGGTTAATATCATGTTTATAAAAACACCTTCGCAAATAATGCATTATTTGAGAACAAATTTGGTTATTATAAAAAAGGCTATAATGAGCCAACCTTAAAAGCTAGACATATGCTGTCGTGGACTTTTTTTTAGGATTTTTAAAAAGGAACAATTCTGTCACACATGATTTTTGCGAAACTTTAACCGTTTATGCAGCGCACGCAGCGGAAGCTCTCAAAAAGAAAAAAAACCCCGATTTTGAAACATTCTTCATTGGTGTTCCGCTCCTATTGGTCTTAGCATGATGATATATAGCCTATAGCCTTCCTCATTAAATGGGCTATCTAATACTGAAAGAATTTTTCAAATCAAACCAGTAGTTCCTGAGATTAACGCGTTCAATCAAACAAACAAACTCTTCAGCTTTATATAATACGTTGGGGAAAAAGTCTTTTCGCATATAGTATGTATGAACTTGTAATAAGATCTCTTTGGCTAATACCATTTGTATCTGGCTGGTTTTGGTATCATTAAAAGTTTTAAGTTTAAAGAAGACAATTCCAAATTCAAATTAGGAAAATGTGTGATTTCCATTTGTTTTTCTTATTGTTAAAATGAGTGAATCTAATGAAGAAATTCGATACATTTTAAAATTTTACTACAAAAAAGGTAAAAATGCAACACAAGCCGCGAAAAAAATTTGAGATATCTATGGACCTAATGCAGTATCTGTGAGAGTAGCGCAAATTTGGTTTAAACGTTTTCAATCCCGAAATTTTGATATCAAAGATGCACGTTGCTCTGGTCGCCCTGTTACGGACAAAATTAATGCCATTTTTGAAAAAGTGGCGCAAGATCGGCATATTAGTAGTTACGATGTAGCTGGAGAACTGGGAATTGACCAGAAAACGGTTTTGGCGCATTTGAAAAAAGCTGGGGACACAAAAAAGCTCGATATTTGGGTGCCACATGAGCTCACTGAAAGAAACCTAATGAACCGTGTACTCATTTGTGATTCCTTATTACGACGTAATGAAACCTAACCATTTTTGAAGAAGCTGATAACTGGTGATGAAAAGTGAATCACGTACGACAAGAACGTGCGAAAAAGATCGTGGTCAAAGGCCGGTCAGGCTTCACAGATTGTGGCGAAACCCGGGTTAACTCGCAACAAGGTGATGCTGTGTGTATGGTGGGATTGGAAGGGCATTATTCATTATGAGCTGTTACCGCCAGGCAGGACCATCGATTCTGAACTGTACTGAGAACAACTGAAGCAAAAAGTTGAGAGATAGCGGCCGGAATTAATCAACAGAAGGGGTGTGGTTTTTCACCATGATAACGATAGACATCACACATCTTTAGCCTCTCAGCAAAAATTACGAGATTTTGGGTGGGAGGTGTTAATGCATCCGCCGTATAGTGCTGACCTTGCACCTTCAGATTTTAACCTGTTTCGGTCTCTGCAGGATTCCTTAGGCAGTGTCAGGTTAACATCACGAGAGGACTGCCAAAACCACTTGTCGCAGTTTTTTGATCAGAAGCTCCAAAATTTTTTATAGTAATGAGATCACGTTCCTACCTACAAGATGGCAAAAAGTTATCCAACAAAATGGCACCTACATACTTTAGTCAAATGTAAATAAACTTTATAAAAAAAACCTTTTGAATTTTTATATAAAATGCGAAGAAACTTTTTCCCCAGCCTTATATTAGTATACGAGTAATATTATATTTTATTCAGAGGACACGATATTACAGACGCGCGAATCGCGCGAACCATATGCAGTAGTTTCACTAAAGCGGCACTATTAAACATAGAGGTGCCGGATTATTGGATTTTGTATATTTTTTTCATTACTTTAATATTAGTATAGAGTATATCTTTTTATTATAAGCTAGTACACTGAACAAAATTATAAATAATCGAATACAATAAAAAAAACTTAACTTATTTGTATTGTACTCTACCCATAGTCCTTCAATACTATAGGTAGACTGAGACTAGATCACCGTCTTCTATGGGTAAGGCTGGCTACGTTTCCTCGCTGGGTCGCCGTATTGATCCGTTGCTGGGAGTAAGCCTCAGACTTCTGATCACCTGAAGAGTCAATGAGTCGTTTTGATAAATTTTGGAAGAGGCTCATGGCCTCAAGAGCCGAAGGTCTGAGCGTCTCGTCTCGTCTCGATAGCAAACGGCACAAAAATAAATTAAAAAAAAAAGAATAATATGTAAATAAAATAAAGCATGTTGCAGCTTACTTGTCATTTGAGCTACATTATTTTCAACTTAAGTTACATAAGTCGTGGTAGCGTAATGGCTAGCGCACGCGTCCCTTACTCAAATGGTGTGGGTTCGATCCTCGCTGGAACGCATGCACCACTTAGTCAGTTTTCTGATCAAATTTGCATATCGTTACAATTACCACGTGCTAATGACGGTGAAGGAAAACATCGTGATGCAACCTTCACATTGAGATAACCGATGTGTCAAACCTGCCAAGCCGCCTTGGACAAGCGTGGCGAGTATACTGTCCGTTCCCCCCTATAATGGGAGGCCCGAGCCCAGCAGTGGGACATTTATGGGCTGATATTATAATTGCTGTAATTTGTTTTCAACTTGAAAACAACGGATAAATAAATAAGGTAAATAAAAAGTGCTATTGTAATAATTTTTCAGGTTATACTGATGTCGGTGCTGAGCCAAGCGCGGAACGAGAGTAGGTACTGGTAAGGGAGTAATGAGCGAAGGGTGCCGGATTATTTGAAATACCGGACTAAGGAAGTGCCAGATTGGTGAGACTCTCATGTATATTATATCTATCCAGTGTCGTAAATAGCGCAGTGCCACCGGTGCGCAGGCACAGGACGTAGACTGTTTGCTCCTGATATGTTCCCGCTACGCCCCTAGTACTCGATTCCAATACATAAGTACCTACATGCCAGTATCATCAAAAACGTCTGTTAAATTAGACAAAACATCGCGCTCATTTTTTTTGGCAGCGCACGAACGTATTTGTGTTCTAATTCTTTAAAAAAATAGATTTTTCTTCCAAAATGTTAGATAATTGGTCCACCAACACCAAGGTGCTTGTGCGTTATTTTATCACCCTGAATGAAATAAAGTAGGCCTATACATAGCATTGCTATAGTTAGGCTACCTGCAATTTCTAAAAACAAGGACGCAGTAATAGAAGTTCGTATAGGGCGCGTAAAAGGCTATTTACTGCACTGTATCTATCTACTATCTACATGTACTACATGTAGATAGTAGCACAGCTCACGATTCGTACATCAACAATGTTGTTGAAAAAGTCGGCGCATTCTGCAATTTTAGTGCTGAATGTTAATTGTTTTACTTGGCACCGTTTTCAAAATGTTGTAGACAATATTTATTTTTTGCTATTCAAACTAATTGGAGTCAGTTTTGTTTAAAAAAATCAATTTTTACACTTTTAAGTCGCTTAAATATATTTAAAAATAATATTTTAAGCGCCTGTAGAAATTATACTACTGGCACGCATATATATATCGAGAGCTTCAAAACAAATGGGCGTATATGCAAAAATGCCATTTCTTTGTTGTTTACTAAAATCTATGAAATGTTACAATTTAGAAAGTCTTACCAGTATGCAAGTGTACCTAAATAGAAGAGTATTCCAAATTTCACCCTTATACAATCAACTAGTTTTGTTTTATTCCCAATTTTGTCCCTTGTGTAAAACTGCACTTTTGTCTGTACGCCCATTTGTTATAAAGCCCTCAATATATATATATGTGTGTGTGTGTGTGTGTGGAAAACGTTTTATATTAATCATTGAAACACGCAGTTTAACAAAAAAAATCTTCTTAAACTTTATCTCGTAAGAAAAGGTACGCAAGATTTGCCTTTCGAGGAGTGTGGGCGCTCGGCTCTCTCCAGTGAGGATTTCTCTCGATTTACTCGTCAAATCCTTACTTGATGACATTGGGACTACTTTAGGAGTATACTCGTTCGGATAAAGAAAAAAAAATAGAAAATCGGTCCACAATTGGCCAAGAAATCGCGTAACAAACACAAAAAAAATATTTCCTCCTTTTGAAAGTCAGTTAATAAAAACTTAATGTACGCTTACGCATTACTGGAGTTTTCTACTTAAGAATCAATTCTCACTTAAGGCCCCTGGTATAGAAATCAGCAGCGTTACTTTTTTCTTTTAAGCCATTCCTGTATTAGAGTGAACAAATAAAAAAATATTCAAATCGGAGATAAGTAGGGTGGCACGGAAATTGTTTAAAAAAAAACATTTATCTAGACAACTTTATTCAAAGACAGTTCTTACAAGACTAATTAAAATACAATTAAATTATATTAACTCTAAAAAATTAAATTGACACTAATTCTTATAAAGCGATGACTGGCCACTGCGTGGTCAGCAGGTTTGTAGGCAAGCGATTGCCTAGCTGGGTCAAGCTGATTTTATTAATTAAATTAAGTTGTAATAATAATTTGTATGTTTGTCATTCTCCTGTACTAGTTTGCTTAGCAAGATGAGTTTTCTGTCAGGTGCTCTGTTATCTATATATTATTATATTATTATTAATGTATGTCTTTGTAAACCACGGGCCATAAAAAGGGCCCGGAGATTTGGAGGGACATGGGAAAGTCAACACGTAGAGGGCCTTTGACAAATTTAATGTAAATGTGGCGTGACACTGACCGGTGATTATCCCTGTCTACAACATATAGTAATGCACCCAAGGACAAGCCCCAGCCAGTGTAGGACTATTGTGGGAAATGAGGTCAAAAAGTACCGGGATATTGGGGTGAACTGCTATTAGTACTTGGGGTTTGGGAATATGGGGACTATGGCGTCTGACCGTCGCAATGTTCGAGGAACATGGAAAAATGGCCAGACGGTGACTCGCCACTTCCTGCATGGGCCCCTAAAAATGCCATAGAAGACAGGGGCAACATGTGTGTGAGTGGCTAACGGGTGTCGAGAGGTGGGCTGCGGGTTCACCGAAGCCACTTCGGACGTTAGGCCATTTATCACTTCCACCCCTGGAGCTTGTATCTTAGCTCTAGCGATCTCCACTCCGTGCCGGCTGGTTAAGGAGAGCACGGAGGCGGAGGCCTTGCCCTGGCCCCGGAGTCAGGTACGAGGTGTCGCTACTTATCTAAGGCTTCGCCACAAAGCCCCTGCAGTAGTTTATTGTTATTATTTTTTGTTTTTTCCTTAATTATATTTAATTACAATTATGTTAGTTTTAACTTAGTTAGACCACCAAATATTGTTTATTTTTTATTTTAATGTCTCCTTGGACACCGGGTTGCCTGGAAGAGATCGCTATAAGCGATAAGGCCGCCCATTGTTCTAATGGAAATATATTCATATTAAATTGTCTAGATTTAAGTTATGGTGAAGAATAAAGAGTTTTCATTTCATGTAGTTTACTTTCTATGGTTTGTTCAAAAACACACAACTTTTGATGGTAATACTTTAAATTATTTGAAAAAAAGCTTTAAAACCTCTGAGTAATATTAAAATTATAACACATAAATCGATTAAATCATAACGATCACTTAAAATTTTCATTGACACAAAAAATATTTAATTACAAAAATCGCCAGATTAGGTTAAATTATTCCTGAAGTTAGGTTGCCTGGAAGAGATTGCTTTAAGCGATAAGGCCGCCTATTGTTTCTACCATGACAATATTGTAATTGTGTATTTTTGATATTGTATATTTGGTGAGCAATAAAGTGTTATCTATCTACAAAAAATAGGGTAATATTTTTAGCTGATATCCCCAAAACATGTACACAATAGTTTTTGGAGAGTGAATACAAATAGCTACGCTTCGCGTTTTCGATGCCGTTTTCGCGGTGTTTTTGTTAGCAATGCTTTCTCTAGATATGGTATAGGTACCTCAATGGTAATACAATAATTTATAATAAGCACAAGACTGAAGCGATCTAAAATGTATGTAAATTATTTAATTATTTATTAGATTTATTTTTAAGTCATCTAGTGATTTCGTTTTATAAACCAAAGGAAATTACAACAAACTAAGAAATGTAAGGTGGCTTGAAGCTAGAATCACCAACTATTTTTGAGAAAAAAATAACTTATCCCATTTTTTAAGTAGGAAAATGAAATATTTGGTAGAAAAAATATTTTATATATATAAACCTTTATATATATTTATATATACACATATAAAGATCTATAACTGTACTGTTTCTTGTTATTCAATTCACTACAATAACAAAGTATATTTAGTCTAAACATACATACAGTTCCCTTGCGGGGTAGGCACGAACAACAGAGCGCCATTTAGGCTTATTCTGACAGTCTTAGTCTTAGTCTAAACAGCTGCTCAGAAAAACAGAGATGAATCGAAGTTAACTGATTCGAATTAATACAATGAATGACATGTCTCCCACGACAACGTATTTATTAGTGAATTGAAAAACGTGATTGCAGCGCCCTCTATTTTCCTAATCTGTCTATTTTATGGAAATGACTAAAATGTATCCAAGTGTTAACTCGGGTTATAAGCCGCTACCATATCGAGTTTCATTTAAATGCTTTCAGTAGTTTTCACGTGAAACAGAGAGACAAAAATTCTAAAAAATGTATTTTCGGAGTCTGCTGGTCCGAATCAGCTCCCCTGATTTTTTTCACATTTATAATCGCTTGATCATACCATATCATCGCTTCGCGTAAAAATCGAACTACCTACAGACTTATTATAGTATAGATATACAAAACGATAAAGTGTAACACTTTCAAAAACTGGTCCGAACAATTTCTTTTTTTAGGTAGTTTGTAAGATACGGGGGAATTTTGATTAAATGGTTTATTATAGCTCCGTAGCCAAATTTATCCGTGCAGGAACAGAGAAAGAATACATTTTCGTGCGGCCCAGCGGCCTGTCGTAAGAGGCGACTTAACAACCCACAGTCAGGTGGTAGGGCATTTGCCTGACTGGATGACTACCACCCCTGGTCTAAAGTATTTCGCCATAACAACCTTGAGTGTTGTGTTCCGGCATTAGTGACCAGGTTCCAGTCTCCCTTAAGAGAGCAGCAGCCCATTTGTAGCAACTTTGGTGTTGCAAATGTCCATAGGCGATGGTAACCGCTTTCCATCAAGTGAACCGTCTGCCTATTTGCTGATCTCCTGCAATAAAAAAAAAAAAATGAAAACAGTATGCGATGTCCACTGGTGGTGCGGGTAGCAGAGGTAGAAGTTGCTGGCGGTGAAAAAAGCAAAAAATCCACAGCCGGCTAGAATTAAAGCGGCACTTATCTCCGGATCCCCAATCCTCGTACTTTTGTACTCCTCGGCACGTCTGTGGACTCTTCGGCACATCTTCAGACTAAGTGTCTGTTTATTGGTCACAGAGTCCTTATTACACCAACAAGAGCGGGTTTTTAGATTAAAATAATACGTTCTAGCGTTGCACTTAATGATACCCTTGCGATGCTTGCGTGGCACCACCTGTCTCTATCCAGCGTGTGGATTTCCGGAAAGGAAGGAATACAAGGCGCCTAACCAGTCACCTCTAGAGTATTCTTTTTTATTATTACGAATCTGGCAAAAAGATCCCGTACCGGAACGGAGAAATAATACAATTTCCTGCGGCCGGGCGGGCGGCTTGTCGTAAGAGACAAAACAACCTGTTACTAAATATTATTATATGAAGAAAACCAGTTCACTAGATAGATATAACTAGTGTTAGAAGGCATTAAAAGAAATAATTGTTTCAACAGCAAGAGATCTATGATACTGTTCTATGCTTGCTCATGTTCCTTTTTATAGTATAACACTCTTTTGTCATTTTTAAGAAATAAGCTAAACTTATTAACAAAACACAACCCACAGCCCAGCCTTATCTAGAGTATGCCGCCATAACAAGCCTGAGTTGTGTTCCGGCATTAGTTGCCAGGTTCCATTTTCCCTTAAGAGAGCAGCGGTGCATTGGTAGCACTTTTAGTGCTGCAAATGTCTATAGGCGATGGTAACCGCTTTCCATCAGGTGGGCCGTCTGCCTGTTTTTATCGTCGCCTATAAATGTTTGCGACACCTGATTTGAAGCCAATGTGTTGCCAGCTTTTAGGAAGGGATAGAGAGAATACGAGAATGGTAAAAGGAAATAAGACGGATGGATCAAACAGAATGAATGAGTTATAGAATGGATAATGATGGGTTAGATGGATAGGGTTAGTGGACCATCAGAGGTCTCCCTCAGGGTGAAATGGCACCGATATTCTGTGAGAACATGGCATCACAGCGATCGAGCCGGTCCTAAGTGCTAAAATCATGATAATAATGCCAGCATGGCTCTACCACGTCATAGATGAATTGTTAACAGCTCGTGGACTACTTCCTCTAATTGCTTGATTTTTTATTCCAGCAACTGCGATGGGGCTCCGTGGTAAAGTGGATAGCACTGAACAAGAGCTTCATACGTCAGCTGTAAGAAGACTGAAATGGTTGGGCATGGTGAGAGGGGTGCGTTTCTGGCTCCATAACGAATATATGTACTCCATAAGTAATCTGAAGAAGAAATTTGATGAACAAATAAACATTGCCAGGAAATTAACTGACAGGCTGTGTAAATAATTCACTTTATTTAAGACCGATTTACATTTGTATTAACTCACTGAATAGTAGTTAAGTGTTTCTCATGTTTTGGATATATTTTTTAAGTGAAACTTCTTTAGAATCGTTGTAATTTAAAACTCGAAGAAACTATAAAGTGACACTAAAAAGATAAACACATAAATCTATAGGACTACGCCTGCGAGAGAATGAGATACGAGTTTTACATTGTGCAGCATAATAATAGTCTTTTGGACTAAAACAGTAAAAATAGAACGTAATACTTAAGAAGCATATTTTGTTTTTTTTCGAATACAATAAAAAAAACTTATTTTTATTGTATTCTACCCATAGTCCCTCAAAACTATAAGTAGAATACTGAGCGTAGATCACCGTCTTCTATGGGTAAGGTGCCCAGAATGCTGGCTACGTTTCCTTGCTGGATCCACATACTGATCCCTTGCCCGAGGTAAGCACTAGCCCTCTGATCACTTGAAGAGTCAACGAGTCGTTGTGATAAATTTTGTTAGCGGTTCATTTTGAATTAAAATATGTTAACGGATGTAGGCTAAAGAAATTATATTTATATTAATAAAAGTTAGAGAAGAATTATCTGTGAGTATATTCTCTGAAGTTTCACTTATAGTGCTTGAGAACTTCACACGCATATTTTTCTGTTCTAAAATTATGAAAACTATTAACAAATTTCCAAGTAAAATGATATGCTACAGAACAATACTGATTTAATATTAACTGACTTTTCAGTGGAATTCGCCAGAGGTAACAAATCATTCCTGGAGCAACTAGTAGAACTCTCACTCAGGGGTACTTTCACCGACGATGAAGTTTCCGCGATGATATTAGTCTGACATGACCGTCACAAAGGGCATGTTTACAACTCTCACGATGCTTGGATCTCACCTTGAAACTCAAGATAAAGCTTATGCCAAGTAAGATAAAAATCAATAAGAAATAATAGCCCAGAAATCTCCTATTGATAACCTCAGGCCCATTTCTCGGGGAACGAGCAACATGTGGTAGCACTGTATGCACTGCTCTAGTTGCGCGTCACGTCACTAACCACGAGAGAAAATAATGCTGTCAGGTTAGGACTAGGACTGTCCACCATTAGTATCTATATTAATATGCTTTTGACCTGCTGCCTGTGGGAATAAATAAGTGTTAGTTCTCTATGTGCTCTGGTTTTTTTTATCACCAACTGACGACCCGGAGGTGTCTGGAACCTCCTCAAACATACCCCTACGGTGGTTTGGAGGATTGACGCATCTACCACGAAGTGCCTATTTCTATAATAAATCAAAAGGCTTAGGGGTTGGAATTTGGGAAATGAAATTAAAAAGAGAGAAAAAAAGCAGGGGTTCAAATTTGGACTAGCATACTCCAAAGATATCACTTATAGATTTTTTACATGTCGAGCCTTTACTGCCATGTTATCGTAAGCGACATTGGGACCAAGTATATTTTTTGTTGCAAAATATATTTTAAACTATTATTTTGTTTTAAGTGAAAACTGTGTGGCATTAGCTAATCTTCACGCACCCGAACTACTACAAACTACTCCGGGATTTACCGGGATAAAATAAAAGCGCAGAGTTTCAGTCTAAGAATTAGCTGTCGATCAGCGAAACCCGTATCGAAATCGGCTCAGTAGTTTTTACGTGAATCCCGAACAAACAGACAAGAGATCTAAAATAAATTGTATCGTGTTTTCAGTCGTTTATATCGTCTATTGTAGTGGGGTTTTTTTTTTATAATAGCTTCAATGTACAGACACGGCGTGAAGAATTTTATAATATTATAGATAACAAATGGGTAATGGTCATTTCGATTCCTGTTTTTGAATCTAAGTTACCTTGATAACCTTTAAATTTCAGATGTAAAATCTTCGGCGATGCAGTTCGGGACGGAGACAAGAGTGACTTAACAGATTTAAAGTATACAGAAGCGGTGATAAAGGTAGCCATGAGACTTCATCCACCATTTTTCCCTTAGTCATGCGGCACATCGACAAAGGCGTAAAATTAAGTAAGTATATACTATTACGTCTCACTAAAACTCGTAATATGCCTAAGTACCAATACATATAATGCGTTACGGTGTTGCCACAAGCGGGCTGCAGTATTATTAGCGGTCACACGGGATTTGCGGCGCCAGCGTCTGTGTAGGGCGAAACGACAACGCAGCGTGTAGCGTTGCGACGGACGTCCGTGGATGTTTAAAGCAACTAAAAAGTAGAAAATGATTATTTAACAAAAACAAAAACCGTCTTCAAGCAAAAATAAATATTTTCTACATTTTGAAGTCGGTGTTAATTTTTTTTTATTGCAGGAGTTCAGCAGACAGGCAGACGGAAAGCGGTTACCATCGCTTATGGACATTTGCAGCACCAAAGGTGCTACAAATGCGCTGCTGCTCTCTGAAGTGAGCCTGGAACCTACATACATACATACATAACTTCACGCCGGTTCCCTTGCGGGGTAGGCACGAACAACAGAGCGCCATTTAGGCCCATTCTTACACACCTCACTTGCTTCTTTGACATTCATAACTCTTGTCATGCACGCTCGTCTGTTCTTAAGGCTCCTGACATCACCCTCCGCTAGTACACGATCAATTTGATCATGGAAGGTGTGTCGTGGCCTTCCACGACTTCTGCATCCATCCACTTTTGCATTGTATATCTGTTTAGTCATTCTTTCAACATGCATTCTTTCCACATGCCCGAACCACCGGAGCATTCCTTTCCTTACCTTCACCCCGACACTTTCTTTCAGACCAACTCTCTTTCTTACTTCGGTATTACGAACGCGGTCCGCGAGCGTCACTCCGCAGATTTTGCACAGTGCTCGAATCTCTGCCTAGCCTGGAACCTGGTCACTAATAATCACGAACATAACTCAAAGTTGTTATGGCGGCATGCTCCAGACCAGGGTTGGTAGCCATCCAGTCGGGCAATTGCCCGGCCACCTGGCTGTGGGTTGTTTAGTCGCCTCTTACGACAGGCCGCCCGGCCGCAGGAAATTGTATTTTTTCTCCGTTCCTGCACGGATGAGTAAAGCAAAAAAACAACAAAAAAATTGCCAAATGCACCAACATCAAGATATTGTATAAAATATTTATTTTTTTCCTTTAAAGGCCGCTTGCGTAAGGTGGCTTAAATTTATTTAAGAAACACAAAACGTATTTAACACCCTTAATAGCGAGACAACAGACAAAAAGCGTTTTCTAATCGATTTCTCAGCCGTTGTTACAGTAAAAATATATATCAATCTTGATCATATTTATGAGGTAACCCATGTATTCAAAAGGCATTTTCGATACATTTTCTCGATAGAAAATAATTGCAAAGTGACCTCTAAACGTGTTCTTCAATCTTGTATATTGTTATTACAATTAATCATACATCGCTAAAATAAATAACAGTAACATATCATATAATCATTATATTTCTTTTATTCGGTTACTTAGCGAATTTGGAAGTAATTAATTATTTTATTATAAATTACTTCCGAAGTCACGCGTGCCAGTCCCAATGTATGTAATTTATCAATACGCCTGAAGGCTTCGTGCGGTGTGTACGTGCCTCTTTTCTGCAGCTTCGCCATTTAAAAATAATTTTAAATAAATGAAGGAGCAATAATAATTAGAATTTTGAAGCAATCGCGCTGTGCTTATTTGGCGTATACGATATAGAGGTCTGGTCAATATCACAGTCTGTGGGTTCTAACCCTACTAGCTTCTCTTGTTCTAGTAGTTTTATTATATCAAAGTTGATAAAATAGTTTTTTTCTCTTCTTAAATAATTTTATAAAATGCAATAAAAATACTTTTCTATATTTTTATATTTCATTTCACCTGGACTTTTATACTATTAACAATAAAATGCATTAAAATTCGAAAGCGCCATCTATTTTTTCAATAGAAAATTATGTTGACACGTGGATAATTAGAATAATCAACAATGGAAAAAATTCTTTCATCGTTCAGTCAAAATAAAAAGTCGGACCAGGAGATTCCGAAAATGCTATTTTTAGAATTTTTGTGTCTGGCTGTCTGGATGTTCCGGCTAATGTTTGAAACAGCTGGACCGATTTATATAAGTTAGATAGTTATAAGAAGTAACTTAGGCTACGTTTTTAGGGTTCCGCGAAAAAAAATTCCAATATTTAACACCCTTAAATACAATTAGCGTCTTGCACAACGTAAAATTTGCCGCTAAATATGTTTAAAGAACTGTCAATACATACATACATACATACATAACTTCACGCCAGTTCCCTTGCGGGGTAGGCACGACCAACAGAGCCCCATTTAGGCCCATTCTTACACACCTCACTTGCTTCTTTGACATTCATAACTCTTGTCATGCACACTCGTCTGTTCTTAAGGCTCCTGACATCACCCTCCGCTAGTACACGATCAATTTGATCATGGATTTGATTTGATTTTGTGTAAAATATATTTAGGCAGTTTAATATGGTTAACTAATTTTATTTAAAGGCGATCGTTATGCAAGCGGCCCTTAGTTTGAAGTTGATTTTGTTTTGTTAAAAAATACATACATACATACATACATACATAACTTCACGCCAGTTCCCTTGCGGGGTAGGCACGAACGACAGAGTGCCATTTAGGTTTATTCTTACACACCTCACTTGCCTCTTTGACATTCATAACTCTTGTCATGCAACTCTTGTTAAAAAATATGTTATTTAACCTTCTATAAGGGCCAAATTCAGCATTATTTTTTTCAACAAGCTGCCACCTGCCATCAAAATAGCCGCGCCAAAACCAAGAGAATTATATTGTCTCTTTAATTCTAATACAAATTCTATGTAGTTAGAGAGAGAAAGCAACAGTTCAACATACATACATACATACATAACTTCACGCCAGTTCCCTTGCGGGGTAGGCACGAACAACAGAGTGCCATTTAGGCTTATTCTTACACACCTCACTTGCCTCTTTGACATTCATAACTCTTGTCATGCACACTCGTCTGTTCTTAAGGCTCCTGACATCACCTTCTGCTAGTACACGATCAATTTGATCATGGAAGGTGTATCGTGGCCTTCCACGACTTCTGCATCCATCCACTTTTGCATTGTATATCTGTTTAGTCATTCTTTCATCATGCATTCTTTCCACATGCCCGAACCACCGGAGCATTCCTTTCCTTACCTTCACCCCGACACTCTCTTTCAGACCAACTCTCTTTCTTACTTCGGTATTACGAACGCGGTCCGCGAGCGTCACTCCGCAGATTTTGCGCAGTGCTCGCATCTCGACCGCGTTTACTCTACTTTCATGCTCTCTCTTCCATACCCAACTCTCGCATCCATACGTGAGCGTAGGTACCAGCAACGCGTTGTTCAACGTTTATTTCAATTATCTGTATTTGACCACAAATTTGTGGTGCTTCCCAATTAGCCGTGTGTGACAGTTCGGGCAACAGATCTGTGGTGGTTCCGTCTTAAGCGTTAAAACATGTAAATTATGATATTAATAATAATTTGCAATAAAATGTTAATCAATTATTTGACTATTTGGTAAACATGATATTCTACTCAATTCAAGATTTTTTTTACAACAACAATTAGGTGACATATGAATTAAATGTAGTATTGTAGAACGTGTAACATATATAAAATATAAATAAATTACTGTTATAATAGTAATAAATAAATTACTATTGTAAAAATGATAACTTTAATAATGTAATTATGACGAATGCAAATAAATGAATACTGTAATCTTCCATTTAATAATTATGTAGTCAGTAAATAAAGTAGTCGGTGTCGATAATAAATGTATGGGATAGTCTGGAGGAGATCGCCTTTGGCGACAAGACCGCCCATTGTACTTTAATGTATGTGCAATACATTTATTCATTCATTCATTAATTCAAAATTGTCTAATATCCGTGCAGGATCGGAGAAAGAATACAATTTCTTGCGGCCCGGCGGCCCGTCGTAAGAGGCGACAAAACAACCCACAGCCGGGTGGTAAGGTATTTGCCCGTCTGGATGGCTGCCACCCTAATCTAGAGTATACCGCTATAACAACCTTGAGTTGTGTTCCAGCATTAGTGGCTAGGTTCCAGTATCCCTTACGAGAGCAGCGTAGCACCAAAGGTGCAACAAATGTTTATAGGCCCCGATAACCACTTTCCATCAGGTGGGCGGTCTACCTGTCAGCTGAACTCATGCAATAAAAAAATAATATACTTCAGTGAATTTTAACTAAATTTTGTTAACCGATTTTATATGTAGTATAATACAGTGCGCCGGAGATTGACAGTTTAAAGAAATATCCTAGCAGCTATTAGTAAATTTAAAATAAAAGTTGTCTTATGTTTTTGCGACTTATATTCAAAAATCAGTTAAAATAGTATTTGACGTTTTATACTATTTTTAATGTTATTACTGTTGTTTAACAGGATAGTGCGAGTGAGTAGGAAAAAAGGCATTTGCTTTTAATTGATTGATTAATGAATGCACGCAATATGGTTACTGAAACTTCTATAGTAGTTGATGTCTATAAATGCAATGTATACTATTTTTTTTCCATTTGTTAGAATTGTAAAGTTGACTCGGTGTTAGTGGTAACTCGGTATATCTTTTATTTTAGTAAAATTAAAAGTGGTAAGTAATAAATGTCAGTGACAAAATATTATAAAGTAATAGGTACAACAAAGGAATTTAAATTATTGTTTGTTATATTGTGACCTACCTATAATCCCTTAAGACGATAAGTAGAATATCGAGCCTAGGGCTCTGTATTCTTTCACAAGAACAAGCACCAATCAGTGTAGGACTATTGCAAGGAATGAGAACAAAAGGTAATGGGCTATTGGGATGAATTGTTAGTGGAACTAAGGATCTGGATATATGGGAACTATGGCCCGTCGCAATGTTTGGAGAACGTAGATAAAATGGACATACGGTGACTCGCCACTCCCTGCATGAACCCCATTTTTGGGGTTCTTGTACGGTCAATCTTGTACGGTGTTTTTATACCGTACAAGATTGGCGAGGGGCAACATGGGTGTGAGTGGCTAAGACGTGTGGAGAAGTAGGCCGCAGGTTCACCAAAGCTACTTCCGACGTTAAGGCCATTTATCACTTCCACCCCTGGAGCTTGAGTCATAGCTCTAGCGATTTAACTCCGTGCCGGCTGGTTAAGGCAAGCGCGCAGGCAGGGGCCTTGCCGTGGCCCCCCAGAGACGAGGACAAGGTGTCACTAGCATCTTAAGGCTTCGCCAGAAATCACTCCTGCGGGTTCATTATTATTATTATATTTGTTTGTTTTTCGAGACCACGGGCCATAAAAATGGCCCGGATATTTGGAGGGCTTGCGTGGGGCCATGGAAAGGCCAACACGTAGAGGCCCTTTGACAAATTTAAAGTAAATGTGGCGTGACACTGACTGGCGATTATCCCTGTCTACACCATATAACAATGCATCCAAAGACAAGCCCCGGCCAGTGTAGAACTATTGTGGGAAATGAGGACAAAAAGTACCGGACTATTTGGGTGAACTGCTAGTGGGACTAGGGGTCTGGCAATATGGAGACTATGGCGTCTGCTCGTCGCAATGTTCAGGGAACATGGAAAAATGGGCAGACGGTGACTCGCCACTCCCTGCATGGGCCCCAGAAAATGCCATAAAGACAGGGGCAACATCGGTGTGAGTGGCTAAAGGGTGTGGAGAGGTGGGCTGCAGGTTCACCGAAGCTACTTCTGACGTGATGCCATTTATCACTTCTACCCCTGGAGCTTGAGTCTTAACTCTAGCGATCTGCATTCCGTGCCGGCTGGCTAAGGCAAGCACGGAGGTGGGGGCCTTGTCTTGGCCCCCGGAGTCAGGTACGAGGTGTCGCTACTCACCTAAGGCTTCGCCACAAAGCCCCCCTGCGGGTTATTTTTATTATTATTAGTAGTAGTAGTAGTTACCTCATTGTAGTAGTTTGCGTAGGTGCCCGTATACTAATGACTTGATGTGATCCTGGAAAGGAATACAGAATCACGGCTTAGTCAATTGTCTGATATAATGTCCGAATTCATTGCGCGTAACTCGCTTCTGGACCTCCTCTTAAACTACGCTAACCACCTCATTGACTGAACTGCCCACTAAACTTTCCACTAAACTCGTCACTGTCTTCGACTTAACTCTTCGTCCAACTCTCTCGTATCGCATTTGTCGCTTTACTGTCTTCAACTGAACTACTCTGTAGGCGCGCCTTACGCTGCTTATGGGTATACCCAGAAGAATCTTCTGGAACCCATAATTTCAATTATTATTATTTAGTTATTGTTTTATTTACTGTCTATCCCTTTCTAAACATCTATCTATCTTTGTTTTTCCTTCCAGAATCTTCTATCTTTTTCTAAAAGTCTTGAGACAGGCTTACACTGCCAGAAACTTCTACCCTCGGTCGCCACAATATTATAAATTTCTAAACATGCAGTGAATGTACATTGCACACAAGCTATTTTAAAAAAACTAATAGACTTTATAAACAACAGAAAACATGATGCATTTTTTTAGATCTTTTGTCGGTTTGTTTGTTTGTTTGGGATTCACGTAAAAAGGCCAATTTCAATGCAGTTTTCCCTGATCTACAGCTAATTCTTAGATTTAAAATCTTCGCTCTTTTTTATAGCTAGGTTAAAGAAATCGAATTTCCAGCCAAGCGTGGAAGAAGTCGTGGGTATATCCTAGTATAGGTATATAACTTTGATTCGTTCGGATCCACCAAAATTATTCCAGATAAAGCCCCACCATTAAAGAACTTGAATAAAAACTATTGAATTTTAGAAAAATATATGGTGAAGTGAAACGCGAAAAACTGTGTATGCTCTTGAAAATACGCTAATTACAGTTCATAATGGTCGTTCGTTTTAACATAATTCGTGAACCACGGATAATGTAATTAATATTAGATTTCACCTGTAGCCAAAACGGAACAGAAATCACTAATGGAATATTCAATAGAAATTACGAGTGCTACCTATATAAGTACTAATAAGCATTATAAAGAGGAGAGATTTGTATTTTTGTATGTTTGTAACAAATGAACTGAAAAACTACAGGACCGATTTCAAAAATTCTTGCACCATTAGAATGCTACATTATCCCAGATTAATACCTATATTTATTACTAGAAAAAATTAAGGATTCCTACTAAAATTTCAATAATGTAACGCAAGGTGTAAAAAAAAATTGTGTTAGAGTGCGTTCGGAAATGGTTTAGATTCACAATTAGAGCCGGTAGGTGGCGCTGGAGTCGAAGAAAAAATTAGGATTCCTACTAAAACTTCAATAATGTAACGCAAGGTGTAAAAAAAAATGTGTTAGAGTGCGTTCGGAAATGGTTTAGATTCACAATTAGAGCCGGTAGGTGGCGCTGGAATCGCTGAAAGTATATCTATAATCTGTAATATATAAACGGTCTTATTCATATTGAGTTAGAAGTAAGTTTGAAGGTTGGTTTATGGTTCTTAAAAACGCCTAAGACGGTATGTATATCTGTAAATGATTGGAGTTTGTAAAATGCGTTTAAACATATGAAAACAATCAGGGGGCTCGGGCCAGGACATTCCGAAAATACAATTTTTAGGATTTTCGTCTGTCTGTCTGTCTGAGCATCACGTGAAAACTACTGAACAGATTTTTATGATACAATAGACTATAGAGATAAGTCGAAGCCAACCTGATATGAATTTTAAAACAATGGATGACATGTTAACTATGCCAACGTAGGTATTTGTTAGTTAATTATAGCGGTGGCGTCAAAAATGCTATTGCAGCGCCATCTATTTTCCTAATCAGTTTATTCCATGGAAATGACGTCATTTATTGGGATAAAAAGTATCCTAAGTGTTGACTCGGGATATAAGCCAGCTCTGTGTCGATTTTCAATTGATATACGGTTAGTAGTTTTCCAAAAAGATGCGACCACAGCGCTATCTTTTTCGCTATTTTCATCTATACAAAGAATCCTAAGTGTTAGCTGGTGATATAGGTGATCTGCGTCGAGTTTCATTTAAATCCGTTCAGTAATTTTCACGTGATAACAGACAGACCGACAGACAAAAATTCAAAAATGTATATTTTCGGAATCTGGTCCGAATTAACTCCCTGATTTTATTCTCGTTTTTTATTATCTCCTCCTCTACAGGTTTATTAAATATATTATGGATATATTATTTTGAAAATTGAATTACGTTTATTTAAGTGTGTTACCACACCAATGGATCGATCAATGCCATCAATCAACGATGTTCGAAGTTGATCGATAGATGTGCTATTGAAGTGAAACTTCTATATAAACGGGGAATTAGGATTTTTCTGTCACGAAAAAGCGTTACGGCCGCGTGGGAGAGCGACATAAACTTAGACTACACGCGGTGAGAGGCGGCATAATGTTAAAGTAGACTGTCGATGTTTTTATTGGTTCCGGATCAAATCCAGATTTTTGTTTGATAAAATAAAATATGTTAAAATAAAAAATGCGTTAATTAAAATGTACCTAACCTAACCAAATCATAATTTGCAGTAAACCTGCAAAAAATCGAAATGTGTACTGGGACACATAGTAGAAGTGAAACTTCAACGGACAAGTGAAAAAACGAATCGCACCAAAGTTTTACGGGCAGATTGTTATACTTACTTGTCCAATTTAAAAACCTGCCCGTAAAACTTCAAGTTAAAACTTTGTTGCGATTCGTTTTTCCACTCGTCCGTTGAAGTTTCACTTCTACTGTGTATCCCAGCACATATTACGATTTTTATTGATCGAGGAACACCGTTCCATATAACCCGGATTAACCAATCGATCGACGTTAATCGGTGGAGTGGGGCGGGTTCTCGGATAATCAAGCAGCTCGATCGATGTCATCCATCGAAATTATTTCTATGATGAATTGTCGAAAGAAATATCGAGGGTTGAAAGGCTATTTGTTTTAAGCGACATTTTGTGTGAGATTTAACACTATGGGTTTTTATATCCTAATGTCTCAACTTAAAGAAATATAAAGAACCTGATATCTAGTTTCAATCTATAGATGTTCTTTTTTTTTTTTTTTTTTTTTTTATTGCAGGAGATCAGCAGACAGGCAGACGGCCCACTTGATGGAAAGCGGTTACCATCGCCTATGGACATTTGCAACAGCAAAGTTGCTACAAATGTGCTGCTGCTCTCTTAAGGGAGACTGGAACCTGGTCACTAATGCCGGAACACAACTCAAGGTTGTTATGGCGACATACTTTAGACCAGGGGTGGTCGCCATCCAGTCGGGCAAATGCCCTACCACCTGGCTGTGGGTTGTTAAGTCGCCTCTTACGACAGGCCGCCCGGCCGCAGGAAATTGTATTCTTTCTCCGTTCCTGCACGGATAAAAAATTTTAAAAATGTCGTTTAAAACATATAGCCTTTCAACCATCGATATGATAATAAGATATTTTAACACCTGCTCTTTTATATGAACACAATTTTAGAATTTATTGTAATATATCTCAAATAACAAATTATTAAATTAAGTTTTTGTTCTTACTGTTTCAGCATATCCTCAGTATGTTTTCTATGATACTTGTGGTACTTGTCTTAGTGTTTTTATATGCGTCCCGTCGAAAGTATTTCATGCACAAGTATGGGACGAGTCTGCCACCAGACTTTCCGGGGAGTTTACCGATTTTTGGGCACTCACTAATGCTTGTCGGAGACTTTACACGTAAGTGCAGTTTATTTGAAAGAAAGAAAGAGAATATTTATTTCCAATTACGACACACACAATACAAACACATTAGATAATATATTACATACAAAAAATGAATGAATTTAAGAAATGACGTTGGCAGTCAGTGTTTGGCTGTGCCAAAACATGGTCCGACACAACACTGGTTTTCAGTGCCCACCTCCAAAATCACATGAGTCATAAGACATCATTTATATTAATATACATACATACATACATAACTTCACGCCAGTTCCCTTGCGGGGTAGGCACGAACAACAGAGCGCCATTTAGGCTTATTCTTACACACCTCACTTGCTTCTTTGACATTCATAACTCTTGTCATGCACGCTCCTCTGTTCTTAAGGGTCCTCACATCACCTTCTGCTAGTACACGATCAATTTGATCATGGAAGGTGTGTCGTGGCCTTCCACGACTTCAGCATCCATCCACTTTTGCATTGTATATCTGTTTAGTCATTCTTTCTTCATGCATATAATATATCTATCTATATATCTGTAATTATTATATAACCTTAGTTAACTAATGCAAATACGTAGATTTAATTATGTACACAAATCGCTAAAACACAATATATAAAAAATAATAGGGAATAAGTTTAAATATTAAAAGTATCTGAATATAAAAATAAATCTCCAAACTTTGCATGATTAATTTATAGAAATAATAATTCCAATTTGCATTTACAGATATTTATAAAGTTATGCAAACAGTAATAAACAAGATGTTCGAGACGAATCAGGATGTCATAGGACTTCAATTCGCATTTTGGAAGTTCTATGGTAAGTTCCTTTTCTGTGCAACGCATATACTACTCTGTCAAAAAAGTACCGGGAAAAGGTGAACAATACACAAAATGTTAGTTATTCATTCAAATTTATTTTATCACCCTCAAAGTATGCTTCTTCAAAAACCATACATTTACGCTAACGAATAATTCAATCATGAAAACATTTTTTCAACGCTTTATCCGGAATTGAGTTAAGTTCTCGTCGCGAATTCTCCTTTATGTCTTCTACGGAATGAAAACGGGTGCCACGAAGTGGTAATTTGAGTTTAGGAAAAAGAAAGACGGCTGGAGACATATCTGTTGAATAAGGTGGTTGTTCGATGGTATTGGTTGAGTTTTTGGTCAAAAATTCGTTCACAATGATGCCCTTGTGCGAAGGCGCATTATCGTGGTGCAAAATCCAAGAATTTTCTTTCCACAAATCTGGCTTTTTTTGCTCTCTGAAACGCCGTATAACGCTCAAATAATATACTTTATTTACGGTTTGACCGGTAAAACTTCCGAGTGCACAACACCGCGATAGTCAAAGAAAACAGTTAACATGACTTTGACTTTTGATCGACTTTGGCGTGGTTTTTTCGGTTTCGGTTCAGTTGGAACGCTCCACTCTGAAGCTTATTGACTAGTTTACATGTCAAACTCGTAAACCCACGCTTCGTCACCAGTAATAATGCGTTTCATGAATGTTGGGTCGGAATTGACGCGTTCTAGCATGTCCTCAGCGACTCTTATGCAATTGAGTTTTGGAGAAAACTCAGGTCTTTTGGGTGATTATTTAAAATGATACGAATCCACTCGTGACACACAGAAAGTTCAGCGGCTATTTCTCTCAAATTTGAATGAGGATTTTCAGTCACTATTTCCTTCACTTTTGCGATGTTAACTTTAGTTGAAGACGTTGATGGCCTAATAGGGCGAAGCATATCTTCCAGCAAATCTCGACCGCTTTTGAACGTTTTGTACTAGACATAAGCACGTGTTCACCTTCAACAAGAGTTGCGATTTGCCCGAGATCCATTCATCAAATTCTGACTTGGTGACAATGGGACCACCTGATGAATATACTATTTCGAATAAAGAAGACATTTGAAAATCAGTCCACAATTGATGGATATATCGCGTAAGAAACATGCAAAAAAAGAAATATGCAGTCGAATTGAAAAGCTCCCCCCTTTAGAAGCCAGTTAAAATTTAGAATTGATATAGGAAGTTAATAATACATCAATCTTGTTTACTTTGTGTTTAAAATTTGTAATTAGAGGGGCGGCCCATTGTTTATTGTAATCTTTATGATGGTCGTTAGCCAGGTGTGATTCTTGGAAACAGTATAAAGCAATCGCCCAATGGAGAGATCGGCAGTCAAGCGATAATCAGCAGCGAGACAAGACGTGTGTATATTCGATAATCTATATAGTGACGGACTTTGCGCGTGTTATTGAATCGCGCATTACGTTTGAACTGATTGTGTTCAGTTATATTTGTACCTGTGTTATACGTGTTTGTATAGTTCTAATAAATTCTATAGTAATTCCAACGGCATTTCAATTCAAGTCCTGTAACTCGTAACAGTATAATAAGCAACAGACGTCGAAAAGTTATATGACGAAAACGGTGATAATATTTGATATTTAAAAACGGGTTATTGATCAGTGACAGTGTTCGGCAAAATATAGAAATTATTTTGATACCACTATAAAATTAGGTCGTTGTGGAGGTTCATTAAGTTGAGTGGTGCGTCGATAATGGTTACCCCGTTGGATAGGGTGACGCACCACTGGCAAGAGCCCATGGATCAATCGCCCGAGAGGGGAGTACAAAATAAGACGACGAGTTGTTGTACTCTTGCAGTATATTAATTGTTCTTTGTTCCTAATTTAACTTAGATTATATACACAGAAACCTTATTGTTTACGTGATGAATACACCAAAATGCTAATCATTATTAAATATTATATTTAAACGTTTATGAGATTGGACATTTTTGATGACATAGAAAAAAGCCCAATCTTATCGACAGCTCTAACACCGATATCTATAGTTTATATTTACTTCAGCATCGTGTTCATGCATTGACTATAGTCTTTAACTGTGCAAAATTATATGTTAATAAATTGGTGGATGAAACGTGACGCAACAGTCGTCAATATTAATATGAAACGTCAAATGGGGCTCGTTAAAGGAGCCCAACTTTAGAAAGATAATTGCCGAATGGAAAACCTAATTCGGTATTTGACAGTCAAGTCAATTGACGGTAGAGGTCGGTCCACGTGATGTTTGAAAGCTGACGTTCATTAATTCTAATTTTTGATAACTTGTAGATGACAATCAGCTGATTCAAATAAAAACCGCCATCTTTCCTCTTAGCCATTAGCATTCATATTTATAAACAACTAAGTAATGATTTTAAATATTAATTACTTGCTTATAGGACATATTGTGCCGACCTCATGTAATTGGGATATGGTGAAAGAAAAGAGAAAGTGAGAGAAGTATGAATGTTTAAGAACTAGGTTTCGGCGTTATTTAATTTTTATAGGTATAATGTATAATTTCTTAAGCACCTCACCCTTAAAAAAAGTTTATAAGTAATATTTTTACTAATCACTTGCTAAGTAATTCTTTAAATTTTTAGCTATGTTTATAAGTAGGGCCAATAGTGTCTCAGTATTAAGTCTCAAAAGACCGAATCTGGGGTCAGTTTGGTCCATGTCTACACCTTCAAAATTTTGAGGGTTTTTGAACCAAACTGACCTCAGATTCGGTATTTTGGTCCGGTCCGGTGTAATCAGTTTTTATTGTTATTATTCTAAGAATATACGTATATGTTTGTATGTGTGTGCGTCCATGTAAGTGTATGTGTTCCTTGTTTGTATAATAATGATAATCAACTAAGTTAAAAAAATACAATTGAATACTAAAATAAGCTTTTTTAAAAAGGTTTTTAAATACAAGCTTTTGAGATCCTGGATATCATGTAGCAGCAGAGTGATAACCAAGACAAGTAAAATGAGCTCAAACACGACGGGTCTATCTTGTTTAGTACAGGAGTTCCTATGGCCTCCTTCCGACTCCATCATCAGATCAGCTCCACGGGACCATATTATTACATTGTCAGGCGATATACATATGCGTGCAAAATTTAAACTCAATCGGAAACCGGGAAATTGGTAAAATTTAACTTGCAAGATTCCATCCGAACTTACATACATACATATGTACATAGGTACATCCATTGCAAGTTAAATAAAAGCTTGTAACAAACTAAGCTATATTTAAAAAGTGAATATAAACTATGTAACAAATTGCCCAGCCAGAGAGAACCATGTCCAGAATTCTGGCTGCACTGCCAGGCTGTATAGCAATAGTGATTCGTTGTGCGAAATACGAACTAGCCTTCTAAAAACAGGTGGTATCATAGAATTTCCTACTTTCTTTGAAGAAACCCTTTGCTGATGGGCCGCCTTAGGCCTAAAGTTTCAACTCCAAACGGCACAAATATGTAATCCCTACATAGACTCATTGTTTATTTCAGCTTTGATAGATCCTGACGACTGTCTGACTGTTGGAAATACTTGTCTCGACAAGCATTATGGGTATAAATTTGGAGACACATGGGTTGGCGATGGATTAATCACTGCACCAGGTAATTTAAGAGACGAAAGAAATATTTTATTAAAGACAAAAACAATATAGAAGACTATACAGCAAAATAATAGAAACATAATAAGTCCTAAAATTGGACCCAATTACAACTTACTCGTAATATTGTGCTAGCCAATTAAGACCAGCGCAGTTCTTTCACATGGGACCATCACGAAGGACAATACAAGAAAAATAATAATACATAATATACTTTGTAGGGTACCCTAGTCGTTTTGATAAAATCTAATCCCATATCTGTATCTGTTTGTTCATCTGTGTTGGAGCCTGAAGTAGTAAAATATATCTTAAATTTTATCTACAAATCGCCCCCTAGTTATTTTTTCCTCCCTTGATTTTTCATTGCATTTATTCAGGAAACAGGCAGACGCCCCAACTGATTGGAAGCGGTTACCAGCGCCAATGTACATTTGTAACCCCAAAGGTGCTACTAATATGCTGCCGCTCTCTAAAGAGAGTCTGGGATCTGGCCACTAATATCAGAATATAACTCAAGATTGTTATGGCGGCTTACTCTAGACGAGGGGTGGTAGCCATCCAGATAGGCAAATACCCTACCACCTGGATGTGGGGTGTTTTGTCGCCTCTTACGACAGAATTCCCGGCCGTAGGAAATTGTATTCTTTTTCCATCTCTACACGGTATTATTTTAGTCTTAACAGTTATGCTAGAAAGGTTAATTTTGGTTTTAGGAGTAATATGGAAACCGCACCGCAAAATCGTCTCTCGTGCTCTCTCCCAGCCGTTATTGGATAAGTTTCTAGAGGATTTTAATGCGAGCTCCAGAAATATTGTTGAAGGATTTGCGGAGCACGTCGGTGAAATCGATTTTGACCATACGAAAGTGCTAAGACCTTCTTCTTTGGATACTATTTGCTGTAAGTAGAAAGCTAGAATTTATGATTGGACGGCACGCTCACAACTGATCGTTTCGCCAAACACGCACACTATCGTAAATGCATAACATTGTACAACCACGAGTAAAATATTAAAACCCCACTGAATTTGTCGTGAATGTTTCCCTTTTTAATTTTGCATCTATGAAGTAAAAACATCAGAAAATATTCCAGGTGATTTCATAGAGTTTAAAACTTTTAAAGATGAGTTTGAACAAGATTTTTGACTAGTTTTTAAGACAACAAATTTTGGTTGGGTTGTTGATTTGTGGTTCCGTAGTCAAATTAAGAAAACAGTGCACGTTGATTGAAGTAATCCGGTATTTTTAACAGCCACGAAATTATTCAATTTTGATATATATTCCAGCAACTGCAATGGGGTTCCATGATAAAGTGCATAGCACCGAAAAAGAGCTCTACATGGCTGCTGTGAGAAAATTGTTTAGGTTAGCCATGATAAGAGCGATGCGTTTCTGGCTTCACAATGATTATTTATATTCGAGAAGCGAACTAAAGAAGAATTTTGATGAACAAACAAATTTTGTCAAGGACTTAACTAACAGGGTCTGTAACCAATCTTACTTCCAATCAATCCACTTCACTTAATTGAGTTTGTGATTTCTTCTGTTTCATAAATAACAAAAAGGGAGCTGACTTTAGAACCAGTTATTTGTGTTTGATGGCTTCTATGGTTGAGTTGTCTAAGCCTTTGCCGGTCAAGCTCACTTGACCAAAGACGCTCCGGGTTTGATTCTTCGAATGTTATTTTTTTACGTTTACTCCTCACACCTTTTCGTATTTCTCTTAGTCTAATTTTAACAATATGTTTTTATTAACGAAGCGCCTTAGTTGTTTCTTCTAAGAAATAAAAAAATATACGTTCTTTCTCTCAACTTTCGTAGTTTAAGTATGTGTTAATTTATTTGAATATTCATATATTTATTATATTTCAGCTCATTATGCACCATAAGAATGAAATCCAAAAACGTATACAAAACAGGCAGAATAATAATGGTAAGTAGCGTTTATTTCTTATAATTTTAATATAATATTAGATCTGATTCAACACCCTAACTACCAAACGTACCTTTCCAGAATCCCAGAGTACAGTCCATAACTTACAACTTAAATATATGTATGTACATACATTATGTCTAGCTATGCCGTCTCTGCTAGTCCTCGGATGGACTAAAGAATAGTTACTTTGATGTAGTGAAGTATGTGCGTATGTGAAACATGCGTCTCCAACGACCTTGTACAATTTTTGTGCCTGCCAATGGTATCATAATAAGATTAATATGGAATGTCGATGGTCGTGAAAGAGTACAAGAGAAAGTAGGAAATTAGACCCCGGTCGCGGAATTGACACTCCAGGACTTCACGCTAGATTTAAGGACGATGACGTTGAGTTCGGCTGGAGAAACCTTTATGCCAAGAAAATGGGTAGTACACCCAATATCCGTGTCTAAGGCAGATTTACAAATTCCACAATTATTACTTTACTGAGATTTTCTTAGGACACTTCCATTTATCGTCGGTAGGTGGTTGTGTTGGTGAAATAAAGGTATGATAATACGTCAATTGCGACCTAGAATTCTAGATACAAGACGCTTGTCTAAAATTAGAAAACTGGAAATTTCCTACTAAATAAATACATATTATGAACAATATTGATTCAATATTTACTAAATTTTCAGTGGATTTCGCCAGAGGTAACAAATCTTTTCTAGAGCAATTAGTAGAACTGTCAGTCGAGGGTGCTCTCAACGACAACGAGGTTTATGATGAGGTTTCCACGATGACAGTGGCTGGATATGAAACCGCTGTAAACGGCATGGTTTCAACACTCACCATGCTTGGATCTCATATTGAAGTTCAAGATAAAGCGTATGCAGAGTAAGATAAAATGAATATTATTATAATTCAATTCTAAATTAATGAAATTTATAAAATTGAAAAGGAGTTAATTAGGATTTCCAGCTTCTGACTGATTTAAGTAAAAAAAATAAGACGTTGATAAAAAAAAAAAACAAAGGTAAAAACAAAAACGGGACTGTTGACGCTAACTGTGATTGCAGACTGCTTTACGAGTTATGTTTTTCACTTTGCGATTGTTATTCCTTATAATATTGTTTATCGTCCATGGTTCTGTATGAGTCTAGAATTTCCTTTGCAGTTTTATTTTCATAATCTTTGAAATTTCAGAATAAAAGAAATCTTTGGCGATTCAAATAGAGACGTAGACAAGAGCGACTTAACAAAGTTAAAATATATAGAAGCGGTGATAAAGGAATCCATGAGACTTCATCCTCCAGTTCCTATAGTTGCTAGGAGCATCGACAAAGACGTAAAATTAAGTAAGTAAAATTATTACGACTCACTAGTATTCTCATGCCTAAATTGGCAAACAATGAAAAGGTAGACCTGCATAGGGTAGAAAAGGGTATTGTGAGTCATTTAGCGCGAATTCAAAAAACATACCAAATGGAATTTTTTTTGTGATACATGAGATTCAAAAATACCTACCAAAAATGTGATAATGTGTGAGCGAGATAGTAAACTCTATTTGGATATCTCCTTAATTTTATTTTCAGAAAAATACGTTCTGCCAGCCGGGAGTAACTGTTTTTTCTTCGTGTATGGGTTAAATCGTCATCCGATGTGGGGCAAAGATGCGAATGAGTTCAAGCCTGACCGGTGGTTGGATCCTGCAACATTACCTGAGAACCCCGTTGCGTATGCAACCTTCGGTGTTGGGAGACGTAATTGCATTGGTTCGTTAATATTCATTTACTTTACATGATGTAGTTCTTGGCAAGGATGTTGCGCGAAATACAGTACGGATATTGCGCATTGGGGGTATCTAATGTGATGCGATTTATCGATATGTCGGTATAGTATCATGTTTATGTCCCTTTACTCTAAAGGGACGACAAAGTATGCTACGAAAAAGAACCGAAATTTCACTGTGCGTATTCCAAGGTGACTCAAAAACCGTGTCGGGGATTATAACATGTATTAGCAGCCAATTTTATTCAGAATCAATTAGTATCAAAATGTACAATAAATTACTGAATCGGGCGATTTTCTCAGATCTCCAGCTACCCAAAAGAATGATCATAAATACTAATTTTATAATATTTATGAATTATTAAATTTTTAAAAGAGGTTTTTATATTGTTTGCTTTGGAGAAGCTTGGACTGTGTAGCCCTGAGACCACGAATCTCTACAAAGAAGCTCCAGAACGTCCAATTGACTCATTGACTCTTTAGATTATCAGAGGGCTGGCTGGTAGCTCGGACAACCGATCATCAATACGGCAATCCGAGGTAACGTGGCCAGCTTTTTGGGTACCTTACCCATAGTTAACGGTGACCTAGTCAATTTTTTTTATTTATAATCTGAAGAGGCTATAGGTTAAATACTATATAATATCTATACTAATATTATAAAGCTGAAGAGTTTGGTTGTTTGTTTAAACGCGCTAATCTCAGGAACTACTCGTCTGATTTGAAAAATTCTTTCAGTGTTAGATAGCCCATTTATCAAGGAAGGCTATAGGCTATATATCATCACGCTAAGACCAATAGGAGCGGAGCACCAATGAAAATGGGTTTTGAAAGGAAATTCCACGCGGACGACGTCGCGGGTACAGCTTGTAATATAATAAAACAGATTTACAAAGTTTTTACTTTTTTTCATAGGTGGAAACTACGCAATGATGTACATGAAGACCCAACTGGCACATATCATTCGACGATACCGTATTACTTCTGACCACAGAAGAATTATATGGAAACTTCTTATAACCGCTTCATCACATTCAGGCCACGAAATATTATTAGAGAAAAGATAGTGAATTAATAAATATGGGATAAAAAATATATTGATATATTTGTAGTAATTACTCGTAGATATACTTAATAAAACGGTGTCAGTTAGTATCAATGCATCACCGATTGTATTTATTTGACATGGTTCATTGTTTCCATTAATTGAGGGTTGCATAAAATGGTTGCTTGAACATTAAAGTCGTTTTTTTTCAGTTTCCGTTACAGAATGTTAACTAATGTATGTTAGCATATCCGAGGTTAACAATGTTTGAAATATTCGTAAGTAATTTTTATTGCGAAGTTGGTAAACAGGCAGACGGCTCGCCTAATTTGAAAATTGTTACCGTCGCCTACTATAGATGTTTGCAACACCAAGGACGAAGCTAATGTGATGCCAGCCTCTAGTCTGGGATAGGAGGGATGGATGATTGATGGAAATCTTTCTTTCCGTATTGTGTGCACTTATTTTTAGAGGAACGTTTCACTATTTACCTTATTTTCCATATTTATAATTAACATTTTCTTAAGTTTTCGTGACTAGTATACATAATAAAACTACGTTTTAATGGGTTTTTAGCGCGGTAATTTATTTGATTTTTATTATTCCGACGTTTCGGCCACTTTTTAGTAGCCGTGATCACGGTAGACAAAGATGTCAAGTGTCAATCAGTATTGTTAAAGTTTTATTTAGCCTACCGCCAACTTGTTCATTTTAATTATTTAGTTTTAATTTTGATTATGGTTATTATTTTCTCTATGGGAGCCTAATCTAATTTACGTGATCACGGCTACTGAAGTGGTCAAAACGTCGGAATAATAAAAATCAAATAAATCCATGCTTAAAAACCGTTAAGGCGTAGTTTTATAATATTTATGCTGTTACGTGCGAGCGGGGGTCCGCACTTGGTATTGGAAAGAAACAGCGGTTTTTTAACTAAATGCTTTTATTGATACTTGTAGTTGTCCAGGTGCATAAAAATTAGCTTATTCCGACATAGTTTCACTATAACGATAGCTGCGGTACTTTGTGTCTCGGAAATCCCGCGGGAATTTCAAGTCAAGCGTGAACGCATAATGGTAAAATAGATATTAGTTACAAGTATATGATCGCGATGTACTCCGCGATTTGACCAACAACCATGGACAAGCTGGCGGCCCACCCGATGGAAAGTGGTTGCATTAGTATTTGGACATTTGCAACACCAAGGTGCTATCAATTAGCTGTCGGCCTCGAAGGGTGGGCTGTTATCTATAATATATATAATTACAGCATATATATGTATGTATGTATTTGTGTATATGCTGATTGTGTTTATGTATACGCGTACTTATACAATATGGGCCTTACTTATAATCGTTTCTTAAATTTAAAGAAACTGCTCAGCAACTGATTAGTGAAAATCTTACCCATAAACTCCTCTTTAGTCTAATATTTTGGGTAGAACCTACGTTATTTAATCAAATTTCGTTTATCTGTACTCCTCTTAGGTAAATAACAGGTAATATACGTTTCTAAGTGAAAAAAAAAAGATATTCATTGATTAGGGTCTGATTCTGATTCTCTTACTAAGATATGCCTAATCGTTTCGTAACGAGATTATTATAAGTAAGGCAGTATGTGTAGTCAAGTGTGTTAAGTGTATGGAAGCTGACATTGAAAATCAGCGCTATTGCGCTATGCAGTATTAAGTTATGATTCAGCATAATACTGGGTTGTCAACTTCGTTGACTAAAAAATTCTACCTACAAGCATTATATATTTACCTACTAGCTGACCCGGCAAACTTCGTACCGCCTCAGAATCAATAAATAAAAAAAACTTGATTTCTGAACGACGGAATGAACATCAAATGTTTGACAGGCAGGAATAATTTGCAAGGGAAAGCGAAGTTGTTGTTTTTACTATATTCCAAGCATTGTTTTCATATTTACTCACCTTTTAAACCTTCCTTGGACTTCCACAAATAATTCAAAACCAAAATTAGGCAAATCCGTCCAGCCATTCTCGAGTTTTAGCGAGACTAACGAACAACAATTGATTTTTATATATAAATATTATATCTGTTTTTGTGTTTTGTGAATCGGGTTTTTTTTATAAAATTTATGTGAATGTATTATGTATTTTTATGTATAGAGTCGTCTTTTCTAAGTCAATAAATTTTTTGTTTCTTTTTTTCTTACTAATCTGGCTCTGCTACGGGTACACAACTCAAAGTTATTATGGTGACATACTTTTAACCAGGAATGGTAACTATCTGGACGGACAAATGTGGTATTACCTGGATGTGTGTTCTTTTTTTTAATGCATGTGTCCAGCAGACAGGCAGACGGCCCATAAGCCCAAAGCGATTGCCATCGCCTATGGACATTTGTAACAACAATGATACTACCGATGTGCTGCCGCTCTCTAACGGAAGATTGGAACCTGGCCACTAATGCCGGAGCACAACTCAAGATGGCATGCTCTAAACCAGGAGTAAAAGCCATCCAAGCCGGCAAATCCCAACCACCTGGCTGTGGGTTATTCTGTCGCCTCTTACGACAGGCTGCCCGGTCGCAGGAAATTGTATTCTTTCTCCGTTCCTGCACGTATAAATCACTTTAGTGGCCGTGTCATGAACTTGACCAAAACATTGTGAGAAAGTTTAAACTCTGACGTTGAACCAACGCAGTGCAATATTTCTTCCGCGCTGCTCACTTTTCTACGTAATGTCGTGGAAGTAGTTATAATGTAAATAAGGCAAGAAATACGGGCTTGGATGATCTTCTTTGTTCAATAATGGCTTGGCAGGCTTGAATGATATTGACTCTGTGTTACTAAGACTACGTTCCATTAGAGGCTCACAACGGCCACGTTCACGACCGCGATTTTTCTAGTTTTTACTCCCGTCCCGACTTGCATGCTGGCGTTACAATCGTAAACTCAAATGGAACAGTTATTGGACCCACCTCTTGACATGGGTCGTTGTAAGCGCTGCGTCAGCGAACACAGATACTTACCGGACACGGGTGTTTCGATAAGTATCTGTGTCGCATTGTGGGCTGCTTGCCTTCCCCGGAATGCCGTCAGTGCGGCGCACCCGCCACGGCGTTTCACACGCTAGTCGAGTGCGCGGCATGGGCGCCGCAGCGTTTCGAACTCGAGACACAAGTAGGAGCGATCGACTCGCTCTGCAGTCTGGTGAAAGCCATGCTGCATAGCAGCGATACCTGGGGGGCTGCGGTTACTTTTTGTGAGACGGTAATGTCTCTCAAAAAGGCCGCCGAACGAGATAGGGAGAGGAGTATAATTGCACGTACTAATGCGACTCCACGCGGACGCCGGCGGTTAGCTGGCATGGCTGGAGACGCAGGTATGCGCATGACTTCCCACCCTGAATAATACCGCTTCGGGGGGCCTTTAGCTATCAAGGGAGCAAAGGATTCATCACCCCCGCTGACGAAGTGAATGTGTTCTGATTCCCGGGGCACATTCAGGCACTTTTTGCGCTGGATCGGACTGGGCGTAACTACGCTCTAAGTCTCAGCCTTTCCTACATAAAAAGCGCGGGGCACATGGGAGGAGGGTGGTTTTAGTGGGTAGTGGGTGTTGCCAGTGCAACTTCTCTGAGTCTCCACACAAGCTGGCTTGGTTATTGTTCCGATTGCCCCTTATCAAAGGGGAAAGCCTTCATGATCAACTATGGTCTAATCCCTTGCAAAGGACCCAGTATTGTGCGTAAATAGCATTTCCCCCGCCTTAAAAAAAATAAAAAACATGACTTCATTGGTTACGTTTTCGCCACGACCATAAATAATACTGTATATATATATATATATATATATATATATATATATATACATACATACATACATAACTTCACGCCAGTTCCCTCGCGGGGTAGGCACGAACAACAGAGTGCCATTAAGGCTTATTCTTACACACCTCACTTGCCTCTTTGACATTCATAACTCTTGTCATGCAAGCTCGTCTGTTCTTAAGGCTCCTGACATCACCTTCTGCTAGTACACGATCAATTTGATCATGGAAGGTGTGTCGTGGCCTTCCACGACTTCTGCATCCATCCACTTTTGCATTGTATATCTGTTTAGTCATTCTTTCATCATGCATTCTTTCCACATGCCCGAACCACCGGAGCATTCCGTTTACCTAACGCTCCGTTCAAACTATTCCCCAAATTCACTCTTCTTTCTATATCAGCGGTGTACCTTCCATCCCTGCTAAAAGCACATCCAAGATATACAAACTCATTCACTTGCTCCAGCATAACATCATCGACCATTATCCTTGCATTCGTTCTGGTTTCTTCTCTTTCAAACACCATAACCTTTGTTTTCTTCGCATTCAAGTGTAACCCTCTGCAGTTCTGATGGCGATTCGGCTAAAAGCACGGCATCATCCGCATAAAGCAAGGTGCTTACAACTAGATCACTCATCCGCACCCCAACATCCATCAATCTTATTCTCTGGAGACAATCGTCCAGATATAGGATGAACAGTAAAGCCGACAGCACGCAGCCCTGGCGGACGCCAATATTGACGTCAAACCAGGGCGACAGGCTGCCTTCCACTCGCACGCATGCCATACAGCCCTCGTAAGTGGACTGCACAGCACGCATCAATTGGCCATTAATCCCATATCCGGGCAATATGTCCCAGAGGTCCTTCCGCACAACCCTGTCAAATGCTTTCTCTAGATCCACAAAACCGCAGAAAACCTTCCGGCCCATAGCCAGCTGCTTCTCTACGATATTGCGGAGAGAGAAAATATATATATATATATATATATATATATATATATATATATATATATATATATACATATATATATGTATACACATACATATATGTACATATATATATATATATATATATATATATATAACGACCGCGGTCGCTCTAGAGGAACAGCAGACGGAGCATTTTGGGTGTTGTGAGATAACAGAGGAACGCGCCCTAAAGAACACAACGTGCAACGGAATGTTAAAACAATTGTAGAAATAATCTGATTTTATAATATTAGTAACATAATAATAGTGATAAACCACAAACGTCTCCATTCAGCTGAGATGAGAATGTTGAGATGGATGTGTGGTGTTACAAGAATGGATAAGGTGAGAAATAAGTACATAAGGGGATCTTTGAAAGTTGCACGCGTGACTATATCACGTAACAAAAAGAATCACTTCACTTCACTTTTTAAAAATTGTGGCTCCAACGCATTTGGCATTGATTTTGCCAATATCAGAGTAAAAGCGACAGGTGATTATTAAAAAAGCAATAAAAGCTTAAGAGACAAAAGAGGGAGGGATAATTTTGAACGGTGCTCGATTTCTGAAAACCTGAGGACAAAATAAACCGTAATGTTAAACTGAACCCAAACCCTACTTAGTAATGTTATTGATTTAATAATTTAGCGTAGATTATACTTAAATTTAAGTTAGTGTAGGAGAGTTAAGGGAGGTTTAGTCAGTGTTATAGATAGATATTATTTAGGGATAGAAATTTACTTAAAATATATACATGTTTACTATGGACTAATGTCAGGAGGTAATTAAGATTGATGGGACGGGGTATATCTGAGGGTAGAATGTCATAGATATGGGTACAGATATAAGGGCAGTGAAAGAAGATGTGTTCTAATGACCCTTCGTCCAGGCCACACTCACAAAGAGAGTGGTCGCGAACTCTTATTTTAGCTAAGAACACGGGAGAACAGACGTGACCTAGTCTCAGGCGGATTATAGCCGTGGTTAATTTTTTTGATAAACTTCGGAAGCGTGAGAACCACGAGGTTCGATTGATGTGTGGTTGCAATTCGCCATAAAGCCTGCCGGTCGTCTGACGAGATTGCTGCCATGTGTCATTCCATGAATTGAACATGTCATTTTTGGCTGTGAGGCGGAGGTCTCTGCTAAAACATTTGCTATATTTATCGCATCCTATATGGACAGCTTGTTTAGCACAATTATCAGCGGTCTCATTACCACTGATACCTGCATGACCTGGGATCCATGCCAAAACTATTTCGAGTCCTAGATCATGGCAAGTCTTGAGAGAACTTTTGATTTTTAATGTCAGGGAGAAGTTTTCTTTTGTACGAAAGGGCAGTTTAGATAAATCCTGAAGGCAGCTAAGGGAGTCTGTTAAAATTAAACATTTACTGAGGTGATGTGATTTGATATATTGAATGGCCTCCAAGATAGCAATAGCCTCACCAGTAAATACAGAACTGTGTGGAGGGATTTTATAGTTGAGAATGATCCTAAATTCTGGAATCCAGACAGCAGCACCCACATGGCTATCTAGAGTTAATTTGGATGCGTCCGTAAAAATTGGTAACCAGCCTTGCCAGTTTTTATAAAGTATCCTGTTGAATATTTGGTTAGCTCCAATGGAATTCTTTTCGACACCAAAATTAAATATGATTTTAGGTCGGAAAAGTAGATCATCAAACTCAGTTTGGAAGAGGGGATTTCTATAATTTTGGTAAATGCCAGTAGAGAGATTTAAAGATTTTTGGTAAGACTTGATTAGGGGGGGATAGGTTTTGTGGTTCCAATAGGGTGAAGTTGTTACTAATTCATGAAGGTCACTAAGGCTAATCAGGAGAGGGTGGTGAGAAAGTTCAGTCACTCTAAAAAAAAACCGATCGGCTAGAAATTGACTACGTAGTGCAAGTGGGGGCTCCAGGCACTCCACTTGCAGAGCATTGGTGGGAGACGATTTCATGGCACCAGTGATTAATCTTAGACATTTAGCTTGGAGTCGGTTTAGTTTTGCAAGGGATAGTTTGTTACATGGTTCCATTAGAAAGCTGCCGTAATCTATGTGACTTCTGACAATAGCGTTATAGAGTAGTTTTTGACAGTATGGGTGTGATCCCCATTTAATGCCTGAAAGAGCACGGATGACGTTTATATTTTTTTCAATTTTCTCACAAACGAAATTTAGGTGAGTAATACCAGACAATTTAGGATCCAAATGAATCCCTAGAAATTTTACTTTGTCTTCTACTTTGATAGGGTTGTTATTGACATTTATATCAAGTATGGGAGTTACTCTTTTCCGTGTAAAAATCATCGCACTGCTTTTAGCAGGAGAGAGTGAAAGCCCATGCTCTGTTAGCCAACCATTAAGATAAAAGAGAGCCGAGTTCACGCGAGAACAAGCATCTGGAAAAGAGTCTGAAATGGCATACAAGGCGATGTCATCCGCATATTGAAGTATCTTACAGAAACAGTTCACTGATGTGTCTAGACTAGCAGTGTAGACGTTATAAAGGATAGGGCTAAGCACCGATCCCTGTGGGAGGCCCTTCCAGACAAGTCTAGGGGGGAGATAGGTTCCACAGGAACGGACCACTATTGATCGCTCCGAGAACAGGCTATAAATGAAATTTACAATCTTCTCTGGTATACTCAGCTGTAGCATTTTGTGCCTGAGTATAGAGAGATTGACATTATCATATGCGGATGATATATCTAAAAAAACCCCAATAACATGTTCATTACGGGAGAAAGCAGTCCGAATGTCCGTCACAAGGAGACTTAAGCTATCTAGAGTCCCCAAACCTCTTCTGAAGCCAAATTGGCTATGTGGCAAGATGCCTTGGTTTTCAACTATCCATTCCAATCGGTTTTTTATAAGCATCTCCATAATTTTGGCCAGGACTGAGGAGAGGGCAATGGGTCTGTATGAATTTGGGTCTAGAGGATCTTTACCAGGCTTTAAGATAGGGATAATAATTTGGGTTTTCCATGAGTGTGGTATATAACCTGTTTCAAAGATAATATTAATTAATTTGAGAAAAAATAGTTTAATAGGTTCTGTAGATTTAGTAATAAAAGAATAAGGGATGGAGTCAATGCCAGGAGAGGAGTCACGGAGGTGGTCTAAGGCGCCACAGAGTTCATTATAAGTAAAGTCATTATTCATTTTGTCAGTATATCTACTAGAAACGGGGGAGGGGATAGGGAGCTCAGAGGGAACATATGGAGGAGCTAATTTATTCACAAATTCTAACAGCCAAGCGGGGTTATTAGAGGATATATTTGGGTCCACTTGGGATTTACGAAAAGCTTTTATTCTTTTCCAGATAATAGAGGCAGGGGTTCTTGGTGTTAAACTTTCACAGAAAGAACGCCAACCTAGTTGCTTTTTTTTGGATAAAAATCTTTTCGTATGGGCAGATATTTTTTGGAAGTGTAAGAAGTTTTCCAAGGATGGACTTTTATTGAAATTTGACTCAGCCTCCTTTCGTTTTCTTACTTTATCAGAACACTCCGCATCCCACCAAGCAGGAGATGGTATTTTGTCTCGAGCGGAATTTTTTAGTGGAATAGCCTCTTCTGCAGCAGAAATAAGTATAGTAGTAAATTCAGAATATATGTGGAGAATATTTTCGCTACATGTAGGAGGAAGAGAACTTAGTTTATCCTGGACTATGTAAGAGAATCTATCCCAGTCAGCCAGATTTAATCTATATTTTAAGATAGGGGGAAGAGATGATACTGGCAGGGAGGAATCGACTAAAGTGGTTAGAATGGGTAAATGATCACTGCCATATGAGTACGGCAAAACTGTCCATGTTAAGATACTAGTTAAGGAAGGGGAACATAATGTAAGATCAGGGACGCTAACATTTTGGGTAGGAGAAACTCTGCGAGTAGGGGTGCCGTCATTAATGACACACAAATTTAAATTGTCTAAAAGATCTAGGAAAATATGAGAAACAGAGTCACAAACAGGGGAACCCCATAATGTGTGACGGATATTAAAGTCACCTTGAACAATAAGAGGGGTAGGTAGGGGAGACAGAATGGATGACAACTCTTGGATGATGTTAGAATTAGGATGTGGGATATATACCGATACAAAAGTTATTTTGAGAGAGAGAATTTGAACTGCTACTATGTTGAGTTCAGGGGAGTGAGGAGGGAGGGGAATTTGGGAGAAAATGGTCTGCCTGCTAATTAAGAAGGCAGTACCAGCCCATCCATCATCTCTGTCGTCCCTGAGGCATGAATACCCGGGCACCCTAAAGATTGTATTAGGTTTCAACCATGTCTCCGAGATGGCAAAGATGATGGGTTTATAATTATTTAATAAATAATTAATTTCATGTTTTTTATTCTTAACATTGCGAGTGTTCCACTGAAGAAACACTGCCATTATTAAGGTAAGAGTTAAGAAGTGTAGTAATTATAGTTTGGATAATTTCGAGAACATTGTACGGTAAATTATCTTTAAGCTTTGGAATCATGTTTGTTAGTGCTATTGATAGTATCTGAGCGAAATTGGATGATGAATCTGATTGGCTAGGAGCACCTATAGCGCAACCATTAGGTAGGGAAGAGGGAGGGGAGGAAGTGATATTATAGTGAGTTTGGTGATCATAGGTTTTGCCAAGATCTGGTCTAGGTCGTTGTTTAAGGAATATGGTTCTTTTAGAAGAGGAAGTGGAGGGCTCCTGGAAGGTTGTTTTGAATGTCGAGGGAGTGTTATATTTTGAAGATGCCCTACTCAAAAACATTGGTTTATCTGGTTGAGATGCATTAGCAGTGTCTGCATATGACTTAATTACAGGGGAAAATCTGCGTGCTGCTTCACTATAACTGATATTTTCTACTGACATTACCATCTTGATATTTTTTTGCCTAGAGTGCTCTGGACATCTTGTGTCAGTTGCTAGGTGATTACCTGTGCATAGAATGCAGGAAATATCGCTATCAGAGGCACTACAGTTAAGAGAATCATGGGGACTGGCACACCGAGAACAGCGGGGACTGGAGCGGCACTGTTCTCGTACATGTCCAAAACGGCAACACTTATGACATTGAATTGTGGGTAGTGCGTAAGTTTGAACAGGGAGAGACATGTTGCAGCAGTATACGTAATCTGGTAAAGATTGTGATAGGAATGTGAGCACCACAGTTCCTGTTGGTTCCCAAACAACCCTACCCTCAATTGTTTTTTTTCTATTAAGACGCCTAGCTTTGATTACTATAGTGGATCCATTGCGGCAGTCTATTGTATTTACTAGATATTCTAATGTCCAATCAAGGGGTATGTTACGTACCACTCCCATTCTTGTAATATGGAAGCGAGGTATAGCAGCCGAAAGTTTATGGGAAGGTAAAAAGGGGGAAGCTAAGAAGTTGTTTGCGTCTTGGTAGTTTTTAAATATCACCGCCATTTTATTTCTACCAATATTTCTGATTTCATCTATGCCGGGAACATTATTGTTGTATATAATTTGGGCAATTTTTAAAGACTTCATCCCGTTCGACAGAGAAGACGATTTACTCTCTGTGTGAGCTATGTGGGGCCTGACCTTCTGTCAGGTCGAAATCGAGGCGATCAGGAAGCGGGAAACCGCCTCCATGATCGCCATCTGGTCTCAAGAGCTCGACAACCCTGCGGCCTATGGCGGCTACACGGTGGATGCAATCAGGCCACAGCTGACGGAATGGGTCAACCGCACCAGCGGCACCCTGACCTTCAGGACGACACAGATACTTACCGGACACGGATGTTTCGATAAGTATCTGTGTCGCATTGTGGGCTGCTTGCCTTCCCCGGACTGCCGCCAGTGCGGCGCGCTCGACACGGCGTTACACACGCTAGTCGAGTGCGCCGCATGGGCGCCGCAGCGTTTCGAACTTGAGACGCACGTAGGTCCAGTCGACTCGCTCTGCGACTTGGTCAAGGCCATGTTGCAGAGCAGCGACAATTGGGGGGCTGCGGTTACTTTTTGCGAGACAGTAATGTCACTCAAGGAGGCCGCAGAACGAGACAGGGAGAGAAGTCCTGCAGCGCGTGCCAATGCGTCTTCTCGAGGTCGCCGGCCTTCAGCTGGCACCCGGAGAGGCAGGTACGCGCATTACTTCCCTCCCTGAGTTAGGTTCCGTTTACCGCGGGGGGCCTTTAGCTTGCTAGGAGAGCAAAGGACCTTCTACCCCCGCACAACGAAGTGGGGTGTGTTCTCCCAGGGCACACTCCAGGCACTTTATTGCGCTGGATCGGCTGGGCGTAACTATGTTCTAAATCTCAGCCTTTCCAACACATACAAAGCGCAGGGTCGTCAGGGAGGAGGGGGTTTTTAGTGGGTATTGGGGTTGCTCGCCCGTGCAGCAACGCTCGGAGTCTTCCACACTATTCTGTGACGTCGATCGCGGACGGAGCGCTGCCAAGAGCATACTATTGCTGCAGTGTTATCGCCCCCGACCGACGCGTGTCGTTCCCCTAGCAATGACCCAGTTTGTGCGTATTATCAGAAAACGGAGAAAAAACGCGAAAGGTTTTCCGAAACGTGTGGTTACAGTTACGTCACCTGTCACTCCAGACAGCGTTTTTTTTTTTTTTATTGGACTTGACTTTATGTTGTTGGTCCGAAGCACTGAAGTAGGAAACCTATGGAAATGAAACGTCAATAACAAATGCGTGCCACTGTGACGTCATCTGGCCACTAAACATGGCGGTTTTAGTGCTGCCCAGAAGATTTTAATGTTATTAGGTTTTATCGATAAACGTCTTTGGCTCATTTTATTTTCAATATTATTGAGTATTAATTATTTGTAGAATTTATACTTTAATAGGAAGTGACTACAAAACATAAACATATGGCGTAGTACAGTGCCATCTGCCCATCTCTAGCATGCTAAATTTTATCGTCGTTTCGTATGTTGCCGTCTTGCTCGCACTTGCGTATATGCCGGAAAGGGATGGAAGCTTTATGTCGGCGATAAAACGTTAGCATGCTAGTTTGCTGTTTTGGTTATCAAAATAAGAGTACGTGTTTTTCCTATGAAAAACACGTACTCTTATTTTGATATCCAAAACAGATTAATTAGATTGTAATAGAGAGGTAAGTAGTCTAAACTACTTACCTCTCTATTACAATCTATTTTAATTGTGTTGCTGACTCTAAAGTCCGTAACACATTACCGCAACGCACCTCAAGATAGGTGCGCTGCACCATAAGTGAGAGTAAGTGATTCAAATTTTAAACTTATTAAGGGCCGCGTGATAAAAAAAAACAAAACACCTTCAGAACATTTATTTAATTACAAACGTCATTACTTATGACTTCCGCTCTAAAATCACTTCATTATTAAAAATTTAACGAATTTACAATAGTTTTTATTAAAGTAAAACTAATAAAGGCATAAGTTTATAATATGAGTTTTATTTGTACCTTAGATGTTTTACATGGAATACAAAATTCAAAAAAGTGACACCATCAGTTTTGGTTTATTCCTCTAAAGATGTCAAAGCATATTACTTTTATCTAAGTAGGTTCAATAGCTTCATTATAAAGAGTGTATATACAAAATCTAATATCTTCTCTTGAAGCTAAAGAACAGCAGAGTCCTTAAATGTGCAGCATTTACCAAGGTAGAAGTGTCAGGACCGGCCAAAACAGGAATTGTTTCCAACTGGTTTTCTTTTAATATGCCAGTTTTATGTTGGCTGGCATGTCGCTGCAAAATATTGAAATATTAGTTTAGAATAATTGTGTCCACAGCATTTTTTTCATAAAATTTGCTTAAATTATGACATTATCATTCAAATTGGGCAAATACATTTCTTGGATGGAATCACAGCCAGAAAACCCATAAGTTTTTCTAAAATAGTTATATAGAATGAGAATGACATAGACCACAACTAGTCGTAACTAGCATATCAGTAATAATGTAGCAGCAACAAGTATATCAAAGGCTAAAAGTAAAAGTACAAATTTCAATTATACGAGCAGACTCCATGAGGGTGAGAGGCAAGAGAAGACATATTAAGGCCTTTGACTGCGAAGACGGAACAGGAATAATATAATAAGCCGACAGTCCAACGACTATCCTGCTGATCATCGTCCCACCATACAAAACTTGTATATTATTTTTGATCCTTTTATAGTACGTTTTGTTATAAAATAATATGTATGTATTAAAATATGTATATAATTAAAAAAAAGTATATCAATACTAACTATAAAAGTATATACAGTATTAACTTACAAATTTGAAGGGCACGGCATCATCTCGTAGTCGAGTCACATCCAGAGTTTTGTTGAAACATTTATCATCAAAATGTAGCGAAGCAGGCGGAAATGTCCGTGCTCTTTGCGGAAAACTGCAATTTTTTACGCTTTTTCGCTCTCAAAAAGCGACAAATTGCGACAACAGTTGTGTAGTGATAGTGTACAGTGTTATTTAGTTTGATTCCGGCGCGAATCAGTTGTTTTTCGACTGGGGTGAGTTGTTAAGCTCTATTCGCTTGTTTATTTCGGCGCGTCTAAGCGCATTACGCAATAACGGTCGTTTGTGTCGATAGTTATTCACACGCGTCGACTGGTCTCGGCAAAGGAACGGGCCTCCAGTAATGGATGGCCCAGGCCCCCAGAAGGCCCCGAGGCCTTCGAGTGTCCCGCGAAAGCGGGACCACGCGAAGGCCAAGGATGGCTGGTTAATGCCTGAGATCGGGGAGACGCGGGTGAAAAAGGCGTCTTCTTCATCGGCCCGTCGCAGCAGGTCGGTTGCCGGGCCGCGTCACGGGCATGCGGATAGTGCCGTTTTCACGGCTGCCGATATGCCCGGCTCGGTAGGGGATGCGTCGGCGGTGGTAGACCTCACCGCCGCCACGCATGAGGATAGGTGCGGCGCGATGGGACCGCCTCCGGTTCCCATGGCGCCTAGGGCCCCATCCGGGCGTGCCGCGCGCAGGAGCGCAGCACACCCGGAGATAGATAGGAACGTACTGCTTGCAGCGAACTCGGCCGTTTGCCTGGCCGTGAGCGCTGCAAGCACCATAGTTCAATATGCCTACATGGCGCCACCCACCTCTGCGCGAGCCTCACTCGTGCAAGGGAGCGGCGCCTACGTAGAGCATGATCACATCCCACCGTCCGGCAGCGTCCCAGACTCGCTGGAGCACGCGCTCTACGGTGCGATTCGCGACCATAGTTATTCCCGCCCTGAAGCGCCTGCCTGTAGTCCGGTATACACGGCGGCCGGTTCAGCGACGGCAGGGGATGGGTGCCCTACGACGACGGTGTCGTATAGCGCACGGGCTTCACCTGTGCCTACGACATCGACTTGCAACCTTTCGGGCTGCAACGTCGAGAGCAGCCGTCCCACGACACCGGTTGTCGCGCGAGCCTCACTCGCGCCCTCGGCCGGGGTCGTGAACAGGGACCTCGTAGGCGCGGCAGCGGCGACCCCCTCGTCTTCCTTCCCTAATGGGATGGGAGCCGCTGTTGCGATGTCGGCGCCTGCGTCTTCGGCTGCGGCGGTGTCCACGTCCTCGTCTTCAGCGGCAGCGGCGGCGGGCACGACGACGTCGTCATGTTCGTTCACAGCCTCATCGTCTTCGGCATCGGGTTCGGCGGCGCCGTCATCGTCTTCAACGGCAACGGTGCCGATTTCGTGTGCCCCGATGCTCGTTCCCGGATCGAGGTCGCGCTTCTGGGACCGGTCCCAGAGCAGCGGCGCCGATTCGGACGGCACGTCGGGTGCTTCTTCCCCAGCGCGCGCGCGCTCGCCTCTGCGCCCCACGGGGGGCGCACCCGCGGCGACTACTAGCATTCTCGCGGGTGCGGAGGCCTACCTCCGCACCGAGGGGGGTGAAAAGGGGCGCAAGGCGCGCAAGGCAACCGCCGCCAAAGTGGCCGCGGCTAGCCAGTGCGCCGCCCTCGTCGGGAATATATCGGCTCTCGGCCCTGGGGAGCTCCGCCTAGCGGCGTGCGCCCAGGTCGCCGAGATAATTCAAATTGCCCAAACGTCGGGCAATTTGAAGGGGGTTTACGTGCGCCGGCTGAAGGAGGCCGCGTCCAGGGTGTCGGACATCGTCGACACACTGGTCACGCGAAATCCGGAATCCGAGGCCTGGAAGCTCGGTAACGAGAACGCCAGGCTACGCATGGAGTTAAGCTCGCTGCGGGAGGAAAACCGCTCCTACCGCAGGGAGTTTGAAGACATGCGTAAGGCCCTAAAGGCCTCCGCTTCGGTTGCGGAGCCGGCGCCTGCTGTAATGGCGGCGCCGACCCCCGTACCCGTCAAGCGAAAGGCCCAAGCCGCCACGGCGGAGGCGGCGGCGGTACCGGAACCGCCCGCCGCACCCGCTGCGGTTAAAAAATCGCGTCCGGCCCGTGCTGCGGTAGCAGGGCCGACACCGGCTCCCGTCGTCGGGACGGAGCGAGCTCCGGCGGCCGCCAACGGGGTGGCGCCGACACCCGCTCCAACGGGGCCCGGCGGCATCGATCACGACGCGTTTGTGCGGGCCGTGATCGACGTTGTCGCCCCCATACTCGATGCCCGGTTCGCCGGAATCGAGGACCGGCTGAATGCCGCGCCGACCCTCCGTCCACCGCTAGCGGCCGACCGAGGCAAGGCGCCGCCAATCAAACCGGCACCAAAAGTGGCCGTTAGGCCGAAAGCGGCCACGGCTGCCGCCGCCGTCCGGTGGAATGCGGGGGAAGTAAGTACCCCGGTTCCGATGGAGGTGGTGGCGACCCCGGCTGTCGGGGTGACGGACTCCCCACCGTCACAGGCCCCCCCGCCTTAAAAAAAAGACGAATAGAGGGGGGGTGAAGTGGAGGCTGAAAATGCAACGGAGAGCGGCACGCGATGCCGCCGTTGCATTAACGGCCCCCGCCACGGCACCCGTGCCTGTGGTGTCGGCTCCTAGGCCGGCCCCTAGGCAACGGACGGCGCCTGCGGCCGCGACATCGGTAGTCGCGGCGCCCGCCGTCCGCGCTCGCATCGCGCACGTCGCGCCGCCCCCGGCGCCCGTGGCCCCCGCCCCCGCCCCAGAGGGGGGGGCGTGGACGACGGTCGTCAAGCGGAAAAAGGGTAAGGGGGCGAGGGCCGACGGGGCCCCTCCCCCCACCCAGGCGCAAGCTGCCCCCCTGCCGACGGGGCGGGGGCAGCAACAACGGAAACAGGCTGCGAAGCCTGCGGTAGTATTCCGTGAGCCGAAGTCGGCCGCAGTTATCATCAAACTGCTGCCGGCAGCGGCCGCGAAGGGTGTCGGTTATCGCGAGGTCTTCGCGAAGGCCTCGACGGTGGTCGACATCGCGGCCATGGGCCTCCGCGAGGGGCTGAAGGTGGTGCGGACCGTCAGGGACGCGCGCCTTCTCGAGTTCCAGCCGGGACCCGAGAGCGCGGCCAAGGCGGACCGCGTCGCCGAGGCTCTGCGCGGAGCCCTTGCAGGGATGGCCGAGGTCGTCCGCCCCGTAAAGCGTGGGGAGCTTTACGTCTCTGGGCTGGACGAATCGGTCACGGTCGATGGGCTGCGTGACGCGATCGCGCGCGCCGGCAACTGCCGGCGCGACGACGTGCGCACGAAGCACATCGGTGCAGGACCGGGCGGTTTGGGCGCATCGTACGTGATGTGCCCCGTCGCTGCTGCCAAAGTCATCGTCGAGATGGGCTACCTCGTGGTAGGCTTCACCTCGGCGAGGGTAGAGGCACTGGAAGCCAGACCGATACGTTGTTACCGGTGTTACAACGTCGGCCATGGCGCCCAGACCTGTCCGGACACGTGCCCGGACCGGACTAACTTGTGTCTCCGCTGCGGTAAGAGCGGACACAAGATGCCGGACTGCACGGCCCGGAACCCCCACTGCGCGGCGTGTGCGGCGGGGGGACTCAACGCTGCCCACCCCACGTTGGCGAGGTTCTGCCAGCCTCCCTACGTGAAGGGCAAATTCGTCCATCCGAGGACGAAACAACGCACGGGTGTTACGGGAGTACGCGCAATGGACACCTCCAATGCCTAGTACGCCCGTAACAATACTATTTCAGGCGAACGTAAACCACTCCCCCACCGCTCAGGATTTGTGCCTGCAGGCGATGGCGGAGTGGCAAGCGAACTTGGCCGTAATAAGCGAACCTTATTACGTGCCGCCTTGCGGCAATTGGGTGGGCGACCTCGACGACGTGGTAGCGGTGGTGGCCAGAGCCGGTTCTGGCACACCGCTTACATGTCTTGAAAGAGGAAAGGGCTATGCGGTGGCGGAGAGCGGGAGTATCGTCGTCATAGGCGTTTACTTTTCGCGCAGCCGCCCCCTGGCGGAGTTCGAGCTTCACTTGGACGCCATCAGGGCTGCCATAGACAGATTGTCGCCTAAAACGATCTTCGTGATGGGCGACTTTAACGCAAAACACTGTTCCTGGGGAAATACGTTCACGGAACCTAGGGGCCGGACGGTTGAGGAATGGGCTCTTCAATCCGGCCTGACCATATTGAACCAGGGATCGGTCCAGACCTGCGTGCGCGCGCGGGGTGGATCGGTCATCGACCTGTCATTCGCCACTCATGCGGCCGCCCGCAGAGTTGTCGGATGGAGGGTGCTGGAGGAGGTGGAGTCGCTCTCTGATCATCGGTACATCAGATTTGAGCTTACCCCCTCCTCCGGTCCGAGCCCTGTTCATCGCCCCCCTCTCTTCCCGCGTTGGGCCCTTACCAAGCTCGATCCGGAGCAGGCCGAGGAGTGGGCACTCACGGAAAGCTGGGCCTACCCAGTCGAATTCGAGAACCTGGAGTCGCAGGCAGAGCACATGCGCAAGACCCTGACGAGGGTTTGCGACGCGGCGATGCCTCGCGTCTCCAAGCGGCAGCCTCCGTGCAAGCAGGTCCACTGGTGGACCGAGGAGCTGGGCGAGATGCGAAAGGCAGTTCGCATCATCAGCCACAGGCTCAAACGCTGCAGGGCGCGCCGTCCTCCGGACTACGTCGCGGAAAATGGACTCGTGGGAGAGTTTAGGGAGGCCAGAAAGGCCCTTTCGATTGCAATACTGCAAGCGAAAGCCCGGGCTCGGGCCGAGCTCCTCGAGACGCTCGATCGGGACCCTTGGGGGCGTCCGTACCGTGGGGCTCGCAACACGTTGCGGCCTTGCACATCCACGGTCACGGAAACGCTCGAACCCGAGGTGCTCCGGTCGGTTATCGACGGGCTCTTCCCGGATCCGGGAAACTTCACTCCCCCCAGTATGGGTCCACCCGTTCCCGACACTCCCACGGACGAGGAGCCTCACTCCATCTCCGAGGGGGAACTAGACGTTGCCCTGGACCGGCTCCGGGGCAGGAAGACGGCACCGGGACCCGACGGGGTTCCAGGTCGACTCCTCTTCCTGGCCGCTAAACATCTACGCGGCCAGCTGCGGGAACTGTTCGAAGCCTGTATTCGCGCAGGTCGGCTCCCGTCGCAATGGAAGGAGGGTCGTTTGTGCCTGATTCCCAAGGGAGGTCGGCCTCCCAACGATCCGTCCGCCTTCAGGCCCATAGTGCTGCTGAACGAGGTCGCTAAGGTCTTCGAAAAGATCTTGGCGGAGCGGCTCGTGAAGCATCTCGACACTGTGGAGCCGGGGCTTTCAGAAACGCAGTTCGGGTTTCGGCGGAGGCGCTCCACGATGGACGCCTTCGAGACGCTGCGAACGTCAACGGACGAAGCCGTCCAAGCGAAGGATGTCGTTCTTGCGGTGTCGCTAGATATAGCGAACGCCTTTAACAGCCTCCCTCATGAGACGATCAGGGAGGGGCTCCGCGCGCATGGAGTCCCCCCGTACCTCACGAGGCTGTTGGGCGCGTACCTGCAGGATCGACATATCCTTTGGGAGGGCGGTGAGTCCGGCAATCCCGAGGTAGGTCGTCGACGCGTCGCGTGCGGCGTTCCACAGGGGTCGGTCCTCGGGCCGATTCTTTGGAACGTAGGTTATGACTGGATCCTTCGGGTTCCGGTCCTACCCGGGGTAGGGCTGATCTGCTTTGCGGACGACACCCTACTCACGGCACGCGCTGCGTCATTTGCGGAATCCGTGGACGTCGCTAACGCCGGGTTGGCGATTGTCGTAGATCGAATAGCTAGGCTGGGCTTGAGGGTCTCCCCCGCGAAAACGGAGGCCATCATGTTCCATAGGAAATTTCGCAATCCCCCCGCGGACTTGACCGTTTCGGTCCAAGGGGTGGCCATTAGAGTAGGGCCCCAGATGAAATATCTGGGGCTAGTTCTCGATGGGAAATGGCTGTTCAAAGCGCACTTTGAGCAGCTAGTTCCCAAACTCGTCAAATCCGCGGGCGCACTCTCGAGGCTGCTTCCCAACGTAGGGGGCCCGGGAGGTGCGACGCGGAAACTTTACTCTGGCATCCTGAGGAGTATGGCACTGTACGGTGCACCCGTCTGGGCCAATGCACTTCACCGCCACATTATTGCGCTGGATCGGCTGGGCGTAACTATGTTCTAAATCTCAGCCTTTCCAACACATTCAAAGCGCAGGGTCGTCAGGGAGGAGGGGGTTTTTAGTGGGTATTGGGGTTGCTCGCCCGTGCAGCAACGCTCGGAGTCTTCCACACTATTCTGTGACGTCGATCGCGGACGGAGCGCTGCCAAGAGCATACTATTGCTGCAGTGTTATCGCCCCCGACCGACGCGTGTCGTTCCCCTAGCAACGACCCAGTTTGTGCGTAAATCGGTTAAGCATTTTCCCTCGCCTCAAAACCAAAAAAAAAAAAAAAAAGAGGTCCATGGTCCGAAGACCTTACAACTTTACCGCGGTTTTTGGGGCGAGTGCCTTCGCGAAGCGAAGGCGCTCGAGCCCGGGGGGGCAACTTGCTCGAGGGAGCTCCCTAAGGAGTTTTACCTCGGCTGGACTGTTGCCATGAGAGGGGGATGAATTTAATGATGCCCACCATAGGGCGACACAAAGCACTAATTGAGAACGGGCGACGGGTAATATAAAGCCCGAGGGGAAGGATCCCGGCGGGCCGGGATCGGCGGTTCGCGGCGGCCTACGCTATCTTACTGCCGTTTCGTAACGTGTTATGGCTGGGAGAGAAGAAACGGCGAAAGAAACTTCCCAGCAACACGCCTAGTCTATCCTGTGGGTAGTCAAGACACTATCACTATTGTCTATGAAAACAAACTGTCACTGTCTATTTTTTTTACACCACGTAGGGATGTAGCTTTTATTCTGTTATCGATAATTAGTAGATATCGATTTACATAAGAAGTTATGTTTAATCGTTAATTATATTATTAAAATAATTATTTATTATATTATACAGAACAGCATTCTACAGCTGTAGAATAAGTTTATATTTCCCAAAAAATTATAATGCTGATTTCTTGAAGTACCATTTGAATAGGTTTTTTCTAGGTAATGTTGTTCCATCGACGATTGCATTATCACTTGATATTGAGTGTAATATTGCTAAGACACATACCTATTTTTAATTATAAAAATAATTAATGATTATTTTTGCCACACAGCTATGCATTCAATTGATATGCTTGTTAAGAGTCACTGGAGGTTAAGACAAAACAAATAATGTCAGTTGAAAAAGTTTTACTACTAGTCAGAAGCCTCCCCATTTCAAGACAATTAATATAATCGTCACGCTTAACCAAGGTAGAGTTAACAAGATTGGTTTAGTGTTTGGAAGTTATTTTTTGACAATATTTTTTCTTTCATAAGCTTACAGTAGTTAAATCACTAAGCATTAGATTAGAAATTGCCTAAGTGGTACGGCTTCCCGGAATAGACTTATTGTACCCACAAATCACAATATATGTGACTGATATCCGAAACGCGTTTGATAAGTAATGGGTGGGGGGAAGGCATCCCTGTCTGCAACCCCTATGGTCTGGAGTTCTTTAAATGTTAATTTTTGGCAAACACAACCTCACCAATTTTTCACTAATATAATATATTATTGTGATCGGTGGTAAAAGGTCGCGATCAGTGAACACAGAACAATGATTTAGGTTTATTAATATACGCCCCTTTTTTTTCGTGTTGTGTTGAATGTGCTTGGTTGTGTTTTTCGTGATTTTTTTTGACAACTTACGCTATTTGTTTTATTTTGATACTTTTTCTATTGATTACTGGTTTTCTTTTGGATTGTTCATCTTTGGACCTATAACATAAGTGTAATATTAGTGAAAAAATAAGTGAGGTTATGTTTAACAAAAAGTAATATTTAAAAAACTCAGGCGCATTTTTTTTATTGGACTTGCCTTTATGTTGTTGGTCCGAAGACCTCACAACTTTACCAGGGTTTTCGGGGCGAGCGCCTTCACACAGCGAAGGTCCTCGAGCATGGGGAGCAACTTGCTCGATAGAGCTCCCTAGAGGGTTTTACCTCGGACGGAGTGTTGCCATGAAGGGGGGACGAATGTAACGATGCCGAACAGAGGGCGACACAATGTATTAATTGAAAAGGGGCGACGAGTAATATAAAGCCCGAGGGGAAGGATCTCGGCGGTTCGCGGCGGCCTACGCTAGCTTACTGCTGATTCGCAACGTGTTATGATTGGGAGAGAAGAAACAGTGAAAAAAACTTCTCAGCAAAACGCTTGGCCTATCTTATGGGGGGGGGGGGGGGGCTGGCTCTTGGCGTCCCTCACAGGGACGTGGAGATACATTTACCTGAGCCACTAAAGATACCATGACTTAAAAACGTGGAGTAAAATAAATGAAAGTTTACACACACGAATACGATACTTTAATTACTCGACTGCTATGCTGGTTTATTAATAATACCTAGTTTATTACAACACTATTCTGACTAAAGTTATCTAAACGTCATTAACGTCATTTAGATATTTTCACATTTCGGTTCAATGGTTCATATAATTCGACAAGAATTAAAATAAATCTGTGTTGCAATAAATAAAACTCATTTCACGTTGTAAAACGAGAATATGTTAAGATTATGATATTATTCATATAAAACGTATTGTTGTAGTGTTATTTAGTGGTTTAATAATTGACAACTTACAAATGATGGCGAACAATCGTATTCCTTCTGGCCCTAATACGCCTGGCAGTCAACAAACACCTACACAACAAGGAATAAAGATATTTATTCAAAGGGATTACTCTGAAGGGACAGCGGTTAAGTTCCAGACACGATTTCCACCTGAATTGGAGGATAGAGTATGTGAAAGTTCATTTACAGTTTCTTCGTCATTTTTTATATGATACTTGTTAAAATGGGTGGGGAAATGTTCATTAAAGTATTTCGTATCGCAAGGGAAATCTAGTTGATAATTTAAATCGGAACTAGTGTTTTAGGAAATGTTTACACCTGTTGATTGGAGATTGATCTCAACTTTAAAATTGTCATATGCCCTACAAATGTTTACAGTTTACATTTTATATTCTGCACTAAACTTTATGACCTCCATTAAATGTAGAAACCTGCATAGTCTTATAGATTTCTTTAACAATTATCAAAATTAAGTTTTATCATTTTGAACTTTGAATTCTAATTTTAAGATCTATCTGATAATCTGAAATATTACCTTCTATCAAGTATAGTCATCTTTAGCTGTTAAGTTACTTTTTCACTATGTTATTTGTAATTTGTTAATAGTAAAGAAAAAATGTTGTATATTTATTTTAATTTAATTACTCATCAAGTTACTTTAGGTAGTGAGAATTTTACTTATCTCACTTAAAGTGCAGCTAAGAACAATATTGACTTCTCTGTTGTATGGAAGATGTTACTATACTTTGGTTCAGTGTAGAAAAAAGTTAAATATATATCTAACATGCACTTAAACCAGAGTTCCAAGGTTAATACGGGTTTACCTTGAAATAATACCAAAAAAGATGAAACCAAAAGAGGGTTTTAGTTTTTAAAACATTGTTGGCCTCAATAAGCCTTGTGCCGCCAAAATGGTAGTTTTAGTACAAGGTTTAAAACACCCCATATTATAGAAATGGAAAGTGCAGATAAAATAATGCCGCTGTGAACATGTTAAACAAGTTAGTTTTTTGGGTAATATATAACAGAAAACTTTAAGTACATTCCAGACACCCAGAGCTGAGTAAATAACAGACAATTGGATTACAAAATTTACCCTGCCAGAAATCATTTCAGTGATTTTAGTTTAATGAATGAGGCAGGCTAAGACTTAGCATATTGATCATAGCAGGAAATTTGATGAAACTAACAAGATACTTCTATATATTCCAGATAGACAGACAAACATTTGAATATACAATGGAAAGACTGAATGAGCACTTTGAGATGGCTGAGACTGCAGACTGCAGCACCTACTGTGAGGGCTGCCTTGCTTGTCTCACAGCTTACTTTATCTACATATGCACAGAAACACACTATGAGAAGGTACATTTATTTGGCTTTTTCTTATTTTTAATTAAATTAAATTAATTTTAAATTAAATCATTGTTTATTAAAAGTATGTATTCCTTATATACATTATATGCTAGTATAGATAGTTTTTTTTTATTGCCTGAAGCAGACAAACAGAAAGACAGCCCACCAGATGGAATGTGGTTACCATTGCCTATTGCCAATTACAACACGAGGAGTGTTGCCAACACATTGCCGATCTCTAAGAAATTTTAAAATACCCCATATCATAGCGCAAGGGGAAAACCGCAATGGAAAGTTCCCTCCTGATCATTGTTGTACAGAGAATAAATGTTCTAGAGAACTATTGCATAGTTGGGGGTAGGAGCTTGCTCCTTGAGTTAAGGGAAACCTCGCAGGCTTATATATTGTTTACTACAATATCTATAAATGACTTTGACCATAAATGTGTTCCCCTATTATGAGACAGTTAGTTGGTCTGTGAGCCAGTAATTACACTACTCACACCCTGGAACACAGTGAAACTGCCTCAAGGTCTGTAATAAAGAAGCCATAAACAGGCTATTTGTTCGAGTATCACAGCGAATTATTAACTCATACTGAAGCTGAAGATATTGGGTACCCCTATTAAAATATAGTGTTAAAAATCCTTTTTGAAATACTGAAAAGGGGACATAAAAAATGGTATTTAAAAGTTAAACAATATCACAGAATAAAGATAGAAACATAGATACATAACACTTTATTGCACACCAAAATAAAAAGTAAAAAATCCATATTTACAATTCTTATAGATAATACAATAGGTAGCCTTACCACTTAAAGCGATATCTTTTAGGCAACCTAAGTTATACTAATTTCTTAGCTAATCTGCCAATGTGGGAAAAAGGGGCAATAGATACATAAATACTTAAGCTAATTTAAACATTCAATAAACACACATGCATAGTCATGAATAAAGTATTAATCGAAAGGAGTTTTTAATGTTTACCAGCTGAAAATCTTGACAAATTAAAAGTATTCCTGCTTGATTTATGTATTGAAAGAAAAGTATATAGATTTGCTTAGCTAAAGGCATTTGTATCTTAGTACTTGCGACAGCCCCAAAACTGCGATAGTTACCAGTGAGAATCAGGATAAGTGAATAGATTTTGTACATAAAAACTGTAATTGGAGTGGATAACACTGGGTAGCGACTTAATCTTTACCCAGGGGTGCAATAGGTCCTTGAAACCCGGGCAGAAGACGATCACCATATACCTACATACGCTTCCCACAAGTTATTTTAACTGTGACACCCTTGGGAAGTTGCCATATTTTTGCGACGCCCTGGCCTTCTTGCTATACATTTACCTACTAGTTGTAGTTCTAGCCTAATAACAATTCGTCTGAAAAACTCCAAATAGCGCATCTAATTTTTTTATTAGAAAATAATGCGCATGGCGCTTACTCGACTCGGTCGCATCGACACAGACAGCGAACCTATTTAGATCGCCTCACGACGCCCCTGGGATAGTACCACGGCGCCCCAGGACGTCGCGACGCACAGATAGGGAAGTCCTGGTTTAGACAAAAGTGTTTGAATTAAGTCTTAACTGAAATTTTGCATATTGTGTTCTTATAAATAATATGAACATTTTCAATTTCACAGCATTTACGGAAAGTATCAAAGTTCATAGCCACACAGAACGAACGAGTGTACAACCCACGAGGGATACACATTACGGACCCAATACTAAGGGGTCTGCGTGTAATAGAAATAACTGTTATTGATGTACCGAACTGTCAAAGTCCGACAGGGAACTCAACGAATACACAGCTGAGGCATACATGACCACCACAAGAGAACAGGGAGTTCTTTATGTAACAATCGCGTTATTGGTTTTAATTGTTTCCTTGGGATTTGGTGCATTTGAAAGTAAGTCTTGATATTCAGTCATAATATTGTTAGATTTTCTTGACTTTACATTCCAATTAGAACTATGGCCACTATTAATTATACTGAGATTGCATATAACACAAATAACCTACTACCTACATACCTACCATATAATACAAATAATCTACATACCTAAATTTCAAAGTCAATAACTGTCATTGACATATTGAACTGTCAAAGTCTGACAGAGAATTCAACAAACATACAGCTAAAGCAAACATCACCACCACAAGAGAATCAGAAGTTCTTTTTGTAACAGTTAATGGTTTTAATAGTTTACTTGGCATTTGGTGCGTTTTATGTTTTTTCTTTTACAAGTAAGTCGATATTAAATCATAAAATTGTTAGTTTTTTTTTTAATGTTACAATCCGCGTCGAACTATAGCCACTATTAATCATATTGAGTGGTTTGCGTGTAATATAAATAACTGCCATTGACATTCCTTAGTTTCAAAGTCAATAACTATTATTGACATATCAAACTGTTAAACTCTGACAGGGAATTCAACAAACACACAGCTTAGGCCGTAGACAGAGAAACCTATAGACATCGCTATAGCGTGTCGCAGAAAGGGACAAAAAAGAATACGTCACTATATTTAGGGTTACCGTGTGAGGAAAAATATTTGTGATAATTAGAAATTTGTATGTAAGGAAGCCTGTAAAATGAACCTGACAAATCGATTTTCATCGATAGGTAAAGGCATGCTATGCGGAGAAGAAGACATGCTACCTAACTCAAATTAATTGCGATGAGGGCAGAAGAGTGGTGATGGATGATGATGTGGTTCTAAATAACTGCCGTTTCTTATGTGATAGTAGGTTCTGGCTTTGTGGATAAATAATAGCACATATTAATTTCCATTAGCTTTTATTCAGTTTACACGTTATTGTCCTTTAAATAAAACAAGCTTCGTATGAATGTTTTTAACTTTATGAGTAGGTTCAAATCCTATTGTTGCGTGATGTATACGCAGTTCAAAATAGTGCATGGAAATTGTCAAAATGTTTACTGTAAATTTTTGATGACGGTTTTGGTGTCCAATCTGTTCGTCCTGTAGCTACAATCCAATTCCGACGTAAATTATCAGGTTCAGGAAAACTGGAACAAGTCATAAAATTTTCCGGATATATGATTAATACACGATGCAGAATACATATTAATATATCCTAGAATAGTAGGATTAATTTATAGAAAGTTTGGCCACACTAAAGTTTTTAGGTTAAAATTTATAATTGTTATTTTTGTGCTTTTTTAACAATAAATTCATGTCTAGAATACATTATGCATAATATATTAACATTATAAAATGTTTCTGAATGTCTAGTAACTGATAAACAGTAGTATACTTCCGAATGATAAGACAATCCTGGCATTTCCGTTCCGCTATCACTTGTATACCCTTTAACGCTACATCGCACCATGTTTAGAAAAAAAGTTGAAATAGTAAGTCTAAATTGTTTAAACAAAATATAATATGAATTACTTAACATAAACTACGAAAAACTGTATTTTGTAGGACAACTATAGCTGCACTTCAGCTGTCAAACTTTGTTTAGCAAACCCGTGTGTTAAACCGTGGCACGCTCATGAAACATAAAATAGAATCATTCTGTCTCATTTCTTTATACGACATCGGCATAAGTTGCTCTTTTTCTTGTGTGAATGCGACATAAGATATCAATTTGTCTATAGGTTTCTCTGTCTACGGCTAAGGCACACTTGACTACCACAAGATAGATAACAGGGAGTTATTTATGTACCGATCGCTTTATTGATTTAATTGTTTCCTTGGGATTTGGTGCATTATAAAAATCTCCTATAAGTTCTCTTGACTGTTACATGCGGCGTCGAACATATATCACTAATAATAAATAAAGATGATTTTCAATATATAGAATTTCGTTAATATCGTTAAGAACTAGATGTTGTTGATAGCTAAACACGGTTTTTCGGCTTTTCATAATATTAGAGTAGTAACTGTGCAAGAAATGGTATTCATGCAAAATTAGTTTTTGTGTATCTGCACAGACTAATGATTTTGACGCGGAATATATACATGAGCTTGTATGCATGAGTTCAGCAGACAGGCAGAGGGCCCACTTGATGAAAAGCGGTTACCATCACCTATGGACATTTGCAACACCAAAGGCGCTACAAATGTCCTGCTGGGCTGTTGCTCTCTTAAAGGAGACTGGAACTTGGTCACTAATGCCGGAACACAACTCAAGGTTTTTATGGCGGCATACTCTAGACCAGATAAAAAAGAATTAACAACTAAGAGTTTCATTCACATCATTTATTGAATCATTCATTCATTGCTCAAAACTGGATGAGTAAATTAGGCGGTCGGTGAAACATACGTAAATACGAACTTATAGTGTATTTTTTTTGGGTTTCATTTTAGTTATGGATTTGAATTAATAAGTGTTAAAATATGTGGCGAATTTTAAATCGCAAAACGCACTCATTTGAATCGTGACGTTGAAGTATATGTTCGGTTCGTCAACAAAGGCGCTGATACTAGGTGGTTATAGTTTACAAAATTCAAAATGCATATTATGAATAATTGATATATGATATATTGAAAAGATAGATGATTTATTAACAACATAATAAATCATCTATATTTTCAATATATGACATCAGCGTCCATATTATGAAAGGCGCATCAAGATGGCGGCGTACAAATCGCCCGAATCCGATTGCAGTTATTATCGGTTATATTTTTATAGCTATTTGCTTAGTGTAAATAATTTATAAAAAATATAAAAAAGAATACAACAAAATATCCCGTTATATGAACTTAGATGTAATATATCACTTCTGTAAATTAGAGCACCAAATTTCTTAGGAACAGTAAAAACTAAAAAGATATACATATTATGTTAATTTTAATGGACTGTGTATAAATCATTTCCATTAGATATCATTATTTCTTATTGTAAACATTAATTCACAATTTTCACAGTTATATTTAGGTAATGTAATTTTATTTAGGGCCGATTTTTCAATCATATAAAAGTTATTAGTCGAATAAATTATAACCTGAGTAAATTAAAATGTGAAACCATTCAACTGTTTTATTCATACAATTGTTATTTTTAATTTTTCTATGTAATATTTTAATTTGTGAATATCTTTTATCTGGTGATTGAAAAATTTGCCCTTAATTTAAACAATTATATTCTATACATGGTTGACATACCTACCTATATGATTAGGGTATTTACTCAAACAAGCAAATTTTCCAGGAAAATAATTTAAAATTCTGAAATAAATATTTAATGTATATGTATGACTATTTGGTTAAACTTGTCTATAAATTTTATAAACTTAAAAAAAAAATATACGCTCATTTTGATTTGTGGTATTGTAAGTTTCTAGTAGAACTGTATTTTTTTGGTAAAATTAGTATTTTTATGATAATATCCTGTTCGATTATGCTTGGTTCGTTTTTCTTGCTATCTATTCTTTTGCGTTACCCTTATTAGAAATTAGACATGACTTATATGGAGTTTATTGAACTAGTATTAATGTTGCGGACAGAATCACCCCCCCGACCTCTGCCCCGGAACTCCCATATCCATGCGCCCCGCTCACCGGGAATATGTAGCTCGCTCGATTAGCAGCTAAGCGTCTGACTAAAAGTGGTACCTTAGCGAGTGCGGTGCGAGCCGCCGGCATGGTCAATGGTCAGTAAACGATCAGTTCGAAAGGAAAACCAGAAATACCAAAGAGGACAGGAAGCATTCGGAAGAGTACAGCCATTTGGACTCTCGGCGTAACTTGCAGATCTTGTGTATGCCAGTGTGTTTGATTAGTGCGACTATCGTTTAGAGAAACATCCGGGTTCTAGTGCTAACTTGTGTTGATTGACTTGAACGTGCCGTTTAGTACAGTAGTATTTCACTGCCCCGAATGCAGTAAGAATGCGTGCCAAACAAGCGTGGACCGAAAGATTTCCGCTTTGTTTTTTATTATTAAAAATTCAGAATGATTAAATCATTACACGTTTTCTCACAGCATAATATTCACTAAATTATTTTAGACCACGTAAATAGTTCAGATTTTCTGTATGAAATTTTATTTATTTTATGGCACTTCAACAATTTTGAATTCATATTGCAGTTTTTTGTATGCCAGCGCTATTTTCGTAGGTATTTGAACCTCTATTTGCAGCATATTGCTGGATACTTTTTCAACTTCCTCTCCATATAAGATGGTACTCCTTGCCTCTACTCTCCATATCCATAATATCGATTTTCTATTTTATTCGGTTATCTCTAATGTCACCTGTCTACAGGGTCTTACTTTTAGAATCGTAAAAAAAGGACTTTAAATTTTTTTTATTCTGAAATTTACCTCCTTTTTGGTTTAATTCACTGGATTAATAAGAATCTTCCGAAAGTAATCTTCCGGTAAAAAAATCTTTTCCGAGTGGTTAAGAATTCTACTATAGAAGAAAGTATTGTTATTGTAAGAAGCTAGTATTGACAAGCACAGTACTAAATGGTCAGTGTAATTTTAATCGCTAGATGTCACTATCAATTCATCGACATTTTACTTAAGTACGTCCATTTGTGAATTTTGTAATATGTATATGAAGCAGTGGAATTTCTAAAAACGTAAAAAGGAGGTTGGGTAAATTTGAAACTAACACCTTAATGGGGTAGTTGACACTTATCATAATAAATTCTGAAACAATGTTCATATAAAAGAGCGGGCGTTCAAATACATATCATCTACATAACTTTAAAATATCTACAATATATATATATATATATATATATATATATATATATATATATATATATATATATATATATATAATAGTTTTAAATAGAGTTTAAAATATTATTAACACTGACTGGTTATAGATATAACGTCATAATTAGCAACGCCCATACAAAATCTAGATGGCCTCGGCGTTTTGTAAGATAATAAAAACTATCTAAGTTGATTTGAGTGTGAACTACCCGAACACTTGAAACTTTTCAACTCAGTAATCCTATATCATGATTTAAAGAACAATAATAATGATACAGTGTAAACTCCATGTAACGTCACTCGATTTAACGACAAACTCCCTTAATCGTCGAAATCACTTGGCTTTGGTTGGTTTAGCTTGTCTTCCACCCTGCCAGGGCTGCGGAGAGGCTAGGTTATATATCCGTAGCCCTGGCATAAGGCAAAGGACGGAATACCCAGGGGTTTTAGTGGGTATCCCTAACCGGGGGTGGCAACAGCACGGCACTAGTTCCGACTGGGCATGCTAGTGCCACCCCCGATCTGGCGAATCCCACACACGGGTCGCGAATTATCCCGAAATATCCATTATCTACCCCATTCGCGGCTTATGGTCTCATGGTCTGATCTCCCCTGGCTAAAAAAAAAAGCTTGTCTTCCATACAATGACACACTCTATATAGCATTACACCCACTTTCAATAACGACAACAATTGAGTAATAAAAAGTACCTTTTAAGTTGCTAAAATTAGTAAAAGCTGCGCAGCTGTGTTCTGTCTTCATTACATTCTTTTATCGCTTTGTTATCCTAGCCCGTAATAAACTGACTGTCGACATCATGCATACCGAAATTTCTAAGAAATTCCGAAATACCTAAATTTCTAAGTACTTCCTTTATCACCAAGATGCTTCAAACAATATCGTAAGATGTGAATAAGATAAGTAAAAAATACAACAAAATTACTGGTGCAGCAAAACACGTCAGACAAAAATAACAGACTTCTCTCCATTTAACGACAACTCTCTATAACGCCATAAATGAACAGTCGCTTCAAGTCGAGTTTACACTGTATTTAATAACCCTACTTATAGTTCGCGCGCAAGTGCTAATCACCGCCTGAGGTATGTACGCGGCAGGACGGGGAGGACGCGGTTGACAAGACGCATATGAGATATTTAAGGGCATTTGACTGAAATATTGTTAGTTATAGTTTAAACTTTATTTAAAATTATTTATTTCATGATATTTTAAAATTATGATATTGACACGGTATATGAACACCCGCTTTTTTATTTGAACATTGTTTCAGATTTTATTGCGATATTATGTGTCGACTACCACATTTTTTGTTTACGTTTTAAGGAAATTCTTAAAACTATACGTACATATACATTAGGTAATAATATATAGATTGGAGAAATCACAATTTGTAATTTTTTTATCTTTATTTGCCAATATTATAAACTGCGTGAATTTATTATTTTAAATTATTATTAATAACTATAAGTTAATAAATATACTATTGTCGTTATTAAATGTCAAGATACATCCTTTGTACTATTATAATATAAAACAATTTAGTTAAAAATAATTTCTTGTCTATATTTAATATAATTTTAGTTACTATTTCTTGTAATAATAATAGTAAATGTATTGTAATTATAATTTTAAATATAAAATGGCTAGGGTATACTATATAGTTGTTGGCACCCCATCCAATTATTGGCGCTCAGTTAATTTATTCAAGATATTAAAAAAAAAACTTATTTTGTACCTGTACAATATTACTCTTATTTATTGTATGGCTACAATACAAAAGAAAAAGATTTGTAATCTCATTAAGGCTGTATAAGCCCATGAAGGTTTTATTCATCAGAAGTCATGATGACATGGCATGAATATGTGGATAGATTGATGAAATTAACATCTTTAAAATAATGATTCTATTGCGTAAATAACAATTATCACTCTTGAAATTAACATTGATTACGTTATAATTCACTTTAAGGTGATGTATAGCGATTCGTCGAAAACTTGGTACGCTGGCGACCGTTCCCCAAGGAGTGATTTCTCGTCCTGATACGGCCGCCTCACTCCCATAGACACGATGTTTCGCTACAGTAACATTGACAACTTATCACTCTTGACAATGATGACATTTCAGTGATACTCCTACAGATTTATTAATGTTTTGAATAAAGTAATAGAATGCTACTCATTATACTGGGGTGCCAACAATGGTAAGTTTCCCCTATTATAATAGCAATTGTCGCTCAAATTCATTACAAGAACTTTCTACAATGCTGTACGGAGTTTTTTTCGGTTTCCAAGTCCCTAGTGTTAATATGCGTCTTAGAAAAAAAATACTGTCAGGGAGTCTTCTGTCAGGCTTCGAAGAGATATTGTTAAGGGTAAACGTCACAGCAATAAGTAGTTTCTATTTAAATATAAAAGCCAACAAGCTTTTTATAGAACTAAAGTTGGGATTACACTATCCAATTTGCAGACTTGCATGTGTTAAAATTGGATGGCGTAAAGGCGGCTAGTGATCCAGTCCAGTGCGATCGTATGGGCTCTGCCACACTTGCTCATTTAGTGCACTAGCAAGCGCGCTAGTTTAGTACACTGTAAATTGGTTAATGTAATACCCTCTTAAATCCTTTTTAATTAGATTGGAATGCCGGATTTTTTATTTGTTAAAATGAGGTAAGCAATATAACATATTTTTTATTAAAAAAAACAGGTGAATTCTTCATTATATTTCACAGGATACGTAATCAGTGGCAAAACTTGAGACTTTACCATTGCCCAACAGTGGGCACGCAACATGAGGGGTCACCCTCATGTTGCGTGCGACACAACCGTTTGTGTCGTGAACTTTTAGTCATAAAAGTTCACGACACAAACGGTTGTGTCGCCGACATTCTATGTTTCAAACCTACCTATCGTTATGGAAGGAGAACGATAATTACCTACTAAGCAAATAGCTTAATGCTAAAATATCCCCTAAATCCTATAAGACTAGAGGGCGTCAGAGGTCATTCCCTAGCTTTTTTTAATATAACAAACACGACTAAAATTTTCAAGTAACATTTTATTACTAAAACATTAATTTGATCAAATCAGCCAAAAGCTGGCCTTAAGCCGAAATTAATGTTGTAATTTAGAATGATTCAATGACTCACAGTTTATAAAATAATGACAAACTTTTTGTTATACTTTCCTTTTTTTTATCTCTATTTTATTAGTAATTATTGTGGTGACATTCTATTTTGTTTCTGTTTAATATGACCTCATTTAAATTAAATATACATTTTGTGTAATTTTCGTATTAACTGTAATATTTTTTTGTAATTAACTGTTTGAGCCAATTTTTATTTTATTATGTAATTTTTTTAGTGGAAACTTGATTGATATATTTATCAATTTTGTGTTTTATATTTAAGAATAGGAATTATAGTATGTTTCCCAACAAATTAAATAAATAGATATGTTCGTTTCTGTATTTGAATTCGTATAGAAATGAGTTATAAAAAAAAGGGTTTCATAAGTAATTGATTAATTGCTTTTTCGTTTCTTTATTTTGTTGCAATAAGGTCCAAATCGTGTTATTTGTATTTCTATTAGTTATTTATACATAACAATATTTTAAACACAAAGTCCTTGAATGTACGTCATGATCTAAATTAAATAAGTGATAGCAGTTATAACAGTCACGTATGAAACCTTAGCTTAATAATAATTTTCAAATTTAACAATGGTTAATTTCTATCAAAATTGGATAACGAAAACCAACCGTTTATTTTTGGCATTAAAGCGAAAAAAGATGATGTGTAGCGCCATCTATTTACATAGGATTTAGCTTACCAGCGTTTCGTTTCTTACTGCGCTATTGTTCGTTTTGGTGTTCTCTTTTAATAATTATGTAGATACAAAACTGGTTATGTGTATAATAGATCAATACAGTTTTACACAATACCCAATTATTTGACACATATTACAATAAATTCTAATATAGTACTCATATGAAGAAGCTTCAAAATATCTCGTTATCATCTTACTTGCATAACTTCGTTATGGAAATATTTTGATTAGAGTTTAAAAAATATAACTATTTTAACGAGTCAAATAGCTTATTAACTAAGAGCTATTTGACTTGTTAAAATTGTGACGTCATAAGCTTGTATTCTCATATAAAATCAAGGAGGCCGTGACGTTAGTTTATTTGACTGTCAAATACCCAATTTCGATCGACAGTGTTCGTTTGCTAAATGTGCAGACCGGTTGCCGACATGTAAGTAATCTATGTTGTACTTTATTCGCAAGCGGAATTGTTGGCATGGCATTCGTACACTGTCGCGCGCTACTAAAATTGGTCTACTGTACAGTTACATCGGGAGGAATTATTAGTTGTCTAAAACTGAACTTGATATTATAAATGCGAAAGTTGAAAGGCGGACTGATCTGGATGGAATTTGGCACAGAGATTGATTATAGTCTAGAATATTGCACATAGGATACTTTTTATCCCGGAAAAATGTTGGGTTGCCTTGGAGTAACATTAACGCGAGCGAAGCCGCGGGGAAAACCTAGTTTAAAAATATTTTAAGAAATGTTTGTTAGTATTTATATTTAAGTTAACATACTGTGACGTATAGCCTTAAAATTAAGATGGCGCACTATCCTTTATAATTTGTAAATTGTGATACCAGAAGGAGTAAAGCGATGTAAATTAAGCAAGATTATTCTGTACTTTTATTCTTTGTAGTATAAATATAAGATAATTATATTGTAAATTATAAAATTTATTATGACTCGTATTAAACATTTGAAATTATTTTCAATATTTATTTTTTGAAACCTCACTGTGAGAAAACGTTTTACAGTAGCAGTCAGTATACAAGAAATCAGCACATTTTTTTTTAAGCCGGGGGAAATGCTATTGCTTTGCAAGGGATTAGACCATAGTTGATCATGAAGGCTTTCCCCTTTGATAAGGGGCAATCCGAACAATAATCAAGCCAGCTTGTGTGGAGACTCAGAGAAGTTGCACGGGCAACACCCACTACCTACTAAAACCACCCTCCTCCCATGTGCCCCGCGCTTTTTACGTAGGAAAGGCTGAGACTTAGAACGTAGTTACGCCCGGTCCGATCCAGCGCAAAAGTGCCCCGGGAATCGGAACACATTCACTTCGTCAGCGGGGGTGATGAATCCTTTGCTCCCTTGATAGCTAAAGGCCCCCCGAAGCGGTAAGAAATCAGCACATGGTTTAACTTTTGTTTACTACACTGATTTTCGGATCTTTCTTCTAAACTAAGATGGCGTAAAAAGAGACTCGGAATCTTAAGGCATTGTGCTGCTACAAACACCTTAGACTGTGTACGGCAGCGTGACGCTGTACGCGACCGACGAATGCATTGGATAGGTCTTTCTCAGACGCCTGACGCGATGCCCCTACGCTTTGCGCGGTGACCAAACGTGCACCGCGCCCGCAGTCCTTGACCATTCTAGCGCAAAAATGTCGCGTGTTTGACATCAATTACTCTGCTTCTGCCATACGTTGTCAGTCACACCGCAAATCATTAACGCATCCAATAACTCTGTCTGTGATTCTTTCACAAAGAAAAACACGGTACCGATTTCATTGAAACTTGTAATGTTTGTAGTATTAATATCGAGAGTAGATATAGAATAGCGCCTGTATAAAAATGTAATATATATTTATAGCGCCTGTATAAAATTAAATGCAATGTAAAATTAATTTGTTAATATTTGCTCACATAAATATACTCAGGGTAAACATAAGGAAAGAACGGGATTTAATTAAAGTCCATGAATATATTGACTACATTAAGCGGTCTTATTGCACATGATTCCTTAAGGACCGTCGTAAATATTACATTTTATGCGTTTTAATTACAAGAAGTTATTACTTACGTAGATTACAGGGCCGTTGTTTGGTGGTATAAGTGGGACATAAAAGAAAGTTCACTTGGTAATTTAGCGAGCTACGTCGGTAACCTTGTTTCACTTACTGGTATCCTCTTTTCTGCTTTAATCTAATATTATAGTAATAACAGCCCATAAACGTTCCACGGCTGGGCTCGGGCCTCTCTTGCTATAAGGGAACGGATATATCTGCCACGCTTGTTTAAGGCGTCTTGGCAGGTTTGACACATGGGTTATCTCGATGTGCATTGTGCAGGTTTCATCACGATGTTGTCCTTCACTATTCTTCGCACGTAGTAATTGTAACAATATGCGAGTTTTTGGCGGGAACTGAAAGGAGATGTTGTGCTGTGCAGGTTTATTTTCTAAAAATGTGTAAAATTACTCTAAAATAAACAATAGTTGTAGGATATTGATAGTTTTTGAGTGGTAATTATGTGTTTTGTGAGAAACGTGAACTGTATAGTCAAATGTGGCCTTTCGAGGTGTCACAAGAACTCCGTTGAATGGCACTAGCTGATTACCTACAGTTCAGCTGTGCTACACATAGGCTTAAGGAAATGCAGAAACTATATTGTAAACTAAGATCTGGCTTAAAGGCCTAGCTGCCAAGCCATAAACTTAAATAAAATTGTGACAATATGCACATCGGATCGGAAAACTGCGTAAGTGGCGCATGTTTTCGCATGCAAGTGGCGATTGGAACATGCGTCCTTTAAGTTTGGGACGCGTTTAAGCTACTACTTTTTAGTCTAATATTAATATATTATAGTTATATATTTAATAACTTTAATTTATTTACAGGAGAATTCCTAAGTAGGTCTCTACGATCATATTTGAGACTGTAAGATAAGGAAAGTATTCTCAAAGGAATATTGATGCCGATTTTGATGAAAGTGTTTAAATTGTAATTTACATTTTTGAAAAACAAATTACCTTAGGAATTGAATTTACCTGCGGCGCGGCTGCGGTCAGGGGAAGCTATTAGCCGTCACCCGCATCCAAAGCCGCCGAGTAGGGGGTGTGTCGGTAACCCGTGCGGCCCTCTCAATCCCGAGTCAGGTGTGTAGTGGAACACTTACGAGCCAATAGATGGCGCTGTGCCATAAATAATGTCGCAAACGTTTCCCGAAATATACAAGGAATATATACAAATTTTCAACTATAACAGATGGGGCCTAGGTCTGCGAGGAACAATATTAGCCTCGCTGGAAGATTTTCCTTTGAGACGAAGGAGCATTCCATCTCGCTCCTCCACCCTGTACGGGGCACCTCCTTTAGGAGAGGCCTGCCCGATGGGGTGGGCCCACGCCAACTGGGTTCGTGGAAGAAAAGCTTAAACACAACCCGTGGTCCCGGCACGTAACGTCAGGTGGCACCAAGGGGTTTTAGTGGGTATTCCGGTCCATCTGGCCGGTGAGTCCCACACTCCTCCGCCGAAGTCTCCCCGGTCCTCAAATGGTTTTCTCCTTGTAAAAAAAAGTTAGGAATTCAAAAGACTGATTTTGAAAAATAAAACACATAAATAAAGTAAAAAGCCTTCATTTCTACTATTACAGATATTATAAAAATGATAAATACTTTTTTTTTATATCAAATAATCAAATAATGGAAGTCGCCTCTGCGGTGTAGGCCTGCCCCAATATTTTCTAATTTTCCTTGTCTCCAGCTGTTCTTCTCCACTTTTTTGCACTTCTATTTGCAAAAGTATCTTACCATCTCTTTCTGGGCCTTCCTCTTTTTCTCTTCTCATCCCTGGGTACCCGATCACAGATTTTCTTTGTCCATCTCTTGCTTATTTGTATGTCCTGCCCATTTCCATTTTAAAGATCTTACTCTTTTAGTGACGTCTGTTATTCTAGTTAGTTTTCTTATAGTTTTCTTTTGAACTTTGTCTTAAAGTTTTATGCCTAACATACTCCTCTCCCTTTTTCTTTGATTTACTGATAATTTTTCTTCGTTCTTTTTCCTTAAGCCCCAGGTCTGGAAACAAAACACATTCTGTATTATTAAACCAAATTATTTACTTAGTTTGTATAGATCAATTCCGGTGAAGGAATGTCTAACTAAGGGAGAAGAAGAGAGGAGAGAGAGAGAGGGAGATAGAGAGTAAGATTTAAAAAAACGTTCCAGTAGGTTTTAGACATTATTTGCCCCTTGGGGAATATCCGTGCAGGAACGGAGAAAGAATACAATTTCCTGCGGCCGGGCGGCCTGTCGTAAGAGGCGACTTAACAACCCACAGCCAGGTGGTAGGGCATTTGCCCGACTGGATGGCTACCACCCCTGGTCTAAAGTATGTCGCCAAACAGCATTGAGTTGTGTTCCGGCATTAGTGACCAGGTTCCAGTCTCCCTTAAGAGAGCAGCAGCGCATTTGTAGCACCTTTGGTGTTGTAAATGTCCATAGGCGATGGTAACCGCTTTCCATCAAGTGGGCCGTTTGCCTGTCTGCTGAACTCCTGCAATAAAAAAAAAAAAAAAAAAAAAAAAAGGAGTTCCCACTCCCCTACATGTGCTTTTGAGATCGGGGTGCGGCGTGTTCTGCGCGCTCACCTTTCCTCCTGTGGGACGAGTTACAAACCGCCCCACGCCGGACTAGACATGGAAGATGCCGGGGGATGAAAGTAGTCCGCCAGCAGTGGAAGTGGCCTTGCGAGCCGCCGCCTGCCAGGGCTAGCGGAGAGGCTAGTTCATGTACCCGTAGCCCTGGCATAAGCCGCAGGACGGAACACCCAGGGGTTTTAGTGGGTATCCCTAACTGGAGAGTGGCAATAGCATGGCACCAGTTTTCACTGGGCATGCTAGTGCCACCCCCGATCTGGCGAATCCTACATATGAGTCGTGAACTACCCCCCAAGCTTCTGTGCTGTCGCGGCTTATGGTCCACAATCGGATTTCCCTAGGATAAAAAAATGTTTCCAGATATCATAATATTTACAGTCACTTTATTTAATTAATATTGTTCCATTTGTAGATTTTAATTGCGTATTTTAATTACAAGGTATGTTTCCTTGTACGTACAGGATGTGGATAATATCATCCAATCAACTAATACTTGCTCGATGAAGGTCAGCGATGGTCGTTGACATTCTTATTATTGCTATTATCCCATCATATACACACAAGCATTGTTTCAGTTGATCTTGAAAAATAATAATAATCGACAGAAAAACACACACATTGTGCGTACAATGTTTATGTTGTATGTACTATGTGTATGTGTTGTATATACAATGCGTGTGTTTGTCTGCGAATAACCAAATACTTGGGGATATCCCTAAGCTAAGCAAGCTAAGCTTGTTTTATGGATAATATAAAAGGGATCACTCTTGTCCCAAAGCCAGACACCCAGATCACAGTAAATAACAAAGTTCGTTTACGAAATTTACAATGCTAGGATCGAACCCGGAGTCTCTGCGTTGCAGTGAGGCAGGGCGGCAGAGGCCTGAAAAAAGAATTCACTACTCCCTATCAAAATACTCCAGCCTACTCAGTTTTATACCAATTTTGATTACTTGGTTTAGTTTTTATAAGGTTTTTGAATGGATACAATAGTTTTAGCGATTCCGATAAACTCTTACAAAATTAAATACACTGAAAATCCATGCCCGTACAAGGGGAGCTAGTGGGATTCACCCATTGAGAATCTGTATATGAAGATTTTCTCACGAAGTTTTCTCCTATCGTCAGAAACGTACTACTACCTACTGGGCCCAAACTAGGCGAAGCCTGTATTTTGAAGTACAATGCCGATGTTTATAGCTACAGCGGGCAGACGTGTGTGTGAGTGTGTGTCGGTCTGTGTGTACGCATTTTCGTATCACACTATTCAAACGGTGATTTTTAGCACATTTTCAGTATCGTCGTAAGTTAGACTGCTTAGCCATGCCTGAATCAGTTTTTTAGCCTCTTTGATAGACTTATTTTTGATGTCACAGAATTTAACCACCACGTTATAAATGTGTATACTAACGGAAAGGACTCTCAGTTGGCATTAATTAATTAAACATGGACCATGTTTAATTAATTAATGTTACGTTATATTTAATTAATTAAGCAGTTAGTGGACTTGCCAAACTGCCCATAAGGACTTAATCGCCAAACTTTATGCATAGTTACTGTTGTAATTCAGTTAAATAAGTTATTGACTAATATCCGGATCATATATCTGGTTGTTATGTGGTTGTATCTTTTTCACAGTTATAGTTCTATTTAGTTTCATTTATTTTTCTACGTGAAGAGTACCTCCTTTTATTTTTCAAAATTATTATTTTCACATTTCAATAAGCATTTTATAACATATTGTGTACTTATATTGTTTTAAATAACTAAATATACATATATCTATTGTCTATTCTTTGTTTGCAGTTAGACATAAATATTTAAATTTTTGTTACTTTTTTTTCTTCTGTGAAGATGATGTTACTGCTTGGCACTAACGGAAGATCAGCGTTGGTTGTCATCAACCAGCGTTTTCTGAGTTAGGGCCTGTTTAAAGTTAATTAACCTTTGGCTTTTGTTAACGAATATATAATTTCCATTTTAAATAACTGTAATTTGACATAAGGTCCATATAAGTAATGTTAAAATTCAATCGATGGTAAGGTGAGTGAATGAACAGTATGATATAGACACCGGCCATAATAATAACAGCCCATAAACGTCCCACAGCTGAGCTAGGGTATCACATTTCATAGCGGAACGGACAGTATACCCGCCACGCTTATCCAAGGCATTAGATACATCGGCTATAGTTCCCGGCACGAAGCTTGAGCGGTCGGCGCAACAGTAGGGATCGCTACGCATTGATCGTAGCCATTGTAATTAGGGTTGCCAACCGTACTATAATACATAGTATCGTACTATATTTTAGCTAATTGTACTATATATTATAGAAAAATTATATAGTACGAAACGTACCTACTGTTTTTTGTTGTTGTCCAGATATTTACGATTATTTTAAAAATAATAAATCTTTGCTGGCGAAAGCAAAAAGTAGTAATAAATACACATGGAAAATGCAATAATGAAATAAATAAAATATATAATATAATTTATATTATATATATAAATATTTTTATCCGTGCAGGAACGGAGAAAGAATACAATTTCCTGCGGCCGGGCGGCCTGTCGTAAGAGGCGACTTAATAACCAGCCAGGTGGTAGGGCATTTGCCCGACTGGATGGCTACCACCCCTGATCTAAAGTATGTCGCCATAACAACCTTGAGTTGTGTTCCGGCATTAGTGACCAGGTTCCAGTTTTCCTTAAGAGAGCAACAGCGCATTTGTAGCAACTGTGCTGTTGCAAATGTCCATAGGCGATGGTAATCGCTTTCCATCAAGTGGGCCGTCTGCGTGTCTGCTGATCTCCTGCATTAAAAAAAATATAATAACGAATGAAAAATAAATGTGTACCCTTTTCAAAAGTACTATATTTTTACAGCTTAAAAATATTATATTTTCTTCAAGAAAAGGTGGCAACCCAAAATTTTATGAGAATTATCGACATACCGACAATATTATGTTTTTGTATCTTTATTCGAAAGGGACAATAATAACTCATATTTCGAAAAAGGATCGTTTCACTTTTCGTAGGAAAAAGTGACCGCTCAAGAGTCGTGCCGGAAACTATATCTCGATGAGGTTTCATCAGGATGTTATCTTTAACCGCCAGCACGTGGCAATCATAACAATATGCACATTCGGTCAGAAAACTATCTAAGCGGTGCATGATTTCCGGTCAGGATTCAAAATCGCTCCCTTTCAGTTTGGGACGCGTGCGCTAACCACTAAGCTGTCACCGCTTAGGGATCGTCCATAAATTACGTCCACCTTAAGGGGGAGGGAGGGGTTGACGAATTGTGACGTTGTGTGACAAGGGGAGGTCCTAAATTTCGTGATGACACTTTCTAAATGCTAATATCTTATCTTATCTATACTATGATATTATAAAGCTGAAGAGTTTGTTTGTTTGTTTGTTTAAACGCGCTAATCTCAGGAACCGCTGGGCCGATTTGAAAAATTCTTTCAGTGTTGAACAGTACATTTATCGAGGAAGGCTATAGGCTATATTATATTTAAAAAAAATTGGGATCCTTACTAAAAGTCCAATAATGTAACCCGAGGTGTAAAAAAATGACCCGAAAAAATCCTTACACGGCGTGCGCTGCGAAAACTATTGATTATAGAACAAAACAATGTACTACCACTTTGCATAACATATAATTGTCTACAAAAAATATCGCGTAACCATATGTCTAACCATTGTAGTTATCTCACAAGTGTTTTCTTTTATTTTTTTAAATAATTAAAATGGCGTCGCTTCAAAAACTCTTTATTTTGTACCTTGGTTTTAATCCTTATCAAAATAAATTACTCCATATTCAAGACGAATTCAATACCTTTCATTCAAAAGATATCGCAATATTTAAAATGTAAGTATTAGTGTTGTAGCCAATTTATATTAATATTGTTTGATTGATAGCCCATTTATCGAGGAAGGCTATAGGCTATATATCATCACGCTAAGACCAATAGGAGCTGAGCACCAATGAAGAATGTTTCAAAATCGGGGGGTTTTGAAAACAAATTCCACGCGGACGACCTCGCGGGCACAGTTAGTCTAATATATTTAAGCTAATTACGGAATTGCTGTTTTAGTTTAATAAATTCTTGATGTAAAATTGCAAATTATGTGATGTTACACTAGGTAGGGAGGAGTTTTACGAACGTGACCAGCTGTGACAAGGACGCGCGAGGGGTCAAGAAATCATGAAATTCGTGTGACGTAGTTTGTGGTTGGCCCCTTAACCGGCCATTAGTGGATGTTTCTCCAAACGATGACAAGGACTTATTCGGAAATTAATACAAACGTAAATCAGGCCATAAAATTTGACACCGCCTCTACATTGACACAAATTAAAATTAATGGACCGATCTGTCTCTGAGTGCGCCTGTTTATAATGATTTATTATTTTCTTCTGTTTCTGTTTTCTCCAGAAATGGTGATACCTATAACCGTAATTTCAACGATATTGATCCTTTTTTGGGAACAAAGACTATATATTCTTGAGAAAGGTATTACAGAGTCTCCTTGATAAAGACTGTTGATATCTGTGTACCTATGACATATACAAATTTTTATGTTTTATTAATAAACTAATTTGTCTATATATGTTATTGTGTATCACGAATATATAATATTATATTGTTTAGCTTATTAATAAGTATTATTATATATATTACACATTAAATATATATTGTTACGAGTTGCATGACTCGAATTAAAATGCCGTTGGAATTATTATAGAGTTTATTAGAACTATACAAACACGTATAACACAGGTACAAGTATAACTGAACACAACCAGTCCAAACGGAATGCATGATTCAATAACACGCGCAATGTCCGTCACTAAATAGATTACCGAATGTACACAAGTCTTGCTTCGCTCGTGGTTATCGCTTGACTGCCGATCTCTCCATTGGGCCATTACTTCGTACTGGACAGATACAATATGTCTGCCCGACCGCATGTCCGAATTTCTGAGAATCAGTCGGACACACCTGCCTAATGACTGCCATAAAAGATTAAAATACACAATGGGCTGTTTTATAAACACAAAGTAAACAAAAGAAGTCCAAATGCCGGAAGGTAATAAAGTTTTTTTTTTACGGTATGCAGGTGTGAATCCACTTTTGTCGGCATGTAGGTCGTAAAAATATGATTAGATTTACGCATGTCGTGGTTTTCAGTAATTGAAGGAGCATATTGATTTATTTAAGGTTATGTATATTTTACAAATCTGTAATGTGTATCCTTTGTTGGAGATTCTAATAAAATAAAATAAAAAAATATTTTACCTTGTAACATTTATATCTAGTGGCATGCATAGTTATGATGTCTAGTATTCATTCGACACTATCTGTTGATAACGTCAATATAACACGGTCAAAGACAGATTAAAGCAGTCAAAAACAATGAGCATCTCATTTCAAAATCTTATCTTTTATCACAGTAATGTCTTTTGAGTGTAAACTTGTTACGTAAGTTTCTACTTTCATTTGAATTATTTTATTTTATTTAGGTTTATGGCTTGGCAGCTAGACCTTTAAGCCAGATCTTAGATTAGAATAGTTTCTTCATTTTCTTAGGCCTATGTGTAACACAGCTGAACTGTAGGTTATCAGCCGATGCCATTCAACGGAGTTCTTGTGACAACTCGAAAGGCCACATTTGACTATACAGTTCACATTTCTCACAAAAACACATAAATTACTACTCAAAAACTATCAATATCCTACAACTATTGTTCATTTTAGAGTAATTTTACACATAATAAAGCTATGTTTTAACGGTTTTAAGCGCGGTAATTTTATTAGATTTTGGTTTTTCCGACGTTGGTTGGTTGGCCGAAACGTGGGAAAAACTAAAATCAAATAAAATTACCGCGCTTAAAACCGTTAAAACATAGTTTTATTATGTATACAAGTCGCTAAAACTTTAGAAAATATTATAATTTTACACCTTTTTAGAAAATAAAACTGCACAGCACAACGTCTCGTTTCAGTTCCCGCCAAAAACTCTCACTTTCATTTGAATTCAAATTATAAAGCCAATATTAGACAGTTCATTTATGTATTTCAATTTGGATGAATCAACCAAAGTGATCGATATACATCCCTATTAATATTATAAATGCGAAAGTAACTATGTCTGTCTGTCTGTTCCGTTTTCACGGAAAAACTACCGATTTGGCTGAATCTCAGTATATATATTTTTTCGATGCCGAGGATCAATATAGGATACTTTTATCCGGAAAAATGGGATAGTTTCCGAGATAAAAATATATTTGTCTCTGTTTGTTATGCTTTTACGGATAAACTACTGGACCGATTTGGCTGAAATTCGATATATATGTAATTTTAATACGGAGGGTGGTCAAAGACTAATTTTCATCCCGGATAATAGGATAGATTTATGTAAACGTTATCCCAGAAAGTAGGATAGGTTTTTTTGTGATTTTCCGTTTTCGTCATTTCGGTGATTTCGGCCATTTCAGCCATTTCGGGCATTTCGGCCATTTTTGTTATTTATGTAGTTTTCAGATAGACTGGGGATAGATAAATAAAACAAGAATTGCTTGAAATAGAGGATGAAAGTTTGTTTGGGAGGACAAGTGCATGTCGGACCACGCACATTGAAGGATTTCCTAGCGGTGACAAACTTTCGTTATCTTTTAACCGGCTTCAATAGAAGGAGCCTTCTCCTTCTCTATTCGTGCTATAATATTTTTTTTCTATAATTTGTTTAAAACTAAAAACCGTTACAATGGTTGTATACAGACATGTTTGGATTTAACTTTAATTAGCAATTTCATACTATGTCGGATATTTTATGGCATTTTTTGTAAGGTTAATGGGATAAAATACATCCTCAATTTCTCCAGCTCTGAAATTTTCGTCACCAAAATTCTCCCAACCACAAAATATTGTCCCAATCCGGGGACCCTGTTCACATTACAAAACGTTAATCGGTCTTAAAGTTCACAGTGTTTAGTGGACCAATCAGCGATCCGACAATCTTGTGTAGTTCCTGAACGATGAACTATTAGGGATCGAGATTTGAATTCTGCTTTAGAAAGTTGTGGAATTAATAAGCATCATCCATACCGTTACAAGGAATTTCTTTTGTCTTCTACTGGCCGCGACTCGGAGGTGTTTAGCAACTTTTTTTTTAAGGCGGGGGAAATGCTATTTACGCACAATACCGGGTCCTTTGCAAGGGATTAGACCATAGTTGATCATGGAGGCTTTACCCTTTAATAAGGGGCAATCCAAACAGTAATCAACCAGCTTGTGTGGAGATTCCGAGAAGTTGCACGGGCAACAACCACTACCCACTAAAACCACCCTCCTCCCATGTGCCCCGCGCTTTTTATGTAGGAAAGGCAGAGACTTAGAACGTAGTTACGCCCAGTCCGATCCAGCGCAAGGTGTTTAGCAACTTAACTTAACTTCACGGAAAGCTGCTAGTTATGAGAGGATAAAGAAATGTCTAGCCATTCCGCCTTAGGATTGATAGGTAACACTAGTTTTTAACTAAATGCTTTTATTAACTTACGCAGCCGTACGTGATTCTTCCCTGCAGTGTTGCCCATTCACGCACGACTACCGACGCACTGCCCCGATGATGAGGCTCACAATATCGTCGCTGATATTGCGTAGACCACCTCCTGCTACTGCGGTGCTCACCTCCAAATTTACCGCACGTACCTCGCTTTTGGATCTCCTCTTCAACTACACTAAACTCCTTTTTCACTGAACTGCACACTAAACTCGTCACTGTCTTTTACTAAATTTCTTAGTTTGACGCCGTGAAAAATCCCTTGAAAATGTAGGAATGAGGGACACCAGGCTTCTAAACATACACTCTAAATCTAACCGGGATTAAACGCTAGTATGGTAATATTAATAATCTACGTCGTTCACATCGAGTACATTCGGGTTTTTCTTTATCAATAATTACACTCAAACACTCAACCGCTTTATTGACATAGGACCTTTGATTATTTAACACAAAAGTCACTTCAAGTTAAGCAAGTTGTGGGTAGTATTGATCTATATGTATATAGCTTGAGTGATGTGACCGCTTTGGCATTAAAATAGAGACGCTTGGAGGCTTAAGTCGGTACTCAATCTACTAAGCATAAGAATACCTACAACTTATAGATATATATATTTTTTTATAATACGTTGTACCCCGGTTTTAAGCGCGGTAATTTAATTGATTTTTATAATTCCGACTTTGCGGCCACTTTTCCGTAGCCATAATCACGGAATTAATTACTTTAACAATACTCATTGACACTTGACATCTTTGTCTTTCGTGATCACGTCTACTGAAAAATCGCCGAAACGACGGAATAATAAATATCAAATAAATTACCGCGCTCAAAACCGTTAAAACGTAGTTTTAATATGTATACTAGTCGCGAAAATCTAAGATTTTTTTCCCAATAATTATTTAATCTTTTTTAAAAATTATGTATTGCAAAACTGGCAGATAGGTAAACGGCCCGACTAGTGGAAAGTGGATATCGTCACCTGAAGATCTTTGTAACACCAGGGGCGTGGCCAAGGCATTGCCAGCCTTTATTGAATGAGATAGAGGGGATGGGACACAATTTATAAAAAAAAAAGAATAAACTAGACATATAAAAAGAAAAACCAATTCTTGCCGCTTCTTCTCCTTAAACAGCGATAACACGTTGTGAAGCGGTGTACATAGAATAGGAAGTAAAATTAAATGTCGACTTATTTTACTTCGGGGCAACGCCGTTGACTTGGAGACCATATTTGTTTTACAAAAAAGAGCCTCGGCCCTCAGGAGTCTCTTAGGGAACGCTTTAAGGAAATCGGTATTATGTCGGTCGCCTGCCAATTTATTTTAAATAATAAAATTTATATTCGTAATAATTAGAGTGCTTACAAACAGTAACGTCATACTAGTATATGTATGACCGACAAAAAGTGTTTTCCAGTGGAACTTATTTAGAATAAAAAAATTTGAACTGGAATATATTATATTTAATACCAAATAGGTCGTCAGAACTCTCACTCGTTGCACGGTACACGATTAGCTCCAGGCCAACCGTTTCGCGCCAATATTCTGTGAGTGCGTGATATCACGCCGTTCGAGTCGGCCTAGAGGCCCTATTGCCTTTCGTCGTTCGTTTTCGCCTGATCAGCGCGAAATAGTCACTGAAATTTTAGACAGAAGAAATAAAGAACAAAGATTTCTTTAATACTACGGCAATAGAATAGTTAAATTAAAATAGAATACCTACTTTATCTATACTAATATATAAAGCTGAAGAGTTTGTTTGTTTGGTTGCTTGAACGCGATAATCTCAGGAACTATACTGATCTGATTTGTAAAATTGTGTCAGTGTTAGATAGCCCATTTATCGAGGAAGGCTATAGGCTATATATCATCACGCTAAGACCAATAGGAGCGGAACACCAATGAAGAATGTTTCAAAATCGGGGTTTTTTTTCCTTTTGAGAGCATCCGCTGCGTAAACAGTATCTTTTAATAAGGTTGGCTCACTATAACCTTTATTATGTTAACCAAATTTGTTCTAAAATAATGCATTATTTGCGAAGGTGTTTTTATAAACATGATATTAATCCTTAACCAAATAAATACGTTATTCATCACAAGTATTTAATTTAAAACAAAATTGCCATCTACGTTATTCGATTTCAATGAATATTTTAAGGGATATCGCAGTTTTAAAATAACATCACAGCAAAATAAGGATCAAGTACTGCGCGTGCATTTATGATGTGCAAGGCCGGCGGGCAGTCATTAAGATTTAAAAATATTTTCACCGTCTACGTAAACAAAGTCGCGGGTTAATTTAGCGTTAGCCCAAAGTAACTATTCCACGCGGACGAAGTCGCGGGCAGAAGCTAGTTGTACAATAAAATTTATCAAACAATACACAAAAACAGCTTAGAAATAAGTACAAATGGCGGCCTTATCGCTCGCAGCGAACTCTGCCAGACAAACTTTTGGGTTGGAGAGAGAAAATGACACAAAAGCAGAGTTTAGTTGCACAATATTCTAAAAAAATATTTAAAAAATACAATAGTAATATAGTCCATATAACACAAAAGTAAATGGAAAATGCATTTAAATATAAAAAAACAAGCAAGTTCTAAAACGAAATCCAACGACAGAATAGAATTGAATAAACATTTATTGTATAAACTGTCACAAACATATTTTTTTTTAAGTTTAAGGCTTGGCAACTAGTCCTTTAAGCCAGACGCCGTTGTATTGTAGGCTACAATCGACGTCATTCAACGGAGTTCTTGTGAAAACTCGAAAGGCCACATTTGGCTATATCGTTCACATTTCTCGCAAAAACACGTAACTACTACTCAAAAGCTATCAATATCCTACAACTATTGTTCATTTTAGAATAATTTTACACATTTTTAGAAAATAAAACTGCACAGTACAATGTCCACTTACAGTTCCCGCCAAAAAACTGTCACAAACATAAAATTACAAGGGCGTTGGAGTTCTTTGTTGGAAAGACAGTTTCTCCTTTCGGACGTATAATATAGGCAAATGTAATGGTGCCTGGCCATTATTACATTAATTAGTCAATAAATAAACTAGCTAATTAAATTAATATAAATCTTTATCTTTATAGAAGCACAAAACAATGTCACATTACTATAAATTATTTTTTATTATCAGTCAATCAATTTCGACGAAAGACGTTGGAGAGTAAGCTCTCAGTGTAATCAAGTAATTCCAGTACGGCTTTATCACGATAATAGAAAGTTTTAACAAGTTTCTGTTTTTTTTTATTGCATGAGTTCAGCATACAGGCAGACGGCTCTGATGATGGAAAGCGGTTACCATCGTCTATGGACATCTGTAGCATCAAAGGTGCAATCGATATGCTGCCGCTCTCTAGGGGAGACTGGAACCTGGCCACTAATGCCGGAACATAACTCAAGGTTGTTATGGCGGCATACTTTAGACCAGGGGCTCAATTATGTCATTTCAATATCATAATGAAAGTACGATTTAATTGGGATAGTGACATAAATTCGTATTCTACCAAGTCCATAATACCATCTCGATATCGTGGTGGTAGAATAATAGTAGTGGTGGTGCGGGTGACGAAGGTAGAGTTTGTTGGTGGTGGAAGGAGGCAAAATCCACAGCCAGGCAGAATATAAGCGGCACTCACCTGCGGATCCCCAATCCTCGTTGTAAAGCACGACTTCAGGGATTGCGTGTATCACACCAACAACAGGAGCGGGTTTAAGGTAAAAGCGTTCTTATGCGCGTGCGGTGCTCGCGAGGCCGTCGACGTACTGGGCCGCCCGCCGCCACGAGTCGTGGTTAGCCGACAGATGGTACCGCCTGTCTCTATCCAGCGTGCGGATTTGCGGAAAGGAGGGGAAAAGTAGGTAATATAAGGCGCCTAACCAAGTAGAAAAAAATGGGATTGCCATCAGTAGAAATGGCGTTAGCTGAAATAAATATTGTAAAGCTACCAAATTGAAACAATTATTACCCGAGTTTTCACTTATAAATATTTATAAAGAGCGCAATTATCAGAATACCGAAACCAGACAAACCTATAATAGAGATGACAGTGTCCGGCGATTTTGGCGAGATAATAATAGCAGAATTGGGCCTGACGTGTGGTAGCCATCCACGATTCAGACGGGCGATTGCCTCACCACCTGGATGTGGGTTGTTTTGTTGCCTCTTACGACAGTCCGCTCGGCCGCAGGAAATTGTATTCTTTCTCTGTCCCTGCGCGGATATTTATTCGATTCTTAAAGCTGATTTTTACTTCTTTTATTAAAAATTAATACAATATTAAAAACTAATATGAGTAGTAATAATCTAATGCAAAAAAAGAGAACTTATTTGTATTGTATTCTACCCATAGTCCCTCGAGACTATAATTAGAATCACCGTCTTTTATGGGTAAGGTGCCCAGAAGGCTGACTACGTTTCCTGATTTTGATCTCGGTTCGGTCAATTCAATTGAACAGTATATATTTAAATTATTAATATAATTCATCTTTAGATATATAAAGAAGAGAATAATAGACAGTACTCAGAAATATAAGTAATGAAATATAAATTAATGATTTTTTTATTCTAGGTCATTTAAACTTTAAGAAAATAACTACAATTTATGTAATTATTTCATGAATGAAACATTTCTTAGAGACTAATCGAAAATAATGAAAGTAGCTATATTTCATAGAGCTTTTACATAACAGAGGAGTAATTCATAAGATGGCGCGTGTATTGTACCTACGTTGGAGAATTCAAGTCGATCGTCTCACCACGTTCCTCAAACCTTTAAAAACGAACCAACAGAAAATACATTTTATAATATTGGGGGGTGAAATATAAGAATATGTGTTTTAAGAGATATTTCGTGATAGATTTAACATGGTGGTCTTTATTAATCCTTATATGTCAAACTTAAACACGATATGCTAAAACTTGGTTTATAATTAAAATACTTATTTATAGATGTTCTCCTTTGTATAATCATTTTCATTATTTTTTATTTTTATTGCATGAGTTCAGAAGACAGGCGGACGGCCTGACCTGATGGAAAGCGATCACCATCGCTTATGGACATTTACAACACCAAAGGTGCTACAAATGTGCTGCTGCTATCTAAAAGTAGACTGGAGCCTGGCTGCTAATACCGGACAACAATTCAAGTTTGTTATGGTGGCATACTTTAGATCAGGGGTGGTAGCTATCCAGACGGGCAAATGTCCTACCACCTAGCTGTGGGATGTTTTGTTGCCGCTTACGACAGGCCGCCCGGCCGCAGCAAATTGTATTCTTTCTCCGTTCCTGCACGGATAAAATCAATCGGAACGTGGTAGAGCAATGCTGGCATCATTATCTTGATTACAATGCTTAGGGCGGCTCGATCAGTGTGATACCACGCTCTCACAGAACATCCGCAACAGAACAGAAAATAATATCGGCGTAAAACTGTTAGCTATAGGCTAATAGAGTTTCATGCGGTGAGAGAGAGTTCCAATGGCCAATTCATCCTATTTTCCCAATCCCATCCCCTTTACTAATCCCATATCTCATCCCTCCTGCCTGATCCTTCTCTCTCATCCCCCTGTCCCAATCCCAATCTGTATATCCTATCCTAAAAGTTGGTATCGCGTTGGCTTCGCCCCCGGTGTTGCAAATGTCTATAGGTGGTAACCATTTTCCATCAGGTGGGTCGTGTGCCTGTTTTCCAACTTCGCAATAAAAATACAATATAAATAAAATACGCAATTTGCTATAAAAATAAAATACATTCGCAATAAAGAACCCTAATAAGAAAACACAACCTTTTATAAACAATTTACCGACGAATGAATTAATGTTATTATTCCAAGAGATGAAGGACAAAACGTCATATTTCCATTTTTTAATTTTTTGAGAAAACAATAAAAGTCTGACAACTAACCGACTACATCATCTGCATATGTTTTAGTTATGTCATATTAAACTATTGTTTCAGTCGAGCTCAATAGCATGTTTATTGTAAACTCAATGTTAATCTGTGGTTTAAATGAAGTCTTAATAATACTATTTAATATTACTCCAATATAGTGAGTGAAAAAGAACAAGGAAACTAATTTTCCTGTATGGTTAAGTGTAGTTTTGTTCGGAATTCTCGACTTCGAAACTTCGAAAACCGTGTTATTGATAAGGTTTTACATGTGTTTTAAATAAGAACAAGGAAATTTTCATACGGAAATGTGATGTTTGTTCTTCATCTTCTTATTGTTACTTCTTCATTGATAGGAGAGACGGGTCTATATCAATTTCCTACTCTATGTCGTGAAGGCAGACGCGTGCCTGGGCGGGCGGCTACCGGGGAGCGAGGGGGGCTTACCCAGCTCACCTAGGCAAGGCAAGCCAACTGCCAAGCAAGGACCTTTTAGTACGCGTTCGATGTTTAGGGAGATTGCACGTCAATTTTTCATTAAATTTTATTAATATTATCCGCGTGTTAAAAAAACGGATTTGCTGAATAAATTTTGTGCAGTTTACGGGTTGTGTTTAATTGTGTTGTAAAAAAATCCTGTGACTTCAATTTGTGCGAAAAGTTGAGGACGCCAACGATCTGTGTAAGCCGTTTTCAAAAGGCAACAAGGTGGGTTATGCTATAAGAAGTAATTTGTTTTCTATTGCATGTTACATTATAAAAGAAATCGTGTGCCTATTAAGTGTACCTAGTAATAAATCCATAATTTTATTTGAGAAGCCGGTTTTCATAATACTCAAAGCAATAGAGACAATAAAACCCCGATTTTCTGTCTGATCGCAGGGAGATATAGCTTTTTATTTCATGTTTTGGCAAAGATGTTTTGTTGAAATTTAGTTAGGTATAAATATGATTGATTGTTTTTTCTAGACAAATATAATCGATGCACTAATGAAATACATTTTGTTTCATAAAATATTATCCAGACTAGAGCATGCAATTAATAAATTATGAAAAAGAAATGCTTTCTGTCTGTAATAAAAATGATCTGCGTAACTTAGATATGAATATTGTTGTAATAAATTGTAGAAATAAATTGATTGTTATACTAGCTTTATAATTATTATTAAGGGTTCAAGCATTAATTAATAAATTGAAAGAAAATTAAAGCACTTTTCATATTACGTGATAGAGCCATGCTTGATCCCTATTTTGATTACAGCTGTTAGGGCTGGCTTGATCAGTGTGATACTACGCTCTTAAAGAATATCATCGGCGTGAAGCGGATAGCCTTGAGCTAGTAGAGTTTCGTGCAATGAGTTACGATAGCACCATGCCCGTATTCTAATCCAAAATCCCATTCATTGAATGAATGAATGAATATGCTTTATTGTATTTTAAAAGATAAAGTTAACAGAAATAAAATTTTACAATACAATAGGCGGTATTATCGCTATTAGCGATTTCTTCCAATCTACCTTTGGATGGACAAGAAGTTTGATAAGAACAGAGGTATGTTGCATTATTCTCACTACCGAATCAGTATCTTATAAATATATACATACATTAATAAAATATAAAAATTATACTAATAAGATAGATCCCTTTGTCTGATCCTTGTATTTCATCCTAAAGGCTGGCAACGCGTTGGCTTCGCCATTGGTGTTGCGAACGTCAATAGGCGACGGTTACCACTTTCTATATGCTGTGACGTTTGCCAGCGGTTTGCCAACTTCGCAAAGAAAAAAAAGGACCGGCCAAGTACGTGTTGGACTTAGCACAGTGAACACTATTTTTGTAATTTTATTACATTGCACATGGGTAAATGTTGTGCGTACATCTACCCATGTAATAAAATGGATCATCAGATTGGTAGATGGAATAGGAGGTGGATGGCATACAAGGATTAAACAGGAGAACGGGTAGAGGTATCAGACAGGAGGAGCTGGATATAGGGGACCGGATAGAGAATGGAGTAGGGTCATCGGAACACTCACTCATAGCACGAAACGCGATTAGCATAAGGCTAAACCATTTCATGCCGATATTGAAAGAAAGAAAAAGAAATATTATCGAGAATGAATGCACATTAAACTTAAAAATAATAATAAAAGACATTACACTAACAGGCGGTATATTAACTACATATATATATATATATATATATATATATATATATATATATATATATATATATATATATATATATATATATATATATATATATAATTAATAATAATTTAATTTTTAAGAAATGTACACAACATTCACGGCAATGAGGTTGGCAACTCAGCATTATGTTTGTATGAGACCGTGGTATCACGTGTAAATCGTTGAAGATCGAATTTTAATGTCCTACGAATGGCCTGGATGAAGGCTTGTGTGTGGACCATAGAGTGGCCAACATACACTAGTTCAGGGATGCCAAGGATATATGACTATTAAACCGGTTTCAACTAACTTTACAGATATGAAATTATTTCGGATTATCCGATACTTTCGGATAATTTTATCGACGGGTATTAGATTTCTTACGAATTTTAAGAGAACAATATAAACAATTAGCCCCATAGTTGGCTATTATTGTATACTAGCGGTTTCAGTAGACATTGTCCAACCCTGAAATAAAATAAAAATTTAGAACCCGATTGCAGCGCCACCTACCTGATCTATTTGTGAATATAAACCAATCAAACACGCATAAAATTTCATCAAAATATTTTGTTTAGATTGATGGGTTACATTATGCAAGTTTTAGTAAAGCTCCCTAATTTTTATACAGCTTATATTAATCGGAGATAATATATATAGCATTCGAATTGTGAAAGAATTTTTGAAATAGGTCCAGCAGCTTTTGAGTTTATTCGTTACAAACCTTCGATCATATAGACGGTCTATCTCAATGTTACAAAAATACAAATGTTTCCTCTTTGTAATATTAGTATAAATCAACAAAAAACATTATCGTAATTTGCTTAGCTTGGGAATATACAGTATGTGCGTTTATCTGCCGATTAATCTATACGTATAATTATAATTGCTTGACCCCACTGACTGACTGATTGACTGACTGATTGACTGACTGACTGACATATCAACGCACAGCCGAAACTACTGGGACTAGGATCGTGAAAATTTGAATGCGGGTTCCTTTTCTACTGTAGGTGCGCACTAAGAAAGGATTTTTGAAGATTCAACCTTTAAGGGGGTAAAAAGGGGCTACCTGTTAACTTCTCAAAATATGATTATTTTTAATCTATGCGACTGAAGTTGCTGGCAACAGCTAGTTATATATAATTATAAATAAATATTTATAATTTATAAATATAATTAATCCTTATTAATAATATAAATTTATATAATTTATTTAGAACTTAGTTTATTTTTAATTGTTATGAAGTTTATTTAATTATAGCCTATACAAATTAATATTAATTAAAAATCTAAAATATCCTATAAATAAACCTAACTTAAAAATATATATACAATAGTAAAAAAAAAACTAATATTAAAATAAAACCTATATTAAAGCCCGTCCAGCCCCACCAGACCACTGTCACTTTGCATTGTACCTATATTATAAATGCGAAAGTAACTGTCTGTCTGTTACGCTTTCACGGAAAAACTACTGCAGCGATTTAGCTGAAACTCAGTATATATAGAAGGGATACTTTTCATCCCGGATAATGGGATAGATTTATGTAAAGATTATCCCGGTAAGTAGGATAGGTTTTGCGATTTTGTCATTTTTGTCTATTTCGTCCATTTTGTCTATTTTGTCAAGTTTTGTCATTTATGTAGTTTATAGTTAGACGGGGGATTGCATAGTTTGCGATATAAAATGAAGTCAATCTTCCGGGGGCAAATACATAAAATTTCATTCAATATAGCCTGTACCGCTTTTAAACAAGACGTACGTACTACATGTTGACTGGGTAACCTTTAGTTTATTTATATATAAAATATGTTATTGACATGTATGACACTTATGACTCGCAGCCGCCTACCTTCTTTATTTCTTCTCCAGGACATGGTGGGTAGAATGCCCTTTAAATGTACTTGTTTTCAAGTCACTGTCATAATTTTCGTAAAATAAAATCGCACTATTGTAGATGGCCTTTAGAACGATTCTGCAATGTCACGGACATGATTGCTACAGCTTTTAAAGGTCCCTTTATTATAAATGACTGGTTTGACCTGTGACAAGCGAATAGGCCTTTTAATTTATTAAATAAATTATTAATCCATTACTTTTTTTATTATACAAATATGTATTTTAAAATAAAATATGTAAATTCCTATTAATATTATAAATGTGAAAGTAACTCTGTCTGGTTGTTATGCTTTCATGGAAAAATTACTGGACCAATTTGGCTGAATATCAGTGTATATATATTTTCGATGCCTAGGATGAATTTACGATACTTTTTATCCCGAAAAATGGGATAGTTTCTGGGTAAAAATATATTTGTCTCTTTGTTTTTATGCTATTACGGAAACAATATTGGACCGATTTGGCTGAAATTCGGTGTATACGTAGTTTTAATACAAAGGGTGGACAAGGGATACTTTTCATTCTGGATAGTGGGATAGATTTATGTAAAGGTTATCCCAGAAAGTAGGATAGGTTTTGTTTTGCCATTTTCGTCATTTTGATTATTTTGGTCACTGGTAATTTTGGTAGTTGTGGTAGTCTTTGTAGTTTTGGTACGTTTTTGACATTTTTGTTATTTATGTAGTTTACAGATACAGTAAAAATACAGTGCAGTTTAAAAAATTAGAACGCGTTGAAATAGGAGATGGAAGTTTGTATGGGATACCAATCATTTCTCAAGTTTATAGATATAAAAATTTATAATCTATAAAAAAATGCGATAGTAACTCGATCTGTCTGTCTGAATACCGAAAATGGACGTAGATACTTTTCATCCCAGGAGATGGGATAGTTTGCGATATAAAATGAAGTAAATCTTCCGGGGGCCAAGAGAATCAACATAAAAATTTAATACAAAGTAATCTGTATTAACGCTTGCTCTTTATAGAGGTACGCACTAGATAAGTATTTATGAGTATCTACATATATACTTCTAAAAACTAAAGTGTACACCCTTTTGTTTTTTCCTCTGTCTACGCTCTAGCTAGACATGCGTCTAGATAGAGTCCCTAGGCAGGGTAACCCTAAAAAAAGTTTTCTTCCGACAAACCGATGCAGGTTAACCTCGCCTTTGTATATCACTATTTTATAGTTTTAAAAGAAATCCAAAAAAGTATACCGTGTTCTCCATGATTCATAGTCTATTCCAGTTTTTTAAAGTAGTTTCAATGTACAGACACGGCATTTTTATAATATTATAGATATGCAACTTTTTTGTGTACATAAAAGATCGAAGAAAGTTTTTTTCATCATATTGTTTTTATTTTCTTATATAACTAATCTTACAAACTCAGAGACAGACATTATATAAAACGGTCATTTATCGTATAAATCGAAGTTTTCATTTAAATATTGGAATTTATTTATATCCAGATACTTCAATTTACATGGCAGTGAGTGATGTGAGCCCACCTGATGGAAAGTGGTTACCGTCGCCTATGGACATTTGTAATACCAAAGGAGTTACCAATGCGCTACTGGTCTCGAAGGTAGTAGAAGCCAGCTTCGAAAAACCTTCGTATGTATAATACACTTTCCTGTTAAATTTTATCCATATAGACTTCAGTAGTTGTTGAGAAAAAGGACTGTTACAACCATATAGACCCTAGTAGTTGTTGAGAAAAATGACTGTTACATGCTTATAGACCCTAGTAGTTGTGGAGAAAAATGACTATTACATCCATACAGACCCTAGTAGTTGTTGAGAAAAAATGATTGTGACATTCAAAGAGAAATTCAAATTCAAAGGACACGAAGACTATATAAGATTTTTATTTTCCCAAAACGGCTACGGATCCTCAAAAATATTGTGTCCATCATAAATGTCGGACACAGCTCTACGACACGAGTTGGCAAAACGTTTCAGCTCGTAAATTCTGGGTTATGACTTATGACAGTAGAGATATTTGGCTGTAAACTTGAGGAGCGGGAAATTGAATGTAAAAAATAATCTAGTTTCTCCGGATCTTCGCAGGCACAATCTCGCAACCGTCATGTATAAGAATCTTTAATTTATTATCATACTACCCGCAACTTCGTTCGTATTTATTTTTGTACTTTCTGAACGATAATGTTGAAGCACTTATTTTTTAACAATAGCTTTATTTTTTTTAATATTACTAAATATGGGTTGTTCAAGCAAATATTCTTACAGTATTTAACCAATTTCAAGATTGGTTTTAAGACAAAAGGTAGCAATGTCATTAGAAAACAATTTATCCCCTTGCTTAAATATTAATTTTCTTATCCCTCATTTGAGGAATTGAGAGTTATCCAAACAAATTTTCATCACTTATTTCACCACTTTCAAGATTGTTTTCGAGAAAAAAGTTAGCCCATATCCTATCCCAGGATTTTATTGGAAAATTAATCTGTTAAAATTAGAAGTTTAGTATAGATAGGTATTCATATCATATATTTATTGCATTTTTATATTTAGTTACTAATGTTTCATTTTCTTATGCTATTATAAACTTACGGTCTTATTCATAGCGAGTTAGAGTAAGTTTGAACGCTTCTTTATGGTTCTTAAGTTCTTAAAACAATGTAACTAAGTTAAAATTTAACTTAGTTATATTGTATTCCACCTATAATCCCTCAAGACTAAAGTACAATACTAAGCCTAGGTCACCGTTTTCTATGGTTGCCCAGAAGGCTGGCTACGTTTCTTCGCTGTATTGCCATACTGATCCATTGTACGAGGTAGCCACCATGATATGGTATCAACCACATGATGATATTGTTAAATTATTTCAACTATAGGTTTGTATTATGATGATTATGATGTTGTATTCGCATCTAAAGTAATTTTAGTTGCTCTGCCATAAGCTCATGATATAAAAGTATTTTGATATATAATATATTCTTTAAGAAATACAAAGAAATACTCGTAGCTGAACAAAACCTTGGAACAAGGTGGCCTTAGAGACGTCAATCAAGAGGTAAACAGGTTCGAATGACAAAAACAATATTTATGAAACAATTTCCAACGAAAATATTTCAATCTTCTTTGTGCCGGAGTTGTTTACCTTAAATAATATCGACTGGTTCCTAGAATATTTTTTGTTTAGAATGTTTATTGCGAAGCTGGTAAACAGGCAGACCCAGCTCATGGAAAGTGGTTACCGTCCCCATAGACCGCGGTCCATATCCGTAACGCCGACCCATTTTGTGCAAACCGCGAAAAAATGTTTTTTTCTCATTGAGACGTCAAAATATACCTTTGTTATTTCCTTAATTACATTTGTTTAATTTTTTTTTCTGTAAAATGTTATGTGGGCCGCGATGGTCATTTCATTTCTTAAAACGGACCCCGAACGAAACTAATTGGTGACCCCTGCCATAGACGTCTGCAACACCAATGGCGAAGCCAATGCATTGCCAGCTTTGAGGATGGGGTAGAGTAATGATACAGAGGGCTCAGGCAAGAGGAATGAGAGCGAGAGGATTTTTTTTTTTTTTTTTATTGCAGGAGATCAGCAGACAGGCAGACGGCCCACTTGATGGAAAGCGGTTACCATCGCCTATGGACATTTGCAACACCAAAGTTGCTACAAATGCGCTGCTGCTCTCTTAAGGGAGACTGGAACCTGGTTACTACTGCCGGAACACAACTCAAGGGTGTTATGGCGACATACTTTAGACCATGGGTGGTAGCCATCCAGTCGGGCAAATGCCCTACCACCTGGAAAAGGATGAGATAGGGCAAGGGGGAGAAGTGGGTCATTGGCAGGATGTGATATAGATATGTGTCCATTTTACTATAAAATGAATGTTGGGTGGTTATAAAAAAAATAACTACGAACCACTCATAACCAAAAAATAACCACGAACCACTCACAACCAAAAAATAACCACGAATTACTCATAACCATTTTAATATAGGTTCGAAGGCGTCTTTGTAACGATCCTTCTTAGTATGGATTTTTTTATAAGTTTTATACAGACATGTCACTCTTATGTCAAATTTCGGTTTTGCAATATATTAGAAAGAGAGAAAGAAAGAAAATAATGTTTATTTAGAGTTATTTAAAATTATAAAATTATAAGCAGTTTAATAAAAGCCAAAAGTTAACTAACTGCTTTCCAGCAAGTGGGCCATCTGCTTGTTTGCTGATCTCCTGCAATAAAAAAATAAATAAAAAAAATAACTCTAAATAGGCCGTAACTCAGCACATGCTGGTTGATAACAACCAACGCTGGCCTTCCGTTAGTGCCAGGCAGTAATGTCACCTTCACAGAAGAAAAAAAAAAAACTATTGAACATTTACATAATATTTTAATATTATTTAAAATTAGAACAACATGAAACAAAGAATAGACAAAAGAAACCTATTTTGAACAATTTAATATAAGTACATAAGTTTATTTATTTTTAAAGTTTTATTTGTAAGTATGTTTAGCTTTATAAACAACAAAATGGTACGAACTATTACTATTTTATGTATCTCGTAGTGAACATCTATTTATTTTGCGTAAATAATTAGGGTCTACTTTTATTGAATAAGGCAGTACATAATGTGTTATGAAATGATTATTGAAATGTGAAAAAATAATTTTGAAAAATAATAATAGCACGTTACGTGCAAAAAGAAATGAAAATAAATAGAACTATAACTATGAAAAAGACTCAACGAGGCTTACTAAAAGGCGCTTGTATTAAGTGCAAGATTTGCTTGCTGCCTTTGGTGTTCGTACAAGAACGCTTTCATTAGTTAATTTTATCCAAATTTTCTTTTAATTATTTTACCTAATAGTCGCTCTCCTGGACCAGGAATACACCTTAATAGGGCAGGAGCTCCGCTTCGCCTTGCTCCTACCTCAGCCTTCTAATCTATATTTGAAAAAATCAGATCTATTTATACGGTTGCTGTCAAATAGGATCCCATAGCTACATAGACAATATTAATCACATGTAGTTATTATGCCTTCATAGGTTCTTCATATAAAAATGACTCGTACTTCTCTGATCATATTTCTGTCTAATAAGGCTTTAAATAATCACATTATTTTTATACTGGTTTGAATCAGTGCTGTGGCAATTCAATTTTTTTTTTGTATCGTCTATTTTATATTTGCTACGTTTTATTACTTATTTCAATTTATTTAAGAAGAATATGAAGGAATAAGTAAGTCATATTCCGTAAGATACAAAATATTTATAACCTTTATTATAATGTGTTAGCTTCGCCGGCAGGTAATTTAAAAATACCTCAAGAGATTTTCCGTGGAAATTATTCGAGCTACGAACGTAACGATTGCGTAAGTGTGGGTGGGGTTAAATTTAACCTGGTGTGGTACTGTCTTAATATTAAGGGTTCAAGAATTATGCAGTTTAAGTATTCCAACTATTACAGGTATAAACGGGAACCAGAAAGCTTAAAGAGACTTTTAAAGAATCGCTTGTTAGAGAAATTGACACGTGTCTAGAGATACCGGTAGTTGTAAGACATATTATTAGGTTCCATTTTATTTTAATACTTGTCATGTTCGTCATATGCTCTGCATTTGTTATTTTTATATACAACTGTACCCGCGACTTCGGCCGCGTATATTTTTTTGCAGAACCCTAAAAAAGTTCTAAGATTCTCCTTATAGCATCAGCTATCTGTCAGTGAAAGTCCCGTCAAAATTGATCTCACCGTTTCAGAGATTAGCCGTAACATCTAGATAGACAGACAAAAATTGTAATAATTGCATTTTCGGAATCTCCTGGTCCAAATTTATGCCCCCTATTTTTTGACACATTTTAATTTTGACATTACAAACAGACACTTCAATTTTATTTATCTATATACAGATTTTAACATTAAAGTGACATTGTCATTCCTATATGTTCCTTACGAAATTATTTTCTGCATAATCCGCGCGCAGAAGGTTTGCCGATGACTACTTAATATTATTATATTGTATTACTTACTATTATTGTATATACCTGTGTAAAGTATATATAGGTACAATAATAAATTTATTGCAACAGCTATTTACGTAACCTTTTTTGTCAACCCTACTGACCATCAACTTGTAGCATCATGAGGCTATCGGCAAACCTTCTGTGCACGGCTAGTATTATATTCCAATCCAAATATTTACTGGGAATATAAATTCAGTTCTCTTTGCTGCGTCCATCCGCTACATATTGATGACTCCGCCATTATGCTAAAACGGTTGCTTTAGGCCTCCAGAAGCAGCTATGCTACGTGATCACTTTTGTTTTGGTGCCGCCGTTTCAAGTCATAAACACGTCATCATGGCAAACGAACGAGTTTTCGATAATACTCCCAGTTATTATTTAAAGGCCCCCATATACGGAACAATTCGTTGTTACGATCCGATTCAGACCGATCGCAACGACGAATCGATGGTGTATTTCCAAATCGTTAATGATTTACTTGATAGAAGACAGTATCATGATCGCAACAGAAACCAATACAATCATGAATATCGATAAATCGAAGGTGTCCGGCTCGATTCGGTCTTTCTCATATGAGAAAGACCGAATCATCACAACTATATAGTTGTGCCAGTCTTTTGGGAGGAATCTTAATTCGTTTAAAATATTTACATGTGATGTTTGATTTCGTTTTAATAGCCATTTCTTAACCCACACTTTTTTAGGTTTTCTTTTCTTCTGTAGCCGAATTAAGTTTACCGCTACATAAATAATGAACAGAAGTTCGTTATCCATTTTCAAAGAGAGCATGCATTGAGTTTCTGTGATGACATGTCTTTTTTCGCGTACGAATGATCGTAAGCAAACGATCGCAACGACCAGTTGTTTTGTGTGTTGAGTGGCAATTCAACACGATGGAGCGTCACGATTTTCTTCAGATCCATCGTAACGTTGAATCGTTCTGTGTGTGGGGGCCTTTAGTCTTGTGTATTGATTATTCTGTTACCTTAAACTTTCTTATTTTACTTAAGTCTGATTTATTATTAGCATTAGTTAGATAGTTAACTTGCGAAACTGGCGAGACAAGTTTTAACATAGTTTGGACAGTAATTTTCTGCTTAAGTAATATCTCTCTTTATTCTCTCGTGTCTGTGTATTCATAACAAATGACACTATAATATATTATAATAATCGGCAGACAAACACACACATTGTATATCCCCAAGCTAAGCAAGTTACGCTTGTGTTATGAGTGATATATAACAGACCACTCTTTGGCACCCAGACCATAGTAAATAACAGATGAATAAGTTTTCGATCAAGTAGATGTCTATCCAAACGATAATAAGGACCTATGCTGATGTGCACCGACATTTCACTCACGCATAACATAAAATAATCGCTGTTTATGCATACAGTCTTATCGATTATTTTATTTTAACCACCGGCGAAATGTCGGTGCACACCAACCTTATTCGCAAGTTTACTAACTATAAAACTAAGATATATTTTTTGTTTAAATTTTTGCATGACGCCACTGACATAAATATGAAAAACCAAATAAACAGCTTCATGTTTTTGTTTATTGGCTACGTTTGTAAAATGCACTTAAGATAGCAGATGATAAGCTATTAAACTCAAGAGCTGATAACGCTATGAATTCATTTCCTTAGGAGAATCGATATTATCACCGATGATCTATATTCATGAAATAGCATTATTTTCAAAGATATCAGATAACATAATATACATGATATATCTAAATAATATTTTAAACTTGGCTTTTTCCCCTTCAAAAAATTAGGTACTGCGCTGTCTTTTTTATTTTTTATTTATTTGGAAAAAAGAATATTTTACAGAATTTAGTGTTACGAGTATTATACATTTATTAGTTTCTAATATGCAAATGGCGGGCATTTGCAAATGACGTGTGCGTGGTGAAATTTAGAACTACATCTTTCTTCTCATTTTCTCTATAATATTAAATTAAGATAAACGTATTGATCAAAAGCTCTTCAAAGAGATTCGGTTATTCAGCTTGTTTACTCTCGTAATGTGAAACTCGGTTGTGGAATTCTTATATATTTTTGCACCTAAGTAGTTACTTCACCGTACGGCGTGCGGTAAAATAGACATTTAGATGAGGGTACCTGTTTTCTGCATGTTTCATTGTGTGGTGCGTAATTTTTAACTTTCGAAGAATATATACATTTCGGCTTCGTAAATGTATTTTTTGAGAAAATGTCTTGAAAATAACTATAATATTACTGTTCGGGCTTCTCGCTGTCAATGCAAGTAGATTTTCCAATATATTGCATAAAAGGATTACCGATATTCGAAAATTAGATTTTCAAGCCTCTCGCTGCCTTAATACGGATTTTTCATTCTCACAAAGCTATCTTTTACCTATATAAGGACTAGAAGGGTTATATTCTGTACTAGCTTTGGCCGCCACTTCTTTTGTGTGCGAGTGAACTTTATAGGACTCAACGTATTGAAATATCAAAACGCAACACACAAAATTTAAATATAATATTCACGTTTTAATTCCTTAAGTTATCATTGAAATATATTGAACCGTTTCGGAGTTTATTGATATGATTTTTCAAAGACTTCCTGTGAAAAATATATAACATTAAAAAGCTGGCATACATACCTGATGGAACGTGGTTACCATCGCCTATAGACGTTTGCACCACCAGGAGCGGAGACAACATGTTGCCGGACAATAAATTTACGCTGACAATAAATTTATTGCAACAACTATTTATGTAACTTTTTTTGTCAACCCTACTGTCCATCGACGCGTGACATCATGAGGCTATCGGCAAACCTTCTAGGCACGGGTAGTAATGTAATATTTATGATTCGATTTCGAGCATTACGTTACAATACTGCTTTCCTGACTGACGAGCATTCGCCTGTAACGAAACATTTATGATTCCAATTTTGGCATTTTAGTTGATTCCACAATGTTAGACGAAGCGGTCGGTGTATTACAAGTTGTATTAATATATTACAGATTATGTAATTACAGGTTGCGTACAGTAATGCTTAGTTCTACTCCTTCACTGATGTAATGCTCGAATCTGTAAGGTTATATTACAGGCGAATGCTCGTGGTGATGCACCTTTAAATTATTTTGGAACTGAATATAGTTTTCAAATATGAAACTAAAGTTTTAATACATCTGGGAGTGAATGGAAAAACAATAATATTTGTACAAAAGGAATAATATTATGATGGTTGCACATCAAAGCGATCGTTTAGTTACATTAGGACCAGTATTTGGGTCGCAGTTGCCAGTTTTAAAGAGTATCTTTATATATAAAATTCTTCTATTCCTGTGTATGTCACTGAACTCCTAAACGCCTGGACCAATTTTATGCATTTGTAGCATTTATTATTGCAAATGTCCATAGGCGATGGTAACCGCTTTCCATAAAGTGGGCCGTCTGCCTGTCTGCTGAATTCATGAAAAAAAAAAATGTTTTTGGGTAAGGGTTTTTTAAATGGGTCCTTAGATGGTTTAGATTTACAATTAGAACCGGTAGGTGGCACTGGAATCAGGTTGTAGATTTTAATTTTTTCAGAGCAGGACAATGTCTGCCGGGCTCACTAGTCTTTATATCTATACTAGGATATGCTCGCGACTTCGTGCATGTTTGCGTGCAGGATTTCCGGGACAAGAATAGCCATATTCAAAAAAGAATATAAGCTATCGTTTTAGTGAAAACTACCTGAATAAGCTAATTTTTATGCAACCGAACAACTTCAAATCGCTCCCGGAAAAATTCCCACAGGATTACCAGGATAGAAAAATCACACATTTTGTTACATTAAATTTGCTATCGATCAGTATAAAATCACTATGGAATTTGATTTTCTTTAAACTGACCATTTTAAATCATTAAAAAAAAAATTAATCCGCGGGATCCCCAGGATGAAAAGCGCAGAGTTTAAGTCTAAGAATTAGCTGTCGATCAGTGAAAACCGCATCGAAATCAGTCCAGTACTTTTTACGTAAATCCCAAACAAACAGACAAAACGACAAACAGACGAGAAATCTGAAAAAAAATGTATTGTGTTCTCCATCGTTTATATAGTCTATACCAGTTATTTTTTTTTTAATAGCTTTATGTTGTACAAACACGATATGTTTAGAATTTTATAATTTTATAGATAATTCTATTATCTTTTTCTCTTTGTGTAAGTTGGACCCTGAATCCTGTCAAATTTTATTAACACACCCAGTTTCTGACCAAAATCAATGTGACAGACCTCTCGACAGACATGAAGCCTCTGTAAGAGTCCTAAAAACGTACCTGCTCGCTTTTGGTCATGTATTTGCAGAACTTAATAGGCCTTAGGCGACCTCATCGTTTCCATTTCCGACTTTGAAATCAAATTTCCGATTTGTAAGATTATGTTTGCGTGTTATCGAAACAACATGTTTGATGGAACTTAAAAATGTCCTATATATAAATACAGGTTTTTAGACATACAAACATACACACACACACAGACAGACACGCACACATAAAAATTTGGTACCGCCATATAAATCTCCTTTCGACCTATACGATCTTTTGTTCTAACAAATAAATTCTTCCTTCAAATTTGACAGCGCGTTCCCTTTTCGCACGTCACGTCAATTCATTGTCATATCATAAAATAAAATAAATTAAATCGCTCCGCAAATGTAAATATATAAAATAACATAAAATATATTGCGCCCGCAACACTATAAATAAATATAAATATATGTAACTTATAAATAACCCGCTCCGCACCGCAATTGCAAGATATATTAAAACATATTATATTAAATAAAGTATAACGTAATTAACAAATAAAGTGAAGTGAAATGGACTGAGGAGCAGAGGAGCAGCTGCAATTCATTCCATTAATCAGGTAAGTGCGTGTTCGTTCTCAAATTCCTGTCCAAATTGCCCCACACTTCTTTTCCTTTAAAATTGACACAGTTCGCTATTCGCTAAACCCAGCGCCGCCGCACCAAAATTAATAGAATATACTTTATTGTACAATAACATTTATGAAGCAATAGAGAAAAACAGCTTAGAATTAAGTACAAATGGCGGCCTTACCGCTAGCTGCGATCTCTTCCAGGCAACCTTGGGATGGAGAGAGAAAATGACACCAAAGCTATTTATATAAGCTATATATATATTTATGTATGTATTATTATAAGGTGTATTCATATGTGTATTATTAAGTACTAGCTTCTGCCCGCGACTTCATCCGCGTGGAATAGTAAAAAATAAGTAAGTTCAAAAAAAAACCCCGATTTTGAAACATTCTTCATTGGTGCTCCGGGGGTATATATAATAGGGGTATTGGTCTTAGCGTGATGATATATAGCCTATAGACTTCCTCAATAAATGAGCTATCTAACACTGAAAGAATTTTTCAAATCGGACCAGTAGTTCCTGATATTAGCGCGTTCAAGCAAACAAACAAACTCTTCAGCTTTATATATTAGTATAAGATAAAACTTATTTATATGATATGATTATGTTTTACATACCTATATGTTTATTACTGAATAAAATAATGTAAGTAGCTGCTCATCGAATAATATGTATGTATACCACCTTCTACAAATTAAAATTGTTCTATTCCTGCCACGGGTTGTCTGGAGGAGATCGCTTCTTAGCGATAAGACCTCCCCCCATTCTGCACATTTAGAATATTTTTAGGTTATGACTTTTTCTGTAGTGGTGTACAATAAAGTGTTATCACTCTATCTCTTAATTAAAACATCTAATTACGTATGTATTTATTACTAGCTATACTTCGTTCGCATTGCCATTTTGACGACGTATGTGTTTGTGTAACAATAGATTTATTTAAAAGTGTTCTATTTTATAAAATTTGTGCACAGTGGAAATCCATCGTCTCTGCCTACCCCTACGGAAAACAGGCGTGATAATATTGTTACGACCTACACGCCGACAAAAGTTGATTCACACCTCCATACCATAAAAGAACACTTTATTGCCTTTCCGCATTTGGACTTCTTTTGTTTATTTGTGTTTAAAATTTGTAATTATAAAATATCCCATTGTGTATTGTAATCTTTTATGGCAGGCATTAGCCAGGTGTGTCGAACTGATTCTAAGAAATTCAATGGAGAGATCGGCAGTCTAGCGATAACCACAAGCGAAGTAAGCCCTGTGTGCATTCGGTAATCTATTTAGTGACGGACTTTGCGCGTGTTATTGAATTGTGCATTACGTTTGGACTGGTTGTGCTTAGTTTTATTTGTACCTGTAGTATACGTGTTCGTATAGTTCTAATAAACTCTATAATAATTCCAACGGCATTTTAATTCGAGTCCTGCAACTCGTAACAATATGTATGTGTGTATGTATTTTCTCAAAATGGCGATATCAAGCCTTTATCGCCATTTTATCGTTAGTGACGATTGGACCTAAGTGTTTCTTTTTTTTTTAACTTATTTTATTTTGAGACTCGCTTTTAATTAGATTAGAACTTACAGGATCAAAATAATAGTATAAAGTACGTTTTACAACAAAAAAATATACTTAGGAACAAATGTCTCTTACAATAAATGGCGGTGAAGGTTCGATATTATTTTTTTTATTTTTTATTGCAGGAGTTCAGCAGACAGGCAGACGGCCCACTGAATGGAAAGCGGTTACCATCGCCTATAGACATTTGCAACACCAAAGGTGCTACAAATGCGCTGCTGCTCTCTTAAAGGGGACTGGAACCCGGTCACTAATGCCGGAACACGACTCAAAGTTGTTATGGCGGCATGCTCTAGACCAGGGGTGGTAGCCATCCAGTCGGGCAAATGCCCTACCACCTGGCTGTGGGTTGTTTAGTCGCCTCTTACGACAGGCCGCCCGGCCGCAGGAAATTGTATTCTTTCTCCCTTCCTGCACGATATAACCCTAGAACACCCTTCGAAATTCAAAAGCTATGATTTCCCTGTTTGTATATTTATCAACGCAACATTATAGCACTAACCTTTGTAACTATATATATAACCGCAGAGTCTGTGAACAAACAATGGTGTAGAATGTGGACTCGTTTTACGATGTACTAACTAAAACACAGACAAAGTTTGTTTCTATTATTACGTAGCGTTTTAGTTTCAACATTGTACATTTATGTTCGTGTTGAAGTGGCAGATACACAGAATTTGTCTGTGAATTAAATGTCGCACTCAAACTTTGTAAAACACTTCTTCAATTGTATAGATTATAAAGAGGAAGAGGAGATTTGTGTTTTTGTAAGTTTTAACGAATAAGCTATGCTTACCTTATATTACCCTGCTGAAAAAAACTTTTGATTTTATATTTAGTGAAATAACTGTAATCTTTGTTACCTGTTCAACGTGGACAAAGTCGCGGGTAAATGCTAGTCTATGTATATAAAATAAAGTCGGGTTAGTTGCACCATTTATAACTCAAGAATGGCTGGAACGATTTTTATAATCCCTAATTTGTTGGATTGGAAATTGGTGGGGAGGTAGCTTAGAACCAGGAGATGGACATATGATACTTTTTAAACCGTGGGAACTGATAGGTGGCGCTGAGATCGGGTTCTAGAATCCTCCTAACCACCGGGAGCGATTTTGGTTATTTTGTTTTCGTGTCATGAAACAAAGTCTTTTACGAATTCAGAAAATATGGCGATACGAAGTTCGCCGGGTCAGCTAGTATTAATATATAATATATCGAAAAAATTTTCAGCGGAAAAAAATATTTTAACTAAATTAGGTTTGGAACTGCGCCTTCTTCCGTGATTGACAGCTGACGTCACGCACGGCTGTTGATTTTTCAAAAATCTAATTATACCACTTAGTTATATCAAAACTGGCCCCGAAACTCCTGAGAATACTCTTTCACTATTTCTTAAAGATTCGGATTTAACTTAAGAGACTCACTTAAAATTCTTCTATAATTTTTCTCCGTGTGTGTATGTGACTGAACTTCTTCTTTAGAAGAAGGTTACGGTTTTTACGGTTTACCGTTGGACAGATTTTGTTGATTTTTTCTGTGTGTTTGAGTGGGTCCCGGGATGTCTTAAATTCACAATTGTATCGTCGCTTATGGACGTTTGCAAGACGTTGCCAATGCATCATCAGCCGCTAGAATAGGATAGAGGAGGTAAGACAGGAGAGGCAGGAAAGTGGTTAACCAGAGTGCTAGTGCGAGTTATTTTACTACTCGATCATGTTCAAGTTAACGCAATTTTGTATGTCGTGATTTATGTTTCCCTCCACATTCACGAGATGACGCTAAGTCATTCTCTTGCGTTCACTTGAACGCGATCGAATAATGTGTGTTTGTCTGCCGAATTTTATTATTAATATATTTTACTACTCGATCATGTTCAAGTTAACGCAATTTTGTATGTCATGATTTATGTTTCCCTCCACACTCACGAAATGACGCTAAGTCATTCTCTTGCGTTCACTTGAACGTGACCGAATAATGTGTGTTTGTCTGCCGATTATTATTATTATTATATTTTACTACTCGATCATGTTCAAGTTAACGCAATTTTGTATCTCATGATTTATGTTTCCCTCCACGCTTACGAGATGACCGCAAGTCATTCCCTTACGTGATTTAATATTAAAAAACTCGCACTAAGCATTACAGAACTCTCACTCGAGCGAAATACCATTATCTCAAGCGTAATCAGTTCTGCGGAGTGACGCTCGCGGACCGCGTTCGTAATACCGAAGTAAGAAAGAGAGTTGGTCTGAAAGAGAGTGTCGGGGTGAAGGTAAGGAAAGGAATGCTCCGGTCGTTCGAACATGTGGAAAGAATGCATGATGAAAGAATGACTAAACAGATATACAATGCAAAAGTGGATGGATGCAGAAGTCGTGGAAGGCCACGACACACCTTCCATGATCAAATTGATCGTGTACTAGCAGAAGGTGATGTCAGGAGCCTTAAGAACAGACGAGCGTGCATGACAAGAGTTATGAATGTCAAAGTAGCAAGTGAGGTGTGTAAGAATAAGCCTGAATGGCGCTCTGTTGTACGTGCCTACCCCGCAAGGGAACTGGCGTGAAGTTATGTATGTATGTATGTAATCAGTTCAAGCCGATATTCTGTGAGAGCGAGGTATCCCACCGATCAAGCCGGCCTAGTGCGCTCTAATCAAGATAATGGTCCCAGCATGGCTCTACCACATCCAAAAGTTTAAACGCTTTTAATTGTTTCAGTTTTTTTTTTATTACAGACCCGCATAAAACCTCTAAAATTTTATGTATATTTTACCCTTATCCGTTTATTAAGAAGATCATACACAAACACTATAGGGAGCAAGTAGATGTGTATATATAATAGGGTTGTCACTTCTTACATATATAACTGCTCATGAAAGGAGTCAATATATTTTATTATTTTAATATTGTACCATAGCGAACTGTTCCTGTGTAATTTATTGAAAATTCAATTAATTTGAATGTGTACACTGCTAACCGGATATATCTGTGGCACAATAATTTTTTAGTGAAACCGCATATTAACATTTTCATAGTACATATAATACTGTAAATAAATACGTTTATGGTTAATACCCTCTAGTTGCGCTAATTATTAATTCACTCACATTCTAATACATAGATTTTCATAATTTAACATTTCTTAGAAGCTTTTAAATAAATATAATTGAAAGTGAAACCTGCCAATCCTTGGATAACTAAGATACTGTTTGTGCTCCTAAAATGAATAGGCGTAAGCTCAGCAGTGGGACCTATGTGGATTAATATTATGTTACATTATTTTATTATTGTGAATAAGTTGTGTTATTGAGTAGATATTATTAGAAGGTAGTTTATATCGATTAACCTACCCGGCTCATTCCGTCATCGCTCGACTATATAAGCGTGCGTATGGAACAACGAGAGACTCCTACTTTGATCGGGTACAGATTGTCACTTCGGCTTTGGTCCGATGCACATGTCGTAGTACCGCTCTAGGGTGACAAATTATTGCGCGAGAATCATAATCTATAATTATATGTACTTATATATTAGATCGGCATTCTTGTAGAAGTACGCTCGGAATAAATACGGTTTATAAACGAGTATTCTCTTTTATGTTCTGTATTCGGCTATTAATTATTTATAGATAGATAGATAATACTTTATTGCTCACCAAAATAACAGACACAATACTTCAGTTACAATATTTTGTCGCAAAACAATAAGCGACTTCATCGCTTATTATCTCTTCCAGGCAACCAACTTATTGGATATTTTTAGCTAATCTGGCGATGTAGGTGGTGCATAAATTTCGATTTTATTAATACATACTATATTTTTTGAAGATAAATACATACATATGAAATAAATTTTTAATCGATAAATAATAATCATAATATGATTAATACGTGAAGCAAAAAGACAGCAAACACTTTGTACCCCTTTTTACGAAAATTGCGCGTACTGAGGAGTATAAAATTTCGCACACATAGTTTATATAGAGAAGGAGTGCAGAATACTAATATTTTTTGAAAATTATGTATAAAATACATTAAATCAATAAAAAAAAACATTACACACACTACCATGTATTTGACACACACACGCATATATACTCTTTTGTTTATTGTAAAAGTCAAATTAACAGTGTAGTCTTGCCAAAATCTGTGATTATAGAAGTATAGTCTTTGACAACGAAACCTTAATAATGTTCAAATTTATAATTTAAATTAATTATTATGGTCGAATTTCGACCACGGGCGACCATTAGTATAAATAATTGCATATAGTTAATTTAGGCGGAATTGTTTAAGGAGAAGTAGTGCTTCCTGAGTAGGTTCGTAAACGTCAGGAACGTTCTGGCTTCTCTGACTTTAAGAGGCAGCGTATTATTTATTGTATTTTATAGAAGAACTCAGGGAGAGGAAAATATTACATTGTAAGTGGCAAACTAACAACCCTAATACTAGCTTGTTTGTGTGCAGATTTTAATTAAAGCCCCTTAAGTGCGTGTTGCGTGCTAGTAAATTGAATACATAAAAGTGTCTCTCTGGGATAATACTTTGATAATGCCGATGTGTTGATAGTGTTATCAAGGAAGGTACGGCCTATTTCCAACGGTAATTATCATGTACAATTAATAAAATTAAGTGTCAGTTTGTGATTTCAAAATATAGATTTTATACTGCGGGAAGTGTAGATATTAGATTTTATTCGTATATATGTTACGGTAAAAGTGATAAACTAGTGATTATTATAACAACCGGTAGTTTTGCATAATTACTATTAATGGCAGTAAATATAAAGAAAGAAAGAAAACGTTTATTTGAAGAAATAACGACGTAATTACATACCTTATACATTATCATACACAGAGCATATTTTAAGTATTTGTACGCCGCATTTTTAACCGACCTAAAAAAAGGAGGAGGTTCTCAATTCATCGGAATCTTTTTTTTTTTGTTTTTTTTATGTATGTTCACCGATTACTCCGAGATTTATGGTCCGATTTACGTGATTCTTGTTTAGTTTGATGCGGAATAGTTGCTATTTGGTCCCCTAAAAATTTAATATAGTTTGGCCCAGTAGTTTTCATTTTACGAACATTTTTTTGTTCCCGTTTCTTGGGACCTATATAGTTTAAGGAGCGCGGCACCTTTCGTAGTTCTACCCATACATAGCTAGACACTAAAAAGTAACAAATAAAATAAAAAAACTTCGTTTAAAAAACCGACTGCAAAAACTAAAAAGTATAAAATAACTTATTTCTAAAGCTATTATTATATATATATATATATATATATATATATATATATATATATATATATATATATATATATATTATCTAAAACATCGTGAAGTCGGTGCAAAGTAAAACATAAAAATTACTATATTTTGAAAATTACTAAGCACCGACTTTAAGATGTTTTAGATAATATATATTAATAATAATAGCTTTAGAAATAAGTTATTTTATACTTTTTAGTTTTTTAATTTTTGAAGTCGGTTTTTTTTAAAGTAAACAAGGTTTGCACTCAGCATATTGCTGTGTCGGAATTCGACATTCGACACAACGCTGATTTTCAGTGCAAACCTTCCTTTTGGCGTAAGACGAAAACGACCCAATTTTCTTAAATAATAATTAATAAAACTAATTCTATTTTATGTAATATTTAATTAGTAACTGTTTTTTCAATTAATTATATAAAAACCTTTTATAAGATTTTAGGTATCGAAAGAAAGACAAAAAATGTAGTAAAACAAATAAATAAATTTTAATAAAACCAACAATAAAATACTTTGTTACTTCAAAATTAAAATAAATACTCGTGCAACAAGTTATATCGAATCATCTATTCAAATACAATTTGTTATCAAAATTGTTATGTTACGGGATTATAAAATGGACACTGACTTTTTAACTTTATTTACTCTTTATGGTATATGATAGCTGTAGGGCAATGAGACATAATTTGACATAAGCGCCATACAAATAATGTCGAAATTCAACCAATGGTAGGGTAAATGAATGAATAGTAAGGTATTAGAACCGGTCGTCTCGGTGTTCCACCGCATCATCCTGTTGCCAGAGTCTTGATAACCTTTCTGTTGTACTAACGCAACTATAATAGTGGTTCAGTGTGAAATGTAAACCTTCTTGGAATTTTTTAAACCGCAATACGTCATCCGTATTAGAAACAAGGAAGGAAACTGCTTACAATCGCACGCAATGCGCAACAATTCCTCGTTGTGTAACTAGGTTTATCGGTCAAAGCTTTTGTATAAACTAAATTGACATTTAATGTAATGTCTTTATACATAAAATTCTAACATTATTTCTTTGTCATTGAACTCCTCCTAAACCTCTGGACCGATCTTATTGAAATTTTTTGTATGTTTTGGAGTGGGTCTCCGGATGGTTTAGATTTACAACTGGACTTATGGGATTAAATAAAATACAGATAAAATAAATAAAGTAAAAAGGACTTTAATCTATTTGAATTTCGAATAATAGAAACCACAACAGGCGTACGTAATCACTGTCATTCTTTTTTAGTTTGGACTTAAATACTACACAAAGTAATAGTAGTTAATATAATTTGCTACAATGGCAGGTAAAGGATCGTGGTATCGAATTTTTTGAAGATTTTTATATTATACATAAAAATCTTTTGTTCATTTGATGTCAGTGAACTCCTTCTAAACTTTTGTTTCGTTGTTTCTCTATCTTTTTTTATTATTATTTTTAATTGCAGACAGGCAGACGGCCCACTTGATGGAAAGCGGTTACCATCGCCTATAGACATTTGAAACACCAAAGGTGCTACAAATGCGCTGCTGTTCTCTTAAGGGAGTCTGGAACCTGGTCACTAATTCCGGGACACAACTCAAGGTTGTTATAGCGACATACTTTAGACCAGGGGTGGTAGCCATCCAGTCGGGCAAATACCCTACCACAGGAAATTGTATTCTTTCTCCGTTCCTGCACAGATAGAAATCTGTGTAATTAGTCAAATACTTTTTACATTATTTTAAAGAATACTAATTAATAAATTACCCAAAAAATGTTTTTATGTCAATTATACGAAAATTATCGTAAAAACTATCCAATAGCCATTTGTGTAGTTTTTGTTTAAATATATTTGTGGACAAATATTTGAAGTCTTCGGGAAGTATGTTGAAGATCTTTGCGGATCTTTATTGCTGGTTTAAACGATGTTTAAAAGTAAAGAATAAAATTACTGTGCGACTTGTGTATTCCCTTGTTGGTTCAAGCTTTGACGTAAACCGGAATTAGGTTTGTCAACGTCAGTTTACTTTAAGGGTTTGGGACACAACTAGGTTATGGGACCAAATTACATTTGGTGCTACGTAAATATACCTAATATAGTTTTGTTTTGTTATACATGTTGCGTGTTTAGTCAATACTAATATTATATATAACGAAATATTTGTATTTTTGTATGATTTTAACGAGTAAACTCAAAAAGTACTGGACCGATTTCAAAAATTCTTTCACCATTAGATTGCTATATTATCCCAAATTGATATAGGCTATATTTATTACTAGAAAAAATTAGAGATCTCTACTAAAACGTCAATAATTTAACCCAAGGTGTAGAAAAAAATAGGGTTTGAGTAGGTTCCGGGATAGTTTAAATTTACAATTAGACCCAGTAGGTGACGCTGAAATCGGGTTCTAGACTTTTATTTTTTTCAGTGCAGGACAACATCTGCCAGAACCGCTGGTAAGGTTATAAAATAGTGTGAAGGTGTTTGTAAAATGGTTTTTCGTTCCATTTTAAAATAGTATAAATATTACAGAGGTGAATGTAACTGTCTGTTATGCTTTCATAGTAAAACCACGCTATCGACTTTGCTGAAATTTAGTATTTAGGTAGTCTCAATATTGATGATAGACATAGGATACTTTTTATCTTGAGAAATGAAATAGTTTTGGCGGAACGAATCGGAATTTTTCGGTGGTGAATTGTGCCTAGATAAAAAATTATTACAGTCATCTAGATCCTTGCTTTCAATATAATATGAAATCCACTTGACCTGGAAAATGGGATATATTCCAAGGGATAATTGAGTATAAATTTTCACAGCAGAAGACTTTTAGAAGGCTTGCGTAGGGCCATTGGAAGGCTACCAAGTAGAGGCATTGTCGTTAATATAATATAAATATAGCGTGACATCGACCGGCCCAAGTGATAGACCATGTATGCAGTATATAACTATATAAAAGTATATAAACACCAGTCAATGTAGAACATTATGGAAAATAGGAATAAAAAGCCTGGGCTATTGAGGTTAACTGCTAATGAAGTTGGGATCTGCAATTCTCTGTAGAAATGCTTGAAAAACATGGACAGCGTTTCGCTCATCATTCGCTCATGTAGTGAGTCTACATGAGTCCTCAAAATGCCGTAAAAAATCAGCAATATAATATGCAATTTCACCGAAGCTAGTTCCAACTTTATGCCTGTGCTACTTTCACCCCTGCATCTCAAGCTGAGTGTTTTGCATCTAGATGTCTTTTACGAAGCTGGCAAGCAAGTAGGCGTTTTCAAATCTTATTAACCGTTCGTTTGTCCTTACTATTAGTTTAAATTTGACATAATATCCGTACAAGAAATTTCAAATTTCGACCGATGGTAAGGCAAGTGACTGAATAGTAAGATATAGGAACTGGCCACTAATGTAAAGTACCGTCCCCTATAGACTTTTGCAACAGTAAGGAAGTCAACACATTACCAGACTTTAGTATGGGATAGAAGGGGATAGGGCAGAGAGACTAATCAGCAGGAATAGAATAGGGAGATGCGATAGGGAGAAGTGGGCCATTTGAACTTTCACACATCACCAAAACACGATTAGCTCGAGAACAGAACAGAACAGAATAGAATATTCTCTATTGCACACAATGTTACAAAATAAAGTTTATTTTTATTGTTTTATTTTAAAGGAGCTTTGAACCTTTTTGGTTATGTCAGGTTTGCCCTATCGTACCTTTTCTTAATTTATTATAACTTATATTAAACTAACATTAAATTAATACAAAATTTTATGTATATGTGACAATGTTTGTGATCAGTTCCCCGCAGACAAGGAGCTCATCACAAACTTGTATATTATTCTAGCTTGTTGAGAAGCAGGAGAGGCCAAAATGTAAAATATTGTACACAAGTCCAATCTCTCCAGATTTAACTACGCGCATAACTTAATTCTGGCTGCTTTGTTCCGAACACATTCCATGAGAATGTGGGTTACATAAATTTCACAAATAAAGTTAATAAAGTTATGTGTATGTATACATACAACCGCAATGAAAACTACAATTAGCCGTTTTATCGCTGGAAGACATTTCTTCCAGAGACAACCTCGAGAGTAACCATTTCATGATGTATTCTATGACAGCAATCAATAATTCCTATGATACTAAGTCGTGGTAGCGTAATAGCTAGCGCACGCGTCCTGAACTCAACGGGCGTGGGTTCGATCCTGGCCGGAACGCATGCACCACTTAGGCAGTTTTCTGACCTAATGTGCATATTGTTACAATTACCACGTGCGAACAACGGTGAAGGAAAACATCGTGATGTAACCTGCACATCGAGATAACCGATACCGAACCGTCAAACCTGCCAAGCCGCCTTGGACAAGCGTGGCTGGTATAATGTCCGTTCCCCTATAGTGGGAGGCTCGAGCCCAGCAGTGGGACAGTTATGGACTGTATTCCGTAATAAATGATTCCAGCATGGTTTTATGACGTCAAAAGGTCGGTAATGAAATATATAGTTTTCCAATCCCGGAGAATATAGTAGCTCCCTTGATATACAATAACAATTTTATTGCAGGAGTTCAGCAGACAGGCAGACGGCCCACTGGATGGAAAGCGGTTACCATCGCCAATGGACATTTGCAACACCGAAGGTACTACAAATGCGCTGCTGCTCTCTTAAGTGAGTCTGGAACCTGGTCACTAATGCCGGAACTCAACTCAAAGTTGTTATGGCGGCATGCTCTAGACCAGGGGTGGTAGCCATCCAGTCGGGCAAATGCCCTACCACCTGGCTGTGGGTTGTTTAGTCGCCTCTTACGACAGGCCGCCCGGCCGCAGGAAATTGTATTCTTTCTCCGTTCCTGCACGGATAGAGAATGATCTGAGAACAATGATCTGGATGGAACTTAACCGCTAGAGTTTTCTCTCTGCGCTATGACATGGGGTTCTTTAAGGGCATTATAAAATTGCTTAGAGGTTGGCAACGCGTTGACGACACCTTTGTTGTTGCTAACTCCCACACACGACCGTAACCGCTTTACATGCGGAGCCCTATTCTGTTATTACGATCTCGTCTAAATTGCCGGACACTATCGTCTTAATCGTAGATATGCCTGATTTCGGTATTCTGTTAATTCCAGTGGACACGTCTTCGCTTATAAATATTTATAAAGACTAGTGGTCGCCCGTGGTCGAAATTCGACCATAATCATTTGTTGTCAAAGACTTCTATAATCACAGATTTCGCCAAGGCTACACTGTTAATTTGACTTGAACAATAAACAAAAGAGTATATATGCGTGTGTGTGTAATGTTTTTTTTTATTGATTTAATGTATTTTTTATGCATAATTATAAAAATATTAGCATTCGTCGCTTCTTCTCTATATAAACTATAAGTGTGCGAAATATCATACTCCTCCGTCCGCGCAATTTTCGTAATAAGGAGTACAAAGTCTTTGCTTTACGTATCAATATATTTATATAGGTATAAAGACAACTTTATCTTTATCGAAAATTCGCGAAACAAAAGTTCAAAATTTTGGAAGCTTTTCAATATTCATTTCGGCTATTACTGCTAATGGTGATACTATTTTTTTCTACTATTATTTTGCCGCGATGATATCGAGACGATATTGTGGATTTAGTAGAATATGAATTTTCGATACTATCGCAATGGAATCGTACTTCGAATATCTTCGCAACGCTAAGATATTGCAATTGCAGAATGGAGCTCCAGGTGCGGCGTCTGTTCATTTGTCGGCGTCAGGGTATAATAAAAGAAGCCGTAACTTAAATCAAGGGCTATCGACTCCTTTCGGACTTCTGGGTAACCAGTACAATGAACCAGTTTGTTATTATTTACTACTCTTATCTCACGGTTTTTGCGCGCGACCTTATTTTCCTCCTTCCTTTTGCGGTTTAACCCTGCCACTGCGATCGGTGATGATTGAAATTAATTCGTCGCAAGCGTAATTTTTTCTTCTTAATAATCTTTGAAACTGAATAATGTCGAATTTGCTAATAATGATAAATATTAATTAGATAATATTGTGCAAGGAGTCCTAGTTAATAATAACTAGGATTTAGTGTAACACATTTGCTGATAAATACCGCTAAGAAGAAAGAAATAGAAATAGCTAAATCAATTGTTGTGTTTAAACAGTATATAAATGCAAATATATACAATATTTGTGGACAATACTAACCAATATAAGACAGTTTTTTACATTCCTCACAAAGGTATATACATATATGTATATATAGTGTTACGGATTATTTTATATTATACCTAGTCCAGCCATAAGTTCTGTTACAAATAAAAATGCATTTTTTTAAATGAAGTAATGTAATATTATTATAATTTATCATTTACATATTTATTAAAGTCTCAGCAAAAAATAAAAAAATATTCTATTCGATATGGCCACCTTTGGTTTTTATACAGGCCTTTAATTTGTTTGGCTACGAATCGATGGATTGACGCACTGTTTCCAAGGGAAATTTCGCCACTGCTTGCTCCAAGGAGTTTTTAAGAGACTCAACGTCGCCGTGTCGATTAGAGCTGGCCATGTCCTCTAAAACTGACCATAATTTGAAGTCTAAAAGGTTGAGGTTTAGACTAGACGAAGGCCAGTCTTCAGCTCTTATAAAGTCCGGAATGTTGGTTTCAAGCCAGGCTTGGGTAGTTCATGCCTTGCGATCAGGTGCAGAGTTCTGCTGGAAAGTCAACGGTATATTTAAAAAAAATGTATTGCTGAGAGGTTTCATAACATGTTCCAAGACTGTATCACACTGTAAGACTGTAACACTTTGGCCGAAGTTTTCACTCCTTTTTCCACAAAAATGTAGTTTTGTGACTCCTTGATAAGACACGCCCCACCACGCCATCACTGACGCAAGATGATGACCACGTTGTACCTTTCCGACCACGAGCAGCTTCTTTAGAACTGTGAGCGTACACTTTATCATTTTGCTTATTGTAGTGTTCTTCAATCGTGAAAATATTTTCATCGGTAAGGAGGATATTTCTGTGCTTTTTACCTGCGTATCGCGACAGAAGGCGTTTTGATCGATCCGCTCTCTTTAATTGTAAAGATTGATTTAGGGCATGTCCTGTATATCGACGATAAGCACCGAGCTTCAGGTCTTGTTTTATAAAACGCGACAGAGTCCTAGCGGGAATCTTCATTTCTTGCTATGAGATTTTTTGCTTCCTAATGGGGTTTCGATGAATTCTGGCTTTAACAGCATTAACAGCCTTTGGAGTTCTAAAAGCACGCGGCCGCCCCGATCTTTTCTGGTCTTCGACAGACGAAGTGTTGTTGTATCTGTTGATAGTACGATATACGAACATACGGCTGATACCAAGCTTTTGAAGTGTGTGGAATATGACCGACGGCTCCATACCCACTTTGTACAAGGCGATCACTGCAATTCTATTTTCTTTAACACCCCATTCCATATTGGAATTTGATAATGATCACGAAAAAATATCTGAAATGGCGCAAAATCGAAAGAAGTTTTTAAAATAATATACGTGTTCCAAATTCAAAATAATTAAAAAGTTGAAAAAAAGAAAAGTTTTTATGTAACAGTATTTATGGCCAGACTAGTTATATATTTAATAACGAATATATAATAAATAAAATTCGCTTCTAAAAAACATTATACTGGACTTGCTGTTACAGAAAATTTGCACAAGTGTCACATTGAAAACAAAAGTTATCACATTACATAAAAATTAAATTTTGAAAAAACACATTCTAAAAAGTTCCTACATATAGTTTAATATTTTTAGTAGGCCTTCAGGGCCAGATATTTAACTATACGAAATATCGAAAAATACTAAAAGGATTTTCGGGGCCTATTTTAATAAAAACTAAAGCAGTATTATTAAATTATTAAAAAACAACTGTCCTTGTAACGAATCGAATCCGCTGATTTTGAAAAAAAAAACCCATATATTATGACACAAATCTATAATATATAGCTTGTAAGAATCAATTTCAGTAAAGAAATGTCTTTGAATTAAGAATTGTGTTAGCTATTATGCATCAAAATTTCAAGGTATTATAAAATTCATTTTAAAGTGAGTTTAAATCGTTGGCCTAATAGTCCTACCTTATACAAGCTAGACGTCCTTCAAAGTCCACCCAGCAGCGAACGTGTTAATGCGTCATATAACGATGATTACATTAATAACGGGAATAATGCTCGGCTAATGAATCATTAATAAATTATTTCGTGTAATAAAATTGTTATTATTCTTTCTTATGATCCCTTTAATGTTTTATTCTGTGTAATCATGAAACGAAATTTAATGACTTATAGTGGCAAGAGTTGTATACAACTCGATTCCTACCACCTACCTTTCAAAGATTGTATATATCTTTAAATGAATGTTGCGTTTTAAAGATACAAAATGATAATTACAATATGATCTAAGAAACAAGACTAATGAGTAATTTAGACCAGATCTAAAAGATTAGATATAATCTATATAAGTATATATAAAATCAATTGCTGTTCGTTAGTCTCGCTAAAACTCGAGAACGGCTGGAATGATTTGGCTAATTTTGGTTTTGAATTATTTGTTGAAGTCCAGGGAAGGTTTAAAAGGTGAGTAAATATGAAAAAAAATGCTTGGAATATAGTAAAAACAACAATTCCGCTTTCCCTTAGAAAGTATTCCTACCTGTCAAACATGTGATGTTCGTCCTGTCGTTTAGAAATCAATTAAATTTAAAAGTCGTTCAGAAATCAAATTAAATTTAAAAGTGAAGTTTCTTTTTCATTTTTTTGGTTTTGAATGTCAAACGTTTGATGTTCGTCAAATCAACGTTTTTTATTTATTGTTTCTGAGGCGGTACGAAGTTTGCCGGGTTAACTAGTTTTATAATAATTTATGCAAAAGTGGATGGATGCAGAAGTCGTGGAAGGCCCCGACACACCTTCCATGATCAAATTGATCGTGTACTAGCAGGAGGTGATGTCAGGAGCCAAGAACAGACGAGCGTGCATGACAAGAGTTATGAATGTTAAAGAAGCAAGTGATGTATGTAAGAATAAGATAATAAAATTAGGTTGCCAACAATTGTTATAGAGATATAGTTATTCTTAAGGGCTGTAATACAGTTTTAGCATTGAACTTGCCAATGTCTTCTTGTATTGAAAAGCTAGATAGAAAAAATACGGAAAAAATCTTCTTGCGTCTTGCTATATTTAATGCAACACCGTTTGCGTATGACGTGTCTGTGTGTACAAATGTCATAGATCATCCCATGTTACACGTTTGAGTTTTACGGTTGGCACTTTGGACGGTGAAATATGGGTGCTATCTCTAACGGTACTTATCTGGAAGCTTTACCGCGATTAAAGGTTTAGAGCCCAGCCTCGATCTCTACTAAGCCTTTATGTAATGAATCTCCTTTAACAGCTGGAATAAATTCTCAATTTAATAGTGTTAGGAAGCGATTCGTTTACATTCGATTCGATTTCGATGATTCGATCAAATTGAAGATATTTTGAAGTAAGGTCAGCTTAAAAGCACCTCAAATACACATGTATGTATGAAGAGATTAATCAAAGAGATGAAGCAAAAAACTGTTTGTCAGGTTCATAGTAAGAGGAGATCAGTGAAAATCAGCGTGACAATATGTATGTATGTAAAAACTACTCAATGGACCTTATTCAGCTTTGATTTTGTTCTTAAGTTTCTACTTCATGTTATTTATTTCTATTTAGGTTATGGCTTGGCAGACCTTTAAGCCAGATTTGAGACTACAAAATAGTTTTTTGATTTTCTTAAACCTATGATTAATTCAGCTGCACTGTAGGCTATAACTGACGCCATCCAACGGAGTTTTTGTGACAACTCGAAAGGTCACATTCGAGTATATAATTCATATTTCTCACAAAAACAGATAATTACCACTCAAAAACTATCAGTATCATACAACAACTGTTAATTTTAGAGTAATATTACACATTTTTAGAAAATAAAATTGCACAGCACAACATCTCTTTTCAATCCCCGCCACAAACGGCTGAGGTGAACAAAATAGGTACACAGAGCCCCGAGGTCTCAGAGTGAAGCCGGTTAAAGGAAGCTGATTTTGAATAAGGAAGCTGATTGCGCCGCAGTGCGTTACGAGAAAGTAGTTTTCTATGTTTCTTATTATATGAGTTCACTAGACAGGCAGACGGTTCACTTGATGGAAAGCGGTTACCATCGTCTATGGACATTTGTAACACCAGATGTGCTACAAATGCGCTGCAGCTCTCTTCGGAATACAAATCAAGGTTGTTGTGGCGGCATACTCTAGATCAGGGGTGGTAGCCATCCAGTCGGGCAAATACCGTACCACCTGGCGAAGTAGTATTAATTATTCGAGTTACTGTTGAGATGGAATATTTGTAAAAATACTTCACTTCACATGACGCGTTTAATCACGTAGGCACCGTCTATACCTTTATTGGTCTGAGGTTATTAGCTTGAAAATATTTATAGTGTCTCATAGCCATTTTGGTAAACTATCTTTAATCTTATATTATAATCGTCATTATTAATTATTAAAATCCCCTAATATATTTTTTTAATAAAACATGTACTTTGGTTGTACCCCAATGCGCAGAAAATTTATACAACATTATTAAATTTGATTTAAAAAAAATATTTTTATGTTATTTTATGTGGAACCATCACGTTTGCCAAATGTTTGTGCAATAAAACCCGTTTGGTTGTATCGCTGGATACGGTACGTGACCTGACTGCTCACAGTGGATTAGTACTAATAAAAATGGCAATACGGATTCCTAATTCAGAACTACGGAATAGCACTCGATAAATAAATTTAAAAAAAAGGCACCATTAAACCAAAATTAGACGGGTCTATTTCTGTCTTGTATAGAAATGAGATATAATAATAATAATCTTTATTTTCTAGGATGTAGTACAAAAGCTGTTACAATGATAAGTTGATGATACATTGTACAATTTTCATGGTGTGCAAAAAAAAAATGTAAATTGATTTATTATTTATTATGTACATTATTTGAAAATCCGTCTTCTTTAAAATACCTATATCTCTATTTGTATTTATTTGTATCTATATTTTTGCAATCGCTTATCCAAATTATTTATTAATATTTAATTATTTTTAATATTATTATTCCTTTAGATGTATATATTACCTATAATTTATTTTTAAATATTGTTACGAGTTGCAGGACTCGAATTAAAATGCCGTTGGAATTATTATAGAGTTTATTAGAACTATACAAACACGTATAACACAGGTACAAATATAACCGAACGCAACAAGTCCAAACGTAATGCAGAAGATCGTAATTCAATAACACGCGCAAAGTCCGTCACTAAATAGATTACCAAATGTACACAAGTCTTGCTTCGCTCGTGGTTATCGCTCGACTGCTTCGTCCCTCAACCGAGGCATTGCTTTATACTGCACAGATGCAATATGTCTGCCCGGCCGCGTGGACCGAATTTCCTAGAATTAGTTTGTTCTTTTAAATCCGACACACCTCGCTAATGACTGCCATAAAAGATTACAATATACAATGGGCTGTTTTCTAATCACCTATTTTAAACACAAAGTAAACAAAAGTAGTCCAAATGCCGAAAGGTAATAAAATGTGTTTCTACAGGTATGCAGGTGTGAATTTGCCTTTGTCGGCGTCTAGGTCGTAACAATATAAATTATAAAAAAAAATCATAAGTGAATTTTTAACCGCCTTTTCGTTTTGGTTTTTTTTTTGTAAAAATGTCTCATGTTTAGAAGTAAATTATATTTTAATGTTAGTTTTAGTTTCAATTATATAAAAATATATTTAATTTTGTGAATATTGTATCTATCTATGTGATATTTATTTCACTAAAAGGTATAAATTAATTAAGGTGTATTTAACTTTAGTTTGATCAACTATTTTGTATTTTGTTTGTGCCTTTAAGTTCTATTTATTGAAAAGATAACCTAAACATTAAAATAATAAAAAAAAATGTAGAATCCAAATATATTTGTGTTTACATAATATAAACTCTATCCGTGTGCAAGAAGACGGGGTCTTTTGGGCCGAAGAAATGTAACGAGGTATGTATTTTATATTATAAAATGGAAAACATCATGTGGTAGGATATTTGCCCGTCTGGATGGCTACCACCCCTGGTCTAAAATATGCCGCCATAACAACCTTGAGTTGTGTTCATTCATTAGTGGCCAGGTTCCAGTCTGTCTCTAGAGAGCGGTAGCATATTGTTAGCACCTTTGGTGGTACCAAATGTTCATGGGCGATGGTTACCTCTCTCCATCAGGTCGTCTACCTGACTGCTGAACACAATCCATAAAGAAATGACCCACTAAATTGCTTGGTTACATGATGTGCAAAGTTAAATCTCCTAATTGCACTGCATGCGGAATTAGATAAGATTTCCATCACATTTTGGTTGAATTTGGACACGTTGAGCCTCAAAGACGTGACTAATTTGGGGTTAGAACATGTAATTTAAGATTCTTTAACAATATTCTGGCCTCACCGTTGTCCGATGAGGCCAAAATGCAGTTTAAAGGATTAGGATTAAGACTTAGACATTAATTGATGTTACCTTTCATTTTTGTGAGTAATAACGGAGGTGATACTTACACCTCGAAAAAACCCCCTCAAATAAATGAAGATTAAAAAAAAATTGCATATTTAATTTCTGATATCGCCGTTAGTATCTAATATCTGTTACATAGAAGCTCTCAAATTCGCGGAAGCTCGCTACCTACTCCCAGCGATCAATACACTGTGACGCCTTGTCAAGTTGTCAGTCATATCACGTAGAATGTTACCCTCGGTTACGTGAGCTAGCTATGGAGACAAATTATATGTTTATGATTTAGTAGACATAATTATAATGAGTTCAAACTCAAAAGTTTTTATTGAAACTAAGTTCTGTTGAAGAGTGGTTTAATGTAACAGATAAGTCTGAGGAGAAGAAGCGATAAGACATTCCTCAGCAACACGACCGTCTACTGAGACTCAGAGGTTCCGGATTCAAATCCTGGTAGAGTGAATCATTATTATGATTTCAGCTCTTAGGTCCGGCTCGATGACTGTGGTATCACCCTCTTACAGAATATCGGCGTGAAACAGTTAAAGTTTTGAGCTAATCTTGTTTCGAGCAATTAGTGAGAGTTACGATAGCCTACTTGTCCTTCCCCGATCAGACAGGAATAATGGGATATTGCCGCCTGCAAGGGCCAGCGGAGGGTCTAGGCCACATACCCGTGGCCTTGGCATTAAGGGCAAAGGACGGAATACCAAGGGGTTTTAGTGGGTGTCCCTTTAGTTCTGGCTAGAGGTGCTAGCGCCACCCCGACCTGGCGAATCCCACACACTTCAATCGGGTTTCACCCCTTTAAAAAAAAAGGAAGTATGAGATACCATACCATACATGATATATTTAATGACATGACATGAGATAGAATATCATATCCCATTCTTCCTGTCTGATCCTCCAACTCCATCCTCTTTATCCCATTTTCGTATCTCAGCCCTCCTAACCCTTCCTAGAGGAAGACCTCGTACCTGGTCTTTCCTCTACCTCGTACGTGGTCCTGGTCCTTCCTCTACCTGGTGTTACAAACGTCTACAGGCGACGGTAATCATTTTTGAATTGCAGACTTTAATTAGCGAAATTGATTAAATAATCTTGGTCACAATAAAACAAACTTTATTAATAAAGAAATTTTTATTTCGACGCTTCAGCTATTTTTCGGTAGCCATGATCACGGAAGGCTAAGGTGTCAATGAGTAATGTTAAAGTTTTTATTTAGCTTCCCACTAACTTGATCATTTTATTTTAATTATTTAATTTAGTTTTTATTTATCGCCATTATTTTCTCTGTGGGAGCTTAATCTATTATTTAATTTAATACTAGGATATGCCCACGACTTTGTTCACGCTTAAGTAGAAATTCCCTCTGGATTCCCGGGATGAAAAATATCACACATGTAATGACATAGCATTTGCTATCGATCAGTGAAAAAAATCAGATTGGTATTCGATTTTTTTTAAATCTGGCCATTTTGAATCGATACCAGAAAATTTCCCGCGGGATTGCGAGGATAAAAAGTAGATTTGAAGTCTAAGGAATTTGCTGTCGATCAGCGAAAACGGCATCAAAATCGGCTCAGTAGTTTTTACGTGAATCCCGAACAAACAGACAAGAAATCTAAAAGAATGCATGCTCCAGGGTTTATATTGTGTATTTCAGTTGTTTTTTGAAATAGCTTCTATGTACAGAAATGGCATTTTTAGAATTTTATAATACTGTAGACTATCTAACATTATTAGAGAGAGCTAGGCATGTTATTGAAGAGTTTCTTGCGTTTTTTCTGATAAAGCTAAAATATGCTGTTAAGCGCTGTAAAATTATATTAGGCTCCCATAGAGTGAATAATAACCATAAACAAAAATTAAATAATTAATATGAACAATTTGGCGGTAGGCTAAATAAAAACTTTAACATTACTCTTTGACATTTGACAGCTTTGTCTTTCGTGATCATGGCTGAAGCGTCGGGATAAAAATCAAAGTAAATACTTTGCTTATGGCGTAGATTCATTATGTGTACTAGTCGCGAAGATGTGACTTATTAAAATTTAATAAAAGGTGCGCATTATTTGCACGTAGCATGTTTATGATGTCCATCAAAATATAACAAAAAATTACCTTTAGACATAAAGACGTGCCGCGAATTTGAGACATATAAATATAAACTATTTACATAGCTAACGGACACGACTTTTATTCGATACAGGAATTCTTGGACAGTAATAATAAATGACTAAAATATTAGATAAAGATAAATTAACACACTAGCATCAAAATATTTAGGTATAACAATAAACACATGCGTATCAATATTATAATTTTTTGACATTATCTTTTTTTTCCGTTTTTGTAATCTATGTTAAGTATATTTTATTTAAATTAGGTTTAATCAGTATAAAGGTGGTCTGGAAGATATCGCCAGCGCGATAAGACCTGCTATTGTGCATGTATGTGTAACTTATGTATGCAATAAAGAACATTCATTAATTCAGATTTAAGAATATGCTATAGGAAGAATCAAAATAATATTAGATATATATATATGCGTCGAATGTTAGTGTCTATGTGTGACGGTGGCCACCACTCTTCTATGCATTAGCCGCTCCTGGCGAGATTACGCAACGGACCGTCGCAATGTCGCGTACAATTGCTTTATTGGCTGATATTGCTGTCATGGGAATAGAAACCATACGGCCGTCTATCCGTCAAGACATTTCATAAGCCAGCTTTCTAAATCTTACTATATGTTCATTTGGATTACTGGTTTACATTTGACATCACCATAAAAGTAATGTTAATTTACTACCAGTGCTAAGTTTTAAGACTGGAATAGTGATCTAGAAATCTGATAGAAATTGCGTAATCTATTATATTCTTGTTGGTACTGACTCCAAGGCTTTTGAAATTGATTTTGCCAATGTCAGAGTAAAAGCGACAAGTGATAATAAATTAAATTATAGGTAGCAAATAAAAAATTATATGAAGGATCCCGAGAGGTATAAACTTTTTTTTTATTACGAACCTGGCAAGCAAGGTTAAGCGTCGCCTATAAATGTTTGCTACACCAGAAACGAAGCCAACGCGTTGCCATACTTTAAGATGGTACAAGAGGGATGGCATAGAGTAGATATGGGAGAGAAAACTGGGACATCCGAATTCTCATTCACCACAGGAAACACGATTAGGCTAAGTATCGCACCTATCGTCCTGGCCTAGAGAGCTGTAGTCAGAATAATTATTCTAGCATGGTTCTACCATGTCAATGTTAGACTACCGACACCTGGGATAGCCAACCTTTATGTATAAATGTGACATTTTTCTTAAAGAAATGTTTAACGAAGTCATAGACGTGCGGTCAAATAATTTTGACTTTGTGATTATTGGGAAAGTAATAGTATTAAATACTATGTATAATGTACTACTAAATGAAATGTATAATATGCCCAAAGTATTGGGTTATGTGCCATTGGTTCACCATCCCTGACTTTTACTATAGACAACGTAATATAGCAACCATGACGCAGGTGGGTTTCATAGGGCAAAATATATCTATAATATAAAATTATAAACATGTCGTGTCTGTACATTGAAGCTATTTAAAAAAATAATATCTGGAAGAGACTACATAAACGATGGAGAACGCAAGCGAACACTGTTTGTCGGTTTGTTTGGGATTCACGAAAAAACTACTCGGCCGATTTTGATGCTGTTTTCACTGATCGAGAGTAAATTCTTAGACTTCAAATCTGCGTCACTTTTTATCCTGAGAATCATGCGGATTTTTTTCTGGGAATGATTTACGAATTATTTCAATCTGGCCATCAGATTGAAAAAAAACGTATTTCAGTGTGATTTTTTCACTATTCGATAGCAAATTTTATGTAATAAAATGTGTGACAATTTTTATCCCGGTAATCTCGCGGGAATTTTCCCGGCAGTGGTGTGTAGTTGTTCGGGTGCGTAAAAATTAGCTTACTCCGACATAGTTTTCACTAAAACAATAGCTTACTTCAAGTCGAGCGTGGAGGAAGTCGCGGGCAAGTCCTAGTACTTAAATATAATATCAATGCAGAACTTTCACTTGGAAATTGTTTTAAATAACAAATGGAACAATATACTCTCCAAAAACCCGCCTATATTCTGATTACTTTTTCCCTTGTACTTTATAATGAATAAACAAAATGAAATAAGTTTTACTTTTCAGACAAAGAGGTATATAAAGTTTCAGACTTCGAAACTGTTTGCTTCAAACTCCGAAATGGAATAAGTAACTTTAGTAAAACAATACTATACATATATGTACAGGCAATTTATAGACCTATTATTATTGATCACTATCAAGGCCATGTGGTGTACGAGTAATAAGATTTAGACAGTAATAAATAAGTATTTAAAGATTATGGACGTGTTTTCATATTCGCTGCGGCGTCGATCCTTTATAGCGAACGAGATTTCGTTCCCGCTGCCATGGTGATGACGTATTTGTAAGTGGATTGCAAAGGCGGTTTTAGTTATATTCGTCTATCCCACGGAAACGACGTCCTTTTCCGGGATGAAAAGTATCCTAAGTTTTTTTATTTTTTTATTGCAGGAGGTTAGCAGACAGGCACACGGCCCACTTGATGGAAAGCGGTTACCATCGCTTATGGACATTTGCAACACCAAAGATGCTACAAATGCGCTGCTGCTATCTTAAGGGACACTGGAACTTGGTCACTAATGCCGGAACACAACTCAATGTTGTTATGGCGACATACTTTAGACCAAGGGTGGTAGCCATCCAGTCGGGCAAATGCCCTACCACCTGGCTGTGGGTTCTTCTGTCGCCTCTTACGACAGGCCGCCCGGCCGCAGGAAATTGTATTCTGTCTCCGTTCCTGCACGGATAAAACTAAGTGTTGACCCGGAATATATAGTACCATTTTTAACAATTAAACTCATTTATTTTTTAACGTTGACAACGCCTCATTTTATGCCCTAACTGAAAGACAAAAATTAATCGTCTATTTTCGGCATTAACAATGTTTAACCAAAGGAATTAAGATCAAGAAATCCCACTAATGCTGGGGCTTCATCCGCGTTCGTATTGAAGATTTAGGTTGTGACCGAATGCATTTTATTTAAAATGTTAAAAACGTGTGTGTGTGTGTGTGTGCAGTTCACACGCAGTAGAAGTGAAACAAAGTGTGACGAGGGCTGGGAAGGATTCTAAATTTCATGACGTCACATCTCATATATTATATTGTTATAATATATTTAAGATTTAAAACACGAAATTTGAAGTATTAACGAAAAACTACGAAACATTTCCAACTCTATCTGTATGATCATAGTGTTTAAATGGTTAAATATAATGTATTCTATCTCATTCTCTCGTTCTATAGATTTGAGTGTTTTTCTCTTTTTAGTGTCGCTTTTTAGTTCCATCGAGTTTGAAATCACAACGCTTCTAAAGAAGTTTCACTTCAATAACGCTGTTAAAGTATGGCTGTGCTATACACATATATATCTATATATTAATAAGTGAAGCAAAAATGTTGTACCTCTTTTTATGAAAATTGCGCGGACGGAGGAGTATGAAATTTCGCACACTTATAGTTTAAACAGAAGAAGGGACGAATGCTAATATTTTTTTAAAACTGCACAAAATAAAACATTAAATCAATAAAAAATCATTACACACACTACTATGTATTTGATAGACACACGCATATATGCTCTGTAGCCTTGGCGAAATCTGTGATTATAGAAATACTTCTAGTCTATACAGTCTTCGACATCTATTATTACGGTCGAATGTCAACCGCGGGCGACAACTAGTATTAGTATTACATTAATATATATATATATATATATATATATATATATATATATATATATATATATATATATATATATATATATATATATATATATATATATATATATATATATATATATATATTACATAAGCAATATTGCATCTCTACTAACGCATTAAATATTTAACAATCATTGCTGTCCAAATTGAAAGATACATTACTAATGTTACTAATGTTAAGACAACATTGGTAATAGTGAAAACAGAGAATCAAGAAATCCGACTATTGGTCGATTCCTGTATCTTGATAGCTTATGTCAATAACCAATAACATGGGAGAAGAATAGTATCCCTTTTCCATGCCGACAGTAAGGCTAATTGAATAGTCGGTAAGGCATAGGAACCGACCGTGAGTGTAGTCCTGTTACCGATGGGTGTAAGAATGTTTGCCCAATTCTCATCCCGTATGTCGCCAACTGGACAATACACGATCGATGGCAGACGGTGAATATTATAACGACTAAAGTAGCCAACTGCGGCAAGGACGGACTTGGATCCGAACAATGGATTACAATTTATTGTTTATCAAAACAAAGGCGTCGAATTTAGATTTATGTGTTTCTACATCTATTTTATATGCGTTTAATTGCTTGCGTCCGCCTTAATGTTTATAACCACACAAACCACAATGAAAACAAGGTTGCCACTCGTTTTAGCAATTTCTTCTCCTACGTCCTATACAGCAGCGTAAATAGTAAGTGTGATCTAAAAGGTATCAATGTTACTGGTGCAAAAGCAAAAAAATGCACTGTAGCTTCTTATATTAAAATACGAGGAAAGTGATGCTTTATTAAAACGCGTTACACAACACACGCAGGCACGCTCGCGCGCACTCACGCACGCACACACACATACACACGCACGCACGCGCGATCGCACGCACGCACTCGCACGTAAATACGCCAAAAACTTTTATTTGTAATGTTATACATATTTACTAGCGGGCCCGACAGACTTTTTCCTACTCTGAAACAATGAAAATCTAGAATCCGATTCCAGCGCTATCTACCGGATCCAACTTTGAATCTAAACCATCCTGGGAAGTGCCTGGGACCGACTTAAATACACACCAAACATTTCAGAAAAATCCTGGAACCCGATTACGGCGCCACCTACTGGTTCCAATTGTAAATCTAAACCCTCTTGGAACCTACTCAAAAACAAAACTTCATCAAAATCGTTTCACGAGTTTACGAGGAGTTCCAGTGACATACACATAAACAGAAGAGTTTTATATATAAAGAACAAAACGTCTACCAGAATTTATCAAAACGACTCATTGACTCTTCAGGTGATCAGAAGGTTGGTGCTTACCTCGGGCAACGGATCAGTAAGGCGATCCAGCGAGGAAACGTAGCCAGCCTTCTGGGCACCTTACCCATAGAAGACGGTGATCTAGGTTCGGTATCCTACTTAGAGTCTTGAGAGACTATGGGTAGAATACAATACAAATAAGTTAAGTTCTCTTTTATTGTATTCGATTATATGTCATTTTATAATTGTTTTGTGAATAAAAATTAATTATGTCAAGATAACATGAACACATTGTTTAAAGATTTGACACGCAAAGCTCACGTTATAGTAATCACCAAGGGATAAACGTAAATGGGTCGCAAAATTCTCAAAAAAATACGGGCAAGATACTTTGCATGTTTGCTTCAGCAAATGACTGTTATTTCGAAGGAAATGGACTTTGACGCGGGGTAGTTTAGAGACGGTCCGTACCAATTTATTCGCAATGTTGGTAACTTGAGAGATAAATTATGCTAAACGCTTCTGCGCTGTACCGCTTTTTTTTAGAGGTTTTGTAAATAATTTATGCTGGGGGGAGGGGGGGAGGGGTTGATGGATCTTTCATCCAATTATGAATTGTAGGAGGAATGTCTACAATCAATGGCTGATATTTGATTGATTAATTGATTTGATGATATTAATATGATTATGATTAAGGTAGAAGTAGAAAGGTAGATGTGGAAAGAATGCATGATCAAAGAATGACTAAACAGATATACAATGCAAAAGTAGATGGATGCAGAAGTCGTGGAAGGCCACGACACACCTTCCATGATCAAATTGATCGTGTACTAGCAGAAGGTGATGTCAGGAGCCTTAAGAACAGACGAGCGTACATGACAAGAGTTATGAATGTCAAAGAAGCAAGTGAGGTGTGTAAGAATAAGCCTGAATGGCGCTCTGTTGTTCGTGCCTACCCCGCAAGGGAACTGGCGTGAAGTTATGTATGTATGTATGATTAAGGTACCTTATTCATAATCATATTAGTTAAACGAGGTTATAGATGCTGTACAGGTTATACATTTACACATGCTTGTAGTGGTGGATGCTGGCAGTACTGTATCCATTCAGGAACAGACAAAGAATACAATATCCTGCGGCCCGGCGACCTGTCGTAAAAGCTGACAAAACAACCTATAACCTGTGGTAGGGTATTTGCCCACCTGGATGGCTACCACCCCAGTATGTCGCCACAACAACCTTGAGTTGTGCTCCGGCATCAGTGGCCAGGTTCCAGTCCTCCTTTAGACAGCAGCAGCACATTATTAGCACCTTTGGTGTTGGTAATCTCCATAGGCACTGGTAATCGCTTTCCATCAGGTGGGCCATTTGCCCGTCTGCTGAACTCATGTAATAAAAAAAAATTGTTGCTAGAGTGCTGGTGCTTGGTGAAGAAACATACTTTGTTGTTTTCAGGGATTTATTTTTCAGGTAGTAAGTACTTGGATGATGATCTCTGGAGTAGCCGGGTTCAATTTAGTGGTAGTTGAAATCGTATGTAACGACTATTAGCAACTCATTGAAACTCAATAGCAACTTGATAGCAACTCAATATTTTTGAGTGTTATATTAAAGTAGGCTCAAGTAGGCCGCAGCGTCAGCAAAACGTTCCTAATAGCATTCTGAATGTGAATGATAATAATCAGCAGACAAACACACATTAATATATATCCTCAAGTTGAGCTTTCGCGAATATAATTCATTTTACACAAGAGTAAATAGTAATAACAAAATAAGAGTTCAATATAAGGGTAACAGGTTGAAGAAGTTTCAAACACAAAATTTAGGTATTAGAATTGATGGACAGTTAAATTGGAAAGCGCATATTGAACAACTATGTAAAAAAAAAACAAGCAGTTCGGCGTATGCTTTGTATAGGCTAGCTTGAGAAGACAACACGGAAGTTATACTTACTGCTTACCATGGGTTTGTGTCATCAGTGCTCCGCTACGGCATAATTTTTTGAGGAAACTCCACGAATAAAGACATTGCTTTTAAGGCGCAAAAGAGATCAGGGCCATGTTTAATTTAAGAACTACAGATAGCTGTTTGCCATATTTTAAAAAACGTAAAATATTGACTTTACCCTGTCTGTATATTCTTGAGGTGGCACTGTTTGTAAAAGCGAATCAGCATTTGTTTAGTAAGTTTTTCGACATGGCAAGTGGCAATAGACGCGACAATAACAAGCTTTGTATGCCTGCCCGTAGAACCGCCTTAATAGGGAAAACTGTATTCTGCATGGCGCCAATGATATTTAATAAAGTACCCAGATCTATTACGGATGATAACATAGATTTGTTTAAAAAGAGGCTACATAAGATATTTTTCGAAAAATTCTATTACGATGTTAAAATTTGTCTTGATGACTAATTCTAAATCAAATTCGACAGTACATCTATACTAATATTATAAAGCTGAAGAGTTTGATTGTTTGTTTGTTTAAACGCGCTAATCTCAGGAACCGCTGGTCCGATTTGAAAAATTCTCTCAGTATTGAATAGTACATTTATCGAGGAAGGCTATATTATATTTTCAAAAAAATTAGGTATCCTTACTAAAAGTCCAATAATGTAACCCAAGGTGTAAAAAAATGACCCGAAAAAATCCTTACACGGCGTGCGCTGCGAAAACTGTTGGTTATAGAACAAAACAATGTACTATCACTTTGCAGAACATATAATTGTCTACAAAAAATATCGCGTAACCATATGTCGAACTACTGTAGTTATCTCACAACAAGTGTTTTCTTTTATTTTTTTATATAATTAAAATGCCGTCGCTTCAAAAACTCTTTCTTTTGTGCTTTGGTATAAATCCTTATCAAAATAAATTACTCCTATATATCATCAACCTAACACCAATAGGAGCGGATCATCAATGAAGAATGTTTCAAAATCAGAGCGTTTTGAAAGCAAATTCCACGCGGACGACGTCGCGGGCACAGCTAGTAATATATACTTTAACAAACTTTATTATCCTATATCAAATTAACATTTTTTACATTGTGTTCTTATATGGAATAACTCTGCACTTGACATATTAACATATCTATAATTACTGTATAATTCTACAAAAAATAAAATAGTGGATAGTGGATTACAGTCTGTTTTTGTTAACTAGTTGATTTTCAATTTTTAATTACATATGGTATGCTTGGAAAGGGAAAAACATGTGAAACATGCAATAAGATATTGTCATCTAATGTTTTCACTAACCATGTTTTTTAAGCAAATAAGTGACTTGATTTGATTTGATTCGCATACAGTGTTATAACTAATGTACAACGAATGACTCTGGGATTATGATCACAGATACCAAGCAAGACCGTTGTAAAAAATGAAAAGTTCGTTTTACGATGAATTGACGGATTCAGTCCATGCAGGAACGAAGAAAGAATTGTAATTCCTGTGGAGGAGTGGCTTATGGTACTTTTTAAATTTAACGTGTTTAAATATAGCTCTATAACCTGCTGTATTACATATTTCGCTTTATTACATATTATATCACATCTATGGGCCGGGGCAACCGCTTATCAGACTGACCCCTTCGACTCCATCCAACTTCACGCCATTCGTATCATTGACAATCCCATACTAACATGCGGTCTAGATTAGCTTAGCCTTCGGAGAGACTGCTCTTCTCTGCGTATTTTACCGCCTGTACAGCGGGAAGTGTTCTGAGGAATGATTTGATCTGGTGCCAACGCTTCATTTTTACAACGGCATCACTCGCCAGCGATTGGATGTTCACCCCCATTTCCTTGAGATCCCACGCTCAGCTACGCAACGGTTCTTTAGAACATTTATTCCGCGTGCAACAATGATCTTGAGGGAACTTCCCACCGCGGTATTTCCTTTGCGCTAAGACATGGGTTTTTTTTAAAAGGGCGTTATAAAATCAGAGGTCGGCAATGCGTTAGCAACACTTCTGGTGTTGCAAACGTCCATAGGCGATGGTAACCACTTTCTATTAGTTGGATCGTCTGCCCGTTTGCCTGCTTCAGACAATAATAAGAAAAACATTACAGTAGCATATCTACATGTGTATTAAAGGAATTTTAAGTGATAAAGTATCTAATAATTAAATTAATTTTTTGCAGATAGTTAAGATAAAGAAATGAAGAATACGAACGAAACCCGATACGAACCCACCGGAAGGAGCAACTAAAATTGCCATGACATCCGAAGAAGCTATAAATGTTGTTAATAAAAAATCAGAAACAAAAAAGACAGATGATTGCGCAAACTTTGATGAAGGAATACCAGAAAAGAAAAAAGACAAAATAGATGACCAAAGAGTGAAAAGATCACACGAACTAATGCGGCTAGTATATGAACTACCCGATGATATAAAGAAAGAGGTTGTAGAAAACAATAATATGCTTAAAGAAAATCCTCCTATTACGATCGTTGAGATCACGGAGCAGAATGGTTGTGAAGCTGGACAGTGTGATAATGAAGTTTACTTTAAAATAGATGACAGCACGGAAGAATTAGGTAATAAAGTCGTATACGACGTTCTAGCTACGAATGAATTAATAATGAAATGTACAGATGAATATAAAGAAGTCATAGACAGAGCCTCACCTGAGGTATCAGATGACGATTTGTATGAACTAAAAAAGATTTTAGAATCCAAACCGAAGGTTTTGGAAAGGTATTTGAGAGAATGTGCAAGTTCTGATGAACTGAATAGGATACATACACTGACGTCGAGTGGGCCGCTGTCACCACGACCCCATCATGAAGCTAGAAGTACTTCCGTTACATCAGATTTATTCCAATTGTGGCTGTCATCTTCACCGGTTAAGGTAAGTCATTTTGACTGTTCTATAATTAAGACATTTCTGAAGAACGCGTGCATTTTGAATGAATTTCTTCCGTCTACCCAATTTACGAATATTATGTTATCCGATCACTGTTGCATTGCATCGATGCTTTATATGATTTCTTCTATGGATTCATAATATACCCAATCATTTGTAAAGGGACTAAAAGAGAGTTCATTCGCCTCGTCGTCTTTACAACGACGTTATTAGAATCCTAGTATATAGTGTATAGAGTTGATAATGGCGCGGCAAAAGATAACCTAATGTATATTGTCGAATTGTGTGTCCGGACTCTTGAACTTGGTATCGAATTAATATATGACCTGCGACAAATAACGGTCACTGTTGGTTAAAAGTAGACTGTTTTTTTATATAAACTCAGATTGAAAAATTAAGAGGTAGAAGATTAAGGTCGTATGGAAATATTATGAAGACGGATGCACCTCATGGGACATAAAGGAATGTTAAATTGGAAGTTTTTTTTTCTCATTATCAACAACAACAACGCTATTAAGTTTAAGGTTTTTTTTAAATTCCTAATTTAACCTCTTTCATAGTTTAAGAAAGAAAAAACTATGGATCTAGAATATTTTTACTGATCCAGTATAATAATTTGGAATAATCTGTTTAATTTATCTTTATCTATTTATTTTTTATAAGGTAGATGGTTACAAGAATAAAGGTAAACCAAAAAAGACATGAATGGATTGTGAGCAGGATGATATAATGTTTTTTTTTTAATAATCGGCAGACAAACACACACATTGTATATCCCCAAATTAAGCAAGTTACGCTTGGGTTATGGGTACAACGGACTACTCTGAGGCCGATCCCAGACGCCCAGACCATAGTAAATAACGGAGAAAATACGTTTCCGAAATTTACTATACCAGGAATCGAACCCGGGGCCTCTGCATTGCAGTGAGGTAGGCCGGCAAAGGTTTAGCCCGCTCAACCACAGAGGACATCAAGATTTGTGCTGTGACAGACAGGACGTATGCTAGAATATACCTAGATGTACAGAAAGAAAAGGCATATTAATCCGACCACAAAAGAGCAGTCAAAGGTGAAAGACAACAGATTGTGAATCTCGAAGTAACCAATCTAAGTTCGTGAAGTTATTATTTGTGTTTTAGTTGCGAAGCTGGTAGACAGGCAGACAGCCCAGCTTGTGGAACGTAGTTACCGTCGGTTATTGGCATTTGTAAGACTAGGGGCGAAGCCAACGCATTACCAGCCTTTAGAATAGAATAAAGAAGATGAGAAAAAGGGATCAGTAAAGAGGATTTAGGGACGTCCCTAATGGTTAGAAGAGCGAGATGGAACGCTCCTCCGTCTCAAAAGAAGATCTTCCAGCGAGGCTATTGTTATGCCCCGCAGGCCTAGGCCCATCTACTATCGTTGGAAATTTGTATATATTGTTCGTACGTTTCGGAAATTGTTTACGACCTCAATTATTGTATAGCGCCATCTATTGGCTTGTAAGTGTTCCACTACAAGGAATAGGATAGAAGGGATGGCATATGTGATTGGAATAAGGGAATGGGTTTTGGGAAAGGAGAAATGGGTCAACTGAAGTCTCATCGCACGAGGTTAGTACGCTCCCCGGGGCGTACTAAGCTAGCCGTGCACAAGGGCGCCTCGGTGCAGTCTCTGTTCTAGATCCCGTGGCGTCCAACAAAAGTGGAATGGAGCGTAGGTTTAGGTTTAGTGGGCAATTCTGTTATTGGCTTCTGCACGAATGCCTTGCCTTGGTGAGACACGCATGCGGAGATCGGTCGTCGAGAGTTGCAAACACGCTCGATACATGCTTCAGCGCTACATTTTAAGGCCATCCCCCGTATGGTCCGGGTATGGTGTCCAAAGACATAAAGACATTCTCCTGCGTTAAAAAAAAGGCTAATTGTTTCACGCCGATATTTTGTGAGAACCGCCCCAAGAGCTGTATTCAAGATAATGATTCCAGCAGGGCATTAAAAAGTTTGTGATGTTTGTTCGCGATTAGTAGAAACGTTTGTTTGGTAAGAAGTTTAAATCGCATTTACACATCTGGGAACATCGCATGCGATATCACCAAACGTGTCATAAAACTAAAGTGGCTATGAAAACAGAATAGTGTAAACGAGATGTGCCAATAAATTTTCTTGGTATCTAACAATAAAGTTAAGATAAAATACATTCACTGCGCATACTAAAACATGTCATATCAACGTCGTTTGCAAGTAGTTGCTGATGAACTTAGAATTAGATATACCTGTACTAGCGATCCCTGCAGACGTTGTCCAGTCCTGAAATAATAAAAATCCAAACAAAACAAACGTATGCGTCTCGGGACGCTCGACAGAAGTGATAACTTGCGTGAGAGAAAGGGAAGCTAGACAGACTGGCGCCGTAACGCGTTACGTAACGAAGCGGTTTACCCTCCCATAAGAAGTTTATTAATATCAGCTCATTAATGTCCCACTGCTGAGCTCGGGCCTCCCATTATAGGGGGAACAGACAGTATACCCGCCACGCTTGTCCAAGGCGGCTTGGCAGGTTTGACACATCGGTTATCTCGATGTGCAGGTTGCATCATGATGTTTTCCTTCACCGTTGTTAGCACGTGGTAATTGTAACAATATGCACATTAGATCAGAAAACTGACTAAGAGGTGCATGCGTTCCGGCCAGGATCGAACCCGCGCCCTCTGAGTCTGGGACGCGTGCGCTAGCCATTACGCTACCACGACTTTTTATAAGAAGTTATTACTTCAAAAATCCAAGACCCGATTCCAGCGTCACCTACCGGATTTAATTGTGAATCTAAACCAATGGTCCCCAAACTATTTGGTCCCATAAACCCCTTAACAATTTTTTCAGCATTCGGCGGACTTAATCCTAACTTTTTAAACCACTTGAAAAAGGAGGTTCTCAATTCATTGTGTAAATATATGTTTTTTTTATATATTTTAAGCCATTCAGCCAACCATAGGATTCGGAGTAAAATTAAAACGTCGTCGATTTTTATTCACAATCCCGTTTTATTTTTTACACATAAATAAATAGCCTGTATATCAAGAAAAATAAAGCTAAACATCTAAACAAAAGGCCGTCATTAATCTTGACGATTGCCAACCCTAGTTAATAGATGGCAGACACGCGAGATGTACAAATGAGTGTTGTTAAAACGTCATATTGTGTTACAGATCAACTTTGATACAAAAGGGTTACAAGCACAGAATGATTTCATAAACACTGAAATATAAAAACCACGCATGAAACACGAGATTAATGATTTTATGAAATTACCAAAAGACGCACTGGTTTATTCCGTACTAGCTGTGGTGGGCATTTCAGTAAAATTGTAATACAATTAGATTAAAATTTAATATATAATTAATATATACTGTATATTAAATTGTAATATAATATATTCCCGGCAAAATTCTCGCGGGATTGTCGAAATATAAAGTATCGCATCACTTCTAATTTTTATGCACACGAACAACTTAGAACCGCTCCTGGAAAAAAATCCCAAGGGATTCCCAGGATAAAAAATATCACACTTTTTATTACATAATATTTGCTATCGAATAGTGAAAAAATCGCATTGGGATTCGACACTTTTTTATCAATTTGGCCATTATATATCATTCCCAGAAAATATCCCGCAGGATTCTCAGGATAAAAAGTAGCGCAGATTTTAAGTCTAAGTATTTGGTGGCCCAGTAGTTTTTACGTGAATCCCGAACAAACAGACAAGAAATCTAAAAAAAATGCATTGTGTTCTCCATCGTTTATACCACGTATAGTATATTGCAGTCGTTTTCTTTTAAATAGCCTCAACAGTACAGACAGGGCATGTTTAGAATTTTATAATATTATATATAATTTATTGCGTGGTTTTATCGATATAGCATTAATGCATAGCGTGAAATATTGCAGTAAACTTTATCTTATAATATTTCAAGTGGTTAAAATAAAAGATATCATATCACTGTTTGTTGATATCAAGTGATGTATTGATATTGCTCTCAATATTGACCCGGAAACGCAACTTTTGTTCTTTTAATCCCAGTTTATCCATTCATACTCTTTATTGCCGAATTGGGGATATCGACCACGACATCAAGGCCCATATCACAGCAGCTTGGGCCAAGTGGCGTGAGGTGACAGGTGTCATTTGTGACCCCAAAATGCCGGTTAAATTAAAAGAACAGTTCTATAAATCCATCATTAGACCTGTCCTTTTGTATGGCACCGAAGCCAGGTGTCTCGGATTTAAAGTACAAACTGATTCTAGGAAATTCGGTCCCCGCGGCCGGGCACACATATTGTATCTGTGCAGTATAAATCAATGCCCCAATTGAGGGACGAGGCAATCGAGCGATAACCACTAGCGAAGCAAGACGAGTGTACTACAATCGGGAAACTTTTAGTGACGGACTTTGCTCGTTTTATGGAGTTACAACCTTCTGCATTACGTTTGGACTTGTTGTGTTCGGTTATATTTGTACCTGTGTTATACGTGTTTGTATAGTTCTAATAAACTCTATAGTAAGTCTAACGGCATTTTAATTCAAGTAACAATATCTATAAAACGAATTAAAATATATAATGTATTTTATTTCGGTTAAAATAAAACACCGCTGAAATGTTCATATCTTTTTTGTATAATATGTTTTGACTGGATCGTTTAGCAGATGTCCCGAAATCGAGATAAGATAGTTCGGCTAAATTGAATTGACACTGTTTTACGAGCCACTCTATTAACGCAATGACGTCTGAACACGGACATGTTAAGTATACGTTGTTGAAACATGGATAACAATATCGCATTTTTCGTTATGAGTGGCTTTTATGGTTTTTATCGGCGTAATATGTACGAATGGTAGGAATTTCACGAGGTTTTACCCACATATTATCACATTTCATACATCAATATTACTGTTGACATTTTTCATTTAGGAATGAAAGAAAAATATTTCTAACTGTGTAGTTGAACACTTACAGGCCAATAGATGACGCTGTCTAATAATAGAGGTCACAAACGTTTCCCGAAACATACAAATTTTCAACTGTAACAGAAGGGCCTAGGCCTGCGAGGTACAACTTTAGCCTCGCTGGAAGATCTTCCTTTGAGACGGACGAGCATTCCATCTCACTCCTCCACCCTCTACGGGGCACCCTCTTCAACTTCATATAAAGTTCATGTAAAAACACTAAATACTCGTAATAATAAATTACTTCCTATTCTTTTATCGCCGGAATACTCACATTCTCACTTTCCTTTATAATATACTAGAGTTTTCCAAACCTAGTAAGTTCTATTTTACTCACATAAAACTTCATTAGGATTTCATACATCGCAAGAGAAACCGCTAGCAACACCTAGTATATATCGGCTAACTGATTGTGAAAATCGTTAAAAAATCCGTTGTGTAGATTAGGAGGAGTTAGCGGATATACAAACAGACAGACGGGGAAAGCGATTAGTTTTATACTATGTTAAGATTATGTACTCCTAATAGTTCCCAGTTTTAAATACCGTCTCCTATCTACTTGCCAATTTACGCTCTGATAAGTATCATAAACTTGTGACACAATCTTTATTTTTAAAAATACAGGTAATAGTTCTACATTAGATGGTAACAAAGTAAAATGTTCTTACTGTATTTGACCTACACACGGTCATACAAATATTCGAATACACGTCAATCTAAAAACAAAAAACAAAACATAACAACAATTCTAATATTATAAACGTATATTAATTAATTAGTTAGACAGAAATCTTTTACATATTTAAACTTTGATTGACTACAAAAGTTACATCCAATTCAAACATTGAAAATAGTCTGCCGTTATTAGACACAAATGTATGTCTCTTTTTAACTTTGCTTTCATGTCAACAATTTTTTTCTCTTACGAATTCAAAATTGGAACTCTCAATTGATTTGATATTGAATAATTTGGTCTAAAAAATATCACGTATTGTAAAATGTCAATAGAAAAGAGTTTACATACAAAATACACAATAGTTTTACGAAGAAAACCTTATCACTATTAAAATAAATTTACTATCCTTTACTGACGTAATCTCAAAGCATTACTTTCTTGTTTGTCCTATTAATGACCATCTAGCATGTCCCGCTGATACGCCTGCTGGGCGCAATCAGTTTTTTCTCTAATAAGCGTTAGACTAGCTAATTTATTATAGTTCTCGCAATTTACGAAGGCGCACTAGCTTTACTTGTGCTAAACACGTATCTGTGTTTGCGTGAGACCTTAAGCGGGTATGATCGGGCGGCACGATCGTTGCGTCGCCGCGCGTAGGGGGACCTACAGGCATTCGTGTATCCTGGGCACGGCTAGGGTGTCACAAATAGTAGGTAGGACCCAGCCACTCGGTTTGAAGGTGGCGCTACGGAAGACCGATGCCATGATGTTTCACGGCCCTTGTAAACAACCACCTCCGGACACCAATATCGTAGTTGGATGAAGTACTTGAGAGTGGTGCTCGACAGCTGATAGGACTTTTCGGCACATTTCAGGCAATTAGCCCCCAAAACTGAAGAGGGCGGCGGGAGCGCTGTCGAGCCTGCTAGCATAGCAAGGCATCATGCGGCCGATGGACCTCTGCGGGGCCCCCGTGTGGTCTAATGTTGGCCATCAGGGTAATAAGGGCCTCGCTACTGTCTCGGAGATACAGTGGCGCAAAGAGGCCTCGAGGGCGTTACTCCCAAACGTCTTTCGTCCGATCAACCGTAAAGAGTAATTGAAATTTTAGATTGAAGAAAGAACAAACATTTCAAAAAAATATAATAATACAGTCCATATATATATATATATATATATATATATATATATATATATATATATATATATATATATATATAACTCAAAGATACAATGGAAAATGCACTTAAATATAAAAAAAACAAGCAAAAAAAGTTCTAAAACGAAAAAGAATGCCGAAAGACGTTTAAGGGTCAGCCCTATGACGCGGGGCACAAGACCGGCGCTTTGTGTAATCGAAGCGTGCTGGTCGGAGGTCCGACAAGTCGCCATGTCTTACAAAACTGTGACAGGCTAGTCTAGTTTGTTCAGGAACGTATTAAGAGAGGAGCGGAGAGTTAAAGCATCACGGATGCTTTTTATAAATTTACAGAACGTTGCAGCCTGAAAAGGATTGCACGAGCGTAACTACTTATAAAGTTACAAGTACATGTAAAAGGAGTCAAATAACTCATTCAATTTTATATAAAAGTGATTAAAATCATCTCCATTATGGTATTTTAAAATTTATATGATAAGATGCTATTTTCACTCCTGTTTTATTATATATAAAATTTTTGGAATTTATTGTAACATTTATTGTGCGTCCCTGTTGAAAATATTAGTACCTATCAAATATTGCTTTTTATTAATTTATTTAATTTACCAAATATACAGTAATTATAATATTCTTAAATGTAAAACATAAAATTAATACATATATCAATCAAGTTTTCACTAAAAATATAATTTATATAATAAAAAAACAATTAAGGATGATAAAACAAGGATTACATAGTCATAAAATAAATCTAACTATCGACATTAGATATCGATTTGATCTGTATTTTTAGTACTAGTTTGACAGCTGTCATTTTATGGCCGATTCCTATATCGTACTATTAATTCACTTACCGTACCTCTCTCGCTCTTTTCTTTCACCATATCCCAATTAATTGGGGTCGGCACAATATGTCTTTTCCTTCTACACTCTTCTATTCTGACATACATCTTCTGTCACACCGCATATCATCCTTCACACAATCTTTTTTTGGTCTACCTTTACATTTGTGTTCACCATTCACTTACCTTGCCACTGGTTAAATTTTGCATTATTTATACGGACTTTATGTCAAATCTAACCGATAGTAAAAGCAAATAAACGGTCGGTAAGATGTAGGACATTTTAATAAATATAGGAGCTTCCTGTTACAATTACCACGTGCTAACAACGGTGAAGGAAAATATCATGATGAAACCTGCACACAGAGATAACCGATGTGTCAAACCTGCTGAGCCGCCTTGGACAAGCGTGGCGGGTATACTGTCTGGTTCACTATAGTGGGATGCCCGAGCCCAGCAGTGGGACATTTATGGGCTGTAATTATTATATAGGAGCTTTTTAGATTTATATTTTTTTGCTCGACGTATATATTCTTTTTCCATGGAGATAAGATAAAAATGTACAAATAATTTCCACGTGCCATTTTGAGTCAGTCTTTTGAATTCATAAACAACATTATGTATGCGTGACTGGCTAGGGACACGGCATTATACAGGTTGACATTTTGATTTTCAGTCCAAATATGCAAATATTCAAGTAACCCCTTTTTACGAAAATTGCGCGGACGGAGGAGTATGAAATTTCGCACACTTATAGATTATATAGAGAAGAGTGCAGAATGCTACTATTTTATTTAAATTATGCATAAAAAATACATTAAATCAATACAAAAAACATTACACACACTACCATGTATTTGACACACACACGCATATATACTCTTTTGTTTATTGTTCAAGTCAAATTAATAGTGTAGCCTCAGCGAAATCTGTGATTATAGAAGTATAGTCTTTGACATTAATTATTATGGTCGAATTTCGACCACGGGCAATCAATAGTATATTTAAATGTACTTAGCAAACGTTAGTAGGAAAATTTATATAAATAATATGAGTATGTGACACGTGTTATAAATGAATAAACGTTAAAATAACTTGCAAAAATTCCACCAAATGCGTGATAATTTACGTACTAGGGTTTTGTAAAGGTGACCAACGTTTAATATTTTTATCATTTGGATACAGAACCTTATAAAATAGTAACAGCCCATAAACTTTCCCCTGTTGGGCTCGAGTCTCCCATTTATAGGGCAGCGGACAATATACCTAAATTTTCCTTCACCATTAGCACGTAGTAAATGTAACAATATGTACATTAGGGCAGAAAACTGCTTAAATGGTGCAAGTTTTTCGGCCAGGAGTGCGCTAACTGCTAGGCTACAAAGACTAAAAAATTTTTTATTGAAAAATCACAAATCACGAAACTCATTTGACAGATTTTATTTAAATGAATCTTCGTTGTAATATCTGCAACCTTTCGAGCTTAATTTTTCGTAGAATTGTCCTCCTCATATCTTAAAAATTGGAGTGTTTGAACAATTTTTAAGACACGGAATAAATTCGATTGAATGCATTTTTTTTTTAATTTTATTGCACGAGTTCAACAGAGAGGCAGACGGCCCACCTGATGAAAAGCAGTTACCATCGCCTATGAACATTTGCAACCCCAAAGGTGATACCAATTTACTGCCGCTTTCTAAAGGGAGACTGGAACATGGCCACTAATGCTTGAATACAACTCAAGATTATTATTGCGGCATACACTAGACCAGGGGTGGTAGCCAACCAGACGGGCAAATACTCTACCACCTGGCTGTGGGTTGTTTTGTCGCCTCTTACGACAGGCTGCCCAGCCGCAGGAAATTGTATTATTTTTAATGCCTGCACAGAAAAAACACTATTAGTTCAAGATTTTATCCGTGCAGGAACGGAGAAAGAATACAATTTCCTGTGGCCTATCGTAAGAGGCGACAAAACAACCCATAGGCAGGTGGTAGGACATTTGCCGACTGACTGGCTAACCCCTGGTCTAAAGTATGTCACCATAACAACCTTGAGTTGTGTTCCGGCATTAGTGACCAGGTTCCAGTCTCCCTTAAGAGAGCAGCAACGCATTTGTGGCACCTTTGGTGTTGCAAATGTCCATAGGCGATGGTAACCGCTTTCCATCAAGTGGGCCGTCTGCCTTTCTGCTGAACTCCTCTGCAATAAAAAAAGAAATAAAAAAGGTTAATTGTTTTTCGCCGATAGTCTGTGAAAGCTTGGCAAAATACATCGTTTGAGCCGGGCCTAAGAGCTGTAATCAAGATCATGATTCCAGCTTGTCTGCATCACGTCAAAAGTTGCCAGGTTTATTTTGACTGTTCCGTGGCCAAGTGATAAAAATAATATAGTACACTTCTATTACCTTCACAGAATCTTTCATATGCGAGCAGACTCGCACTTTTCCAATTTTTATTGCTTTAATATTCTGTGCCATCGCTGAGTGGTAGGGTCTGATAAAAGGGCTTGCTTTTAACTGACGCAGGATTCAATTTCGACTTCCATTCAAAGAAAAATCTCATTTTTACAAGGTCAATACCCAATTTGAACTAGCATATTGTATGGTTTTTAATTTTGTAGCTTTTGGTAAGAAATAAAAGAAATACGTGTTTCAGCATTTGGCTACCAGTCCATTGAAGCGGAGCGGAGAAACGGAGAAATAATATTGACCAATAAATAGAATTGCATAAAAATTGAGTCAATGGACAGGCGGCCAAAACTATTGGTTAATATTTCTTCGTATCTCCGCTCCGCAGTTTGGCTTCGGTTTTTATGCTGGGGCCACACTAACGGGAAACGTCAATGCCTATCATTGCAATAAATATTGCGTTAATTATTAACGCGATAAAGTGAGTGACACTTGAACGGTCAACGTGAATGCTTCTTGGCGATAAAATTGATGCTTATGTACTTTGAATTTCAAGCAAGATGGACGATTACCATCCCACACTGCTTGAAGACGAAAGTCTATGAGCAGTGCGTCCTCCCCGTCCTGACCTACGAGGCCGAGACATGAACACTGACGGCAGGATTGATCCACAAGTTTCAAGTCGCTCAACGGGCTATGGAGCGAGCCACGTTGTGTGTTTGTTTTAAGGATAGAATTAGAAATGAGGATACCCATAAGAGCACCAAGGTAACCGACCTAGCTCGGAAAATTAGCAAGTTGAAGTGGCAGTGGGCCGGTCACGTCTGCCGCAGGACCGATGGCTGAAGGAGCAGACGAGTCCTGGAGTGGAGACTGCGTCTCGGTAAACATGTCGGACGCCCTCCAGCCCGATGGACCGACGACCTGCGCAAGGTCGCCGGTAAGCGCTGGATGAGGAAGTTAGAGGACAGGGATGAGTGGCGCCAACTTGAGGAGGCCTACGTCCAGCAGTGGACTGCGAATGGCTGGTGACGATGGACGTTTGCGATGCACGATTCTTGAAACGTTTGCATCTTGTATCTCACAAACATGGCTCTGTTTGCAGAATCTCGAGAAACGCAATTCCTTTCTCGTTACTTCACTCCATAGCCATAGTACGTATTTAACGAAGACAAACACGTGCAATCCTGTCGCGCTCACGGTGTATACTAACATACGTAGTGTAGCCTCTTCAACGCATTAATTCTCGCGTTCGTCTATTTGACGTACCGCCACTTGAGCTATCGCCAAACGGCAATGTGAGAGCCATTGGCAAATTGGCGCGTTACGTCGTTTCTACACTTGCGATAAATTACGTCATTTCCCGTTAGTGTGGCCCCAGCATAAGACAGGCAGCCTTAGGCTTGTAATTTCGGCGAGTTTCTTTTTATTGCTATGTTGGTAAATAGACAGACGGCCCACAATGAAAATTGTAAGCCGTCGCATATAGACGTTTGCAACACCAGGGGCGTAGTCACCGCGTTGCCACCTTTTGGGATAGGACAGAGAGGATGGGATAGAAGGGGTAGGGTGAAGGGACAGGACAGATGGGATATGGTCAAGGGATAGGACAAATGGGATAGGGGGAGTGAGAGTGGGCCATCATTACTCCTATTCATCGTACGCAACATGATTAGATCAAAGCTAAACGTTTCACGCTTATATTCTGTGAGAGCGTGGTATGACGAGCGACTTTATCTCAAGCGGACATTACATTATCTAATTGGGTTTTTGAATCAATTTGAATCAATCATTCAGTCAATGAAAACAAAAGATCATATGTAAGTTTTATAACAAATTATTTTTTTCGCTGTAATTAAACAGTAATATCAAATTAAAAATAAATTTTTGAACCAGCACTACCCGAGTACCTAAAACAGTCCGAGCATCACTATGATAACTTTTCATAACTCCTCGTAGCTTCGTAGCACAATTTGTGAGAAATTATCATAGTGACGTCACACGCGCGCTCGCCTGTTTTAGGTAGTGCGTCATCAAATTTTTTTTAAAATCTACACTTAATATTATAAAGAGGTAAAGTTTGTGAGTTTGTGACGTTGTAGGGAGTAATCTCTGGATCTACTAAACCGATTATTTTACTGTTCGAAAGCTACGTTAACAGGGAGTATCAAAGGCTATATAAAATGACGCTATATACCACGATAGCGGGACAAAGCGCGGGTGAAACCGCGCCGGGCGCTAGCTTGATATAACTTTTTAATTAGAGCGATAAAAAAATTTTTTTTTATTCTCTCCGTTGAAGTTGTAAACTAAAGTGAACTTCACTAATTATTCAACTGCTAAAAACCGCACTTTACCCTCAAAGGTTGGGATGTAACTAATTACACACTCTGTGTATAATCTAATTACATAATGATCTACGTAATTGGTTTCATCTTATAATTAAAGTCGTGGTAGTTTAAAACTCAAAGGATGTGAGTTCGAAACCGGGCTGGAACACATATATCACATAGGCAGTTTTCTAACCTAATGTGCATATTATTACAATTAGTACGTGCTAACAACGGTGAAGGAAAACATCGTGATGAAAACTTCACATTGAGATAACCGATGTGTCAAACGTGCCAAATCGCCTTGGACAAGCGTGGCTGTACTGTCTGGTTCACTATAGTGGGATGCCCGAGCCCAGCAGTGGGACGTTTATGGGCTGTTATTATTTATTATATAATGAAATTAGAAGCATATTACATTTTTTAGGATAAAATGTACATTACAATAGTTAACAGTTAAGTCAAATGAGATGCTTTTTATCATGTAATAAAACGCTGAAGTTTCATACATTCTGCACGAGAACATCTTTCGCCTGTTTATTGACTCCTTATATGAAAATTGCCAAATTTTATTGTAACTATGTCAAGTTTAATTAAATTGATTTTTAGTAGTAAGCAACGGAGAAAATTCGTTTCCGAAATTTACCACACTAGAAATTGAGCCCCGAACCTCTGCGTTGCAGTGAGCTAATAATTCTAATATAATCTGTATTAATATAAAAGATGTGGGATGCGACCTGCGTAGACACGTTCGCCGCATCCCATTTACCAAACACGTCCAGATCAGCCGGTTCGCCGGTGGAAACAGCTGAATCACTCAAGCGACGCGAATATGCAACCCTCAGTGAGAATCATATGTTTGTGCCGTTTGCTCTTGAGACGCTTGGACCGTGGGGTTCTGAGGCCATCAGCCTCTACCAAAATTTATCAAAACGACTCACTGACTCTTCAGGCGATCAGAGGGCTGGTGCTTACCTCGGGCAACGGATCAGTATGGCGATCCATCGAGGAAACGTAGCCAGTCTTCTGGGCACCTTCCTATAGAAGACGGTGATCTGGGCTCAGTACTCTACTTATAGTCTTGACTATGGGTAGAATAAAATAGGGGGGGGGGTTGTCATTTTTTGAGTTTGCCTACTGCGGCAATAAAGCCTGACAACGTGTAAGCAAAATTTCGTGACGATTTGTTGCGTGGTTAAAGCGTGAAAACGTCACAAATAGACTTCACATTCATATTTTTATACATACATACATACATACATAACTTCACGCCAGTTCCCTTGCGGGGTAGGCATATTTTTATATTAGACTAAAACCCGAATCCAGCGCAAGTATTTTGTTTAGATTGATGGGTTACATTATTGAAGTTTTAGTAGGGATCTCCAATTTTTATATAGCCTACATTAGTCAGGTATAAAGTAGCATTCACAATTTTTGAAATCGGTTCAGTAGTGTTTGTGTTTATTCGTAATAAATATACAAACCTTTCCTCTTTTAACATTACTATAGATAGGATAATAATTATTAATGACTGCGTCTTAACAAATGTGTTGTTTGATAAATTTGAAGTCGACAAGTAAAATCCAAACACAAAAATTTTGTCTGTGGCCAATATTAAATCATACCTTTTTTTATTTACTCGCTTCGCATTATTCCTTGCAAAGTGAAAGAATTTCGATTGCTTTAAGATTAAAATCCGGATTCTTCAATCAGTCGTCAAGTTTTTCCGCTTGTCAGTTGGTAAACCAATAAGCCTCGTATTGGAATGATTGGATCCACTTTACTTTGAGTATTGACATCAAAGAAATACAGCCAGAAATGTTGATACACTTACTGACATGAATGTTGACCACAATTTGATTTTAATATTAAATTCTTTAATATTCACTATAATTTATTACGACAAAGAATTAGTTATAATATACAAAGAAATTAACTAGTACAATGAAGAAAACCAAAACTAATTTATTAATAATAAGAACTAACTTTTAACAGTTTTAAGCGCGGCATTTTATTTATTTGATTTTTATTTCGATTTAAAATTAAGTCATTAAAATGGACAAGTTGAGAGTAGGTTAATAGGTTAAATAATAACTTTTACATTATTTATTAACACATGATATCTTTGGCTTCCATGATCTACTGAAAAGTGGCCGAACCGTCCAAATAAAATTCTAATAAATAAAATGGCGCGTTCAAAACCGTTAAAACGTAGTTTTAATTCTGCGTACTAGTCACGAAAAATTAAGAAAGTACTAAGTAATTAATGCTTATTATATAGTATAATATTATAGTTATATTGTATTCTACATAATGTCACTTCATTATGTCAATTACATTTTCATAATCCACTTCACAATAAACTGTTTAGTTTTTGAAAATCATCATATTTGTATTCAGAAAATTTAAGGAACGATTAACTTAAAGCGCAATTTAAAGGCTTGGAAATAAATTCAAGTATATTAGAGTGGTTGAAAGTAATCTTTACATCTGATTACTGATTGCTTAGAAATCTTAAACAATAGATTTATTTTATTTGATAATAATTAAGATGAAATATTAAAAATAAACATCCTTGGCTTCCCTGTATCTTAGAAAATGGAAGTAAATTGGCCATGCTTACCCGTGGTGAATTGGGGCTTTTATTGTTATTCTTGATATGCAAGCTTAATTACGATGTTATCTTCTACCATCTACATATGATAATTGTAAAATATACACCCCAAGTAATAGAAACTGCAGAAGCAGTGGATGTTTTTCGGCCAGAATTTCAACTTATATGTTTTTGAATTGAAACGCTGGACCATTAACCTCTTAGTTACTACGGCATTGGACTTAATAAATTAAATGTAGTCTACTATAGAAATTTGAATAAAACCGATAATCTAAAGATGATACACATCAAAGCGGCTGATTTTAATGGCATCGACTGTACACATATTTAATGCTATAAGCCAGGCTTTCAGGCTTATAACCGCTTTGAAATCTGGCTGTATGCACGTCAAAGTGCGGTTGTATTACCCGACCTCATTAGTGTTCAATTCAGGCTATACTCCGCATTATGGAGGATATTGGTCTTGTATGCACGATTTAATAGAAAACGCTGTGGAATTGACTTAAGATAATGTGACGGGTGTTTTAGCTTATTGAAGTGGTCGGTTTAATGACTGGCTTTCATAGATTGGTCTCATAAATTCAGGTGGTTTATATACCAATAATTTTATATTTTAATTTTAGTTTACATAATTTATCTTTATTATTGTACGTAATTGTATTTCTGATCGACATGTCTTAAGTTTTTTTGTAGCTTTGAAACCAATTCGAATTTGATAAAAAAGTAAAGTTGTATCAAATAATACTTAATATTTTTGATTTATGGAATTGGCCATGCTCGAGTTCGAATCGGAGACGATTTTTTTAATCACAAAACTGTACAGCAATATTGCAAAGTACTGTAGTCTCTGTGCAGGAATTAATAAAGAACACTAATCACTGCGACCGGGCAGCCTATCATAAGAGGTGGCAAAATAACCTACAGCTTTCTGGCAGATAGGGCACTTGTTGTGTTAGGGTATCAGTAGCCAGGTTACAGTCCCATTTCGAAGCCAGCAGAACATTGGTAGCAATTGGTGTTGCAACACTAATTGCTACGGCCGGGCAGCCTATCCTAAGAGGTGGCAAAACAACCTACAGTACTAGTAGGAGATTTACTACAGCAAAAAAATGATCTTGAAGAAATGTTTAATTCGAATTCCGAACCAACAATTCCTACCTAAAGTACAATTAAATGTAAGTTATGGCTCTCGATTAGCCACCGTAGTAAGCTACTATGACATGTGCATCCAACCAAAGTCGAAGTGAGAATGATATTTCGTCACTAAGCCCGCTCGCTTTTATGTCCGATTAGTAAACACGGGTAGTTGTGTGCAAATATTACAATACTGATTATATACTTATCTAAATAATCACATATTAATATATATCACTTGCAAAGCGTGAAATGATTTGTATCTTACATTCTCTTAACCCTCTATTTATTAGTAACCAACTTACTCAACCGTATTCAGCGAACCTTTTCTAGCCATTCATTGGAACAGGTAACGAGTGATTTATGACCTGTTTGAATTGAAAGGGTTAGTAAACGAACGTACGTCGATCGGAAACGGTTTCATGACTTACTATCTTGATTTTAAGAGCATTGATTGAGAACTATTGAATGTCGGATGCTTTATTCAAACAAAATGAATGGTATTTATTGCAGTGGTAAGTTTAATAGTGTTATGGATAGAAATGATTATCACGATTTTAAACCACAGTAATCACCGAATACGATTTCGCTTATCATAAATTTTTGAAGATCTAAGCAAACAAAGCCTACATGTAGGAGAATCTTTCAAGTGAGCCTCTATGGACTAATCTGAAACTAGAAGATATAACGAAAAACATTTAAAGCTTGGGGCCGATTTTGATGATGACTAGAGCGGTCTAATTAGATTTTCGAAATCAATGTCTCTGGTCCTGACCAGGAATCGAATCGGCTGATTTTAGAACAAAAAGAACTTATAGTGTAGCTTGATTTTTAACAGAACGTTCAAGGATCAATTTCTGTAAAAGGATTCATCCGTGTAGGAACGGTGAAAGAATACAATTTCCTGCGGTCGGACGACCTGTCGTAAAAGGCAAAACAACAACCCAAAGCCATGTGGCAAGGTGTTAGCCGGTCTGGATGGCTACCATCCATGGACTAGAGTATGCCGCCATAACAACCTTGAGTTTTTTTTTATTGCAGAGGTTCAGCAGACAGGCAGACGGCCCACTTAATGGAAAGCGGTTACCATCGCCTATGGACATTTGCAACATCAAAGGTGCTACAAATGCGCTGCTGCTTTCCCTGGAACCTGGTCACTAATGCCGGAAGACAACTCAAGGTTGTTATGGCGACATACTTTAGACTAGGGGTGGTAGCCATCCAATTGGGCAAACGCCCTACCACCTGACTGTGAGTTGTTTTGTCGCCTCTTACGACAGACCGCCCGGCCGCAGGAAATTGTATTATTTCCCCGTTCCTGCAAGAATGCTCTCCGTTCCTGTACGGATGAGTTGTGTTCCGGCATTAGTGGCCAGGTTCCAGTCTGCGTTTAAAGAGTGGCAACACATTGTTAGCACCTTTGGTGTTACAAATGTTCATAGGCGATAACCTCTCTCCATTAGGTGGGCCGTCTCCCTATCTGCCGCACTCAAACCATAAAAAAAGACCCACTGAATTGCTTGGTTACACGATGCGCTAAATCCCCGTATTGCACTGCATACGGAATTAGATAAGTTCCGGCATTAGTGGCCAGGTTTCAGTTTCCTCTTAGAGAGCGGCAGCGAATTGGTAGCACCATATTTTCTACGACATATTGAAGTCGGTGCCAAATTAAAAAAAACTTCATTCATTTGATCGCTTCGTATTAACGAAGGATTCTAATTTACCTTTATCAAGCAAGTGTACATTGATTAACAACCGAAACAACCGATGTTGGATAAATAGGCTGATTCCGTTCATTTAGAGTAGTCGAATAAGATCGGCTTTAGATGCTTCAGGCAATGTGATACGATTGTATTGGTTAATCAGTAGCTTTAGTTAGAATAATGATTCATTTGCGTGAACTTAAGGTAACTAGTCCAGTAGGAACTTTTATTATTTTAGAATAACGACATACCTCAACATCAATATTATTTAATATATAATATAATATTCTTTCCGTGCAGGAACGGAGAAAGAATAAAAATTCCTGCGGCCAGGCGGCCTGTAACAGGTGACAAAACAACCCACAGCCAGGTGGTTGGGCCTTTGCCCGTCTGGTTGGCTACCTCCCCTGGTCTAGAGTATGCCGCCATAACAATAGAACCTCGCGTGTGTAAATGTTTATAGGCGACGGTAACCACTTTCCATGACAGTTGGGCCGTCAGCCTGTCTGCTGTACTCCAGCAACAAAAAAATAATAAGTAAAAGTTAAGGTATAAAAAATAAGGCGTTTTATTTTATGTAAAGGAATTTTTGAACGTTATGTTCAGTTTCCAGTTGTCTGATTAATTTGAAACTTTGCACACTTGATGAAAACCGATGACAATAGAATAGTTATATCCTGGCTAAAATTATGTTCGAATCTGATATTCTTCTCCAATTTTCGCAATGTATATCTCGATTTATGTTGTTCTCCACCTCCTTCTGGGATAGGCTATCTCATCTATGTACTAAACTTCATCAAAATCCGTCATAAAACACCAAGGACAGCAGCGCTGGCAAAGACTAGGGTTCCCAACCGTATTATAATATATAGTATCGTACTATATTTTAGCTAATTGTTCTATATATTGTAGAATAATAATATAATGTATGTAGTACGAAATGTACTATATTTTCACCAGTAATCCAATTGTCGTGCTTTTTGTTAAGACTCATAATTATTCTAAAAATAAAAGACCTTTGCTGGCCAAAGCAAAAAGTAGTAATAAATACACATAGAAAATTCAATAACGAAATAAATTAAAAATAAAATAATTAATCAGAAATAAATGTGTACTACTTTTTCCCCTAAAGTTCTGTTGCAGTTATTTAGTAGCATAGTTATTGTTCTTTTCATGTTTCTTTTTAAAGTTATTAGAATACAATGCGAGAAAACTTAACTTATTTGTATTGTATTCTACTCATAGTCCCTCAAGACTATAAGTAGAATACTGAGCCCAGATCACCGTCTTCTATGGTTAAAGTTAATAATTAATTTTGTTATGTACCCTCTTATTTCTAAACGATACATTCGGCCATTTCCTTAATTGAATAATAATGTTATATTTTTATTTATTTGGTGATTAGCGCTTGCTCTGTATAGAGTAAGTAGTTCTTTATAATTTAACATAATTTTATGTAGGAGTGTTTATCTCTAATATGTAGTCATTATGTACAGATTACAATTCAAAATCTCTCAATTGTATATAGACGGTATTCACTACATTTTATTTTCATGTTGGTAGACGCGATAGATTTATGCTGTATTTGGTTTGTTTTATTACATGTAAAACTTTAAGTACAGTATTTTGTATAATGTCTTATTTAAAATATTATCTAAAATTTCGAAACAATAATGTATTGGATTCTTTTCATTCATAACACTTTAACTAAAATAGTTTTCAATGACTTCAGTCCGCTATCGGTTGTGCCAATTGCTAAGTTACATAGACTAAAATTGTTGGAGGGACGGTGAGGTGTTCTAAAAGTGCTCCTAGTGTGAAAAGTGAGTGTCTGTAATGTGTTAAAACCGTAAGGTTCTCTGATTGATTATAAAGTATTGTAACCAGTTGCTGTTCTTTTACAACCATAAACCCTTCTGAGTTGTTGCAAGTATAACATTTCTCAAAAGAACAATATTTTTACGGTTAAATAATAAAAGTACTATATTTTCTCTAAAAAGAGATGGCAACCCTAGCAACGCCTCTAATATTGCAAACTTTCGTAGATCACATGTATCCATTTCTATTTCCTTCGTAATGAAAAACGTGTGCTTAATCGAGCGAATATGACGGCGTAGTGGGTCTTGATTGAATTTTTTACAACCGACACAGAATGAAGTCAAATCGGGCAACTTCTTTAGAATCGTTGTGATTTGAAACTCGATGAAACGAAAAAGCGACACTAAAAAGAGATAAACATATAAATCTACAGGACTAAGCCTGCGAGAGACTGAGAAACGAGTTTTACATGGCGCAGCATAGATTAGAGAGTCAATAAAACTGGTGATTAAACATAGGTCCAATTTGGACCGAAACAAGACTGATAATATTTTTTAGACTAAAACAGTGAAAAATTGATACTTAAGAAGTTCATTTTGAATTATAATATGTGGACGGATGTAGGCTAAAGGAATTATATTTATATTAATAAAAGTTAGAGAAGAATTATCTGAGAGTATATTCTTTGAAGTTTTACTTCCATTGCGTGTGAACTGCAAACACACAATTTTTTTGAACCCTTCGAACCCTGATGTTTATTTCTTCTCCATTTTGTTACATGACTTTACAATAATTTACAATACATGGCTTTATAAGGCTTTACAGTACATGACTTTATAACGCTTTACAGTATATAACTTTATAACGCTTTACAGTACGTGACTTTATAACGCTTTACAGTACATGACTGTATGACGCTTTACAGTACATGACTTTATAACGCTTTACAGTACATGGCTTTGTAACGCTTTACAGTACATGACTTTATAACGCTTTACAGTATATGACTTTATAACGCTTTACAGTACATGACTTTATTACGCTTTACAGTACATGACTTTATAACGCTTTACAGTACATGACTCTATAACGCTTTACAGTAAATGACTTTATAATGTTTTACAGTACATGACTTTATAACGCTTTACAGTATATGACTTTATAACGCTTTACAGTACATGACTTTATTACGCTTTACAGTACATGACTTTATTACGCTTTATAGTACATGACTTTATAACGCTTTACAGTATATGACTTTATAACGCTTTACAGTACATGACTTCATTACGCTTTACAGTACATAACTTTATAACGCTTTACAGTATATGACTTTATAACGCTTTACAGTACATGACTTTATTACGCTTTACAGTACATGACTCTATAACGCTTTACAGTACATGACTCTATAATGATTTACAGTAAATGACTTTATAACGTTTTACAGTACATGACTTTATAACGCTTTACAGTATATGACTTTATAACGCTTTACAGTACATGACTTCATAACGCTTTACAGTACATGACTCTATAACGCTTTACAGTAAATGACTTTATAACGTTTTACAGTACATGACTTTATAACGATTTGACAAGAAGGTGTAACGTACACCTTCTTGTAAAATGTGAAAACAAAACCCAGAAACATAATTGTGGGACCGTGGCATACAAACGCTGACGATGACGTAAATTTTTATGTTGGTGTTTAACAAGTTACTCAGATTAACCACTCGGCTTTTTAATAAAAGTGTTTACAAAGTTAAGAGAGAGCTGGAGATAATCCACTATTCCGAAAAGGACTACTTTAACGATGGGTTGCGAGATAGCTTGGTTTTTCCCCTACAAAGTGGCCAAATAAAGCGGAGGAGCGATACATCTTTTAAGCTTACACACTCGGAATATATATGAACGCAAGAATGTTTATTTTATAAGGAAACCTTTATATGTGACGCTTTTAGTGCTGAGTCTCAAAAGAATGAAAATTATGTGACGAAAAGAATGGTAAACTGGAATTGATCGATATAAGCTTGGCTTTTATTCATTTATTCATCGTACATTGCATTAAGTGTGGTCCAAAGTAGTTGGCCTTATGAATTATGTCCATCTCTACACACTTAGCCTCGGATGAGGCATGCAAAATATGCTTCTTGACAAAGTTAATGCGTCAATTTTATAATATGTTTTTATAATTACAATGATTTTGTCCACGGGCCATAAAAATGACGCGGAATTTTAGAGGGCTTGCGTGGGGCCATGGGAAAGCGAACATGTAGAGGCACCTTGACAAATTTAATGTAAATGTGGCGTGACACTGACCGGCGATTATCCCTGTCTACACTATATATTAATACACCCAAGGACAAGACCCTATTGTAGGACTATTGTTTGAAATGAGAACAAAAAGTATCGGGCTATTGGAATGAACTGCTAGTGGTACTAGGGGTCTGGGAATATTGGGACTATGGCGTCTGCCCGTCGCAATGCAAGACAGGGACAACATGGGTTAGAATGATTTATTATTAATGTTATGTATTACGTCTAATTTATCAAACTATATAATGTAATAATTCATTCAGTAGCTCACAACGACCACGACTGCGATGTTTCCCGTTCCACATGCTTGCGGGCGTTACAATCATAAACTCTAGTTGAACGGTTATTCGACCCAACTCTTGAAAAGAGCAGTCGAGGTATGTAAAGGTTCGCCAGTTTTTAAATTGATTCATTTAAGTTCCGCGAGCACATGTTAGTTACCTTTTCAAACTAAGTCACAGAACAGACTGTTGCAGAGAGAATTATGTTTAACGACAATAAAGTTTAAAATTAATTAGATCAAAGTTCTATGATTTTCTATGTTGTCTAAGAATACTGTTTAGTGACGAAAAACCTTTTTATTACCTTTTTATACCGTAGTGATTGTATCCTTTTTGTTTCTGATGATTAAAACTATTGTTAATCTCAGTGTCTGTTATTGTTAATATTGCAATTTTTTCACGTTTTTATATTCTGTAACCGTAACAAAACTTGAGATTTATTAACATGTTAGCAGTACTGTTCCTTGCACTCGTGCAAGCAAAAGTTGACTTTAAGGTGGCGAACGTTTTCATACCGTTACTGTACAATATTAAAATTAGTGTGTAACCTATTACAAACAAACACAGCTTAGATTGAAAATAATAAGGACAACATACACGTATAAATTAATATAAATACATAAGCACACATTTATAGTTTAATTAAGGATTATAAAAAAAAAATGAGGATGTAAGGTATCAGATAATAATAATCGGCAGACAAACACGCGTATTGTATACTAGCCGATGCCCGCGAATTCGTCCGCGTGGTGTGGTTTTTTAACTATCCCACGGGAACTCGTTAATTTTTCGGGATCAAAAGTATCCTATATGTTGACCCGGAATATAAGCTACCACCATACAAAATTTAATTTAAAACGGTCTAGTCGTTTCGGAGATTAGCCGGTATAAACAGACAGACAAATAGAGAAACAAAAAATTAGAAAAAAATCTAAATTAGTTCTATTTCACTTCTTACATCCCCCTGACTCGGTTTTTAGCATTTTTTTCATCGTACAGAAATTCGACCTCTACAGTTTTATTACATGTATAGATCCCCAAATTAACCAAGTTACGCTTGTGTTGTGGGTAATATACAACAAATTACTCTGGGGCCGATTCCGGCCGATTTCCTAATAATAATTTAAATAAACATGACTAACTAAAGTAAATAAGGAAGAAAATTCGTTTCCGAAATTTACCATACCAGCAATCGAACCTGGAGCCTCTGCGTTGCAGTGAGGTAAGCCGGCAAAGACGTGGTCCGCTCAATCACAGAGGTCTTCATGGCAGAAGCATATTGGGCAATATTCCGCGAAACTTAGTAGTGAATTGGCAAATGTTGTTTCTAAATACTAGTCGCAAAACTAGTATCAATTATATCTTTGACGCTTGTGTTCTCTGTTGCACGTATCTTATACTAATATATAAAGCTGAAGAGTTTGTTTGCTTGAACGCGCTAATCTCAGGAACTACTGCTCTGATTTGAAAAATTCTTTCAGTGTTGGATAGCCCATTTATCGAGGAAGGCTATAGGCTATATATCATCACGCTAAGACCAATAGGAGCGGAGCACCAATGAAGAATGTTTCAAATTCGGTAGTTTTTTTTTTTTTTAATTTTTACTATTCCACGCGGACGAAATCGCGGGCAGAAGCTAGTTTATTATAATAATAATGATTACTTTAAATGTGAAAGTGTATATAGGAGATGATTTTGAGACAGGAGATAGCTGTTAGACTATGATAAAACATAAAAGCCTGTATACATAATACAGGCAATATGTAAACAATTTGTCTAGATATTGTAGCCATTATGACGCGTGTCGCGACATAGGGTGGTCCACCCCATCCCTCTGCGGGTGTCAGGGTGTACCATATAAAATTTACGGTTTCTATTGCGTGTTCCTTATTGGATACAACGATTGTTATAGAATTTTATCTTGTAAAATATGCTTTTATATCGATTTCTTTGTTAATACAAAATGCTGGGCTGCGAGGTCTATTTGAGAAATTTCAACGTAAGTCGTTAATAATACATCACTTCAACCAATATATTTTATGTAGGAGTTATGTCCTATCTGTGCAGGATAAGAAGAATATAATTTTCTTGTAGCCGAGTGGCCTGTCGTAGGAGCAGTGCCGTAAATAGACTTTTATGCGCCCTATGCGAGCTTCTATAACTGCGTCCTTGTTTTTTTAGATATTATAGGTACCCTAGTTAAAGCCTATGTATAGGCCTAATTTATTTCATTCAGGGTGATAAAATAATACACAAGCATCTTAGTGTTGGTGGACCAATTATCTAATATTTTGGAAGAAAAATCTATTTTTTTAAAGAACTAGAAAACAAATACGCTCGTGTGCTGCCAAAAAAATGAGCGCGATGTTTTGTCTAATTTAACAAACGTTTTCGATGATACTGGCATGTAGGTACGTATGTGTTGGAATCCAGCACTAGGGGCGCAGCGGAAACTTATCAGGCGCAAACCGAAAAAAGAATAGTCCTGCCTGGTCTGGCCATTCTTGCGCCCCCCAGAATCTACGCCCTGTGCCTGGGAACCGGTGGCACCGCCTTATCCAGGTGGTAGAGTATCTGCCCGTCTGGATGGCTACAGTATGCTGCCATAACAACTTTGGGATGTATTCTGGTATTAGTGGCCAGCTTCCAGTCTGCCTTTAGCGAGCGGCAACACATTGGTAGCACCTTTAGTGTTACAAATGTCTACAGGCAATGATAACCGCTTTCCATCATATGGGCCCCGCCTGCCTCTCTAATGAACTAATGCAATAAAAAAAGGAGTTATATAGGAGTAGTTAGTTTTCTTATTTGTGTCTACTTGCGTCCACGGTCTACCCAAAGCGTTACGACATGGGGCTCTTCAAAAAGGGTGTAAACAGATATTTAAAGTATGAACGTTGTAGGCAACGTATCAGGCTTGTGTGCAACACCAGCAGCCGGGAGTCCCATATACCCCTTGGTGGCATCCCGCGGGGCCCGAGGATATGCGCAAATGCATTCCCCCAGCGTTGTCAAAAAAAAAGGGATCGTATCAGTACCCTTGGGCTACGTTCCATTAGGGACTCACAACGACCACGTTCACGACCACGATTTATCCCGTTCCACTTGCTTGGCCACGTTACAATCGTAAACCCAAGTGGAACGGCTATTCGACCCGCCTATTGACATGGGTCGTTGTGAGCGTTGTGTGATCGAAAATGATGACGTCATTAGTGACGTTTTCGCCACGACCACAACGACCGCGGTCGCCTTGTGGAACGGCTAACTGAGCATTTTGGGCGTTGTGAGCTACAAATGGAACGCCCTGTTGGTGTTGCAGATGTCCATGGGTGACGTAATCACTTGTTATCAAGTGGACCGGTTTGCCAGTTTGCCTACATGCAAACATAAAAACGAAGTCCAAATTTTGAGCAAATGAAGTGGCCACCCCAGATAGTTATGTGCATAAAGATATATAATAACTAGGATATGCCCGCGACATCGTTCACGCTAACTTAAAATTCCCGCGGAATTGCCAGGACACAAAGTATCGTAAGCATTTAAAAAAAAATGTAAGCTATCGGTTTAGTGAACACTGTGTCAACTTCAAATCGTTTCCGGAAAAATTCCTGCGTGATTTCCGGGATAAAAAATATCACACATTTCAGTACATTAAATTTGCTATTGATCAATGGAGAAATCACATCGGAATTCATTTTTTTTTATCTAGCCATTTTAAATCTTTCCCAGAAAAACTCCTGTGAGATTCTTGGGGTAAAAATCGGAATCCCGGGCTCAGCGGAAACCGCATTAAAATCGGCCCAGTAGTTTTTACGTGAATCCCGAACAAACAGACAAGAAATCTAAAAAAAATGCATCGTGTTCTCCATCGTTTATATAGTCTATTTCAGTTGTTTCTTTTTATATAACTTCAATGTCCAGACACGGCATGTTTAGAATTTTATAATATTATAGATATCTATGTTAAAACTTAAATTTAATCGACTCAATAAATATTTTTGACGTTTACCATTTTAACGAATTTCAAAACACAACTTCTATGGTTAGGATTGGCTTTCTTACTTTTAAAAATACTGCCTTATATCTACATTTAAATAAATTTACGTTTAGTTACAAATCATACTATGAAATAATCATTAGTAAATGGAGAAAGAAATAAAAAAGATTTTTTTTTCTCACGAATACAAACCACACGATAATACAATAAATACTGCAATAATACTGTACTATAATTATCCGTGCAGGAACGGAGAAAGAATACAATTTCCTGCGTTGGGGCGGCCTGTCGTAAGAGGCGACTTAACAACCCACAGCCAGGTGGTAGGGCATTTGCCCGACTGGATGGCCACCACCCCTGGTCTAAAGTATGTCGCCATAACAACCTTGAGTTGTGTTCCGGCATTAGTGACCAGGTTCCAGTCTCCCTTAAGAGCGCAGCAGCGCATTTGTAGCAACTTTGGTGTTGCAAATGTCCATAGGCGATGGTAACCGCTTTCCATTAAGTGGGCCGTCTGCCTGTCTGCCGACCTCCTGCAATAAAAAAATAAAATAAAAATAATGTAAGTTAAAATACTGAAACAATTGTATAGAATAAGCTTATTAACTTATCTGCTGAATAACTAGGTATTGTAATGCAATAGTTACACGCTTCTGTACGTAGCATAAAAGCTATCGCTACGCCACGCGCTTCTACGTAGCTACGTTCTTCTGTTAAGGGGGAGCTTTCTTATATACACCGAATATAGGGCTGCAATTTGGTTTCAGAATACAGATACGTTTTTAATATTGTAGGTTAGGTCGATTATCCTTTTCGATGTCATTATTACAATGTACTGTTCTATCCTCAGCGAAGCATTATTGAAGTAAAAATTTCTTTAGAATCATTGTGATTTGAAGCGCGATGAAACGAAAAAGCGACACTGAAAAGAGATAAACACATTAATCTATAGTACTAAGGACTAGGACTGCGAGAGAATGAGATACATCGTGAAGAGATACAATAAGACCGATAATTAAACATAGGTCCAATTTGGACCCAAGTAAAACTGATAATATTTTTTTAACTAAAACAGTAAAAAATTGAAAGTTATACTTAAGAAGTTTATTTTGAATTATAAAGAAAAGATTTTTGCTTCAAATTCCACTAGTGTTCCTTGGTAAACGTTAAAAATCGCTGCACACGTAAAACTTGGTATTGTTATTACATGCATATTTAGTTATATTTTAGCGGATTTTAGACTCAGATCAACGATAAATTAAAATAACATTGATAAATTCACTTTATTTATGATTCACTGACCTTGACTACATATAAAAGAGAATATTGCCACAAGGCAAAAAAATAGTTCTCGTTCTAGATCAGGGATTCCCAAATTATTTTGGGCAAGAGACCTCTTTTCCAAACGGAACTGATACCTCAGACTCCCATAGCCAAATTACTTGAAAAATCCATCTCTATTTTTTGCCGTATTGATACAAAATATTCTAATTCAAAATTCAAAAGTTTTTATTCAAAATAAGTTCCATTGGAGAACACTTTTTGAAGGTGAACATACATATAGGTTAAAATTTAATTTTACTTCCTAGTCTATGTATGTATTTATTGTATTGCACGAATTTGTCCACGCTTATTGACTTGCCGAGTTTTTCACCTTGTACGAACATGTGGACGCTTATCGATTGGTTGAGTTTTTCAAAAGTACAACAATGATACTTCCTACTAAAATATCATTCTTATAACAAGTTGGTACACATAACACAACTTTACAGTATCTTGAAAATTTCAAAAAAGAACGAAAGATTTTTAGACCTCGTCGACTCCCAAAATCAATTTTCGTTTATGTCAGCCCTGGGAACCGACTTCGACCTCAGGGGGTCGATATCGACTACTTTGGGAATCCCTGTTCCAGACGTTATGGTCAGAATAGTCTCGCATATACTACAAATTTAATATTCCAGTCTTTTGGCAAAAACGGAACTCTTATGAAATCATCATATTATTATCTGACTTTGTACCTATATCACAGTCTTTTTCTCAGAAACTACTGTATGTATTTGGGTAAAAAATTAATAGTAAGCTCTAAAATTAAATAGGAAGTCTTAAAAAAAGTGGAAAAATGAAATTTATATTAATATTTATTATCTTATTCGTCGTGTCACTCAAGAACAGGCCACGCTTCGCTTTTATTTTCGAATGCTCCCCTTTAAACAAAACGGAGCATGTGTATGGTCTTTGTCGTGCAGCTATTTTCCGATCTAAAATAGTATGGTTTGGTATTTGATTTTTCTTTTTTATATCGCGCCCCTGATGTCTGAGTCGGAATGTATTTACGGACCGTGTGATTTTTAGAGTTGTTATAACTAAAATCGATAAAACCGGCCAAGGGCGTGAAAGTATATGAACTATGAAGGGTTCTGTAAACATGACAATGGTCAACTGTTTTCGTTATTTGCCCACGGAACCATAAAAACTATTTTATAGAAAATACCTCATATCTCAATATCCATTCAAAATATTACATTCTTCAAACTAATTCCTTTAAAAGTAATTTTGAAGCTCTTCTAATAGTAGAAATTATAGAATTTTGTACATATGTACGTTGAAATAACCATTTCATTGCAAGTTAAATAAATAAAAGCTTGTAAAAAAAGCACACCCCTAAGCTCTGACGCGGAAGCTCCGAATACAACCGGGATTTAACGTTAGGATGAAGAAAACCCTATGTCTCGAAAACTGGATGGCTCGACTCGACTGGATGGTCTAAAGTATGTCGCCATAACAACCTTGAATTGTGTTCCGGCATCAGTGAACTGGTTCCAGTCTCCCTTAAGAGAGCAGCAGCGCATTTGTAACACCTTAGGTGTCGCAAATGTCCATTGGCGATGGTAACCGCTTTCCATCAGGTGGGCTGTTTATCTGTATGCTGAACTCATGCAATAATAATATAAAAAGACAAAAGCAGAATCACCGCTATCATATTCATTAACTATTTATAATTGTAATGGAGTTTTATGCATGCATGCTTTTATGGGTTATATAATGCAAACTTTTCTGAAATAAAATATAAATAAATGAATTTTAAAAAATACTTCCTGAATCGACTCGCTTTTAGTATTTTTTATACTTTATCGGGAATTCGACAGTATAAATAATTTCTCAATTTGTACTGTAAATAATGTATTATTTAGGAAAAAGGGACTTGTAGTAAAAAATAGAGTGCCATTTTGATTGGCTGAAACGTATTCGTTCCCAAGATATACCAAATTCCATACATTGCCGGTCATTGGGGAAATACGTAGTAGGCACAGTATTCATAGTATTAACAGTAGTCGCATGGCTCTATCTAAACAGGCTATGTAGACAAGTGGCATTAGCGCTAAACGAATAGAATAGAATATGTATAGAAATGATAGATCATTATGCTAAGTATTATGTTATTCCCAACGCTTAGAAACCGGTAAAAAAGTCAAACCGGTTGCAGCCTAAGTACATAGGAATTTTTTTCAATTTTCAATTTTTGAAACTAAGTTTTGTTCTCATTTTAAGCCAATCAAACGGTTTTTAGTAGCAAAATTACGTTAAATAGTTACCTTGAATGAATTGGTGCTTATGATTTTGGACGTTTTTTGCAGCACACCTTCAAAGCGCAGCTATGTGGTACAGCAAGTTTTCAGTCGCACATAAACATAATTTGAGAGAGATAGAATGATACTTCCTCTTCTTGCGGAAAAAGCCGGTTAATTCAAGTTTATATAAGTCACTAAGGTTTACATTCCGAACAAAATAGTTGACTAAAAATAGTTACAACCGATTAAACCCGGTTAATTTTTAAACCGGTTCTATGCCATGGTTATTTCCATACATTTTCTATTCTACTCGTTTAGCGCTAAATAGAAGACCTCGTGGCCGAGCCCAAGATAATTGGGGAGATGAAATCTCACCGTCTCCGCTGGCTCCGTCATGTAGAGCGGATGGAGGAGGATCGGGGAGTGAAGACGGCATACTTGGGGCGAACAGACGGTCGACGACCGGTTGGTCGTCCCAAGTATCGCTGGAAGGATAGAGTGGAAGCTGACCTGACCGCACTACAAGCCCACAATTGGCAAGACACTGCGCAGGACAGAGGAAAGTGGTGTGCTCTCGTTTCAGAGGCCAAGACTCACTTTGGGTCGCTGAGCCAACGGATTTAGTTAGTTAGTTAACGCTAGTGGCACTTGTCTACGGGAGCAAAGGTTGTGGTGGAGACGCAAGCGCGTCGTTTCGAAATTGTCTATCTAATCATTCGGGAGCTCATTATCATAAGCCGATTATTTGGGAGCTATTAATTACGATTATCTAAATTAATTGAATGGAATTCACGACTTAAGTTTAAGATCAATCCAGTATACTTCAAATATTTAACAGAAATCAAATAATTTCTTGCGGGTATATCTAGTTATATATGTACCATGAATGATAACTAAATTTTGAGTATACTAAGAAGTACGAATAATCATCTGCTATCCGCATTATAAATTGTTAAAGTAAGTAGATACTTATTGAATAGAAATTTGAAAAAATAGCTTATATTATTTATATAAGCTTTTTTCAAATTGTAAATATAAACTTAAAATATACATGTAATTAAAAAATACAAATAAAATTATAATGTATAAACTAAATTACGTTAAATATATATCATATTTTAGCGGTTGGTGAAGATCGTGGTGATGACTGGTGACATGTGGTTCAAGGAGTTATCGCGAATGAGAGTAAGTAAACAACGCTACTGGTATGAGAGCACCCGCACATTTACAATAAGTGCTATAATGCTGAGCTGACAAACTGTCTCTAAAATATTAATACTACAAATAAACATGAGTACTTTATTGCAGTGTTTCTGAATGACGTTTTTTCTTAGGCTTTTGAAATAACTTTCATCAATGCAATTGATGTAAAAATTATTAAAATTTGTAAGGATCACGGCAAGTTAATCCTTTGATTATTTTGGAAAATACATAAATTATTTGGCTACATGACAAATTTAGAATTAAATAATAAGTTTCTCTCTCATCTCATAATCACCTAAATTTTAAGATTTTTACTAGTAGACTAAGGCGATTTAATTTTTTTACGCCCTATGGGTAATAGAATGTTGAACTAATTATAATTTATGACCTGTTTATCAGTGTATCATGTCATAAACAAATAAATATAATTTTATTTCATTAACTCCTTATGCGTTGATTTAGTACTGCATTAAATGAAACTCGGTTTCGATTTCTGTATGTATATTTTATGATTTTACAGGCTTTTTATTATATTAGATTTATTTAGTTGTTTATGTTAGATGTATTTAAGGCGAGGGACATGTGTGATTTCTAATAATGTTGAAATTGAATGAAAAGGTTCTGTTAATCGCAAACATTCGTCATTATTAAATACGAGGATTTACTGTTATATTCTTTATCCTGTGGCGTAGTAGGCATTATAAGCTCTGTTCAAAATTGTCTGCTGCTACTTAGCATATTATATCAAAAATATTCATATCGTAAGCAGGGTTCGTCTGTAACAGCTGAATTAGCCGGGCTCGGGCCAGATTGAATTCCTTTTTCCGAGAATTTCGGTACACTACTACGTGATCGACATAATGGATCGACACCCTTACCATTTGTATTTACGAGAATATAAAGGAGTGATTTTGATACAAATATTACTTTTTTATATATAGGTAAATCGTTGTCAGCCTATCGCAGTCCATGTAGGCTTTTTTTTTTACGAAAACACCGCGTTTTTCAACGTGCCGCGCTGGAGGTTTTCAGTCGGCGGCGGCGTGACAATTTCATCCTTTTTTGAGGTTCCTGTATTTAAATCTACTCCTATCTATGTTTGCTTCGAAAAATAGGTTCAAACAAGGCTCAGGCACCTAAAAATGTGAGCTGCGAAGCAGGAATAAATAGGCAGAATTCAAAGATGCGATAATTACCATTTGTTCTATATCATGCTAACAATTTAAGTAACGGTTTTAGAGAGCTCAGTCATTTTTAAATACTTAAATTACGTAAAGATATAAAAATAGTATGGAAATTGTTTGTGACTAACCAACGTCTTTTTTTAAGATAAATAAGTTAGCATTGGACCACGAGCACGCCTAATATTAGACGATGATGCCGTCGAAGGTGAAGCACGCTTAACTAGAAAATACCTATTCACACAACATTCGAAGACTCCCGGATTGTAATTTTCGGGAGACACAGGCTTTGCCGTACGCAGAAGGAACGTGGAGGCAAAACGCTTCTTTCGCACCGGTGTGTTTCCACTGTGAAACTCGCTAGGGATGGCGGTGCTGGCGTTGCCCCGGCGCGGCGTATATCTCTGACCCCATCTTGACGGCATCAACTATCGATGGAGAACCCTTCCCCAGAGAATGTTTACGAACGGATGGATATCTACGGACCTGTTCAGCTGCTGCGTCGCATTTGCGCTATTTTTATATATTGACTAGTTGACCCGGCAAACGTTGTTCTATTCTATTCTCTGTTCTATTCTCATACCTACCATATATACAAAAAAAAAAACATTAAAATCGGTTAAGCTATTTCAGAGGAGTTCGACCACAAACAACGTGACACGCCTTCTTTAGGTCCGATTTTTAATTCATCAAATAAAATTTATCCATCAACTAAATTATGACGTGAATAAATACAAAAGTGAAACTATTATTATTCATAAAAATTCTACTTGAAATGTTCTACTTTTATACATCTACATATATATATAAATCAATTGCTGTTCGTTAGTCTCGCTAAAACTCGAGAACGGCTTGACTGATTTGGCTAATTTTGGTTTTGAATTATTTGTGGAAGTTCAGAGAAGGTTTAGAAGGTGAGTATAATATGAAAAAAATGCTTGGAATATAGTAAAAACAACAATTTCGCTTTCCCTTAGAAACTATTCCTACCTGTCAAACATTCGATGTTCGTCCCGTCGTTGCGAAATCAAATTACTTAAGCATTTTTTTTTTAATACGAATTCTTTTTGTTCCGGTTAAGTTTTGACTACATTTTTTACTAAAGTTGAAACATTCTGCAATTGTCATTCAGCTTTTTAATTTATTGATTCTGAGGCGGTACGAAGTTCGCCGGGTCAGCTACTATTTAACAAATTTTATCAGGAGGAATGTAGGTCACGTGACTAAAAGAATATTAAGCCGAAAGACTGACGGGTACAGAGGATTCGATAATCGAGGAGTATGGAAGGAAAAGACACTTTGTGCCAACCCCAAAGAATTGGGAGGTGACAGAAAAGAGAGAAAAGTTACGTGGTGATTCAAAAATCAATCTTTAGTTATAAAATTATATTGTAAGTAGTAGGGGATGAATAGGCTCACGATCACCGTTGGATATTAGATATCGAACGGCCAAATCGGGCTGCCGGGGAAACAGGCCGGAATGTTACATAATATTCGCTTGCCTCATTCTTATCTTTGCCCACCATTTCATTCGTACAATATTAAGTATATCGACTGGCTAGTTTTGAACTACTTTTATTATAAATAGTGATTGTTACCCAGCTATCTAAGGGGCCAACCACAAATTACGTCACACGAACTTCATGACTTTTTGACCCCTCATAATATTAAATATTTTACAATTTTACACCAAGAAATTATTAAATTAAAACAGCACTTCCGTAATTAGCTTAAATATGTTAGACTAGCTGCGCCCGGGGTTTCACCCGCTTGGTTTTTTTTTATTGCAGGAGATCAGCAGACAGGCAGACGGCCCACTTGATGGAAAGAGGTTACCATTGCATATGGACATTTGCAACAGCAAAGTTGTTACAAATGCGCTGCTGGTCTCTTAAGGGAGACTGGAACCTGGTCACTAGTGCTGGAACACAACTCAAGGTCGTTATGGCGACATACTTTAGACCAGGGGTGGTAGCCATCCAGTCGGGCAAATGCCCTACCACCTGGCATATTCCTGGTGATGGAAATTCGTTATATTTTGGATAATTCACATTATATCTTTATAAATTATAGCCTATGTGTCAGGGATGGGCCGAAATTCCTGCTACATTCGGTTTGACCGAATTTCGGCATCTTAAACTGAACTTCGGCATTGGACCGAAACTTGGTTTAAATGCCGAACATTCGGTGCAAGAAAAAAATAAAATACTTGCACTATTTTTATTGAAATAAATAGAAATCATATCCTATCATAACCGTAAAATATAATTACGCCTTTATATACTCATGGTCATTTATTTTAGTTAGGAAAATGTAAACCTTAACTTGTATGTGATAAAAATTAAATAAATTTAGTGCTTCTTAATTGAAGAGTCTTTGCCTAATTAAATAGACATCAAATTAAAACAAAAATTAAATAAACTTATTATTCCTCTAACAACCACTAGGGCGGGTTATGGTGTAAAAACGCCAAAAATACGGCGTTATCAAGTCACGACATCAAATAGTAACGACGTGTCGCTTTTGCAAAAGTGTGGCAAAACAAACCGAAGTTCGGCCGAAATTCGGTCGAATTTTTTGTTTTAACTGGATATTTGGCCGAAGTTCGTATTCGGCTCAAACCACATTCGGCCCATCCCTACTATGTGTTATTCTGATGTGTAAGCTATATTATTGTAAAGTTTCATCAAAATCCATTCAGTAGTTTTTGCGTGAAAGAGTAACAAACATACATCCATACATTTTTTTTATTGCATGAGTTCAGCAGACAGGCAGACGGCCCACTTGACGGAAAGCGGTTATCATCGCCTATACACATTTGCAACACCAAAGGTGCTACAAATGCGCTTCTGTATAGAGCTTACATCAAATTTTAATCGATTGCAAAGCAAATGAACGTTTGCTCAGATATAGCAACCGGCCGTAAGTCTGTCAGTGGTACTGTTATAGGTCTTTACTAGAATCTCTCAGAACTCTGAGCAGGTGATTATCGGTTCACTCGCTGTCCGTGAATAACTTACGTGCAAAATTATCGGGTGCTATCGGATGCTACGCAGTTTTATTTTCAATACATAGGGCAAGTGACTGGTAGTTTTGTTTATTAACTACGGAATTATTAAAATGCTTTATTCAAAAAGACCCCAAATATCAAAAATTATCCTACGGATCTTATTCAAATTTGATATTCAAATTTTTTGAAAATATTCTTTTAATTTTACCATGCTGAAATATTTCAAATTTTCCATTTCCTAGATCAAAAGTTGGAGAACACACACTAATTATACGACTTTAAAAGCGAATGTCTTTCTACTCTAAGACATAATAAGTATTCCGATTAATTATTCCGACTTATGAATAACAGTTTCGTAGAATTATTATCGAAGCGTATTCAAGTACATCTTTCTGCAAAATTATGACAATACAGACCCGACTACAAACTAAAAACCAAAATATATTGTTACAACCTAGGCGTCGACAAAGACAAATTCCACGTACAGATTTGTAGAAGCACATTTATTACCTATCGGCATTTGAACTAATTGTAATTCTTTTATGATCGTCTTTTTTTGTTTACTTATTTATTGGCATACGTTTCTAGAGAATAGCCTATTATTGTATTGTAATCATTAGCCAGGTGTTACGGATTTTAAAGTACAAGCTGATTCTAGCAAAATCGGTTCACGTTGCCGGGCGGGCACATTGCATTTGTACAATATAAAACGATGGCCTGATTGAGGGAGGAGGGTAGTTCAGCGATAACTACGATCAAGGCGTGACGTGTGTACAATCGGGAAACTAATAGTGACGGACTTTGCGCGTTTTATTGAATTACGACCTTCTGCATTACGTTTGTATTTGTTGTGTTCAGTTATATTTGTACCTGTGTTATACGTGTTTGTATAGTTCTAATAAACTCTAATAATTCCAACGGCATTTTAATTCGAGTCTCGCAACTCGTAACAATATATATTTTCTACAACATTTTGAAGTCGGTGCATTTTGAAATTTAGTTTCTGTATTTTGTTTTACGTGGCACCGACTTCAAGATTTTATAGAAAATATTAATTCTTTGATTTCTAGTTTGAAGTCGGTTCTGTATTTATTTAAAAATATAATTCTACTTTTTAATTGCTTGAATAGCTTTGGAAATCATATTTTAAGCGGCTATAGAAATCGTACTAGTTATAGAGATAATAAGTTGGTAAGAAAAGAAGATAAATGAAGAAGTACAGGAAAGGAGAAACGCACAATTTTAAAAACTGTATAGAAATAAGGGGAAGATGTTAGGCGATTTGCTACGACATGACACCTTCTTATGCACGTTAATCGAAGGCAAAGTGGAAGCAAGCAGAGGGAAGGGAAGACCAAGGCGAGCATTCATGGATCAAATAAAAGAAAAAGTGAATGTCGTGTCGTACATAGAAGTAAAACAACTCGAGGCTCCACCGATAAGTGCATCATAGCTCTTAAATGCTAGATAAATAGAACCTAACCTAATTAATTTAATTATCTTTGAATTTGTATGCCTAATATGTCAATAACACGTGAAGCTGTACATGTCCTAATATTTTTAAGGTGTACCGTGTTGTGAAGCAAATAAATAAATTGATTGATGTAGGCGCTCGACGATCTTGGACAAGGGTTACTCTCGATCTCCCTGGGATCCGCTCATCAGATCCTGACTTGGTAACAATGAGACTACCTCAGAAGTATATACTCTTTCGAATAAAGAAATAAAATTGAAAATCGGTCTACAATTGAAAGAGAAATCGCGTAACAAACATACTAAAAACACAAAGTCGAATTGAGAATTTTCTCGTTTTGGAAGTCAGTTAAAAATCACTGTAGTATAGAGAGTCTAGGGTTGCCACCTTTCTTAAAAATAGTATTGTATTTTTATTTTTAAGCTGTAAAAATATAGTACTTTTGGAAATTTTTGGAGAAAATAGTACCCATTTATTTTTCATTATTTATTTAATATATTTCAATAATGAATTTTCAACGTGTATTTATTACTACGTTTGATCTTTGCTAGCAAAGATCTATTATTTTTAAAATAATCATGAGAATCTTAAAAACGTGATGAAAATATAGCACGATACTATATATTATAGTACGGGTGGGAACCCTAAGACTGACGGAGTGAATCGACGACAATATAAGGGTCTATTTTTTGTTAAAACAGACAAGATATCCTTAAAACAAGGAAATTTATAAAATAAATGAATTCTAAGAACAAAGTAGATTAATTTCGTTAAATCCTTAGAAGAAATAAAAACTTGGTCGAGTAAGAAAATTATTTTTAACATTACGTTCTTTTGTGTAAAAATTGAAGATTTTTTCAACTCATCAGAATTTTTATGCCTCTTTGAGTTTTAACAATGACTTTTGTAACAATTACAGTATGAAAGGAAAATTGTGAAACGAAACATTTAATTCTCTTTGACAGCGGATAAGTGTTAAACATTGTTAAATCATTTACTATACAGAGTGAATTGTTCAAGTGGGTCTTCAGGACCTAATCCTGAGCTATGGTATCCTGAAATATATGTGTTGCGGACAGAGAGCACCCCTCTGACCCGCCCGCCGGAGCACACCTACTCTCTGCGTCCTGCATACCGCTGACGCCCATAGCTCGCACAATTAGCAGCTAGGCGTCGGACGGAACCCGGGATGTAGAAGCGGCCTTAGAGGCCGGAAAGACTCACTCTCACTCGACTCTCTCGCGCACTTGCTCATTCGTAATAGCACCAATACGCACTTTCTGTATTTATATATCTATATCTTCTATGTATAGTTTAATTCTAAATAACCTTAATAATAATCATACATATTATATCATACAATCATACAGTTCATTCTATATCGAATTTCATTTTAAAAGAAGCAACTGGCAACAATAATGTGGTAGGGCATTTGTTGTGTTCTGGTATCAGTCCCATTTCGAGGCCGGAGTACATTGGTAGCAATTGGTGTTGCATACACTAATTGCTGCGACCGGACAGCCTATCATAACAGGCGGCAAAACAACCTACAGCTACATGGTAGGGCATTTGCCCGTCTGGATGGCTACCACCCCTGGTCTAGAGTATGCCGCCACAACAACCTTGAGTTGTGTTCCGGCATTAGTGGCCAGGTTCCAGTCTACCTTAAGAGAGCAGCAGCGCATTTGTACCACCTTTGGTGTTGCAAATGTTCATAGGCGTTGGTAACCGCTTTCCATCGAGTAGGCCATCTGTCTGTCTGCTGAACTCATGCAATAAAAAGATAAATAAAAAAACACACATTTTTTTTACCATCAGTTACACTTTATTATTTAATGATGTTTAAATGAAAATCTAAAATTATATATTAAAGTAAAATTTGTTTTATAACTATATTGCTGATAAGTAAGTATTACTTATTACGTAGTTTAATTTATAGTTTAGATTTAAAAGTAAGGGGTCATCCACACATTAAGTCACACGAATTTGATGACTTTAGACACCTCCACCGTCCTTGTCACATTTGTGAGACTCTCCAGTGTGAAATCTGTGAAATTATTGTAATTTGTTTTATATTTTATTAGCGGTCCCGACAGACATTGTCCAGCCCTGAAAAAAATAAAAAATTGGGATCCGATCCCAGCGCCACCTACCGGTTCCAGTTGTGAATCTAAGCTATCCGGGGACCCACCCAAACACACACAAAAAGTTTAATCAAAATCGGTAAAGTCGTTCTCGAGTTATGTGCGAGAAATGTATGTAACATTTCTACGATTCATTTTTATATATAAAGAATAATCGTTTAAAAACTATTCTCATACTCTATCCATAGAGTTGGAAATATTTTTCTTACACCTGTCATTTTACTCTCATATTGGTGGTTAAAATCAATGCCTATGTGTTGGCGCCAGTCGAACCAAAAATAGAATAGATATTCTTTGTTAATAGTTCAAATTTTAATAAAGCTTAAATATATTAGACTTTGAATGTGACGTCACGAAATTTAGGATTTCCAACCCCTTGTCACACAATGTCATACTTCGTTGACCAGCCCCCTCCCACTTAAAATGTGACGTAGTTTATAAATGGCCCCTTGTATAATAATAAATATTAAAGTCGAAGATATAAACACATCTAACTAAATTTTTATTCACGTCACAGAGATAATTTTTCCGTATTCATAAAATTCTAGAAGACTACCAGAAAAGGTGAGAGATCCCGTGGGATATATTAAGTAGCAAGTAACCCAAGCAACGCCACGTGAAAGTCTAAGCAAATTTTACATTCCTTTTGTTTAATAAGCGGTATATACAAAAAGCGCAAGACCATTCATTCCATTTGAAAAACGACCTTTGTTCTTCTCCTATCATTAAGCAACATGGTCTTTTATCCAGGTACTAACAAGCGGGGAGACGATAAAAATTTTACAAGCGCGATTGTAAGCAGGAGAATTTTCAACTAAGACGGAAGAATACAAAGTTACTGAATACAGTTAATGATTAACTGATCCATGTTTTTATAGGCTGTGGTATAAGTTTTAAAGAACCTATAAATTTACAGTTGACTATCATTTCTTGATAATTTTTGTTGTTTTGTGTGTCATTTTTCTTCATTACATCTCAAGATAAAGCTTCGTATGTTGGAAAGATGTAAACATCCATGATCTCCTCGGTGCTGTGTTGCCATGGTATCCTATTGCTATGGGATAACTCAACTGGGTGAATTTTATTTGGATGTGATGATAAAACTTAGTCTTGATTTAACAAAAACTACAGTCGTTCATAAATTTCTAGTATTTTTTGCAGGCGAAACGTTGCTTATACAAGAGTTTGTGTATTAAATTCATGTTATATACAACATATGTATTATTATTATGGAGCATAATGTTCTAGCGTTAAATCTCGCTTACATTCAATCATCCGTCTCAGAGTCCAGAGGTTGCTTTCTTCTTTCCTTGCCAAACTCACACGCTTACAGCTATCCCTTATTGTAATACTAATGGTACACCGTACAAGTTATATCATTCCACATAAAGTCAATCCAGCATTTTTGGATTTATCCTTGTAACGAGCACTGACAGTTAGCAAGGATAGAATAAAATAAATAATATTAAATTTTATATTTACTTATATGTTATTAAGACTAATTAACATGATTTTTATTTAAATTTCAAAGGCGGTGGTGAATTTTGGACTTATACTTTGACATATAAAAATGGCAGTTAAAAGGAAATCCATTCTGTTCGCTCAATATCCCCTGTTGTAAAGTTGAAAGCTCGGATAAAACGGGAATAAAGGAGATTTTCTACAAACAAAGTAAAGCATTTATTTCTCTCTTTAAACTTCTTGCCTTTGTGAGTTTATGAATAATATAAGAGTTACATTTTGAAATATATTTTAGTGAGTTTGTTTAAAGACTAAAGCACGCGTATTCACTTGCGTAAATTTGGAATTCTTGTATTAGGGTAGTAACAACCCTTTCCCTTAGTTTGACGTTTGACATTATTTACAGAAATTGACCATTTAAATCTGATTGATGTATAGGTATAATTAAATACGCATGAGTTATTTTTCAAAATCAGCCAATTTGATTTCTGATACGGGTAACGATAGCGTGTTCATCGAGATTGACGCCGAGATTCCTTTAAGTATTTGCGACTTCCAAGATGTTGTAGAAAATCTATATTTTTTTGCTTTTTAGTATGAAGTCGGTTATCGTTTAAAAATAATATTCCAAAACGGTCTTCTCTAGCTGGATTTATTACTATAAAAGCTCGAGTCTCTACCTATTTTGTTCGTCTGTGACGAAGGCTTATCCCCAGCTGACCATGACAATAATGCCAATTGCTTTGATTTTCAGCAGGTGACTTCATGATTTTCTTTTGTACAAATGATTGCTCTCAAAGTCCAATAACATACACATTTGTTTTAACTACAACGAATTACTGCTTAAATCTTAATGAAAAGAAAATACAAGGATTGTTTTCATAAAACTCCGAACAGCGAGAAAAAATACAAGGGCATAAAGCGTGGGAAACCTCCTAGCTGTCGGAATGACATCTCATGTCCTATTTGTTTAACTTATGGTTTGGCTACTTAGGCAGTTGCGCTAACAATTCACATAGTATTTATAGAAGAATCCCCCGAGTCAGACTCAAATATGTCCACTTGTATTAGCTAAATCCATATTTCTGTACTATCTATACTATAACATAATCTTATATATAAAAATGAATCGTAGATATGTATGTACGCGCATATTTTCAGAACGACTTAACCGATTTTGATGAAATTTGTTTTGTGTTTGAATGGGTCCCCGGATGGTTTAGATTCACAATTGAAATCAGCAGGTGGCGCTGAGATCGGGTTCGAGAATCCTTCTAATCACCTGGACCGATTTTGGTGATTTTGTTTTTGTGTGTTTGAGTGGGTTCTCGGATAGTTTAGATTCACAATTGGAACCATTAGGTGGCGCTGAGATCGGGTTCTAGAATATCAGAAATATGGCGCCAGAACGGCTAAACGGATTGGGATGAAATTTGAAACTGAGATAGATAATAAATTAGAATAGCACATGGGCTACTTTTTATCTAGGAAAAACGTACGGTTGCCGTGGGATACTCTGTCTATAAAATTTACATTATAACGCGAGCGAAGTCGCGGGAAATTTACTCCGTTAGCTCAGCAACCCAAAGTGGGTCTTGGCCTCCGAACCGAGAATATGCATGCCATTTTGCTCTGTCCTGCACAGCTCTTTGCCATTTATCGTCTCGAAGCTCCGACAGGTCAGCTTCCACTTTGTCTTTCCAACGATACTGGGGACGGTAGATCGAACGCCGACCTACCGGCCGTCCCAAATATGCTTTCCTCACGCTGCGATCTTCTCCCATTCATTCTACGTGACCGAACTAGCGGAGGCGGTGAGCTTTTATTTCTCCTATTATGTTGGGCTCGGGGACAAGATTCGCGGGCAAATACCAGTGCTATATATATACTTGTTTTAAATAGCACCTGTTTTGTTACAGAGATCCAAATCACCGAGTAGTTCAGCCCAAAGGCAGCTAGACGAGGCGGACTTGTTTATGGACCTTATCAAAGATGTAGCAAATGAACTGGACATCGACGTGCTGTGTCATAAAGTAAGTGAGCCTAACCTAGCCATAAAGCCTAGAAAAGGATTTTTTTTGCCGCCTTTTGTCAATACTCTATATTATATTGAGGCTTCATCTGCGTTAGTGTTTAAGCTGTGGCCGGATGCGTCCTATTTAAAGCGTTAAAAAATAACACCGAGTAAGTATACACAGTTTGTGTGTCTGTCAATATTTAACGCCATTAACAATATCACAGTCATCAATCTTATTCATATTGTCTCCATACGAATAAGATCGTAAATCTTTAACACTAACGCAGATGAAGCCACAACCCTTTTCTTTAGTCAACGTCAGTGAATTATAAACAAAGTGAATTCATCCATGTTATTTTAATTTTACCGTTGATCCACGTCTATCATCCCCTGAAATTAACTAAATACGGATATAACAATATTAAGTTTCACAAAAGCTGTGCTTTTTAAAATTTACCAACGATGTCTAGCGGAATTTAAAGCATAAGTCTTTTCGCCATTATAATTTTGACGATATTTACTAAAAAAACCGCCGACAGGTTTGTGATGGTTTGTTTAGTTTCTTTTAATCAAATAATTGTTCTGATAATTATCACAAAGTGTTAAAGCTTTAGCATATAAAATTATAGTCTTTTTTTATAGTGGTATAGGTTTGCGTTTGACCATGATCTTGCTTGATGTGGAGCGAAGATATGGTCTAAGTTGCAGCACGCTTATTTAGAAAATACCTATTGACACGGCACTAGAAGACACCAAGGTTGTAAGTATCGGGAAAAACTCCGGCAATGAGTTCTACTCCTTTGCGACGTGCATGATGAAGGTAGACGCAAAGCGCTTTATTCTTATAGATGGAATATCCACCACGTTGTCCGATGATGTAAGGGAGACGGCGGGATCAGATCGAAGAGCTCAGTTGCACTCTCCAAAGTGTATCCGATATAAAACCGATAAGCTGGCAACCCTGCTTCGATGTTCCATACTTTGAGTTTTATCGTGGAAAAGATGGTCGTTGCCAACTAGCCTCCTGGCTCTTCGCTCAAGTCGTTATTAATAAAGTAATATTACGATGTTACTTTAATAATATGTTATGTTGACAAAATACGTATCTCGTAAATAAAGCAACATGATACTTGTATTATCTATTACGTAATACTAGCCGGGGGCCGGGGCACCCGCCTACCAGCTAAATACCCTGGACAGTATTCAACGCCGAACCGTTCGCATTGTCGATGATCCCATACTCACAGACGGTTTAGCTACGCTTTACCGTCGGAGAGACTTGGCGTCTCTCTGCGTATTTTTCCGACTGTACAATGAGGAGTGTTCCGAGGAACTATTCAGAAGGGTGTTTTCGTCTTGTTTTTACCATCGCACCGCACGCCAGCGGCTGGGCGTTTATCCTTATTTCCTTGAGCCGCTTCAATCTTTTACGCAACGGTTCTCTAGAGCGTTTCTCTTGTGCATTGTGGGGAGTCGTGGTTCTCCCACAGCGCTATGATATGGGTTTTCTTTAAAAAGGGTGTTATAAAATTTCTTCGAGGCCGGTAGCGCGTTGGTAATATCTCTGATGTTACAAACGTCCATAGTCTATCTCCTGTATTTATGTAAGTATATATGTGTAAGCCTCAAAATCATTCATGACACAAAACGTAGTTTTCATTATGTCTATATAAAAATATATGTGCTACGTGCGAAATATATAAATTAGAAGCATAGATACAACTTTCTATAATGTATTGAGTGTGGGAGTAATGTTATTAAGTTGTTACGGTCTTTGAGACACCCACTTAAGTAAAGTAACACTAACAAGGTACAGAAAATTGGACTAAAATATTTTTCTTTTTCATTATAATGTTATAATAATTTTGAATAACCTTCAATATCTTTCAGAATTATTTACTTTTTATTTTACTGAAATATTTTTAGAATATCACTCGGTTGTATAGGTAGGTAATAATAGCCCATAAACATCCTACACATACTAAAAAATACCATAATTGATAAGAAACATATTGGTGGTACTTTTCGTAAAAATGAAAATAAATATATTGTTACGACCGACAAAGACAAATTCACACCTGCATTTTATTACCTTTCGGGGCATTTAGACTTCTTTTGTTTACTTTATGTTTAAACATTATGATAAAAAGAAGCAGCCCATTGTGTATTGTAATCTTTTATGGCCTATTGTTGTATTGTAATCACTGCCAGGTGTCTCGGGTTTAAAATACAAGCTGATTCTAAGAAATTCGGTGCACGCGGCCGGGAAGACATATTGCATCGGTACAGTATAAAGCAATACCCCAACTGAGAGATGAGGCAGTCAAGCTATAACCACGAGCGAAGCAAGACTTGTGTACATTCGGTAATCTATTTAGTGACGGACTTTGCGAGTGTTATTGAATCGTGCATTATACGTTTGGATTAGTTGTGTTCAGCTATATTTGTACAGTTTTGTTTGTATAGTTCTAATAAACTCTATAATAATTCCAACGGCATTTTAATTCGAGTCCTGCAACTCGTAACAATATTATTAAGAAATTGAATCTTGGAGGTTACTTATTGGGAGCCATCCACAAATATGTCACGATTTTTTGACCCCTCCGTGGCCTTGTCACAGTTGGTCACATTCGTTAGACTCCTACCTCCCTAGTTAGATCACATATTGTGCAATTTTACATCAAGAAATTAATTTAAACACTATCCTCATACAGATAGAGTTGCAAATATTTTGAAGTTTTTCATTAATAGTTTAAATTTCGTGTTTTAAAGCTTAAATATATTAGATTTTGAAATGTGACGTCACGAAATTTAGGACCCCTCCCACCCACTGTCACACTTCGTCAAAAAGCATTTATATTTACTATTAAAGGAGAAGAAGCGGCGCAATGAATTTCCCAGAAACACGTGTTAGAAAAAATAAATGCAGCCCAAGGCCGTGTGCTAGTAGAGAATAAATTGTAAACAGATCTTTATTTTATTTTTTATATATTGATTGTCGTCGATTGTTACTCTCTCCTCATCCACCTTTTATGAGTTACTATTGAGCCTGGCAGACGTTCTTCTGCCCTGAAAAAATAAAATCTAAAACCCGATTGCAGTGCCACCTACCGGTTTCAATTCTGGATCTAAAACGCCCTGGGATTCGCTGAAACACGTACACAAAATTTTATCAAAATCAGTCAAGCTGTTTTTTAATTTGAGCGAGACCAGCAAAATGTAATTGATTTAAGCTATTTACTTCAATATATGTCAAGGAATAAAGGCGTGTTCTCAACAAATACCTCTTGTGTCTTTAAATAAATTAAAAGACCGTAAAATATTGATTAATCTCTTATTATCAAAAGGAGAAGGTCTTCTTAATTCGTCTGTTTATTTTATTTTTTTCAGATTTTAGTCAACGTGTGTTTACTCACATCAGCTGATAGAGGGAGCCTGTTCTTGGCGAAGGGAACACCACCAAATAGATACCTGCAGGCGAAACTTTTCGACGTCACCAGAGATACAGGTAAAATTATAACATTGAAGGGTTTTTACCATCGGAAGGATGCGACATCTTACGTATCGATTGCTATATATGTACTAAATTCTATCCAGTAGGTACCATTGCCCCTGTGGCGGTCGAGCCGAGGTCGAACCTCACAGGCTGCAGGGTCTCCATATTGAGAATTCTTTTCCCAGAAATATTATATCAATGCTTGTATATTATATCATGTATGTATATATTTAAAAGATACTGATTCGGTAGTGAGAATAATGCAACATACTGTTCTTATCATTTTTTTTGTCCATCCAAAGGTTGTTTGGAAGAAAACGCTAATAGCGATAAGACCGCCTGTTGTGTTGTAAAATTTTATTTCTGTTAACTGTATCTTTTAATACACAATAAAGCATATTCATTAATTATTTTGGGGTCACAAGATTTTGGGATAGGTATAAATTTTTGTTTCTATAATGTGAAAAAATCCAGCCAAGCACGAAAATGTATGTAATAATGACAACTGTCTGGATGCCATCTTACATCTGGAATAACAAATTCATGAAATTGGAGAATTTTCTAAAACTCAGTCTGGAGAGCCTAGAAGACTGTGCCTCCTCTAGTGCGCTGCCTCAAGGCTTAACGCCGCGCCCACGGTGTCGAGTCTATTATCACTGACTCAGCCATCTGCGGCTCTTCAGCTGGATTCAGTTCGATTAAAAAGTCAGTAATGTTCGGGCCTTGCCTAGTGCAAGGTAGGTAGAACATCGCTCCATTAATTTTGCTATCTACCCTCTTTCTGTGTGAAGTAACGGCTAATGCAGCATGGAATTAGGCAGCAATTTTAGGCAATGTTTCCAAGTCATTGTTTAACTAGAAACAAATCCCGCCGTGCGCTCATCTTTTCCTGCAAGATGATCTGAACCAATCGTATTTACTGGCCGTGCCAATAACTCTAATCTTACTTAAGATCTTGTAAGAAGTGTCAGCTCTCTAGTGTAGCTGTTCCTGTGTCCAACCTGAACCGAGACAGGAGAGAGCGGATCTAGTGCAAGGATGTAGATTATCGTCTCTCCAATACAGTTCACAATACTATATCAACATATATTACCAGTGGGCTGTAGCACCCACCCAACAAATTCGTACCGCGTAAAAGACTGGCAAAGAAAACCAGAGGTATGGTCGTTCAGTTTTCCCAGTAACTCTACGGAACCTGAAAAAGGTTATTTGTAATTCATATCAAACGAGTTTCAGGTAAATAAATTTCCTTAACTAGCCATTAGGTAGCTCGAGTGAGCGGTCCGCTGGGCCTCGGATAAGTTGATTCCTAAGCTTTAGACACGGGTAGCTTGCCATGCGAAAAATTAAATATGGCCCTTCGTAAATTATATATTAATACGCTTATCTTTGTAATTTAGATGATATAACGATCTTGCGTAATACAAGTAAAGTTCAAGGTTTAATGAGTGGGATGCCTTTGACGATTACTTTGGAATAATATTATAATACATTAGCAAACTGTATACTTGAAAATACAGAAAGCTAATAATAACGTTTTAATGGTTTTCAGAGCGGTATTTTATTTAATACTAGCTGATGCCCGCGACTTCGTCCACGTGGTGCGGTTTTTTAACTATCCCACGGGAACTCTTTCATTTTTCGGGATCAAAAGTATCCTATATGTTGACCAGGGATATAAGCTACCACCATACACAATTTCATTGAAATCGGTCCAGTCGTTTCGGAGATTAGCCGGTACAAACAGACACACAAACAAACAGAGAAATAAAAAATTTGAAAAAATCTAAATTAGTTCTATCTCACTTCTTACATCCCCCTGACTCGGTTTTTAGCATTTTGTTTTTCATTGTACAGAAATCCGACCTTTACAATTTTATTATATGTATAGATTTATTTCGATGTTTTGGCCACTTTTCTGTAGCCGTGATCACGGAAGACAAAGACGTCAAATGTCAATGAGTATATTTAACATTAAATAGTCGCGATAACTTAAGAAAATACAATATAGAAAGCTGAAGATATCTTACTAACGCGGTGCTGGTACCTACGCTCACGTATGGAAGCGAGAGTTGGGTATGGAAGAAAGAGCATGAAAGTAGAGTAAACGCGGTCGAGATGCGAGCACTGCGCAAAATCTGCGGAGTGACGCTCGCGGATCGCGTTCGTAATACCGAAGTAAGAAAGAGAGTTGGTCTGAAAGAGAGTGTCGGGGTGAAGGTAAGGAAAGGAATGCTCCGGTGGTTCGGGCATGTGGAAAGAATGCATGATGAAAGAATGACTAAACAGATATACAATGCAAAAGTGGATGGATGCAGAAGTCGTGGAAGGCCACGACACACCTTCCATGATCAAATTGATCGTGTACTAGCAGAAGGTGATGTCAGGAGCCTTAAGAACAGACGAGCTTGCATGACAAGAGTTATGAATGTCAAAGAGGCAAGTGAGGTGTGTAAGAATAAGCCTAAATGGCACTCTGTTGTTCGTGCCTACCCCGCGAGGGAACTGGCGTGAAGTTATGTATATGTATGTATGAAGATATCTTAACGTGGTAGAACCATGCTGGAATGATTCAACTCTTAGGGCCGTCTCAATCAATTTGATACCACGCTCGCAGAGAATATGGTGGATGCGTCATAGATATAGGGCACCTTTATTTTAAGTAATAGAAGGTGTGTAGGGGGGTGAAGAGGGAGGGTAGGAACACATACTTACCCCTTCTGCAACCCCTCTGTCAAGAAAATGTATAGTTCTTGAGATATTGTTATAACCCAGGTCCGACAAAAACAAAATCCACCTGCATATCTGAAACAAAGCACATTCATTACCCGTCGGCATTTGAAGTAATAACATTGAAATTCTTTGATTATTAATGATAGATTGTTGATGTACTTGTCTAATTTGAAAACTTGCCCGTAAAACTTCAAGTAAACATTTTGTTGCGATTCGTATTGCCACTTGTCCGTTGCCGTTCGTTTCTCTACTTGTCCGTTGCGATTCGTTTTTTCACTTGTCCGTTGAAGTTTCACTTCTACTATGTGCCCCAGCACACATTTCGATTTTTCGCAGGTATACTGTAAATTACGATTTGGTTAGGTTAGGTACATTTTAATGAATGCATTTTTTATTTAAACATATTTTATTTAAAAATATTTTATTATATCAAACAAAAAAACTGAATCAATCAAATCATTTTTATTGCGAACTAAGTGTAATACATAGGTCTTATTCAATATAGCTGAGAACTTATTACTTAGTTGGCCTTTCATACTTAACCTAACTGAGTTCGATCCGGAACCAAAAAAGACCTCCATAGTCTACTCTAATATTATGCCGCCTCTCACCACGTCTATTCTAAATATATGCCGCCCCTCCACGCGGCGGTAACGCTTTTTCGTGACAGAAAAATACTAATACCCCCCGTGTATATAGAAGTTTCACTTCAAAAAGTGCGTAGAGTATGTCTCAAAAAGTTTCATTTTATTAATGCTTAATTATTTAAAACATCTTACATAAATAAACATTATTTAGATTTGAAACATTAGCCGTAAGATACTCTAGGGTTACAGCCTTCGCTGTGTGGTCTGCAGTCATGGCTATGGTGTAACTGCCCCATTGTCTCCAACAGAGTCACAATAAGGTTGTATTCAATTCAATCATTACAATTATTATCACCTTCATTAATATTTATTTCTTTTTTATTAATCGTTTCTCAGATTTTAATGACTAATTATTTTACCGACATAAAACGAAAGAGGTTATGATATATTGTCAGAGACTAGAAGCATGATCATTTGCTGTGCAGTTTAAGGTGCTGAAGACCTTAAGCGGCCGCTTATGAAGAATCGCTTAATGAATAGACACGTGCGCAGATAAACTGTTACTTGTAAGATATAGCATAAAGTTCCACTTTATTTTGGTACTTGTTAAACACTCTGGTCCGTTACGCTGTAGGCTGCGTACGGCGTCACGCTGCACGCGACAGATGAATTCTTATTATTATAATGCACTATTGTGGCCTCTATCAGACGCCTGGCGTATGGTTGGACTGGGTTGGACGTATGTACGCTGCGGTTGACGTCCGACATTTTTGAACAATTTATTTAAAACTTTTTCTTTTAATTTAAATTATAATATGCTTACATTCATCTACATAAAAACATATTCGACTTTGGCACAGAAATCACATGAGTTTATACGTACCGCAGAGGCTCGTCTAAAATACATAAAAGTTATGATAGCGACACTTTGAAAATTAATTTACCCAGTATTATTTGTTCGCGCCGCTTATTTTAAAATCCTGTCCCCTTGAAATTATTTCCACAACTACCCGCTTTCCTAACTGCGTTATCCAATCACCTTGTCCCAGTCGCCATCTTCCATTCCTTTCGACTATCCTTGTCGTACTTACCGCTGTGTTAATACTGCTCGTTTTTACGGGTCAGTCTGCTGTAGACCCTAGTCGCACAGAGTCTGCTATCGACCCTCGTCGCACATAGTCTGCTGTCGACCCTCGTACGACAACCCGCATATCTTTTTCGCCACAACTTGCTATATAAGTGCAGTTATACCGCGCCGCGTGTGTACAATTAATTATCGAAGGCCGCAACAAGGAGACAAGACAGAAGATTTGCTGCAAGGCTCACGACTTGGTGATCAGCACGCATAGTTAGTGCAGCCTAAAGGCACGCAGGTTAGTCTCCCTTCTTATCCATACCAGTAATCCTACCACCGCCATTTTGGATACGCGTTCAGTGCCTATTACTGGGCTGCCGTGTTGACATTATTGTTATATTAAAAAATGGGGCAGAATGTTACATACCGAATTCCTCAAGTTAGTTAAATGATAATTAATACATATTTAGGTTTATATTACAAGTACGTTTTTACAAGTGCCATTTTGCTTATTTGACAAAGTAAATAATTGAATACGGAGGAAGTCTTGTGTATCAGGTAGCCATTGACTATATTTCATTGAACCGATAGCCCGGACATAGAACGTCTGTTGGAACGGCAAGGGGTTTCAGTGGGTATCCCCGAACTGTGGATACAATCATTGGGTCCCCGCCTTCCTGGGCACACGGGATTGGTAGGGCTCTAGCCCTCCCTGGCATAAGACGAAGGTGGTTTAATAGATATCCCCGACCGTGGTGTGGCAATAGCACTCCTTGCTTGCGATGCTAGTTCCAGCGCGACGTGGCGAATGCACACTCCCCACCGCGCTTCCCCGGCGATGGATAGTCCTCAAACGGGTTTCCCCTCGGTCGAGATACCATTTTCTTAAGGAGAGGTCCTTAAAGAAAGGGTAATTTCGCCCCGGGTGCTAATAGCATACCTGCGGGGGTGCTAGACCCACACCAACGTAACGAATCCCACACTACGGCAAGTAAGGTCGTCTATTTTATCATCATGTCTATTTTTGGTAATGTCGTTACTTTCAGCCACTATCGACCTGTACGGAAATAGCTTGCTCTTATAACATGACTTAATTTTTAAAACTACGTTTTAACGCTTTTAAGCGTGGCATTTTATTTGATTTTAAATCACATTAGACTTTTGTAGAGTAAATAATAACCATAAACAAAAAATAAAATGAACAAGTTGGGAGGCTAAATAAAACTTTAACAATACTCATTGACACATGACATCATTTTCTTCCACGATCACGGCTACTGATTAGTGACCGAAACGTCTAAATAAAAATCAAATAAAATACCGCGCTTAAAACCGTCAAAACGTAGTTTTAATTATGTGTACTAGTCGCAAAACTTGAGAAAATAATATGAAAAATAATAATCTTTAAGTTTGTGTAAAATATACGTATTTCCGCGTTGCAGCTGCGCTTTCATTTCATTGAGAATGTATATAATTAAACGCGGACAAAGTCTCATGTAACAATTAGCCGTTGACTATATTAGATCAAGAAAAATAAAGTCATCCAATAAATGTTACCAGAATTATCTATTTTGGTAATCTTCTTATTATTGGCCACTATCGAGCTGTACCAAAATAGCTTATTCTGTTATAATTAGTAATAATTTGGTTATTTACGTCATTCCAACTATAAGTTTAAACTAAGAGCAGTGAAAAGTTCTACGAATAGAAATCGCTTACTTAAAATAACTTTGGAAATTTAAATCTAAAGGTGCGCTCCCTCACCGCGAGCATTCGTAATGTAACATTTTATGATTCGATTTTGAGCATTAAGTTACAATATTGCGTCCCTGACTGACGAGCATTCGCCTGTAATGAAACATTTATGATTCGATTGATTCCACAGTGTCAGACGATGCGGTCTTTGTGTTCCAAGTTGTGTCGAAATATTACAGATTGTATCATTATAGGTTGCGCACTGTGATGCTTGGTTCTGCTCCCTACCTGAGGTAGCCGGAGAGGCCCAACTCCGGCTAGCAAATGGTGGAGCCAGCCCGTAAAGGGCCGGCCGTCGTCTGTCCGAGCTGAAGGTGAATGCGCAAGCGAGCCCACAGCCCGGACATGGGACGTGTACTCCACCAAATAAAACAGGAGAGAATATTTGACCGAAAAGAAGCGGCACGCGGACGTTTGAGGCAACTAAAAAACACACGTAGCACGGCGCGACGTGGACCGAAGACTGGCTTGGGGTGCGCGGGCGACAACCGACACAAGCCAATCCCCGCACCCTGCTAAACCTCCTCTGTTGTCCCTACGCGCGCCCTCTGCCGCCCGTCTTCGCCATTTATTTAATAAATGTATATGTACACATAATACACAAAATCAAACATAATCAAAAAATATTTCTATTTTATTTGCGTCGCTAACAGGACGTTCGAGAATGGACTAGGGATTTTAATGGCTATCCCAAACCGTGGCGTGGCAATAGCTTTCCTACAGGGATGCTAGTGCCACGCCGACGAGGCGAATTTCACACACGAGCCGCGACTTTCCCCCTCGCACGGTAAGCTGCGAGGTCCTCAATCTGATTTGCCTTGGTAAAAAAAAACGGTTCTCCCTCATCTCCCTTCATCGATGGTTGATGGAAACATTACAGGTTGCGTACTGTAATGCTCGGATCTGTAACGTTACATAACAGGCGAAAGCACGTGGTGCGGCAGCACCTTTATTCAATTAGATAGTGCTACGATTAATTGTTGTTTCGATTTTTCTTTCGTATATATCAAGTAGTTCTAGATAAAAGTAAAAATGATATACAAAGATAGATGCACAGACGGATAAGAAGATTTCTAAAGTGCCAAAATGGCTATGAGAAATTCAAAAGTTTTTATTCAAATTAAGTTCTATTGGAAAACATTATTTAATTCAAAAATCAAGTCTAATTCCTATTCTATTACATCGCTTCGCAACGTGAAGAAGAAGTGACAAGAAATTCTCTAGCAATAAGTCTAGTTAAAACTTCTTTCACTTCATATATGTCTATCGCGGGTTATTTTTTAAAGTACACAAATATCATATAGGTACAACTACTTTTCGAAAAATTCATGGAGTTGTAGCAAACAATGCACGACGGGAGAAAAAAAATATATTATCTATTATATGTACTGAAAGACCACGGGCCATAAAAATGCCCCGGACTTTTCGAGGGCTTGCCTGGCCCTATGTGAAGGTCAACACGTAGAAGTGCCTTCGACAATTTAACTGTAAATATGGCGTGACACTGACTGACGATTATCCCTGTGTATACCATATAGTAATACACCCAAGGACCAGCCCCAGTCAGTATAGGACTATTATAGGAAGTGAGAACAAAAGATACAGGGCTGTTGGGATGAATTACTAGTAGAACTGGGGAACTGGATGTATGGCCTCTGCCTGTCGCAATGTTCAGGGAACATGGAAAAATAGGCAGACTGTGACTCGCCACTTCCTGCATGGGCCCCAAACAATGCCGCACAAGATTGACGAAGGCTAAAATAAGTGTGAGTAGCTAAGGGGTTCACTGAAGCAACTTCAGACGTGAGGCCATTTATCACTTCCAACCCCGAAACTTAAATCTCTAGCGTTCTCCACTCTGAGCCGGCTGGCTAAGGCAAGCACGGAGGTGGGTACGAAGTATCGCTGTTCACCTAAGGCTTCACCACAAAGCCTTCCTACGGGTATCTACTATCATTATATTGTTACGACCTAGACGCCGACAAAGACAAATTTACACCTGCATACCTGTAGAAACACATTTTATTACCTTTCGGCATTTGGACTTCTTTTGTTTACTTTGTGTTTATAAATTGTGATTAGAAAACAGCCCATTGTGTATTGTAATCTTTTATGGCAGTCATTAGCAGGTGTGTCGGATTTAAAGTACAAACTGATTCTAGGAAATTCGCGGCCGGGCAGATATATTGCATCTGAGCAGTATAAAGCAATGCCTTGATTGAGGGTCGAGGCAGTCGAGCGATAACCACGATCGAAGCAAGACTTGTGTGCATTCGATAATCTATTTAGTGACGGACTTTGCGCGTATTATTGAATTACGATCTTCTGCATTACGTTTGGACTTGTTGCGTTCGGTTATATTTGTACCTGTGTTATACGTGTTTGTATAGTTCTAATAAACTCTATAATAATTCCAACGGCATTTTAATTCGATTCCTGCAAATCGCAACAATATTAAAAAAGTGAAATGGTAATATTATTATAAATATCATATACTAGCGGTTCCTGCAAACGTTATCCTGCCCTGAAAAAATAAAATCTAAAACCCGATTCCTGCACTACCTGGTCTAATTGTGATTCTAAACCATCCCCGGACCAACTCAAACACTATTTCTTTTCACCTTAGGTTACATAATTGAAGTTTTAGTAGGGATCCTTAATGTTTTCTAGTAATAAATATAGCTTATATTAATCTGGAATAATGTAGCATTCTAATGGTGAAAGTATTTTTGAAATTGGTCCAGTAGTTTTTGAGTTTATTCGTTACAAACATACAAAAATCTTTCCACTTTACAATAGTAGTATGGATTTGCAAAACAGCATTAATCTTCATATTCCTTGTTGGAAATACGATAAAGTTTATTTATACTGAAGAAAAATTAATAATCTCACGTAAATATAAAAACTGGCGTGATAAATCTTTCCACTATCTTCAAGTGATGTAAGCCGAGTTTGGAAAGTAAGATTTATGAAGTGGGGCGTCCTATTTATAGTTTGATAACCCCGCAGCTCCTCCCCATAACTGACCTAGACTGCCCTATTAATCTAGCTGTAAAGGAGGGTTGTTTTTGAAACGAGGCTGGAATTTATATCGAACTAGTTGACCCGGCAAACTTCGTACCGCCTCAGAATCAATAAATAAAAAACGTTGATTTCTGAACGACGGGACGAACACCAAACGTTTGACATCCAAATTAAAAAAATAAATAAAAAAACCACTTTTAAATTTAATTTGATTTCTGAACGACTTTTAAATTTAATTGATTTCTAAACGACGGGACGAACATCAAATGTTTGACAGGTAGGAATAGTTTCTAAGGGAAAGCGAAATTGTTGCTTTTAGTATATTCCAAGCATTTTTATCATATTTACTTACCTTTTAAACCTTCCCTGGACTTCCATAAATAATTCAAAACCAAAATTAGCCAAATCAGTCCAGCCGTTCTCGAGTTTTAGCAAGACTAACGAACAGCAATTGAGATATATATATGTATATATATATATATATATATAATTTTTTTATCTTAGTCTTTATTAATTTTATGTTTAATTCAGCCTCTGTGGTTGAGTAGGCTAAGCCTTTGCCGCCCTAACTCACTGCAAGGCAGAGGTTCTGGGTTCGTTTACTGGTAATGTAAATTTCGGAAACGAATTTTCCGTTATTTACTATGGTCTGGGCGTCTGGGATCGGCCCCAGAGTAGTCCCTTGTCTATTACCCACAACACAAGCGTAACTTACTTAATTTGAGGATAAAAAATGAAAAGATAATTCACAAAGCAGTCAAGAACTATAAGATGTTTTTCTTACGAGATATATTTAAATGAAACTTGATAGAAAGCTAGTTTACGAGTATATCCCGGGTCGCAACTTAGGATGCTTTTTATCCCGACAAATGACATCGTTTCCGTGGGATAGACGAAAATAGTGAGCAAGATGGCGCTGCGATCTAATTGTTTTTTAAACTACTGAACGTATATGAATAAAATTCGACATAGTGCTAGTTTATAATCCAAGTTAACACTTAAGATACTTTAAACCCCGGTAATTAATGTTGTTCCCATGTAATAAACGAATTAGCAAAATAGATGGCGCTGCAATCGAGCATTGATCGAATCCGTACATCTCATTAATTCTATTACTTCAAATCAGGGTGGCCGCGACTCGCCTCTATGTTTCGCTGCTTAGTTGTGTGGACTACATGGGCTTAGTTTCTTTTTATTGTAGTGAACTTAATAACAAGAAACAGTAAAGATTTAGGTAAAACACCTAATTAAATGTATATATACGTAACATAGAGCTGCAACCTACTGTACCTATATAACCTATATGCATATTACTTCTTTCTAAGCATATCCGCGCAAGAAGGAGCTTAAGATTTGGAATAGTTAAGGTTTACAAAAAAATGATGTCTTCTTTTTCTTCTACTATAAATTGGGAAAATGCGCTAATAGTGTATTGTTTTTTTCAGAACTAAATGACGCTCTACGAACAGCTAGAACACAAGAAATCAAGATACCCTTTGGAGTTGGTGTCGCTGGTTTGGCAGCTCAAACGAAGCATCCCATCAACATCAAAAACGCTTACGCCGATCCCAGGTATGCTTAGAATTATGGCACCGTTCTCCTTTTATTCTTGCAATTCACTTGGCGAGTGAACTTTTTTTTCCATCTGGCTAGGCACGGTTTGTGCATTCAGTCAGTCACGTGGTAGCGAGTGAACTTTATTTCTGGTAATCACGTATCTACGATGTGTGCGTGCGACTAGAAGCGGGTATGATGGACGGCACAGTCGTAACTGATCTCTGCGTCAGATGAAATTAAATGAATTAGCATGTAAGTAAGTAGTAAAGGGTACATATAAAATGACTAAAATACAGAGAACAGTACAAATGGAGTCCCAAAAGAGACTCTGTTTCCCGCACTAGGTCTCCTTAGGGGCTGTATGGTGGGCCACAGTAGGAGTCGCTTCGGTTATATAATTTTTATCATTGATGATAGTACATTAATGCAATGTCTTTGTGTAGTGAAAATTTACATACATACATACATAACTTCACGCCAGTTCCCTTGCAGGGTAGGCACGAACAACAGAGTGCCATTTAGGCTTATTCTTACACACCTCACTTGCTTCTTTGACATTCATAACTCTTGTCATGCACGCTCGTCTGTTCTTAAGGCTGTGTGTTCTTAAGTGAAAATTAATATGTATAAATAATATTTTCTCGTGTTAAATTTAGAATTACAGTTTAATAATCAAAGATTTTAGCAATAACAGTATGCTTTTGTGTATGTGTGTGTGGTATATTTATTTATATTCGACTATGCATGGGGGTGTGTGTATGCGCGTAGTGTCAGTGTAGGCGTAAATGATCAAAGTAAATATTTTCAAATGACAGTCAGTAGAAGGTGACTAACTAATAAATCGTAAAAGTTCTTCAGCATTTTTAAATGGTAGGGAATGTAAGAAATCAATTAATTAAGATGTGGAAATGTCTGTGGGTTCTTCGGGTTCTCAGATTTTATACTCTGTTGCCGTTGCTGGCCCACGAAAATGGTCCTATTGACTTGTTGCCAGAATTTATGTTTATAGTACAAAATGATCCTAAGAAGTTATGTTGACTCACAAGTGAAGCTCCCTTGTCTTCGTCAATTGCTATAACTATGCTTCCACATCGCTCGTCCTAAGCTGGATGTTCTCCCCATTTTCTTAAACCGCTACGATTCTATACGCAAACGCTTAACTTGCACACTTCAGGGATTTGGATTGAGTTGTCAATAGAGGCTTTTCCTCAGCACCAAGACCGCGCGAAGTGTAGTAGAAAAAGTAGGAAAGCGGACCCTGGGCGTCGGAGTGAATGCTCCGAACGCAACCGGGATTTAACGCTCGGATGATGATGATGATGCTTTTCCTCAGCACCACTATATACTTTTTTTTAATATATAAAATTGATTAAATTTGATTGATCCTATTGATTTAATAGCGGTAAAGTCTTGAGCAAAAACGTCGCGGATATTTTTAGTAGTGAATAATTTTAAATTGCTTGCAAAACAGCGGTAATTCGGTATCAAGTCGTCCACGGTACGTGGCGGACGCTCCTTCATGCCATTTGTGTCCAAGTTATGGAATGAACTCCCTCCCGCGGTCCCAGAGCGCTACAATATGGGGCTCTTCAATAAGGTCGTGAACAGATACTTAAAGTCTCAACAAGGTAGGTAACGCATCGGCTCCCTTACATCGCGCCCACAAGCATCGCTCGAATTCAAAATACGCGCGTACATCGCGTGCACTACGCCAGACTCACGACTCGCGCGTGATTCTATATTTATATCGCGAGTCGAGATAGATAAATCTTTTTCAATTAATAAAAGTAAATCATCAAATGTTTTCACGGATATACGAAAATAGTTATAAAATTTCTTCTCATGTTGTCTTAATTTTGAATACAAAGTTACAAACATAGGTACTATATTGTGTCATTCTATCATTAAGAATTGGATGTACTAAATACATTCTATTTTCCCTCCGTTTTTGTCTCTTCCAGCGACGGTAAGCTAACCACAACGTGACCGCTTCGTTCAACTCCATGTTTCGTACTGACTAAATTCGTCCCCAAATGCTCGCGCGTAGGTACGCTCTTTCTGGGCGAAATGGTCGCGCGTGATACGCACGAGAGAATCGAGGCGAATTCGCTCCTTCTGGACAAGCTCTTAGTGTTGCAGATGTCCATGGACGACGGTAGCCACCTACCACCAGTCCGTTTGCCAGTTTGCCTACAAACATAAAAAAACAAATAAATAAAGTACCTAAATGAAGTGTTTATATTTTTTAGGTTTAACAGTGAAATCGATGCTCGGACGGGTTACAAGACTGAGCTTATACTTTGTATGCCCATATGCAACTATGAAGGCGACGTGGTGGGTGTGGCACAGATTATCAATAAGACTGATGGTAAGTATTGCACACAAATGTAAAAATAGACCCAAAAAAAGATTGTGTGAATGATGACATAATTATATGTGGTGTGACAGAGGACGTATATCAGAATAGAGGAGTATGGAAGGAAAATACATATTGTGCAGACCCCAAACAGTTGGGAAAAGGTGACAGAAAAGAGAGAAAGGATATCCGTGCAGGAACGGAGAAAGAATACAATTTCTTGCGGCCCGGCGGCCTGTCGTAAGAGGCGACTAAACAACCCACAGCCAGGTGGGTAGGGCATTTACCCGACTGGATGGCTACCACCCCTGGTCTAGAGCATGTCGCCATAACAACTTTGAGTTGTGTTCCGGCATTAGTGACCAGGTTCCAGTTTCCCTTAAGAGAGCAGCAGCGCATTTGTAGCACCTTTGGTGTTGCGAATGTCCATAGGCGATGGTAACCGCTTTCCATCCAGTGGGCCGTCTGCCTGTCTGCTGAATTCCTGCAATAATAAAAAAAAAAGAAAAATTATGTGGTGATTCAAAAATCAATCCTTAGTTATAAAAATATATTGTAAGTAGTGGGGGATGAATAGGCTGACGACCGTTGGATATTAGATGTCGAACGGCCAAATCGGGCTGCCGGGCAAACAGGTTGAAATGTTACATAATATTCGCTTGCCTCATTCTTATCTTTGCCCGCCATTTCATTCTTTATATCTGTAATACTATTAAATTCTAAACATGTCATGTCTGTATATTGAGGCTATGTAAAAAAAACAACTGGAATAGGCTAATAAAACTACGTTTTAACGGTTTTAAGCGCGGTAATTTTATTTGATTTTGATTTTTCCGACGTTTCGGCCACTTTTCAGTGGCCGTGATCACGGAAGACAAAGATGTCAAGTGTCAACGAGTATTGTTAAAGTTTTATTTAAATTGTGTTAAATTTTTATTTTGGAATAGACTATATAAACGATAGATAGATAACACGATGCAATTTTTTTTAGATTTCTTGTTTGTCGGTTTGTTCGGCATTTACGTAAAAATTACTGAGCCGATTTCGATGCGGTTTTCTCTGATCGACAGATAATTCTTAGACTTAAAATCTGCGTTATTTTTTATCCTGTAAATCCCTTGGGCATATTTCTGGAAAAATTGAAAAAAACAATCGAATGCGATTTTGTCACTTTGTACTTTGTATCCCGAAAATCCCGCGGGTATATTCCCAAGAGCGGTTTGTAGTTGTTCGGGTGCATTAAAATTAGCTTAGTCCGACACAGTTTTCACTAAAAGCATGGCTTACATTTTTTTAATGCTACAGTATACTTTGTGTCCCGGGAATATCGCGGGAATTTCAAGTCAAGCGTGGACGAAGTTGCGGGCATATCCTAATATAAATAATAAATATAATTATAATAACAGCCCGTAACTGTCCCATTGCTGGGCTTGGGCCTCCCAATGTAGGGGAACGGACAGTTACCCACCACGCTTGTCCAAGGCGGCTTGGCAGGTTTGACACATCGGTCATCTCCGATGTTCAGGTTGCATCACGATGTTTTTCCTTCACCGTTGTTAGCACGTGGTAATTGTAACAATATGTACATTAGGTCATAAAACTGCCTAGACAGTGCATGCGTTCCGGCCAGGATTGAACCCGCACCCTTAGAATTTAGGATGCGTGCGCTAGCCGTAGCGCTACCACGACTTCTGTCCCTATCACGATCTTAGTATATTTGTAAGTATATCGACTTGCTAGTTTTGAACTATTTTTTATTATAAACAAACCTGACTATGTGAAGTTTAGCGGTGGTAGACTCATGACTTGAAATGAATTAATCTGTAAGATTCCATTCTGAAATAAACAAATACATTCTCATGTAAGAAAGAATAGAGAGAGGTAAGCAGTTTATTGTAGCGGTGGAGGAAGACTTTTATCGGCAAACAGAAATAGATATCCTCAAGCTAAGGAAGTCACGCTTGAGTTATGACTACGGACAACTCGAGAGCCGATCCCAGACATCCAGATCATAGTAAATATGTAAATCTGTGTTCTTCTGATATTTATTATTATTAAATTCCAGGTTCCAAAGAATTTTCACCACGCGATGTGGACGTATTTAGAAGATATCTTACCTTCTGCGGGATTGGGATTCAAAACGCTCAGCTTTTCGAGTCATCAGTGTTGGAGTACAAAAGGAACCAAATCCTGTTGGCTTTGGCCAGAAGCATATTTGAAGAGCAGAGCAATTTGGAGTGTTTGGTGACGAAGATTATGACCGAAGCTAGGGAGCTGCTGAAATGCGAACGATGTGCAGTATTTATTTTAGACACGGACCACTGTGAGTCGGTGAGTTGTAGTTGTTGAAGCAGTCTTTACACGAAATTATCGGCATTTTCGGCTGATGTGTTATAGGTTACTTAAAAACACTGCGAGTGTATTTAGCCTAATGTTAAAAACTATTTTAAGATAAATCTCTAATATTTAACCTTTAAGACTAAAACACCACAGATTTACTGCTTGAACTGTCACACACGTCTAATTGGGAAGCATCATAAATTTGTGGTTAAATACAGATAATTGAAATGAACGTTGAACTGATGCTTTCTCACTCTAATTACATAGAATTAGTATTAGAATAAAAGAGACGATATAATTCTCTTGGTTTTGGCGCGGCAATTTTGATGGCAGCTGGCAGCTTGTGGATTTTTTAAATTAAATTTGGCCCTTATAGAAGGTTATTTATTTTTTAGAGCCATTTGGAAAGGATAGTTCAAAGGCCTGGTGGTGAAAAGTCGGCAATTCCAGCTCTGCCACCTCCAGCTCCCACCAGATTCCATACACTCTTCGAGCTGGGAGCTCATCAATCAAGAACTACGCTTACTCCTCGCCACGATTATAAGTCGACTTTGGCGTCTATTGCTCTAGCGGTAGGTAGTCATTATATCAAGAGATTCACAGGTGTACCAAAAAATGTACAGACCTATTTTCTGAATATGTATAAGTAGATACTTTGCATGCAGCTTCTCTCTCGTAAACAAGAAGTCAGGCAAAAAACGAAGTTCTTGTTACAGCTCGAAATCTTTATGTATGTCTTTAGCTGTCCCGGCAGACGTTGTTCTGCCCTGAAGAAATAAAATTTAGAACCCGATTCCAGCGCCACCTACCGGGTCTAAATGTAAGCTATCCTATCTTTCAAGTTGGATCAAACTGGACACGGTGTGCAAATTTGATTAAAATCGGTCACGTAGTTTAGGAGTCCATCGCGGACAAACAACGTGACACGTAATTTATATATATTAAGATGTACTACGTGGTTCGAAAGTGCCATTATATTATACAGTTGACATTTTCCCCGTATACACTATTACTGCTTAAAAGTTATCAATATCATATGAATATTGTTTAAAAAGGTTAATACATTTTTAGAAATAAAACAAAACCTTTTAGTTTTCGCTGAAAACTGACTTTTATGTATTATCCTAGCTGTCTCGGCAGACGTCCTGCCCTAAAAAAATAAAAATCTAGGCCCCGATTCTTGTGCCACCTACCGGTTCCAATTGTGAATCTAAACCATCCGGGGACCCACCCACCCACTTAAACACACAAAAACAAAATCGTCATAATTGGCTCAGGAGATTGGGAGGATCCTATAACCCGATCCCAGCGCCACCCACCGGTTCCAGTTGTAAATCTAAACCATCCGGGGACCCACTCAAACACACACAAAAAGTTTAATCAAAATTGGTAAAATCGTTCTCAAGTTATGTGCGTACATACATTTCTACTATTCATTTTTATATATAAGATTAGCGTCCCCGGCACACGTTGTCCTGCTCTGAAAACATAAAAATCTAGAACCCGATCCCAGCGCTCCCTTCCAGTTCCAACTGTGATTCTAAATGTGGGTCCCCACTCAAATACACACGAAAAATGTCATCAAAATCGGTAAAGTCGTTCTCTTATGCATTGCCTTTTTTTTCAATCTAATACAATTTAAGTGTAATCTGGTTGTACGTTAATGGTACTATGGCAGAAATATTCACACAAACATTGATTTTTATATAGTAAAGACTATCTAAACCCTGCCAAGCTGCGTTGTAGCTGGGTCCGATATAAATGGGCTCAGCGTAAGATCAGCGCTGATCGACAGACCAGCATTATGTTGAGACTGATGCCCCTTTTAAGTCAAATTCTGTTTTTAAAAGCTTTTATTTAACTTGCAATGGATGTTTTTATGTATGTATGCATGTATGAACGTATGTAATTTCGGGTGGAATCTTGCAAATTTGACCAACTTCCCGGTTTCCCATTGAGCTGAAATTTTGCACGCATATGTATATCGCGTGACAATGCAATAATATGGTACCATGGAGAGGATTTGATGATGGAATCGGAAGGTGGCCATAGAAACTCTTGTGCTAAACAACATAGACCTGTCGTGTTTGGGCTCGTTTTACTTGTCTTGGCTAGCACTCTGCGGCTACATGATATCCGGGATCTCAAAAGCTTGTATTTAAAAGCCTTTTTAAAACAGCTTATTTAAGTTTATATTTGTTAACATACATACATACATAGCTTCACGCCAGTTCCCTTGCGGGGTAGGCACGAACAACAGCTTGTTATTATTTGTTAACGCTTATTTAATTAAGTGTAACCGTCCTAAACAAATTTTTTTTTCATTCTTTCTAAATTATTATTAAGGATGATTTTACATTGATCCAACTACTGACTTGGAGAGCGAAATGACTTTAAAATATAAATCGGAATTATGTAAGTTAGTCAGATTTGGTAGCTCTGTACTGACTTCAAATCAATTTACGCGAAGTTAGTATGAATCAGCACTGTCCTCCTTCGAATTTGAAGTCAATAGCTTGGTCAATGTAATTTTATTTAGTACAAATAAACATGTTAACAATACTGAGCAAAATAAAAGATAACTGCATCAATATAAGTCCTAAAATTGGACCCAGACTCAGCGTAATGCTAGCTGCTAAGGCCAGCGCTGTTCTTTCGCCTGGGACCAGCAGGTAGAGTCACGGAGGAAAAAATGATTGAATTACAATTGGTTTAAAATTTATTTTAATTTTGTAACGACGTGGTAGAGCTAAGCTTAAATCATTATCTTAACTCTAGCTCACTGGGCTGGCTCAATTGGTATTGTAACGAGTTGCGAAACTCGAATTAAAATGCCGTTGGAATTATTATAGAGTTCATTAGAACTATACAAACACGTATAACACAGGTACAAATATAACCAAACACAACAAATCCAAACGTAATGCAGAAGGTTGTAATTCAATAAAACGCACAAAGTCCGTCACTAAATAGATTGCCGAATGTACTCAAGTCTTGCTTCGATCGTGGTTATCGCTCGACTGCGTCGTCCCTCAATCGAGGCATTGCTTTATATTGCACTGACCGAATTTCCTAGAATCAGTTTGTACTTTAAATCCGACACACCTGGCTAATGATTACAATACAACAATAGGCCGTATGCCAATAAGTAAACAAAAGAAGATGACCATAAAAGAATTTCAGTGCTATTAGTTCAAATGACTACAGGTAATATATGTACTTTGTTTCCGATATGCAGGTGGATTTTATGTTTTTCGGGACCTGAGTTGTAACAGTATGATACCACGTTCGGATAGAATATCGACGTAAAACGTATAGCCTTGAACTAATCGTGGTTCGTACAATGAGTGAGAGTTCCGATGTTTTGGGGGGTAGATTAAAAACTAATTCTAACATTACCCATTGACACTTGACATCATTGTCTTTCGTGATCATGGCTACTGAAAAGGGGTCGAAACGTTAAAATAAAAATCAAATAAGATACGGCGCCTAAAACTGTTAAAATTTACATACATACATAACTTCACGCCAGTTCCCTTGCGAGGTAGGCACGAACAACACAGCGCCATTCAGGCTTATTCTTACACACCTCACTTGCTTCTTTGACATTCATAACTCTTGCCATGCACGCTCGTCTGTTCTTAAGGCTCCTGACATCACCCTCCGCTAGTACACGATCAAATTGATCATGGAAGGTGTGTCGTGGCCTTCCACGACTTCTGCATCCATCCACTTTTGCATTATATATGTTTAGTTATTCTTAGTATTCTGTTAAAATTTAGTTTTAATTATGTTATTACTTTCAGGAAAACGGCTCTCAGTTTACAGATGGTGATATATCAATATTTGAGGCATTCGCCATCTTTTGCGGGCTCGGCATTCACAATACACAAATGTACGAGAACGCTTGCAAACTTATGGCTAAACAAAAGGTAATTAGTGATTAATTAAAAGGTAAAAAGTTGCATTTTTATATTTCCTCGTAATCGGTAAGACTATCTACCTGATGGTAAGTCGGTACCTCCGTCCATGGATATCTGCAACACCGACGGTCTTCATGTGTTGCGTATTTACTTCGTTAAGACTTTCGGTCTTATTCATATTGAGTTAGGCTAAGTTTGTAAGCAGGGCCGGATTTACCTTAAGTACTGCCCTAGGGCATCGTGTTACCACCCTATTATTAATACCCTGCACTATTTGAGTAAAAGACAATAAATAAATAAATTATGCACTATAACTACACTTCAAAACGTAAATATCCAATGAGAACTTGATTTTTAAGATTTATCATGAAACCAATAACTTCTGAATTTTTGAAAATCATTGATTTTTATAGCCGAGAGTTGAACTTTTTTTGCTGACACTCCAAATTTCTCCGCCCTGGGCACTAGCCGCTAGTGCCCCTAGTAAAAATCCATCACTGTTTGTAGGTTTTTTTAAGGTTGTTAATGAAGCCTACAAACTTACTCTGTTTGAAAAAGTATTTTAATAGGGTTGGGGTTGTCCGGAAGAGATCGCTTTTTAGCGATAAGACCGCCCTTTGTACAAAACTAGATATAATTTTAGTCTTTAAGTTCATGTTTGTATTGGTGTACAATAAAGAGTTACCTATCTATCTTTAATTTACGCCCTTCCACTAAACTGAAACTAAACACCCCTGCGCATAGTTCCAAGTTTCTACAGCAATCCTTTTACCGTCAAGGAGCTTTGGAACGCGCTGCTACTTGCTATCAGACAAGCAAAATCGCTACCGATATTTAAAACAATGATCAGGAAATACCTGTTCTTGGAATATGATGATATTTAAATGAATTTACATATATATATATATGTATCCATAAACATTTACATATTTGTTTATACATGTATTTGTATGTTATATACTTATATATTAAGTGTATATTTATCTCTATATAAATATAAATGAATTGTAGAAATTTACGTACGCACATAACTGGAGAACAACTTTACCGATTCTGATTAAAAAAACTGTTTATTTGAGTGGGTCCCCGGATGGTTTAGATTCACAATTGGAACAGGTAGGAGGCGCTGGAATCGGGTTCTAGGTTTTTATTTTTTCAGGGACAAAGTCTGCCGAGACGCCTAGTTTAATATATAAAACATCTGCATATATTGCATTTATATGTATTTGCATTTATTACTAGAATGTAAGTGTACATGTATTATGTATACCACCATCGCCATTATAATCTCAATTTATTTCTGGGGTTGCCTGGAAGAGATCGCTTTTTAGCGATAAGACCGCTCTTTATGCATACTTAGACATAGTTTTAGTAAGTTCTCTTTTTGTATTGGTATGCAATAAAGAGTTATTGACTGTTCTTTTTAAATATTTGGCTTCAATGCAAATGGCATTGAAATTTGCCAATATCAAAGTGTGAAGAGGCAGATGGAAAAAAAATCTAACAATTTGGCCAGTAATTTATACAGGTTTTCTGCAAACCTTAAGTTAAATATATAAATATTATACAATATATAGTATTTCTATCTATCTATCTATCATTTAAGAGCTATGCTCTTGTCGGTGGAGCCTCCTCCAATCTTCTCTATTATGGGCCAGTTGTTTTACTTCTATGTAAGACACGACACCCACTTTTTCTTTTATTTGATCCATGTATGCTCGCCTTGGTCTTCCCTTCCCTCTCCTTGCTTCCAATTTACCTTCGATTAACGTGCATAAGAAGGTGTCGTGTCGTAACAAATGGCCAAACATCTTCCCCCTTCTTTCCTCCAGAGTTTTTAAAATTGTGCGTTTCTCCTTTACCATATCCAGTACTTCTTCATTCGTCTTCTTTTCTTTCCAACTTATTCTCTTCATGCGTCTCCAACACCACATTTCGAATGCTTCTAATCTATCGCGATCTCTTTGTGTCATTGTCCATGCTTCACATCCATATAAAGCCATGCTCCAGATATAAATTTTAATTAAACTTTTTTTAATGGATTCTGCTATTTTAGACCTAAATAAATAGTTTTTACTAATAAAAGCTCTTTTTGCCATTGTTATTCTAGCTATTATGTCGTCTGTACATCGAGAATCTGAATATAGTATTTATAATACAGTAAATAATATAATATACTAGCTGTCCCGGCAGACGTTGTTCTGCCCTATAGAAATAAATTTTAGAACCCGATTCCAGCGCCACCTACTGGGTCCAAATGTAAGCTATCCTATCTTCCAAGTCGGATCAAACTGAACACGATGTGCAAATTTGATTAAAATCGGTCAAGTAGTTTAATAGTCCATCGCGGACAAACAACGTGACACGTAATTTATATATATTAAGATTTTATTTATTTATTTCAGGTGGCGTTAGAGTGCTTGTCATATCACGCGACTGCGTCAACTGAAGACACGTATAAGTTGAGTCAAGAAATAATTCCTTCCGCTGAGATCTACAATTTGTACAGCTTTCAGTTCCATGGTAACTGCTACTCCATATTTCTATTTATAGTCAATCTTAAGATCTGATTACATACATACATAACTTCACGCCAGTTCCCTTGCGGGGTAGGCACGAACAACAGAGCGCCATTTAGGCTTATTCCTACACACCTCACTTGCTTCTTTGACATTCATAACTCTTGTCATGCATGCTCGTCTGTTCTTAAGGCTCCTGACATCACCTTCTGCTAGTACACGATCAATTCGATCATGGAAGGTGTGTCGTGGCCTTCCACAACTTCTGCATCCATCCACTTTTGCATTGTATATCTGTTTAGTCATTCTTTCATCCACATGCCCCAACCACCGGAGCATTCCTTTCCTTACCTTCACCCCGACACTCTCTTTCAGACCAACTCTCTTTCTTACTTCGGTATTACGAACGCGGTGCGCGAGATTTGATCTGATTAGACATCATAATTATACTATTTCCAAGCGTTTATTTTAGTTTTGACCACACCTGACATTCTCTGTTACTGTGACATTGGCCGAATAGAATATATAGTTAGCCAGTTATCTGGACTTAACATAAGAACAACTGAACAAGCTCGACCGACTTCAAAATGTCTGTATTCGGTTCATATTTGGGTTGCGCAAATATGACCATGCTGTCGAATATCGTAAGAAGCTTAAATACCTATTCGCTTTCACCGGAATGTTCACTTGCTCTCTCTTTTGTACTCATCATTTTTGATCCTCGTACTCCTCCTTATTTAAAGGAACGTTTTGATTTACTTCATCTTTCTCATTCCTGTTATTTGCGTTCTGGTAATAATGTCTCCTTAATGACATCTGTACACACTTGTTCCTTCGTTGATAACTTTTACACAGTACAGGCTGTCCGTTTATGAAACTCACTACCACTCAACATCAGACAAGCTAAGTCAGTGTCCTCTTTTTAAATCATGGTTTATACTTATTTTTGGTCTTCTCAGGTATAGTAGTGCTGCTTATTCTGTATGTTTTATGATATGTTTATATAGTATATAATAAAGAATTTTATTTACTTATTTCATAGATTTTGAATGTTTTATATTATTTATTGTCTACACCGCCACCGCCACAATATTAAAACAAGACGCTTTAATATTTTCCTTAGGTTAGGGGGTTGCTGAAAGAAATCGCTTTAAGCGATAAGGCCGCCCTTTGTTTAGTTTTTAAGACATTAGTTTTAATTTTAGTGAACAATAAAGTGTTTTCGTTCTTTCATTCATTCAATATAATAGTTTTGACGTTTGCACGTCTATAAGATTACATATATCTTGACAGTAAAGCCCACATGTAACAAACGAGATGTAATATTAATGTTATTTAGGTCATGTAATGCATAGATTATTAAACCATCGACACTACGACGTAAATAAATCGTAAGTAATCGATTTGAAAAAATATCCACTTTGTTATTTTTTTTACTTTATTACATAAATGGATTAATTAATATATATGTAAAATATGTTTATTGAAATATTGATATATTTATTACGCGATATAGTAAGTTTTATCCGTGCAGGAACGGAGAAAGAATACAATTTCCTGCGGCCGGGCGGCCTGTCGTAAGAGGCGACTAAGCAATCCAACGCCAGGTGGTAGGGCATTTGCCCGACTGGATGGCTACCACCTCTGGTCTAAATTGTGTCGCCATAACAACCTTGAGTTGTGTTCCCTTAAGAGCAACTTTGCTGTTGCAAATGTCCATAGGCGATGGTAACCGCTTTCCATCAAGTGGGCTGTCTGTCTGTCTGCTGATCTCCAGTTTAGCATATAGTTAAATTGATTAAAACTTATTTATAAATGAAGTCTATTTTTTTACCAAATCGAGTAAGTAACGCATTAGGACATTCCTAATTGATCCGTCATCAAGCTGCCAAAAGTGAAAAGTGTATAAAGCCTATTTTTCATTCGCCTTCCTTCTCCTTCTTAGGTTATGAAAGAGGATTTTCTTTTTTTTTATGTTTTTTATCTTTTTTTTTGAACGCAACATAGGAGGGAGATGGGGCATCTTTATTTTTTATCTTCCTTGTTATTTTTCTTTCTCAAAAACTTAATACTAATAAAATTTCACTAATTCTAATACAATCTTGATACTATTCTTATATTTCCCTTGATTTTATTACATTTTTAATTTTTTTAAATTTTTACTTATTTTTAACTGCTGCTTTTCTTATTGTCATGATCTGGCATACAGGCAAACGCCCCACTTGATGGAAAGTGGTTACCGTCGCTTATGGACATTTGCGAAGACAACGCATTGCCAGCTTTTAGGATGGGATGTAAGGAATAAGATAGGAATTCATTAAAATTTTAATATTTTTTTAGACTTCGATCTCTCGGACGAAGACACATGTAGAGCTACGCTACGAATGTTCCTGCAATGCAACCTAGTCGAGAAATTCCATATTCCTTACGATGTAAGTAAACTTCGATATTTTTCACAGGGCCGCAGAATTCTTCTCTTCTAAGTACAACATATTGCAAAGCGGTAGTAAATCAAGCTCCTATAGAATATCTATTCTGATTATTATCTAATAATCATAAACAAAAATTAAAATAAACAAGTTGGGGATAGGCTGAACAATCATTTTAATATTACTTACTCAATGACACTTGACATTTTTGTCTTTTGTGATCACGGCGACTGAAAAGTGGTTGAAACGTCGGAATAAAAATCAATTAAAATACCGCGCTTAATACCGTTAAAATGTAGTTTTATTAGAAGAATTATTTCGCGAATTTCCTTTGTGCATAAACTTATTGTCCCATAGTAGGACTAGGAATGTACATGGTGACTACAGTACTGGTCACTATGTACATTCCTTGTCTTAATAACGGCCTACCGAAATGGAGTTCGCTGTCTCGCTCACGCAATATCACATTTTTAAAGAAATTGAAATTGAATTGAAATTGAATTTATTGAACTGAAAAATGTTACAAATTATACTTGCAGTTACAATAATACTTAATAAACTAAACATTACAGCATACATATAAACATAAATAACTAAATTATGTTGACTATATCATGATTATAAATAGCTATTTAAATCGACAATAACAATTTTTAATATGTTCTTTGTATTGCCCGAGTTGTTGAAAGTAGCGCTGTCTTCCTAGCTAGGTTATAAAATAACCTGTGTTAAGGAGAAACAGCATACTGGACTCCGATAGGATGATACTATAGGGGGGACGGCTAGTCATAATGTTAAAATCCATGTTTTATGTTATATATGTAGGTAAGTGATGTGATAGTAGTTGGTGTTTATATTATGCATGTGTTGTTTTTTTTTATATTATGTGGTGTGTTGTGTGTATGGTACATTATATTATATTATTTGTGATAGTATTATTCTAATAATTTTTCTGTGTCGTCATAACTACTGTTTTGGAGAAATATTCGTAGTGATTTTTTGCATTTTGCATAAATTAGATCATAAAGAAATACTAACCAACGACAAATACGTATTAAACAAAACTTACCACGGTCTTTCTTGCCGCCGCAGTGCCGGCAGATGGTCACGCCACGCTGCCTTCAATGATGTCTTACGGAAGGCGCTTGCCACCAACGTGCCGGCTTTATTGGAGCCGAACGGTATTGCACGTGGCGATGGTAGGCGTCCCGACGGAATTACTCTAATTCCCTGGCAGCGTGGCAAGCCTTTGGTGCGGGATGCGACCTAAGTAGACACGTTGGCAGCATCCCATTTACCAAACACTTCTAGATCAGCCGGTTATATGTTTGTGCCGATTGCTGTTGAGACGCTTGGACCGTGGAATCCTGAGGCAATGAGCCTCTACCAAAATTTATCAAAACGACTCATTGACTCCTCAGGTGATCAGAAGGCTGGTGCTTACCTCGGGCAACGGATCAGTATGGCGATCCAGCGAGGAAATGTAGCCAGCCTTCTGGGCACTTTACACATAGAAGACCGTGATCTGGGCTAAGTATTCTACTTATAGTCTTGAGGGACTATGGGTAGAACACAATAGCAATAAATTAAGTTCTCTTTTATTGTATTAAATGTATCATACAAATTACAGTTAATTTTTAATAATTTTCAGGTCCTATGCAGATGGATACTAAGTGTGAAAAAAAATTACAGACCAGTGAAATATCACAATTGGAGGCATGCCTTAAACGTAGCTCAAACTATGTTCGCGATGCTCAAAACCGGTAAAATGGAGAGGTTCATGTCGGATCTTGAGATTTTGGGACTTTTGGTCGCTTGTCTATGCCACGATTTGGACCATAGAGGGACGAATAATGCTTTTCAAACGAAAACCGAAAGCCCATTGGCGATATTGTATTCGACGTCAACTATGGAGCACCACCATTTTGATCAGTGTGTTATGATATTGAATAGTGAAAGCAATAATATATTTCAGGTAATTTGTAGTTTTGAAAAATGGTTTCATAATCAGCTTCTTTGTCTTTCAACTTATTTGTTAATTAAACCGTTTTGCAGGCTTTATCACCGTGCGACTACAAGGACGTGATGAGGGTCGTAGAGACTGCCATTCTGTCCACCGATCTGGCAATGTACTTCAAGAAGAAATCGAAATTTCTAGAATTAGTCGACAACGGGGAGTTTGATTGGCAAAGTCAAGAGAAGAAAGAGTGTTAGTATATATACCCTTACTTTTTCATAGAAATTACAATCAGCCTGTAATTAGCGTAACTCTGAAGGTAGGGCCTCGTCTGGCATAATTTTATAGTTAACCGCTTAATGTTTTTTTTTTATTGCAGGAGATCAGCAGACAGGCAGATGGCCCACTTGATGGAAACCGGTTATCATCGCCTATGGACATTTGCAACACCAAAGTTGCTACAAATGTGCTGCTGCTCTCTTAAGGAAGACTGGAACCTGGTCACTAATTCCGGAACACAACTCAAGGTTGTTATGGCGACATACTTTAGACCAGGGGTGGTAGCCATCCAGTCGGGCGAATGCCCTACCACCTGGCGGTGGGTTGTTAAGTCGCCTCTTACGACAGGCCGCCCGGCCGCAGAAAATTGTATTCTTCCTCCGTTCCTGCACGGATAAGTAGATGTGTAATTTAAGATGCGATAATGTTATTAATTTTGAATGATTTTAAATTATCCGTGCAGAGACGGAAGAAGAACGGAGAAAGAATACAATTTCCTGCGATCGGGCGGCCTGTCGTAAGTGGCGACAAAACACCCCACAGCCAGGTGGTAGGGTTTTTACCCGTCTGGATGGCTACCACCCCTGGTCTAGAACACCCCGCCATAACAACTATGAGTTGTGTTCTAGCAGTAGTAGCCAGATTCCAGCCTCCCTTTAGAGAGCAGCAGCACCTTTGGTGTTGCAAGGGACTAAAATCGATGGTGGACGCTTTCCATCAGATGGGCCACCTGCCTCCTGAACTCGTTCAATAAAAAAAATATATTGACAGATAACGTATATATAATTCGCTAAATGTAGCTATTCGTTAACAGCGTTATTTTTAACTCTATTAATAAGACGCATTTGGCCACAGTCAATAATTATAAGAATATCCCAGATGAAGCCCGAGCGTTAAATATATTCATTCATTTTCTTTGTTGGGTAAAGGGCGCTAATAATTTTTATTTTGATGTGGTCTAGTCTTTTAAGCGTTGGTCTTAAGGTTAGGGTAAGTCTTGTTCTAGTCCCGGTATGATAGTTTTCGTAAATGAAATGAAAGAAAGTAATACCTATCTATTTGTAAGTTGATTAAAAAAAACTTCAACAAACAATGTGTCCCAGCACACATTTCGATTTTTCGCAGGTTTACTGCAAGTTATGATTTGGTTAGGTAAGGTGCATTTTTTATTTAAACATATTTTATTTTATCCAACAAAAAAACTGAATTCGATCCGGAACCAAAAAGCGCATCCATAGTCTAGTCTAAAGTTATGCCGCCTCTCACTACGTTTGGTCTAAATTTATGCCGCTCCTCCACGCGGCCGTAACGCTTTAAAATCCGTTCTTAGCTGACGAAAGCTCTACTTGACGAAAGGAAGGTTCATGCCAAATTTCAAGCTTATATGTATTATAGTGCCTGAGATATCGTGATGAGTCACCATATACGTGGATTTCAATAATATATGGATGTATAAATGTATGCTAGACAAAAACATTAAATTTGTAATTAATTACAGTACTCTGTGGCATGATGATGACAGCTTGCGATGTGTCAGCAATAGCCAAGCCTTGGGAAGTGCAGCACAAGGTCGCCAAACTGGTAGCAGATGAGTTTTTCGATCAAGGCGACTTGGAGAAACTGCAATTAAATCAACAGCCTATTGCTATGATGGACAGGTAATTTCTAATTTTAATCAGCATTCTCTAAGGTATGGATTGTTAGATCGGGCTATCGGAAGAGCGTTTAAAAAAAACTTATTTAACGAATCAAGATTTATTGTAGATATTTTGAAACTTACACTTTAAACAGAAACAGAGATCTGAGAGCTTAAAGAGGAAGCATAAACGTAAAGTGGAACTTTTTGTTATGTCTTACAGCTACCAGTACATCCACACATGTATCAGTTTCATTTAGAGATTCTCTTAATTTGATTGCCTTAGGCCCTCTGGTATTAGAAGTTGAATTTAGGGAATCAGAGATGTAATACTACTAAAAGGAACAGGTTCGAATTGGACAGGAAATTGAAATCCACTGCTGTGGTGCTGGCGAAGCCAAAGAGTCTGCCACTGAGTAGAACAGGAAAGAAACATGATCCTATCATATCATGCCTATCATGTTTCTTGTTTGCCTCCAACAGACGGTTATAATAGACCCAATAGTCGGATGCGAGTGAATTTTACAGCCTGAGGCAGGAAAACAAATTGACAGTCCACCTAACTGAAAGCGGTTGCCGTCGCTTATAACATCAGGGGAATTACCAACGCGTTACCAATCTAGTCTATACGAGACTGGAACCTGGCCATTAATGCCAGAACACAACTCAAGATTGTTATGGTAGCATAATCTAGGCCAGGAGTGGGTTGTTTTGTTGTCTCTTACGACAAGCCGGCCGGTAGCAGGAATTCTAATTCTTTCTCCATTGCTGTAATTTAAATTGTAAATTTGAAATCCCTTTTTAATGTATTTAATTATTTCATGAAACCGAAACCAATATTATAATAAGGATTTAAACCATCGGTTAGTTATGTAAGGAACAAAATTAAATGTCTGGTCATGCCGCCCACGTCAGGAGCTAGCAGAAGAGGTAGGCCCAAGAAATGCTGGCTTGATGTCTTGAGGGATAACACGCGAACTAATGGTGACACAACATGGGATGATGAAGACCGCCAAATCTGGAGAAAAAAACGGAGGAATACGGACACTCCGTACCCAACCGGGACTTATGCTCGAATAATGATCGATTTAAACCGCAGTTGGAAAACATTATAATATCCTATTTTTCTGCATTTTAGAGAGAAAAAGGATGAATTACCCCAAATGCAAGTGGGCTTCATCGACATGATATGCCTGCCTTTATACAAGGTATTGTCGGACACCTTCCCATGGATCCAGCCATTGTACACAGGAACCATGGAAAACAAGCAACGGTGGCAAGACCTCGCCGAGAAGGTGGAAATGGGTTTGACATGGATTGACCATGACACTATTGATAAACCGATTGAAGAGTTCACTGGTACGTATCACCTCCCTCTTTCTGTTTTCTTTCGCTTTCTCTAGATTATTTAGGGTCGGCATAATCATTTTTTTCCTTCTTTATTCCTTTATTTCGGCATAAGTCCTCTGTCACACCCCAAATCATAATGTCATTCTTCATACAATCTATCCATCTCTTATTTGGTCTATCTTTACATTCGTACCCATTAATCTTCCAATTTAACATTATTTTTGTCATAACATAGCTTTCATTCCCTCATTATATACCCAAACCACCACCTATCGGTCTACTTCCTTTCAGTTTTTCATTCACGGCTGCAACACTCAAAGATATCCATTCGTGGCCACTTGTTTTATATTTTATTTGTTGATATTCCAGCTTTAAATGAGCCTATAAAAGATGTGGAATTAACAGTCCAAACGCTGAATTGTACGAAAACAATCCCGGAAAGTGGTAGCAGCCTGGCATTGGTGAAACCTCTCAAGCACTCTTTTAGTTCTATGAGGCGAGGCAAAAGCGGTACTTTTACTGCGAGGCCGGCTAGGAATAAATTGACGAGGTCAGTAAATATGTAGTAAAGTGTATTAATATTTTTTACGACTTCCGTCTTTTATATCAATTATTTCACAGGGAACTTGAACGAACTGTAGATAGTAGCAGAATAACCTTCATTAGAGATCTGATGCGGATAAAGAATCTTAACAAAAACTTAAGACAACATTTCTTGGAAGATAACATTACTTTAAATTTAAAAAAAAATTTAAATCCTTTGAGCCATTTTGGTGCTATGGCATCATGCTATATCATCCATCCATGTCTGGATGATTATCTTAATATGGAGCTGTACTGAGAACGTGTCTGAAAAATCACACAACAATGTCTGCTGATATATAAAACTACCCACGACGTCGAGAATACTATAAAGAGTTAGTTAGTCTAGAACTCTAGAATATTCGAGGACGAAATGTACGCTGCAAAGCTCCGTATTGAGATAATCATCAAGAGTTGTATGATGACTCGATATGGTATGATGCCATACAGTGGATGATGATATGATATGGTATGATACCATACAATTTATGATAACATACGTGCCTATTTCGTACAAACTTTTACACAAAAATATGACTGTGCGTCATATAAACCTTAAATTTCACTTAAATATTAATATTTATTTAATAACCACGGACTTCAATTTATTATTGTTGTACATATTAAGGTCTTTCTTTTTCCAGATCTCTTTACGGTCCACCATCAACTCCTCGTGAGCCAGAGAAGGAAAAATCAATAGTCAAGAAATCAACAGTTGTAACAGACACAAATAACTACTCGACGGTGTTAACTGAGGAGCCGGAACCAGCAGTTCCGAACACCAAGACGAAACATAAAGGCAGGTTGTGCCATATGTTGTGACGGTTAAGTTTTAACTGGTAGGTTGTTTAGGATAATTTTCGCTGTTCAACAACAAACTTAGTCAAAAAGCGAAAAGTATAGTGGAGTTCTAAAAATCCGGTTGAAGGACCAAAAATATTATTATTTTTAAAAATATGTACGCGTGGGAAATAAGCGAGAGAGGAAAGGACTTAAAGAATAAATAGCCACACCAGACATGCTACGAACGTTATGGGCTTCGCAGTGGCAGGCACGTCTTCCACGTAATCCTTTCTTCACGTCTTATGGTTCCTTCGATGAGAGAACCAGCTGGGTACGGCACAACGGGTACCTTCTAGCACGGGGATTACTATAAAGGTTGAGGAATGCAAAAAGATATACACAAAACGTGGCGGGCTTTCGCGGAAGCAGCGACTCGATAGGCACTTTCTGGGATAACCTTTAATAATCTTAATAATAATCTATCCCTTTTCCGGAATGAAAAATATACAGAGTTTCAGCCAAATCGGTCCATTAGTTTTTCCGTGAAAGCGTAACAGACAAACAAAGTTACTTTCGAATTTATAATATTAATAGGGATACTTACTGACCCTAGGTCATGATCGTCTTTTATGGGTAAGGTGACCACCAAAAGCTCTTTGCAGAGGCTTAGAGAATCAAGACTCCCACGGTTCAAGCGTCTGATGGTCTCAAATTAGATGTAAGTACGTAGTTTAATATTTTTTATCTATTGTTTTAGGGGCAGCCAGCAAAGTACTGAAAAAGTGGAGAAACTGGACCGAGTGAACCCGTCCAAATCGATTGACTAAGTCACTCACCAGAAACCACTTAAATATGAATAATTAAATGTACTAGTTTTCTCTTCCTTGGTGGCGTAATTTATGGCAATACATTTGTTTTCAAACAGTACAATGACTGAGTTAGTAACTTGTATTTTTTATGGTTAAGACAACACTACTAGGAATAATATTTATCCATATTTCCAAGAATCTAAAAATAATAACAACAAGTACTGTTGATATCTTTTTGTAACTTTATTATTTGTTATACGATACTCAAATATTGCTAAAATATTGAATATGTTGCTGATATATTATAACCATTTTGCTGACATATTAGAAATTTTTCCTGATACGTACAACTTGGCAATCTTGATGTATTCATGAAGTTTTCTGCGCGTTATTATGATTTTAAAGGCTTTAATTAATTGGTTTTAGTTGCTTTATGTCTGTCTGTACCTAAAAAATTTCGACTCGAGATTAATGTTTAATTTTCAGATAGAATATATATCCCCTTCCTCTATATATTATTTTATCCTTACATAGATCTAAAAATCGTTCCTTTTGACAAAAAAATCTGGTTACGCCATCGACAGCTATACCTAGTTTAAAAGTTGTCTTGTTTTCTATTGTTAGAATACTTTAGTATATTGTAGGTACTATAATTATGTAATATATCATAAAATTAACAAAGCCGCTCGTTAACGAGAGCAATTACCGTTTTCTTTCTATAGTATATTTATATTTCTATAGTATTTTATTACACATTCTTGGCCTGTAATGAAAATCATATTTTTAAGTGAGTTTTAATTTCATTAAGTTAAGTTAAGTAATTAACACAGTCATGTTATATCTAATGCCCCTGTTCCATTTGGGATAATGCTAGTGTTACAGAGTGCCACGCAGATGTGTCTAAGGGTTTGCGTAATTTGTGATGCGATATTGTTTTTGATTTTTAATGACATTAACCATTAACAGATACACTAATGTAGCTAATCATTAACGGCGTTCTTTTTATCACCATAAACAAGACGCATTTGGCCACAGTCACTAATACTAACATTATCCCAGATGAAGCATGAAAATAATATTCGCTCACCGGCAAATTCGTCAGTTTAGGTCATTGTATTTATTGTCGTTTCTGCCGCTGATCAGGAAATCTTTGGGAATTATTAGGGGTTTTGTTGCATTTTGGCAACCATTGAAAATCTTCCATATTATGTAAATTACTGAGTGGCTTTGTTAATATTATAATAAGGTTTTAAAGAAAAACCCTAATAAATGTAATTTAATATTAATTATGTAGTAGAAACATTTTAAATCTGCACGTCAGTAAGACGATGAATATGTTCTTTGTAAACATTAGATAAATGTTCGTGTAAAAAAAGGTTTCAAATGACAATTTTAGCATCGACTAGAGTTTTCACGTATTCAGTATTTCAGCATTTTTAATTAATATAAAAATATTCCATAGTTTGATATAAATGATAGATGTTACACGTAAGGTGAAGACCTATTTAATCATGAGATGGTTTGGTGCATGAGGCTAGCGAGGATGCTAATAGTTCGAGTGGCTAGTTAGATCTTTCATCCGAGGTTAACACTCTGCTTTTCATTGCGAATATGAGGATAGTAAATCTACTTCTCTAATGAAATCAGATGTTAAATCCATATCTAAATCTGATGAACTCATTAAATACGTCACATATGAAACCTCAAGTAAATTTCTTTTTCTGTGGTATTATTCTACCAGGCAGTATATTTTTGTCCCTGACGATGATAGTAAGTATTTAGTTCAAATTTAAGTAAATTAAATAATATTGAGTGATAAGTCATTAATAAGTATAATGTTACAAGATTGTTGTTTGTTTTTTCTTACAATTTATGCCGCGATTTAAGATTTAGTGGCTGTGTAAAAAAATCGGGACATGAGTCGCATGTATAATCTATGGTTCGCATAGATTTTTCAAATTGTTTTACATCGGGAACATCGTTTCTCAGAGGTGAAAAGTTCTGTTTTCATCCCTGCGATCAGGCAACTGCAAGCCTACTTTCAGAATATGAGAAATAAAAAAAGTATTTTATGTTACGAATAGGTCCATTCCCATCCAACTTCAATGTATAATTTGTTTCTTACCTGTTTCTGAGGAACTATCGTAAATAAATCATTCCGAAAAGGGGAACTAAGTAACTAACTACTTAGCTTCGTTTATTTAAACTGTACTTCTACACATTGAACAAATCCTAAGATTTTTTGGAACAGAAAGAAGCATAATCTTTCTCTTGAGTTTATCTCTCTTTTCTTTCACCATATCCCAATTACTTGGAGTCGGCACAATATGTCTTTTCCTTCCACACTTTTCTGACATACCTCTTCTGTCACACCGCATATCATCATGTCATCCTTCACACAATCCATCCATCTTTTTTTTGGTCTACCATTAAATTTGTACCCATCGATCTTGTAGTATAACATTCTTTTTGTCACGTGACTTTCATCCCTCCTCATTATATGCCCATACCAACTTAATCTTCTTCCTCTCAATTTTTCTGTCACAGGTGCAACTTTCAAAGATCCCCTTATGTACTCACTTTATATAGAACCTAAAATCTGTGCAGATAAATTTTCATCCAATGACAGTTTTTTTGCATGAGTTTAGCAAATAGGCAGACGGCTCTCCTGATGACATTTGCAGCAACAAAGGTGTTACAAATGCGCTGCTGCTCTCTAAAGGGAGGCTGAAGCCTGGCCACTAATGCCTGCACACAACTCAAGGTTATTAATTCGGAATACTCTAGACCAGGGGTGCAAGCCATCCAGACGGGCAAATACCCTAAAACCTGGCTGTGGGTTGTTTTGTCATCTTTTACGACACGCAGCCCGCCTGCAGGAAATTGTATTCTTTTTCCGTTTCTACACGGACTTAAACACGCTTTGTTTGACATTCAATCAATAATAGTATCAATATAAACAACAAATGTATGTATGTATGTATGTATGTATAAACAACAAACTGCTTCCTCCCCTTATTTCATTTTCCTTGCCATCCCCTCTATCCAGTTCCTCCTGTCTGATCCCTGGTGTTGCAAACATCTATAGGCGACGGTAAACAATCTCCATTATTTGGGCAATCTGCCTGTTTGCCAGCTTCCTAAGACGAAGAACAACTGTCTGATGCTAAAAATGATGCATTTGGAACCTTAAGTAAATTAATGGTTTACATTATAGACTGTGATCTAGTAATATTTCGCGAGGTTCTATTTTAAAATAATAATTGAAGATCAAATAATTATTGAATTTGAAGATCAAATAATTATTAAATCTGAAAATCAAATAATTATTAAATTTGAAGATCAAATAATTATTTGTACAAATTACACATACATTTCTAACAATAAATTATTATTCTATTCTATTCTTATTATAATTGAATGTAGCTATTTTATAAATTATTATGATTATTTTGTTCAGTTTCTTTCGGTATATTGGTCTAAATCTTTTAAAATAGAATTTTCGTCGCTTGGCCTGTGACGTATAAGAGGTATGGATTATTGTAATATTATATAGTTGTGTATTTAAGCGATATTTTCATGTAGTTTTGGATTTGCGAACTTTTATTTTTTATGAGTTAAAGTATTATAAATACGATTAATAATTTAACTGAAGTATTATGAAACTAGTCGAAATAATTTATTACTTTGTTATTGTAATAACAGATTTAGGTTTTAATTTTAAAATTATTGTTAAATATTACGTCAATTTATTTTGGAATTATACACCATGAAAGGGGTCAATACATATATATGTATAAACATTCTCACTTATAGTATTTTCTTAACTTTTCAGTTGTGATTTATGAGATCATTTATACGTTTGTAAAAAATATATATACATCTACACATTGTATCAAGATATAAGGCACAGGTACTTTTTGACGTGGCACAGCCACGCTGGTATCAATATCTTGATTACAGCTGGTAGAGCCGGCTCTATCGGTGTAATATCACAGTGGTTACCTTTTTTCTCTAGGCAGGGAGAAATACATTTCGTACACTACCGGGTCCTTTACTGTGATTAGACCAAAGCAACGAGAGTTATCCACTGAAGATAGCGCAGATAACAGAGTCGATTGCCGGCTTGTGTGGAGACTCGGCAAGGTACCCCTCTTTAGAGAGGTACCTTGCCGAGTATAGGCTAATACTCCACTAAAACCCCCTTCCTCCCATGTGGCCCGCGCTTATGGTAGGAAGAGCGTGAGACGTAGAACTAGTTACGCCCACGCTAATCCCGGGAAGCAGGGCGGACTTATTTCGTTAGCAGGGGTTTGATCCTCTGCTACGGTGGTTAGCCTTAAATTAACCATGTTCAGTATGTACGTACGTAGTTCCAACTTAACTATGAAGCTTTATTAATACTTAAACGCCCCAGTCACCCGCACACTTTTTATTTTCGCGATCACGCGTTCTCCGTCGCTCTCTGACCATGGGAGTGGCACGTATGAACTTGCCGACCTATGCATAGTACCTAGGAGGCTAAGGTCGTTTTTGCGTTCCCAAAACAAACCATATGTATATCTATTGACTTTGCCTATGTATCTCTATAAAAAGCAGGCATTAAAATATAGTAAAATTGAATTCAGTTTATAGATATATAATATATATTATTTATAAAAAAATGTATATATTTCTTTATTCTATTTATAATTTCTCTGAGTCCATGATTGAATGATTTAACGCGGAATAAGGACAAAATTAAAATGTCAATGATAAATATTATAATTGATCAATTTAACTGTTGTTAAAAATAGTTTTAGATTAATTAATTATTTACTATTTATGCTAGCAGAAAATGAAGCAAAACTTTTTTGTGTGATTGGAATAATTTTAATTAGTGCAGAAAAGTCTCACTTTATAAATTGATATAAATATTGTTTACCTTAAATCGAAACCGTAATTAGGAATGATTTTATAGTGGCCTAAATGTAACTTTACAAAACATAATTAATCAAGTGGCCATGTGCGAGTTGAACTTTCACATAAACTACTAATAATGTCAAATTTTAACCAGTAGTAAGACAAATAAAAAACCAGGTACTAGGGGGTTAAGAATTAAATATAATACAGATAATATCAGTTTATCTCGGTTCAACCTTCAGCGTTTACGAATTCGCTTTAATACTCACCAGCCGCTATTATTGCTTGAACGCTCGCCGGTACTTGCGGTGCGGTTTTGGAATCTATGCACTAACCCTATATTTTTAATATTATATTTTTTTCATTTAATTCCATAAGTTACTATATTAATTCAAACTAGTATAAAAATAAGAGAATTGTTGTTGAACAACAATAAAGATGAAATTGACCAGTGTAAAGGGCTATTTACATGGAGAGAGTTTAGCGCACGTTTTGGGGCGAGAAGTTGAATACTGTTTAATGCGATACTATTTAAACAATAATCGCATTGACATGTTTACATTCCACCAAAAAACAAAAACTCGCCTAAGAATATGTCATACGATAATTGTAAGGTAATTATCACCCAGAATTTTGTTTAAACTACGACACATATCGCATTTAGATATTTGCTTACGATTTCTTGACTTGTCTAAACTAGATTTTTCTAAGTTCATGTGAGTATCGTACAAATCACTTTGAACCGATTTCAATGCGAGACTTGCCATTCGAGATCGGTGATTAGCTCGGCATGATTCTTCAAAATAAGATAACAATTATATAAATTTGTGTCCGCTCACAATATTAAATTCATTGAACTTTATAGAAGTGACGAGTGTTTATGGAAAAGTGAGCATAAAAATCATAATGCAAGAAATGCTGCCCTCAATGCATTATCCAAACATGTTATTTTTCGCTTTCGTTTAATGAATTTTCGTTTTAGAAGAGCAGAGATAATTAAAACACCCTCACGCACTACACTCATGCTTCCGACTGGTGACTAGCTAAACTCGAAATACAATTTTTGCTTTCAGATTTTGTTTACACAAAGACGTTAATGTTCAATGACCAGGCGATTATCGCCCTTCCATGATGCTTAGTTTATATAATCATTTTTTTTCTTGCTTTCGACAGTCGTATCCTCGAGGCAAGAAACTCTCTCTATGTAAATGACCCTTAAATATTAAAACATTTAGGTATGCAATTTTGTCTAACGTTATAAATATTTGGGGAATCATGTATTTATGTTGCTCTTAAACTTATTACTTAAACAACTTAGAATGAAACAATATAATTATGACCCTGATAACAAAAAACAATTCTTCCTAAGTTTATATACAATATTTGCATAAATAAAATATTGTTTCTAAACCAAGTATTATGAATTATTTTCTGCTGGTGTAAAATAGCTCTAAATTAGTCCAGATGTTGTGAAATAGATTATATGTATCTTTATAAATTAGTATGTATTAAACTTGAACTGTTCTTTACTATGAACTTGATATATAAAAATATTCTGATTTTTCAAGCTTTTATTTTATTTAACAACTAACCACGCCCGGTACTTCGTACGCCCCATACTTGGATTTTAAATGTCTTCATATTTTCTTAAACTTGTATAATATGAAAATAAAGATCAAGATAACAAATATAAGATAAAACTCCTACTTTATTCCCTAAAATTTTCAATGAAATCAGTTGCATCGGCTCAGAGCCCATTGGAGACAAACATGCAGATAGACAAAAGTTTAAAACGCCATATATACAATAAAAACAAATTCGCTACTAATAAATCGACAGTGTTAAGCGTACCTATGTTAATCATAATAAACTTCGCACAAAAATTCAGGGAGCAAAGAAATCGACATTTTTGGGTGATTTTCAAGACGCTGTAACTTAAAGAAAAGTGGTCATACTGCAAATTTAAAAACTGCAAATTGTAGCTCCAAGTGTCTAGTTTTTGGATGTGTACTTTATAGTAGGGGAGCCCAAACAGCTAACTGTGAAGTTACTCGAGCGTCGCGGGGACCTTTTGGATTGTGAAGATTAGAGGCTAAAAAAAAAGGTTATATGATGTATAACCCCCCCTTTCACTAGTGGGGGGAGCGTGTACAGGTTTTCAAAAATGTAAAGAAAGAGTCGCACAAAAATACTCAAACGCGGCAGATATTAATAATGTATGCACCCCATGTGTTCCTGATAACGGAGAAATATTAATGAGCCGGTTTGCATAGTGGGGGTGGCCGTACAAAGGGGTTGAAAATGGGAAAAAAATTATTCGAGCTCGTCAGATATTCGAAAGGGATGTTAAGTAAACCCTAGACTAGAGGAACTCCATACAAAAGACTGACGATTTGGACGCGACCAAAAGTCACGGCCGATTTTTGAAAAAAAAAAACCGTAACATTGAAATACTCGGGCGCGCCAAATTAATATACCGGCTTAATTTTTTCTGAAATGTGTTTGTAATTTTGAGAAAACCGCCGACAAATAAAAACGTTTTTTTTCTTTTTACTCTATGGACTTGGATATTTTTTTTCGGTTAAACTCTGTATGGAACAGATAACTTGTTTATTCAGGTCTAATTTTTTTTAAGACCTCGGTACGAGGACTTTTCGTTGAGATATCGGTCTTTGAATGGACGAGGATTATTTTGCCTTGGATTATCAATATCTCAAAAACCAATGATCGCACAGAAAGTTCAAGGAAGGTTTCGAAAACATGAATAAATTCTCTACAAGGATTAGTATTTGATTCTTAGATTTTTTTACCAATCATTACTAGAATTTGAAAAAGCAACAGAAAAAGGGCCTTTCGTAGTTTTTTGGAAAACCAAGCGCCTAATAAAAAATATCGAGGAACCCATTAATCTTAAGTGTGCCCTTTACAATTCACAAAAACCCTACAAAGTGTCAATTTAATTCAGCCCGCCATTTTTGTCTCCCATTCGATTGAGTTTTTGAAAAAATTAAAGGAGCAAGAGTTTTGCTCTGAAAAGTTTATCTTATAAATCATAATCTTTATCAAAATGATAAAAAAAAGTTCTCAGCTTTTGCTTCCTGCATTATCTAAGACCCCATTTATCTACACAATAACTCGATAAAAACACCTATATTGTAAAATTGGAAAGAACAGTAACGAAAGTGCCACGAATTCCTCTTGTAATTTTCCCGGTATTTTATTCAGGGGCGACTTAATTTTGAGAACGCATAAAGATTAGCTTATTCTGACACAATTTTCATAAAAACTGTCTACGCTTTAAATTCCCGCCACAATCACATAAAGAAAAATATTTTTTGTTATTTGTCTCTGGCAACCCTTTTTTTTTCTTCTTCTAATACCTTTAAAATTGTAAAAGGTCAAGCAATAAACGCAATTCATTATTCTAATTTATTCTTTCAATAAAACAAATATCCAAAGGAGAGGTATAGCACTTAGGAGACTCCATAACAAAAACGATAGAATTTTTTTAAGGTTGCGATACTTTGTATCCTGGTAATCCTCCGGGAATTTTCCTGGGAGTGCTTTAAAGTGGTTAGTGTACATAAAAATATCGATCGATCGATCTTCGTATAGCGACCCTGTATTAGAAATAAGTAAATTTGTAAATTGTACAGAAATGAATAAAAAGTATTATACTCAGGCAAAAATTTAAAGAATAAAAAAAATGGTTGAAAGGCACAGGACTGAAAGCACACGATAGTGTTCAATTACCCTGAACAATTCAGCTTTGTCTCTATATGGATTACTTTATTCGATTCATCCAAATTGAAACGGCTTAAAATGATGTAATTTCATGTCTATTATGATATCTTCTATATATTAATACGTGAAGTAAAAACACAGCAAAAACTTTGTACCCCTTTTTACAAAAATTTGAAAGTTTGAAATTTCGCACACTTATAGTTTATATAGAGAAGGAGTGCAGAATGCTGTTTTTTTTTATTGTGCGTAAAAAGTACATTAAATCATTACACACCACACTACCATGTATTTGACACACACACGCATATATACTCTTTTGTTTATTGTTAAAGTCAAATTAACAGTGTAATTTGGCGAAAACTGTGATTATAGAATTATAGTCTTTCACAACAGAACCTTAATAATGTTCATAATAAACCATACATACACTATATATAAGTTCAAACTTATAATTTAAATCAATTATTATGGTCGAATTTCGACCACGGGCGACCACTAACTAGTTCATATTAATTTCTGAACTAATTCATCAATTTCTAAATGATCAACTTATTGCATGTAGACCAGATTTACCGCTGTCTACAATGTATACATAGAGCACATTAATATACTAGGAGAAATGTACACCTGGACCTGATGAGAAATATGGTGATAGATATATAGATTTACTTTCATTGACAAGCGATGCGAGTCTAAGCGGCTGTCTAGGAAACCAGGTTTGCATATTAATCGTTTGTTTATTGTTGATTTATCGTTGTTAGCTTCAAGTATAGACTGTGCCATACTATGTAGCGTTTCCAGATTAGCTGTTGGAGACAACGCAAGTACATTATATGACAAAGCATAGGAAATTGCATATACAGTATTTGACACTCGTTAATTTGAATTTCTCCATAATTTGATATTTTTTCACGAGCCTTTGAAAAATTGAAGCAAGCAGACAAACAGACCAACCAAAATCAGAAAAGAAATCTAAAGAAAATTGCATCGTGTTCTCTTTCATTGATATAATCTATTATAGTTGTTTTTTTTTAAATAGCTTCAATGTAAAAACACGGCATGTTTAGAATTTTATCATATTATAGACTATATATATATATCATTTGCAACATCAAGCATTCTATTGTACCGCCACTTCTGCTAGGACCTGACGAAGGTGGCATGACTAGACTTTTGCTTTCTACGTAACTAGTCGGTTTATGTAAAACGTAGTCTTACCAGTATAGGTGACTCTCCATACTGTATGTAAATCTGCCGTATCATGTATAAAAAGAGCTGCCGTAGATGCGGGAACTCCTGATGCAGTAATTCCGTAAGATTCTTCACATGCACATGCACAGTAGTTTATTCTTGATGTAATTAAGTAATACGAAGTAAAAACAATGAATATTGACTACCAAATAAAAATAAATTGTCAAAGCGATGTGTATATATTTTTATATATATATTTTTTTATTGCAGGAGTTCAGCATACAGGCAGACGGCCCACTTGATGGAAAGCGGTTATCATCGCCTATGGACATTTGCAACACCAAAGGTGCTATAAATGCGCTGCTGCTCTCTTAAAGGTACTGGAACTTGGTCACTAATGCCGGAACACAATACAAGGTTGTTATGGCGGCATACTCTAGACCAGGGGTGGTCGCCATCCAGTCGAGCAAATACTCTACCACCTGACTGTGGGTTGTTTAGTCGCCTCTTACGACAGGCCGCCGGGCCGCAGGAAATTGTATTCTTTCTCCGTTCCTGCACAGATAAAATTAAATATTATTTGCTGAATTATATGCTGAATCAGAATGAACATGAGCTCCAGGAGCCTAAAGTAACCGCTTTCGTAGATTCGCCCTAATATGAATATGACCAGTATCAATATATGGTGGAACTTTATGCAATATCTTAAACCTACCAGTATATCTAGGCACGTGTAGATTTCAATAAACAATTTTCCAACAGCGGAATTTTTTTTTTCTTGCGTACGCAGACATGCAAACACCTGATGGAAAGCGGTTACCATCGCCTATGGACATTTGTAACACCAATGTGCTGCCGCTCTCTAATGGGGGACTGGTACCTGGCTACTGATGCCGGAACACTATTATTATAAATTGTTATGGCGGCATACTTTCAACCAGGGGTGGTAGCCATCCAAACGGGCAAATACCTTACCACCTTAGTATATGTCATCTCTTCCGACGGGCCACTGAGCCGCAAGAAATTATATTCTTTCTCCGTTCCTGCACGGATAAAACTTAGCCACTATCGCCTCTCTTAGCCACATATCAATACATAATAACGAAATCCTGATTTGATTAGCTCGGACATTGGCTACGTCCAACTATTTAGGACGATTTCGCTTCCGTCGCTCGCAGAATATTAACAGCACAACATTGTCAGGGCCGTCTTTATATTAATTATGAGTTTATGAGTTTACAACATATTGATAGATGACACATCTTATCCGTAACCCAATAATAATCCAGTAATAAGTAATCCAAGATTCCATTTTAAAATAAATATATTCGCTTTTATTTTCACAAGCTTCACTGGAATCGTACTAAATTATATTATTATATTAATTATTTTATATAATAATTATTATACATATAAAAAAAAAATACTTTATAATTATACAATTTATTCGTCTTGGCACAATACGACATGTGTAGAGACTTTTGTCTTCAAGTGCTGCGGGATGGTCGAGATGTAAATATATTTATAATAACAGCCCATAAATGTCCCACACTGCTAGGCTCGGACCTCTCATTATAGGGGAACGAACAGTATGTACATCCCCCGCCACGCTTGTTCAGGGCGGCTTAGGGGGCTTGGCAGTTTGATACATCGGTTATCTTGTTGTGCAATTTTCATCACGATGTTTTCCTTCATCGTTGTTAGCACATGATAATTGTAACAATATGCACATTAGGTAAGAAAGCTAAGTGGTGCATGCGTTCCGACCAGGATCGAACCGCGCCCTTTGCGCTTAGGACGCGTGCGCTAACCATTACGCTACCACGACTTATGACATATACCTAAATATAAGGAATATATCCCAATGCTAGTTGTATAAAAAACAGGAGCATTATATAAAAGAAAGTGACTTTTCATAGACGGTGTTGCGTTCGCATTCCTTACGTAATACAGGGCACATTTCTTGTGTTCTTCATTCCACTTGTATGGTCAGGTGAAAGATGGCTCAAAACGGATGCAAAGCACGTGTGCGGGGTGCCTAACGAGTCTGAGGTGTTGCTACCCGGAATAATAATTTTAACATGTGCCAACGTGAACATTCGGTCATTGCGATTAATTGATATTGATGGTGTTACAAGTGTAGTGGAACACTTACAAGCCAATAGATGGCGCTGTGCAATAATTGAGGTCACAAACGTTTCCCGAAACATACAATGAATATATACAAATTTTCAACAACAGTCAACAATATATGAGCCTAGGCCTGCGAGGAACAAAATTAGCCTCGCTGGAAGATCTTCCTTTGAGACGGAGGAGCATTACATCTCGCTCCTCCATCCTGTACGGGGCACCCCCGACACAAGAACTTGTCTGAATTTAGCTAACACAGAATATACAGCAGGTGAACTAGAAAAAGAGTCGTATTTGCGAAGAATTTCAGTCACATTACTTCTGCTAACAGAATAATGCTCTGTGTACCTAGATGGATGAATGAATAACTTTATTGCACATACATTAAAGTACAATGGGCAGTCTTGTCGCCAAAAACGATCTCTTCCAGACTACCCTATACAATTATTATCGACCCGGACTACATTATTTACTGACTACATAATTATGAAATCGAATATTATTAGTATTCATTTATTTGCATTAGGCATAATTATATTATTAAAGTTATCATTATTCTAATAGTCATTTATTTATTACTACTAGTGGTCGCCTGTGCTCGAAATTCGACCGTAATAATTAATGTCAAAGACTATATTTCTATAATCACAGATTTCGCCAAGTCTACACTGTTAATTTGACTTGAACAATAAACAAAAGAGTATATAAGTAAGTATATGCGTGTGTGTGTCAAATACATGGTATTGTGTGTAATGTTTCTTTTATTGATTTAATGTATTGCTTATGCATAATTAAAAAAAAAATGAGCATTCGTCGCTTCTTCTCTATATAAACCAACAGTGTGCGAAATTTCATACTCCTCCGTCCGCGCAATTTTCGTAAAAAGGGGTACAAAGATTTTGTTTCACGTATTAATATATAGATTACAATAGTAATTTATTTATATTTTATATATGTCACACATTCTACATTACTAGATTGAATTTACTTGTATCCTAATTGTTATTAAAATATATATATATATATATATATATATATATATATATATTGTTTTCAGGTGGCAAGTGAGGTGTGTAAGAATAAGCCTAAATGGCACTCTGTTGTTCGTGCCTACCCCGCAAGGGAGCTGGCGTGAAGTTATGTATGTATGTATGTATGTATATTGTTTTCCTTGTATTTTTGTTTTTATTGCATGAGTTCAGCAGACAGGCAGACGGTCCACCTGATGGAAAGCGGTTATCATCGCCTATGAACATTTGTAACACCAAAAGTGCTACCAATGTGCTGCCGTTCTTTAAGGGAGACTGGAACCTGTTCAATAATGCCGGAACACAACTCAAGGTTGTTATGGCGGAATACTCTAGATGGTGGTAGCTATCCAGACGGGCAATTACCCGACCACCTGGCTGTAGGTTGTTTTGTCACCTCTTACGACAGGCCGGTCAGCCGTAGGAAATTGTACTATTTTCAGTTCCTGCACCGATAACCGAATATAGTATATTCCTAATGTATTTCTATGTATTAATAAAAATCTGAAACCCGATTCCGGCGCCAAGTATTTCGTTTAGATTGGTGGGTTACATTGTTGAAGTTTTAGTAGAAATCCCTGACTTTTGTATAGCCTATATTAATCAGGGATGATGTAGCATTCGAATGTTGAGACAATTTTTGAAATCGGTCCAGTAGTTTTTGAGTCTATTCTTTACAAACATACAAAAATATAAAAATACTTGTAAAAGAAAAATAATAAAGGTAGTCACTGATATGTTTCACATGAAATAGAATAAGTCAGATCCGAAGACAAACTAAAACACAAAGAAAATAAATGCTAGTTTTACGTACTAAAGAACTTTTGCTTTCTTATAAAAACAAGTATTTCGAATATCAAATAATTGGTACAAACAAGGGTGTGTGTACACAAGGGGGTGAAGACAAAACAAAGAGCAATCAAACAAATTAACTTTCACATTTATATATAAGTAGCAAAGATTATTATGCTATAGTACTTAAACTAATTAATATGTTTGACAGTGACTTTCTATGAGATATAGAGAGGTTATTAACGGCCAATGAAAACAGGATATGACGTACTAGACTATAGCTAATATTTAGGTCGAATTAAATAATATTCAATCTGTACCTCATCTGGGGTAGACAGCAATATCTTTAATGTTATACAATTCTAAAAATACCATGACTTCTTCCAACCTTAAAAAAACCAATTGAAATACGCTATAGAAACGATGCATTTTTTTAGACTTGTATTCGGATTCACTTAAAAACTACTATGCTGATTTCGACGCGATTTTCGCTGGTCGACAGCAAATTCTTAAACTTAAAATCTGCGCTACTTTTATCTTGGATATCCCGCGGGAAATTTTCTGCTTCTTGTTATTCTTATAAGAACATCTATAATTTATTATAAGTTAAGGTAATGAATAATTTTTGACAGATTTTTAAAAATGGAATGAAATATAAAATATGGAAAGTGATTTAGCTTTTCTGACATCTACGGGCAAAGAGTTCCAAAAATGTTGAAGATTATGCAGGTGCCTTTAACAGGAGGTTATTGGATTGAATAGGGGACAAGTGCCAAGCCATGGGGCTTGGCTGTATACCAGCTTCACAATAAATTAAAACACATGGACATTACGACTGTATAACGGTACCATTTTTGACATAATGGCAATAATAGGCCGCTCGAATTAAACTCAAAGACCAAGTTTTGTTTGTAAATAAACACAATATAAATAATGACCATACCTGTCTCCTATCTCTCTCGTACGTCGAACAACGGTTGAATACAAATGAACAATTGTTACAACTTAAAACCGAAAGTTTTTAAAAGTATATTCACATTGAATTCCAAGGCATAAATCATTTATTGAGCCACTGTGAGTATTATTTACTATATCTTTTTTTTATTACAGGAGATCAGCAGACAGGCAGACGGCCCACTTGATGGAAAGCGGTTACCATCGCCTATAGACATTTGCAACACCAAAGTTGCTACAAATGCGCTGCTGCTCTCGTAAGGGAAACTGTAACCTGGTCGCTAATGCCGGAACATAACTCAAGGTTGTTATGGCGACATACTTTAGACCAGGGGTGGTAGCCATCCAGTCGGGCAAATGCCCTACCACCTGGCTGTGGGTTGTTAAGTCGCCTCTTACGACAGGCCGCCCGGCCGCAGGAAATTGTATTCTTTCTCCGTTCCTGCACGGATAATCTAGCAGGTATACTTTATTTTTTTATTACTAACCAAACTGGGCAAGGTAGAAGGAGTGTAAGAGAAGAGAAATGACGGTCATGCTTATAAAGGCTAATCCGAACACAGGGCCGTCTTTACCCTGGAGTGCAAGGGGTGCGGAGCACCCGGGCGGGAGGACCCAAGTGGCGCAAGCCGATCGCCATATACCTACATACACAAACCACGCTAAACCGCGTAATACACTACGCAGATACGATAAGGTATCTGAGCGCATAACTTACAATATTGCCCTCAATATAGGCACCGACCGATCATAAGATGGTAACAATATTATATGTTTATACAAGTATATCTGCAGACAACATCTCAGATAGGTATCAGTTAGTCAGTCAGATATGGCCAAGGATTTGAAATTTTTTAATGAATTATTTTTATTCAGTCAATCAATAATAACCCTTTATTATACACCAATACAAAAAAATAACTTACAGAGTGAAACCATGTCAAATTATACACACTAGCTTGTTGGAAGCAATGTTAAATTCTAATATAATATCTTAATAACTTTATTTTTTATTTATTTTTATTGCAAGAGTTCAGCAGACAGGCAGACGGCCCACTAGATGGAAAGCGGTTACCATCGCTTATGGACATTTGCAACACCAAAGGTGCTACAAATGCGCTGCTGCTCTCTTAAGGGTGACTGGAACCTGGTCACTGATGTCGGAACACAACTCAAGATTGTTATGGCGACATACCTTAGTCTAGGGGTGGTAGCCATCCAGTCGGGCAAATGCCCTATCACCTGGCTGTGGGTTGTTTTGTCGCCTCTTACGACAGGCCGCCCGGCCGCAGGAAATTGTATTCTTTCTCCGTTCCTGCACAGATACTTATGTATTTTGAATTATATTATTATATATGTGTATATATATGTATATATGTATATATGTAAGTATGTAGTAGTAGTAGTATGTATATTAATTTCTTAATAAAGTTTGAGTATTTATGTACCTAATGCCTTTTTCCTGCACCACCTGATTCAAATTTCTTTGATTTAGGTTGCCTGGAAGAGATCGCTTTTAGCTATAAGGCCGCCTATTGTATTGCCTAGAAAATATTGTAAATATAGTCTGTTTTTGTAATTGTATACTTTGGTGTGCAATAAAGTGTTATCTCTCTCTCTCTCTCTCTTTATGTTTTATAGTCCAGCCGCTCTAAGATCGCGTTTGCGTGTTTTGTTAAACTAATTTTGTTTACCGTAAATTGTGGTGGTGATACGAATCTTAATTAAATCTTGAATTAGTAATAAATATAATATAATAGAAAATAAAAAACTTCTTTGATCATAAATTGTTCGCCATTACAATGTTATCCGCCCATATTGTTCATGAAGTCGGAAACGCATTCTAAGAGCGGCCGAACTATAGCAAGCACAATACTTCATTTGCTTATGGCAAATGAAGTGTAAGACAATAAATACACAAAAAATCATTTAAAAAACAATGTCAATTGCTAGGTTTTAAAATTGCACAGCTGAGTTATCTCTTAGTACTTCTGATTTTGCAAGTTAAAGCATCAATTTATCATTCAAAGCACTTTGGTGTTTATGACTTTATTCATCATAAAGTAAGCCTTAGACATTATCAAAGGAATAAGTCAATCTTTAACGAATAAAGTAACAGTTTCCAATTACACTGTCACTTCTGCACAATTAACATGTACCGCAGGGCCACAATCGCACATCGTCGTAGCCGATGGCATTGCGCATTCAGCACCACATCACGTATTAATGCTCGTATATAAACCAAGCCCTGAACATCCATGGTATACATTGTTTGTGTTTACAAGACGGCAGCCAGACGTCCCCTGCCGTCAATTAATAAATCAAAAAGTTGTGATCAAGTGTTAATAATGGCGCGGTTATTAGTGCTTCTATCAATTGTAGCGTTTGCTAGTGCTCATTACTCAGCATCAAATCTAGTCAGGAACATTTATAGCGAATGCTTAAGTCAATATTCCGTGGAATGTGTGAAACCTAGGACCCTGCAGTGGATTTCCCAAGTGGCGAACGACGAGGAGATCAAAATCACCGAGGATCTGTCAATTGTGAAGACTGGAACTATTGATGACGATGAAGAAGCCGATCCCAGGATGGCAAAGGAGCCAACATACCAGATCTTCGATAAAGTAGACCGCTTTCTCCAGACGCATACACTTAAAGTGAAAGTGCCTGAGGAAATAACTAAGAGTGCTGCCTCTGAATACGTTCCGAGATCTCTTCTAACGGATCTGCCTTCAGAGTTGGAAATGCCTCTGGATGGAGAAGAAGACGCTGAGGTCTTCGAAGGCAGAAGAAAGAAGATCAAGCTGCCCAAACCTTTGAGGATAAAGAGCAGTTAAGATCGCTTCTTACTTTCTATGTTGTAGTTAAGATTCAAAGCAATCGTAAAGTTAATTTTCTTTTGCAGAACACGGTTTTATCAAGAAGGTTCTCCTGCCTTTCCTCCTTGGTTTGAAGTTCAAGGCTTCAGTACTGGTACCTCTTGCCCTTGCCCTCATCGCGCTCAAGACCTGGAAAGCCCTCACCCTTGGTCTTATCTCCCTGGTTCTCTCTGGTAATTATATATTGTTAATTATAAAAGCATCTTTACTATTGGCAATATATAGAAGTCTATGGATGATGAACACTTTTCAATAGATGAGCTATTTGCCTATTCATCGGCTTTATATAGTAAAAATCAAACTCAATAAATTTTATGTAAATGATGATGATAAAGATAAAATATTTTTGTGTCCAGTAATTGACTCGTTTATTGAGGAAGATTAGTTTATACAACATTACGCTACTGTCCAAAAGAGCGAAACAGTGACTTGCTGCAATAAAAACTCCAGGCCACAGCTGATAATCGTATAAATATTTGAAAGAGTTATAGATATCCTGCGAGTATCAAAATTAAACAATAAAAAATATAATATGAATAAGTATACCTATTTTGCTCGTTAGTGACGTCTATGACGTCCTTCCTATCTTGAACAATTAAAGGTCCTTATTGATAGAGGTGTAATATTAGATTTAGTTGAGAGTTAGTGTTCTAGAAGATAGCGACTTATTTACCTCAATTAAATTGCAAAAACGTGTAAGTATGAAGAGATTAATGAAAATAGATGAAGTAAAAGATGTATGGTCAATATAGTAGACGTATTAAATGGAAATCCATGGTTTCTACCTATGAGAAACAGGCGTATGTGTAATACTATAATCTTTTATGGTTCCAGGTGCCATGGTCATCTTCAAATTCACGAAACCAAAAGTCGTGAACTACGAAGTCATTCACTACCCACAGCACCACGTCGAACATCATGTAGATCATCACGCCGCAGCTTGGGATTCACATGGACCTTACCAAGCCAGGTCATACGAGGATGCCCACGAAATCGCTTACTCAGGACAACTATAAGATGAAACACATAGCTTTAAAATGACGGACCTCTGATTAATTTATTATTTATTTATTTATTTAATTACGCTGTAAATAAAACCTGTATAAAGTAAGTTTCAAAATTGATCATGACTTTATTTTGAGCCTTTTACGAACCGTGTCAATATTGGCCAGCCTTTCATTGAATATCGGCCTTAAGGTTATGTTCTGATCATAGGTGGTGCTAAATAAGATTTAATGACTTCTAAAAAACATATGAAGTGCGAATGATGACTATGTGATGATAGAGAAAATAAATAAATTTTATGCAAACGTAACTTGTTAATATGCAATTTACTGCAAATTGCATATTAACAAGAAGAGAATTCAATTATGCTTTCCCATCTCCTATCTATCTATCCCTGCATGTCATCGTTAGGGATAAGTCTAGAACGTACATTATAGATAGATAGATAGGTAGATAACACTTTATTGTACACCATTACAGAAAACTTACGAACTAGTATTATACTAATTGTGTACTAAGGGCGGTCTTATCGCTAAAAAGCGATCTCTTCCAGACGACACGTGGCAAGAATCTTGCTGATTAGGAGTGGCGATGGTGGTATACATATAATTATTGTACGATTACTTACATTTTAATAATAAATATATAACAATACTATATATACAAATATACACATAAGTTATATACATTATCTTTATAGTAATTTTTAATTTAGATCGAATTACTAAGACACGTAAAATGATACATACGCCTAATAAAATACAATGTGAACAGACTTATTTGTATCGCGGATTTAATTATTGCTCATAATTTTGGGTCTCTCAATATCTTATAAAAAATATTATGGTCGTATTATCTCTCGTTTTAAGAGGAATGTACTGAATTTCATAAAAATTCTTATACAATAATTGAGACAAAAAACAAACTAATTCAATTTTACAGGCTTTTACAAAGATACGAATTTAGGCAAAGTTTCAAAAGCTAAAACCTATCTGTCTACCTTGTATATCTAAAGATAAGAGGTAAATTACTGTAAAAATTCTTTGTTGTAGTAATTCGTTTCAAATAACAAGTATAGAAAAAAGAAAACTCAGATATGTAAATAAATACGGTCTATAAGCGTTTCGATCAGACATTAGTCCCTTCAGAAAAAGTTGTAACTATTAGTACGTTTCTCATATTTTAACTTATTTTAGTAAAAATATTAAATTAGGCACAGATGAAAGCCAATTACAACAAAAATAGTTTTATTTAAGTATAATTTTACATTAAAATAACTACATCTTCATTGTAAGGAACAGTTTTTTCGGAAACATCATTAGTGTCATATACGTAATAAGCCTTAGGTACTGATTCTGTGGGTTTAATATCTTTTAATGATGTTCTATTGTTTAAAATAGTTTCTTTAGGATTTTTATCAAATAAGATCATATTTGCAATATGATTTTTATTATTTCTAATATCTTCTTTCGTAACAGGATCGACAATTTCATTACTGTCCAAATGTCCTAGTATATCTTCTAAATCTCCATCGATGGTATTCATAATGCGTTCAACATTATTCATTCCTTCAGGAGTGGTTATCTGGATATTGTTAAATTTTTCTACTTCCACATTTCTTACGTCATAATCAGGTGGTTTTATCTCTTTGGTATGCCCTTTAGGTGTATGTATCGCTTTTTCTATTTGTTTTAAATGTAAAACGGTTTTTACTTCTTTCTCTTTAGTGCTTTCATTTAAATTAAAATTCAAACTGCGATCTACCGTATCCGGCCTCGGCGAGAGTATGTTATTGAACAATGCGTTATATATTTTCGATTGCCTTAAAGGATTCATTTTATACAGGTTAAGCAGTACGTTGAAGTTATCTGTGTTTTCTAATATCGGTCTTTTTAGTCCATTGTCATGCGATTTAACAGTTATCTATAATAAAATTTGATCTAATTATTATCCAATCCTAAATTATTAAACACTAGCTGTGCCCGCGACGTCGTCCGCATGGAATTTGTTTTAAAAAACCTCCCGATTTTGAAACATTCTTCATTGGTGCTCCGCTCCTATTAGTCTTAACGTGATGATATATAGCTTATAGCCTTCCTCGATAAATGGACTATCTAACACTGAAATATTTTTTCAAATCAGACTAGTAGTTCCTGAGATTAGCGCGTTCAATCAAACAAACTCTTCAGCTTTATATATTAGTATAAGATTAGATTAATGTCTAATGTACTGTCACCTTTTAATAACACATACATACATACATACATAACTTCACGCCAGTTCCCTTGCGAGGTAGGCACGGACAACAGAGCGCCATTTAGGCTTATTCTTACACACCTTATTTGCTTCTTTGACATTCATAATCCTTTTAATAACGCAGGTTAGTATCCTAACCGTTAAGCATGCACCACTAAAGCAGTATTATCTGACATAATATGTACTTAAATTGTTAGAATTACACATTCTGATGGTGAAGGAAAATATCGTAAAGATCATATATACATCACAATTACCAATGTATTAAACTTGCTAATCCATGTTGAATCAACGCAGCTGGCGGGTATATAATCTGTTTTACTAAAAAGGGGAGGAACGAACGAGTGTACCTCTTAAACATATAATAGGTTGATATTTTTATTTATACTAAAATAGGTAAAATAATGAAACAAACACAAGGAAAAATTAAGAAAAACAAATAATAAAAATTATAATTTTAAAATAAAATTTTCAATTAAGAGATGCATAATAAAATTGTTGTTGAAGTTTTTGATAAAATCGATTAACTTACCACAAAACTTACAACTACGAGTAAACGAGTGTTCATGCAGCACATCGTCACAAAACTTCGCGTGTTATCGTAGTTTACATCTATTCAGCAATATTTTCAAAATATTTGCACGTATAAAGGTATTTACAATGGAAAAATTACATACATACATCCTTGCACTATTTTAAGATGCACAGTGTGCACTGTATACGCGTTCTAAATATGTATAGGCCAGTATGACATCTCCTCATTACTTCTCCTTACTACTACTTTTTACTAGTCTTTTAATTATATCCTTACTCTATTTGGCAACGTCATTCTTTGACTAGAGTTATGAATGTCAAAGAAGCAAGTGAGGTGTGTTAGAATAAGCCTAAATGGCGCTCTGTTGTTCGTGCCTACCCCGCAAGGGAACTGGCGTGAAGTTATGTATGTATTCTTTGACTACTAATTATAAGTGTGTATTGTCCATTGATGTAGCTTTTACTTGAGACAGACAAGAAAACTTGTCACTGAGACGAGAATGCTGCCGTGGATATGGGGAGTCATATCTAATTAAGAAAATTGTTGTAAAAATAGTCAGATGTATAGATAGATTACACTTTATTGTTAGCCAAAATTATAAATTACAAAAATGTATAATTACAATACTATATGTAAAAAGGAGGCCTTATCGCTTGTAGCGATCTCTTCCGGACAATCAGACTTACAAGATATTTTTAACTTATATCTACACAAGCTGTTATTTAAAAAAAAAACAATAAAATAAATGATATATGTGGACAGCAGAAAGAAGGTAGATAATGTATAATGTTTTAGAATAGAATATATAAATATGGGACGTGATTATAATTCTTATTACAAAATATTTTGAAATTTTTGTCAATACAATATAGTATATATATTAGCTTTGCGACACCAGCTGTTAATACATTTTACTTGTTGAAGAACCATTCATCGTTATACCGCCACTGATCCCCAACAGGGTAAACCCAGGGCACATAAAACCAGGGTTTCGCTATGGGAGCCTGCCATTGGCTGTCATAGAATCTCCAATCGAGCCATTCGTACTTCTGTCTGCCCATGTACGAGGAGTAAAGCCAGTCCAAAACCTTATGAGAGTCCAGTACTGTGAAATAGCCGACTATAGTCTGAGATCGTAGTTTCATGGACATTGCATGCATTCCAATAAGGCCATCGTACATCCAAGATTTGCCCTCTAAATTCCTATGTAAACCTGCTCCTGAATCAATGCCATATTTCGCCCATGGCGTTTGTACGCAGAAAAACCAACCCCATTCCGTCTGAAAATGTAATAATATAATTCTTTATTTTCAATTTAAATACACTTGGCGGCCTGTCGTTAGATATCCGTGCAGGAACGGAGAAAGAGTACAATTTCCTGCGGCCGGGCGGCCTGTCGTAAGAAGCGACAAAACAACCCACAGCCAGGTGGTAGGGCATTTGCTCGACTGGATGGCTACCACCCCTGGTCTAAAGTATGTCGCCAGAACAACCTTGAGTTATGTTCCGGCATTAGTGACCAGGTTCCAGTCTGCCTTAAGAGAGCAGCAGCGCATTTGTAGTACCTTTGGTGTTTTAAATGTCAATAGGCGATGGTAACCGCTATCCATCAAGTAGGCTGTCTGCCTGCCTGCTGAACTCCTGCAATAATAAAAAAAACACTGTGCGCCTCGCGCAGGCCTCCGCTTTCATCAAGTTCCAACTTTTGTTTTCAATAGCTTCTCTAAGATGTCTCCTAAAAGATGGCTGTGACATAAATAGACAAAAAGATAGATGCTAGACCCTAATAAAACTAAAATTTAGCCATTTGGCTACAGGATTCTAAAAATATATTATACCCACCTTTGGACAAGGATCCAATACCTTTCTCGTTCTGATAATATATTTGTGCCACGGTAAAGGTCTCCTTCTGTATGCCTTAATAAACTGGAAGCCTGCAATGACCATTAGTTGGCCAAAAGACGGTACACCATGATCAATGTATAGCCTAGAAATAATATATTATTATGGCATAGCATATAAGATATTTATAAAGGTGTTGAAATAATAAAATGGTTTTAAGCGCGATAATTTTATTTGATTTTGGTTTTAACGACGTTTCGACGTTTCGACGTGATCACGGAAGACAAAGATGTCAAATGTCAACGAGTATTGTTAAAGTTTTATTTAGCCTACCGCCAACTCGTTAATTTTAATTATTTAATTTTAATTTTGTTTATGGTTATTATTTACTCTATGGGAGCCTAATCTAATTTACCACCGCTTCGCAACATGTTATGGCTTGAAGAGAAGAAGCGGCGCAAGAAACTCTTCAGCAAACATGCCTAGCTCTAATAATTTTATACGAAACGTCGGAAAAACCAAAATCAAATAAAATTATCGCGCTTAAAACCGTTAAAACGTAGTTTTATTATGTATATAAGTCGCGAAAACTTAAGAAAATATTAGATAAATAACTTACTGATAACATATGTGAATTAAAACTATTAACTTACCACCAAGCGCCACCTCTCGGACATATAATTGCCTTAGCTGATAGACCAGCTTGACCAACAAATCTGTATGTGGCTGCATACACAGCCAAGTCAAAGGTGCACATAGGCAATGGATGTGACGTATTCACCAAATTTGGTCGAAGGAACTAGAAATGAGATATTTGATAATGAAATCTCTTATTATGGAAGAAAGATACTAGCAATGTCGTAACTCTTATATGCTTGAAGTCACACAAGTCTGATGATGCCAAGTCATTCTTGTGTTGCTTTATATCGCTTTGTTATTGTTTTTTATTTAATTATTACTAGCATGTGTTAGCGAAAGTTCGTTCGCGTTGTCATGGTCACGATGAATTTTTTAGCGAATTGCATCGGCGACGCAAAACAATCGACCGCAGCGCCATCTTTTTCGCAATATTCGTTTATTCCACGGAGATGACGATATTTATCGGGCTAAAGTATCTTAAGTGTTGACCCTTCATTATAATTATCTAAGCTAGCTATGTCGATTTTCATTTAAATCGGTTCAGTCGTTTTTGCGTGATGCTCTAACAGACAGGAAATTGATTATTGAAAAAAAATTATTATTTGGCATTTCTGATATTTTGCTTTTTGTTAAATTCATTGTACAAACTTGATCTCTTTACAGATTTACTATATTACAGATAATACATTTAAAAAACTTAAAAAAATTGTAAAAGAGAAGTATGGCCTATGGCGTTATATATAGGATTTAGTAAATTTCAATGCTACTACTTCATCTGGGATAATGTTGTAGTTAATGACCGTTTCACAAAGATAATGGCTGTAATGCGTTATTCTTGCCAGGTGGTAGGGCATTTGCCCGACTGGATGGCTACCACCCCTGGTCTAAAGTATGTCGCCATAACAACCTTGAGTTGTGTTCCGCCATTAGTGACCAGGTTCCAGTCTCCCTTAAGCGAGCAGCAGCGCATTTGTAGCAACTTTGGTGTTGCAAATGTTCATAGGCGATGGTAACCGCTTTCCATCGAGTGGGCCGTCTGCCTGTCTGCTGAACTCCTGCAATAAAAAAAAAAAAAAAAATCTGATGCGATATTGTTAGTAATTGGTAATGACTTTAAACATTGACAGATATTTTATCCTATGTAAGTATATACAGTGTAGCTAATCATTAACGGCGTTATTTTTAACACTATAAACAAGACGCGTTTGGCTACTGTTACTAACTGTAACGTTATCCTAGATCAGCCCCCCCCCCCCTCCCCTTTAAAATAATACTTACACGAGGGTGGTAGTGAATTCTCGCGACAGAGGCATACATAGAACAATTCCAATTATCTTGATCCATGTCATACCAAGCGCCGAGAATGTTCTCCAACGTCTTGATCTTCCTATTCTCTCTGAGGACCAGCTCTGTCGAAGATGCTGTTGTTAGGATATGCCTTGTTGTAATAACAGCGCAAGTTGCTAACGGTGTTAGCCTTTTGTAGACCGTACAGCAGTAACAACCGTAATAGAACTTGTCATCCTGAAAGTGTAATTATAATTTAATTACTTTTGAAGATTCCAATGCCGTTTTGGAAAGACGGAACCCTTAAGCTTTTGTCATATTCGTCCATCAACTGACCGTCCGACCGTCATTTCTCAAAAACTTTTTTATTAGGGGAATACGATTGAGGGTTTACCACCGCGGAAGTCACGCGGGAGGGCGTGTGGGATTAGCCACGTTGGGGTATTGCCACTCTAGTCAGGGATACTGACTAAGCCCGTCGGTGTTTCATCCTATATGCTAAGGCCACGAGTACATGGCTTCGTCACTCCGCGGGATCCTGGCAGGCGGTGGCCCAACGGCCTTATTCATTGCTGGGGGAACCACAACCCGGGCATCTTATTACTCTCTATGTGTGGGCCGGAATGTGACGCGCCCCACGGGTAGAGAGATTACCGCGCGGGTAAGACTGACGCGCTCCCATCCTGACGGCATTAACAGCAGGTAAGAACCTTTCTCCAGGGATCCTCCACGCCGCCCACTTACGACGATCGAAGGTCTAGTGACCGCCTAAGGCGCCGACACGTCCTCCTTTGACGGGAGCCGAGCAATCTTTCTATCCGTGCAGGAACGGAGAAAGAATACAATTTCCTGCGATCTGGGCGGCCTGTCGTAAGAAGCGACAAAATAACCCACAGCCAGATGATATAGTATTTGTCCGTCTGGATGCCTACCACCTCTGGTCTACAGTATGCCGCCATAATAACCTTGCATTGTGTCCCGGCATTCCAGTTTTTATTAGAGAGCGGCGGCAGATTCGTAGCACTTTTGGTGTTACAAATGTTCATAGGCGATGGTAACCGTTTTCCATCAGACGGGCCGTCTACCTGTCTGCTGAACTCATGCAATTAAAAACATACGGTGCGCTCATACTCCCACTCCGCAGATTTAATATATATAGCGCAATATAATGATGTAGTGAAACCGCGAAACAACTAGAAATTAAGACTAGCCGCCATATACTTTGGGTTGAACAGAACATACTCAATGTATTGAAATTTTTTAACAGTATAGCGTATTTTTAGTCATATTTCGAAAAATCATGCAGATTTCTTTAGGCCGGTTACAGTGCTCCACCGACCGTCATTGCGTATGTTCCGTTCTGATGGTACGCATTAACCGACCGTCAGTTTGTTACGTTCCTGATCAAAAAACTGACCGGACTGGTACAGTCGGTATACGTCATGGACACGTTTGCAAATAGTTTAATTGCTGCTTATTATCTTCGTAAACGTTTAAGGAACAGAAGACGTAGATATCACGTTCACGCAATCGTCGCCCAAAGAGCATTTCAAGAGGAATTCACTACTTTATATTCATCATTGCTTGAATATAAAGATTTTTTTTTAAATTACTTTAGAGTGTCGATCATAAGTTTTGATGAATTATTAGCGAAATTACAAGAGAACTTAAAACATCAGAACGTATTTCAACATTTTAATTTTAGTATGAAATCTTTTTTATGATGATGCACAATCCGTGCGGTCAGTCCACTGATCGGTGCAGCCATATAGTATTATCTATGGGTGCATCACTGAACGCGTTCATTTGTTTCAAAATGTTCATATAAATGACAAGCGCGACTGACGTATGCACACACGGTCGGTGGAGCACTGTAACCGGCCTTAGAGGCTTTTTTATTTAATTCAAAAGTTGGGGAGATTTAGGCTTTCAATTTCATAAAAATTATCGTCCTCTAATTTTTGAACCATTAAGAAGAAAAATATGAAATTAAAATTGAAGTTTTAGAGCTTCAAAAAATTGTGAAACTAATATTCGCTCAAAGCAAAAAATTGATTTCATAAATATGTATATTTATGAAATTGGGTCGTTTTTGAGATACGGTGTATCTCCTATTAAATACTTTTTTATGGTTCCGTGACCAAATAACGACAACGGTAGACATTTGTCACCTCTACGGAACTCTTCTTAGTTCGTGGACTGTCACGTACGTTCCTGATTTATGTGTAATGAATAAATATGTATGTATACTAGCGGCCCCGGCAGACGTTGTCCTGCCTTTAAAAAATAAAATTCTAGAACCCGATCCCAGAGCCACGTACCGGTTCTAATTGCGAATCTAAACCATCCCGGTACCCACTCAAACACACAAAAACAAAATCACCAAATTCGCTTCAGGTGATTAGGAGGATTCCAGAACCCGATCTCAGCGCCACCTACCGGTTCTAATTGTGAATCTAAAAGAGTAATATATTTTTTTTATTCTAGGTCATGACAAAATAAGATTAAAAATCTTGCCAAAAGATTTTAAAGGGGGGATGAAAAATAGATGTTGGCCGATTCTCATAGATACCGGATAAGGACAAAAAATTTCATCAAAATCGGTCAAGCCGTTTCGGAGGAGTGTGGCAACGAAAACTGTGACACGAGAATTTTATATATTAGATATATTGTGTAAATATAATATACTTATACTTGGGGTTGAAACATTAGGCCCGTGGGGTCCATCGGCAAAGACTTTCTTTAAAGACATCTGTGAGACACTACCCGTGACCAGAAGGCTGGCTAATATTTCACACAACAAATAAGTATTGCCATACAGCGTGGCAATGCAGCCAGCATTCTGGGCACTCACTCCATTGGCAGTGATCTGCTACACAGCGATATATTCACCTTTTTGTTGTAGTACTGTTTATACGCTTTATAAAATGGCTGTAGTCTATATGGCCTTTCTTCTTCGTAATGAAATTTCTCTTTATACGCAAAGAACGGTGGTTCGGGTATACGGTAGTCTGGGGATTTGTCCGTCGGTGCTATCGTGTGCGGTGGTTCCGAGCCATTGATAAAGTGTGAGAGCTGTGGAAGGTACTTCTCAGGGTTGTGATACTTTTCCATTTCGGGTTGGCCACGTACCACTTGAAGGTACAAAAGTAACACCCTGAAATTATTTTGTATATCATTGCTATGATTTGTATAGGCAATTATTGTATCAATAAGCGAAGCTTGCCACTCACCACCAACTGAATCGTAAGATAGTTTGCCGACTCAAAATATTTTTATATAACCATTCTTCTTCTATCTTCTTCTTCTTTTTTCCATGATATTATACAAGAGAACTTTTTTTTTATTGCAGGAGATCAGCAGACAGGCAGCTGGCCCACTTGATGGAAAGCGGTTACCATCGCCTATGGACATTTGCAACACCAAAGTTGCTATAAATGCGCTGCTGCTCTCTTAAGGGAGACTGGAACCTGGTCACTAATGCCGGAACACAATTCAAGGTTGTTATGGCGACATACTTTAGACCAGGGGTGGTAGCCATCCAGTCGGGCAAAAGCCCTACCACCTGGCTGTGGGTTGTTAAGTCGCCTCTTACGACAGGCCGCCCGGCCGCAGGAAATTGTATTCTTTCTCCGTTCCTGCACGGATAAATAACTTATTATGTTGTAAATGTTGTTCATATGTTTGGAGTATATATAGCAAACACAGACAGACATTCTAGGTGATGGTATTAAATTCAAACTCGGCAGACAACACACACATTGTATCTCTAAACTAAGCAAGTTACGCTCGTGTTATGGGTAATATACAACGGACTACTCTGGAGCCGATCTCAGACACCTAGAACATAGTAAATAACAGAAAATTCGTTTCCGAAACTTACCATGCCAGGAATCGAACCCGGAGCCCTCCGCGTTCCAGCGAGTTCGGCCGGCTAAGGCTTAGCCCACTCAACCATAGAGGCCGTCTAAACTAGAAGGTTTCTATAGCTAAGCTCTACTGAAGAAAATTTTATACAAATTATACAACTTCCTAATCATACAACCTGTTGACAGTTTAATAAAATTTGATGATACCATTTAAAAAAATCTATTATCTTTACAGCTAAAAAGAAAGAAAAAGATTTATTGACTTAAAAAATACGACGCTATACATAAAAAACACATAATACATTTACAACAAATTTTACACAAAAACATATTATACTTATAATAAATAAATAAATAATGCTTGTACGTCGAGTTTTTTACACAACGATGTTGACAACTCAGCATTGCGCTGCATCGAAATTTTTTTAAATCCCGATGTAGCGCTGATTTTCAGTGCCAACCTCCATACACTTGACTCAATAACATCTCTATACATATTACATACATACATAACTTCACGCCAGTTCCCTTGCGCGGTACGCACGAACAACAGAGCGCCATTCAGGCTTATTCTTACACACCTCACTTGCTTCTTTGACATTCATAACTCTTGTCATGAAATATAGTATATATATATATATATATATATATATATATATATATATATATATACATACATATATATATATATATACATACACATATATATATATATATATATATATATATATATATATATATATATATATATATATATACATATATACACATATATATATGGATGTGTCTTAGCCAGTCGAACTCACTGGAACCCTGAGGCCTCGGGTCAGATTCCTGGCATGATGCGCGTAAATTTCGGAAACAAACTTTCCGTTATTTACTATGGTCTGGGTGTCTGGGATCGGCCCCAGAGTGATCCGTTGCGTAACTTGCTTAGCTTAGGGATATACAAGTGTGTATTTGTCTGCCGATTATTATTAAAAAAATAAAGAAATAATAAAGTACTTACAATATAGTTCCAATCATAGCTGTGCCGTGTACTGAGAGTTGGCTTCGGGAGAAATCTTCTTTAAATCGCGTTCTTTAGGGATGTCAGGTAAAGAGTGCATAAAACGACCGATATAACCGATTAAACACATAAATACATAAGGCCAATTTTTAAGTTGGGGCCTTATTTGGGATAATGTTACAGTTATTTACTACGGCTGTTTCACTCAGATGTGGCGATAGGTGTAACGCTTCATTTGTAATGCGATATTGTTTTTAATCTGTAATGACGTTATATATTGACAGATAACGTATGCATATACACTAATGTGACTATTCGTGACCGGCGTTATTTTCAACACTATAAATAAGACCATAGTTTACTGTAGGTCGCATGATATTTGTGATTTAGGAGGTGGGCACTGAAAATCAATGCCGTGTGGAACTATGTTTCGGCACAGCAAAATACTAAGTGCCTACCTCATTTCGCAAATTGCGGCACACATCGCTTATAAGTATGTTTCTTATTATTATGTGTTTGTTGTTTGGCATTTTTAAAACAAATATTTTCTTTATTTTTTTCTAGTCAATAACTTTGACATTATCGCAGGTATAAAATAAATAAAAATAAAATCGAGCATAAAGATACAGATAATGTGAATTATATGACGATGACCGTTAATTACATATATTGAAAAGTAGGAATATCAATTGATATATTCTAAATGGCTATTTTTAAATGAAGGATTTATCAAAATGTACGACTAAAGTTAATAAAGAATGGACCGATTTATTTTATCATTTTCGAAAGCAGTTATAGTTGAGGCATTTTGGTTTGATATATCTGGCAACATAATTATGTTTGTGTTATGCATTTTACGGTGAAATGTTCCAAACAATTTTCGTAATCAAGTTATTTCTTAGAAAGTGCATGATTTTTTAATTCCTCTGCATGATTCCCGGAATATACCTGTATCTCATCACTTGTATTCCATCATTTCTATCCCATTACCTCTATCCCAATCCTTATTTGATCTCTATATATCATCCCCAGTATTCGATCCCTTCATCCAATCATCTTTTTTTGGTAACGAAGGCAGAATACGTTTGTTACTCAGCTGGGTCCTTTAGGGGAAGAACCGCAGCGAGAAGCGCTGCAACAGACTTGAATAAGGACTCTGTTACAGGCGTTCCCAACTACCTCATTAAACCTAAACTTGCGCCCCTTATCCGCACTTGAGTTGGGACGATATGAGATTAAGCATATATATAATAGTCGTGGCAGCGTAATGGCTAGTGCACGCGTCCCAAACTCAGAGGGCGCGGGTTCGATCCTGGCCGGAACGCATGCACTACTTAGTCAGTTTTCTGATCTAATGTGCATATTCTTACAATTACCATGTGCTAATAACGGTGAAGGAAAACATCATGATGCAACCTGCACATCGAGATAACCGTTGTGTCAAACCTGCCAAGCCGCCTTGGACAAGCGTGGCGGGTATACGTCCGTTCCCCTTATTAATGGGAGGCCCGAGCCCAGCAGTGGGACATTTATGGGCTGATATATATATTTTATTATTTGAGATTAAGTATACGTAGTTTGTACATCATTTCACCCCGTACGCCAGTTTGGCCACCCCGGTGATTGAGTCGACCACTTCATCAACAGTATCATTCTCCTAGTTACAGGCGTACCCCTGTTACTAGTTACAGGTGGATCTCCGGGATCCGGTTTGAGAACGGCGTTCGGAGGTCACATGCGCAGTCCTCTCACTCTCTCTCTCGGCGGCCTTCTTTTGGGTCATAACTAACTCACAAAAGGATGAGACCACCTTCCAGTGATCGGCACTGTGGAGCAAGGCCTCGGCCACGCTCCTCGGTTAGCCAATCGGCCCAACAATGGCCTCGAGCTCGAGCCTCTGAGGATCCCATGCAGCGCACTCGACCATCGTATGAAACGCCGAGTCTACTAGCGCGCCGCACTCCATCCAATCACCCTATCTTCTCCCCTTTGCTCCCATCCTTCTTATCCCATCCTAAATGCTGGCAACGCGATGGCTGCGCCCCTGATGTTGCAAATGTCTATAGGCGACGGACGACTTTCCATCTGGGGCCCAATCAATCTTAATATCTGGGCGTTGCGAAAAAATTCCAAGTACGATATCATTGCGATATTTTTAAAAAATCGTATTCTACTAAATCCACAATATCTTCTCGATATTGTCGCGGCGGGATAATATAAGAAAAAAATATCATTAACATTAGCAAAATAACGTCAGCCAAAATAAATATTGAAAAGTTACCAATATTTTAAACATTTATTTCGCGAGTTTTGCTTATAAATATTTATAAAGTAAAGATAGAATGGCGTGCCACAGACACTCCATTGGAATTAACACACTACCGAAATCAAGCAAAACTACGATTGAGAAGATAGTGTTCGGCGATTTTGACGTGATAGTAAAAGCAGAATTGAGCCCCTGGTAATGACACATATATGAAAACAAAAACCATCAATCAATTATTTATTGACAAAATCCAAAAATTCGTACTGATATATTTAACGAAAAATAAATATTATTGAGCAATATACCTTATAAACTAATATAATAAATATTAAACACTAACGTCCTAGTGACTCGATGGCTTTATATCTATACAAAATTAGGATATTTACACACTAAAGTAGAATAGGACAGTTGATTGTCAAATCTACTTATATACTATATATATGCAATCTACAAAGACAGATAACATTTATTTACTAAAATCATGACCTTAGACTGAAGAAGTTTACTCCTCTGTAGACATATAAAAACTAAAATTAACAATACACCATTAAACATTTTTCAAATGTCGCTATTTATCAAATAAGATTCTCGCTTAATATAAAATATAATTCAATCAAAGCCAGACATTAAAATTAACAATAAATTTTAAAATAAGATAAATTAATAAAATTAGAGTCTGAATAATACTTAGTTTTAAATGCAAACTGGTTATAGTCTAACCCGAATAAATGACCTGGGGACGAAAATTCACTTAAGCGCAAAAGACACCAAAGCCGCCGACCCGTTGACCTATGTCGGCATCTTTTTGTCGGCGGGCTAGTGGGCGGCCTCGATAAGAGGAACAAAAATACAGCTCGTCACTACAGCTTGAGTGTCGCCGGGGCTACGCAAATCAACGACATGATTCTTTTCATATAGGCCGCCGGGTTACGTCGGGTTGGCGGCTTTGTTGTGTATTGCGCTTGATATTAGAAAATGCGACGGCCGCTTGTGTGGGATGCGACTTTTCGACGTTCTGGCCCCGTCACATTTTTCAGAGATTGAATCGGAGGTTAAACAATGCTGCCTGCCACTTCAGCTGAAGAGTTCAAACATGATAGTGGACTGTCATATCAACTACGATACTTTCTATAAACTTACAGAACATCGTGGCCTCGTAGGTTTCCTACAGGCATGCCTTTTTAGGTACAAGTAAAAGAGTCAAATTAGAACATTACTTATAATTAATGCACTAAGAATGTATAAAAATAACTGAGTACTGCCTCACGTGTAGCTCTTTACATGCTTAATAAAATAGTTACTGTTGATTGTAGATAGATACTTATAAATGTGAACACTATTAATGATACACATTACTACTACATACAGTGAACGTAACTTTAATAGTACTAAGAAAATACATTAAAAAAAATTTTTTTTCAAAAAATTTATGTCCACGACTTTTTAATTATTCTTACCATAGACTAGTACGTAATATCTATCGAAATTGTTACTCAGTCTCCCGAGGGGAAGAGTATCGTAGCCTTGTATTATTGTTTAATAAGTAATTAAAATTATTTATATGATGTATTTTAAAAGTTAGATGATAAAATATTAGTTTAACGACTGTTATTTTATATGTAAAAATATTAGAATTTATTGTAACATGTGTCCGCACCTCTATTATGGAACGACGGAAAGGGGTCAAATATTTGCGCGGTCCGTGAAATCTATCGCCAAAGAGTTTCTTATAAAAAATCTGTAAGAAGTGAAATGTCAAAGATCAATAGTCAATCAAAACCAGCCCTCTCTCTGATTACGGGTAGTGGACCACTGATCAGAAGGGTGGTTCATATTTTACACAGTGAATCAGCTCTGCCATCCAGCGTGGCAATGCACGCAGCCTTATGGACACACTTCGCTCTGGCAGTGATTTTATATACAATCTTAGAGTAACAACAGATACATTGTAAGTTAATATTTTTACTAGAGATGCCGCGAATAGTGATTTGGCCGAATACTGTATATACGGCTAGGCTCCCGGCCAAAGCGCCGAATATTCGGCTACCGAATGTTCGGCGTAAGATATGTTTATTCGCGTATAACAGAATTTTTATTACATTCTGAGATTTTATAAACTAGCCGAAACGTAAGATTCAAATGAATAAAAATCGAATTTAACACTGTTAAAATATAGTTTAACTATCAATATTTTTGTGATAGAAATATATACATTTTTGAGTAATATGTACGTCGTTTTCACGATTTGGTATTCGGTGTTCGGCCGAATAGTACACAGTATTCAGCCGAATACCGAATTGTCAAAAAAGTGGCCGAATTATCCGAATACCTAATCGCGTACTCGGCTGCAAGCCAAACTATAACCCAGCGGATACGTACGACGACATTGATATTCGCTTTGTTGCAAGCGTACACATATGATTTTTGGTTACAGTAACTGCAACGGTTACGGTTCGCAGGTGAGTACGCGGCTTAAGAGTCTAAGGCTATGAGCGTACTACAATGTCACAATATCGGTTTCAGCTGTGTAAGGACGAGATCGATATTGACAATCGTATAGTGCTTAACCTAAGCGAATTGCCTAAGTCAGACCTTACCAGCATCCCTACGAGTCTTAGTGACGTGCCATGGCCTCACAAAGTAAGTAAAGCTGGTAAGTTTTATGGTAGTCACATGTCTTGCGGTATTTTTCTATAGCAAAATGAAAGAGAAACAAGACTCGTAGCGCCCTCTAGAAATGTAAGATTTGGATGTTACATTTTCAGTTACATTTTTCATTGGGCAATTATTAAACCTTTATCAAATCATATTACAACATACAAAACAAAGCACAAACAAAATCCATAGATTATTACATATTAAAAAAGATTTAGTAACCCAAACAAAAATACACGTGTCAAAAGTTTTGAAAATAGCACACCAAAAAAAATTTGGTACTTATAACTCAAACAGCTAATCGATACTCTTCGACTAGTAATCGAAAAGGATCGAGTGTAGTATATTATTCAAATATAAATAAAATTCTGTACAACATATGAAAACTTAACACATCCTTAATAAATACATTTCTACAATACGAATTATATTTGGAAAGAGCTTGAGGTTTCAAAATTATTTTTTCTTTTTCAAATTAACGCGTCACCATAGGAATACTAAGATGACAATACAGTTCTAGTACCTTTATGTGTTGCCTTAATGCCTAGTCCCAAATAAATTAATACAGAATCCCCTGCGGCACCATTTAACTATATAGGACTTGAAACATTTCGATCGTCACTCTTAGTACCTATTCTAATTTCATCTCGTTAGATATATATTCATATTCTATGATGATATTTATACGTAAATCAAGGCTTGAGACGAGAGTTCGTCCAAATTAAAAAGTATTCTCATATGGGCAAACCGATACCGAACTACGTGAATTTGAAATTTCGATGATTATTATTTCAAAATACATAGATTTCCTGAATAACTATATATTATTCCACAAAACGGGTCTAAGATTATTTTGTTCTTTTTGGATTGTTTCTGTCAAATATATTGTACGATGTCTATCTACTACAGGGGCCCAATTCTGCTTGTACTATCGTCTCAATCGTACATTTGCTTGTTTTACATATTCTCTTAACTCCAATAGTGTGTCCGTAGCACGCTTTATAAATAATTATAGTGAAATCTCGTGAAGTAAATATTAAAAAGTAAATCATAGCTTTTTGGTGATATTATAGATAACGAATTTTTTATACTATCGCAATGGAACTATACTGCGAATATCTTTGTAACCCCAAGATATTGAAATAGTACAATTGGGCCCCAGGTGTCTATTCAAACCTAATATATACAAAACCCAATAAATAATATTTATGTCTAAATTTTGTGTTCAGTTGGAGATTCATTCCAAAAGTGATTTATACGTGTTGTTAAATAATGTAATTAACACTTGACAAGGCGCGGTGAGCTTTTAAGATTATTTCTTTTGAATTTATATCATAAAATTGATTTTAATTCAAAATATGCTTGAAATACACTTTAAAGTAACTTAAATTTACAAGTTAACGTTTAATGTAAGTTATACTTGACATGATGGCTGTGATTTTTGTGAATTACTTTTTTCTCTGCCTATCAAAATCTATATGACATTGAGGGTAAAATATTGCGCAGTCCTTTTGCTCTTGACCGTCTCTTGCTGCTTGTACGTATTTGTAGTACCTTAAGGCCATCTTGCTGTCAGCTGCTGGAAGTAGTTCCCTGGACTCTCTGAAAATATAAGGTTTTAATGTCAGCCTCTAAACAATGATCATGGGCCACCCACGAGACGGGCAATATGTTTGCCACGCTTGATATAAATCTTGATTGTGGAGATTTCGTCATGATGTTTTTCTTAACTTCAATACAGCAAAAAGGCATATGCGGTATCATAATCTCCAACAAGGAAATGACCTCGTGTTATTTGATTGAGACGGATTGAGACGCAAGAATTTGGCCATTCAGCTAGCAGCACATTTTTATTTAGGTCACTGGATGAGAAGATACGTATTAGTTTGCAAGGTCGTAAAAACTATATTATGTAGTGGTTGTTTTTAATGAATTTATCTAATTTTTATTTTTAATTGTTAATATGCTGTAATGTTCTTACTTGCTAAGCTCATTGGATACCAAGTTGCTGTATGGCGCATGCTTAAAGGGATCCCCGTACAAAGAGCAAACAGCTCTTTCTCGGCAACCTGCGTCATTTGCCCCCAGCGGAGCTAGAACTGCGTCAACCCTGTCCAGGAGAGCACCGTAGAACTTCTCAGCTGCTATAGTTTCCTGGTAATCAGATTTCACATTTTGGGTCACTTGCTTTGAAAATTTTACAGATGAGGTGAGGGTAGAGTAGAATTTACGATATCATTAAGAAAACATATGTGAAGGAGCTGTAAAGCTAATAATGGACAAAAATGCAGCCTTCTTCATACGTGGCAAACAAAAATTATTTTGTTTTATATTTCTGATAATAAATAGTTGTTCAATTCGCCACAATTGCATACATATTATCAGTATCAGCTCCACCAAAATATTAGATAATAAACTGCCATTATACAAAATATTTAGATCTTGTGGTAACGGGAAAAAGCGTATTTCATCAAACATTTTATCTTTCCCGCGCAAACAGACTTTGACTACACAACTTTGAGAAATCGCTTATTATGCTTACCTATATGTTACAAGATTATGTTGTGTACGTGAAATTATGATGAGCTAATTTAGTAACGCCTTGTGAATAAAATAAACCCAACCAGCAATATGTTGTGTACGTGAAATTATGATGAGCTAATTTAGTAACGCCTTGTGAATAAAATAAACCCAACCAGCAACGCGGATCATATTAGCGAGGTGCTGCCCTCGACAGGCGACACTGGCATAAGCTAGAGGAGGTCTATGCTAAGAGGGACTCTGAGAGGAGAGATTTGATTTAGAGGGAAATATTAAAAACACCTCATCTCAGATTTGAGGTTATATTATATTATTTAGTGAGCGATTGTGACTACTAGAGTTCTTCTATAGTTCCACTTACCGGATCAGAAGCTGCAATGATTTCTTGCTGTTGCTTCACAAGATCGGTTTCAGTCTTGACTCTGTTGTTTTCTTTTAATTTCACTGCTGATACTCTTAGAATCTCATCTCTAAACGGAGACGGTGGTGCTCTGGCGGCTAGGGCTGCTGCTCGTATCTGAAATAATTGAGATTTTTAAGTTAATTAATCTGGTTCAACAAAAATATCCTGTTTTTAAGGGAGTATAATTGCAAGAATCCAAATGTAACCTTTTCCTTTTTAAAGACGACTGCGCGATTTATGTATCTAGCTACTGACAAATAATCATGAACATTCAAGTTGTAAAATAGTTTAAAAAAAGCCTTCAGCCCAATTGTAGGTCTCTGACTGGCGCCAGGCGAGGGAGTTCATATGTCAGCTTAGAAAGGCACATTTCACTGAACAGTTACAACATTCAACACAGATAAACAATTTTTGCTTAAAAACAATCAATATTCTACACATATTACTATTTTTTTATAAATATTAACTACATTTTCAAAATAAAACTGCACTGAAAACATGTCTCTTAAAAGAACAATCAAACGTCTCGTACCAAAGCTTCCTTTTCAAGTGATAGAGGATCCTTTGTTGTTGCTTTCTTCCCTCTGTTGTTGTAATATGGGTTCGGTGGTCCAACTGGTCTGAAATTGCGAATAAAATTAACATTAGTAATTACAATATTGTGGCGAGTGATGGTGGAACAAACTAGTTGGTTTAAAAACTTTTAGACAAAGGTAGAAGATTCTGGGAAGAAAAGACAAGGACAGATACATGTTAGAAAGGGATAGACGGTAAACAAAAGTTCTAGAATAGAAAGTTCGGGAAGGAAAAGACAGAGATGGATAGATGTTAGAAAGAGATTGATAATGAACGAAAGTTCTAGGTTAGAAAGTGCGGGAAGGAAAAGACAGAGATAGATAGATGTATAGAGAGGGATAGATAGCAAATAAAAGAATAACGAAAAGATGATCGAAATTATGGGTTCCAGAAGATTCTTCCGGGTATATAAGCAACGTAAGGCGCGCCTACCGGGCGGTTTTAAAGTTGAGTTCAGTTCAAGACAGCGAAGCAACAAGTGCGATACGGAAGAGTTGGAAGAGAAGTTTAATAGATGACAGTGACGAGTGAAGTGGTGAATTTAGTGACAAGTTTAGTGGACAGTTAAGTGAAGAAGAAGTGTAATGTAGTTCGAGAGACGAACCAGAAGCGAGCTACTCGCGGTAATATCGAGGTGAACACTGCAGTAGCAGGAGGTGGTCTACGCAACATCGGCGACGGTATTGTGAGTGAGACACCTTATCGCCGGGACGGTGCATCGTTAGTAGTGCGTATAGGGACAACCTTGCAGAGAGGTATTACGTGCGGCTGTGTAAGTCAATAAAAGCGTTACTTAAAAGAACTGGTGTTTCCTTCCAATCCCAAGTGCGTACCCCCGCCAGTACGTAACAATATTTTTAATTGATTTATCTCTTAATGTGTGTATTATTTATGATCTAACTAATTATTAATTTGGCTTACTAATTATTAATATTTGTTATTACTTCTGTTGAGCTTATGTCAACTATTAACCAGTAGTAAGGCAAATTAAGGGTGAGTAAGGTATAGAAACCGGCTATTGGTGGATTTAAAGCTATTGGTACACTTGCATATAATAACAACAGAATAAAGCCTCTAGGGATATCTGTCTATGAAAGTTACGAAATTAATAACTTGCCTTCCAGCTCCTCCAGAAGGTATTTTTGGGCCAGTATTTGGTGACACAATATTAGGCACGGGTACATTTGCGCTCGCGTATTCCCCAACATTTGATGAATAGCCTGAAATAAAAAAAATAACAATATGTTAATGCACAATGGAAATTCCAAGTTTCAATTTCCTTTACTTTCAAGTGATCAGAGGGCTGGTTTGTAAATTACCTGGTGGCATGCCAAGTCCCCAAGCGTTGATATCGTTCGCGTCGTTCTCGTGCGGTTTGAAGTTGGCTATGGCGTTGCGATGTATATCTGAGCTCAGATACCTGCAAATGCGACACAAAGAATTATTAAAACATAATTTGAGTTTTCCGATAGTCCATTTCTCCCCCTCTCTATCCGATCCCTGTTATTCCATATCTCATCATCTATCTCATCTCCTTTATCTCATTCCTCCTATCTCACCAAAGGCTGGCATCACGTTGGCCTGAACACTAGTTTTGGAAACGTCTTTCCACCACATGGGCAGTCTACCTGTTTGCCAGCGTCACAATAAAATCAATTTATACATACTACCAATAATTTAAAAAATGACAATCTGTGATTTCAAATTAAATACCAAAATACAAGTAACGACTGTTATTTAGACGATATCTAATCCCGTTCAGTTTTAGGATTCCAGGGAGTTGCTTGCATCCGTCAGGGCTGGAGATGAATGCGCAAGCGAACTCATAGTCCGGACAAGGGACGTTCGAGTACCGGCCAGGGGTTTTAGTGGATGTCCCCAAACGTGGCGTGGTAATAGCATTTCTACGGGGATGCTAGTGCCACCCAGATGAGGCGAATCCAACACACCGGCCGTGATTTTCCCTCGCGTGCGGCTAACGGTCTTTAATGGGATTTCTCTTAGTAATAAAGGGGTTTGCCTGCAAGACATAACTTATAAGCGTTAATGCCGCCCTTTGTTCAACATTTATTGTACCTAGTTTTTAAGAACGTATTTTTTATTTTTGGTGAACAATAAAGTGTTTTAATTCATTCATACGTTCAAATAATCGCACTTTTATTTAAAAATATATTTTCCCTTTAAGAAAACACATTGAAACTGATGGAGATACAAACTTTTTGTATGTGTTATATTTAAATTTATTTTTTGGAATGTGTGGCTGTTTTTAAGTTGTTTGTGCTACCAATGACGTTACACTTGGAAATATATCTTGTAGCAACGAAAACCTCTGGTATTTATTAATCACGTATTTTTTGCCCTCAACGTATATAAACATAATATAAGATGGATAGATGGAAGTAAGGATATTTTGCGTTGAAATATTGTTTAGTATCGGAAAAATTTAACGCCATCTAGCGTTCAGGCGCAATTTGCAAGAAATGTCAGATTCATCGTATAGTTTATGTCATTGTAAAATAGAGGGAATTAGTAACGCAATTGTTGAAAAAAATTATTTAGGCATGATTTCTCATTAACGGTATTGGAGAGTTGGAGCTAGAATCTCACTATGGGTCCCTGAGCCATGTGTAGCAGTTAGTACAAATATAGGAAAAGTTTTGAAAACTGGATAAAATCACAAACGAGGATATCCGTCAGAGAATTAAGGGTACTGAAAGACAACAGTGGGTTAGTCACATTTGTCACAGAATTGATATCCGATAGAGTGGAAGCGTAGTGTAGGACGCCCTCCAGTCTGATGGACAGACGATCTACGCAAGGTTACCGAAGGGGAATGGATGAAGATGACGGAAGAAAGCATATGCAATTGTGTAAATAAACTCACTCGTTGCCAAGTCCAGGACCTGATAGCTCCCAATCTTGAGGGTAGTGCTCAAATCCGGGTGAAGAGGCGTGACCAGGTTGTTTAACCACCAAGGACGATCCATAAGGCGCGTGGCCCGGAGCTCCATGATGTACTGGCGGTACCTGGGTAACAAAATGAAGACAAAGATCAATCAATAGGACCAATAACAATACATTAGAGAAGATAATCCCGGCCAGAAACCCTAAAGTAAGGGATAAATTGGACCATCTTTAAGATTTATTACTAGTTTTTTGCTAGCGCATACATCGAACGAATTTATTATTTATAAAAATATTAAAAAATGTGTGCTGGGATAGATAGAAGTGAAACTTCAACGGACAAGTGGAAAAATGAATGTCAACAAAATTTTAACTTGAAGTTTTACGGGCAGGTTCTCAAATTGGACAAGTACATTAACAATCTGCCCGTAAAACTTCAAGTTAAAATTTTGTAGCGATTCGTTTTGCCACGTCCGTTGACATTCCTTTTTCCACTTATCCGTTGCCATTCGTTTTTCCACTTGTCCATTGTGATTTGTTTTTCCACTTGTCCGTTGAAGTTTCACTTCTACAATGTGTCCCAGCACACATTTGGATTTTTCGCAGGTTTACTGCAAATTATGATTTGGTTAGGTTAGGTACATTTTAATGATGCATTATTAAAATACATTATTTAAACAAAATTATTTAAACTTATTTTATCAAACAAAAAATCTGAATTCGATCCGGAACCAAAAAACGCTTCCATAGTCTACTCTAAAATGATGCCGCCTTTCACCATATCTAGTCTAGCGGAGGGGGAAGGGGGGGAGGAGTACTTCTCCCTTCTGCAACCCCCATGTCTAGGAGACATTTAGTTTTTGAGATATGATTTTTTTTTGTAAACATTACCAATTTGTAACCATCATTTAAATAGATATCAATGAATAAATGGTGACCAGTCGGTTCTGGCACTCGCCGGCCGCTGCCGCGGCACGCTCGCTTCGCTCGCTCGGCTCGTGCGCTTTGGTCTAAAGACTAACCCAACCTAACCAATTTACCGTTTTAATCACTGGTTGCGACTTTCGATCACCCCTCACAAAAAAAAAAACAATTTTCGTATTTAAAAATCGATATTATTGACATATCGAATAGTTAATATTTTTTTTCTTATGCCTATTATCGTTGTCAAGTAAAAAAAGTGACAGTACTGTGATTTATTATTATGAACGTTAAAATTATAATAACTAATTAAAAACTCGTTTACTAAATTAAAAAACCGTTTTAGTGTTTATATATCAGGTGTAAGTGTATTCCTAAACACAAATCAAACTTTTTTTCAACAAAAGTGACATAACCTTGTTTATCAAACGTATTTTTGTTTTTCCCATTATTCATTCAAAACTTGTTGATGGACCCTAAAAACATGTTTCCTAGCCCAAATAACAAGTCTAGTCTCTATATATAAGGCGTATGTATACCCCTAAACTTAATTTCCGTTAATCTGATGACACTCTGTGCAAAAGTTTAGGTTCCGTAATCTCGGCTACTGAAAAATGGCCGAAACGTCAGAATAACAAAAAAAAATAATGTAGCGCTTAAAGCCATTAAAACGTAGCTTTATCTTACCTTATGATGATGAGTGATGAGGTGATGGTGATGATGATACTTCGTTGTATGATAATTCTGGTGATACCACGAGCATAGTTTGAAGATATGACTCAGAGCAGGGAATAAGAACAAAAGCAATTTTAGGAACATTTTCTTTGCAGTTGTCACTCCTAAGATTAATGGTAGTACAAACACCAGTTTCAATGCTATTAATTTCACTACGAGTACAATTGCTATGGCCGCTGTTATTAGTTTCCTCTTGATTTGTTTTTCTGAAATATAAAAAGTACCACTATTTAATATAATATGTATAATAATCGGCATACAAACACACATATTGTATATCCCCAAATTAAGCAAATTACGCTTGTGTTATGGGTAATATACAACGGAGTACTCTGGGGCCGATCCCAGACACCCAGACCATAGAAAATAACGGAGAAAATTTGTTTCCGAAATTTATCATGCCATGAATCGAAGCCAGAACCTCTGCGTTGCAGTGAGGTAAGCCGGCAAAAGCTTAGCCCGCTCAACCACAGAGGCCGTGAATCAAATCAAATCAATTTGAAATCAGAAATCATTTTGTTGGTTGTTACACTTCTGTATAATGTATAATTTTTATTGCATGAGTTCAGCAGACAGGCAGACAGCCCACTTGATGAAAGCGGTTACCATTGCGTATGAACATTTGCAACACCAAAGGTGCTACAAATGCGCTGCTGCTCTCTTAAGGGAGACTGGAACTTGGTCACTAATGCCGGAACACAACTCAAGGTTGTTATGGCGACATACTCTATACCAGTGTGTTAGCCATTCAGTCGGGCAAGTACCCTACCACCTGGCAAAATAATTTAGATATATATCTTAAATTCATCACATCTATAAAAGCTGCACACGACTAACTACCCCCTGCGAGTCGTAATTTAACAAATTTACAAATAGTAAGTACAGCATTATATTACCTCCCACCCCTTTTAATACATACATACATACATACATAACTTCACGCCAGTTCCCTTGCGGGGTAGGCAGTAGTACCCCTTTTAATATTATATATAAAACTATTAGAGCTGGGCTGTTGCTGAAGAGATTCTTGCGCTGCTTCTTCTCTTCAAGCCAAAATATATGACAAACAGAGGTAAATTACATTAGGCTCCCATAGAGTTAATAATAACCATTAAAAAAATCAAATTAACAATTTGAGGGCAGTCTAAATAATGACTAACATTACTCATTGGCACACTCGACATCTTTGTCTTCCGTGATTACGGCTACTGAAAAGTGCCAGAAACAAATCAAATAAATGCCGCTCTTAAAACCGTTAAAACGTTGTTTTAGTTATGACTGTGTTCTAGTCGCGAAAACTTAAGAACATATTATATCAAAATACTCACTTATTTTATGCAACAAGAATAATCTCCCGGTAGTATCATCTTCTTTTGGAAGTAATTCCACGTGTAGTAACGCGCCAGTCTTCGTCAACGCTCGTGGAGATACCTTCAGAGTAGCCCCCTCGAAGAAGTAGTCGGGCATCTTCAGCTTCATATCATGCGTGACCAGAAATTTCACACTTTTCTCATATAACGCGTCTGATATTTCTTCGAACGGCGATTCTGGAAACGACAATGATATAATTTATATTTATCAGCGTTTAAAAAGGATTGTAAGCTCACGTTTTATTGAAAACTGTGTTAGAATAAGTTCATTTTTATGCACCTGAACAATTACAAACAGCACAAAGGGTTCCCGGGATAAAAAATATCACACTTTTTATTACATAAAATTTGTTATCGATCAGTAAAGAAATCACTGTAGAATTCGATTGTTTTTAATTTGGCTATTTTAAATTATTTTCAGAAAAATCCCCGCAGGTTTCCCGGGATAAACAGTAGCGCAGATTTTAAGTCGAAGAATTTACTGTCTACATATCCAACAGCTATATTTATAACTTAAAACAATCAACTCTGTTTAATATGAATGTAGCCAATTACTGGATACTTCACGCTTTACAGTGTATTTGTACAAGACCAAGACCGCAATAAAGAGTTTTGTTTATGTTAAGCTCTATATAAATGTAGTATATTTAAAAAAATAAAATAATGTAAAGTAATGTAAAAATAAAAAATGTAGAATAATGTAAAATAATGCCTGCTGTAGCGTCCCCTATATAGTATATGTTGTAGATAAGTAACTAAAAAATAATATTTAATAAATATACAGATATTCATATTATATATATTTATAATATTCATATATATAATGCAGTAATACATGTTACACAAACTAAAAATTAAACTATACAGACAGAGGCGTGGATATTTATGGTGCCTAATAAACAGTTAAAAATATTAGCCCAATTTTTCTAGTATCTTTGATTTATAAATTAATTTTGAATGATAGAAAATATCTATATCATTATATTTGTTGTTATAAGTGGCAGTAAGACGAGCGCAAAAGAGTTCTTGCTTTTGTAATTGAGATATTTTATAAACAGTTGTTGGATTCTTTCAATCTGATTTATATATATAGCGTACTGTGGTGACCAGATGCTACAACTGAACTGGAGCAAACTGCGAATATATGCAAAAAACACTGATTTTAAGCATGTGACATTGAAAAAAAAAGAACACGTTCGTTTTATAAATCCGAGATTTCGATAGCCTTTGTCCACTATCAAGTTTATGTGTTTGTCAAAAATCATTTTGCTGTCCAAAACAATGCCAAGGTGGACTTCATTAACACGCTTAAGAGGTTGATTGTTGATGGTGTAGTTAAATCATATGGCCTCATTACGTGTAAAACCTATTTGTGAACATTTATCAATATTTACGTATTTCTATTCTACTCTTTTTCTTCTTCTTTAGGCCCTTTCTAAATAAAGATTAACAGATAACTTTTTTAATAATAGTGTTATTGAAACAGCTATGCCAGGTAAGCATTATAAAAAAGACAGAAAAGGTGAAATTCACATCTGCCTGCCATATACCTGGTTTATTACCTTTCCCGCATTTGGACTTCTTTTGTTTACTTTGTGTTTACAATGTGTAATTAAGAAAACATTCTATTGTTACTGTACTTGTTTTATGGCAGTGATTAGGCAGGTGTGTCGAACTAATTCTTAGAATTTATTGTTTTGCGTTGAGGCATATTGTATTTGTACAGAATAAAAGGAATGCCCGAACGGAGGGGTGAGGCAGTCAAGCGAGGATTACGATACGAGCAAGACGTAGATTTGATAAGCGATATAGTGACGGACTTTGCGCGTGTTATTGAATTGGGGGGTTTGTACTGGTTGCGTCCAGTTATATTTGTACCTGTGTTATATGTGTTTGTATAGTTCTAATAATTTCTATAGTAATTCCAACGGCATTTTAATTCAAGTCCCACACTCGTAACAAAAGAATGGAAATACTAGTTTATAAAAAAAATGGTTTTATACCAATGAGACTGTAACATGTACAAAAAAAAAGTATATACAATGTATACTGGTGAATACGTGGCTTTTCCTTTAGGAATTGGAACCCCAAAAATGAAAATAAAGCCATTTGCAACAGTGAAACCATATTTGTACCCATCTTATTATTCTTACGAGAATATGATTTTAGAGATTACGCATCGGATTGTGTGTAACAACTTTCTTAGTTCCACGTTCTACATTTTCTTATTATTAAAGACATTACGAGAAATCATGTAAAAATAATGCAAACATTACCATGTTTTTACATTAATAGCGGAAGAGATAATAGTTAAATGAAATTACGAAAATACCTGTCACGATAAATGATAAATCAGTCAAATACGTCTCGGACCATGCACATTGAACAATAATGAACAACAAAGCAAAATATAGTAATATTTATGTTATAATTCGCGCTGACTTCAAAAGTTGAAGAAAATACTATTTTTTTGCTTTTTAGCACGAAGTCTCAGTTTTGTTTTTGTTAAAAAATTACTTTTTACTTTCAGTTGCGCACATAAAATGTCTTTATATTGTTATAATGTATAATCAGAACCATATAGCTTATATAAAGTGTAGAAATAATATATTAATATAAGGGAACGCCTGTAGAACTAAACGTTTTTATTTTACCAATGATTAGTATAATGGAGAATATTTGCACACGAAAGTTTAAAAAAATTAACATATTATTATTATTAATAGTTACTAAGCTGGGATTCACTCTTCAGAGACTTGGTGACAGTGGGACCACCTCAGGAGTATGCTCTTTCGAATAAAAAAACATTGAAAATCGGACCACAATTGGCGGAGAAATCACGTAACAAACATACAATTGAATTGAAAACCTCCTTCTTTTGGAAGTCGATTAAAAATTAATGCAAACGAAGTTGTAGCTAATAACTAAATATGTTAAATGTTGAATACTTTATGAAGGGAGAAATAAGTAGCATGAATATGACATCCAATTTGCGTGATAGGTTTTGCGGTTAAACAATAAACTTACTATTGTGCTTGTGGTTGCAAAGCTTTCCTCACGATCACAACCAATAGGGTTGATAACATATATGTTATCAATGCTATGCTATAGCCCTATAGCATAGCACAAATAATGTGACATTTGTATACCCAATTTTTATACAACTAAAATTTTTCATATAAATAACATCAATAGTTATGACAAAAGTGGCATAAAACAACGTAAAATATGTTTTTATTAAATTAGTCTGCATTTATTACTAATGTAGCAGCGAGAGGTAGAGGTTAAATAATACTTCAGATGCCGCAAAGAGTGAATGAACATCTATATACTGGTTTATTGCTTTCCCGCATGTGAACTGAACTGTTTATTTGTGTTTAAAATTTGTAATTAAGAAAACATTCTATTGTTACCTTGTTTTATGGCAGTGACAAGGCAGGTATGTCGAACAATTCTTAGAATTCACTGCTAGCGTAGGCAATTGTATTTGTACAGTGTAAAAGAATGCGGGAACGGACGGATGATGTACGAGCGAGATAGAGCAACTATTAATATGTGCACTCGTCAGTAGTTCGTTGTCCGCTGCGATGACTAGACGTATGCAGCTCCCATGCTAACATTCTAAGGAATTTCTATACAATGCCGATACTCAGATTAAATAACATTATTATGCTCTTTTGTTATTGCGTGTAGCTGTCATTCGAGGAATTATCGGCGATATTTTTACAGACTTACAATGAAGGTGCATACACCTTACACGTACATACATATATCTATTCAGATATTGTGTACATCAACGAGGCTTGGAGGGTGAAAAGCAGTTTTATTGCAATTATTATAGAATCATCATAACTAAATCCTTATAATTTTACAAGTTTATCCGTCTGTCCTAATGTGTCAATGTCTTCGCCGTCTCTGTTTAAAGCTTATAACAATGCCAACGTCCTTGAAGATTTTTAAGGCGATAGAGGAGATTCATGTCAATAAGTTGGAGATGATTTGGTAAATTTTTTCCTAACTTAAATTAACTATAGAAAAATTACGTCACGTCACATTAAGTCTCATACTTAATACTTCAGATGGCAGAGAGTGGTGTTCACTGTCGAGTATTGAAGTGAAATGATTTATTTTGGAAACGGTAACCCTAAGTACAAATATTAACAAGTCGTACTGCTAGTACAATGTATAGCACAGTGTGTAAGCAGGACGGATGATGTGCGAGCGAGATAGAGCAACTATTTATATGTGCGAACCCGCGCTGCTCTAGTCAGTAGTTCGTTGTCCGCTGCGATGACTAGACGGTGATCTGGCCGATTGCCAGATTTCAAGGGTGCAAGGGTAAAAGGGAATGGAGATAAATGGACACTTATCACCAAGCTCTTGGAACCCGATTAGTATTGCAATTGGGTGGATATCTCAAATGCGCGCGCGATGCGTGAATGTCTTTACGACGGATCGATTCAGACTGATCGTTGAGACGCGGAAGTGCGGGGTAAATTACTTTTTCGGGGAATCATCGTTCGTTACGCGGTGGCGTGAACATCCTGGGGCCCGGGGAAAAGGTGACGGCTCCCATTTATAGTGCTGACTAAGTGCTGTTGTCGTCGGGGGGAAGACGAGCAATCTTTGTGACTGGTCTCGTTAAGCTGCCATCCTTGGTGCTGAGTTCTACGACTCGGACGACGTCATCCTTTCCGGGCAGAATCTTCTTTATTCTTCCCATCTTCCACTGGAGTCTGGGAAGATTATCCTCCTTTATGAGTACCAGCTCACCAATCTTGGGTCGACTGGTTTCCGTAGTCCATTTAGATCGGGATTGGAGAGTGTGCAGGTAGGATTTCGACCACAAGGTCCAAAATCGCTGAGCCAACGCTTGCACTAAGCGAAAACGTCGTAGGGTTGATGGAGGAGAGGATTCATGGGAATGTTCGGGTAATGCGGTAAGTGGGCGACCTATAAGGAAATGACCAGCGGTTAGGACTTCGAAGTCTGTAGGGTCTGAAGACAGAGGGCAGAGTGGTCGAGAGTTGAGAACGGCCTCAATACGGGCTAAGAGTGTAGAAAATTCTTCAAAGGTCAGATGCTGCTCACCTAATACGCGATAGAGTAATTGCTTAGTAGATTTCACGGCTGCCTCGTGCAGACCGCCAAAAGAAGGAGCTGAGGGCGGATTGAGCAACCATGTGATCTGCTGTGTGGCTAGCTTGTGCGTAATTCTATCATCATTGGCCTTTAAGAAGTTTTGTACTTCTATGAGCTGATTTCTTGCGCCGACATAGTTTGTACCGCAATCAGAGCGAATTAGGGTAGGGATTCCGCGCCGACTAACGAACCTTTGCAATGCCGCAAAAAAGGCGTCCGTAGAAAGTTCCGAGACAGCCTCTAAGTGCACTGCCTTGGTGGCGAGACAAACGAAAACACAAAAGTAGCCTTTGAGAAGTTTGGCATTGCGTAGAGTACTTGATTTAATTAGGAATGGTCCGGCAAAATCCGTGGACACTTGACTAAACACCGGTTGTGGGCTGACTCGATCAGCCGGTAGGTCGGCCATAAAAGGGGGATTCGGCTGAGCTCGATGCCTAAAACAGCGTACACATTTAAAGACACGGTGACGAATGACTCGCCTTCCAGATAAAATCCAGTATTGTTGACGGAGTAGTGCGTGTAGTGTATCTGCGCCCGGGTGGCAGTGTATAGTGTGGAAATGATCTATAATTAGGTCCACAAGGGGGCTTGAACTGGGTAAGATGAGGGGATGTTGTGTGTCATATCTAAGGGCTGAGTTGGACAAGCGCCCTCCTACTCTAAGAAGACCATCCTTGAGAAAGGGCGAGAGGCGTTGTATTCGCACTGTACATAATTTGTTAGTTTGCAGTCGGTGGATGTCTTCAGCGAACATATTTTGTTGGACTGAGCGTACCCAGTGTAAGAGCGCTTTCTTACGTTCGTCTACGGTAATGGGACCAACGATGCGAGAGTGAGAAGATACCAAGCAATTGTGTGCAAAACGTTTAATACATGCGGTTACGCCTACAAGTGTGTCTAAGGAGCTGAATCTCGTGAGTAAATCCGTGTCTAGATCAGGAACCGCGATGTGAGCTACCATTTTTCTGGGTTTTAGACCAGGCAGAGGGTTAAGAGCTGAGGGTACATGTCTCCAAGTAGGGTTACATGGATTGGCTGCAATGGCAGAGACTCGATTGGCCTCAAAGACCTGTAGGGATTGAGAAGGAGTTTTAAGCCAGGCGAGTACGATAGTACTGTCTGACCAACAAAAGTGTTGCTGAATGGTAATGTGGGCAGAAAGTTGAACAGAGACGCGAGAAATGAGCAGCGAAGTGAGGTGTGCAGCTGAAAGTTCCAGCTTTGGTATAGTCTGTCGGGTTTTAATGGGGGCTACCTTGGATTTAGAAACAAGTAGTCTGACGTGTACCTGACCCGTGATATTCGTTTCATGAAGATAGACTGCGGCTGCATATCCGGATTCGGATGCATCGGCAAAACCGTGTAGGGTGTAGGTGGAATCTTTGCTGGTGCAAATTGTTCTGGGGAGTCGAAGAGCAGAGAGTAGAGGTAAGTCTTCAAAAATGTGCTGAAATTGAAATGTGACATCATTGGGAGCCGATTCATCCCAGTCTAACTTTAGAGTCCATAGGTGCTGAATGAGCAGTTTTGCGCGGAAAATAACTGGGCTGATCCATCCACTAGGATCGTATAAACGAGCGATGGTACTGAGTATTGACCTTTTGGTAAATTTTTCCAGTGTAGGTACCGAAATGTGATATGTAAATTCGTCCGTTTGGGGTATCCATTGCATACCAAGTACCTTGATTGCATTGGAGTCGGGTACAACATCAAAATCCTTGGGTATGTCACATTGATCATCCGGGAAGCGTTCTAAAAGCTGACGAGAGTTTGAGGTCCACTTTCGCAAATGAAATCCCCCTAGGGCTAGTAACTCAATGAGTTCAGTCTGCAGAGCTATTGCCTTGTCAACTGAATCATGCCCAGTCAGAATGTCATCCACGAATATGGAGTGCGTAAGAACCTGTGCAGCCTGGGGAAAACGGTGACCTTCATCAGTGACCAGCTGTATAATAGATCGATTGGCGAGGAAGGGGCTGGGTCGTAGGCCATACGTGACAGTGGACAGGGCGTAAGTGAGCAGAGGTTGATCCGGAGAAGAGCGCCATAGAATGAGTTGGAACCGTCTGTGGTCTGGGTGAACTAGTATATTTCTAAACATCATCTGGATGTCTGTACTAAAGACCACTTTGTGAGTACGAAAATTTAGAATGATGTCGGTAATATCACGTTGGAGCGGTGGGCCAGTGTGCAGACAGTCATTAAGACTGACACCATTAGAGCTCTTACAGCTGCCATCAAAAACCGTGCGAAGTTTTTCAGAGTTGGCTTTGAAGATGCCATGATGCGGGACGTAAAAATGGTCTTTTCCTTTGAATGTGCTGGGGTGACAAAGAGCCATGTGGCCCATGTCAATGTATTCCTTCATGAAGTCGATATATTTTGAGCGGAGGGTAGGATCTCTTTGGAGTTTGCGCTCCAAATTAAGGAATCGTCGTAGTGCAATAGCGTGGGTTGCACCGAGCTTAGGTGCCTTTGTAAGAAAGGGAAGGGATACTATGTATCGCCCTGTGGGATCACGTGTGGTGGTAGAACGAAAGTTCTCCTCACACTCGTCAGAGGTTGAGTTGTCCTTTGATTGCACTTCTTCGACTTCCCAGAATCTCTCCAGAGCGGAGTGTATTTCTTTATTTGAGTGTTGGGGTTGTAAACAGTCAATATTTACTAGTGCTGAATTAACTTGAGGCTCAGGCTTTGTGTAGTTTGGATTGATAGGACCTAAAAGAGCGAAATTGAAGATCGTGCCGAAGGCTATTGGCCTGCCGGGGCCCAAAAAAATTTTGTTACCATCCAAAATTTGGCCCAAGACATCAGAACCTAAAATCAAGTCAATAGCGGCTGGAAAACGATAAGACGAGTCTGCTAGGGGAAGCTGTGTCGAGTCGAGGAGTGGAACAACGTCAGGTAACATTGTTAATGGTAAAAGACCTGTCAAATCTGGTAGAATGTATGCCTTTGCGCTAATTACTGGGACTTCGGTGTGAATAGGGCGGAATGTGATGGTAGTTGAAGAACTAGAGTTTTGAGTCTGCTGATTACCGACTCCTGTAATTTTTAGTTCTGTGTGCTCGACAGGCAAACGTAATTTTTGTGTCATAGTTTTAGTTAACAAGGTTAGCATGGAACCGCTGTCTAATAATGCTCTTGCCTTATGAAATTCTCCAGCGTTGTCTGCTAGTTCTAGGGACACAGTGGGTAATAAAACTGGTGGATCGTGTACTGTAATGTGCTGAGTATGTGCTGAAATATGACTGTCATTTTGGTTAGCTTTATCAGAGGAAGTAACAGGGCTGCCGGGCAAGTGATTATTATGATAAACTTTATTATCATAGTGCTGAGTATGAAACTGGGATTTATTTTGTTTACGTGATGTAGTGGATGGTGTATATTGTAGCGATGGTATGGGTGGGTGTAGTGTAGTATTGTGTAAGTGAGTAGCAGGTAGTCATTGTTGTGAATTAATAGGTGAATTACGACGAGAAGAGTTTCTTGATTCCGTGGTTGGGCGGGTGTGTTCTTGTCCTCTTAGTTGTGGGGGCAAGAGGTGAGAATTGTCATATGTGGGTGATTCAAAGCCACTGCGATGTAAGGTGGTATGGTGTTTCTCGCTATCACATTCTCTACACCGTCCTGTGGATCTGCACTCGTCAGAGTAATGGGGTCCTAGACACTTACGGCACCGTTCATGAGCTTGGATAAAATCCCAGCGCCCTTGCGTAGGCTGTCTTAGGTATTCACCGCAGTTCAGCAACCTGTGTCCTCTAACGTGACACCAAGGGCAGTAATAATTATTGGTCGGTGCTGGTGGGTGGGCGGAATCTTGTGCTATGGGCTCGAAATATTGTGTAGACTGTGGGTATCCTTGAGCGTACTGTACAGGGTACGCTTGACTTTGTAGAGGATATGCAGGGCGCGTTAAAGGTGGGCGGACGGAAGTAGTGGGCTGAAAACGAACGTGCCGAATTTCTGGTCTGGGTGCAGAAGCGCGTGGTTGGTACCGTGCTGAGGGAGAAGCACGTTCAGTTTGTCTGTATGTCGGGCTGAGGGGAGGGGGGGGTGGGTTATATGTCTCAGTTTCTGTGCAACGTGCATGGTCTTCTAAGAATGTGATTACATCCTTTAAGGTGGGCAGAGTGTCTGAAGACCCATGCGTTCGTTCAAATAATGTGCGAAGCTCGCCCTTTAACTTCCGCACTACTATTGACACTAGGACGTAGTCTGAGTCATGTAGTGGTAAGTTTAGGTTTTTAAGCGCCGATTGGGTTGAAATAAGAGGGGCTAAAAATAACTGTCTGATTTGTGAGCGGGTGGTGATGTGGGGTAACTCTAGTATCATATCTATAAACCTATCAATGAGAACTCGGCGATTTTCGTAGCGATTGGCAAGTGTTGTCATCGCTACATCGTAGTTCTCATCGGTAACCTTGAGGTGTGATACCATACTGAGAGCTTCTCCGGAGAGGCAAGAAAATAAATAGTGTAATTTAACTGCACCTGACAAATTACCGGCAGTGTCCGTAAGGCTTTTGAAAATAGTTATGAAAGATGGCCAATCCTCAAGCTTGGAAGAAAATTTGGGTAGATCTATTTTGGGCAGAACAGTAGACGTGGAGAATGTGGGCGAGCTTGGTTTGATGCTTGAGCTGATGGTGATGTTTGCCACCAAAATTTTTTCATATGCTTCTATAGCCGAGGTGTAGTAGTCAAAGTACCATTTTTCCACTTTGTCGTCAAGGTCTTTAGAGTCCAAGATCTCATAATATACTGTATCCAACTTGCCCTTTATATCGTCCAATTTTGTAAAGCGCCCTATGAAATCGTTTACACTATACTTTTTGTCTCCTTTTAATATAAGGTTAGCTATCTCTAATAGGAAAGTTATGTACTTATGGGTTTGCATAAAGATGGCAGATTGCGATTTGGTAGGCATGACGATGAGAAGTGCACAATAAGAAAAGGAAAAGCAAACGAAAAAAAAAATTCTGTTCTTTTTTTTTTTTTTTTATTTTTTTTTTTTTTATTTTTTTTTTTTTTTTACTAATGCTAATAAAGAACACGCAAGAAAGCAGCCAGAGAAACGTAAGAAATACGAAATAAATAAAAATGATTAGGAAAAAAAATATATATCAAACTGTCGTGTGCGCTGAGTCTTAATAAACACGAAGCTATATATAAGCTATAAAAGTTGCACGGCAAGCTAACCACACCGAGTGAAACGAATATAATATTCAATATTATTATATCGATCCGATATCACGTTTAGTGCAAGTATTCGAGAATAGGTGTGCTGAATAAAGTACAGAATACGTACTCGAGGTTATATTAACCTACCTACGTACCAAAAAATAGTTATCGTGTAGCAATTTGCGTAATTATCTGAGGAATGTGGAATGGGTATTCAAATATATAAGGGCAGAAGTAATATGTTTATAAGAAAACAAAAAAGAAAAAACAAGGGCAGAAAACGGGTAAATGGGCACTTCTTCTCCTTAATAGCAATAACACAGTGTGAAGCGGTGTACATAGAATGGGAAGTAAAATTAAATTTTAACTTATATGCATGACCTTCAAAAAGTGTTCTCCAGGGGATTTTATTTTGGATAAACACTTTTGAATTTGAATTTGAATATAGAAGTGGAGGACGACTCACCTCTACAGAACCCTTCACTATGCGTTGACTGACACGCACTTGGCGTATCTTTTTGCATTTTTGTAAAATTCTACAAGGTTTCGACCAAAGTTTGTACGATGATAGCTGCATGATAACCCTGTTATTTTAACATTTTGAGGCCATGACAGCTTATTGACAGCCGAATCGGTAAAAGAGAAAATTGGGTTTCAAATGTTGTTGAAATTTTAATCCTTGGAATTAAAATCTTAAACAGATATTATAATAGTTTACCTTATGTTGAATAGAAATCGAAGAATAAAAACAATTTAAATATATATATCTTAATAAATAATCTTAAAGTCGATTCCAAATAGGACGGTATATCTAACACATCTATAAAACGCAACTTTTAGCATTATCGTAAACTTTCCTACATAGTTATAGAGTTTTCAACTAATGGCGGATTTCGACTTAAGCGAATTTTGTAAGAAAACATTCGTCTTGTAGAGGTTAAGACTTATTAAAATAATCGAGTTGTAAAGGTTGTAAAATCAAATATTGCTATGTTCGAGATACAGGGGTCCAACTTATTTTTTTTTAGATACAGAGGGAAAATAGGCACTGAATTTTCTTATAAGCAAGCATATAATTTAAAAAAAAATATGTTTCATTTAGTTATAAGATAGGTGAAGGTTGATATTCAGCGTCTCTTGATTCTAAGTATTAATAAATAGTAACAAGATTAAATGTATTTTTGTATAATTAAAATTAATATACAGCAGAACCTCTTTAAATCGGACCTCGATAAGTCGAAAACCTCACGGACTCGAAAAAACATTGTGTTCCCTTCCCTTCAACATCAAAACTCCGTTGCTTGAAATCTGAACCCTCTATAACCCTCTATAAGATATATAATTAGTCTTATAGATCTATAATTCGAAAAAGATTGTGTTCTTTTCCCTTCAACCTCAAAACCTCCGTTGCCCGAGATCTGAACGCTCTATAAGTCGTAATAATAATAATTATTATCTAATATATAAAATTCTCGTGTCACAGTTTTCGTTGCCATACTCCTCCGAAACGGCTTGACCGATTTTGATGAAATTTTTTGTGCTTATCCGGTATCTATGAGAATCGGCCAACATCTATTTTTCATCCCCCTAAATGTTAGGGGTAGTCCACCCCTAAATTTTTTTTTAATTTTTTAGACAAAATTTTCAATTTCTATTTTTTTATGATACAACATACAAAAATACATGCAACCCTAAATATTCACCCCTCTACGATCAACCCCTATTTTTTATTTGTTAATTATAAACTTTAATTTTTTGGCAAGATTTTTAATCTTATTTTGTCATGACTTAGATTTAGAAATCTTTATATTAATCTTTTAGATTCACAATTAGAACCGGTAGGTGGCGCTGAAATCGGGTTCTGGAATCCTCCTAATCACCTGGAGCGATTTTGGTGATTTGGTTTTTGTGTGTTTGAGTGGGTACCCGGATGGTTTAGATTCGCAATTAGAACCGGTAGGTGGCTCTGGGATCAGGTTAAAGGCAGGACAACGTCTGCCGGGGCCGCTAGTAGATATATAATTAGACTTATAGAGGGTTCAGATTTCGAGCCACGGTGGTTTTTTTTTTATTAACACCTACGGACTCTAGTGAAGTTATGTATGTATATGTAAATTTACGAAGAAATTAGGAAGTTGTACACGCTTATTTGTTACTTTGTTATTGTGTGTGACGATTAATGAATGTATGTTTGTGTTGTGGTGTACCTTAAGAATAACTTATATTATATTAATTTATTCCAATTTTAATACTAATGTTAAGTGTATCTGTTACATTCTGGTGTTGTGAGGAAGTGCATGTGCAGTGTGTGCCTTATGTCAACGGAGTCTTTGGGGTTGAATGGAAGGGAACACATTTTTTTTCGAGTTTGGGAGGTTTTCGACTTATCGAGGTCCGACTTAAAGAGGTTCTACTGTATATTAATTTTAATTATATAAAAATACATTTAATCTTGTGTTTATTAATACTTAAAATCACGATTAGCCTAAGAGACGCTGAAGATCAACCTTCACCCATCTGATAACTAAATGAAATACATTTTATCAAATTATATTGATTTGTAAACACGCTTATGATAGTCTATCTATCTATCATTTAAGATCTATGCTCTGGTCGGTGGAGCTTCCTCCAATCTTCTCTATTATATGCCAGTTATTTTACTTCTATGTACAACACGACACCCACTTTTTCTTTTGTTTGATCCATGAATGCTCACCTTGGTCTTCCCTTCCCTCTCCTTACTCTTTCATCATGTATTCTTTCCACATGCCCGAACCACCGGAGCATTCCTTTCCTTACCTTCACCCCGACACTCTCTTTCAGACCAACTCTCTTTCTTACTTCGGTATTACGAACGCGGTCCGCGAGCGTCACTCCGCAGATTTTGCGCAGTGCTCGCATCTCAACCGCGTTTACTCTACTTTCATGCTCTCTCGTCCATATTTAGATAGCCCATTTGTCTAGGAAGGCTATATATCATCACGCTAAGACCAAACTCTTTTTTTAACTATTCCACGCGGACGAAGTCGCGGGTAGAAGCTAGTTATAATATAAGAACGGTTGTACATTTTAATTGTTTTGGCTTTGTACATATAAAACGCATAATTATAAATATTATAAATGATCGGGTCGTTTGATACCTGCAACTACCCGTCAAGGCTCTACTCTACTAGATGTGTATTTCTCGACTTACGTAAATTCTCCTGTCCCGTCTTTTTTTAAATAAACTGAGGTACAATGTATTTTAGATTTAGAACAATACATTGATGACATCTGTCACTCATGTCACTTAATTGCAGCAAGATATTTATAAACATTATATAAGCAATCTAAACTTTATTACGTAAGTAATAAAATATAAATTAATTACGCCATATCATAAACATTCAAAGTGCTATCTCAATGTTATGATCTTTATTATCTAGTTATCACAACAAAACAATCATGACATATAAACGAATCTGACACTTATTGCATGTAGTATAAATATCAAATTCAAATGTATATTGCTCTATCTGACTGTCAAGAAACGACTACCAATAGCATCTGTTCATGTCTGTTAAGCTATTTTTAATCTTACATAACAGTAACAAAGTCGATAATCGAATTGCTGATAATGTGTTTTATTTTGCTTTCACCAAGGAATTCATAGATGCTTTCGAAATCACTACTGGGTGAATTAATTCAGACAATCTACAAGGAAAAATGTGGAAAGTGATAAAATAACAATTGCAGATTGGATGTTGTTGTGCTGAAATGAAACAACCCATGAATTGTAAAAATTGGTTTAAATATTGACAGCGAAAAGAGGTGGTGGCCATCCAAACAGTCTGGGATATGAAACCGGTATAGATTTTGAGAACCGGGATTTACCAGTTTTTTTTTCGGGCCTAACCGGTTTTTGTGTTTAGTTACTTAATAGAAGTGCGTCAATGAACTGTCTAATACTGAACTATTTTACATACTGAACGATGATTAAAGATTTAGTAAGCAAATAAAAAAAAAGTTTAAAAAATATTACTTACAGTTAAATCTTATATTTGTAAAGGAAATACAAAAAAGATTATGTTAAGGTTTTAAAGCATATGTCAAGACTCATTTTATTATTCTTTCGTGTTTAAACTACCACCTTTCCAGGTGGTAGGGTATTTGCCGGTCTGGATGGCTACCATCCCTGGTCTAGAGTATGCCACCATACCACTACCACCTTGAATCGTGTTCCAGTATAAGTGGCCAGGTTTCAGTCTCCCTTAGAGAGCCGCAGCACGTTGGTTACAAATGTCCATAGGCGATGGTAACCGCTTTCCATCAGGTGGGGCGTCTGCCAGTCTGCTGTGCCTCAGCTTTAAAAAAATCTACTTACAATTCCAAAAACTAATAGATGCGACTCGTACTTCATTACATTTTTCTCGATACTAAAATTATATATTTCACGTCACTATTGTAATATGTCAAACCGACCATCATAGCTTGCCGTACATATAGTTAGGATGTATTAGTATCGACCTAAGTACACTTTTTTATAAAAAATATTTCACTTTCGCATCACCGCAATCCGACATTGACCTTACTACGTAACAAAAAGGAAACTGTGTTAATAATCTTTCTATTGCTTACATTAATTATAAAGTGGCACATTAATTAGCAATGCTAATGAAGTTGCCTGCAAATGAAAGTGTTATAGGCAAAATGATTTTGTATAAAAACAATCTCGAACCTGTCGTATTTTTGTTTTAATCGTATTGTTACGAGTTTAGCGGGCCTCGAATTAAAATGCCGTTGGAATGATTATAGAGTTTATTAGAACTATACCAACACGTATAACACAGGTACAAATATAACCGAACACAACAAATCCAAACGGAATGCAGAAGGTTGTAATTCAATGAAACGCGCAAAGTCCGTCTCTAATAGATTCCCGATTGGACACACGTCACGCCTTGATTGTGGATCTCGCTCAACTGCCTCCTCTCTCCATCGGGCCGTCGTTTTATACCTCACAAATACAAATGTGGCCGTATCGTAGTCGGCGTAATCTGTAACACCTGGCTAATGATTCGGCCGCAAGAGGCCATAAACGAGTACAATAAAACAATGGGTTATTCTCTAGAAACGTATGCTAAATAAGTAAACAAAAGAAGACGATCATAAAAGAATTACAATTAGTTCAAATGCCGACAGGTAATAAAATGTGTTTTTACAGATATGCAGCTGGAATTTGTTTTTATCGGAACCTAAGTTGTAATTGTATGAAGATAAATCATGTAAGCATATGTGTAAGCGGTTACCATCGCCTATGGTCATTTGTAACACCAAAGGTGCTACCAATGTGCTGCCACTTTCTAAAGGTAAACTGAAACCTGGCCATTTATCGGAACAGAACTTAAGGTTGTTATGGCGGCATACTCTAGACCAGTAGTGGTAGCCATTCGAATGGGTAAATACCCTACTACCTGGCTGTGGGTTGTTTTATCGCATCTTGCTACAGGCCGCCCGGCCGCAGAAAGTTGTATTTTTTCTCCGTTCTTGCACGGATAAATGTATGAATATACAGATAGGTATTGAAAGTGGTCACCATACATTTAACCGCTTAGATACGTTTTGAAAATGAAGACATTTTTTTATTTTGACTAAAGAACAATACGAATCCTTTATATGTGTTCGCCTCTATATTTGTGTGCTTTGAGCAAGTATTTTTACTTTTATAGTAATGATTGAACGCCATCTTGTGAGTGTTGAGGGAAACATAAATCGTGCCATACGAAACTGCGTTGGCATATACGTGATCGAGTACTAAAAAAACTCTCACTAAGCACTCTGTTCATCTATCTGTCCGACTGTCTTTATACGCAACAATTATTTTTCTCGGAAACTAATTTTCCTATAAAGATGACATGTTGTAGGAATATATCATCTGTATCCCGCTGTTCTTACATTTAAATTTATTTATTTAATTGATTTGGGAAACATACAATAATTATAATTCTTATAATATAAAACACATAAATTAATGCACATATCAATTAAGTTTCCACTAAAAAAATATATATATATTTTATTTTTAAAGAAACAACGAATAGTAATACCCGTCAAACTTGTAACATAGGGTTTAGCAATTTTTTAAACACCTACTCATATCGTCATATAGCGTATTCTTAGTTAGATTTTGAAAAATCATAACGATGTTTGATTACATTTAAAACAATGTGATGAATTATTCGCTCCAAAGTCATGAAAATCATATATTGTGAATTACGTTTGTGTACTTACAATAAGTTTTGTGAGCATGAGTGAATATGAGTAGGTGTTAAAAAAATTGCTATGTTACAATTCCAACGACATTTTAGATTCACATCCCACAAATTCCTAATAATAGACGGCGCGAATGAGTTAATAGCGGCCAAAGCTTGCCGTAAAGATGTTTAAGAAAATTCAATAAACATGAATAGATAAAAATGATTAATTAATAAGACGTAATATTTGATTTTTTTTAAATATTATTAATATAATCGTTGAATATATTTCTAAAATCATCTTCCTCATTAGGTATGCTGCATCTTTCGTAGATCTTACTTTCTATACAACTAATCGTTAACAGATTTTCTTTTAACAATAAATATTTGCACACAATAGCAAACGAGGGAAAGGTTTATTGAATGGAAAATAAAACATCAGCCATTCATTGAGCTGTTTACAATAGGACGTAGTTTTGCGAACCGGAACTAATCCACAGTGTTGCACTTCCAAACTTCAAAATTTGAAATTTGAATTTCTGCGGAGTGACGCTCGCGGACCGCGTTCGTAATACCGAAGTAAGAAAGAGAGTTGGTCTGAAAGAGAGTGTCGGGGTGAAGGTAAGGAAAGGAATGCTACGGTGGTTCGGGCATGTGGAAAGAATGCATGATGAAAGAATGACTAAACGGATATACAATGCAAAAGTGGATGGATGCAGAAGTCGTGGAAGGCCACGATACACCTTCCATGATCAAATTGATCGTGTACTAGCAGAAGGTGATGTCAGGAGCCTTAAGAACAGACGAGCGTGCATGACAAGAGTTATGAATGTCAAAGAAGCAAGTGAGGTGTGTAAGAATAAGCCTAAATGGCGCTCTGTTGCTCCTGCCTACCACGCAAGGGAACTGGCGTGAAGTTATGTATATATATATATATATATATATATATATATATATATATATATATATATATATATATATATATATATATATATATATCTTTACTTCATAATTATTACTATTCGTCTTTTTTAATGTAGTTTATGCTAATACAAGGTTTAACAAATTAATTTTTTGTAAATAATTACTGAAAGAGCTTTGTAGCAATCGCGTTATATACCTAAAGATTTTCGCAATAATTTGTGCGAGAAAGCAACGTGCTTTCTCGCACAAACGTTACTTTCCTAATTTGTTTTTAAACTTGTTTATTGAAAGCTCTTTAAAGTTTATTGGGATTTTGTTAAAGAGAATTATACTTTGCCCCCGAAAACTATTGTAAACTTTATGGAGCCTATACGTAGGAGTTTCTAATTTATTTTTGTTCATACATTTTTACAATGTACATCACCTAATCTGGGAAAATGCAAGATATTTATCATAACTTAAAGAATATTTTCAAATATATATTGTGAAGCCACAGTTAAAATATTTATTTCTCGAATTTATAATATTATTTATAGTCCCGCAGGGGGGCTTTCTGGCGAAGCCTTAGGTGAGTAGCGACACCTCGTACCCGACTCCGGGGGCCAAAGCAAGGCCCCCGCCTCCGTGCTAGTGGAGATCGCTAGAGCTAAGACTCAAGCTCCAGAGGTGGAAGTGATAAATGGAATCACGTCAGAAATAGCTTCGGTGAACCTGCAGCCTACCTCTCTACACCCCTTAGCCACTCACACCCATGTTGCCCCTGTCTTTTATGGCATTTTTTGGGGCCCATGCAGGGAGTGGCGAGTAACCGTCTGCCCACTTTTCCATGTTCCCTGAACATTGCGACACTCAGACGCCATAGTCCCCATATTCCCAAACCCCCAGTACCACTAGCAGTTCACTCCAATAGCCCAGTAGTTTTTTTCTTCATTTCCCACAATAGTCCTCCACTGGCCGGGGCTTGTCCTTGGGTGCATTATTATTGGTGTAGAGAGGGATAATCGCCGGTCAGTATCACGCCACATTTACATTAAATTTGTCAAGGAGCCTCTACGTGTTAGCCTTCCCATGGCCCCACGCAAGCCCTGCAAATGTTCGGGTCAGTTTTATGGCCCGTGGTCTTAATAATAATAATGATCGGCAGACAAACACACATATTGTATATCCCCAAATTAAGCAAGTTACGCTTGTGTTATGGGTAATATACAACGTACTACTCTGGGGCCGATCCCAGAAACCCAGACCATAGTAAATGACGGAGAAAATACGTTTTCGAAATTTACTATACCAGGAATCGAACCCGGAGCCTCTGCATTGCAGTGAGGTAGGCCGGCAAAGGCTTAGCCCGCTCAACCATAGAGGCCGTCAATTCAATTTATCGCGCAAGGAATCCCGTGCTCCCATGTTGTAAATTGAGCGGATAGCACGCTATTTTATTTTATTGCCTGTGGCAGACAAACAAGCAGACGGCCCACTTGATAGAAGGTGGTTACCGTCTCCTATGGACGTTTGAAACACCAAGGGCGTAGCCAATGGGTTGCCGGTTTCTAAGAAATTTTATAACACCCTTCTTAATCCCATGTCATAACGCAGAGGGAAGGGATTTACCTCCAGATCATTGTTGTACGCGGAACAGACATCCTGGAGAAACGTTGTGTATTCAAGCGTGAGAGCTCAAGGAAATGAGGGTTACGCTTCTGCATGATATATCAATTTAATAACGGGTAAAATAAAGATGATTATTATTTTCATTATATTAGATACAACTGAATGTTGTAGATAATAATATAATATAATATTTTTAAACATGAATCTATATATAATTGAAATTCACGTATATAGTGACTCATCACGCACGATATCTCAGGAACTATAATACCTATAGACTGGAAAGTTGACATGGACCTTCCTTGCGCCATGTAGAGGTCAGCTAAGAACGGATCTTACGGCACGCGAAGCGGACGTGTATCAGCTAGTCAGTCATAATAAATTTAAAGTTTTAAGCTCCATTCCAAGTTCGTTTTTATTGATTATATTTACTGTTAACCATGGGGTTTATAGGATATTAATACATACATACATAACTTCACGCCAGTTCCCTTGCGGGGTAGGCACGAACAACAGAGCGCCATTTAGGCTTATTCTTACACACCTCACTTGCTTCTTGCTAGGATATTAATAACAGCCCATAAACGTCCCACTGCTGAGCTCGAGCCTCCCACTATAGAGGAACGGACAATATACCCGCCACGCTTATCCTAGGCGGCTTGGCAGGTTATATAGAGAGATGTGGACCGGCTTGGATAACACTAGCTAGCAATAGCGAAGCGTGGAAGGCCTTAGGGGAGGCCTACGCCGTTGAGGCGACTGCTAAATTTCAACCTGTTTTTTCATATGAGATAAATTTTAGAATACAAATCTATTATTATTTTCTATTTTAACACTTAATTTTAGATATTAAATTGACTAAAACATTTAAGCTTTATTTAATAGTGTGATTACTTGTAATAATAGTGGGTGTTTTAAAGGAATGATTTTCTCAGAAAAAACAATGTTTAATATTTTCTTAAGTTTTTGCGACTTCTATACATAATAAAATTATGTTTTAACGGTTTTAAGCGCGGTAATTCATTTGATTAAGAAATTTAATGATGTTGCTAAACGCGCATGTTTTGTTTTTAGGCACTCACACCGCCGAATTTGATTTGCGATTTCCAGACCGTACTGGTTCACATAATATTTTCTTAAGTTTTCGCGACTTGTAATCAAATAAATTACCGCGCTTAAAACCGTTAAAACGTAAACAATGTTTAGTTATTAAGTTGAGTAAGTATTTAGTTAAATTAATTTTTTGGGGAGTTTTAAGAGCAGAAATAAAGGCTTATTTAATAGTAACATATTTCAGGAACTATAGATTGCAGCACAATAGCTGTAACGTGCAAATAGAATGAATGAATGAATGAATGAATATGCTTTATTGTGTTTTAAAAGATACAGTCAACAGAAATAAATTTTTACAATACAATAGGCGGTCTTATCGCTATTAGCGATTTCTTCCAGACAACCTTTGGATGAACAAAAATTTGATAAGAACAGAGGTATGTTGCATTATTCTCACTACCAAATCAGTATCTTATAAATATATATGGTATAATATACGTTAATAAAATATAAAAAATATAATAGACAAATAGAATAAAACGTTGAGCTTGTGTAGAACTAATTTAATCGAATTTCATATTCGTGGGAATACACGTATGATTTAATTGCTAACAATTTAATAGTGAATTCGTAATGATTATGATCGAAGCATATTACCATTTCTAGAAAGTAACTGATGTATTTAAATTCTATGAATAATTAATTATTAAACGTAAAAATGATTGGGAAAAATAATTAAATACTTTTTTATAATAATCACACACGCACACATTGTGTATCCCCAAGCTAAGCAAGTTACGCTTGTATTATGGGTGATATACAACGGACCACTCTGGGACCGATCTCAGATACCCAGACCATAGTAAATAACAGAAAGTTCGTTTCCGAAATTTACCACGCCAGTAATCAAACCTGGAATTCAACTCTCTCAGCCACAGAGATAGTCAAGAGAAGTAGAACTGAAACAGATATTAGAATTAGACCAACAGTAAAATAGCTCCTCAAAATAATTTTGATCTCTTAAATACATACATACATACATAACTTCACGCCAGTTCCCTTGCGGGGTAGCCACGAACAACAGAGCGCCATTTAGGCTTATTCTTACACACCTCACTTGCTTCTTTGACATTCATAAATCACATCTCTTAAATATTATACGTTAAATCATTTACAAATACCATTTTTATAAAAATCCGCATAGTCCAATCTTTCAACAGTCGTGTTCGGAAGTGTGAATCTCCCATCGATACCAGGTTTTTATAAATCCTATATCTTCTTAAGATTTTTTTCCTTTCAAGTGCTTTGTTAATAATAATAATACTAATTATTAATACTAATAATAATACTAATATACTAATGAATAATAATTATTCCCGCAGGGGGGCTTTGTGGCGAAGCCTTAGGTGAGTAGCGACACCTCGTACCTGACTCCGGGGGCCAAGGCAAGGCCCCCGCCTCCGTGCTTGCCTTAACCAGCCGGCACGGAGTGGAGATCGCTAGAGCTAAGACTCAAGCTCCAGGGGTGGAAGTGATAAATGGCCTAACGTCGGAAGTAGCTTCGGTGAACCTGCAGCCCACCTCTCTACACCCCTTAGTCACTCACACCCATGTTGCCCCTGTCTTTATGGCATTTTTTGGGGCCCATGCAGGGAGTGACGAGTCACCGTCTGCCCATTTTTCCATGTTCCCTGAACATTGCGACGGGCAGACGCCATAGTCCCCATAGTCCCAGACCCCTAGTACCATTAGCAGTTCACCACAATAGCCCGGTACTTTTTGTCCTCATTTCCCACAATAGTCCTACACTGGCCGGGGCTTGTCCTTGGGTGCATTACTATATGGTGTGGACAGGGATAATCGCCGGTCAGTGTCACGCCACATTTACATTAAATTTGCCAAGGGGCCTCTACGTGTTGGCCTTTCCATGGCCCCACGCAAGCCCCTCCTAAAGTCCGGGCCATTTTCATGGCCCGTGGTCTTGAAAGACATACAGTATACTAATTATTATAGATAATAACAATTACTGATATTGTAATAGATTTTGATTGTGATAGATATTTAGACGTAGTTACCTAGAATAGAGTATTGCCTAGAAGTACTTTTTAAATGTTTATATTCTCATTTTAATAATTATTATGATTTAATTTTAACTAATGGTCGCCCGTGGTCGAAATTCGACCATAATAATTTATTTTCAAAGTCTACTTCTATAATCATAGATTTCGCCAAGGCTACACTGTTAAATTGACTTGAACAACAAACAAAAGAGTATTCACGCGTGTGTGTGTCAAATACATGATGGTGTGTGTAATGTTTTTTTTATTGTTTTAATATATTTTTTGTGCATAATTTAAAAAAATATTAGCATTCGTCGCTTCTTCTCTATATAAACTATAAGTGTGCGAAATTTCATACTCCTCCGTCTGCGCAATTTTCGTAAAAAGGGGTACAAAGTTTTTGCTTCACGTATTTATATATACATTTTTATTGCATGAGTTCGGCGATGACCGTCGCCTTTGGACATTTGTTACACCAAAGGTGCTACTAATGTGCTGCCGGTCTCTACAGGGAGACTGGAACCTAGCCTTTAATGCCGGAACACAACTCAAGGTTGTTATGGCGACATACTTTAGAACAGGGGTGGTAGCCATCCCAGGTGGCATCCAGTCCAGCAAATACTCTACCACCTGACTGTGGGTTGTTTTGTCGCCATTTATGATAGGCCGCCCGGCCGCAGAAAATTGTATTCTATTGCCGTTCCTGCACGAATAATACTATGTGATTATTATTATATGATAATGCATAGTTACATCACTATCTATTCTACGTAGATATAGATTCTCATAGAAATATATCCTATTTTATATACTTTAGAGATATATTAGTACCTAGAGTTATCCCCGCGTCTACCTCGCGAGTTATGCCTTGGTAAGGTAACTCTTTTTTAATTACATACATAAAAACTTAATTAGGTTTTCGAAATAAAACTTCTTTAGAATCATTCTGATTTGAAATACGATGAAACGAAAAAGCGACACTAATAAGAGATAAACATATAAATCTATAGGAATAAGCCTGAGAGAGAATGAGATAGAATACATTATATTTCATCATTTAAAGACTCTATGCTCATACAGATAGAGTTAAAAATGTTTTGAAGTGTTTTCGTTTATCCTCCAAATTTCGTATTTTAAAGCTTAAATAACGATATAATTAAATAAAAACTAAATTGTAAATAAGTATATATACAAAATAAAATTAAATAACACACAATATAATATATGAAATGTGATGTCACGAAATTTAGAATCCGTCTCACCCAATGTCACACTTTGTTCCACTTCTACTCCGTGTGAACTGCATACACACACATTTTTTATATCGCTAGTGAAGCCGCGGGCAAAAGCTAGTATATAAACCTTCCTTGAAAAACTATGTACCTGGTGGTGAAAACCGCACAAAAATCCGTTGCGTGATATAGCAGGAGTTAGCGGATTTACAGATAAATAGACAGATGCGGAAAGTGACTTTATTTTATATTATATAAAGATAGAAAAACAGAACAAGTATGTTTTTTTATTGCAGGAGTTCAGCAGACAGGCAGATGGCCCACTTGATGGAAAGCGGTTACCATCGCCTATGGACATTGGCAAAACCAAAGGTGCTACAAATTCGGTGCTGCTCTCTTAAGGGAGACTGGAACCTGGTCACTAATGCCGGAACACAACTCAAGGTTGTTATGACGACATATTTTAGACCAGGGGTGGTAGCCATCCAGTTGGGCAAATGCCCTACCACCTGGAAAATTATGCTAATTATCCAAACTATACATTCAAAGGCTGTCTGGAAGATCTCCGTTAGTGACAAAACCACCTATTACTATTTATACTGGTATTACTTTAGGATGCAGGAAATTAATATTCTATTCTACTCGACGTCAGATTAAATAACACTCACCTGGTTCAAATTCGTCCTTGATTTCATTTTCCTCATCCAAATACCTTTGTTTTTCTTCTTCACTCCCTTTACTACCAGTAATGTATATTATATTAGCTTCTTTACTATATTTATTGATGTCCACATTATTTTTATTAAAACACATACCACCACCAACTTCAACATCACCATTAAGTTCTAATTTCTCATCGATATATGAATACACATTTTTCTGCAAACAACTCACTGATGGCGTCACTGTACACTGATTCAGAATATTATCCCACAAAACATTACCAGTTCTGAATGTGCCGTTTTGATAAACGTCATTGAAGTACCTACCAGAAACACTTTCAACGATTTTCATGCTTTTATTAAAATTGTCATGATTGTCCTTCACTTCATTTGCATTAGTAGTAGCTGCTACCAGTAGAATCGCTATTATTATTTTATCCACCATAGTAGCGAGTCTGCATTTGCCAGCATAGCGATGTTTTATTGCCATTGTCGGATCATTACTGATCATGTAGCCCCTTCTTGGCATGTATAAATATTTTCAATGTGTAATTCTTGTACATTTACTGTGCCCAGTGGCGTGTGTGCCCATTAATTCCATTCTTTCCGCGTCGAAAAATATGAATTTTAATATATTTGAAAGTTTCTCGTTTTTTACGCGTTTCAGCTTTTGTCACCTTTTTGACTTTGAGAAATTGTTCAAAATCAGTCAGCAAGAGTTCTTCTTAGCATTCATCTGGAACAAGGGATTGTTTGTTATCAATGGGTACGGTAAAATTGATTATGTGTTACAATTTTAATACATTTAGCTCTATGTATAGATATTAAAAGTCGTAGTAGCTTATGGCGTCAAAATTATAAGTGCTGAAAATGTTGCGACGTGGAGAACTAAAAGTGGAAATCAGACCCTGGATTTTGAAGTAGAAGATGATGATTAGAAGTAGCTAACCTGCCCATTTCCCACTTCAACGACGTGTATTCCAATTCTGATCATGAAACATGCATTGCTTAAACAATATGGACAAAATTCTTCTCCCAATATATTCACATATACTTATACTGAAGTTAAAAGAAGACATTGTAACGAATTTGTATCACAAGACAAACAAGGGCCTGAAGCCCTCCCTAAAAATAAAGTGGAAACTAAAATATATCTAGGTACATGTTAATTTCACTAAGCAATTATGCAAAAGCGGCCGTTTGAACCCTTTGGTGCTTGAAACCCGTCATTCATGGCAAAGTGAATCGGATATACCCAGCAGTAGTAACCCTTACCAACATTATAGTCCAACACTATTTTACCACGTCATTTTTTATGATTAAGATAATAATGGCATCGCAAAGGCCTAAATAATTAATTTTAAATTACATTTAATTGTAATAACAATGAAAAGAAAAGTAATTTACCGTAAATTGTATTTTATGTACGCTGTACTCACTTTATTTTATGATTTTGGCACAATTTTTGAATTGTAAATTTTCAAAAACAAAAATCCAATTTTGAGTGACTACGCTGTTACATTGTAACCTAACCAATGAATCAACGTCACCAAGTTATTTGTATGACTATTCACAGGTGTAAATTAACCCCTCCACTAATCAAAATGAAAATCATCATGTTTCAATGTACCATAATATAATATCCATTTTTAATTTGAACAAAAACTACAATATCGCACTTTCATCAGCCTCTTTTGAGTTTATGATTGATGAATTTTCTTTACTTACTATTCTTTGCATGTTATTAGTTTATAATAATCTTTTTAAGGGATCCGCAGTCATTTTGGCGAAAACAAGTCTTATTAAATTTTCATTTATTCGTTTGTTTGTCTGAATTTGACATTAAGTATCAGTTATTTTTCTCAGAAACTGACTACGAGTATATATGGATGAAATTTATTAAGGTATATTATAATGATACTAGCTGTCCCAGCAAACGTTGTCCTGGTTTGAAAAAAAAAATAACCCGATAACAACGCCACCTACCGGGTACAATTGTGAATCTAAACCATTCTCAAATCCGCTTGTACAGATACAAAAAATTTCATCAAAATCGGTCCAACATTTTAGATAGGGTTCAGTCACATCACACGCAGAGAGGAATAATACATATAAGTATAGTGTTATCTTTTATTGCCTGTCCATGCTCAAGAGGAACATACACCACTCAATGGTGACATATTCGACTTCCTCAATAGATATATAAAGATGCAACTACACAACAGTGAAATTGCGAAATTAAAAAAAAATATGGCTACTCCCATATAATTGTGGCTACTCCCATAATAAAATTCAATTTATATAGGCATGTATACTTGGTTAGATTTTTAAGAATCGTAAACATGTTCCCTTATTTCTTTTTTACTCTATTGAGTAGATATTCGCTACTAAAATCTTAAAAATGTCTTTCCTGTTCATGTAACTTTTGAACCATAGTATGGAAAGTTCTGAAGGAAATCAATAGAGTTTAAACAAAAACGTGTGCGTCTCGTATAATTCGCACCACGTAAAAAGAACGTTGGCTCCGAACTTGCGCAGTGACCGTTTTGTCGATCAAATTAGTACTATGAAGGGGGCGCGACGGGATAAGTAACTAGTAAAGTACCTAATAAGATTCTACAATAAAACAATTACTCATAAAACATTACCCTAGTACTTTAGGATACGACTGTACACCTGCGCAGACACATCACCTCCACTACCGCTCAGCGTTCTTTTTACGTGGCGGGACCTATAAGTGAGGAGGAGCCTGCCTACTGCTGCCGTATGCGTGAGAGAACGGACATACTGGCGAAAGTGCGGCGCTCCCGACAGGATGCTCTCGCTCGGGGTCTGGTCTTCTGCCAGATCGAAATCGAGGCGATCAGGAAGCGGGAAACCGCCTCCATGCTCGCCAGCTTGTCTCAAGAGTTGGAAAACCCTGCGGCCGGCGGCTACACGGTCGAGGCAATCAGGCCGCAGCTGATGAAATGGGTCACCCGCGAAAGCGGAACCCTGACCTTCAGGATGACACAGATACTTACCGGACAGGGGTGTTTCGATAAGTATCTGTGTCGCATTGTGGGCTGCTTGCCTTCCCCGGAATGCCGCCAGTGTGGCGCACCCGACACGGCGTTTCACACGCTAGTCGAGTGCGCGGCATAGGCGCCGCAGCGTTTCGAACTCGAGACACAAGTAGGAGCGATCGACTCGCTCTGCAGTCTGGTGAAAGCCATGCGTATGACTTCCCACCCTGAACAATACCGCTTCGGGGGGCCTTTAGCTATCAAGGGGGCAAAGGATTCATCACCCCCGCTGACGAAGTGAATGTGTTCTGATTCCCGGGACACATTCAGGCACTTTTTGCGCTGGATCGGACTGGGCGTAACTACGTTCTAAGTCTCAGCCCTTCCTTCATAAAAAGCGCGGGGCACATGGAAGGAGGGTGGTTTTAGTGGGTAGTGGGTTGTTGCCCGTGCAACTTCTTTGAGTCTCCACACAAGCTGGCTTGATTAGTGTTCGGATTGCCCCTTGTCAAAGGGGAAAGCTACAAAGGACCCAGTATTGTGCGTAAATAGCATTTCCCCCGCCTTAAAAAAAAAATGCGTGAGAGAAAGAGAACCCATACAGACTGCCGCCGTAACGCGTCGCGTAACGAAGCGGGTTTACCCTCCCATAAGAAGTTATCACTTCAATAAAAGTTACATTTAGTTGAATTTCGTGGTTTTTTGTGATGTGTAGTAAAATTTCTTGTAATGGGATTACTCGGTTTTGAAATAACGCAACTAAAATGACAAAAGCCATTGAACTTGGTCACCTCTACAAGACCCTACATTATGCGTGATCCGTTACGCACTTAACGAATTATTTTATGCTGAGTGTACTGGACCACAGACAGAATACATTGTAATTGAACTACTTACATTTTTTTTGAATTTGAGAAAACGCTTTCTCTCATTTGAATTCAGATGGCAATTCCTTGATGCTGTGCATTGTTTAGTATAACTCTTTTGGCAGTTTTGATTGAGGCAAAAGCAGTACGTGACTGTATTATAGATTTGAGGAGTACGTGATGATAGTCATGTGTAAGTCTTCCTTAATAAGGAGTAGAAAGTATAATAAAGTCTTTCACTAGGTTATTAATAGTTGCAAAACGTCATACAAATAATGTATCCTTTGAGTCAGATAAGGTCTTTTAAAAACAAAATACATTTTTACACGTATCTCTGACTCAAATTACTACGTTAGCTGAATATTTTATACAGAATGCATGTTTACAATTAAATTATACTCACTGCGAAATTTCGATGTGTATTTTTATTTTCTGACTGATATATAAACCTAGCTGTAACGTTAAAATTTATTTATTTATTAACTTACAAACATCGCTATCATGACAGTTGTCACCAATACCATAGCATGGTAGACAATTCAATATATATATATATAAATTCAGTCGATCGTGTACTAGCAGAAGGTGATGTTAGGAGCCTTAAGAACAGACGAGCGTGCATGACAAGAGTTATGAATGTCAAAGACAGTCGTCATAACATATAATATAATAGGCAGTTCTTGTGAATTCGGTCACAGTGCAGATAAAAATGTCAATTTGTTGACATATCTTGTTCAATGTTCGCAAGGCCTGTGTCATCAGCGCCTTATTAAGCAAGTTGGTCCTGCCGCATGGTGCTACGAACATTGGTGGCTGCCTACGTCTCATCACAAAATTCGTTGGAACGTTCAGTTTGATTTCAGCTAATACTCCTGGAATTTATTTTGTATGCGCTCCAACATGAGATTATATTTAGTTTCAAAACAACTAGGTATCTCTTTAAACAAATAAAGAAAGGGTGGTTGGTAGTCCACATGATGGATAGTGGTTACAGTCAACTAAGGATATGGGCAACACCAAAGCTACCAATATACTACCAGCCTTGAAAGGAGTGTTGAAGTGTGTACGCAACTTTATACAGCGCGATAGTGTATACCGGCCGACGACTATGTCTGTCATTCTGCTCCGCCACTCTGCGTGTGCGTTGCGATATAGTCTATCGTAATAATTAAATAAAACTTTACTTTAAACACACACACACACCCACACACATATACTCACACACATTTAAATATTTAATGTAACTGTAACAACGATTTCACGAAATTGTACCAATTAAGAAGGAGATCCTCAAGATAGAGGTTGACCTAGTTTGGGCACCAAAGTACTTACAAAATGTGAATTATGTTTTAGTCATTAAACGATTCTATTATTATTACTAGGTTATGCCTGCGACTTTGTCTATGCTTGAGCTGAAATTCCCGTGGGATTCCCGGGACATCAAGTATCGCAGCATTTAAAAAAAGAACGTATGCTATCGTTTTAGTAGAAACTGTCGGAATTAACTAATTTGTATGCATCCGAACAACTCCAAACTGCTCCCGGCAAAATTCCCGCGGCATTCCCGGGATAAAAAATATCACATTTTATAACATTAAATTTTCTATCGATCATTTATATTATACAATCACATTGGAATTCATTTTATTTTAAATCTGGCAATTTTAAAACGTTCCCAGAAATATTGTCGCGGGATTACCAGAATAAAAAGTAGCGTAGATAATAACTTTAAGAATCTGCTGTCGATCAGCAAAACCGCATCTAAATCGGTTCAGTTATAGTTTTTACGTGAATCCCGGACAAACAGACAAGAGTCTAAAAAAATTGTATCGTTCTCCATCGTTCATATAGGTATAGTCTATTCCAGTTGTTTTTTTAAACAGCTTTAATGTACATATATGGTATGTGTAAAATGTTGTAATATTATTATTAAACAATGCTTTATTACAACAGGGGGACTGGAACCTGACGACTAATACCGGAACACAACTCAAGATTATTATGGCGGCATGCTTCATAGTACCAGGTATGGTAGACATTCAGAGAGGTGAATATCCTTTCAAACGCCTGTGGATTGTAATATGGCTCAATAGGATCAACCACCCAGTGTAGGAATTTATATTCTTTGTCCATTCCTACACAAATTATTCCTTTTTGCCAAATTAATACCGAACCCTAAATATGATAGAATATCAACCTTGGTACTGTAGAAACAGCAGAATAACATACAGAGGAGTCGCGGGGGGTGGAAATTTGGCTAGGGTAATCCGGTTGAATAAAACATGCCGTAAACATGCAAGCGCCGACTACACCGCTGTTGCAGAAATTAAAGCTCCAATAACAGCATACAAAAAAGCACAAGATTTGATAAAAGTTAGTAAAAAAAAAGAAGAGGAAGGAGAAAATAGAAATAGAATTATGATCATCACTGATAAATTAGAGTTTTGTGAAGCAGGAATTTGAATTTAGAAGGTGAGTTGGAAAATATGTTTATGTATTCAAAAAGTTTGTTTTGAATATCGACAATACGTATGGCAGGAGAACGAAGGCCAGAGTTTGTGCGGCAGACAGAGCAAACAGTCTACCCGTACGTACCTCTCTCCTGTGGACAGTTCTTGGAAGCGGAACAGAATGTTACTTCTATACAGTCAAAAACATTATTTACAATATTGTAACAATGTAATAGCTTCATCGTGTATGATAAAAGGTTTTTAGACGTGCGCAAAAGTAGTAATAATATGGTTGAACAGAACACGTAAATACTAATAATTAGAGATGTGCCGATTATGACTTTGGCCGACTAGCTGATTAGTCGGTTGTAAAGAGGCCGACTAGTAGGCCGATTAATCGGCCAAGCCGATCACGGTTTCGGGGATGGCATGGGTTTTTTGATTTTTACTTTTGTACACAGTCAGGGCAGTGTTTTTGTGTAAAAATATAAAAAATATTTTTGTTTAAAGATACTTTTATTGATCATTAAAGTGAAAGAGCTCAATTAAAATTTAATCATGCCAAAAAGAAAGTCGTGGAAGGTCACGACACACCTTCCATGATCAAATTGATCGTGTACTAGCAGAAGGTGATGTCAGGAGCCTTAAGAACAGACAAGCGTGCATGACAAGAGTTATGAATGTCAAAGAAGCAAGTGAGGTGTGTAAGAATAAGCCTGAATGGCGCTCTGTTGTACGTGCCTACCCCGCAAGAGAACTGGCGTGAAGTTACGTATGTATGTAAAAAGAAAGTCTCATGTATGGATTACAATGTATTAGTAAAGGATAGATTATAAACTATAAAGTAAGAAGCTTGATAGTCGGCGCTTTTTGCCGAATAGTCGCCGACTACGGTAGTGGCTGGATAGTCGGCTTTACCGACTAGTCGGTACATCGCTACTAATGAATGCATGGCGCTTTCGTCTTTCAGTCACTAGTTGCTAGTTTCTTAAAGTCTATGGGGAATCGAGTTGTATGAAATCCACGCCATTGATACAGAGTAAAAGATTTTCATGACATAGTGACGAAGCAATTCTCCCAAAATGTGATAATGTCAACCATTCAAAAGCCGTCACTGATGAAAGCAGATTTGATATAAAAATTGGAGAAAGTATCACATCACCTGTACACGAAAAGTGGCATATGCTAACTACACGGATAGTTAATTTAAAAAATTTCATGTCTGAAATACGAATGTCATCTAGCGATATGATAATTGAAATCCACTTATTAGACTTTCTCTAATCCCAGAATAAACTGAATAAGCAGTAAGAACACAACCTGGATCTACGCGTGTTTACTGATACTTTCTTATATTTACAGACTGTGCTTTTTCTAAAGAGGTACTAATGTTATTGTAAATACTATTGATTATGAAGCGCTTGGTAATTTGTTTCCTCCGAAGTCTGAAGACCTGGATCTATTTTTAGAAATCCGTAGCACTTTGCCGAAAATAGAAGCATTATACGAGTATAATCGTGACAATCGTCCGTCTGTCTTTGTATCACATACATTTTTTATATAAAAAATTGGGTGTATGCGGATGTACTATCACAGGAAGGCATAAACCATACTATGTAATTAAATATTCTAAGACATGCTTGAAGGGTACATGTTATAATTTACAAACATTGAAAAAATGGGCATAAAACTCTTTTTAAGGTTATATACCTAAAACTAGAAAATCAACAATTATGGGTACCTAAAGCGGCTGCTTTCGCAGATTCGGATAACGAATACGCTCATTTGGTAGAACATCGACGTAATTACCACTTTTGCATTTTTTCAGAAGAGCATGTAATGTGTTTTTTATTTGAAGTTCTTGAATCAATTTGTAAGCAATGGTGGTAGAGTTATGATTATACTATATATATATTATAGATACAACACCGTCATGTTGCTCCAAATGGATGGAGACACTTATTACGGGAGTTTTGACATATTAAACTCAATTTTAATAAAATGACAATAACGTCCTTGTTCCACCAAATGAACGAATATGGCAAGTATCAAAACATAATGGAACGTTATGTTGTATCGTACTCCTATTTTTTATCATCCGTGCAGGAACGGAGAAAGAATACAATTTATTGCGGCCGTGCGGCCTGTCGTAAGAGGTGACTTAACAACCCACAGCCAGGTGGTAGGGCACTTGCCCGACTGGATGGCTACCACCCCTGGTCTAAAGTATGTCGCCATAACAACCTTCTAGTTGTGTTCCGGCATTAGTGACCAGGTTCCAGTTTCCCTTAAGAGAGCAGCAGCGCATTTGTAGCACCTTTGGTGTTGCAAACGTCCATAGGCGATGGTAACCGCTTTCCATTAAGTGGGTCATTTGCCTGTCTGCTGATCTCCTGCAATAAAAAAAAAAACTCCTGCCAGTATATCTAGACACATACCGGCGCGTACTCTGTTAGTGTTAGCAGTCGCTGAGTAAAGGAATCGACTCACAATTGTTGAACGTTGAACCGAATTATACTTTTAATACCCACATTATACTTATTTTATTGAGGATTTCTCTAAATACGAGTCTGCCTCGCACAAGGCACTTGTCTACATTAGAACCTTTAATAAATTTATCTACTTTGAAAGGTATGATTAATTAAAAATGATGTCCATCATGGGCCCAGTATTTGATATAGCTGCCGACACCTATTACAAATCAAGTGTAACTTTCTTTGAAATATTGTCAGTGATATTAGTAAGTTTCTTGTTTTAAATTAAATATTCATTAATTAATTGATTGAAACTGGTTATAATTATTTTTGGCGTCAAGTTTCTGATATTTTTAAATTGTTAGATTATATATTACAACAGACAAGCTGACAACCTAACCGGTGGAAAGTGGATTTCGACGGCTGTATGTTATTTTGTCGACTCTTACGACAGGCCGCCTGGCTGCGGGTATTCTTTCCTCTTTCTTCGTGCTTGTACGGATTATATGCATATCTTTCAAACATTTCGGAAAAATGTTTTTGTTATTTTAGATAGGATACATAGCGAAATAAGAATATTCTGAAAAGTCCAAAATCTTACACAACTAGATGGCGCTATAAATAAGTATTTTCTCGCTTTTTGACGTTTTATTCACTAAAACAATTCTTTAGCCCAAATCACTCAAGGATTGTATTTGTAACTTAAAACGATCAATTTTTGTCTGATTTGGTCTAAAAATATGTTTTAAATAATAACACATCGAAATGCGATAAAAGAAAGAAATGTGGTCCGAATATTAATCCTTGTATTATTATTTGTGTTAAAGGTTCTATCTTGTTTATTGAACCGTACATCCGGGAAATAATTTGACATTGATTTTCCTCAATTTAAAGTTGTTTTTCTAGTTAGATCAGACGAGATGTTAACTTGTTTGTACAAATGTAAACCTACCGGTTGCACTGTCACCTTAAAGGTTTAAAACATGGCATATAAAGAGTGGAGAAGGTATTATTAAAATCAAAGTAATTAAAATTTTGAGAAAATGAAAGTCATAATTAAATATTTGCAAAACAATGACTGGAAAGCTGTTATCATAAGAAGATATTAATTTAGGCATATTTATATCACGCAGATCAATGAAATTAAAATTTAAAATCGCTTAATACTGTATATATGTACATTGAAACTTCATAAATAAGTGTGTTTATGATCAAGCATATCAAATACATCCTAAACAATCTACTGAGGGACTTGCCTTGAGAAATTAATAGAATATCATCAAATTTGGTATTCGATTTTTTAGACTAGTTGAACATAAAGAACTATAAGAAGAATATACATAGATAGTAACAGGAAAATATTATAAATATTAAAAAAAAAATGTAAAAGAAAACGCCGATAATGTAAGTAGATAAGTAAATATGTAATAGAATAGATATAAGATTGAAATTAGACTAGTAAATAATACCCTGACAGATCATATTTGTCAGGAAGGAGGAGGAAAAAAAAAAAGACAAAGCACTCCTTATCACTGAATAATTAACGAATATTTAACCTTAATTACGCAGTTATAAATAAGCAGAATAAATTTGAAAATTTACGTTATTCTAAAATAAAACAAATATGTAGAAAAAGTGCTCAAATTTCTATCTGAAGCAAGCCTAAACGTTGAAATTTCTGAAATCCTAAGAAACTTTTTATTGAAATTCACATCATTCGTCTTATTTCCAGTCAAAATAAACAATCTGTTGTGCTTAACAGATAAAGTTATTGGGAATTGTACACAAATAGTTGTTTAAAATTAAACAATGAGGAAAGTTGATTATGTTTGAGAAAATATGATTGACTACACTCAGTCTGAGGAGATTCTCGCTAAAGTTGGTCATATAGGTAGTAAGCTCACTAATTAATAGTTCCGGGTAGTAAATAATTAGAAAACATTGCAAAAGATGAAAGATGATTAATTTTGAATTCGAGATGCATGATAATGATCTGATAAGATATGCCAATAAAAATATTTGCACATATATTCAAGTAGCGGAAACACAACGAACACACCTAATCTTTTATTGTACCTAATTTATCAACTGCACATTTTTCTAAGTTGGATGAAGAGATATGATCATCTTATTCCGTTCAATTAAGTTATTTGTATTACATTGTACACAATTTTACTTAGAAAGTACCTAGTGGTTTCATACAAAGTGACGATTGTTCAGATTCTATATAGATACCTAGCAATCTTGATTTGTTCCGTGTAGGAACGGAGAAAGAATACAATTTCCTGCGGCCGGGCAGCCTGTCGTAAGAGGCGACAAAACAACCCACAGCCAGGTGGTAGGGTATCTGCCCGTCTGGATGGTTACCACCCCTGGTTTAGAGTTTGCCGCCATAACAACGTTGAGTTGTGTTCCGTCATTAGTGGCCAGGTTCCAGATTCCCTCAAGAGAGCAGCAACGCATTTGTAACGCCTTTGGTGTTGCAAATGTCCGTAACCGCTTACTTACCATTAGGTGGGCCGTCTGTCTGTCCGCCGAACTCATGCAATAAAAAATTATAAGCCTGGCTTGTATGGCAACATTTGAATATATATATCCTGGTTTTTTTTAGTGGCAATTTGAAGAACTTGTTTGACTGTATTTTTTTATTGCTGGAGTGCAGCAGACAGGCTAACGACCCAACTGATAGAAAGCGGTTACCGTCGCCTGTAGTCAATTTTACCGAAGGGACTGGAACCTGGCCTCATGCAGGAACACAACCCGGGGTTGTTATGGCAACGTAATGTCGACTAGGGATGATAACAGTAAATGCTCTGTCTCCACAACCTCCCTGATGGTTGTATTGTCGTACGTTACGGTATGCCTTCCGGCCGCAGAATTGTCATTCTTTCTCCGTTTCTGTACAGCTAAAATAATATAGTTTTGTAAATAAGAGCTACCTTGTAATATCTATGATACCTTGTGATAATTAATAGACCTATTTTATTCGATTGAAAGAAGCGAAAGGCTCCATTACATACATTACATGTCGGCAGTTCTTTGGTAAATATCGTCATGTTATGACGAAAAAATGTTTTGCTTCAGATTCTGCTTGACATCCTTTGTAAATTTTAAAAATCACTGCTCGTGTAAAGTTTAGTGGATTTTACACTTATATCGACCTTAAAATTAAAACAACTTTTTTTTTAATGATGGCTGCAATGTCATTTATGCATTGATTAATGATTTTGCCAATGTTGTGCAAAGAAAAGACAGGTGATATAAATAGGAAAAAAGAAGGTAAACTAGCAATTTGGCTGGTTAAAAATAATATTGACAAAATTGCTCACTAACATTAACTACAGACAAGATAGAATGTTGCCCGAAAAGCGAAAAAGAAATATTTATGGCCAGATTATATTAATTTAAATGATAAATGGTATTTATAACCAAAATGCAAATTATACTCATTTACCATTTTAACATGATAAAAACATGATTTATGTAATGTTAACATCATGTTTCATACTTATGGCATTCTAGTTTGGGTTGTCTAGAACTGAAAAAGTATAATAATTCTCCTGTAATAATCAGAGTAGAAATTTGGAAATAAAATGAATAGTCTTTCTTAGTCTAAGAATCGTCATGGTATGTCAGTTAATAAATTACAGCAAAATAGCAACAAATTCTAGTAAATTATTATATATAAAAATAAATTCATTTAAGAATTATGTGTTAACATCCCAAAGCACATAAGACGCTTCTCTCTGCGTATTCTACCGACTGTATAACGGGGAGTGTTCCGAAGAACTGTTTAGAATGGTGCCTTCGTCCTCTTTCTACCATCGCACCGCTCGCCATCGGTTGGGAGTTCACCCCCACTTCCTTGAGCCGCTTCGCTCATGTACGCAACGGTTCTGTAGAACGTTTCTCTTGCGTACCGTGGGGATTTGGAATGAGCTCCCAGCCGAGGTCTTCCCACAGCGCTACGATATAGAGTTTTTCAAAAAGGGTGTTATAAAATTTCTTCGAGGCCGGCAGCGCGTTAGTGACATATCTGATGTTGCAAACGTCCATAGGCGACGGTAACCGCTTTCCACCAGGTGGTCCGTCAGCCTATTTGCTGTACTCCAGCTATAAAAAAAAGACGGTCATGCCCGTTAGACCGTTCGCTTCTTTAAAATAGGCTCGAGCTCAGCAGTGGGCCGCATATTGGCTGATGTTTTTATACTATGGCAAATTCTACAACATCAATGACTCGGTATCGATCCAAATCTAAGAAACTTATTAAATACCTATAAACAGTTTTGATTACAAACAACATCCTACAATTATTTTTCAGTTTTATCTAAATGTATTATAGGTTTTTGAAAATAGAACTACACATCACATAATTATAGTTATTATTATTAAACATCATAGGTTATGTTGACGTGAGTCGTAAATAAAGCAACTTGATACTTGCACGATATTTTACATAATACTAAGAATTACTAACAGTAATAAGTATCAGAATTACTCATGACACACTATTGATGTTGAGTTTAGACAAATTTACGAAAGTGGCTATTTGGCCATACTTGAATTTGGTTTAATTTTAACGAATTGTTAATACATTTATAAATTGGTTAACGATTTGACAGTCCGCGGACAAAGGCCTTTATTTCAAAAACTGCTTAATGGATATTATTTAAATCAATTCAAAGTATTTTTCAAGCACTACAATATTGATTTTTTTCATAATTTTCCACCGTTCTGGTGGTAGGACTATGTGCTAGAATAGTCTGCATAGGTACTACCGTCCTGCAGGTCTTGCACCAAACAGTTTCGGTTGTTCCGAAAAGAAGGGCAAGATGAGAAATTTACTAACAAGCCGCCACCGTTCGTACTAGTGTTTTATAAACTAGCTTTGTTGCTTTGTGATAAGAATACAAATTTTAGTAGTACTGTATTTATATATTGTTGATATACAACAAATCTGAAGATCAGAAAGTATTCGTTATATCAAAGTAAGAAAACTTTTAAAAAAGGAACACACAATGAACGCACTTTAATATTTTAATTATCTTACAACATTAAATATTTTTTTATGAAAGTTTACATTCATAAATTGTCTTACGGTAAACGAATATGTTTGAACCTGTCTAGCGATGAATTCTTGTTAGATTGATAGAATAATTTATGCAAAGGTTGTAGTTTGACAAAAATCATTATACAGAGGTTAATAGTACAGTTAATATTTATGTTTTGCAAAGATTGAAAATTCGTTATAAAGAGGATTTATACTAAAGTGTATTCGTAATGTAAATGTACCTATATCTTATATTAAATCTTCCGGTCGGTTCTAGGAGATTTCTACAAATATGATAAATAAAAAATCGTTATATTGAGGTTCGTTGTAATAAGGTTTCACCGTACTACCTTGTTCGCCCAAACAAGCTATATTGTGAACCTATAAGGATTCCCTTAGTACATTCATGTGAGCTAATTACCCGAGGACAAAACTGGTTAGACGTAAGATGATTGACCAATAAACATACTTCTGCAAACCTACATAAAAGGACTTGTTTTCATTTCATTTCTTCCGTAAATATTATATTGTTCACATAAAATTCCGATATTTATATTTATTCAACAAAGAAACTTGAATTTTACCCAGTTTACTGGTATACACGTTAATCATATTTGTAATGACAGATATTATTAACCTTGATTTTGTACTAAATCTATATATTATTTTTTTATTGCAGGAGTTCAGCAGACAGGCAGACGGCCCACTTGATGGAAAGCGGTTACCATCGCCTATGGACATTTGCAACACCAAAGGTGCTATAAAGGCGCTGCTGCACTCTTAAGGGAGACTGTAACCTGGTCACTAATGCCGGAACACAATTCAAAGTTGTTATGGCGTCATAGTTTAGACCAGGGGTGGTAGCCATCCAGTCCGGTAAATACCCCACCACCTGGCTGTGGGTTGTTTTGTCGCCTCTTACGACAGGCCGCCAGGCCGCAGGAAATTGTATTCCTTCTCCGTTCTTGCACGGATAAGGTTCCTATATATATAAAAATCAATTGCTGTTCGTTAGTCTCGCTAAAACTCGAGAACGGCTGGACTGTTTTGGCTAATTTTGGTTTTGAATTATTTGTGGAAGTCCAGGGAAGGTTTAAAAGGTGAGTAAATATGAAAAAAATGCTTGGAGTATAGTAAAAACAACAATTTCGCATTCCTTTAGAAACTATTCCTACGTGTCAAATATTTGATGTTCGTCCCGTCGTTCAGAAATCAACGATTTGTATTTATTGATGATGATGAGGCGGTACGAAGTTTGCCGTGTCAGTTAGTTTATTAATAATATTGTAATTGAGATTGTTAAAATTTACTCCTACTACTTACTGAATAGAAAGAAAAAAGAAAAAAAAATAATTCACTTTCAATTCTAATTATGTGGTTTTATGTAATAGCTGTACAAGTGTACATACTTTTTTTATAAATAAATAATTGGCAGACAATCACACACATTGTATATACCCAAATTATAGCAAGTTACGCTTGTATTGGTGCCAGCACTGCAGTGCCAGCGTCGAGGAAACGGCGTTGCACACTCTACAGGAGTGTCCAGCCTGGGATGGGGAGCGCCGTGTCCTCGGCGCAAACATCGGACCAGACCTGTCGCTCCCGGCCGTGGTCCAGGCCATGGTCGGGGGCCAACCTGAATGGGACGCCGTCGCTTCCTTTTGCGAGGCCGTCATGTCCGCAAAGGAGGCGGCGGAGCGAGAGAGAGAGCGAGCAGCCGCGCTCCTCTCCCGCCGCAGTAACCGGTCTCGGCGCCGGAGGAATACGGACCTCCGGCCGCCATGAACGCGCGGCGCGGGTGACGGTCAGGGGAGGCTATAAGGCCGTCACCCGCATCTAAAGCCGCCGAGTAGGGGGCGCGTCAGTGCCCGCGCGCGCCCCTCAATTATGAGTACGGAGAGGCCTGCCCCAGTGCTGGGGTGGGCCCACGCCAGCCGGGGTCGCATAAGAAAAGCTCACGCATATCCCGTGACCCCGGCTCATGGCGTCAGGTGGCACCAAGGGGTTTTAGTGGGTATTCCGGCTCCTCTAGCCGGCGAGTCCCACATTCCCCCGCCGAAGTGGCCCCGGCGGGGGGTCCGCAAACGGATTTCCCCTTGTAAAAAAAAAAAAAAGTTACGCTTGTGTTATGTGTAATATACAACGGACTAACCTGGGGCCGATCCCAGACACCATAGTAACAAACAATTCTTTTTCCGAAATTTACCATGCCAGGAATCGAACCCAGAACCTCTACGTTGCAGTAAGCTCGGCCAGTAAAAGATTAGCACGTTCAATCACTTTGTAGTCAGGTTGTTTATATATGTACCCGTTTTCACCTTAAATAAATAAAATCTTGTTGAAAAACATTAAAAAAATAAATTTAATCTTTGTTTCAAAAAATAAATCAAGTAGTAGCTTACTTAATATTTTTTTTAGCTGTAACTGAAATTGTAAATTTTTTATGCTAACTCAAAAAATAGACAAACATATTATCATGCTCACGATCTGTACCTGCTTCTGGTACAGTAAATACAAAAAATATAACAGATTTCTAGATATGCAATTTCAGATAGTAATTTAAATTTATGTCTACATTATGCTATCTATCATTAAAATAACATTTTGTAAAACAAATAGTGAAAAAGATACAGCGAAGTGTAATATTTATAAACTAGACTAGAGTGTTACTAGCAACTACCAACATTAAGGTGGCGCAAAAAAAACCGCCTTTTTTTATAGTCTTGAGTGAAAAAAATGTTAGTTTTTGATGTTTTAAGAACTTAAATTTTCTAGTGCATTACTTGCTCGAAAAATCTAAATAATGCACTAATACATAAAAAAAAATTATGAGTGACCTTTTAAAATTCAAATTTGGAACTGAAACTTTCAGAAATTATATTTTTGGTCTATAAAGTTATACTGTAACGATAAAAGAAATGAGTTAAAAAAATCAGTTTTTGGCGATTTTTGAACAATTTGGAGCGACCTCTTAATTTTTTTATTTCAGCTGTCCGTTGGAGGTAGGTTCTTAAAACATCAAAAACTAACATTTTTAAAAGTCGATTTTTTGCGCCACCCTAACCAACATATTATGTTGAAATTTAAAGAGTTAATATCGATATGAATAAAATGTTTTTTAACAAAATCGCTGTGCACTTTATTGGTTACGTCGAAATGACACGGGTTAACTTTGGTCTCTCAATTTCGGTAGAAATGCAAGGTAAAAAATCTCGCGAGTCCTCAGAAAGCTGCGCCTTTTGCTAGTATGTAAATGTTTGAGAAGTATGCCAACAGAGTTCTTATGTTTGATATTTCACTCAATAGTTTTATCCGTGCAGGAACGGAGAAAGAATACAATCTCCTGCGGCCGGGCGGCCTGTCGTAAGAGGCGACAAAACAACCCACAGCCAGGTGGGAGGGCATTTGCCCGACTGGATGGCTACCACCCCTAGTTTAAAGTATGTCGCCATAACAACCTTGTGTTGTGTTCCGGCATTAGTGACTAGGTTCCAGTCTCCTTTAAGAGAGCAGCAGCGCCTTTGGTGTTGCAAATGTCCATAGGCGATGGTAACCGCTATCCATCAAGTGGGCCGTCTGCCTGGCTGCTGAACTCCTGCAATAAAAAAAAAGTGTTACTGAACTTTTCAAATTCAAATTTGTGTTGGACCATAATAGAAGAACACTTTATAATATTAGGAATGGCAATAGCGTTGTGGACACGGGTTATAATACACTAGCTTCTGAGCGCGACTTCGTCCCTGGGAATAGTTAAAAAAAAGTAAGTTAAAAACCCCCGATTTTGAAACATTCTTCATTGGTGCTCCGCTCCGATTGGTCTTAGCGTGATAATATATAGCCTATAGCCTTGATAAATGGGCTATCTAACACTGAAAGAATTTTTCAAATCAGACCAGTAATTCCTGAGATTATAGCGTTCAATCAAAAAAACATACAAACAAACAAATTGAGACAAGATTATAATATTTTTTACATATAAAAGAACAGACAATGAATACTATACAGAAGCTGACATATTTTTCTAAGGCCTTCTTTGTACAAAATGAAAATTGTAGAATTGTCTATGGCTGTACGTGTTGCTCATCACTAACAGATATTAGTCAAGTACTGTAGTGAATTTCACATCTATTGACGACTGATCACCAAATCTTATAAAATCGATTCGTAATTCTCTGGATAATAACTGACTGACAGACAGACGGATTTATTTCTTTTTTTTATTACAGTTGTGGGCAACATCGCTGGTTACGCCACAAGTAATATTTGCCAATACTTTATATTTTTATTTAATTTCTTAGTGGTGTAATTGTTCGTGGTCCTATTTTTTTTTTTTTAACAGACGTCAAAGTAAAATTTTATTATCTACCTTTTAAAATATCATAATTAATGCGCTATTTGATTCCTTTTACTTGTACCTACTATGACGTCACAAGCAGGTGTACTCGTATGAGGCTGCGATTTTCTATAAGTTTATAGTTAGTAGTATTATTATATTTATTTATTTATTTAATTTATTTGGGAAACATACAATAATTATAATTCTTACAATATAAAACACATAACTTAATACACATATCAACTAAGTTTCCACAAAAAATATATATATATATATATATATATATATATATATATATATATATATATATATATATATATATTAGTATCAGTAGTATTAGTTTCCTGTGAATCAGGTTGCCTGGAAGCGATCGCTTTTAGCGATAAGGCCGCCTTTTGTTTTATCAACTATTGTCTTGTTGTGCATTTTTATAATTCTGTTTTGGTGAACAATAAAGCGTTGTCTTTGTCTATATCTATAAAAAAGTATCTCCATTAATTTGACTATCCACTCCCCTATTATCTATCTGGAGAAAAATAGATCATTTTATTAAACAAACTAACATAGGGGCCTTCCACAAATCATGTCACACGAACTTCATGATTTTTTGACCCCTTGTTACAGCTGGTCACATTCGTGAGACTCCTGCCTCCCTAGTGTGATATCACATAATAATTATGTTGCAATTTTACATCAAGAAATGATTCAATTTAAAAAGCAGATCCGCAATTAGTTTTATTTCGACTTAAATTATTTTTTTATATTATAAACCATGCACATACAGATAATAGAGTTGGAAATATTTTGAAGTTTTTCGTTTATAGTCCAAATTTCGTGTTTTAATGCTTAATTATTCACGTCACGAAATTTTAGGACGCTTTGTCACACTTCGTCGTACTCCGCACCCCTATCGTGTACGTAATTTATAGATGGCCCTTTATAACTAGTATGGATTAACCACCACTTGTTTATTTTCAGGAGATTTTCGGACGACAAGGCGCCTGGTCTACACCATCATTTCACCGTTGAAACAACAGCAGTGCGAATGAATCGTTTTGCCTCCACGTTACTTCTGCATACGGTAGCGCTGTGGAATGCACTACGAGAGTCTGTGTTTCACGAAAGTACTATTCGGATATCTTCAAGTCTCGTGTGAATAGGTATTATTCAGGTAAGCATATTCTACCTTCAACTGCATCATCGCTTAACATTAAGACGATCTTCTATCGGATACACTTCGGGGAGTGCTCCTCAGAACTGCATGAACTAGTTCCCGTATCCCCGTTTTACCATCGAGCAACCACACGCACCGGCTTACACCAGAGACAGAGGCAGAGGATATACATTTCGTACACTACCGAGTCCTTTGCTAGGGATTAGACCAAAGCGATTAGAGTTAGCCACTGAAGATAGCGCAGCTAACAGAGTCGATCTCCGGCATGTGTGGGGACTCAGCAAGGTACCTCCCTTTATGTAGAGAGATAACCCATGGGCCAATACCCCAGTAAAACCACCTTCCTCCCATGTGCCCCGTGCTTATGGTAGGAAGAGCGTGAGACTTAGAAAGTAGTTACGCCTACGCTGATCCTGGGCATCGGTGCTTGAGAATGCCTCGGGACGTAGAGCAAACTCACTTTGTTAGCAGGGGTTGGATCCTCCGCTCCCTAGATGCTGGAGGACTCCTGCAAAGGTATTACGGGAGGAGATCTTTCGCATACAGAATACGTTCGTAATACAGAAGTAAGAAAGAGAGTTGGTCTGAAAGAGAGTGTCGGGGTGAAGGTAAGGAAAGGAATGCTCCGGTGGTTCGGGCATGTGGAAAAAATGCATGATGAAAGAATGACTAAACAGATATACAATGCAAAAGTGGATGGATGCAGAAGTCGTGGAAGGCCACGACACACCTTCCATGATCAAATTGATCGTGTACTAGCAGAAGGTTATGTCAGGAGCCTTAAGAACAGACGAGCGTGCATGACAAGAGTTATGAATGTCAAAGAAGCAAGTGAGGTGTGTAAGAATAAACCTGAATGGCGTTCTGTTGTTCGTGTCTACCCCGCAAGGGAACTGACGTGAAGTTATGTATGCATGTATATAGATCTTTCGCATACCTGCGTCTCCGGGGCCCCGATACGCCGCCAAACTTGTGGCAACACCGCCAGTTAGGGACAAGCGTTTCGCTTCATCTTTTCTAGTACGCACTTCCGAAGAATGGAATAATTTTCCAGTTTGTTTTTTCTGACTAATACAATCTAGGCTTCTTCAAGTCACGAGTGAATAGATATCTTCTAGATAAGTGTGCTCCATCCTAGACCACGTCATCACTCAGCATCAGGTGAGACAGTGCATAAACGCGAATCTATCTATCATAAAAATGTGCTATAGGTTAGAAAAAATTTATAAAGTACAAATCATATTAAAAATCATATACAAATCGCCCAGAATATTAAGATTCGTTCCGCTTTCAAACCCAAAGAAATGCGCGAGAGCATATTAAACGATATCTCGCTATTGTATGCGTGAGGAATGTTTTTCAATACTAGATCGACTATTACGCAAGTTATGCTACATTGTATCATAGAAGCATACACAAAGATGGAGCCAAAGTAGTCTCATAACATGATTGTGCCATCAGTTTTGAAAATAAAATTAATATCATTATCATCATCATCATTTCCTTAATTGAATAATCTCTATCGGATTATTCTTTCTCTATAAATATTATAAACGCGAAAGTTTGTAAGAATGGATGTATAGATGTATGGATGTATGTTTATTACTCTTTCATGCAAAAACTACTGAATGGATATTGATAAAACTTTACAGTAATATAGCTTACACATCAGAATAACACATAGGCTGTCTATACTAATATTATAAAGAGGTAAAGTTTGTGACGTTGTAGGGGGTAATCCAGAGGGATCTACTAAACCGATTTTAAAAATTCTATTACTGTTTGAAAGCTACGTTAACAGGGAGTGTCATAGGCTATATAACATGATGCTATATACCACGGGAGCGGGGCAGAGCGTGGGTGAAACCGCGCCGGGCCGCTAGAATTTATGAAGATATAGCGTGAATTATGTTTGAAGACAAAAGTCTTCGAGCAGTACGTCCTCGCCGTCCTGACCTACAGGGCCGAGATATGAACACTGGTTCACAAGTTCCAAGTCGCTCAACGGGCTATGAAGCGAGCTATGTTGGGTGTTTCTCTTATGGATAAAATTAGAAATGAGGATATTCGTAAGATAACCAAGGTAACCGACATAGCTCGCAAAATTAGCAAGTTTAAGAGGCAGTGGGCCGGTCACGTCTGCCGCAGGACCGATGGCCAAGGGAGCAGTCTAGTCCTGGAGTGGAGACCGCGTCTCGGTAAACGTAGTGTCGGATGCCCTCCAGCCCGATGGACCGACGACCTATCCAAGGTCGCTGGTAGGCGCTGGATGAGGAAAACAAAGGACAAGGATGAGTGGCGCCGTCTTGGGGAGGCCTACGTTCAGCAGTGGACTACGAATGGCTGACGACGTAGTGTGAATTATACAAAATATAACGATTTTCCATCACCACCCGGGTGAAACCGCGGGCGCAGCTAGTAATGTTATATTTTTATTTATTCTGTGATTAACGCCTGTTTTTTATAGAGTAGTTGTCTATAATTTACCATAATTTTATGTAACATTATTTATCTCTAATATAATGTGGTAATTGTGTATATTACAATTCAAAATCTCTCAATTGTGTATAGACGGTATTCACTACATTTTATTTTCATGTTGGCAGACGCGATAGATTTTTTTTACTATGTTCGATTTATTTTATTATATGTAAAACTTTAAATATAATATTTTATATAAAATGTAATCTTAAATTTCCAAACAATAATATAATAAATTCTTGTCATTCATAACCTATTTAATTAAAATGGTTTATCAATGACTTCAATCCGCTATCGGTTATCCCAATTTGCTAAGTTTCTTACACTGTAAAATTGTTGAAGGGATGGCGAGGTGTTCTAAAAATGTTTGTCGAATGTGTGGAGTCAGTGTATGAATTGTATTAAAACAGTAAGGTTCTCTGATTATAAGAATAGTGACCAGTTGCTGTTCTTTTATTACCCTAAACCCTTCTGAGTTGTTGCAAATATTACAAGATATTTTATGATAATAATAATAATAATGGCAAAGTGGATGGATGCAGAAGTCGTGGAAGGCCACGACACACCTTCCATGATCAAATCGATCGTGTACTAGCAGAAGGTGATGTCAGGAGCCTTAAGAACAGACAAGAGTTATGAATGTCAAAGAAGCAAGTGAGGTGTCTAAGAATAAGCCTAAATGGCGCTCTGTTGTACGTGCCTACCCCGCAAGGGAACTGGCGTGAAGTTATGTATGTATGTAATAATAATGGCCCGTGGTCTTGAAAGACATACAGTATAATAATAATCGGCAGACAAACACACATATTGTATATCCCCAAATTAAGCAAGTTACGCTTGTGTTATGGGTAATATACAACGAACTACTCTAGGGCCGATTCCAGACACCCAAACCATAAGTAAATAACAGAAAAATACCTTTCTGAAATTTACTATACCAGGAATCGAACCCTTAGCCTCTGCGTTGCAGTGAGGTAGGTCGGCAAAGGCTTAGCCCGCTCAACTACAGAGGCCGTCAAATTATTATCATTAATTATTATTGAATTGCCTCGATGGTTAATTCTATTCTACTACCTACATACAGTACCTACCCCAACTTAGCAGATTACATTGCATTAATTTTTTTATCTAGGCGCTATTCGCTTGGAACTATACCATTTTGTGGGATTAAACGTATTCTATGTTCAGTCTTAGCATGGAGTCTACATATACAAAGAAAGAAGATAAGAAAGAAAAACTTTGTTTGAAGAAATAGCGACGTAATTACATTCCGGGAATTTATATCTGAAACTATACCATTTTCTGGGATAAAAGTATTCTATGTTCAGTTTTAGTATGGAGACGATACGAGTATGGATATACAAATTTTCACCAAAATCGGTACCGTGATACGGATCCCTAAAATTATTTACGTCATCAATACTAAACAACATGCTGACCGTACATGTATACTCACTTTCACTGAGAAAGCTCAACATATACACATTAGCATCCTTATAAGTGCTTTGTCCATTCACAAAAATGTGATAATTGAAGTTTTGTAATGGACTGTTTCTTTCTATTTAAAATTCGACATAGTGCGTAGTGGTTATTGTATTCCTTAGAGTTAAGGAATGGCCAATTTCTTCGTCTTCTTTGAGTATAAAAGTCCAAAAAAGTAACTAATAATATCTCACATCTCGAAAATACTAATAAAACATAACGTTAAAAAACATATGTTCGTCACTATAAAGTCGACTTTTGCTTGCATGAGTACTACAAACAATACTGACAACATTAAAAAAATACGTTTGTAAAATATAGAAGCGTGAAAATAGAAAATTGCAATGTTGACAATAACAAACAAGGAGGATATAATCACTACCCTTAACATAAATATTACAAAACCAACTTCACACTAAAAACCAGAAAAAAAAAATTTAAGCGACTTCTTTCTACAACATCTAGTAGTCGGTGTCAAGTCACTTTCAAGAGCTCTGCACAATCGGCGTGCTAGTAAAGGCGGCCGGAAGGGAGGTGTAAATCTTCTCAAGCTACCGGCCGCATAGCCCCGACTCGTCCACACACGTGACACAACACGACCGAATATATCACATTGTTCGGCTAGAATTAGGGAAGTATTCATACTGCCCGGCCCAAGTGATAAATTTAAGTTTTCTCAAACCGTGATTTTTAAATGGATCAAGGGCCGCAATAAAACCCGATTAATCAAATTGCCCGTAAAATATATATGTGTATGCGAAAAGCCTACTAATTAACTGCTGCGGCTCAACGACCCAAAATGATTCCTGGCCTCCGAAATAAGAATACTCTATTCCTTTATCTTCAACGCTGTTTCCTATATAGGCTTGAAGATCGCGCAGATCTCCCTCCACTACGTCACTACAGCGATATTTGGCCCGACTAACTGGTCGCCATCCTGTTTGTCTGCCCTATAGGCTCTTTTCACCGTGCGATCCTTCCCCATTCTATATAGGTGGCCAAAGCAGCACAAGTCATGTGACTTGCTCTCGCCTGTTATATTAGGCTCATCCACCAGCTCTTCGATTACGGCATTTTTTTTGATCCGCCAGTTGCCATCGCTTCCCCGTGTCGGACCCAGGATCTTTCTTAGGACCTTTCTTTCAGCCACCAATAGCTTGTTCTCCTCCTTAAGTGTTAGGGTCCAAGCCTACAAAAAAGGCCTACAATATTCTAAAAAACAACCAACCATAAATTTAAAATTAAATTTTATCTGTGAAGTCATTTTTCCCAATGAATATAATATATTCCATACAAGGCTGGTGAAAGTTGAACGAAAGTCGCCGAGATAGTGCAGAAGTTCATTCCTCTTAGGTTATTACAGAAACAAGTCCTTGACTTTTTGTAAACAAGTTTTATTATGTTAGTCAACCCTAAAATACTTGTTTAAATTTTATTTACAATAAATGAATGCAAATAATTTATTGTTTACCACAGATAAAAACTAGTTTCTTCAAAATAAGTTACGACTGGGTTGCACTAATGAGCCTTATCGATTTAATTATGGCCCATTTCTACATCTTACCAATCGTTCATTTTCCTTAATTATCTGTTAAAATTTAACATAAGCTCCATAGAAGTAATATCAAAATTCAACCGATAGTAGAGCAAGTAAATTAATAGTTAGAACCGGCCATAAAGCGACTCTATTAGGCAACCCGCTTGATATAATAAAGATTAAATAAGTTATTATAGATTTTCTGTCAGTACAGTTCAGATATTTTTATTTCCTACGAAGCAACTTCAGTGCAATAACTAGATTTAGTGCGTACTCATGTTATATTAGCGATACTATGTTCAAAACAATTCTTTCAATTGTTCAAAATCGATTACTCTAAATCTAAGTCGATGGCTTCGAGTTTGATTCAATAAACAGGCTGATGAATATGAGTACACACACAAAAAATGTCAAGACCGGTCTAGGGGTTTAGGAGGAGTTCAGTGACATACACACTAACATTGAATTTTTATACATATACTAGCGATCACAGCAGACGTTGTCCTGCCCCGAATAAAATAAAAATCTATAACCCAATTCCAGGGCCATCTATCGGATCCAATTGTCATTCAGAACCATTCTCGAATCCACCTGAAGACACGCAAAAAAATGTCATCGAAATCGATCCAGTCGTATAAGAGGAGTTCAGTCACATACACACAGAAGAATTTTATATATAAAAACTAGCTGACCCGTGCCCATTTCGCTGGGTGCTACTCGCGGTAATCCAATATATAATTGCCTATGGGAAAAGACATTTCTTCTCGTATCCATTTCGCTGGGCATTACTCGAGATATTCCATCATATAATTGCCCATGGGAAAAACACTCTTTCCCGTATCCACGTCGCTGGGCGCTACTTGAGATAATCCAACATATAATTGCCCATGGGAAAAGCACTCTTTCCCGTATCCACTTCGCTGGGTGCTACTTGAGATAATCCAACATATAATTGCCCATAGGAAAAACACTCTTTCCCGTATCCACTTCGCTGGGCGCTACTTGAGATAATCTAACATATAATTGCCCATGGGAAAAACACTCTTTCCCGTATCCACTTCGCTGGGCGCTACTTGAGATAATCTAACATATAATTGCCCATGGGAAAAGCACTCTTTCCCGTATCCACTTCGCTGGGTGCTACTTGAGATAATCCAACATATAATTGCCCATGGGAAAAACACTCTTTCCCGTATTCACTTCGCTGGGCGCTACTTGAGATAATCTAACATATAATTGCCCATGGGAAAAACACTCTTTCCCGTATCCACTTCGCTGGGTGCTACTTGAGATAATCCAACATATAATTGCCCATGGGAAAAACACTCTTTCCCGTATCCACTTCGCTGGGCGCTACTTGAGATAATCTAACATATAATTGCCCATGGGAAAAACAGTCTTTCCCGTATCCACTTCGCTGGGTGCTACTTGAGATAATCCAACATATAATTGCCCATGGGAAAAACACTCTTTCCCGTATCCACTTCGCTGGGTGCTACTTGAGATAATCCAACATATAATTGCCCATGGGAAAAACACTCTTTCCCGTATCCACTTCGCTGGGCACTACTTGAGATAATCCAACATATAATTGCCCATGGGAAAAACACTCTTTCCCGTATGCACTTCCCTGGGCGCTACTTGAGATAATCCAACATATAATTGCCCATGGGAAAAACACTCTTTCCCGTATGCACTTCGCTGGGTGCTACTTGAGACAATCCAACATATCAGCCCGTTTTTCTTAGAATTTACATTTAACATTAAAATTTTAAAATATTATTTACCACAATGAAATATAATGTAGCTAGGAAGCAGGAATAATGTAGCTTTCTACTGGTGAAATAATTTTCAAAATGGGTTCAATAGTTCAAGAGATTACTTCCTACAAACAAACAAGTTAGAAACTACCTCTTTATAATATTAGTATAGATAAACATAAAGATAAAGATACGATTGCCATACAAATAATGACAGGCTGACAGCCCTAATAAGCAACAACTTTTTCATCTAATGATCTCATTATATATAAGTTTTATTTTATTTTATGTGCATTAGTCACAGTGTATAATTTTATATGTCAGAATAGTGTACAAATAGCACATATAAGAACAAAAAACATGTTTCGACCGACATTTAGAACATATTTTATATTTTTTAAAACATTTCGAGGAGTTTTTGGCGGGAACGGAAAGGGGATGTTGTGCTGTGCAGTTTTATTTTCTAAAAATGTGTAAAATTACTCTAAAATGAACAATAGTTGTAGGATATTGACGGTTTTTGAGTAGTAATTATGGGTTTTGTGAGAAATGTGAATTGTAAACTCAAATGTGGCCTTTTGAGTTGTCACAAGAACTCCGTTGAATAGTACTAGTCGATAACCTACAGTTCAGCGGTGCTACACATAGGTCTAAGAAAATGAAGAAACTACATTGAATCTAAGATCTGGCTTAAAGGCCTAGCTGCCAAGCCATAAAAAAAACATTTCGAAATGGGAACAAAAAGTCCTGGGCTATTGAGATAGACTGATAACGAAATCGGAGATTTATTACCCAATTCTGCAATTTCAAAATCTTGGCTTTGTGAAGATATTAAAATTACGATTTCATTGCAATAGTGTCAAAAGTTCGTATTCTACTAAATCCACAATATAAAAACATGGATAAATATTATTAATAATAATAATCGAAGCCCACCTCCGTGCTTTCCTTAGCCAGCCGGCACGGAGTGGAGGTCGCTAGAGCTAAGACTCAAGCTCCAGGGGTGGAAGTGATAAATGGCATTACGTCAGAAGTAGCTCCGGAGAACCTGCAGCTCACCTCTCTATACTCCTTAGCCACTCACACCCATGTTGCCCCTGACTTCTACTACGGCATTTTTAGGGGCTCATGCAGGGAGTGACGAGTCACCATCTATCCTTTTGTTCATGTTCCCCGAACATTGCGACGGGCAGACGCCATAGTCCCCATATTCCCAGATCCCTAGTACCACTAGCAGTTGACTCTAATAGCCCGGTACTTTTTTGTACGTTTCCTTGGGTACATTATTGTATGGTGTAGACAGGGATAATCACCGGTCACGCTACATTTAGATTAAATTTGTTAAGGGGCCTCTACGTGTTGGCCTCCCCATGGCCCCACTCAAGCCCTCCAAAAGTCCGGGGCATTTTTATGGCCCGTGGTCTATAAAGGCATACATTATACTAATAATAATAATCGGCAGACAAACACACATTGTATATCCCCAAATTAAGTAAGTTACACTTGTGTTATGGGTAATATACAACGGACTACTCTGGGGTCGATTCCAGACACCCACACTAGGTGAATAACAATGAAAATTCATTTCCGTAATTTACCATACCAGGAATCGGACCCGAAGCCTTTATATTCAGAGAGGTCAGTCGTTGTCTAAGGATTAGCCCGCTCAACCACAAAAGCTGTCTAGCTAAATATAATATATATATATATATATATATAAATAGCTAGTTCTTAATTTTATATTGCAAAGCAGGCAAGCAAGGCAGTGGCCCGCGTAATGGAAAGTGGTTACCGTCATCTACGGACGCATGCAACACCAGGAGCTAAGCCAACTTTTAGGATGGTATAGACGAGGCATAAAGGATATAGGATACGGTAGAGGGACAAAACAGAATTAATGGGATAGAGAGGTAGAGTGGTAGAGCCGTGCTGCGAATCATTGTCTTGATTACAGCCTGCTGGGTCGGCTCGATTGTGTGATACTACGCTCTTACAGAATTTTTCTCCGTGCAGGAACGGAAAAAGAATAATAATTGCTGCGGCCGGGCAGCCTGTCGTCTCTCTTTTCTTTCACCATATACCAATTATTTGAGGTCGGCACAATATGTCTTTTCATTCCACACTCCTCTACTCTGACATACATCTTCTGTCACACCACATATCATCATATCATCCTTCACACAATTTATCCACCATTTTTTTGGTCCACCTTTACATTTGTACCCATCTTGTAGTTTAACATTCTTTTAGTCACGTGACTTTCATCCCTCCTAATTATATGCCTATACTAACTTAATCTTCTTCCTCTCAATTTTTCATCTCAACATTCTCATCTCAGCTGAGTGGAGACGTTTGTGGTTTATCACTTTCCGGACGGCCTGTCGTGAGACACGACAAAACAACCCATAGCCAGGTGGTACGACATTTGCCTGGATGGCTACCACCCCTGATCTAAAGTATGCCACCATAACAACCTTGAGTTGTGTTTCGGCATTAGTGGCTAGGTTCTAGTCTCTATTTAGAGAGTGGCAGCACATTGTTAGCTGGTTTGATGTTACAAATGTCCATAGGCAGTGGTAACCGCTTTTCATCAAGTGGACCGCCTGCCTGTCTACTAAACTCTTGCAATAATTTTTTTATCTCCTCCACTGGACGAACGAGATATGTCCGGCCTTAGCTATCATCTTTTTTTCTTTATTATTATTTTTTGGTTTTTATATGTTTTTATTCTTTTCTATTCTATTGCAAGAGTTCACCAGACAGGCGGACCGTCTGTCTGTCTGCTGAACTCTTGCAATAACAAAAATCTGCTACCAAAATTCTTGAATAACAAGTAACTTTCGTCCGTACCCGCCTACTATCGAACATAACAGTTAAAACGTCAGTTACAACGTTACGACACAGTGAAAGTAAAGAAATGGATTATATTTTGAACGAAAATAAAAGTGTACATCGTGTCTTTTTGATTTGACCCAGTCGGCACTTGTTTTACGTCGCGTCTGTACGATGGATTTTTTTGTAATGCTGGGGCTTCATCTGCGTTAATGTTAAAGATTTAGGCTGTGGCCAAATGCGTCTTACTTAAAGTGGCAAAAAATAACGCATAGCCACGTTACTGAATCTTATCTGTCAATATTTAAGGTCATTAACAATGGCGCATCCTACTAATATTATAAACGCGAAAGTTTGTAAGAATGTATGGATGTATGTTTGTTACTCTTTCACGCAATGATACTGAATGGATTTTGATGAAACTTTACAGTGATATAGCTTACACATCAAAATAACACATAGGCTATAATTTATCACAACTGCTATCTAGACATAACCTCAGAACAGCTAAATAAACTTGAGCGACTTCAGAATTTCTGTATCAGGTTCATATTTGGTTTGCGAAAATATGACCATGTTTCTGAATTTCGTATGAAGCTCAAGTGGCTTCCCATTCGTTTTCGCCGGAATACTCACATTCTAAGTCTCCTTTATAATATACTATTCAATCTTAATAGTCCTCCTTACCTTAAGGAACGTTTTGAATTCCTTCGCCTCTCCACTTCTCACAATTTGCGCACAGATACATACCGTAGACTCCTGACACCTGCACACACTTCATCCTTTTATGATAACTCTTTCACAGTGCAGGCTGTCAAACTCTGGAATGCGTTGCCTCTTACTGTCAGAGAGGCCAAAACATTACCGACATTTCGGAACTCACTTAGAAAGTACTATCTGTCTCTAAATAAATATGTCTAATATATTAAACATTTACTTATTTATCTATTGTAATATATAAAATGCTTGTCACATATAATGTTAACACATATATTTAATTAAATTATTTTGTATATACGTGCATATTATTATATTTTTTTTATATATGTATTAAATTTATAAATTAGTGTAAGTATGTATATTTAAATTGTACAGTCCTATCTTTTTCCTGCTTCACCTACATCGCCACAAAAAAGACATCAATAATATCCAGGCTGCGGTCAGCGACTGGCCTCAGCGGTTGAGGGCCTGTGGAAAAATTTAGGACCCAACTATGTATAGCCGTGAAACCGCAATATATTATATACGCCTTAAACTGGGAAAAACAGACCTTATGAAGTGATTCGTTTATCCAAAATGGCTATGAAACACTACAAATTATGGCAACATTTGGAGGTGAAAGCCTGTGTTAAAGTTCACCAGAAATTAAAGATTCTTAAAGCATTCTTAATTAAAGCGAAGTGAGTTTGCCTCTCCCGGGGCATTCTCAAGCACTGATGCGCAGGATTAGAGTGGGTGTAACTATGTCCTAAGTCTCACACTAGTCCTACCATGAGCGTGATGCACATGGGAGGAAGGGGGTTTTAGAGGCGTATTAGCCCATGGATTATTACCTCTTTTATAGGGGTACCTTGCTGAGTCTCCACACAAGCCGGCAATTGTTATCTGCATTATCTTCAGTGGATAACTCTCATTGCTTTGGTCTAATCCCAGTAAAGGACCCGGTAGTGTACGAAATGTATTTCCCCCGCCTCAAAAAAAAGACATCAATAATATCCAGGCTGCGGTCAGCGACTGGCCTCAGCGGTTGAGGGCCTGTGGAAAAATTTAGGACCCAACTATGTATAGCCGTGACAATATATTATATACGTTCTGGGAAAAACAGACCTTATGAAGTGATTCGTTCTATCCAAAATGGCTATGAAACACTAAAAATTTCCACAATTTCTACAAACATTAAACTTCAAATAATACATCTACATTCATACGTTAAAACTTTCTGTGAGTTTGTCATTCGACCAATACTTTCTTGGCACACAAACCTACAGTCTAGCATGTAAAATCAAACAAATGTCACATGCAATAATAGGCTTTATTGCATTTTATGTAAAGTTCATTTTCCAATAAATATATTAAAACAAACCGTATTTACACATATTGATGGATACTCGAGTGGTAGTAAACCCAACGAGGTTAAAGTGAATAAGGTTCAAGTGATTCAAGCAAATTAATTAATTTACTAGGTATATTAAGATTTATCTAAATCTATAATAATATTATAAAGAGGATAGATTTGTATTTTTATAACGAATAAACTCAAAAACTACTGAACCGATTTTAAAACTCTAAGTACCTAATCAACGTAATGATTCCAGCATGACTCTAAAACGTGTAATTGTATTTCATAGACGAACCTTGTTAGCGTGAGGTCGACTTGCACACGGCCAGTTGTTTACTATGTTTGTCAATTCTTCCAAGAACAAATTACTAACCGCCGAGCTTCACCTGTGACAGTGTTATAGTTAGTTAGTTATCTGTCAGTATTTAATGACGTTAACAATAATAACAATACCGTATTAAACACATTACTACATTTGCGTGAAACGGTCTATAACCAAAACATTATCCCAGATGAAGCAGTGATGTAAGATTTACTAAGAACTCTTACTTTATTTAAATTAGCTTGACATTTACCCTAAGATATGATTAGTAAACAATTTCTGATGAATAGAGAAATTATATTAAACTTACAAGCAGAAAAACCTTTTATGACAACGCTTACATACACAGCAGCCGGATTTTAAAACCGAAAGTTCCGACCACATGTGAACGAGTTTTCCTCATTTTGTATTCAACTGTTTGTCATTCCAATCCTGTTCTGCATCATTCCTCGGTGATTGGGTGAAAGTGTATTTTTGGCCACATCAGTGAAATCAGTAAGTACTTGACTTGATCCCTCAAGTGCGTGTCAATGCCATTTACCTTAACCATACATACATAACTTCACGCCAGTTCCCTTGCGGGATAGGCACGTACAACAGAGCGCCATTCATACCTTAAAGGTCGTGTAAAATATGAATATTCAGATACGTCAAGCTATTCAAAAGTGGATGGATGCAGAAGTCGTGGAAGGCCGCGACACACCTTTCATGATCAAATTGATCGTGTACTAGCAGAAGGTGATGTCAGGAGCCTTAAGAACAGACGAGCGTGCATTACAAGAGTTATGAATGTCAAAGAAGCAAGTGAGGTGTGTAAGGATAAGCCTGAATGGCGCTCTGTGGTTCGTGCCTACCCCGCAAGGGAACTGGCGTGAAGTTATGTATGTATGTATGTATGTAAAGTTATTCAAAAGTTAAAGTTATCACGCGAAGAGCAGTTGATTTTCAGGCACAATACTGGTCGTGGACAAAATTCCAATGCAATGCTGGTTAAAAGTAATGCAGTCAAAATCCGCCTTAAAAAAATGTATAAATTTTCATGATATTTCTACTTTCTTCAGTATATAACTCAATACCTTTTTTCTTCACTTTATAACATTTTCCTCCGTGTCATAGCGTGTATTCCTTTATCACGTCAGTCAGGGTCACCAAAAATGTTTATGGATAATATCAGCAATTAAACGTATATTAATTGGAAAAATTATATTATAAATAATTTTTTAACAGAAACCTGCTTTGCGTGCTCAATATATTGCGGCAACAAGGAAAGAAAACAAAAGAAAAAACAAATGAAAAACAATCAAATCAGGGCGCAGACGCGAAGCTAGTGCCGCGCCACTGAACTAGTGTTGCGCCGCAACACATGAAATAATAAATATATTAAAAATTAAATCTGAAATGTTTAGTTCCTTCAAAGAAATTTGCAAAAAATTTGATGCCACCTGTGATCAGAGGACTGGCTCCTATTTCGCAGAACGATTAAACATCGCCAGACATATTTACGTAGTCTTGGCCGAAGATCTCGCCATGCCAGCTTTAGTGACTTCATTTGCCGGGTTCTAGTCAGCTCGGTGTACCGGCCGTATTAGAACCAGATGGCTTGGTACTCGACGATGGCAAGAGGCCGGATGGTATGTTTTATTACTTGGAAGATGGGACGGCCGCTTTTTTGGGACGCGACATGTGTCAACACTCTGGCGCCGTCACATCTTCCAATGAGAGAGTTAGAAGCTGGCAACGCTGCTACAAAAACTGAAGCTTTCAAACGGCGCAAATATGGAACATTAGGAAGGGGTTACATATTTGTGTCGTTTGGAGTTGAAACATTAAGTCCGTGGGGTCCATCGGGAAAGAGTTTCTTCAAAGTCATTTGTAAGAAACTCTTTAATGCCACCCGTGATCAGAAGGCTGGCTCATATTTCGCCCAATGAATAAGTATCGCCATACAACGCGGCAATGCAGACAGCCTTCTGAGCACGCACCTATCTGGCAGCGATTTCTTACACAATCTTTCATTATATTATTTGTACGATTTATAACTTAGTTTATTTTTAGTTTTTATGTATTTTCAAGTTAGTTTTATTTATAGTATATATACAAATTAAAATAAAACTTCTAGAGGGAGAGTGTGTCAAAGTAATTTAGCTCAAAAGTCGTATAAAATATGAATATTCATGTACATACTGCGTAAACTTAAGAAAATATTATAAGATTTATTATTCATAAAATAATAAATTTTATAATGTTTTCTTAACTCTTCACGACTAGTATGTGCACATAATTAAAATTACGTTTTAATGGTTTTAAGCGCGGAAATTATTTCAGTACCCATGATCACGGAAGACAAAGATGTCAAGTGTCAGCGAGTTGTTGAATGTTAAAGTTATTACTTAGCCTAACCCCAACTTGTTCATTTTAATTATTTAATTTTTGTTTATACTTATCCGTTACTCTATGGGAACATAATCTAATATACCACCGCTGGGCAACATGTTGTGGTTTGAAGAGGAGAAGTGGTGCAATAAACTCTTCAGCAACATGTCTAGCTCTAATGACTAGCGGCCCGGCGCTGTTTCACCCGCGCTCTGTCCCGCTCCCGTGGTATATAGCGTCATGTTATATAGTCTATAACACTCCCTGTTAACATAGCTTTCCAACAGTAAAAGAATTTTTAAAATCGGTTTTGTAGATCCAGAAATTACCCCATACAACGTCACAAACTCAAAAACTATACCTCCTTATAATATTAGTAGTATAGACTAGAGTTTGCCCCGCGGCAGCGCCGCGTGTCAAGCCCTGGCTTTATTTTACTTACACAACAACTTAATTTGGGCTTTTACATATAATAATAATAAAGAAACTAAGTCCATATAGACTAGACAACCGCCCAGAATAACGTAAAGGCGAGTCGAAGCTAATTTGAAGTAATACAACGAATGACATGTTATTTAAGAGAACGCAGGTATTTGTTAGTAAATTGAAAAAACGCGATTGCAGCGTCATCTATTCAACTAAACCGTCTTTTCTATGGAAATGACATCATTTATCGGTACAAAAAGTATCCTAACTGTTGATTCGGGATATAAGCCATCGCTCTGTTGAGTTTCGTTCATATTCGTACAGTACTTTTTAAAAAAGCAGCGCCACCTCTTTCGCTATTTTCGTCTATGAGGTATAGAAACCACGTTATTTATCGGGATACAAAGTATTCTATATGACAAGAGTTATGAATGTCAAAGAAGCAAGTGAAGTGTGTAAGAATAAGCCTAAATGGCGCTCTGTTGTTCGTGCCTACCCCGCAAGGGAACTGGCGTGAAGTTATGTATGTATGTATGTACAAAGTATTCTAAGTTACGTCCCAGGATATAAGCTATATCGAGTTTCGTTTGAATCCGTTCAGTAGTTTTCACGTGATTCTCTAACAGACAGACAGAAAGACAGCCAGACAAAATTTCTAAAAATGGCATTTTCGGAATCTCTTGGTCCGAATTATCCCCTGGTGATTTTTTTTTTCACATTTTTAAACGTAATGTACAAACTCGAACCATTTACAGATATATAGATAGATTAAAATAATGGGTTTTCGTTATTATAAACTTCAATTCTTATATCCCAGTTTACATCTCAATCTTAGATCTGGATTAAGTTACGATACAAAAAAGTTATAATCACTTTATATAAAGGTATTCTATAAATAGCATTTATCAAATTAAATCTTGACATGAAACTAATTTTGGAAATGCTAATATTATTAATGCGAATGATGGGTTTATTTGTGACGTTTTCACGCCTTAATTACGCAACAAATCATTAAGTAATTTTGCACACACGTTATCTGGGGTATAGGAAAGGATAGCGGCAGCGGGTGACGACCTGCGGAGACACTAGGCTGCACTAGACCGCTACCTGCATCTAAATTGGTGATCCGCGTGAGCCCAACTCAATTATGGATTGAAGCAGGAGAGGCCTGCCCGCAAGGGCGGGCGAACGCCAGTGGGGGTCGCGGCGAAAAGCTCGCGCACGTCCCGGGGCCTTACATATGGCGACAGAAGGAAACCAAGTGGTTATAGTGGGTATTCCGGCAGTCCATCTGGCCGGTGAGTCTCACACTGCCGCACCGTAGTCTCCGTGCGGCAAGGTATCCGCAAACGGATTTCCACTTGAAAAAAAAATAGGGTAGCTTTTATCCAGAAAAATGTAGTGTAACGTATAATGTAGGGACAGCCGAATATTATCCGTGCAGGAACGAAGAAAGAATACAATTTCGTGCGGCCGGTCGTAAGAGGCGACAATATAACACACAACCATGTGGTAGGGCACTTGCTTGCCTGGATGGCTACCACCCCTAGTCTAGAGTATGCCGCTATAACAACCTCGAGTTGTGTTCCGGAATTAGTGGCCAGGTTGTAGTCTCCCTTTACAGAGCCGTAGCACGTTGGTAGCACCTTTGGTGGTATGATGCAAATATATATACATACATACATAACTTCACGCCAGTTCCCTTGCGGGGTAGGCACGAAGAACAGAGCATTCAGGCTTATTCTTACACACCTCACTTGCTTCTTTGACATTCATGCTCTTGTCATGCACGCTCGTCTGTTCTTAAGGCTCCTGACATCACCTTCTGCTAGTACACGATCAATTTAATCATGGAAGGTGTGTCGTGGCCTTCCACGACTTCTGCATCCATCCACTTTTGCATTGTATATCTGTTTAGTCATATATATATATATATATATATATATATATATATATATATATATATATATATTTGCATTGTATAGAAAAATAGGAATAATATTTTAATTAGTGATAGGTTTACGCCACAAGGGTGTACATTGTTTTAGCTAAAACTATTGTAACTAATATAAATTGTGTCTGTTTCTTTGCCGAGCAATAGAGTTATCTGTCATCTATCAACCTTTTATTTACCGCGAACATAAAATGACGGTCACACTCTTATAAGTATACTGATTGTAACATATTTATGAATCTTAGAACGTCTTAGAAACAAGTCTTTATTCCTTTATCTTTTCTCTGTTATTTGTAGTCTGCTATATTGTGTTACTCTAACATACGTCGTCTGTCAAACCGCAAATCTTCAAATCATCCACGAAACTACTTACAAACGAAAGTATTTCTTAGAATCACGTTTAATGGATTTCAAAAGAAAATAAAGAAAATCTACAATGAATTAATAACAAAAGTTTTGATGTCACGCTACTTAATAGAGTCTTGGGTTTAGAAAACGATTTTTATTTTTGGAGGCGGTATCTTTAATTAAATGGCTTTTTTATGGTTTAGTATCCAAGTAACGAAAACTGCTGTGAACGTTTGTCACTTTTATGTTTAGTTATTATAGGCTACGTTCCACAAGAGACTTACAACGACCACGTTGACGACAGTTACAATCATAAACTCTAGTGGAACGACGAAGTACACAAAACGAACGACGAAATACACAAATGTCATTGATTGATGTGAAAATCGCGCCTTTTTCAATGTCAATTCATAGAGAGAATTTAATGCTCTGTGGTCAACGTCCACTTCGACCCACTTCTTGACATAGGTCGTTGTGAGCGCTGTGTGATCGAAAATAATGACGTCATTAGTGACTTTTTCGCCACGAGCACAACGACCGTGGTCGCTATGTGAAACGGCAGACGGAGCTTTTTGGGCGTTGCGAGATACGAAAGGAACGCGCCTTTGAAGTGTGTACTCCAAAGCACTTGCCCAATTTCATTCTAATATATTTTAATGTTACGCGTCTCAGTAGAGATATCAGGTCTATACGAAGGTATCACTTATATTTTTCTGGCTTAGCAATTAAGATGAATACGCGCAACGAATGCTTTTGATATGTACGAACGTCGCTTATCAAAATAGTGGTCGCGCGTACTCACTGATACGTATCCATTCATTCATATCAAAGGATAATAAATAAATTCAAGATCAAGAAAAAGTGTGTAGGACATAAAGGACCCTACATACTTGTATGGTCCTTCCAGCAGGATATGAACCAGCAACCTATGGATAGAGATGCCTTAATATACATCGATGAGTACGCGCGACCATTATTATAAGTGATGTTCGTATTGGTGTTAAAAGTGACAAAACACAGACAAAAGGACGATCGAGCGGACGCCGTCGCAGACGGTGAAAAGGGGGTTACGGGCGTCGCTACGCTTACATCCTCCCATTGACCTAGTGGAACCGGGAATAATCTGGGGCCTTCCTGGTGAGCCATACAAATGACCGCGGGGTGTCCCAGTTGTGTCCAAGCGTCAGTCACGGAGAATTACCTATGGCAAGCCCCATAGCGCTTTACGAAATGCACAGGGACAGTGGAAAGTTGAAGGGCCAGTATATCTCAACCACTTCTTTAGAGGTGTGTACAGAGCCGGCCTCTAGAAGCCCCACACACCTCTTGGTCTAAACGTATTCCCCGTCATTCAAAATATGGTGTTGAAAGTAATCGCCGCGTGTCTCTATCTAAATTGCTGAGTCGGGAAATGTACGTGCTGGCTTTGGACAAGGTCAAAAGGATGTAAAAGTTACTCCAAACCATACGTATTTTGGAATAATTGCTAAATAACTTTAAACGCTAATAAGGAAAAATACCTCTTTCTGAGTCATAACGTCACATGCGAGGGAAAGTTTGCTAATAGAAAAACTATGCCGATTATTCATAAGAAGAGCATTGCGTGGCAATACGATCGTGTTAGCCACGGTTATTTAAGTAACAATGATTGAAAATAAATAGCTTTTTAGTGTAATATATCGTCATTATATTTCAAGCAATCACTGTCTTTACTGTAATCACAGGCCCTCACACAAAGCGACTCTTGCCAAGCTTAATTGACACAAAAATCATAGAGTTTATTTGAAATACCGTTCTATTATTTTTCAATTTGAAAACATTATTAAGGAAATAAGTTAATGGCCAGTTCCTGTATCTTACTGACTATTCATTTGCCTTACTATCGGTTACAATTCGACGTAAGTTCCATACATACATACAATTCAACCGTTGGTAACGTAAGTGAATGAATAGTAAAATATATGTAGAAACCGGACCTAAGACCAGACTGGAGACAATTACACAGAAAAGCATTTGCTTTTAATTGTCTTATTTATATTAATTATACTGTAAAACAGTCATCTTACAGTATTATTAATATAAAGAAGAAAATTGAACCTAAATTAAACAGAATTAGTTACATTGTCTACCGGTAATTTAGAAATGTTATCTATAAGGATAATCTATAAGTGTATTATTTTCTTAAGTTTTCGCGACCAGTGTACATAATAAAACTATGTTTTAACGGTTTTAAGCGAGGATTTTTAGAGCTAGGCTTGCTGAAGAGTTTCTTGCGCCGCTTCTTCTCTTCAAGCCAGAACGTGTTGGGAAGCGGTGGTAAATTAGATTAGGCTTCCATAGAGTAAATAATCCATACACAAAATTAAAACTAAATAATTAAAATGAACAAGTTGGCGGTAAGCTAAATAAATCTTTAACAATACTCATTGACACTTGACATGTTTGTCTTCCGTGATCACGGCTATTGAAAATTGGCCGAAAGTCGGAATAATAAAAATCAAACAAATTAATGCGCTTAAAACCGTTAAAAAGTAGTTTTATTACGTAATTGTAATCCATAAATGTAATCTATAGGTGTAAAATCTATATGTACTGGGCCTAATCATCGTCATCTATGGGTAAGTTGTCTAGAAGGCTGGCTACGTTGATTTGCTGGATCGTTATACTGATCTTTTATCGAAGGCACGTAGGCACCAGCCCTCTGACCACATGAAGAGTCGAACAGGCCTTTTCAGAGCTCTTTGTAAAGGCCCATGGCCTCAGGTGTAAAATTCAAGTGTCTCAACAGCAAACGGTACAGATCCTCTAAGTGGCATTAGCGCTAAACGAGTAGAATGAAAATGTATCGGAATAGCATAAGACTTAGCATAACGATATGTCATTCCCATACATTTTTGTTCTATTCGCTTAGCGCTAACGCTACTTGTCTAGGCCGGCTGATATGTAAGGGATTCTCCATACTGGTCGGTACGGATTCGACAAATACAAGCCAAAAAGAGCTTACATCGTACGACATAAAGGCGTCATTGATATCGTTCTCAGTAACTTGATGCGCAGTATTGAGCTTTTTTTTAAATATATTGTTACGAGTTACAGGACTCGAATTAAAAAGAATGCTGTTGGAATTAGTATAAAATTTATTAGAACTGTACAAACACCTATAACACAGGTACAAATATAACTGAACTGATTCAATAATACGCGCAAAGTCCGTCACTATATAAGTTATCGAATGTACACAAGTCTCGCCTTGATCATGGTTCTCACTAGACTGCTCCCTCTCTCCATCCTGCCGTTATTTTATACTTTACAAATACAAATGTGTCCGCCCGTATCGTCGACTTACTAGAAATCGTAATCCGCACACCTGACTAATTTTGCCTGCAAACGGTCATAAACGAGTACAATAGGATGTTCTCCACAATAACCAATAAATAAGTAAACAAAAGAAGAGAATCATAAAGGTTGGTTCAAATGCCGACAGGTAATAGCATGCTTCGTGGAATTTGTCTTTGTCGGGGGGCTAAGTTATAACAATATTAAATAGGTTTGCGTTTTACCACAATCACGTCCAATGCCGGATGATGATGCGGTCGAAGATGGAGGATGCTTACACAGATAGTACCTATTCACTGATGCTGATGAAAACGATATCACCCTTATGTCTTATGCGTTTACGCCTACGACCTAAGAGCAAACTTTTACTCTTTTTGACTTGTATTTACCTCAAAATTTTGAGGCTGTATGGACCAAACTCATCCCAGATTTGGATTCATAATCAATTTTATATCTTAAAATTTTTTAAGCTTTTTTCAGCTAATTTATTTATTATACTTATAATCATACAGACAAATTCACTTTCATATTTAAATGCACATTTTACATTAAATTGTGCGTATAAACCCGCGGCTTTGCTCGCGTTCATATAAATTTTATCAATCCCGTCAGGATTTTTCTATCCTTCGGGAAAAGTGCATTTTTCTGGATGAGCAGGATTACCCTTAACGTCCTCTAGCGATTATGGTGTGAATAACGAGTGTAACACGTTAATGACGTTGTCATTTCCGTTGCTACAACAACGTATATGGACACCAATAAAACGCATGCGCAGCGCCAGCTTTTTAGATATATCCGTGTATCCTTCAGGAACTGTTTTTTGGGATGTCAGGTACCCTATGTCCTTTTAGGTGCCCCAGACAACGTGTATGCAAAATTTCTTGACAATTGGTTAAGTAGTCAAAGTGTGAAAGCATCACAAAAAGTCTCATCCGCCTTAGTTTATAATATTAGGTAAAATAACGAGATATTATATATTATTTAAATAGGTACATCTTTCTAATGTAATATATTATGTTGCAAACTTTACTTTCTTCGTTAGTCATTATCCGTCAGCTGTCTCACCAACTATTTTTGTATTTCACTAAAAACTTCCAAAATTTACATTGTTTTCTCGTTTTACTTTCGCTTTTATTTTCAATGTTGCCAATTACAAGTTTAAAAAGAAAAAATAAACGAATAGGTACCTCAATCATTCATCTGAAATCCGGCTCCGCACTGGCAACACTACATTCACAATGTATTAAAAAGTTTGTTTACATAAATCGAGGTCATGTGGCCCAAATTGTACACACATTCGCTTAACGCGGTCTCGGTCTGCTCACTAAAGTTTATCTGTGAGTTGCAAGAGCGAGGAGAGAGGTGCCAACCTCTCTTTCGCGAGTAGTGATGTCTACTTTCACTGCCAATTGTCGATAATTTGCGTAATATCATTCTTTAAAAAAGGGATAAACAAATTTATAAAGTCCCAACAAGGTAGGCAATCTACTTTTTAGATGTTGACACCATCTGTCGTTTGCTAACTTGTAAAAATAAAAAACAATAGTCCATAAGTCCTATTGCTCGATATGATTCTTCTTTTTCTACTTGTTAAATATCTGTAATAGGTAATCTTCGTATGAAGAAGTAACCACTATATAAAAAGAAAGCAAAGGAGTAAAGGAACAGAACTATGTAGAAGCAGACGTAGTTGAAAGTGAAATAATACGAATTATCAGATTAAAATTAACTGCGGGGCTCAGGCACCCCAATTTTTTACGGGAACGGACAGAATATCCTCGACACTTATCGAAAGCAGTGCAGATTTCATCACGATGTTTTCCTTGGCCGTCAACACATTATAATTGAAATAATATGCACCTTGTCATAAAACTGCCTAAATAGTGCATGCTTTTTCTGACTAGAACTTGAAACCTTTTTATAAATGATTTTTATTGTTTGTTTATTTCTTCCAAGAAAATAACACGACAATTTTTTTATTTATTATTATTTTAAGAATTGGATTATATTTCACTGACAGCCCGAATAAATGCACTACAGCTACTATTTAATATACATTATATAAAATAAACATGTGTTATCTCTGTGGCTAATTTTGAGTATCCACGATCTACAGAAAATCAATTTTAAAAGTCGATTTTTTTATAAGATTTTGAATGTCCAACAATATCTAGGCTCGAAATAGCACGATGTTGATGGACATAATCAAAATAAGCGACAATAGTCAGTAATTACAATGTTTACCAGTTTGAGGTCCGCCAAAAAACGTTACCTTATAATATTTTATCTATAATATCGATATTTCCAAAGTGCTGGTCGGTAAGTCCAATATTATAGGCGAGAGCAAGGGACACTACTGCATTGGTTTCACCTGCGAAGAATAGAAGAGGATCGTGGAGTAAAAAGTATCGATCTGGGTCGTCCAACTGGACGTCGACCAGTTGGTCACCCCATATATCACTTAAGTGATGTCGTGGACGCTGACTTGCGTGATTTTCATGTCTGTAATTGGTATGAAATAGCGGTGAACAGAAAGGAGGGGGCCTATTCTATTTTTGGAGGCCAAGACTCATTTTGAGAAATGAGATATATCAATATTTTATTGCGTTTTAAACAGCTTAATATCATGAAAAAAACTTAATCGATAATGCTATGTAGCAACACTATGCTCTATCAAACCATGTTCAAGAGCAAGGTGAAGATCTGGGTCTTTGACCGCACGTACTGTCCACTGAAGAACGGTTGGTTATACCATTCGATTACAACTTTAGTTAATTTCCGGTATATTTTTTTCTTAGTTACCAAATAGTACAATTAATCATACTTGCAATATGATTATGATATAATATGGCTATATCTTACAATTCATTTATTTGTCTTACCGTCAATTGAATTTTGACATCACTTGTATGGAGCTTATTTCAAATATCAACCGATAGTAAGGCATTTGAACGATTGGTAAGATACAGAAGGGTCTAATTAATGATATCGTAAAATGCATTGATTAACCTAAAGTATTTTTAAAGAAATCTCTCGTATTTTCTAGCTTAAATTGTTTAAGATCTATCTGCCTGTGCAGGAACGGAGGAAGTATACTAATTTTTGCGGCAGAGCGACCTGTCGTAAAAGGCAACAAAACAACCCATAGCCTGGTGGTAGGCTATTTTCCCGAATGAATGACTACCACCTTTGGTCTACAATGTGCCGCCAAACAAAATATAAGTAAAAATAAAAATTGTAATAAATAAAATAGTATAACTGACACTGGAGATATACTTGAATGTATATTCTACCAGCGATCTAAATCTAGTAAGAGTAGAAATAAGACTGTATTAAATAAAAGATATATAAATATAAACGTTAGTAAATGTTACATAGGATAAGCATTTAGAAAATACTAGAGCATAGTTTGCACTTGTACAATGAAATATAACAAAATACAATAGGTATAAATAAATATGTAATAAGAAGGAAGTAATAGAAATAGATAAATATATAAGAATTGTAAAACTAGACACTTATCGATAATTAGGAGTCCACTTCTGCGCGATGTTTATGTACTGCTAATTATTAATATAAATGTATACCGCCAAAATAAAATATAGTATATCTAAATTAAGTTCAGGCAAATATAAGTATATAATATAAACTATAAATATGTACACTAAATGTAAATATATAATATGTGCCTGATCATCTCCCTGGAACCGCCACCACTGGACCACCACCACCGGGAAAGTGAGGACGGTTTGGGGGAGGCAACGCAGGCACATATATGGATATATAAATAGGTGTTATGTAATAGTAATAAAAAAATGGTATTTGGTATTATTTTATATGATATATATGAATAAAATATATGTATTATGTTATATAGTAATCTAAATTGTAATAGATAAAAATAGAAAAATGAAATATTTATGAATATATAAGTATTATATGATACCCCGACATACCCAACCCACTCCCAACCCATTCCAATCCATACCCATCAATTAGTAAGACATTCAGTCATTCCAGACCTAAGCCAATCAAAGCCAACTTAAACCAATCTTCCATAACCTTAATATGTAGAATTAAAATGTGTATTCCAAGTTAACTCGTAAGTTTTTTGTACTATATTAATAAGAAGTAGAAATAAACAGTAGCAGCTCGGATATATCTTGTTCGTCCGGGCCCACCAGGGAAAAAAAAAAAAAAAAAAAAAAAAATGTGCCGCCATAACCTTGAGTTGTGTTCCGGCATCATTAGTCAGGTTACTTCTCCAAAGCCCTCCCTTTTCTTATTTTTTTTATTGCTTGAGTACAGCAGCAGGCTGAGGGCTCAACTGTGATGTAAACTGGTTACTGTCGTCTATAAACATTTGCAACATTAAAGATGCTATCAATGTGCTGCCGGACTTGTAGATGGACCTGGTAACTCATTGGTAGCATCTTTGCTGTTGCAAACGTCCATAGACGACGGTAATAAGTTACTATAAGCTCGGCCGTCAGCCATCTGCTGTATACCAAGAATTAAAAAAAAAACATCTTTATCAGTACCATCTGTATAATGAGAAGTGCTCTGAAGAAAAATTTGAGTTAGTGCCTTCGTCGCTATTATGTCGACGCATCACTTATCGATAATTAGGAGTCCACTTCCTCTACACCCAGCATCCATCTACCATAAGTCACACTTACGCGTTCACTCCGTACGTCAGCATGTTGTGTGAATTAACTCCCTACCGCAGTTTTCGCAAAGCAATATCTCATAAATATCGTCAAAAAAGGTTGTTAAACAGATTTTTAAAGTACCAACTGTGTATATCTCTATATCGACTAACCTAATATGTGTCAGGATGTCCATGGTTAACAGCCACCACTTACCATTAAACTTGTCTGTCAGATTTCTTATCTGCCATCAGTAAAAATGTTCTAAGCTAATTTTGCAAATAAAAATGGTGTAATATATCGATTTACTTATACATTTATATAGTTTTTATATCATTATCTTTGTTATTAATTAATATGTTTTATGTAAGTTATTCTTGTAAATGTTTGAAAGAGGTTGCTTTTCAGCGGTAATATTGCTCTTTAGACATAATTAAACATAATGTAATTTTAGAATACATTTTTTGTATTGATGTAAAAAAAAGAAAACTGTTAGACAGGTCTTTACTGCAGTCAACACTGACTTTCAAAACGAGTATGTGTTCTAAAAGTCCAAGTCGTCATTTCATTTTAAATATGTTGCCCTCTATAGTTGAGTGGGCTAAACCTTTACTAACCTACCTTACTACGGTGTAGGGGCTTCAGGTTCGATTTCTGGCTTGGTAAAATTGACTTAACCTTATTTACTATGGTCTGGGTGTCTGGGATCGGCCCCAAAGTGGTCCGTCATATATTACCCATAACACTAGTATAACTGGCTTTGCTTGGAAATACAATGTGTGTGTTTGTCTGCAGATTAATTATATTCTTGCTTCTATCAAAAATATTAATATTGTTGGAATATATGCTCTAAACATGTTTATTTCTTTTTGAATCTAACTAGAGAAGTTAAATGACGATTCATCGACAACAACGCCACCTGTTGATGGTATAGATATTCTTCGGAACCCTTTAACCGTGGTTTAGATTTAAATTGGTGCAACTCGGCCTGGCCTTTCGAAAGTGACAGCCCGTGCGCACGCGGGTCGCTCAATCGACTGTTGAATGTTAAGCGATTCTACAACAAATTGGAATGCTATGACTTACCAGTTAATGGGAAGTTTCTATATCTTACTATACATATCATTTGACTTACTACCGGTTAAAGTTTGAAATAATCTCCATACAAGTGATATCAATTTTCCACCAATGACAAGATAAAAAATCTATACTAAGATTAAGAAACTGGACATATGTAAGTAAAAAGGTATTTTATATAGTACTCTGCCCTGAAAACAAATAAAATCCGATTACAGCGCCACCTACCGGGTCCCATTGTGAATCTAAACCATCCATCTAAACACGAATATACAAAAAATTACATCAAAATTGGTCCACGGGTTTAGGAGAAGTTCAGTGACATACAGACTAACATTAGAACTTTATACATAAAGATAATATATAATATAAAAAATATATAGAAGGTTCGAATTTGTACTTCTTCTTCTTCAGACAATCTCTGTTCACTGCTGGACGTAGGCCTCAAGTACTCGCCACATATCTCGGTCTCCCGTCTTCCTCATCCAGCTCCTGCCAGCGACATTACGCAGGTCGTCAGTCCACCGGACTGACGGGCGTCCTACGTTTTCCGAGACATGGTCTCCACTCCAGGACACGTTTACTCTATCGGCCGTCGGTCCTGCGACAGACGTGACCGGCCCACTGCCACTTCAACTTGCTAATTTTGCGAGCTATATCGGTTACCTTTGTTCTCTTACCGATGTCCCCATTTCTGATTTTTTCCATAAGAGTAACACCTAACATAGCAACGAGTTTGTACATAATGAATTTAAAAATGAGGAAAAATTCAGTGGGGCTAATTCGGACCAGCAGTATCCGAAAATGAATGAATCTCGTGAATAAAACTCGCCACGGAGCTAGTTTATATCCCAGGTCAGAACTCATGTCATTTTTATGGCGATAAATCATGTCGTCTCCGTGGGATAGACGAATGTAGCGAGAACGTGAAGCTGCGGTCACATTCTTTTTGCCGCCAATGCAATTCACTAAATGCGACTTTGTCTTCGTCATGACAACGACGCTAGCGAAGTTTCGTGGGTACAACTGGTTATAAATATCTGCCGTCGAGATGAGAGGCTAATTCATATACCCGTAGCCCTGGCAGAACGCGCAGGACGGAACACTTAGAGGTTTTAATGGGTATCCTTAACCGGCGAGTGGCAATAGCATGGCACCAGTTCTGACTTGGCATGCTAGTGCCACCCCCGACCTAGCGAATCCCACACACGGGACGCGAATTATCCCCCAAGGTTCTGCCCTTGTCGCGGCTTATGGTCTTCAGACGGATTTCCGCTGGCTAAAAAAAAAGTTATAAATATCTAAAGTTTTAAAGTAGTAATAATAAACCAACATACACATCGAATATCGCCAAACTAAGCAGCGTAACTTGATTTATTCCGACATCCAGACCATTACTAACGAAAAGTTCCTAAAACATTCCAGGAATCGATCCCGGAACCTCTGCAGTGCAGCAAGGAAGACGAGGAAAGACTTCAGCCTACTCAACCACTGAAGCTGTCAAAGTAAACAAAGTTATTATAGTTGTTAACTTCTCTTTTGAATTTGTATATGAATTTTGATTTTAAAGAAATTAAGTTCATTTACGAAATCAATATTGCCAGGAATCGAAGCCGGGAGCTCTGTGATTCAACATGGGCTTAGACTATTCGACCACAGAGGTTACCGAACAAAATAAAATTATAATTTATGGTTTTAATGAAACTTGAATTTATGTCCAGTGTGTTGACAAATACAAATACGAAGTCACGGGGGCATTTTAGTTGTATTATTATGGAAGATAGTATTCTATATTATACTAGCGGCTCCGACAGACGTCGTCCTGCTCTGAGAAAATAAAAATCTAGGACCCGATCCCAGCGCCACCTACCGGTTCCAATTATGCATTTAAACCATCCAGAGATCCACGCAAACACACAAAAACAAAATCACCAAAATCGCTCCAGGTTATTATGAGGATTCTAGAACCCGATTTCAGCGCCACCTACTGGTTCTAATTGTGAATCTAAACCATCCGGGAATCCACTCAAACACACAAAAACAAAATCACCAAAATCGGTCCAGGTGAATAGGAGGATTTCAGAAACAGATCTTAGCGTCACCTACCGGTTCCAGCGGGATAAAAAATATCCTATGTCCGTTTCCTGGTTCTAAGCTACCTACCCACCAAGTTTCAGCCAAATCGGTAAAGCCGTTCTTGAGTTATAAATAGTCTAACTAAAACGACTTTCTTATATATATATATATATATATATATATATATATAAGATTTAGATTTAATTCAGTATAAAATAAATTAAAAAGAAACTTCCGATACCGGGAATCGAACCCGAGCCTCCTGGGTGAGAGCCAGGTATCCTAGCCACTAGACCATATCGGATATGAAACAACGTTTAAAATTTTTAAATAAATCATAGTTGACAATAAATTGTATTATTTCTTATAAATAACATCGCAACAAGTAGATTAAATATTAATAATAATAGTTTTCATCATTTGTACTGGGCTTTTATAGTTATAAATAGCTTCGAAAGATTTCTAACAGCAATATTTGTAGTAGTTTCAGTAAAATATACTAGATGTCACTTTTTGAACCAACTAAAGATCGTTGCTTCAAGCAAATTTAATTACTAAATACGTTTTATCAAAATTAATTAGCACGATAATATTATAATTGCTAATAATATATTTACATTTAATTATTTCATTAAGTAAGATTTGTGTTTAAATTCTTTTGCATTGTTCTTAGATGGTTCTTATAAACTTTAGTATGTATTGGAAAATATTTTAGTTAATAAATGTAATACTAGATGACGCTAAGACTAATTGATTTAAAATAACCATTCTCTAGTATAAGATAAGAATACTATATACGAATATTTAAAACTTAATCCAGAAAAGAACCTAATTTATTGAAGCTGAGATGACCCCTCAGTTATCTCAATTTTTGATGTTTAATATTTTATAGCACAAATGAAATTTTTATAATCTTTTAAAATTTCATATTTCAGCAGATCATAGGTAAATAAATACGTTGCTATAAATGTCACGTAGTACGTAAAATATCAAAACATTAATACTAGTGACACCTAGGGAACATATCGAACTAGTTACTCCACAGTATTTTTCCTTCTATTTAAGAGTGGAAATGATTGTAATAGTTTTTCTTAAGTCTACTAGATGTCACTTTTTAAACTAACTAAAGATTTTACATCATGTAACTTTGTACTAATAATTTCTATTGTTAATTGATTTTAAATGAGCTTTCGGGAGAGGTTTCCCTGAGCACTACAAAATAAATTATTTCGATTTTGCCGGTTTTTAAAAAGGTGTCACTAAATTTCTCCGAAGCTCACAGCTCCTTGTTAACATCTACAATAACCAGTATCCATTAGGTAAGTCGTTAGCCTGTTTGGTGTATAACAAATATCTTACATTTATATTGGTATATTCTGGCAAATAGGAATAAAATACGTATTCAAAAATGAATTTATGTCGAATCTGGGCAATGAAAGTTATATCGTAAGGACAACTACTTCAGTTTATAATATAGATTGAAAATTCTAATACTAGATGGATTCTAATAATTTTAAGCACTTTCACTTTTCTAGAATACGAATTTTAGAAGTTTTCACGCATATTAAAAGTAGCTAGGTATATCTGCCATTTACATTTAACTCAAAAGTTCAGAATTTTTCATAACATAACATATAAAAAAAATAACAAATCCTACCAAAAGAAAAAAAAAGCAATTTATCAATCAATAGAAACTGTGCTATTTTATTGAAATATATTTCATAATTTTAATGATTTTAAATAATATTTCTTATTTATATTAAATTTAATATAGGACTATTTAGATGATCAGATGCTGGTGCTTACCTCGAATGAGCAATCAGTATGTTCATCCGAGGGGACAACGTCTACCGAGACTTCTGGACACTTTACCCATAGAAAGTGGTGAACTATGCTCAGTATTCTACTTATAGTCTTAAGGGATTACAGGTAAAATACAATATAATGAATATTAGTTTATTAGGTTTAATTATGGTTAAGTTTTCTTCATTAAATTATTTAAATAAAATTGAATATCATGCTGTACATTTACAATGTATTGTTAGTTAAATTCTTTTCTGTGTATTTAAACCTTTGTGACAGTAAATATTTTTTGTTTCTTTGATAATAAAGGTACTTAAATCACTATATCGCTCTCTAAGCATTTTTAATATAGTCATTACTGTTCTTATTAACAACTGTCTTAAATATACTTTAAGTAACGATTTTAAGGGCTCCATGTAGTTTGTTTGTTTGTTACCAATGTGGGAGTATAGTGGACCCGTATGGACTCTACGGATTGTCATGTTTACACAGTCTTGGCTGAAGATCTTGCCATGACAGATTCAATTACTTCATTCGCCGCGTTCTAGTTAGCTCGGTGTACCGGCCGAATTAGAACCAGATGGCTTGGTATGCGACGATGGCAAGAGGCCGGATGGTATGTGACTTATTCCTTGAAAGATGGGACGGCCGCTTGCTTGAGACGCGACATGTGTCAACACACTTGCGGCGTCACATCTTCCAATGACAGAGTTAGGGGCTGGCCACGCTGCTACAAAAGTTGAAGCTCTCAAACGGCGCAAATATGGAAACTTAGGAAGGGGTTACATATTTGTCGTTTAGAGTTGAAACATTCAGTTCGTTGGATCTGTCGCCATAGAGTATCTTTAAAGTAATTTGCAAGAAACTCTTTTATACCACCCGTGATCAGAAGGCTGACTCATATTTCGTCCAACGAATTAGCATCACCAGACAGCGCAGCTATGCAGCCAGCCTTCTGGGCACGCTCCCATCTCGCAGTGATTAGTTACAGTCTTTAATTATATTATTTGTACGATTTATAACTTAGTTTTTAATTATATTTTTAAGTCAGTTTTAGTTTACATTTACATACTAGTTTATAATATTTACTCTATCAATATAAAAACAACTTAGTAACGATTTAAAACAAAATGAATTTTCTATAGAAATATAAACGACTTAAAATCAGGCACTACAATATTGTCCAAGACATATAACTTCATCAAGTAATATAGTCATTCCCACGGATTATCGTCCATTGTATCATTCACTGTATTCTTCATTTTATTGAACTTTTTCCTATTCATTCTACTTTCAGCAGCTTCTAGAATTTCACCTTTATTGAAATCTTCTGCTGCGACGATCGGTTTAAACCCTTCATTGACTGCTTTAATTCTACTAGTTTGATTTTCTTTAGGCGCTTTTGGTTTTAGGACTGGTCGTATTGGATAATAAACATATTTCAAACCATTAACAATTTTGTATTTGGGGTTTGTATGGGCTCTTCTATTGTTTCCAATACCTAGAAGTTTCTTCATCCAATACACATATGAATTTTGTAATATGTCTAATATTCCTCGTTTTGATCTGGACATTGTTTTCTTACTTACAGCACCGTTATCTTTAGTTAACCTTTTATTTTCCTTTATAGTTATAGCTTGTAATCTCGTATTATTAATATAAATTTCCTTGTTGTTGAAGGCTATATTAATTTCTTTGCTTTTGGTATTCGCTAATAAGTATTGTTTGTACAGTTCTGAGAGTATTCCACATAATTTAGTACTATTGTTAACAAATGTTTTGTTAGTAATGTTGCTTATAGAATCATTATTATTTGTAATTTTCGTAGTACCTTCATATTCTCCCACATTTGTTTTTAAATTTTTTCTATTATAACTTTTTAGATCATTGCCAGCAGCTCGCTTTCGTCTTTTAGGTTTACCATAATCATTATTACTTCTTACTTCATCAATAGTAAGTTTCTTGTCTTTATTAACATATCTAACGGCTGGTATAACATAAGTGATTATTGGTTCCTTTGATTTTGATTCGAGTTTTTCAAAAATTGATCGACTTTGCCATTGAGCATTGGCATCGTAGCCTCCACCACCAAAATCTTGACCACCTGTATTTGAGAAACGTATTTTTAAATAGGCTACTTTATTTAGAGTTTGTTAGGAAGATTATTATACTGGTATAATACCTGCTGGCATCCATGCTCCACCACCTCCACCAGCTGCTGCCCAGCCCTGAAAAAAAGTTGAATGATTACAGATTATTTTTATTTATTCTGTCTGGCTACTGTCAGTTTCTTAAGCAGTTTTTCCGCGTGACTGCACACGTATATTAAAATTTATACAGGTGTAACATTTCCAATATGAGTATAACAACAAATTGGTACAAGTAGCAAAACAGTTGACACTATCTGGCTCTGATAGTTCCTAAAATCTACTTACCCCATCACCACCGCTTGCACCTCCAAAACCAGTACCTCCTTTTTTCTCTAACAACTTCATTAGCAGCATCATCTGAAATAATAGTGTACATATACATCGAAATAGTATGTATAATTTTATTGGCACTGTTGTTATTGTGTAAAGTATTTTTACATTGATTTACTTTGAACATTTTGTATTACAGACCTTTGACAACATGAAGGACATCATACTGAACATCATCCCTTTGAATGACATCATTCCCATCATTCCCATCATTGCTGGTACCATCTGAAAAAAAAACAAAAAAAATATTTTAGTTTTTTCTAGCAACTACTCTTTTCTTTCACCTTCTTCCAATTATTTGGGATTAGCAAAATATAATTTTCCTTCCATACTCCTCTATTTTAACTTACGTCCTCCATTACACCACAAATTATAATGTCATCATTCACACAGCCATCCATCTCTTTTGTGGTCTACCTTTACATTTATACTCCTCAATCTTCCAGTTTAACATTCTCTTTTCCACGTGACTGTTATCCCTCCTCGTTACATCCCCATACCACCTTACTCTTCTTCTTCTCAACTTATGTACTAACAACTACCTACAGACATAAAAATCTAATTATATATAAGTTGTATAACGTAATTCAAGAAATAAGGTTGGCCTGCAGCATTTTGCTTTTGCTAAACTGATTTGCGGGAAAATACATAGATTTAGTTATTATTACGTTACCATCATCAGTTTCATCTTCATACACATCATTGCCATCATCATCATTTTCTTCTTACCACCGTCATCACCGCCATGAATACCACCTCCACCGCCTTTTCTTTTCTTTCTGCCAACAAATTCGTCTACTGCAAAGTTAAAAAAAGTATTCCCAATCAATATGTGCCATAGAAACTAATTAAAAGAGAGTCTTAATAATATTGTGATGTATTTCGGGATTCGAATTAAATGCCGTTTGTAAGATCGTATTACAAACCTTTTTTTTCTTTTTACTAACTAATTCTACTAATACCTTTTTAATCAAAAGTTCTCAAAAATCCAAAAAGTCATCCTCGGCATCGGAAATAAGTATATACCGAGTTTGGTCCATAGTTTTTCCCAGAAAGCGTAACAGCCCCACAATTACCTTTCCCATTTATAATATTAGTTATTTAGTTAGGGATTAGTAAACAACAAGTATAGCAAAGTACAGTAAGTATCGCGCAGAATCCACAGATGACGACAAGAGGGATACATTATAAACGGTCAGCATTTTTCATTGCGGTTAACTTCTTTTGGTGTGATAAGGAACTTAATTCCATTAAAGATAAATAATCATATGGTAAAGTAGTACCTACTTACCCTCTCTTGGCACAGCGATGTCATTTCCGAGTGCATTCAATTTAATCAGGTGACTTTTGAAGAAGTTGTCAATAGCTCTATTGATGAGCAATTCGAGTTTTTCGCTGTCAGCTTCTGTTGTCGATGTATAATTGTCGGATTTTTCATGTAAGGTTGTATTTAGCTTCACTGCAAATATGTGAATGTATGTTATTGCTATAACGTTTCTAACAGGAGAATTATTTTGAATGTTAAATATTTTTTTAAATACTTAGCAATCAAGAAGCAACATAAGCATCGCTTATGCCATCATCTATACTTGCAAAATTTAGCAGGTTTACGTAACATGTAGTTGTCGTTTTTATGCTAATTATATGACAGGTATTGTCATTATTGTATGTCTTTCAAGACCACGGGCCATAAAAATGGCCCGGACTTTTGGAGGGCTTGCGTGGGGCCATGGGAAGGCCAACACGTAGAGGCCCTTTGACAAATTTAATGTAAATGTGGCGTGACACTGACCGGTGATTATCCCTGTCTACACTATATAGTAAGGATAGCCGGCCAGTGCAGGACTATTGTGGGAAATGAGGACAAAAAGTACCGGGCTATTGTGGTGAACTGCTAATGATACTAGGGGTCTGGGAATATGGGGACTATGGTGTCTGCCCGTTGCAATGTTTAGGGAACATGGAAAAATGGGCAGACGGTGACTCGCCACTCCCTGCATGGGCCCCAAAAAATGCCATAGAAGACAGGAGCAACATGGGTGTGAGTGGCTAAGAGGTATAGAGAGGTGGGCTGCAGGTTCACCGAAGCTACTTCTGACGTGATGCCATTTATCACTTCCACCCCTGGAGATTGAGTCTTAGCTCTAGCGATCTCCACTCCGTGCCGGCTAGCTAAGGCAAGCATGGAGGCGGGGGCCTAGCTTTGGCCCCCGGAGTCAGGTACGAGGTGTCGCTACTCACCTAAGGCTTCGCCACAAAGCCCCCCTGCGGGTATTGCCAATATTATTATTTATTGGTATTACATTACTACTAAAAAGAACTGAGCAGTATGTCTCACGTATTTACAATCATGTAAATTTTTCTTAAGGCGTTCTAAGTATAACTACAATGTGCAATTGCTATTGGTTTTAAAAAGGATGTATTTCTAAGAACATATCATAGAAATGAAATATATTCTATCCTATCAACATATGAGAAGACGCTATAATCGGAGTTATAGGTATACTAGGGAAGAGGAATAACACAAATTACATTAATATAACACAGAGAGAGACACTAAAACATACAATTACAAAAACAAACCATATTTTACAATATTTTCTAGGCAATACAATAGGCGGCCTTATGGCTCAAAACGGTTTCTTCCAGGTAACCTAAATTAAAGAAATCGTAGCTAATCTGGCGATGTAGGTGGTGCAGGAAAAAGGCAATAGATACATGAACTAATTTAAGATTTTTTTTTATGTTTGCTTGTAGGCAAACTGGCAAACGGACCGCCTGGTGATAGGTGGTTACCGTCGCCCATGGACATCTGCAACATTAAGGGAGCCGATGCGTTGCCTACCCCGTTTAGACTTTAAATATCTTTTCACGCCGTTTTTGAAGAACTCCATATTGTAGCGCTCTGGGAAAACCGCGGGAGGGAGTTCATTCCATAACTTGGACATATGGCATGAAGGAGCGTAGCCGTGTAGGACTTCCAAGTATCTAGGAAGTGTGGATGAACCCCCAATTTCCGGCGAGTGGTTTTCATAAATCTAGTCTTAGTAGTCATGTACTAGCAGAAGGTGATGTCAGGAGCCTTAAGAACAGACGAGCGTGCATGACAAGAGCTATGAATGTCATGCTTCAGTGAGGTGTGTAAGAATAAGCCTGAATGGCGCTCTGTTGTTCGTGCCTACCCCGCAAGGGAACTGGCGTGAAGTTATGTATGTATGTAGTCTTAGTAGGTGCTTAGATGGGCATCATCTGTGCCATACAGACAGACAAATAAATACCAGTGTGACCGTAAACCCAATATTAGACGTTCCATTTCGAATTTTCAATTCGGATGAATCAACCAGAGTGATCCATGTTAACATAATCTTGATCATTCAATGCCATTGTATGCCTCTTTTAAACAAATCGACTCAATTTGATTGATTTTATCTTTACAAGAACCACAAAAAGCTTTTTATAACTTACCAAATTTCACATAATCACCAAGAACAGACACTTCACTCATACTATTAAGTTCTTCTAAATACAGCAACGTTTTCTTCTGAATACAAGAATATGAAAATTTCATCACACAATCTGTATATACACCTTTGAATACTTCGTTTAACTTATCTACTTTACTTTCAGGTATAATAGTTTTGTTATCAAATTCTTCCACTTCAAATACATTATTATTATCATTTATATGTGTGTTATTATTATTAAAAGCAATTGTTAAAGTTTCTATTGTGATTAAAATAAATATTTTTACAATAACTTTTCTAAGATCCATAGCTTCGAATGTTAAGGTTAGAAATGAAAATACTTTATGGTGTGAAAGATTATTTATTTTCTCCGTGTTTATAGGATTTCAGGTCAAATGTATAGAAAACTTCTAATCTTGTTGAAGACATGTATTTGAATAATAGCTGCGGTTATAAAGATCCTGTACAGTGGTGGAATTACTCAAACCAATACTTGTGGTCTAATGGCTGGTTTACACGTATTGAGTAATTAGATGAGTAAATATAGAGCTTATTTTAAGTGGAACTTATTATTAAAATTATCGCTTATATGCATTAAAATATTTTTTTTCTATTCTTCTAACTTTACTGTCCACATTTTAGTGTTCTTCCTTTTTTATTTTACTTCTTTTTGTTTTAATTATACCAAGACTTAAGTTGTTAGAAGTATCCTCTCAGTCAGGTTGCCTGCAAGAGGTCGCGTTAAGCGATAAGGCCGCTTTATGCTTTGCCGTTACATTATTGTAATTATTCATTCTGTAATTGTTTATTTTAGTGAACACTAGTGTTTTCTATTCTATTCTATTCTAAGTCATATAAAAAATAGTTTAAATTTATTTATACCACTGAAGAAGAATATGGCGGTGGTAGCTTAATGGTTACTGCACTTGCGTCCCAAACTCAAAGGGAGCGAGCGGGTTCGAATCTCGACGGGACAATGCTGTCCGGTCAGGATTCGAACCACTTAGACAGTTTGCTGCCTTCATCTGCATTTTGTTACAATGACCACGTGCTAAAAGTGTAAAAAAACATCGTGATAAAATCTGCATATTGAGATAACAGAGGTATCAAACCCGCCAATATGCCTTAGAGAAGCGTTCCGGGTATACATACTGCTGATCTCATATGAGAACCGTTTTGAAATTGAGCGTGGCGGCTCAAGAAAATGGGGTGAACATCCTTTCGCTGGCGAACGGTGTAGTTGTAAAAATAAGGCGTTGTTGGCATCAGATCAAACAAATCCTCGGGGCACTCCCCGTTGTAAAGACGGTACAATTTTAGAATTTCCCAAATTTGATGAATTTGTTATGCCAGACGTAACATGACATTCAGATTGTTGACATTATTAGATACATTTGAATGCTTGAGTCGAATGTTTACATCCCAGGGACAACGTTTATACCTACCCCAAAGTTATTGGGACGAAACAAAAATTTTTGGGCAAAAAATCACCAATCTGCAGACATTGCAAAGTAGTGATAATAATGTGGTCACCACCATAATTACATATTACTATATTTAACACTAGCTATACTTAAGACGTCTTACATATAGAAATTTGCCAAATGTGGTAGTACACGGTTTCTTTTTGTATGTATGTACCTATAGAATAATTTTTAACTAGTTATGATGAACGATGTATTATATAATGTATTGCATATAATTCAAGTTATTTTTTTCCGAACATGGCTAGAATTTAGGACGATACGTATTATCCACATCACATTATCTCTTATAATATTATAAAGGTAAATAAAAACACGCCAGCCTGGAATAAATATTTTGCTTATTTTTTTTTTATAAAAGTTCATATATTATTATAAAATAAATATACTTTTTCATTTACAATTAAAAAAGATCAAAATATACATATACACTAAAAAATATTTTGCGTATTGTACAATAAATATTAAATAAAATATTATTATTTAGTCAAGTCAATTTGTATTTAGAGGTATTATTATATCACAGCTATATATACCGCTTAAGAGTTAACAGCAAAAAAACTATTAAAGATAAAAATAATATAAGCACAGTAAAATATAATAAACCTAAATACATATAAGAATATAGCACATATAAAACACAATAATAGATATGGTATTGCGGTGGGAAATTTTAAATATAGATAATAATATCAATTATACATACACATATTATATATAAACATAATATAGATAATAATAAACCGAAAACAAACACATTGTATATATCCAAGCTAAGCAAGTTACGCTTGTAAAGGACAATTCAGCGACTGATCTCGAACACCTAGACCATACCAAATTTTGGAAAGTTTGTCCAAGAAATTTATCATGCCAGGAAGCGAACTTGGGACTTATGCGTCCATTTAACTAGGCGGTCCAAGAAACCACTTAAGAATGCAGGCCAAAAAATAATAACAATAAACTTTAACAACGCCATAACTTTAACTGCAATAAAAAAACAATAACATAACAACGATAGAGAAATAAATTAATTAATTTAAATTAATTAACAATAAATTATCTTAACATTAGGTACTTATACAAAGTGTTTTAATTATATTTGATTTTAAAATTCGAAGCTCTATTTTTTATACTATACTTGTATTTTATACAATAGAACAAATTGATTAAATTTTGTATTATAACTACAATATTTGTATTTTATATAATACAATGGAGCAATACTTTAGACACGCAACTTATAACTAGTAGTCGAAGTAAAAAAATGAATAAATCTTTCAATATGTATCATTACTTAGATTTTAATAAATTGGGTACTTATACAGTGTTTTAATTTAATTTCACTAGAAAGGTTTGATTTTAAATATAAGCTACCCCTTTTAGACTATACTTGTATTTTATATATTAGATCAATAGTCAGTTACACGATATATAACACAAGTAGTAATCGCAACCAGAGAACTCAAATTTGAAAAAAATACTTCCATATTACTTGTTACGTAGATTTTTAAGAAGTGGGTACTTATACAAAGTGTTTTAATTAATTTTCACTACAAAGGTTTGATTTTAAAATATAAGCTACCTCTTTTAGACTATACTTGCATTTTATATGCTAGAACAATAGTCAGTTACACAGCATATAACACAAGTAGTAATCGTAACCAGAGAACTTAAATTTGAATAAATATTTCAATACGTATCATTACTAAGATTTCAAATAATTGGGTACTTATACAAAGTGTTTTAATTAAATTTCACTACAAAGGTTTGATTTTAAAATATAAGCTACCTCTTTTAGACTATACTTGCATTTTATATAATAGAACAATAGTCAGTTACACAACATATAACGCAAGTAGTAATCGTAACCAGAAAACTTAAATTTGAAAAATTCATTCTATATCCCTCGTTACTTAGACCTTAAAAAATCAAAACTGTGTTCTCTAAATATTTTTTTATTTAAATTAATATAAGCACGGAGATATCAGTTTTCAGATTCGTAAGAATTGTGTCCCTATTTAACGTTTTAATTATGTAGTGAAATTTTTTTAAACAAAGTTTCAGTTGATGGAGCTTAAAAAATTCATATACGAAAAATTTGTTTAAACGAGAGTCTTAGAGATTAAATGCTTTTTAATGATTCCGTAGTCAAGTGACAAAAACTGTATGTTCCTCACCTCTACTGAATCCTTCATTATGCGATCAGACACGCACTTAGCCATTTTTAATTAATTTATATAACACACTAACTGCTAGTAGTATCATAAGGCATATAGCTATTATAGTTTTCGTCATACGCTCTTCTATACCCTCCATGATGGCCGTGATCGTGTTCATGGTGCTCCTCGTGGCTGTGCGAATGGTGATGAGACACTTCTGGTTTGGTGATGATCTCGTATGTTGTCGATTTGTGGCCTCCATGGCCCTTGAGGCCGACGAGAGCTGATAGGAGGAGAGACATAAGCGCTGTCATCAACGCTTTACCTGCTAGAAGTGCTAGTGCTCCTAAAGCGGCTGCTGCAAGAGTACCTGGGAAAATGGAATAAAAATATGAAAATATTATAATGAATAATAATGCTTTATTATGTTGAACCTTTACCGCCATTTAATCGAAAGCGAAATTTGGACTTAATTATATTGGTTGTTGCAAAGGTAAGTTATAATTATTTTTTTGTTTTAAGACTTTCAGTTTTTGATTCAGTAGCGTCTAATCTAAGAAAAACTAGAAGTCTAAAAATAAAATAATAGTTTAAAACAGCTCTTGCATCAAAAACTATACATATTTTTAATAAGTTCTTGTCCATCCAAAGGTTGCCTGGAAGAGATTGCTTTAAGCAATAAGGTCGCCCATTGTACTTACTACCTTATAGTTAAGACAATAAAGTGTATTACTTTTCTAATATTGGAATAATAAAGAATATTGGTGTTGTTTGTTAGGTCCAAATAGCGCTTACGATAAAATTACGGTAAAGGCTCGATGTAAAATATACAGTTAACAGAAATGATGATCAACAATACAACAGGTGGCCTTATCGCTATTAGCGAATTTTTCCAAACAGCCTTTGGACGCATAAGAAGTTTAGTGAGAACTGTGGTATATTGTATGAATAACATAAATATGTATTCCATAAAAATCTTAAGGTCCATATTGACCAAATATCAAGACGGTTAATTTTGATGGTACCTTGCGCTGTGTTAATATTTGCCAGAAAATACCCAGATTTTCTGTGTTAAGGTAACAAGTTACAATAAAAACATACAAGGGCTCCATATTTGAGTATCTCGTTAAAACCTTAATATCGATTCCACATTTGAGTATCTCTACTCTGGCCGCATTTTTACGAGAATGTGGAGCACTTATAAATTTTAAAACTCGTGATAAGAGAACTAAATTAATTAAGCAGAATGTCAGTAAAGTGGTTAACATCAAAGTGCGCGGATTCGAAATCTGGCAGGAAAGCATGCGCTACTTAGGCAGATTTCTGACCTAATGCGCATATTGTTACAATTACGATGTTCTAATGGTGAAGCAAAACATCGTGATGAAACCTGCACTTCGAGATAACTACTGTATCAAATCCGCCAATCGACCTTGGATAAGCGTGGCGAGATAATTGGGAGGTCCAAATCAGTAGTGGGACGTTTATGGCCTGTTAATAAAAAAAAATATAGATCAACATGATAAAAGGAAGCTTACTCTTAAATATTTTAAATTAAATAGGTCATAAGATAATTATCATTTCTGTAGTGCAATGTCATAATTTTTGATGTGCTTTTGAGCACACATAATATGTTATTTTACTCTAAAATACACAACTAATTAGGTGAAAGGAATTCCTTTGTTTTCTATAAATAACAGGGTCATTAAACCTCACTCATAGTAAAATTAATATTACTTGCAAATGTATTTTAAATTATGACAAGACAATAGAAACAGGTAATAGGACTCTTTTCTAATTATACTAAATCATTCTATTCAGAATATCTTAAGACAGAATTTCGTTACAGACTGAATTGCTTTGGAATAATCGATATTATGGTAATTAAATTTATATATTCGTAAACAAGAAAAAGGATTAAGATTAGGTATACCTTCGTACATACATGTTACAATAAATTCCAACACTATTTACATATAAAAGAACAGGCGTTAAAATAATCTCTCTCTCTCTCTCTTCTTTCTTCTTTCGCCTTCTATCCTAACGTCCTTCACATAATCCATCCATCTCTTTTTAGGTATGCTTTTATCAATGAATCTTGCAGATTAGCATTCTTTTTTAACCGACTTCATAAAAAAGAATGAGGTTCTCAATTCGTCGGGATCTTTTTTTTTTTTATGTATGTTCACCGATTACTCCGAGATTTATGATCCGATTAACGTGATTCTTTTTTTGTTCGACGCGGAAAAGCTTCCATTTGATTCCCTAAAAATTTGACATAGTTTGGCCCAGTAGTTTTCATTTTAAAAACATTTTTTATGAAAAAAATTCCGTTCCGTTCCATATGTACACCAATTACTCTGAGAGTTATGATCCGATTTATGTGATTCTTTTTTGTTCGACGCGGAATAGCTGCCATTTGGTCTCCTAAAAATTTAACATAGTTTGGCCCAGTAGTTTTCATTTTACGAACATTTTTTTTGTTCCCGTTTCTTGGGACCTATATTTTCGTATGTCTACCCATACATAGCTAGACACTAAAAAGTAACAAATAAAATAAAAAAAACTTCGTTTAAAAAAACCGACTTCAAAAACTAAAAAGTGTAAAATAACTTATTTCTAAAGCTATTATTAATATATATTATCTAAAACATTTGAAAGTCGGTGCTTGGTAATTTTCAAAAAATATAGTAATTTTTATGTATTACTTACTTTCAAGATGTTTTAGATAATATATATTAATAATAATAGCTTTAAAAATAAGTTATTATATACTTTTTAGTTTTTGAAGTCGGTTTTTTTAAACGAAGTTTTTTTATTTTATGTCACGTGACTTTCATCCCTCTTCATTACATGCCTATACCAGCTTAATCTTCTTCCTCTCAATTTTTCAGTCACAAATGCAACTTTCAAAGATCCAGTTATGTATTAATATCTCACCTTATCCATTCTGGTAACATCACAAATCCATCGCAACAGTCTCATCTCAGTTGAGCGGAGACGTTTCGGACGCGTATAACATGATTGGTCGTAAGATAGATTTATATTTAAAGTAACATCTCATCATCTTCACAGTCCAAGCAATTCGTCTTTGGAACACGCTGCTTGTAAATATCAAGCTAGCCAAGTCACTGCCTATATTTAATAGACTTGAGAAGGATTATTATAGCTCAATTTAAGGATGCAGCAGCAGTTATTGTTAGCTTTCTCTAGATTTTTATTTATTTATGTAAGTGTATTTTATAATATTTTATATACATATATCATATTAGTATAATTTTATATTTTATTCATGTATAGCCCGTGGGGTCCGTCGGCAAAGAGTTTCTTTAAAGACATATGTAAGAAACTCTTTGACACTACCCGTGATCAGAAGGCTGGCCCATATTTTGCACAACAAATAAGTATTGCCATACAGCGTGGCAATGCAGCCAGCCTTCTGGGCACGCTCCCCGTTGGCAGTGTTCTGTTACATAATGTATTTTAGTTTCAATGTCTTTGGTTTTTTTTTTACTTATCTTGTTATATTAGAAATGTAAAGTTGTTGAACGTTATAAAAGATGTTAATTTAATGTCTATTTGCTGATTTATTTATTCTGTAAGGATTTCAATTTAATCCCTCTGAGTAAAACGACGACGTCATATTTCAATCATGGGTGTATTTTTTATATTTTAATGTATGTATATATTTATAAGATAGTGATTCAGTAGTGAGAATAATGCAAAATACCTCTGTTCTTATAAAAAAAATTGTCCATCCAAAGGTTGTCTGGAAGAAATCGCTAATAGCGATAAGACCGCTTATTGTATTGTAAAATTTTATAACTATTAACTGTATCTTTTAAAAAACAGTGAGGCATATTCATTCATTCATTCATATTTTATAATATCATCATAGAAATAATTCTAATTACAGTTTACGTACAATGAATACGCTTTTTTGGGTCCTTTAAAACTTTACTTCCGACACATTTTCTAAATATCGCTTAAAACATATCGTCTTTCATCCTTCGATATTGTAAATTTATTTTTTGTAATATACCATCCTTTTTTTGTTTTAATTAAGATAATACCTACAGCATTTTAGATAAAAAGTGGATGGATGCAGAAGTCGTGGAAGGCCACGACACACCTTCCATGATCAAATTGATCGTGTACTAGCAGAAGGTGATGTCAGGAGCCTTAAGAACAGACGAGCTTCCATGACAAGAGTTATGAATGTCAAAGAGGCAAGTGAGGTGTGTAAGAATAAGCCTAAATGGCACTCTGTTGTTCGTGCCTACCCCGCAAGGGAACTGGCGTGAAGTTATGTATGTATGTATGTATGTATTTTAGATAATTATGTTTTTTTCCAACCCTGCATAGCTGTGCTATAATCGATTTGAAAACTATCAAATAATAATCAAACATCAAAAAACGGCAGATTGACATGCGCCATCTGCTTATTTGTCGGTTTGAGATGATTTTCAAAATTACTTTTGTATTGTCCTACTGACGTTTCTAGATTGATTCTAGAAGTATTGCGAATAGTGATTACTGGTATTAGAGCATATTTTATTTTCTCATATGAATTACAAACCTTTCATCATCAAAGCAGCAGCTAAAAGCGCTCCTCCGCCACCTTTACCCCCTCCAAGACCACCACCACCTCCTCCTCCAGATTTCCTTCCTATAGACTCTTTATCCCCTTTAGCCATTTCCATGGCATCTTGCGTCGTCTGTGGATCCAGCAATCTATACTTCAAAGAATGACCGTCTAAATAGTCTTGCAGTCGAAATAGAAGAAATCTGTTTAACTTCTCTTCTGGTTTCCCTGGAAACTGTCTTGATAGTTCCGCAGCCATCTCATCAGGACTTGGACTGGACGTTTGATTCTCCTTTACAATACTTAGTCCTGGTAACAGAGGAAGCTCATCGCGAGAGCTTAGATCTTCGATAAACGAGAGCATATGAATTTTCAGGCATTTAGAACTTAGCAGACTACTGCATTCTTTGTTCAACATTCGTCCTGTCCTTTCTGTTGTGCTAGCATTCTTAACTTCTGGTACTAGATTAGCATCGGTTCCATCAATAGCTGATTCCGAAGTCACAAAACACAATAGCACTATTGTAGATACGACTGGTATATATTTCTTAATCATTGTCACTACCACTATAAATCACTTCACTGTATTTTAATTATAGTACATTTCGTTGTACGTTCAGTGTTGCACTGATATTGCTGATAAATCTCCAATTTATTTTATACCGTTGTAAATCAAAAAAATCTATAATAGTAACGACAAAAAGACCCATTGGAAGGTACTCAGACAGTTTATTGTTAGTGCAGAAAATAGCTTTCGAAACAAAACAAGCTATAAGATTGGAAAAGTCGAAAGTGGAACCAAGTTTTTTGTACTTTTTACTGATAGATTTTACGATAAGAATGTTTTGAATTAAATAACTTGTTACAGCATTTATATTGTGTGCCTTGTAATTGTATTGTTATAAATCGATTTTCAATGAGAGTAGTATATAATAATTATTACTTATTAAATCATTATCTGTTAAAGATTTATTTTCTATTAATAATTATAATCTGCAATATAATGATATGTAATTTTATATAATTAGTAGATATTATATTGCATATAGTTATATGTTTATTATGTTTAAATAGTTGCATATTATCACCATATCTTGTATATGTATATAACTTATGTGTATATTTGTATATATAGTATAGTTATATATTTATTATTAAAATGTAAGTAATCGTACAATAATTATGTATACCACCGTCGCCACTCCTAATCAAAATATTCTTGCCACGGGTTGTCTGGAAGAGATCGCTTTTTAGCGATAAGACCGCCCTTTGTACCCAACTAGACTAATTAATACTAGTTCGTAAGTTTTTCTGTAATGGTGTACGATAAAGTGTTATCTATCTATCTATCTATCTATAATATCGCCCCATAAACGTGTCCTTGCTGGGCTTGTATCTTTCCATTCTAAAGGAAATGGATGGTATATCCGTTAGTTTCGGGCGTCGAATAATTGGCAATGTTTTTATTAACACATTAATTTTGAGGCCCTTTCTTTAAATCAAGTTTAAATCATGGTGGTGTAATTAGAAAAAGAGAGTCAGAACCTATAGCTAAGCCATACCTGCCTTCTATATCGAGTCCCTAAATCAATACAGCAGTAATAAGGGTTTAAGGGAGGCAGGTCTTAAATTTTAGCCAGACTATGTACATAATACGGATGTGCCAGTTGATACAGTCCCCGTAAATAAATTAAAAGTAGAAATATTGTTATCTACTTTTAATCTACATAAGCTTAGTCTACGGTAATCTAGGCTCAATATTCTACTTATATTCGTGTGGGATTGTAAGTCAAATACAATAGGAGTAATATTAATTCAACATGAACATTCGGATTACTTAATATCCCTGGTGCAGTTTGGTTAATCTCGGAGTTAGCGACTGTGTCACGCAGATGTAGCCAATGCGTTACTTGAGATGCTACATTGATAATGACGTTAAGCATTGACAAGTAACTGATGCACATACACTAATTTGAACACAGTGACTAACACTAACCCAGGTGGAGCAGGGGCTTATGGTTGAATTTACTATATTGCATTCGTTTATAATATTGGATTTTATTTGTTACCAGCTAAGTCCATTGTTTTTTAAGCTATCTAAAATATATTTGAAAGAAATAGATCAATAAAAGCAATAATAATGCTTTCTCTTTCACTTGTGGTTTAAATAAAATACGAACAAAACAACTGAGGAGAAGTCAATCATTAGTTGAAAGTTGGTTTAGTACCTTCGCACTTAAAGAAAAATTAGGCCAATCTTTGCTACATGTGAATTTGTGCAGAACGGTTACTGTGCATGAAGTAACGTTATTTTTTTTTCTCCTCAAAGTCTACACAAAAGGATGTTTGATTGCAAAGCAAATTGCTGCAAACCGTGCTGTCAAAGCCTACTTCTAAAATAGCTAAATTAAAGACCTTAACACAACGGCCTTGCATATAATAATCTCGTTAAGAAAGGATTAGGCATCTCTTAAGTAAGAGAATCAGAATCAGACCCTAATCAATGAATATCTTTTTTTCACTTATAAACGTGTATTACCTGTTGTTTACCTAAGAGGAGCACAGATAAACGAAATTTGAATGATTAACGTAGGTTGTACCCAAAATATTCGACTAAAGAGGAGTTTATGGGTAAGATTTTCACTCATCAATTGCTGAGCAGTTTCTTTAAGAAACGATTATAAGTAAGGCCCCAAGAGCTTCAAAACAAAATTACTAGAATTATTAATGCTTCATCCAAGTCACAAAAGAAATAACTTTTTGTCGGTATTACCAAAAAAATATCCATAAATCTTGACAAACTTCACGAAAGTTATGAAAAAACAACGTTACGTCTCATACATAGTTATTTTAAGGAAAGAAAAAAAACCATCAAATCACCTTCAAATTATTGACATGACATGACATGTAAGCACCTACACTATACATTAATGATCTTAACTCAGATATATTTTCAACAAATGCAAAGGTAAAAAAATACACTTTCAAAATGATTTTCAATTTACCATGAACTTATTATGAACTTTTTCAAATATTGTCTAACAGTGCGGTTTTTGTAGTAATGTCCATGTGACTGGAGTTTTTTCAAAATTATCATGTTACCATGTAAAAAGAATACCTTCATATGAAAATTATTAGGAAAAATAATAAAACTTATTTCGATCAAAAATACTTTATTTCTTTTGGTGCAGAAGAGGTAACAATTATACACATAAATGTATACTATATTGTAAAAAAAACATATAAAAACAAATATACATGTGACTATTTCTTATATTATATTTTAAAATATATATCAAGAATACTACAAATATTATTTTATATATTAAGAAATATCATATCATATGTTATATAACAACATATAAAAAGGAGTTAATAAGAATAAATACATAAATTAAATACAATTATAATGTTATAATAAAAACAAATAAACGGCACATTAACATAATACATAGTTATTATAATGTTCAAACATCTGTAGGATCATGACTGCACATGACAACACTTAAGCTCTGCGCCCTTTAAAACTAGTTTGTTGGAAGGAAGGCCAAAGAGTTTGCGAGTTGATAAATGACCTGCAGTTTTTATCCCTGAATAATTCCGAAGATCAGCTCTTAACTACGATGTTGATTCAATAAAATAGCATAATTTAATATATAAAAATCACACACACAATATCACATATAATACTGATCTATTCTACAAACAATAAATAATAAAAAAACTAATACACTTGTTTTAAACAATAAAATAAACTAAGAAAATAGTATTAACAATAAAATAAACAAACGTAAGTAAATACAAAATATGTACTTCATGACTTATTCTAAAATAAATATTGCCGTTATAAAAAGCATTTGTACTATAGTGATATAGGAACTTGTTGTATAATAAAATGAAAACAAATTAAATAATAGGAACTAGACTTAATAAAAAAGAATTCAAGTTAAAATAATAGAATAGACTAGCTAGATTAAAAATTAATAAATACTAAATAAATATAGAAAAACAAATATTAAACTGTAACACAGAAAATTCTAGTAGGAATGAAGAAATAAATGCATCGTCTTAAACTAAGTAATAAATTAATTCTCATTTTCAAAATAAATAAAAATAAATACAATCCTAATTCAATGTATCAATCTACATTATTCTACGTCACTGAACTCTATTATCACTATTAGACAGCCGGAGTCATTTTATTTTTGTGCCTTTTTGAGTGGTATCACTTTAGCGCTGACGACAGTCAAGGCACTGAATGTGAACATCCCAATGAAGTAATAAGTTACTTATGATATTTTATTTACTTTCACGTAAAGTAATTTATAGTATATACATTTTCTCATAATCAATCTTCAGTTAATTCAAGCAATAATCCTTAAAAAAATATATAAATCTGGGGCCAATTGCATATTAGGACGAGACCACAACGCTGCAGGGCCGACGCTGCAGCGCTGAATTTTACGACGTAGCACAACGCAACACGGAATTTTACGACGTATTGACGCATCGTACTAATATTTAAAAATTGATGCACCTAGTATTTTTTTCTTTGTCTTAATGCAAAGACGAAGTGGGAGAAATTTAGTGTGATCCATGTTTCATTACGAACTAAACTGACGGTCAGAGTATATTTGCACGATGCGGCATGCAATGAAATTTTTGCGTTGCGTCATCGTTGTTCCTTTACGACGTTGGTTTTGCGAGGCGTCATCGCTTCGCAGCGTATTAGCCTCGCCCTTAGTTTCATACACCTATGCAAGCGTTGTTTCGCCCAATGATAGCCGTTGAGAGACCACTGATATGCGGGAAGCCTCCAACAGTTCCAAACCCCGCCAACGACGGGCAGTTGCCCGCCGAAATAAAACCAAGACAAAGAGATTTGCTTCGAGGATCCAATCTCCTCTTCGCCTCTAAAGGGCAAAGAGGAAGAAGACCACCAGAAGCAGTGCTTCAATTTGGCACAAAAATATGCTTGTCATCTATACGCAGTGGCCAATTCAATAGTAATAATACAGATCAGCGTCCTGTATTTAATCGCTAACGTCTCCTAACATTCAAATTCCTTCCATAACCCGAATGCCCATAACCTCCAACATCTTCATGAGCTGTAGAATGAGAATGAGAGTGGGAGTAAACTGGCTTGGAGACTATCTCGTAGGTTGTTGACTTTTGGCCTCCAGACAGAGACTTGAGGCCAATGACTGCTGATAGAAGGAGTGACATCATTGCTGTCATCAGAGCTTTGCCGGCAAGTAACGCAAGAGCTCCAAGACCCATTGACATCAGAGTACCTGCAAGGAGTAAAGGAAGTAAATATAAAAATCGGACAAGTTTGTGATAGTTAATGCAAAGCGAAGGCTTCTATATATGTAAAAAAATCTCTAATGTTTTTATCATTCGGCAACGAGGCCATAAAGAATTATTAAGTGTCAATGTCAATGGATATTGAAAAAAAGTCTGTCTCAGGGTTTAAGTCCCGCAAACGCGACGCTACGGTCGCGCAACGGAATGTCAGACAGATAAAACAATTTTAAAAAGATTTAATAGTATTAGTAAACAGATTAATAATACTGTTGCGAGTTGCAGGACTCGAATTAAAATACCGTTGGAATTATTATAGAGTTTATTAGAACTACACAAACACGTATAACACAGGTACAAATATAACCGAACGCAAGAAGTCCAAACGTAATGAAGAAAATCGTAATTCCATAAAAACGCGCAAAGTTCGTCACTAAATAGATTACCGAATGTAGTACACGTCTTGCTTAGCTCGTGGTTATCTCTAGACTGCCTCCTCTCTCCATTGGGGCATTGCTTTATACTGCAAAGATGCAATATGTCTTTCCGGCCGCGTAAACCGTATTTCTTAGAATCAGTTTGTACTTTTAAATCTGAGACACCTGGCAGTGATCACAGTACAACAATAGGCCGTAAAAGATTACAATACACAATGGGCTGTTTTTTAAAATCACAAAGTAAACAAAAGAAGTCCAAATGCCGAAAAGGTAATAAAATGTGTTTCTACAGGGTTGCAGGTGTGAATTTGTGTTTGTCGGCACCTAGGTCATAACAATACGTATAGTGTAACATTTACATTAAAACGCTTGAAAAAAGCAACATAACAATGTTGCTGGGCTAATTTGTATAATTATTTCCATTTTTAGCGCCGGACTTTAAACGTCAGACGCACTCTTTGTTGAAAGTGTTTTTAAACTTAGTTCAAAAGCTTTTATTATTGGGTTATATAGAATTGTTTATTTTTCTTTCTTTCACAGTTTCACGTCGCCATACATTAAAAAATGTATGGCGACGTGAAACTGTCACCAGATCAGAACGTCAAAAAGTCAACGAATTCAATAAATTAAGTAATTTGGATCACGTGGATATTAACTTATTTGCGGATAGTCTAGCATCCATAAATGTAAAATTAACCAAACTCTATACTGATAATAATGAGTTTTCTGCACGAAAAAAAAAAAAAAAAAAATCTCATCACGATATCTCAGGAACTATAATACCTATAGACTTGAAATTTGGCATGCACCTTCCTTTCGCCAAGTAGAGGTCAGCTAAGGACGGATTTTACGGCACGCGAAGCGGGCGGATATCAGCTAGTTATAGATATGTTTAGTTTATAATTCTCCTTTTAACCTTATTTTATTTTTAAAAATTAATTTATATTTTTTCTGCCATCTGTAGAGAGAAGCTTATTAATGGCTTCTCCTTATTTATATATATGTACCCTAGTGTTTAAGATTACAGCTACAGGCCCCAAATACAATAAAATAAAATAAAATAATGTATCGGTTTACGTAAAGAATATGCAATAGAACTGCCGGAACAGAATTTAGAATCGTTAGATCCTTCCATGCATGGCGGTGGTAGCCCAGCAGCTCTCGTTGGCCAATCTACATACATACATACATACATAACTTCACGCCAGTTCCCTTGCGGGGTAGGCACGAACAACAGAGCGCCATTTAGGCCCATTCTTACACACCTCACTTGCTTCTTTGACATTCATAACTCTTGTCATGCACACTCGTCTGTTCTTAAGGCTCCTGACATCACCCTCCGCTAGTACGCGATCAATTTGATCATGGAAGGTGTGTCGTGGCCTTCCACGACTTCTGCATCCATCCACTTTTGCATTGTATATCTGTATTGTATTGTATTGCATTGTATATCCAATCTACGATATTCAATACTTTCGCGGGCTTTGCGTTGGCTACTTGTGAGTCTTTAATTTGACATTCACTGGCGTTCGGTGGCAATCACAGTCTTTAGGTGGCATCTATGGTTTATGGTTTGCTGTCGGCGAGATCGCTACTTTTGTTATTCTATATAATATTCGTTAATGTGGTACAGCCATGTTGAAATAATTTCTTGATTACAGCTCTTAAAGCCAGCTCGATTGACGTGATATCAGTGTGTTACGCTCTCACAGAATGTCGACGTGACATGGTTACCCTTGATTTAATCGTGTTTCGTACGATGACTGAGAGTTGCTTTTATCTATAGCAACTTCTCTATGTCATTCCTCATTCTTGATCCTTCTAACTCAACCTCTTTATTCAACCCCTTCTATCAAATAGCTGTTACACCGTTTATCTGTGCAGGAACGGAGAATGAATACAATTTCCTGCAGCCAGAAGGCCTGTTGTAAGAGGCGAATAAAACAACACATATTCAGGTGGTAGGGTATTTGTCCATCTGGATGAGTATCACCCCTGGTGTAGAGTATGCTGCCATAACAACCTTAGTTGTGTTCCGGAATGAGAGGTTAGGTTCCAGTCTTCATTTGGAGCGCGGCAGCACATTGGTAGCTCCTTTGTTGTTACTAATGTCCATAGGCGATGGTAAAAGCTTTCCATTAGATGGGCCGTTTGCCTTATTGCAAAAAAATTCTACGTGTCGATTGTGCAAAGCTATTTGGACATCAATCTTTTTTATGTTATTTATTAATTTAAATGATTCTTTTTCTTTTGTTCATTCTTCTTTTAAATATGGTTTCTCAACAATAACGTATTTACACGAAACATTTATATAATCTAAACATCAGTTTTTTATATATCGATTAATAAGTGTTAGACTGCTGAACCCTAATAAAAACTAAAACAGTAGAGGCTTAAGCCTTTATATAAACATTAACTTGAAATATTCACTTGTCATTGAATGCTGTCATATCCTTGTAGTTCTGTGCCTTTCATCCATTTTGATTCAATTTACGTTGATCCGTCTAATATCAGCATTTCTTTATTTGCTGTATAATCTGGTTATTGTTGCATGCCCTAAAGACCACGGGCCGTAATTGGAGGCCGTGAAATTGACCGGCGACTATCCCTGTCTACACCATATAGTAATGCACTCAAGGACAAGCCCCGGTCAGTATAGGACTATTGCAGGAAATGAGAACAAAAGGTACCGGGCTATTGGGATGAACTGTTAGAGGAACTTAATCAAATTTAGTTCATACTGTATGTCTTTCAAGACCACGGGCCATAAAAATGGCCCGGACTTTTGGGGGGGCTTGCGTGGGGCCATGGGAAGGCCAACACGTAGAGGCCCCTTGACAAATTTAATGTAAATGTGGCGTGACACTGACCGGCGATTATCCCTGTCTACACCATATAGTAATGCACCCAAGGACAAGCCCCGGCCAGTGTAGGACTATTGTGGGAAATGAGGACAAAAAGTACCGGGCTATTGTGGTGAACTGCTAATGGTACTAGGGGTCTGGGAATATGGGGACTATGGCGTCTGCCCGTCGCAATGTTCAGGGAACATGGAAAAATGGGCAGACGGTGACTCGCCACTCCCTGCATGGGCCCCAAAAAATGCCATAAAGACAGGGGCAACATGGGTGTGAGTGGCTAAGGGGTGTAGAGAGGTGGGCTGCAGGTTCACCGAAGCTACTTCCGACGTTAGGCCATTTATCACTTCCACCCCTGGAGCTTGAGTCTTAGCTCTAGCGATCTCCACTCCGTGCCGGCCAGCTAAGGCAAGCACGGAGGCGGGGGCCTTGCCTTGGCCCCCGGAGTCAGGTACGAGGTGTCGCTACTCACCTAAGGCTTCGCCACAAAGCCTCCCTGCGGGACAAATTTAGTTATTATTATTTTAGTTGGTAACCTCCCAAATAAAATAAATAAATCAGAAATACTAATTTATGTCACCCAATAGTCTTACTTATATACCAGTAAATATATAAAATTAGTACTTTCTACCGGCGCAAGTGACATTTTTCTCTATACGCTCTAATAAATAATAATCTTTTCTATGTTTGGGTTATTAGAAAAAGAAAACTGTTATTTACACATTCCTAGAGAGACTACTTAGTAATTTGTCGTGACAACATTCTAGTTATTGGATAAATCTCTTTATATTCTACAATATAATTAAGCCAGGGTTTTATACTTGTATATGTGCATGAAGAATGAAGTAAGTCGTGGTAGCGTAATGGCTAGCGCAGGCGTTCTAAATTCAAACGGCGCGGGTTTGATCCTAACCAGAACGCATGCACCACTTAGGCAATTTTCTGACATACTGTCCATATTGTTACAATTACCACGTGCTAACAACGGTGAAGGAGAACATCGTGATGCAACCTGCACATCGAGATACCGATGTGTCAAACCAGCCAAGCCGCCTTGGACAAGCGTGGCGGGTATACTGTCCGTTTCCCTACAGTGGGAGGCCCGAGCCCAGTAGTGGGACAGTTATGGGCTGGAAGAAATAAAGAATACTTCCTGCGGCCGGGTAGCCTGTCATATGGGTGGTTCCTATATCTTACCGACAATTCATTTGCCTTACTACCGCTTAAAATTTGACATAATAAATAAGTAATTTGACGGATTCTGTGGTTGAGCAGGCTAAACCTTTACCTTCCAACCTCACTGCAACGCAGAGGCTCTGGATTCGATTCCTGGTACGGTAAATTTCAGAAACGAATTTTCTCCGTTATTTACTATAGTCTGAGTGTCCGTTGTATATTACCCATAACACAAGGCTAAGTGTAACTTGCTTAATTTGGGGTATGCAATATGCATCTGTCTGCCGATTATATAGATAAGTTAGGTCAAAATTCAACCGATGGTAAGGCAATTGAATGAATACTAAGAAATAAGAACCGACCATTGCTTGCCTTACCATCGGTAGACTTTTGACATTATAATTATGTCTAATTACAGGCCTATAGTGATCACTACTTCGTTGCTTTCAAAGCTGATGGAGCGAATTATCAACGGGCAACTTCTGGGTTACCTTGAAATACGCAGAATTTTTTTTGTTAACACAGGGGCAATGTCTTTTCTTGCGACACACACTCGGGACATTGATACCCCGCCCCGGGGGGCCGGAATCCGACCATACTACCCACTAAACCTGATTTGCGCCTCTCTCGAAGATACACCTGCGGGACGCCACGGGATGTAGACTAGTGGTACTACCAGCGGACTAGGTACACCGCGGTGTCAAAGTGGTACCCCTACCTTAGCAGAAGACTGATGGGTCCGCTGTGAAGTTCCCAGTTACTCAACGACCGGTAATATGGCTTCCGCCCCGGTCGTTTCGCTGGGGATGTCTTAGTATACGTAATCAGGGTTCCCAGCCGTATTATAATATATAGTTTTTTACTATATTTTAGCCAATTGTACTATCTATACATTAATACGTGAAGAAAAAACTTTGTACCCCTTTTTATAAAAATTGCGCTTACGGAGGAGTACGAAATTTCGCACACTTATAGTTTATATAGAGAAGCGACGAATGCTGTTCGGTTTTATGGGTCTGAGGTCACTGGTGTTATATTGTTATACCACCGATTTAATTATTTTTTTTTAAATTATGCATAAAAAATACATTAAGTCAATAAAAAAACATTAAACACACTAGCATGTATTTGATACACACACGCATATATACCCTTTTGTTTATTGTTCAAGTCAAAGTATCAGTGCAGCTTTGGCAAAATCTGTTATTATAGAAGTATAGTCTTTGACATTAATTATTGTCGGGTTTCGACCACGGGCGACCACTAGTATATTATAGAAAAATAATATAGTACGAAATGTACTCTCTATTTTCATCGCTCCTTCAATTGTCGCGCTTTTTGTTCAGATTCTTATGATGATTTAAAAAATAATGTATCTTTGTTGGCCAAAGCAAAAATGAGTAATAAAAACACATGAAAAATTTAATGATGATCACTTATTATTTTTGGCAATACAAAGTATTTTTTTAACGTTGTATTTTACTGTATCTGGTGATAAGTTAAAAATAAACCAAGATTGATATCACCTATATGGAATATATAAAAGTTTAACTAGTTGTAACAAATGACTGTACTTAATAGTAGGATATAATAACCGGCTATCGATTAGTTTAAGGCTTTCCAAGTGTTGTGATGAGTAAATTGTGATAATGATTAGTATTTACTTGTCATTGTAGTTAGTATTGTCTTAAGTTTTGCGACTAGTACACACAAATAAAACTACGTTTTAATAGTTTAAAGCGTGTCATTTTATGTGATTTATATTTTTATTCTGAAGTTTCGAGCACTGTTCAGTAGCCATGATCACGAAAAACATAAATGTCAAGAGTCCATGAGTAATGTTAAAGTTATTATTTAGCCTACCACTAACTTTTTCATTCTGATATAATTTTATAATTAAAATGAACAAGTTAGGGGTGCGCTAAATAATAATATAAATATTACTACTTCTTTTTTATAATAAAAGGATCTGCTTTCGACCCAGACGCATCTCCTGCCATTGTCAAGGACCTTGTTCCAATTTCATCTTTATTTATTGTTTTTTTTACCGCGATTTATGAACATTACATATTCTTTTTTATAAAATTTTGCCTTATTACAATGTATGTATTTCTTTTTTTCGCAAAATAGGTGCTGCGTCGCGTGTAGTCGATTTGCGGAAACCGTCCACTTGCATAAAATATATCTATTTATTTATTTACCAGCTGAACCGGCAAACTTCGTACCGCCTCAGAATCAATAAACAAAAAAAACGTTGATTTCTGAACGACGGAACGAACATCAAACGATTGACATTCAAAACCAAAAATATGAAAAAAAAAAACTTCACTTTTAAATTTAATTTGATTTCTGAACGATTTTTAAATTTAATTGATTTTTAAACGACGGGACGAACATCAAATGTTTAACAGGTAGAAATAGTTTCTAAGGGAAAACGAAATTGTTGTTTTTACTATATTCCAAGCATTTTTTTCATATTCTCTCACATTTTAACCCTTCCTTGGATTTCCACACATAATTGAAAACCAAAATTAGCCAAATTAGTCCAGCCGTTCTCGAGTTTTAGCGAGACTAACGAACAGCAACTGATTTTTATATATATAGATTGGTGTCATTGTTACAAAAGAAAGGATTTCTTCTATTATGTATTATAATTTCTTTTCCTTACTACAAGGCACATATATGGTATCACTAGGATTCTAGTGATATTAACAAAAACCAATACTATTGACGTTAATCTGTGCAAGCGCGTACACGTTTATTTATACATATAATTCTTTATTGTACTACTAAATACCAATTATGATTGTTTGTATAGATATTGTTAGTTTAATAAATATCTCTTTAACGTTTAAGATGAAAGTAATTGGGTTTCCAAATACTACTGTCACTTCTAATAGTGAGCGACCACTTTTTAAAGTCTAGAGTTTGCTTCTATGAAATACATTCACTATTTACACTTCAATAATCAAGAGAGTGCTTACAAAAACCACATAAATTTGGAAACTGTTTTGTGGTTTCTTGAGGTGTCAGTAGGCCTAAATCATAAAACGTCCATGTAAATCGTAAAACATTCCAATTTACAGTAAAATTTTGGGGTTATATAAAATTATTGGTACCTTTAAGTTAACCACATACCTTTCATAAGCATTCCAGCAGCTAACAATCCACCCATACCTCCTTTCTTTCCACCCCCAAAACCACCTTTAGCCCTCGCATCACCTACAATCGTTCTTGCTTCTTCCACAGCTGTGTCATCAAGCAATCTTAGTTTCACTGTATGAGATTCCAGATAATTTCCCAGCTTGTATAACAGATATTTGTCCAGTCTTTCATCAGGCTTAGATGGCAAAGCTCTTGCTAACTCTGCAGCAAATTCATCAGATTTGCTTTCGTTGTATTTTACATGTTCTTTAACTATAGAAACTCCAGGTAATAACTGTAACTCTTCTTTCATATTCAGTTTTTCTAGTATAGCAACAGCCTCAATTTTAAGACATGTTGGACTGAATATTCCTCCGGAACAATCTTTTCCTATAGACCTTGATGTTTCAATAGCTTCTGGAGCTCTAGGTGTAGTTACGTCAGGATTTGGTAAAGCATTAGCAAGAGCTAATAAGACAAGAATAGCTACACTATACATGATCACTAACACGTCTCTTTCAAATGAGAATCTGCTATACATTGATAACATGGTTCCTTCTACTTGCTTTTATATGTCTCATATGGTGGGAATGATTACTACTGTGCACTCTTATAGCCATTATATTTTCATACAAGACTGGCTGCAAATCTTTGTCCATGGCATTCAATTTTGTAACTACAGGATATGACATAAAGCCGATATTGCGTTGATTGTGGTTTCTTTACAAAGTTTTCGGTTTATTATCGCATGCAGTCATTTGAAGAACCACCAATATGAATAAATGTCAAGTCATTAATGGATATTTAATACGATTATAGTTTTAACACATTTTGCACATGATAAATTTTTAATCTGTGGGTAGCAGTTAAAAATGAAGTGATTTAACATTGCTTATGAGTTTAGTTCATAAATTCATGCGAAGTTTCATTAGAAATGCAAAATATTTTCTAAAATTTTCACGATTGTTATTCTAAAAAAATTAAACAAGCTTTACTTTAGAAGCTTTAATTCCTTTGAAATGAATTGTAAATTCTGAATTTTGACTATAGACCACTTTTTAAAAAATGGGCAAGTGCTTGACAGTACATGCACAGTGGACTTTTGTCCCCGCTGGGTGACAACCCCTCCCCCCCCCCCCCCCTATTTTCATTATTTGGCTGCCAATACAGATGCCAATACGGATAATTTACTCAACGGATATTTTTAAATCCAATTTTCGTTTAATCTTGAAGCTCTACAACATTAATTTTTTTGGAATATTCCACATAATTATTTAAAAGTTTTGTAACTTTCGGAGCTAATATCTCAATACTTATATTATATAAAAAAAAACTCAGGAACGTCATTGTGTTTTTACAAGATCTGACTAAACTATGTATAATGTACTACACTGAATAATTAATTAAATATTTCATAAGTAAAATTAGTTTAACGAAATTGGGTTGTTTTGTTCGCACGCCATAAGGTATGTTTGCACTGAAAATCAGCGTTGTGTCGGATATAATTTTGGCACAGCAATATGCTGAGTAAAAACCTTGTTTGTTGAAAATGCGGCGTACAAACTCACATAATATGTAATGTATAAGGAAATGTAATTACGTCACTATTTCTTCAAATAAAGTCTTTTTTGTAAACAAAATTACAATATATATAAATAATATATAATATATATAGGTATATATATTCACTTCTTAGTAGTATGAAAGCTTATGTATGTGTGTACGTCAGACAATGGAACATATATTTAAATATATGTATGAATAGTTATAAAGCAACCGAACAATTCCTGATAAAATTTATAGCAAGGAAGGACACGACTAAAACAAAAATATAGGTAATAAAGGACTTTCCGTTTTTTCCAAAATGACTACGGGACCTTAAGAAGGGATCAATTTTCATTTATTTATTTTAAAATATTTGGATAGTGAGCCAGTAAGAAGTCACCACAGATAGAACTAAATTAAGATATCTAATCAGATATCTAAAAAACAGAGAAAAAATAGTAACTTAAACATGACAACTGAATCTAAATTACTAAGATAACCTACTCATTAGACACTAAGATCAAAATACAGATCATTGAGTTAATTCGTAAAACTAGACACTGTGATACCTGTTTAATCCAAAGCGTAGTTGCCAATTAATTAATACACGATCCATACACAATACTATTTTTGCTAATTCGTGTCAACCGATGGTAACGCAAGATTATATATACTAGTGGTAGCCCGTGGTCGAAATTAGACCATAATAATTAATGTCAAATACTATACTTCTATAATCACAGATTTCGCCAAGACTACACTGTTAATTTGACTTGAACAATAAACAAAAGAGTATATATGCGTGTGTGTGTCAAATACTTGGTAGTGTGTGTAATGTTTTTTTATTGATTTAATTTATTTTTTATGCATAATTTTAAAAACATATTAGCATTCGTCGCTTCTTCTCTATATAAACTAAAATTTCATACACCTCTGTCAGCGCAATTTTCGTAAAAAGGGGTACAAAGTTTTTGCTTCACGTTTACATATAGACTTTCATATATAATTCATATATATTATATTAATTGAATTAAATACGATCTAAAAGTCAAGTGACAGTCAAAAGCTAGTACTCATGGTTGTTAATGAACTGTGCATATTCAGTAATATATAAAATCATGCTTTAGTTTGAATGCAATTTTAGAAAGTAAACTTAATCCATTGATAAATATTATATTACACAATAAGAAGAGGAACGTGTCAGATTATTTTTTGAAAATGTTAATGAATGTATTTCTCAAAATAGAATCTTACAGATTACTTATTGAAAGACGTAGCTACCAACGCTTCGGAAGTAATTTTAATTACTCTCAAATGAGATAAAACGGCGCCAAAAACTCCCTAGCAACATAACTTTACTTCACTATTATTATGTATAATTAATAATATAAGAAAGAAAAATTAGAGATGCTACAGGAAGAAAAGTATTTAAAAAATAAAATAATGCCATCTTTAAATATTGTCAAGCACAGTTTCACATATCAGGCTGTTGAAATTTTCAACAAATTACCTCCTTACCTAAAGCTAAATATATACAAAATGCAATCTTTTAAGCGTAATGTCAAAGCATTCCTTCTTAAACAAGCATATTATTCAGTTGACGATTATTTTTGTGCTTAAATAATAATATAATTATTAGTGACATATTTTTGTAAAAATAATGTTTATTGTAAATTAGATTTTTTTTAATATAATTGTAATTATGACTACGTAATAATACACTACGTAATATTTCAGACACAAATATTTTTTGTTAATGAATTAATATAAATAAATAAATATATACATTCGTCTTTTTGTGTAGTTTTTACTAATACAAGGTTTAATAAAGTAACTTTATGAATGATTACTAAAATAGCTTGGTAGCGATCGGTGCAGTTGTCTAGAAAAGCTTTCGTAGTATCGTCGCTTCACAATGTAACATTTTAGAAAATAGCAGAATATTAAATTGTGTTTATTATACGTAGAAGCTTATTTAAAACTATAAAGAGGTATCAAAACTAATCATCCACTCTTCAGGTGATCAGAGGGCTGGTGCCTTCCTCGGACAACGGATCAGTATGGCGATCCAGCGCGGAAACGTAGCAAGCCTATTGGGCATTTTACCCATATAAGGCGGTGACCTAGGCTCAGTAGGCAGGAATAGGTGACTTATAGTTTTAAAGAAGAATTAACAAAAACATTGGGTTGTTCTAAATATAATTATGTACATAAAATTAACAATAATTATGTTAAAATGTCCATAATTACATACATACATAACTTCACGCCAGTTCCCTTAGGGGGTAGGCACGAACAACAGAGCGCCATTCAGGCTTATTCTTACACACCTCACTTGCTTCTTTGACATTCATAGCTCTTGTCATGCATGCTCGTCTGTTCTTAAGGCTCCTGACATCACCTTCTGCTAGTACACGAGCCCATAATTACAATTATGAAAATGTCAAATTTGCTAGGAAATATTATTCATTTTACTAAAATATTAGGTCAATAATGGCATTTCAACAATAAGCCAATTTTATAATTATACAGATAAATATTTTCTTAGTAATATTATAACCATCAACTGAATAATATGCTCGTTTGAGAAGGAATGTTTAAAGTTTGACTTAAAAGAATGCTTTTTGTGTATAGGTTAATAGGTTACCATCTTAAGGTCAATAGATAATTTATTAAAATTATTTTATCCGTGCAGGAACGAAGAAAGAATACAATGTAAGCCAGATGTTAGGGCATTTGCCCGTCTGGATGGCTACCACCCTTGCTCTGTATGCCGCCATAACAACCTTGAGTTATGTTCCGGCATTAGTGCCCAGGTTCCAGTCTTCCTTAAAAGAGGAGCAGCGCATTTGTAACGCCTTTGGTGTTGTAAATGTCCAAAGGCGATGGTAACCGCTAACCGTCAGGTAGGCCGTCTGCCTGTCTGAACTCATACAATAAAATAAAAAAGACTACACCTTCTATCTAATCATAAAGGCTACTAACGCGTTAGATTTACTTCTGATTTTCCTTTATATTAGATAGGTCGTCTGCCTGTATGCCCGGTTTGCAATAAAAATTGACACGTCGATTGTGTAAAGGTATTTGGACATCAACCTATTTTAATGTTATTTTTTTAATATAAATGTTTGTTTTTCTTTTTAATATAGTTTCTCAATATTAATTAAATTTAAGAAGAAGTTAAGAAGTTGTACACGCTTATTTGTTACTTTATTATTGTGTGTGACATTTAATGAATGTATGTGTGTGTTGTGGCGTACCTTAAGAATATTCTTTTAATTTACATACACATACATACATAACTTCACGCCAGTTCCCTTGCGGGGTAGGCACGAACAACAGAGTGCCATTTAGGCTTATTCTTACACACCTCACTTGCCTCTTTGACATTCATAACTCTTGTCATGCAAGCTCGTCTGTTCTTAAGGCTCCTGACATCACCTTCTGCTAGTACACGATCAATTTGATCATGGAAGGTAATTCTTTTAATTTAATTTATATAATCTTTGTTTTTATTGCAGGAGTTCAGCAGACAGGCAGACGGCCCACTTGATGGAAAGAGGTTACCGTCGCCTATGGACATTTACTACACCAAAGGTGCTACAAATGCGCTGCTGCTCTCTTAAGGGAGTCTGGAACCTGATCACTAATGCCGGAACATAACTCAAGGTTGTTATGGCGGCATTCTCTAGACCAGGAGTAGTAGCCATCCAGTCGGGCAAATACCCTACCACCTGGCTGTGGGTAGTTTTATAGCCTCTTACGACAGGCCGCCCGGCCGCAGGAAATTGTATTATTTCTCCGTTCCTGCACGGATAAAATCTAAACTTCAGTTTTTTAATTTATATATTAATGAGGGTTAGACTGCTGAACCTTAATAAAAACCATAACAGTAAAGTCTTAAACCTTTTTTATAAACATAAACTTGAGATATTCACTGTCATTGAATCCTGTCATATCCTTTTAGTCCTGTGCCTTTCATCCATATTATACAATATACCTAAGTTTTCTCTATTGTATTATTGTATCTGTTACGATTAAAACTATGTTTTATATCGGAGGTTTGCAATCTACTGGTCGACATAGATCTTTTAAGCTTCGTTTTCCTGCACTTTTAGTATTAAATTATAGGCAAATGGACAAATGCTGTACCTTATAATTAAATAGCGGCTTTCTACAATACATCTTATTATTTAAATTATTCGTTTACCGTTTGTAGAAAAATAATATTCTTGTATGGGATTTATGTTATATTTTATCAAGTAGTAAGGTCTGAAATAAGCCCCAAAACAGCGCAACAGATTTCAATTAAAATTTAAACGAATGAAAATGGACATTAAACTAGTGGCCGCCCAGTAGTCGAAATTCGACCATAACTAATAAAAATGATAAGTTTGAACATTATTAAGGTTCTGTTGTCAAAGACTGTATATACTTCTATAATCACAGATTTCGCCAAGGCTACACTGTTAATTTAAATTTAACAATAAACAAAAGAGTATACGTGTGTGTGTGTCAAATACATGGTAGTGTGTGTAATATTTTTTTAGTGATTTAATGTATTTTTTATGCATAATTAAAAAAAAAATATTAGCATTCGTCGCTACTTCTCTATATGATCTGTAAGTGTGCGAAATTTCATACTCCTCTGTCCGCGCAATTATCGTAAATAGGGGTACAAAGTTTTTGCTTCACGTATTAATACCTATATAATGATTAGCGGGCCTAGTACATGTTGTCCTGCCTTGAAAGAATAAAAATCTACAATCTAATTGCAACGCCACCTACTCAGTCCAATTGTGTTCATTCAGGGACCCGCTTAAATATACAATGTTTTTTTATAAAAATCCTGTAACCCGATTCCAACGCCACCTACCGGATCCATTTGTGGAACTGAACCATCCCGGGAGCCACTCTAACAATGACAATCATCGTTGTGATTTGCACGTGAGGTATTTTGTCGCACATTTGTTTGACTTCGACATCCTATGTTAGCACGTCTTCTCCTTAGTATTGTAATGAATAATTATCGTAGTAGTTAGTGGCTAGCGCAAGCGTCCGAAGCTCAAAGGGCGCGGGTTCGAATCCTGGTCGGAAAACATGTATCGCTTAGGTAGTTTTCTGACCTAACGTGCACATTGTTACAATTTCCACATGCTAATGGTGAAGGAAAACATCGTGATGAAAGCTGCACATCGATATAACCGATATGCCAATCCGCATTGGACAAGCGTGGCGAGGGGCTCCAGCCCACCACTGGGACGTTTACTGTTTATGGGCAGTTATTATTACTGTAATGAACACTAATTAGAAAATATAAAAAATAATAATCAGCAGACAAAAAATATTGCATATCCCTAAATTGAGCAAGTTTCGCTTGTGTTATGAGTGATATACAACGGATTACTCTGGGGCCAACCCAGATACCCAGACCATAGTAAATAACAGAGAAAATTCGTTTCTGAAATTTACCATAGCAGGAATCGAGCCCGGAGCCTCTGCGTTACAGTGAGATAAGTCGTCAAAGGCTTAGCCCGCTCAACCACACAAGCCGATTTTATTCAAAACAAATAATATTTTATTTATCAGGAGAAACGAATTTTATGCAACCGTAGGGAAAGAACGAGAGTAGCTATCGTTCTGGTATCTGTTAGAAAATAGAGTAATCAAAAGAGGAGATTCCAAAGATTTTTTTATGATTAGTCCCTATTTTTTTTTTCTTTTAAACCACCCATGAAGAGCAAACAGATTAAAAAAGAACTATTAAAATCGGTCCATCCATCGGTCGGAGTTTTAGCGAGACTAACGAACAGCAATTGATTTTTATATAGAGAATAACAGGTAATGTTCCGTTTAGATATCTTGCAGTGTTAAGAAGATATGAATATAAATATTTGTAACTATTACTGCCATCTAGCGTAAATTACGACGAATAGAAGTCGCAGGAACACTCCGTTTTAAATATAAGTAATTTTTTGTATTTTTTTTAATTGCAAGAGTTCAGCAGACAGGCAGACGGCCCACTTGATGGAAAGCGATTATTATCGCCTATGGACATTTGCAACAACAAATGCGCTGCTGCTCTCTTAAGGGAGACTGAAACCTGGTCACTACAGACTACTACCGAACCACAGCACAAGGTTATTATGGCGGCATACTCTAGACCAGGAGTGGTAGCCAAGCAAATACCCTACCACTTGGCTGTGGGTTGTTTTATCGCCTCTTACGACAGGCCACGCGGCCGCAGGAAATTGAATTCTATTCCGTTCCAGCACGGATAAGAATAATAAATATAAATAAAAAATAAAAATAAGTTAACAGTATTTCCTTTCTATTGCCATAATCGGACCTTTCTATCTTGTTCTTCTTTCTTATGGGAACAATCAAGATTCGCCCCGAAACGCAAGTCATCAAAGAGAGCAAATTAAATAAATTTCAACTGCTATGCTCGTGTGATTCCATATATAACTAAAATGAGTGCATAATTAGTAAAATTGAGCTTTTGATACAAATAAAAAAATCGGCCAAATTCTAGTCAGTTCGCTGACAGTAAAGAGTTCCGGAGAAGTGAACAACATCCACGGTTTTTATTATTTAACTATTGAAGTCTAGAAAACTAGTCACCAGATCTTTGTTTGAATAGTAATGTTCGTCAAGGATTACCCTAATTAATTACGTAATCGCAAGGATCAAAATAAATTCTGTTTACAAGTATCAAAAATAGAACTCATGAACAAAAGCATATTTTTTATGGCTCCAATAATTTACAGTCAGTTACCTTAAGACTGGAGAGATTTAAAGCATTATAAACAAAAATTTACATACATACTTTATATTAATTTATTTATAATTTAGTTTATGTTTTGTTTTGTTGTTATTAAAAAAAACTTAAGGATAATAAATAAATATAACAAAAATTAAGGACATTTTTATTTAATAAATGCTATTATGAATTACTGAACTTTTGAATAATACATTTTGTCAATTTTTAATTTTTTTATGTACTAATCTGGTATTATCTATATATATTAATATAATAATAATTTTAGTTATTGATTAGTTTAGTAATTATATTATTTTTTATGTCTTTATGGGTTATTATTATGACATTGTGTTTAGGATATTTAATGCTACTTATTGTAATTTTTCTATGGCCAACTGGCCAAACATGATGCATCTTTACTTTCATACCATCAGGAACACTCTTGTATATAAATACTTAAATTTAAAAAATAAGTAATTTTGTCTATGTCATTGATCTTGTTAAAACAATTATAATTAAAAATATTTTTAATATTGTATTTTTTTCGAATGTTTGTATTATATACTTCTAAAGTTACAAGGGTCACACACTAATTATTATATCATTTGGAAGCGAATGTCTCATCGCCTATTAAATAAATAAAAAAAAACCTATGAAAGGTGGTATGATTTTTCTAGACCTGGCCAGGTGGTAGGGTATTTGCTCGCCTGGATGGCTACCATCCCTGGTCTAGAGTATGCCGCCATAACAAATTTGTGTTGTCTTCCGGTATTTTTGGCCAGGTTTCAGTCTTTTTAAGACCTTCCAGAGAGCGATAGTACATTCGTAGCACCAAAAGTCCATAGGTGATGATAACCCCTTTCCATCAGGTGGATTGTCTGCGTGTCTGCTGAACTCATGAATTCGGAGGTCTAAGTAGCCTACGTTTTCGAATTAAATTTTTGTATATGACAAGATCAAAGTAGAATCAAAACTATGATAAATCTTACCTTTCATCATCATAGCCATAGCTATAAGACCTCCCATTCCGCCTTTCTTCCCACCAACGCTCAGAGGATTCTTGTTTCCTCTTCCTTCTTCTACTATTTTCCTAGCTTCTTCAACGGCAGAATCATCAACCAGTTTCAACTTCACTGAATGCGAGTCTAAGAACGCACCAACATTGTACACTAAGAACTTGTCCAATCTTTCTTCAGGGTCTGAAGACATTGATCTCGCGATTTCAGCAGCAACTGCTTCATATTTTCCCTTTTCTTCACCATCTTTTACCAAACTGACGCCAGGGATCAAAGCCACTTCATCTTTAGTATTAAGTTTTTCTAATAGAGTCAAAGCACCAATTTTGAGACACGCAGGACTAAGAAGCCCGCTAGCACATTCCTTTTTTGTCTGTTTCACTTTATCCAATTTTTCGGCTTCGGGATTTGGCAATGCGAGAGCACAAGATATTGTTACTAAAATTACGAGTTTATACATTTTGTATCACACGTGCACACGAATCGGTCAGCGTTAATACTGTGGTCTTCTATCATCTAGACACCCTTTTATATTTTATATTATGTGGTCAGATGATTACTCCTGTCCGGGCGTGTCTTGGTCTTTGAGATTGAAATTTACAAAGCTATTAAATGCTGTTTTGAAAATACTATCTCCATACGCATCGCCTATATTATCTCCGCATTTGAGTTTATATTCGATTGTGCTTTCCAAAGCAGTAGCCTTCTCGACTGCATCTATAAAATTGTAGTTTCCATTCATTTTTACAGGGTCGTTAGTAAAATGAGCGCGATGTGCTTTTTTATGATTACAATTTACATCCATAATATTGTTATTAGAAGGTTGATTTTTCTATAACAGATTCCGTTACATTTGTTCTAAATTAGGTTTGTTTTTATTTTGAGCAGATGTACATGAGAAAACATGCAACCGAATATTCATACATATAATGAGCGACTTTAGATTCACGTCTGTCTAGTTAACATTGTTTTATTGTGTTTAACATGCGTAAGCCATTAATTTAACACATAGATGTATTTTATAGCAATTTAATTATGGTGTTAAATTTTCTTTACTTATATTCAGGAACATTTCACACTTCATAGGTACGGAAATTAAAATAAATACAAATATTAACTTTGGCTCATGTAAAATAAACTTTTCCTTGCAAGGATATAAACTTTTAAGCATGCAGCGGTGATTCGACCGTGAATTTTTATGTTTGCTTGCAGGCAAAAATAAAAAAAACTTCGTTTAAAAATACCGACTTTAAAAACTAAAAAACTAAAAAGTATGAAATAACTTATTTCACACTTTTTAGTTTTTGAAGTCGGTTTTTTTAAACAAAGTTATTTTATTTGTTACTTTTTAGTGTCTATCTATGTATGGGTAGACCTACGAAATGTGCCGCGCTCCTTAAAAATATAGGTCCCAAGAAACGGGAACAAAAAAATGATCGTAAAATGAAAACTACGGGGCCAAACTATGTTAAATTTTTAGGGGACCAAAGGGCAACTATTCCGCATGAAACTAAATAAGAATCACGTAAATCGGATCATAACTCTCAGAGTAATCGGTGTGTGTACATATGGAATGGAATAAAAAAATTTTCATAAAATGAAAACAACGGGGCCACACTATGTTAAATTTTTAGGGGCCCAAATGGCAACTATTCCGCATGAAACTAAATAAGAATCACGTAAATCGGATCATAACTCTCAGAGTAATCGGTGTACATATGGAATGGAATGGAATTTTTTTCATAAAATGAAAACTACGGGGACCAAACTATATTAAATTTTTAGGGGACCAAATGGAAGCTATTCCGCGTCGAACAAAACAAGAATCACGTAAATCGGATTCTAAATCTCGGAGTAATCGGTAAACATACATAAAAAAAAGATCCCGACGAATTGAGAACCTCCTCCCTTTTTGAAGTCCGTTAAAAAGAGCAGACAATTTACTTGATGGTAAGTAGTTACTGCCGCCTATGGATATCTGCAACACTAGCCTCATCGCCTTACCTGCCTTATAGGAATTTTAAATATTTGTTTATGCCTTTTTTAAATCGTACCACATTGTAATCTGGGAACACCTTGGGATTCATTCCATTGCTTGCAAACATATGGCACGATGAAGCGAGATGGTCTCGTGATCCTGGTTCGAAACGAACGCTGGAACACCAGGCTAGGTGGGGTAGTGGGTTTATTAGGTGTTTTTCAGTTGTTGCTGGTCTCACACCTCCTCATTGCTTGTTCCTGGATAGTGAATTTCACAGAACGCATTGACACTTGAATGAAACAGAATGTTAATCCCAGTTACATTACTTCTTACCTGTTTTCAACGTCAAATGAATTCAGTCAGTCTTATTATGTACCGCCTGCCTCTTTGTTTAAGATGGAATTTAACCTTAGGAGTATATATCTTCAAAATTCTGCAACATTAAAAATTATGGATTGCCCATACAAATTTCTATCCCCAATTTCATCCCGATTTAAGATTGTTATTAGAGACAAAAAGTAGCCAAAGTTTTTTTCCGAAACAGAATCTATCTATGCTTACTCGCCAGCTTGTTCACATTTATTTTTTCAATTTCTCAATAAGTAATATAGGTACAGTAAGTTTGAAAAACCGTCTTCTTTATTTCTTAACGAAAGCATTTTGGATTTTTATATCTTTAACTGGTCTAATTATAGGTAGGCCAGAAACGTTCTCGTCTCTTAATTCATACCCGTGATTACCCTTCAAGATAAGACAAAAGGGATATCTTTGTATACAATATATCTCATTAACAAATTTATTTACACAAATCTATCTAGGAATTTTATATAATTATGTATCTGTATATAATCATGTATTAAAGTTGCAAATTGTTTTGTCCTATATGAATCTATCTAATTTTCTGCACCACCTACATTTTCAGATTAGTTAGATTTTTTTTTAAGTTAGGTGGCCTGGAAGAGATCGTTTTAGCTATAAGGGCCTAAACACACAACCGCGTTGCGGCGCCGCGCCGCAATGTGTCATATGGTCGTAGAATTAAGTGACTATTTTTCTGTGAATCGTGAACGTTGCTGAACGTGATCTTGCCATGGATCCCAATAAGAGTATTGCTCTTTTATTATTAATTAGCATATTTTTCGGTGTAAGTAATTATCATAAATAATTTCACAAACGCTTTTTCACGCCTCTTGTTTTATAAATTTCTTGGAGTTTACACCTTAAGAATTGATTTTCAAATAAGGCCGACCGATATGGAAAATTTATGAGGAGTGAATTAATAAGATCGTTACTATTTTTATTATACAATTTCGAACTTGAACGCTACGAAATAAGATCTAAAATAACATCCATCATACGGTGTTTTGAAATTAGAAAGTCTTGTAACCGCCCTTAACCAGCAGCATTGCATATTCAAATCGTACTTAAGGAGTAAACTCCAGTCGTGCATCGGAGCTGACTCACAGTTTTTTAGTAAGTCTCGTCCCTAGTATTCCACAAAACGAGGCGTTCCTCAACCAAAGATATCAACAAATCTACATCAACCCCTGACCTTTTAATTTTATATTGGTACCGTTTTGACGCGTGTTCTTTCCAAGCATCCTGCAGACAAATGGACCTTGAGTGTTCAAATTCAAATTCAAAAGTTTTTATTCAAAATAAGTTCCACTGGAGAACACATTTTGAAGGTCATACATGTAAGTTAAAATTTAATTTTTTACTTCCTATTCTATGTACACCGCTTCGCAACGTGTTGATCCTGTAAAGGAGAAGAAGCGGCAAGAAACTCCCCAGCAACACGTCTAGCTAAATATTGTTTTTATTTATATTTCATATTCTATTTATATCTCAAATTCTTTTTTTTAATAAGTTTGTTGTTGTTTGTTGTCTTCCTACTATGACGTTACAACGCTGGAATGCGCGGCGCGTAGCAATGTGCAAATTTATTTCTGCGTCGCGACGGGCGGCCCCGCCGATTTCGGCGGTGCGGTACCGCAATGCAGTTATGTGTTTATACCCTAAGCCCGCCTATTTTTGTCAAGAAGTACATATTTGTATGTACGCATTTTTGGTAATATTAATAAGAATAGCCTTATTATATTTTAAACAGATAACCTAAAAAGGGTTCACATTAAAATAAAAAACTTTAAATTAAAATATAAGTTAATATATCCTTTAGCCTAAAAAAAAACTACAAATAATAAATAGGCTTCAAATCACCGTGAGCTGAGAACTTTCCTAAAATGCTGGCCGCGTTAGTGCGTTGGATGACAACGCTAATGCGTTGCCCAAAGTATATGCGTTGCCTTTTGGTCGCGTAAGACTTCTATCAATTGTAATTGTTTATTTTGTCGAGATATAAAGTGTTCTCTTCTTTTGAATTAACAGATTTACTTTTTTATATACATTAACTAGATGCGCCAGAAAACTTCATACGCGTTGCCATGACGAGATGTTTATTGGTGAATTGCAACAGCAACAAAAGATTCCAAAGAAACATTACCGTATTGTCACCTTCTTGGTTATGTTCGTCTATCCCACAGAAATGAAGTTGTTTATCGGGATAAAACCTTCCTATCATAAGTGTCGATCCGGGATATAAGCTGTGTGAATAGTTTCATTTAAATTCATTCTTTAATTTTCATGTAATGCTTGCTCTACTAGACAAACAGAAAGAAATTCTAAAAGTTACATTTCTGAAATCCACTAGTCCGAATAAGCCCCCATGATTGTTTGTAGGTGGAACACACAATATGCCCGCTACGCTTGTCTAAGGCGGATTGAGAGCTTTGACACAAGACATTGGTCATATCGATGTGTGGGTTTTGATGTGTTCATCAAAACCCACAAGCTTCCTGCTACTGAGCTCGGAGCTCCCATTTAAAGTTAGAACACACACAGGGCGTTCCATTAGTAACTCACAACGCCCAAAATGCTCCGTTAGCCATTCCACAAGGCGACCGCGGTCGTTGTGGTCGTGGCGAAGACGTCACTAATGACGTCATCATTTTTGATCATACAACGCTCGCAACGACCCATGTCAATAGTTGGGTCGCATAAGCGTTCCACTTGGGTTTACGATTGTAACGCCGGCAAGCAAGTGGAACGGACTAAAATCGCGGTCGTGAACGTGGTCGTTGTGAGTGTCTAATGGAACGTAGCCACAATATACCCGCCACGCTGGTCTAAGGCGTATTTTATCCGTGCAGGAACGGAGAAAGAATACAATTTCCTGCGGCCGGGCGGCCTGTCGTAAGAGGCGACAAAACAACCCACAGCCAGGTGGTAGGGCATTTGCGCGACTGGATGGCTACCACCCCTCGTCTAAAGTATGTCGCTATAACAACCTTGAGTTGTGTTCCGGCATTAGTGACTAGGTTCCAGTGACCCTTAAGAGAGCAGCAGCGCATTTGTAGCACCTTCGGTGTTGCAAATGTCCCTAGGCGATGGTAACCGCTTTCAATCAAGTGGGCCGTCTGGCTGTCTGCTGAACTCGTGCAATAAAAAAAAAAAAAAAAGGCGGATTGACAGCTTTGACACAAAACATCATTTATATCGATGGGCAGGTTTCATCACGGTGTTACCCGAAACCGTGAGCATGTGGTGATTGTAACAATATACAGATTATGCCAGAAAACTGTTGAAGCGGTGCATGCTTCCCGGCCAAGACGCGAAGCTGGGCTCTACGAATCTGAGAATGTGTTAACAAGCTTACAAAAAATGTGCCGCAAAACATGCTTTTTTTTTAATCACATGCAAGCAATGGAAGTGCGTCGTTACTTCTTTAAATGAATCTTTTCTTTCTTTGGTTTTTTCTTTCTTTCTACCAAGGCTTATACATATATACGGTTTAAAAGAAAGTCCGTGTATAGCAAAAACATTACCTTTGCTAAATGAAAGTAAATCTCTAAACTGTATACAATTTCATTGGAAACCGCTAAAATAATAGGTAATTAAAAACCCGCAATTATTTAAGCTAAAACAAAACTATCAAGTGTCTGTATGTTTTGAGTTAGAAAGCGTCAAGAGTAGAGGTGCGCCGTTAGTTTTAGGACGGATTTCTATGTCTTATTAACTGGACCTATTTATGCAAAATGGAACCAACCCACATACTGACAGTTTTGAGAAAAAGCCGTTTTTATTAAAATTTTGCATACAAAAAAATATGTCTATATTTTGAAAAAAACATTTAGAATATTGTATATTATATTTTCTCGTTATGATTTTTATTGAGTCGATAGAAGGTGCATTTTGAAAGTCTTCTGCATCCTTAACCCAATTTTGGCATGTTTGTGGATTGGTTCTGTTTTGCATAAATAGGTCCAACTGTTCTTTTACCTTACAATTGGTAGAAAACTAATATTACTTTTATGGAGTTTGGAGTATGAAGATATAGAACTTGAGGTGAGTAGGTCCAGACGAATATGAATTATCGGACCTGCATCCGTCGCATAAGTCGTGGTAGCGTAATGGCTAGCGCACGCGTCCCAGACCCAAAGGGCGCGGGTTCGATCCAGGCTGGAACGCATGCACCGCTTAGGCCATTTTCTGACCTAATGTGCATATTACAATTACCACGTGCTAATACCGGTGAAGGAAAACATCGTGATGCAACCTGCACATCGAGATAACCGATGTGTCAAACCTGCCAAGCCGTGGACAAGCGTGGCGGGTATACTGTCCATGTTCCCCTATAGTGGGAGGCCCGAGCCCAGCCGTGGGACATTTATGGGCTGCTGTTATTTATATTATATCCGTCGCATTATTAATGGATGTACAAACAGTTTCTTTACGAGGCAAAATCTATTTGTGGACTAGCCACACCCAGGGGCAAACGCATTGGGGAGTGTAGGATTCGCCACATCGGGGTGGCACTAGCACAGCAAGCAAGAAATGCTATTGCCATACCACGGTCGGGGATACCAACTAAAATTCCTTAGTGTTCCTTCCTTCACCTTATACCAGGGCTACGGGTACATGGTCTCACTACTACGTGAGGCCCTGGCAGGTGGTGACCTAACGGCCTTCTCCATTACCGCGGCAATCACGCTCCCGACGTCTTCAGTATATCTGTACGTGGCCGGTTTGTGACGCAACCCTTCTGAGATGTGAGTGCGCGCGAAACACGGCATCAGGGCTGGATCTAAAGGGGGGTTAGCTGAAGCCCATGCCCCGGCCGGCCAATTCAGAGGGCGGCAAATTCAAACATTGAGACACACAACTTTGACCATTGAGAAGTCCAGTACTTTAAGCAGATAAATTACTTTGCGCGGGGTGCGTAGACATAGGTTAGAAGTCATAGACACACGCGTGTCCATCAGTAGGCGTCTGATGGCTGAAATTATGATGATGATTAAGGTAAAAATAGAGGCGAGCCGGCGGTATTTTTCCCTCCTGCACGGCACGCCCCCATTTCGACAGCCTAACAACAGGTAAGACTCTTTCCTACCCGCGCCTGATGGATAGGCGTTACCATCGCCTTTGGACATTTGTAACACCAAAGGTGCTATCAATGTGCTGCCGCTCTATAAAGGGAGACGGAAACCTGGCAACTCAATGTTGTTATGGTGGCATACTCTAGAGCAGGGGAAGTAGCCATGTAGGAGGGCAAATACCCTATCACCTGGCTGTGGGGTGTTGTCGCCTCTTACGACAGGCCGCCTTGTTGCAGGAAATTGTATTCTTTCTCCGTTCCTTCACGGATATGAAAATTACTTTTACCGACTATTTTTCACAAGATTAGATGAATTTGAATGATATGGGGTATTTTTGGTGACACCCTATTTACTGTGTCGACTTCACCAAGTGCATGGATGGGCCAGCAAGCAGGTACAAGGGGTGGGGGTCAAGAAATGCTGGCTTGACGTCGTAAGGGATCAAAGACCGCGCGAAATTAAAAACCAAAAAATATTAAAGAGGACCCTATACTGTTTCAAGCGATTACTTTGGACGATTGCATGTCTATCAAGTTACATATTTCTTGACAGTAAAGTCCATATGAAACAAATGACATAATTGTGGTTCTTTATTATTGTGGGTGACGTAATAGTGATGTTCTGTCAGTCATGTAACGCACAGACTATTAAACCATCCACACTAGAAGTAAACAAATCGAACATCTCTGCTTCCCGGGGCACTCTCAAGCACTGATGCGCTAGGATCAGCGTGGGCGTAACTACGTTCAAAATCTCACGCTCTTCCTGCCATAAGCGCGGGGCACATGAAAGGAGGGTGGTTTTGGTGGGGTATTGAGTATTCGCGTCTCCACACATGCCGGCAATTGACTCTGGTGGACACTGGTGTGGCTTCCTCTCATCTTTTTTTTTTTTATTGGACTTGACTTTATGTTGTTGGTCCGAAGACCTTACAACTTTACCGGGGTTTTTGGGGCAAGTGCCTTCGCGAAGCGAAAGCGCTCGAGCCCGGAGGGGCAACCTGCTCGAGGGAGCTCCCTAAGGAGTTTTACCTCGGCTGGACTGTTGCCATGAGAGGGGGATGAATTTAATGATGCCCACCATAGGGCGACACAAAGCACTAATTGAGAACGGGCGACGGGTAATATAAAGCCCGAGGGGAAGGATTCCGGCGGGCCGGGATCGGTGGTTTGCGGCGGCCTACGCTATCTTACTGCCGTTTCGCAACGTGTTATGGCTGGGAGAGAAGAAACGGCGAAAGAAACTTCCCAGCAACACGCCTAGTCTATCCTGTGGGGGAGCTATGTCTCCTAGCGTCCGGTTTACTTATACTAGGAAGTAAAAATAAATTTTAACCTATATGTACGACCTTCAAAAAGAGTACTCCAGTGGAACTGGATATGCGATGTGCGTTGCGATACAGCGAGGTAATGTGGCCAGTCCTTTGGGGACGTTTCCAACTGACAGTGGTCTGGGACTAGATTTTATAGTTTAATTTAATTTGTATGTATACTTATTTATAATTTAGTTTAGTGGAACTTATTTTGAATAAAAACTTTTGAATTTGAATTTGACTATAGGCCATAATTCTTACAAATATTGCCTTAAATAAGATTTTAAAACGCTAATATGTTGCACTGGGCCTGTAGACATGTGGCATTGGCGCTAAACGTATAGAATAGAAAATGTATGGGAATGACGTAATACTTAGCGTTACGATATGTAATTCTCATATATTGTCTATTCTATTCGTTTAGTGCTAATGCCATTTGCCTGTCAGGGCTTGGCCAGATTCACAAATCATGCGTAGCAATATTTATTTTAAATAAAAGATTTTATTGGACTTGTAATATACATTCAAATATACATCCGGTAGTGCAAAAAAGAAATCAAGTGAAATCGTGAATGACTAGCCTTTACACGACTAAAAAAAAACATTACACTACGCTTGTAATAATGATAAAAAAAAACAAAAAAAAACAGCACTCTCTAGTGGTTAATGGTAGTATATATATATTCTTGTTTTCTTTATGTTGTTACTCCACAGACGCGTTTCACGGCTTTCCTCAACAGATGGCGTTAGTTTTACGTACAATTAGTTTATATAATATTATTTCTAGATGGCGTTAGCTGTAATAAAGTTATACAAAAACAAAACATAAAAGTTGAACCGCAGCGTAAGAATTGTACTCTGTTAATTTTTTTACTTATGCTTTGATACTTTTGCTGTAATTGATTGAAGGTTATAATCTTTTTTTATTAAAAACTGGCATGTAAACTGATTACCATCAGCCTTTAGGGTGGGATAAGGGGGTGAAATAGAAGGATCAGACAGGAGGGAAAGGGTAGAATATGAGATTGGTATAAGGGGATGAGATAGGGTAGCTTGGATAGAGCGATGGAGGAAGTGGGCAATCGCAACTTTTAGGGTTCCGTACAATTTTGGGTGAAATGGAATCTTCCTTCCTTCCTTTCCTTAGCCTCTCCACGTCTCACAATTTGCGCACAGATACATATCGTAGACTCCTGACACCTGCACACACTTCACCCTTTTATGATAATTCTTTTACAGGGCTGGCTGTCAAACTCTGGAATGCGTTGCCTCTTACTGTCAAAGAGGCTACAACATTACCTACATTTGAGAACTCACTTGGAAAGTACTACCTGTCTTTATATAAATATGTCTAATATATTAAACATTTACTTATTTATCTATTGTAATATATGTTAATATAAAATGCTTGTCATATGTTAATAAATATATTTATTTATATTATTTCGTATATACGTATATATTGGTTTCTATAAATGTGTTTGGATTTATTTATGTATATATTAAATTCATAAATTAGTGTATGTATATTTAATTTTTTTAAATTTTTTATTGCAAGAGTTCAGCAGACAGGCAGACGGCCCACTGGGTGGAAAGCGGTTACCATCGCCTATGGACATTTGCAACACCAAAGGTGCTACAAATGCGCTGCTGCTCTCTTAAGTGAGTCTGGAACCTGGTCACTAATGCCGGAACACAACTCAAGGTTGTTATGGCGGCATGCTCTAGACCAGGGGTGGGAGCCATCCAGTCGGGCAAATGCCCTACCACCTGGCAAGTAAATTGTACAGCCCTATCTTTTTTCTGCTCCACCTACATCGCCAGATTAGTTAAGAATTTCTTTTAAGCTGGCTTGCCTGGAAGATATCGCTTTTAGCGATAAGGCCGCCTGTTGTTTTTCCAAGAAGTATTGTAATTATGCATTATGTTTTTGTATTTGTTTATTTTGGTGAGCAATGAAGTGTTATCTATCTAATCTTATATAAATGATATATCTGTCCGTCCGTTTGTCTGTCTTTATAGATCTATTTTTATCTACCTGTAGCATAGTAAATCTGTAAAGGGTTTGAGTTTGAACAACGAATTTAAAAATGAGGAAAAAGCAGACTGACTAATTCGGACTGGAAATTCCAAAAAAGGAAATTTTAAAATTTTAGAATATTAGCTATAATATTATATTATCAAGTGATGATTTTACGTGACGGCTACTGAACGGAATTAAACGATGCAGAGCCAGCTTATACCCCAGGGTGACACTTAACATACTTATTATCTCGATAAATGAAGCATTGCCGTGGTACAGACGGATATAATACACAAGATGCTGCAGTCGCCTTTTTTGAAGCCCCGCCGTTAAAAATCACTAACATATAGGTCGTCATCATGGCAACGCTAACGAAGTTTCACTGGCACATGCTAGTTAATAATATAATAGGCAAAAACGTATACCTTTTAATGTTTTAAAATATATCTCTTGGATTTTTTTAGAACATCTGTTATTTGTAATTTTAATTTTTGATATTATTTTGTTTTCGAATGTCACTTGTGAACATTTTCTGTAAAGCAAGTCAGAAGTACATGATGTAGAAGCGAAATATTATTTTATTTAGTTTCGTTATTTTCAAAAAATTTTAACATCTGGCAGTAAAATATGTGATTTAAAAGAAATACTGATTTTTCAAAATTTGCTCATCAATCTAGATATATTTGGTTTACTGTTGCCTAATGGAATTGGCATGTCCATGTAGAGAAAAAAAATAAATTAAGATACAAAAAAGCAATATACCTCTTTTTATCTTAACTTTAGTCGGTTAAAAGTTACATCACCACATAAAGAATACTGACCATTCATTCATCTCTTTACATACGCACTCTAAAATATATACATAGCAATTTCAACTTTATTTCATTACCTTAAAGTTCCATTTCGTATATTTTAATTTAAGTACTAACAAAAATGAAAGTCTCGTGAAAGTTACCACCTGCATCGTCTTATTAAATAACTTATACGCTACACGTGACCACTACATCTGGTTGACCTCTTACCACTTTAAACGAGGATACTACGACGAGTTCTAGTTATACTGGTTATTTTAATAGGTACTTTGCCCTCTGTATACATACTTATTTTCAAGATTTTCTTCAATGCGATCGCTACCAAGCTCTTTTAGTAATTATTCACACAAATTACTTTGTTAAAGCTTGTATTAGTTCAAAATGAATCTATAACACTTATAATAACTTTGTAAATGGTTCAAGTTTGTACTTTGCGTTTAAAAGTGTGAAAAAATCAGGGAAGCTAGGTAACTCGGACCAGCAGATTACGAAAATGCAATTTTTAGAATTTTTGTCTGTTAGTTTTTTTATTGCTGGAGTTCAGCAGACAGGCAGACGGCCCACTTGATGGAAATCGGTTACCATCGCCTATGGACATTTGCAACACCGAAGATGCTACAAATGCGCTGGCTTTCTTAAGAGAGACTGGAACCTGGCCACTAATGCCGAAACACAACTCAAGGTTGTTATGGCGACATACTCTAGACCAGGGGTGGTGGCCATCCAGTCGGGCAAATGCACTACCACTTGGTTGTGGGTTGTTATGTCGCCTCTTATGACAGACCGCCCAGCCGCGGGAAATTGTATTCTTTCTCCGTTCCTGCACTGATAGAAAAGCATTACGTGAAAACCACAGAACGGATTGTAATGAAACTCAATACCAAGCTTGTTTATATCCCGGGTAGTAACTTATGATACTTTTTATCTCGATAAATGACATCGTTTCCGTGGGATAGCCGAAAATAGTGAAAAAGATGGCGCTGCTGTCGCATCGTTTTTGAACTACTGAACGTATATGAATGAAACTCGGCGCAGGGTTGGCTTATAAATGACATCGTTTCCATGGAATAGATGGCGTTGCAATCGCGTTTTTAATTCACTAACAAATAGCTACGTTGTCATACATTGTATTAGTTCAAATCAGGTTGGCTTCGACTCATCGCTACGTTTTGCTGGACAGTTGTATAGACTATATGCTGTGCCGGAATTATATCCGACAAAATGCTGGTATTCAGTGCAAACCTTCCTTTTGACGTAAGACCAAAACGACCCAATTTTATTAAATAATTTAGATATATTAATATTATAAAGCTGAAGAGTTTGTTTGTTTAAATGCGCTAATCTCAGGAACCGCTGGTCCTATTTGAAAAGTTCTTTCAGTGTTGAATAGTACATTTATCGAGGAAGGCTATAGACTATATTATATTTTCAAAAAAATTAGGGATCCTTACTAAAAGTCCAATAATGTAACCCAAGGTGTAAAAAAATGACCCGAAAAAATCCTTATACGGCGTGCGCTGCGAAAACTATTGATTATAGAAAAAAACAATGTACTACCACTTTGCAGAATATATAATTGTCTACAAAAAATATCGGATAACCATATGTCTAACTATTGTAGTTATCTCACAATAAGTGTTTTCTTTTATTTTTTTAAATAATTAAAATGCCGTCGCTTCAAAAACTCTTTATTTTGTACCTTGGTATTAATCCTTATCAAACTAAATTACTCCATATTTAAGAAGAATTCAATACCTTTCTAGAACTATTTGAGTTATTCAATTCGGACGTTTCATTCAAAAGATATCGCGATATTTAAAATGTAAGTATTAGTGTTGTAGCCAAATATACTAATATTGTTTGATTGAACGCGCTAATCTCGGGTACTACTGGTCTGATTTGAAAAATTCTTTCCGTGTTGGATAGCCCATTTATCGAGGATGGCTATAGGCTATATATCATTACGCTAAGACTAATAGGAGCGGAGCACCAATGAAGAATGTTTCAAAATCAGAGGGTTTTGAAAGTAAATTCCACGCGGACGACGTCGCGGGCACAGCTAGTAAATAATAATAACAATTAATTAAACACCACAAATCATCATGTCATCCTTCACACAATCCATCCACCTCTTTTTCGGTTTACAATCTACATTAGCCTTCAGTTCAACATTATTTTGTCACGTGACTTACATCCCCTTATTACATGCCCGTACATTTTTTCCAAAAGACAACAGAAAGTCTTGAACTAATACGAAGATGACAAGCAATCTAGGAACCTACCTACTTTGTACGCTTTCCCAATGCGTATGAGTGCGTGCCATTGGCATTCATACACACACATACAGAGATAGTATATGTGTGTATACAATCATAACTATGTAAGCATTAAATTTTCTTACGCTTACTTGCTATCCGGAACTGTTCGGTGTATAGTATAGCCACTATGGTATGGTTAATATGACCATAATTGTCTTATAACGGGATATTTAATTATATACTAGAATTTGTTTATTGTGATTTCATTTGCGTGCATTTTGAATTCATGTCATAATGGAAGGTGTCCAATTTTTAGGGCAATTGTAAAAACTAGTGGTTGCCCAGTGGTCAAAATTCGACCATAATTAATTTAAATTATAAGTTTGAACATTATTAAGGTTCTGTTGTCAAAGACTATACTGCTATAATCACAGATTTCGCCAAGGCTACACTGTTAATTTGACTTTAACAATAAACAAAAGAGTATATATGCGTGTGTGTGTAATGTTTTTTTTTTATTGATTTAATGTAATTTTTATGCATAATAAAAAAAATATATTAGCATTCTGCACTCCTATTCTATATGAACTATAAGTGTGCGAAATTTCATACTCCTCCATCTGCGCAATTTTCGTAAAAAGGGGTACAAAGTTTTTGCTTCATGTATTAATTTAATATAATGATATTGTTCCTAATATAAAAGATCTGGCGTTCAAATATCATGTTATCATAATAACTCTAAAATATAATTAAAAAACAAAGCAGACAAAACAGGTATAGAATAATTTATAATTCAAAAAATTGATATTGTAAAAATACTAGGAACAAAAATAAATTAGAAATTTCCACGTGTAGGCTTCATAAAATTTACAATAGTTTCGTGGGGCAAAGTATAATACTCTTCAACAAAATCCTAGACAATGTTCAAGGGCTTTCAGTAAACAAGTTTAAAAAATAAGTAAAGCAAGGTTTCTGGGAGAAACCTTATACGACGAAAGATTTTCTAGATGACCGCACCGAATGGGAATAATTCGCTACCCCAAATTCATTCAGTAATTAATTATACAAATTACTTTGTAAAAGTTTGTATTAGGTCAAAATATATTGAAAAAAAGATCATGAATATACTTACAGCTTATATATATACAAATCTCGTATCACGATGTATGTCCGAGATAAACTCCGAAAGTACTATAATAAATTTATCTCGATTATTGAACTCAATTATAAAATTCTAATGTTAGTATGTCGCTGAACTCCTTCTATATCTTCCCTGGACCGATTTTAATCATTTTTTTGTGTATGTTCCAGTGGCCCCGGATGGCTTAGATTTACATTTGGACCCAGAAGATGGTGCTGCAATCGGGTTCTAAATTTTTTTCAAGGCAGGACGTCTGTCAGAAGCACTATAAATATTATAAATGAGAAAGTTTGGATGGATATTTATTACTCAATCACGCTGGATCAGCTGATTGGATCTGGATAAAATTAGGGACAGAGATAGATTCTATTCTAGAAAAGTACATAGGCTACTTTTTATTCCGGGAAAAGGGAACTCATTGCCGGAGTCTGTCTTTTCCGATACTTATAACCTGGGTGTCTTCAATTCCCGTGTGAATACGTACCTTCCAGGTAAGCGTGATCTATCCTAGACCATATAATAATATATACACTACAATAAAAAAAAGTACGGTTCCCTTGGGACAAAATTAAAACGAGCGATATTAAAGGCAATTTTCATTAAATAAATAAATATAACGACACCACTCCATTGGGTTAAGATTAGGCATTGAACATCGGATGCACATGTGTGCCGCACTGGTGTAGAGAGTACTGAAGTATACCGGCCCGGGTTCATTGGCCGACTTTCACGGCCGTCATCTCGCAGCCAATGATATAACTTTAACAGGATGCTGTCACTATTATGTGATTATTTGAAATGAAAGTTACCCATTTTGAAAAGTCACGTATTCGATGTTTGAGTTTAAGAGTTTACCTTTGCTCAGTACTTGCATGGGAACGTGGTGCTACCAACGCGCTCCCGCTCTCTAAAGGGATGCTGGAATTTAGCCACTAATGCTGGAACACAAGTCAAGGTTGTTATGGCTGCAAACTCTAGACCAGGGGTGGTATCCATTCAGACGGGCAAATGCCCTACCACGTCGCTGTGGGTTGTTTTGTCGCCTCTTATAACAGACCGGTCGACCGCAGTCAGGTGGTAGGGCGTTTGCCCGACTGGATGGCTACCACCCCTGGTCTAAAGTATGTCATCATAACAACCATGAGTTGTGTTCCAGCATTAGTGACCAGGTTCCAGTCTCCTTTAAGAGAGCAGCAGCGCATTTGTAGCACCTTTGGTGTTATAAATGTCCATAGGCGATGGTAACCGCTTTCCATCAAGTGGGCCATCTGCCTGTCTGCTAATCTCCTGCAATAAAAAAAAAGTCAATTGTGCTCTTTCTCCATTCCTGCACATGCACGGATAACACTTCTTTACACACACTTGGCCATTTTTTTATCTATATTAGGAGCGTGGGCCTAATCCATGCGGGAGTTTTTGGCGGGAACTGAAAGAGTATGCTGTACTGTGCAGTTATACCTTCTAAAAATTTGTAAAATTATTCTACAATGAATAAATAGTTTGATAGTTTTTAAGTAGTAATTAACCTTTCGGCCTTTCGAGTTGTCCTAGCGGTTGAACACCTACCATTTAGCTGAGCTATAGGAAGATATCATTGATTCATTTATCAGAATTGGCTGTATGGATTAAGGTCCTTTGCCTGCCATTGTAGCCAATACTACTACTATTTAATCTATGCTGAAACTCTCAAAGTGAAATGTTAACACCACATTATCAAAACCCACAACTTTAATCTTATGGAAATCCAATCTACTAATAAACATTGTTATGTCGTAAATTACCAAAACTACGTCGCAAAACTTACTTTCACGCTTTCGTTTCGAGTGTGAGGCGAGTCACTTTGTCCACTTTCACTTTTATAAAAAAAAAAACACCACATCCGGCTGGTTGCGAAATCAGCACCTGATTCGTGATCATACAATTTGGCGTTTCAGTAACATGGTGTAACTGATGTAATATTTGGCATGAATGAGTAATGTATTAAATAATACTGTTGTGTTTGTTCCATTGCAGTTTTTTTTTCGGATTTACAGCATTTCTTTTTTCAGATTCTTCTTTCGCAGCAGTCAAAAGTTTGCAATACCAGCCGACGTAACAGTCTCAAAGAAATTTTATAACTCTTTTTTTTTTATTGCAGGAGACCAGCAGACAGGCAGACGGCTCACTTGATGGAAAGCGGTTACCATCGCCTATGGACATTTGCAACACCAAAGTTGCTACAAATGCGCTGCTGCTCTCTTAAGGGAAACTGGAACCTGGTCACTAATGCCGGAACACAACACTCAAGGTTGTTATGGCGACATACTTTAGACCAGGGGTGGTAGCCATCCAGTCGGCCAAATGCCCTATCACCTGGCTGTTTTAAACTACCTCATGTCGTAGGGAAACCCTGAGAAGGCGATCCCTTCCAGAACACATAAGATACTTTTTATTTTAAAATACAGGATAGTTTCAGCGGGTTATTAGGGTTCAGATTTTAGTTCCTGATATCCGTTAAAATATAAGAGCATGAAATATATGGGACGCACACAAAAACTAATGAACCCTTGCCTCTAGCAAGGTTGTTCGCCAAAGTTTGGATGGAAAAAAATGTATTTAAAAAAATTTAATCAACAACAACAACAATACTCTTTATTGTACACCAACTTAAAACAGTAATACATATCTTAATATTAGGTATTATAGTAGTACAATGGGCGGCCTTATTGCTTAAAGCAATCTCTTCCAGGCAACCTTTGGATGGACAAAGATCTTAATCACGATAAACTGTTGGCGTGCAGTTTAAGACTATACTAATGATAATATAAATAATATAATATACAATAATATACTTATACTTATACAAAATATATATATACATACACATACAAATCTCTCTCTCTTTTCTTTCACCATATCCCAATTACTTGGGGTCGGCACAATATGTCTTTTCCTTCCACACTCTTCTATTCTGACATACCTCTTCTGTCACACCGCATATCATCATGTCATCCTTCACACAATCCATCCATCTTTTTTTGGTCTACCTTTAAATTTGTACCCATCGATCTTGTAGTATAACATTCTTTTTGTCACGTGACTTTCATCCCTCCTCATTATATGCCCATACCAACTTAATCTTCTTCCTCTCAATTTTTCTGTCACAGGTGCAACTTTCAAAGATCCCCTTATGTACTCATTTCTCACCTTATCCATTCTTGTAACACCACACATCCATCTCAACATTCTCATCTCAGCTGAGTGGAGACGTTTGTAGTTTATTACTTTAGTGGCCCAACATTCCGACCCGTATAGCATGACTGGTCGTATGATAGATTTACATATTTGACCTTTTAGTTTCAGTGGCATTAGTTTGTCGCACGTCACACCGGTTACCTGTCTCCACTTCAGCCATGCTACATTTATTCTTCTCCTTACATCCCTCTCTATATCACAATTATTCTGCAGTAGTGAACCAAGGTATTTGAATTCGGGGTTACATGGTAGTGTGACTGATTGTAGTTTAAGAGGCACAGCACTAGAGGTCCCGCCGAAATCACAAAACAGGTATTCGGTTTTGGTTCTGCTGATTTTTAATCCAACGCCCTCTAGCGCTACACATACACATACAAATATACATAAACATACACAACAAATAATATATATTATGCAGTTAGATAGGGCTCCCTCACAAGTCTGTTGAAACTAAGGATCGATTTTGCAGAGCGCACGTCTGCCGGCAATGCGTTCCAAAGATGCACGGCACAAACAGAGAACGATCCTGCTTAAATCTCCGTGGTATGTAAAGGTGTCATCAACCGCAACTTCTTCTTGAATCACTGTGGAAGAACTGGAAGCGTTCTTTAAGATAGGACGGAGTACGAGGGTCAAACAATACGTTATAAAGAGGAGACAGAACACGAGCATTACGGCGAAGTCGGATTGGTCCTTAATTAATCCCCTACTTTATTGCAGAGATGATTTTGTATAACCACTAAAATGCTTGTCTTTCTGTATATGATTTTATTATGTCATAATAGATACGACTGTACATCTATAATTAATAAATTGTGTTACAGGGTTCCTACTAGGACGCATTGCCGGGGCCCCTGCCGATTGTTTGTGACTACGCGTTGACGAACAAACGCCGCCAAACGATCTCCGCTTTACCAGCTAGTGCATTCATATAATCACAATTTAGATATAGCGGCAACTAGGCCCCAGCACTTATAAACAAATGATTCTTGAATGTTTGAAAAACAAGTAAACCATTATATCAAGTATTTCTGACAATTAGCGTCCTCTTTCCGATTCGGCTCCGATTCTGCGTTCTGGTGAGGCCTCCATTTCTTCTTCTTTTTTTTGTTATTGTATACCATCCTGTTATTTTCTCTCTCTTTTGTTTTTACTCCGGTAGCTAATATATTTTCAATTATTCGATATGTAGCAAATGATGTTGATGATGTATTAATTGAAACTACTTATGTATAAGATTCAATTCTTTATAATACTGTTTTTTTGTCCAAATAAATAAAAAAAAAAAACATTTTCCTAATTTGGGGGATTAGTTTCCATAAAAATTTGGATCGCCTATTTCACGCCCTTCAAGAATGTTTTTTGAAAATTTAGCCTATGTTCTTCCACCGAATACAATTTGTCTCTTTGTCAAATTTCATTATAATCCGTTCGGTTGTTTACTCGTAAAAAGGTAACAGAGCTACTTTCGCATTTTGCATATTATTATGGACTGTGTCTTGCTCTACTACAGATCGAGTTCTTAAGTAATTCAATAAACACAAACCAGTATCTAAGCTTGGGCACCTAAACATAGTAAGACCTAAAATACAAATAAAAAAACACACAACTACCATTTGAACACCTGTTTCTGTAACCTCTCAATTACTGAACCAACCATACATAATCGTGCATAGGAATTAAAACTCAATATTTCAGAGTTTGGGTTGATTTTTAATCGTGCTGATAAAGCTGATAGGATGTTCTGACTTAGCAAGTACGTAACCAACGAGGGCACTGTTTACAAGGAGAAAGCGAGAGAAAGGCGTATAAGCGGACGTAGTGGGCCCCAAATTCCTTAGCCGGTGAAAGATATTTTTTTTATTTAATAGTCGACTATCACAGGTGCCGGAATGTTTTTTTTTAATGAGTAAATGGCCTATAAAGCCTTCATGGAGTTTGAAACTGGAATTAATTAAACGAATAGATTTTGGTAATTGTTTAAAATTCGAATTATATCTTCGTAGATATATAATTATTAATATTATTATAATATATTTTTATCCGTGCAGGAACGGTGAAAGAATACAATTTCCTGCGGCCGGGCGGCCTGTCGTAAGAGGCGACAAAACAACCCACAGCCAGGTGGTAGGGCATTTGCCCGACTGGATGGCTACCAACCCTAGTCTAAAGTATGCCGCCATAACAACCTTGAGTTGTGTTCCGGTATTAGTGACCAGATTCCAGTTTCTCTTAAGAGAGAAGCAGCGCATTTGTAGCACCTGTGGTGTTGCAAATGTCCATAGGCGACGGTAACCGCTTTCCATCAAGTGGGCCGTCTGCCTGTCCGCTGAACTCCTGCAATAAAAAATAAAAAATATATAAATTATACTTAGCCAGAATTTCATTTGATATAATTCATAAATAATATATTTTTTAATGACAGAATTCGAAATTTAAAAGTATTTTTTTGTTTCTCTTTTAAGCCCATGAAATGCCGGACCTTTTTTCGTAAAATGTTATAAAAAATCATTTTTCAGTTGTATTCTTCATTAAATCTCACAGGAAACATAACCAGTGGCAACATTCGGAATTTTACTGTTGCCCAACTGTGGGCACCCAACATGAGGGTACCTATGAAGTCCACAACACAAACGGTTATAACGCCGACATTCCAAGTTTTAATAATCTCTTATGAATCGATTTTAGTAATACGTTTCATAGATGATTCTTTAGAACAGAAGATAAGGCAGAGAAAGAAAACTATATCGTGATAAGTCCACAACTTCCAGTGAAATAGTTCTAGGTGTGAACATTTTACACGAACTAATGGAAGCTGTAACGGCCTGTATATTGAATATTATATAATATTGACGTCATTGAGATGCGAGCACTGCGCAAAATCTGCGGAGTGACGCTCGCGGACCGCGTTCGTAATACCGAAGTAAGAAAGAGAGTTGGTCTGAAAGAGAGTGTCGGGGTGAAGGTAAGGAAAGGAATGCTCCGGTGGTTCGGGCATGTGGAAAGAATGCATGATGAAAGAATGACTAAACAGATATACAATGCAAAAGTGGATGGATGCAGAAGTCGTGGAAGGCCACGACACACCTTCCAAGATCAAATTGATCGTGTACTAGCGGAGGGTGATGTCAGAAGCCTTAAGAACAGACGAGTGTGCATGACAAGAGTTATGAATGTCAAAGAAGTAAGTGAGGTGTGTAAGAATAGGCCTAAATGGCGCTCTGTTGTTCGTGCCTACCCCGCAAGGGAACCGGCGTGAAGTTATGTATGTATGTATGTATTGACGTCATATTGGCTGTGGCTGGGGGGAAGTGTCTTGATTTCACGTCGTGCCTATTTGGTTGAAATTTTCTAAAACTTGAATATTTATATGATTTATATATATGCTATGGATATATAAAGAGAATGGAGAAAAGAGGCTGATCAAACAAGCCTATAAAAAGAGTGTGGGTGATAGAGTTAGTGCCGGTAACTACGACGTACTTACCATGATCAAATCGCAAGTGTCTTAAAGAGTGGCGTGGTAAAAAGCATTTTTAATAAACGTGTATATATATGAAGAGATTATTGAATGTAGATGAAGCAAATGATGTATGTCAAAGTCGTAGCAAGTGGAAATCCATCGTCTCTGTCTACCCCTATAGAAAACAGGCGTGATAATATATATGTATGAATATTTATGAACACTTGACACTGGCGAGTACTTGAAACCTAGCGAAGCTAATTGTACGAAATGAATACTTTTAAAGGAAGCTTCCTTTAGTTTGTTTATTTTACTTACCTTAACAAAATTATATAGGTATATTTTATTAGTTACATTGCAAAATACACATAATTCAAAAACTTTTTTAATCCATCTTAAGGTTGTTTGGAAGATATTGCTTTTAGTAATAAAATCGTCTATTCTTTTTTGTACTTAAACTTCTTCAATTGTATCTCAATATTGTGCAGTAAAGTATACTAGTGGTCGCCCGTGGTCGAAATTCGACCATAATAATTAATTTAAATTATAAGTTTGAACATTATTAAGGTTCTGTTGTGAAAGACTAGACTTCTATAATCACAAATTTCGCCAAGGCTACACGGTTAATTTGACTTTAACAATAAACAAAAGAGTATATATGCGTGTGTCAAATACATGGTAGTGTGTGTAATGTTTTTTTTAATTGATATAATGTATTTTTATGCATATTAAAAAAAATAGCATTCTGCAGTCCTTCTTTATATAAACTATAAGTGTACGAAATTTCGTACTCCTCCGCCGGCGCAATTTTCGTAAAAAGGGTACAAAGTTTTTGCTTGTTTTTGCTTCACGTATTAATTAATATATAGATTATCCAATGAAAGAGCATACGAAGAGACTCCGTAACATATTTTAAGCGATTCATCAAAAAAATAGTAAAAGTTAATCAGTTATGTGTAAACGTTATCTTACTAACTTTTGCGTAATAGAAAGTTAGAAAAAGTTTTAAAACGTCCAACTTATTATTGAGTCGTTTTCTCTTTTTTTTATATTAGCTTTAATTCCAATGAAGTACAGAAGTTCACTTTTACTTTCATTATTAGATCAATATGTAAATTCTACAAAAATATTTTAGATATTAATATCAAAAGGTCTTATTCATATTCAGTTAGATAAGTCTATAGGTTCTTCTTGAAGGTTCATAAAGAAGCCTACAAACTTACCCTTACTCAATATGAATAAGACCGTATATCGCCAAGTAAAATGGTAAATTTATCATTGCTGAAATACAAGTAGCAGCAGACAGTCCGACAGCCACTTCATGGAAATTGTGTACCGTCGCCTATCAATATACCAGTTTCAAAGGGGGATTGGAACCTGACCACAAATGCTAGAATAAAACTCATATTTGTTATGGTATACTCTGGACCAGGGGCCCAATTTTGCTATTGCTATCTCGTCAAGTCGTCGGACACTGTCGTCTCAAACGTGGTTTGCTTGATTTCGGTATTCTCTTAATTATAATGGCGTGACCGTGGCACGCCACTATTTAAACAATAAACAATAAACATTTGAAATTTTGGTAGCTTTTCAATATTTATTGCGGCTAAAGCCATTTTTGCTAATGGTAATACCAATTTTTCTACTATTATTGTGCCGCGACGATATCGAGAAGATAATTTATGGATAACCCAACAGTGGTAACCATCCAGATCGGCAAATACCCTACCACCTAGATTAGGACTGTTTTCTCGCCTCGTACGACGGGCCACCCGGCCGCAGGAGTTAGTATTCCTTCTCTGTTCTTGCAAGGTAAAACGTGGCACATAAAAATAGCAACCCACTGCTGGGCTCGGGCGTTCCCACTGTAGGAGAACGGAAAGTATACCCACGGTATGCTTGTCCAAGGCAGCTTGACAGGGTTGACACACCAGTTATTTCGATGTGCAGGTTTCATCATGATGTTTTTTTTCACCGTTTTCAGCACGTGGTAATTGTAACAATAAGCAGATTAGGTCAGAAATCTGCCTAAGTGGTACACGCGTTCCAGCCAGGGTTCGAACCCGCGCTCTTTGAGTTTCGGACGCATGCGCTAGCCATTACGCTACCAGGACTTTTCTGTCTATCTGACATTTTTATTAGGAATCTGTGTCTAATAAATTTAATTATACTATGTATAACTTCTTAAACAATTTCAAATAAGTGACCAACGACGTCTTATAAAGCGACCTATAATATTATGCTTAGATATAATCTTTAAATTGTATATCCTTGTATTATGTAGATTTGTGGTGATTTCACATTATCAAAACATATACATATGTATGTAAAACAAGAAAACCGTTGAAACACAACAAAAATGTAGACGTGAGTGAAAGTGGCACCCACACTAGGGAATAACGTCTATGTAGTTGCAGAGAAAGTGGCCCGTCTTCAAAGCGGCACACTGTGTTGAATGGAGTAGTCATTTTCTTAATAAGCTTTTATTTTTAATATTAACCGCTTTTGTAGGAATAATAGAAGTTCTAAAAACATTGTTTCAAACGCACCCCATATCACAGTACTTAATTAACCTGTGAAAGTAATTTAGTTTTATCGCTTTAGATTTTTTTTCTGGAAAAAATCTAAAATTAGACGAGATAAGGGCACACTTCCTGCGAATTTGTAAACAAATATCTTAGCAACTTCATTTAAATCAAAAATCACCAAAAACATTGTCATTGTTTTTTTTATGAGCTCGTCTAACGACACTCCATTACGTCTATGAACTCATCTATTTCATTTCTCATGTATATGGTGATTAGCTCTGAATTTTACTTTTGCTGTTGTGCCACCACGCTTTTGTTAAATGTTTTAATAAGTTTTGTCAACTTTATCTTCCGGGTTCGATTCCCGGTATAGTCAATTTCGGAAACGTATTTTCTCCGTTATTTACTATGGTCTGGGTGTCTGGGATCGGTTCCAGAGTAGTCCGTTTTATATTACCCATAATACAAGCGTAACTTGCTTAATTCGGGGATAAACAATATGTGTGTTTGTCTGCCGATTATTATTATTACTTAATATTGAAAATTACTATGACGGATATTCTTATTCTCAAAAATTAATTAGAATTACCGAAACTAAACATTATTTTATATTTTACAACGTTAATATCAGAATCTTATTTTTATTTAGAGGCTTGGCGTAATAAAACCAGTTTCTCTTAATTACTAATTGGCTAATAACTATAAAAAATACATATACATTTTAATTATTCAGATTGTTATAATAATTTTAGTACTAGGAACTAAGTTTGGAACTCCTCATTTGTAGAACAACGTATGGTATAACCCGGCTCACTTATCTAAAAACATTTGGTGGATTCCGCACAAAAAATAAACTCAAAACATGGTTTTTATAATAATACGTGTACAGGTCAGGGATTTTGCCTAAAAGTTGCATGCTCTTATGAGTTGAACCAATGTCATTGTAACAAGACCTTAGTGCCTTAGCGCCTAAACTAACTCATATATATTTCTGCATTTTATCTAAAACTGTCAGTCCCGGCAGATTTTGTCCTGCCTTGAAAAAATTAAAATCTAGGACCCGTTTGCCTCCTATTAGTTCTAATTATGAATCTAAACCATCCGGGGACACTCAAACACATACATAATTTTTTTATCATGCATACATTTCTACGATTCATTTTCATTTATATAGATATACAAAATATATTTTTATAGCAACAATATTACCTCCATTCCACTTCATATTCCAGCTAGACTTTTCAATGTGGTGGTAAGTGAAAGCCTTATACGTACAGTGTATGAACACAAAAAACATCCAGTATTACGCGTGAAGATGCCGTGATATTTTTTTTAAACATTCTATAATATTGAAAACTAGTATAAAAGTGGGTTTAACCGTTTGCGCTGCTTAGTTTCTAATCAGAGAGCAGCGAAGTATGTCCGTATGTTTGGAATTTATTTAGAAAATATACATATATGGATGCTTCGGGTGCCCTGGTTTGGATGCTAATATGCCTTAACGCTTTAAAGATATTTTCTTTACAGTATCTGAGCATGAAATCTTAATTTAATAGGTATGTTATGACTTTAAATTTTGTACTGAATAAATGATTATCTTACTTTCTTTGACTATTGTAGTTATTATTTAGACAAAGGTCTTTTAGGGTAGAAAATCATCCGTCTGACAATGTATGTCTCAGGACACTACTGATTTTATATGGATGAAATTTGGCAACAATATATGTCGCTACATATTGTAGCAGTGAATTAGTAATAAGCTTTTTTAAAAAGGTTTCTATCATGTAGCAGCAAAGTGCTAGCCAAAAGTAAAACGAGCCTAAACACGAGGGGTCTGTCTTGTTTAGTACAGGAGTTCCTACAGCCACCTTCCGACTCCATCATCAGATCAGCTTCATGGTACCATATTATTGCATTGTCACGCGATATACATATGCGTGCAAGACTTCAGCTCAATCGGAAACCGGGAAGTTGGTTAAATTTAACTTGCAAGATTCCACCCGAACTTACATACATAGGTACGTCCATTGCAAGTTAAATAAAAGCTTGTAATAAAAAGCTTAATACTTTCTAGTGACAATTTCCCACTAAAACCACACTATGGAGTTTCCCTATAGTTCCTTCCTCATATGTAAGTTACTTACTTACTTACTTACTTACGTACACGAATTTGGCACCGGTATTTAAATACCGGTGTTATGTAACTTATTATCCATTATCGCGCTTGTTAAAGCTTGAGAAATTTATTTTCTACCTATGATTTGAATGAAGATATAGACTTATCAAAAGATTAGTGTAACTGTCTTATATATAACTGAACATTGAAAATATGTTTTTATTCTACATAGTCGTGTACAATATTGATAGTTATACACGGTGGTAGGGTATTTGCCCGTCTGAATTGGCTACCACCCCTGGTCTAGGGTTTGCCGTCATAACAATCTTGAGTTATATTCCGGCATTAGTGGGCAGGCTCTAGTCTACCTTTAGAGACCAGCAGCAACTTAGGGCCGTCTGCCTGTCTACTGAACTCATGCAAGAAAATAGAATAAGAAAGAAATCCATGGAAGAAGAGAAGGTACTAAGTAATGATGTATATAATCAACCTATAAACATCCCACTGTTGGGCTGGGCCTCCAGTTTATTGGGAGAATGGACAGTATACTCACCACGCTTGTCCATGGTGGATTGGCGGGTTTGACACATTGGTTATTTCGATGTGCAGGTTCCATCACGATGTTTTCCTTCACCGTTAACACATGGTAATTGTAACAATATGTACATTAGGTCAGACAACTGCCTATTATATTTATAGGTGGTGCATTGCTTTTCGGCCAGGATTCGAACCCGCACCCTTTGAGCTTGGGACGCCTGCGCTAACCTCGAAGCTACCACGGCTTTACCAGTGTATATGTGTGTGTATGATATTAAGTAAAGAATGATAATAATTACAATCATCCAGTAAAAAAGTAATTTGTGACACATTCTGTAATAACAGATGGCAGCACCCACCCACTGTTTATATAAAATATCTTTATAAAAACTTACATTTACATATTATGAGGTGAACAAATGTCTAGTCACTCCATTTCCACCAGGTCTCGGTAGAAGTCGCTCCAATTCGATATCGTGAAACATGATTATGTGTGTCAATGGTCTTAACAATTATGGATGCGGAATACCCCGGGCTCCAAAGCAAACCTTCTGAATGCAACCGGGAATAATGTTAGAATATTTCATTTTATAGTTTTATTTCATTATTAAACTAACAAGAACATTTTTTTAAATAAGGTTCTTTGTCTTTTAGGTAAGGTCTTGACTATGAAATTTAAATAAAAAAAATCCTTCCAACGTGGAAACGCGGCCAGCATTTTGGGAATGTTCACAACGGACGACAGTTTGGGACTTTATTTTACTTCTATTTTTTTCCTAATAATAACTCTACAACCTTTGTAGATAGCTACATAGAATATAATAGAATAGAATATTCTTAATTGCACAGAAGAAAATAAGACACATGATTTAATAATCATGTAACTAGTACAATCGGCGGTCTTATCGTTAACAGCGATTTCTTCCAGACAACCTTCTGGAGATAATTTCATATTTCTAATAGTGGGTCGGTATTCACTGCGCATAGTTTAATATATATACATATATTAATAGTAAATAAAAATAGACATACATATTTATATACGAATATATGTACATAGTGTTACATACACATACATAAATTACTGTTTACAAATTTACAAAGTGATGTTCGAGGAGTTTATTAAGAGATGTAAGTGACTTTGCATTTCTGATGCTCATAGGTAATGTATTCCACAATCTTACAGCCTGCATAGTAAAAGATTTCTGGCAAAATTGCGTAGAATGTATTGCCGTTATTAGTCGCAGATTTGCTGGTGATCTTAAGAGCCTAATAAATAGTACCTAATTATATTAATGTTTCATTCCAATAGTCAACAGATGGAGCTACTAGTATTTTACGAGGTCATTCAGTAGTAAAATGTAACATAAGTAACAAACAAAGTTCAAAGACTTATAAAAGTTTTGTGTGAACTTTTCTTTACTTTATTTATTTAAAGGAACAACAAACAGCTACAATATAACAAAAAAAATATAAAGTTACAATAACATCAAGTAATATTATGGAAGCCAAGGACATTGTCCGTATAAAAAATTACAAGATTATCCATAAAAATGCAAGAGGTTTGACAATAAGCAATAAGAAGGATATAAAAATTTCTTTCAATTTCCATTGTTGATTGTTATGAAAGTATAATTGTACTAAGAATGAGAATAATATTTAATTGCAATATTTAAACATGTTACATTGAAAGTTAGTTCCACCCTTTTCCCTAGATGTCACTAGTTTTAATTTTTCGCAATCTTATGTAAGTAAAATCATTGGAAACTTATGAGTTTAATTCTATTATTCTCTTTTATCAGTTTTGGTAAATATGGAAACGAAAAGAAATTTGGTAAGATTTTAAAAAAACAAGTCTATACTCTACAAATCTATTTAGTAATACGAATGTTTATACAAAGAAGAGGCGCCGCTGAACTCCTCCTATCCTACACGGTGGGACCGATTTTGATGAATTATTTTGTGTTTGTTCAGGTGGATTCAAGAATAGTATCTATAGATTAACAATTGGTCCCGGTAGGTGACGCTGCAGTTAGCTTCCAGGACTTTGACAAAAAAATGAGTGTGTTTGAGTGGGTCTCGGGACAGTTTAGATTCGCAATTAAAACAGGTAATTGGCGCTGCAATCGGGTTCCAGGACTTAGGTGATATTTTTTTGTGTGTATTCAAGTGAGTTCCGGGATAGTTTAGATTCACGAATAGACCCGGTAAATGGCGTAAATAATAAATAATAAAACTGTAGAGGTTGAGTTTCTGTGTAATGAAAAAAAAATGCTAAAAACCGAGTCAGGGAGATGTTAGAAGTGAATAGAACTAATTTAGATTTTTTTTATTTTTTTGTTTCTCTGTCTGTTTGTACTGGCTAATTCCAAAACGATTGGACCGATTGAAATGAAATTTTGTATGGTGGTAGCTTATATCCCTGGTCGACATATAGGATACTTTTGATCTCGAAAAATTAAATAGTTCCCGTGGGATAGTTAAAAAACAGCACTACGCGGGCCTAGTCGCGGGCATCAGCTAGTATATATATATATATATATATATATATATATATATATATATATATATATATCCACCAAAATCTATTTTCTATGAAACATTCGCAATGCTGTTGTTAAGATTCGTAAAATGTAGATTTTACTTTAGGAAATTCTGTCAATCAATGTATGTCTTCAAATATCTAGTAATTTAAGGGGCATGCAATAAAGGAAATAAAGACGCAATATTATATTATCATTTATTTATTTAATTTATAATACCTTAATAATTAATTAATACAGTCTTTTAATTTTCTCTATAATATTAAGTATTCATACGTACATTTAAGTTTCTGAGTAAAACAAACTTGAATATATGGTTACTAACAAAATAAAACTCTAAAAATATTGAAGAATATTAGGTATGAGAATCAGGCAACGCTTAAATTCTACATAACTAGATGACGATATATGTATTTTTTTAGCTTTTTGAACTTTTGTTATTTTAACTCAGTTACTTTTTAAATTTAGCTATACAGACCAACGTAAAATCCAAATAAAACGAGAAATTGTTGGGGAAGGCCTACGCAGCAGACGCAACTTACAATTGTTAATATAGAAATTGTGTATTTATTTTTACTACTATTATGATAGTGAGAGACCCTTGTTTTATTATATTTCTACGGACCTAATGTGTCGAACAATGTCATGAGATTTCTTTTAAATTTTTAGGGTCGATTTTTAGATTAGCATATCAAAGTAATTTTTATTAAATACCTAATGATGATAAATTAAATATTAAAATTTAGTCAATACATAATTTATTTGACGGATAACATGCATTTGTCAAAAAAACTACTCTAAGTTTTTATTTTTTATTTTATTTTTTTTATTGCAGGAAATCAGCAGACAGGCAGAAGGCCCACTTGATGGAAACCGGTTAACATCGCCTATGGACATTTGCAACAGCAATGTTGCTACAAATGCGCTGCTGCTAAAAACGTCAAAAGTAAGTCAATAATGAACTATAGCGCCATCTAGTTATAGACGATTTAGGAGTTTTTTTACTAAGCGATTGTCATTCCTACTATTCTACTTCCATGCCCGTAATAATTCCTAATTAAAATTAAATTTTAGAAGAAAAAACATATAAATCAGTCTCACTCAATCACAAACATAAAATTTAATTAAAATACACACACACAGTCCGAGAGGCTTATGATTTTCTAGATTATCTGCGGAAGGCTGAGAAATGACTTGATTTTATATGAACAAGCCTCTATGGCACACCCATCTGTTATTATTAACTAAGAGCAACTATAAACTTTGCTGCATACTATATTTCTTTGACATAAAAAAAAACAAAACAAATGAATTAAAATAGATTATGATATAAAAATAAAACCACCACCAAATACGTACCAAAACCATAATTAATACTACCGTGTAATAGTTAGATACTATTTTAAAAGGAATATTTTGAGTAATTCTACACAATATATAATGAGATGACACAATGGTATGGCATACAAAGATTAACTACACAATAGCTTAGAAAGGGATTGTTTTGATTTTTCAGGGGGCCACCGAGACAGGTGACGTTAACATGAGACTAGTGACGTAAACATGAAACAGGTGACGTAAAAATGAGACAGGTGACGGAGTCATGAGACAGGGTCACATACGACTCATTCGTTTTGTATGTAATTATTAGCTAATCCACGCTTTGCTGTGACTCAGTCTGATATTAATTATTAGGGCAAACAATCCATAGACTACTTTTCGAGGTTTGCGACATATAAAAATATGGAAACCAAAATTGTATATGTAGAATACAGAATATGTACAAAACTCTCTTTTGCTTAAAATGCAATGTAAAACGTACACATAGAATGCTTTTTGAGTTTTGTTGATACGAATATACAGGTCTTGAGATTTTATATATAAAGATATGAAGAACTATCGACCGTCCGCTACGAAGTTTAGGGCTGTTTCGTATTATGTGCAAAAGACCGAGCAATATCTAATTTTGAATGAAAAAGCATGTATTGCGTTATTATCATATTTTGCAAATTGTATTCATGTACATACAAAGTAAGTTTGTGATCTGTCACGTTCCTCTGTCTCGTGTCTCGGTCGCGTACTTCAATCTAATTTTAGTACTGTACATTTTTAATCTTGTTTCCACATTGTCCGTTATAACGTAAAAAATAATATTGTTAAACATGTTTTATCTCAAATGTGTAAAAAATTACTTATATTTCAAACAATTCCTTAATGGTCGACATCAGAAAAGGAAATTAAAGTTTATATAAAATAACATCATAATATTTTAGGCATCAATTAAACGAGTCACAATTGATATACACACACCAAAGAACTTCTGTGCTTTATATCGAATTTTGAAGTGAAACTTCTTTAGAATCGTTTTGAAACTCGATGAAACGAAAAAGCGACACTAAAAAGAGATAAACACATAAATCTACAGGACTAAGCCTGCGAGAGAATGAGATAGAATACATTATATTTAATAATTTAAACACTATACTCATACAGATAGAGTTGGAAATATTTTGAGGTTTTTCGTTAATACTTCAAATTTCGTGTTTTGAAGCTTAAATATATTATAAAGATATAATATAATTATGAAATGTGACGTCACGAAATTTCGAATCCCTCCACCCCTTGTTACACTTTGTTTCACTTCTACTGCGTGTGAACTAACTACACACACGCACATTTTTTTTCTCAATAAATATTACCCTGCACAATCCATGCTGTTTCATCATTTGTACAGTTCACGTAATCTTTTGCCTTGACATCTGTATCATCTTAGTGTATCAATCTCCATCCCGCTGCAAAATGCTACACAGTCCCTTGCAAGTTTGAATGTAAAAAAAAACACGACTATTATATTTCGATTCATAGTAAGATACGTGATTATGCAACACGTCGATGCAACGCTACGGAGATCGGACCAACTTGACGATACTGACGTGGACGTAGGATTACCTATCATCCAAAGCTCTTCATCTTTAAATTTATTTTATTGAAGTTTCTACAACGTTCTAGAATATAAATTTAATAGATGACACAAGCCAACTAAGCTAATTCTGGACACTATTAGATCTATCTGCAACTACAGAATAGCTTATAAATTGAGTAAAGACGCGTTTTGACAGATACATGATATTACAATTCCTTTATGAATGTCAAAGAAGCAAGTGAGGTGTGTAAGAATGGGCCTAAATGGCGCTCTGTTGTTCGTGCCTACCCCGCAAGGGAACTGGCGTGAAGTTATGTATGTATGTATTTCTACATTCAAACACTTGATCATTGACTATTATTTGTCCATGAAATAAAATTTGTTGTAGTAAATGGAATTGTATTATTGTTCGCATGTAAGTATATGTAATTTATATTATTATATTCTATTTAATTATGTATATCTATATTAGTTTATTGTTGTTATTATTTTGTTTGTTTTTTTTATTTAGATACGATAGAATTAGTTTTAATTGAGTTAAAAAACCAAATATTATTTAATTTTTCTTGTAATGTCTCCTTGGATACCAGGTTGCCTGGAAGAGATCGCTATAAGCAATAAGGCCGCCCATTGTTCTAATGGAAATGTATTTATATTAAATGTCTAAGTTTAAGTTATGGTAAACAATAAAGAGTTTTACTCCATTCAAGAATATTACTTGCAAATTTTAATCATTTTAGTTAGTTATAGATAAAGTCGTAACACTATAGTATTACAACTATATTTGTAAGAATGTATACATTGTGATGATTTTTCGTTAGTGCAAAATATAAAAACTTACGGTCTTATTCATATTGAGTTAGAATGAGAACCTTAAAGAAGCCTACAAACTTTCTCTAACTCAATATGAACATAACCGTTAAACAATAGATATAAAACTGCATACAAATACATAATTTATAGACTACTATAAAACTAATAGTGTGGTCTTTAACAATAATATATTAGTGTGCTATTGTTGTAAGTTCACTTATTGAGCAATTAAAAATATCAATTTGTGGACACATATGGTTATGTGTTTACAAGGCCCCCAATGGACACGCGAGTCTTCATTGTAGTGATAATCGTGCAACTACTTGCCGTCCTTCATGACAATGAAACAAGGTAATGCGAGGCACCTTAAGGGCGTTTGCCAGGATCCGTATAGTGGCTTACGGCCTTCCGCTGCATCGCTTCCCCTGCCGATCGTACCAGTTTACTGGTCCATTGGATACCAGAGGAATGGACGAGAGAGTGGGCTTACATCCGCCCAACTGTATGCCCACTTAAAATATTCTCTCGCGCAGATGACCCTTGCTTATGTTTCCCGGATAATTATAATTTATAATAATAACACATTAGTGATAGTGAGCTATCAACAAGTCACCACATGTAGAAATAAATTAAGATATCTAATCAGAGATCAGAGAACTAAAAAACAGAGAAAAAAATAGTAACATACTAAGATAACATGCTCATTATACACAAAAGTTCAAAATATAGATAATTGAGTTTATTCCTAAAACTAGACACCGAGGTACCCGTTATATCCAAATCATAGCTGCGAATTAATTTATTATAGGTAGTACACGATCGATACAGTAAACTATCTTAGCAATAGTTCGTGCCAACCGATTATAACGTAAAATAGGGACTATGACAGAAAGAATGTCGAGGCGTATATATGTCTATTTTGTTAAGTAATTCAGGACAATCAAATTTGTGAGAGTTAACAACACGAGCTAGGAAGGTTAAATCAGGGATGTCCAAGTTTCAGAAAATGGGATAGCAGCCTACGTCTTATTACATAATTATCGGGTATGTTGAGCTGTTTTCAGGAAATGTTGAATACTCTAATGACTGTAACCTTTATTGGTACGAAATTCGTTTACGCGGCTTACAAGAGTGAACTGGCAGAGATCGTCACGTAAGGAAAAAGCGTTATGACCCCTCCAGACGAAATTTAAGGTAATTTTTACTATACAACTTCCAGCTTTAGTACAATGAAATAACATCTAAAATAAAACAATATCCATCAGTGCAACAAACTGCGTTTTGAAATTAGAAGGCCTTTTAACCGGCCCTACTCGGCCGCATTCGGGCGCTGTCGCCGCGCACGTACGCATGCTTTTATATAATTTGCTATTTTTTTTTAATACATGAATATTTTCCATTTAAACAAAGAACTTCGTTCCTGACGATAGTTCCCGACAGCGGTTTTTCTTTAATTAATCTATTTAAAGTGTTTCATTTATATGAAAAAAAATGAACAAAATATAAATATAATAATACTACGTTTTAACGATCTTAAAACGTAGTTTAATTATGTATATTTATTAGTCGCGGAAACTTAAGAAAATATAAAAATAAAATATCAAATAGTGTCCAGATAACATAACCCCCTAGAAATATACTTAAATATAATAGTTATTAAATTAATTGTACAATATAACATGCACCATATAATTCAGCGTATTTGATTATTTAAAGCTACCAAATAAGGCTCATTATCAAATGACTAAAACTAATAATCCCACTATAATCATCTTAAAAATAATAAGATCATTGGAAATGCATTGAAAATACATAAATTCATAACAAAAGACTTAAAACAAAAAAAATAGATGAAGTTCATCAGAGGGCTGATTTTTTAACAACCACATAACAATTATTTATAAATATTGAATATTACTATTTATTTTACCTTTATATAATTTATAGATAATATATATAATTTATTGCTTATAATTATCTGATTAGTAAACAATCAGCCCCAAGTGCCGTTTTATTAAATAAAAATACAAAAAAAACCAGACCCATGCACCGTTTCTTATAAAATTACGTAAAAGATTTTCTAAATTTTTATTGATAATTATTTAAATTTAATCTTTTTAATTTGTCTTTATAGGACAGTATAAACACATTATTCAAAGAAAAAAATTAACCTACTACAAAAAAATGAAGAAAATATTATTTGAAAAATAGCAAATACCCGATAACCCTAGTGAATAATAGGATATTAATTTAATAATGATATTTGTACATGTTCTATAGATTGTACTATAAGGCGAGACCTAGATGAGAGCGGGAACAGTAGCAGAGAGCAGTGCAGCTAGCGGAATCGTTTTTAAAGTTTTCAATAAGCATTTAATTTTTTATGAGTCCATGTCATATTGCATTGAACTACATTCAATGTCAAAATAACAGCTTTTTACTAAATGCTTATGAAAGTATATACGGAAATTATATCAAAAAGTCAATTTTTAAAATGTCTGCTGACTGCTGGACCGATTTTGAGGTGACTTTTACTGGCAGGTAGCTGATGATATAAGGAGTAACTTTGGCTACTTTTAAAATTAGATAATATTCCACGCGGACGAAGTCGCGGGCATAGCTAGTTCTATATCGTGCAAAGTTAAAATAAAATCTCTATAGATTGCTGCACTACTGTCAGTGATAATAAGACATGAATGGATGAAGGCGACATTTAAAATTTATAAAAAACAAAATGAACAATTAATTTTTATTATTTGCTATCGTAACTCTCTAAACATTTACAATTTTTGAAACCAAGCTCAAAAAGCGTTGTTGTAAAGTCTTGTATGATTATTATAGGTACACATGCACTTTTATTTGATGTATAGTCGCGGTATGAAAACGTTGCTCACCTAAAGTCGACTATTGCTTACACGAGTACAAGAAACAGTACTGCCAACATTGTAATTAATGTTACGTGTATAAAACATAGACACGTGAAAAGTAAAAATTACAATATTGAAAATGACAGACATTTATATTAACAAGTTTTAATCGTCAGAAACACAAAGGATATAATCATTATGCTTATGATAAATATGAAAACCAGTATAAACGTTTTATATCTCTAAACAATTTTCGTAGACAAAATAGAAAAATAAACAAATTTGATCTTAGTAATTTTAAACTTTATTGTCAAACAGTTAAAGATAATTTTCTGTGGAATACTCTTTTCTGTGACTTAGTTTGAAAAGGTAACATGTGCTCGCGGAACGTTAAATGAATCAATTTGAAAACTGGTGAACCTTTTCATACCACGACTGCACAAAATTAAAATCATAAAAATATTAGATAACTTTTTGACTCACTCATGTTTTCAATTATTAGATCTTGTAGTTCTGACTCTCATCTAGATCATACCGTTAAATTAAATTACCATTTTACCTTACGAAGTAATTTGTGCTTTGTAAGCCAAGTCGTTAGCATCTTGAGCGATATTTGCTGATCTAGCGTAAGGATATGATGCTCCAGAAGCAGTTGGTGATGACCATTGCTGGGGTGATGTTTGGAAACTGGCAATCTATGGACATAAATTAATTAGATTAGATTGTATTACCCTTTAGTAAGAAGTTTGTTGTGTATTTTTGATGTAATGTTGGTGTAGAATAAAGAGTATTGTATTGTATTGTAGATTCATTAAGACATTTACAAGTATACTATAAATAAAATTGTTTTTACAAAATAACAAAATCTATAAGTAAAAAAATTGACTCCAAATCGCTGTCGGCAGGGATTAATTGAGGTCTCGTGTGACCAAAAGGCTGGCTTGCACCTAGGGCAAACGAATCAGCATTGCCATCCAATACGGAAATGCGGCCAGCATTTTGAGCACGCTCACCGCCGACAGCGATTTGGACTAAATTAATTTGATAAATATTCAGCTTAGTTATTGAAAACTTATAATTGTTCTCTAATCTATGGTTGGTTCTATTGGTTTAACGTCCTTACTTGGTCTTAGTAAAATGATTAAGAGGTTTCCAGCTTTTATCTAACTCTTTATTAGCAGCAGCAAAATTAAATAACTAGAAACATAGTTACTTGTATTCATCCCCATGAATGCCAGAGTATATAACGTAGTAAAAATATTCACTACGTCAATAATTATTATATATCCTTCTATGCCGTACAGTACAGCCGTAAAACAACCCACATACCACTCTAGACCAGGGGTCTAGAGTATACCGCCATAACAATCTTGAGTTGTGTTCCGGCATTAGTGGTCAGGTTCCAGTCTCCCTTTCGAGAGCAGCCGCGTATTTGTAGCAGCTTTGGCGTTGCAAATATCCATAAGCGATGGTAACCGCTTGCTTGCCTGTCTATGAACTCATGTAACAAAAAAAAAATATCGCTTTCTATTGTTCTTTGGTAAAGGAATATCTCTGATTCTATGGGAACAACGACCCTAACTGGTGACGAAAAGCGCAAGATAGGGACAAATGGGCATCTTGGGAGGAGACTTTCACCCAATCTGGAGTTTTAAATTTAAAAGAAAAGAAATCACTACAATATCATTAACAATTAATTTAAATTAACTACCTAATAATACTAATATTAGATGGATCAACTACATTGATGTAATTTAATTGAAAGGCGCAGAAATCAAAGGAGACAACGACATCGAACGACTTAATTTAAAGTTTACATTGATCACATTGGTTGCTTCATCCAAATTTATAAAGAGAATTGATCCGTCTAACATCTGCTTTACATACTTACTACAAATAATACCTATAATCCTGTGTAATAATATAAGAAATAAGAAGCTTGTTTATTTGTATATAATTTTATCTTCCCATATTTTTCTACATTTATTTAGGTTTACAAAGTGACTGCAGAATAAGGAAGTTGATACTTCCTGCATAATATACAATCATCTTTTCCTTATGTTTATCACATTCACACACGTACCTTCCCACTAATATTGTTGAGTCCACCACCGCTGAGCAGTTTCTGCAGTCCAAGAGCAGCTGCAGCCATGAACGCCAGTTTGGCTACCACAAGTGCTTTAGTGACGAGCAAAGTCAAGCCACCGAAGAGTATAGCCACCACCGCTATGATCTTTAATCCAATGCCCGTTATCAAAGGCGTGTATTTTTTTATTTTGCCACGAGCTGAAATATATTTGTTAATTTAGTTTTATTACTCTTCCACTAGTACCACTGATGTTCATTGTGGTTTTTTTGAGGTAGGCAAGAGGTAGACAATCACAGTTGGTTATTTACAGTGTAGTAGTTTCACAGACATCACATTGTAAATAATTTGTGAGTAACGGGAAATTAAATGTAGGTTATCCACTATTTTCTAATAATTTACACTTAGTCCTTTTATTAATTAATTTATTTGAACAACACAATAGCTAACATTGATTAATTTATTAATGTAATATAGTTTGTAAATTGTTGTGTCTAGATTGAAATCCACGCGTGTTGACACGTGACTCCTAAAATTATATTTACGTAAACAATATATATTAATAATGTCTGATTTCATTAGAGTAGTAGCTGTTTGTTTAACTAACAAGTTTTTATTTTCTTTCTTCACATTCGAAATGAAAAGCAGAATGTTTGTCTTGGGTGAAAAACCTATTTAGGCACTCGAATTATTAGCGCCCTCACTAGGCTCGTACGCCAATCCATCTCCAGCCTAAAAAGATCACTTTCATCCCTTGTGTAACAATCTACTATTTCTCAATGACCGGTGTATAGACATAATCAACGGGATTGTCTTCTTTTTGAAAATGGGTGCCAAACAAAACTATTATTTTTGAAGCGAGACATTTTCCGCCTCGCCACTAACTCACGTTTATTACTTTTGTCTATAGTAGCAAAATGAAAGTCAAAGATGAGGCATTGAACTGTTACGCGGTCAAATAGTAACCGCATGGTCAAGGTTACATCGTCGTGCTGCAATATGACTGCATGAGCATTCATTTATTTATCATTATTTACTCTCTATAGGTGATATGGGTGGGAGTTTCACAATAGCGTTAATATTGGGATAATGTTGGTTTTTTCATTGCCAGAGCAGTTGACAGTCGATCAACTAAGATAATGTAGTTTTGCATAATACATTAAAAATCGATACATTTTATAACAGCATATGGTTCTTACTTTACAGGACATTGTATTCCAATTTATTGTAAAAAATCAACTACAGAATTTTAGTACGTGATCTGTGGAATTGACTAGAGTCTTAAAGTTTTAAATTTTGAGATACACCTTTTGTCATTGAATGTGATATGAAAAGGTGTATGAATTGAATTGGTTGAATGAATTGATTTATAAATATAAGTATAGAAGTAAACGATTTACCTTCTTCAAAAGTTCTCGCCGCGTCACTTAGTTCGCCAGCTTCAAATTTTACGTTCAGTTTTTCTTCCCCAGATGCATCCCTGTGTAGAAAAAGGTTATAAAAATAATTCGTAATTTTGCTACAAAACAGTGCTATTTAAATAATGCTGTAATTAGAGCTTTGTAGCTGTTATGTTAAGTAGAGAACATTTATGAAATTTTTGAGGATGCCTATGTATATCACAGTAATTTTTCTTGCTAATTGGTAATCTATATGCCACTGGTCTGTAGAAATATTGATGGATTAAAAAATATCCCCAAAAAAATGTGGGCAGGTTTCGTTTTGACAAAAACAAATGGTGAATGAATGAATTAATGAATGAATAACTTTATTGCACATACATTAAAGTACAGTGGGCGGTCTTATCGCCAAAGGCGATCTCCTCCAGACTACCCTACACAATTGACATAATATCCAAATTTTTTTGGGGTTAGTTACCCAATTATTATTTATTTATTTATTTGGACAACACAACAGATAACAATCAGTAATTTATTTATATAATACAGTTTGTAAATTATTACATCTAGATTGAAATCCAAGCGTGCTGACACATCAGTGTTAGCATTATATTTTTGCGGAAACAAAATTATGTGAATAATGTCGGTAATAAAGATTCAATAAACACTTAAAGCTAGGACATTACTTTTAGTGATACATTATAAGGTAATAGATTAAGAAAAAGAAAGCATTAAACAAGTGAAGAGGTATTTTATTTTATATTTTATTATTTTCCCAATAGTCAAATTTTTCGGACATTTTTATAGAGACAATTATGAACATTAAATAAAAAGTATTATTGTTAGCAATTCTGTCTTAATAAGTGGAAAGACTTATAACTTCGCCTTGTAAAAATGGAATGCAGAGATAAATTAAGAAGCAAGTATTCCTTGTTTGCTACTGTCCAAGATATTGTTTAACCTACGTTTTACATACATACATACATACATACATAACTTCACGCCAGTTCCCTTGCGGGGTAGGCACGAACAACAGAGCGCCATTTAGGCCCATTCTTACACACCTCACTTGCTTCTTTGACATTCATAATTCTTGTCATGCACACTCGTCTGTTCTTAAGGCTCCTGACACGTTTTACTATATACTAAATACTCTTATTAATATCTATAACAATTATTTACAAGTTGTTGGACATTTTATACGTCGCACATATAATAATATAATTGACGGTAGTTTCAAATATTTTATAGTAAACCCGCCACTGAAACGAGGCGTTGTTTTAGCTACCGTCCGACGTTATGTTCTTCAATAAGTAACTGATTAATATATTATGTGCATTTTACACCAACAGTGATTATCAGTGAGATATCTTTTAAATAATAATTTAACAATTGCGAAGCACGGGATGACTGGAAGGGGTGGTTAAAGGTCATCGGACCAGGCTGGGCCCAATTTCTATATCATCCCAACAATATGTTATGGCAAATTATCGAATGTTATCTATTAATTCTCTTACTTCTGATGTTACATAAGTATTTATGCATATATTTTACGACGTCTCAACGTCACTAATAGTATTTTAAATTATCTTTCATCTCTCATATTTTGAAAGTACGCTTGAAGTTGCCTAATCACACGGATGAAAACAACACTTTTCGTCTCTGGGTAACGATTCTCCCTGCTGTCAAAAAATTTAGAAAACTATGTGAACCATAGATAATACATGCGGCTCATATCCCTACTTTTTTACAGCCACGGTTAAATTGGGGCATAAGTTGTAATAAAAAAATATCAAGAATTCCGTAACATCATTTTATACTTATAAATTATTTTTCACTAAATTATTTAATTTATATAAATTTGAGCAAAATATTTACTGCTATCAGTGACAAAAAAGAAATACTGACTGCTAGAATGCCACAGAAAAAAAATGACTGCATATATGACGTACTTAATGACGTTTCATCAGATTTGGAATTTTTTAACTACTTTCCTCATATTCGAAATGAAAAGCAGAGTGTTAACCTCGGGTGAAAGGTATATTTAGGCACTCTAATTATTAGCGCCCTCGCTGCACTCCTGCGCCAGACCATCTCGTGCCTAGATATGTCACTTTCACCTCTCATATAACAATATGTATGTTTTCTAGTCAGGCACAAAAATATTTTTGTTAATGAATCTATATATAAATAAATAAAATGGATTAAGTATAAAATTTTGTCCCTGGAAAGTAAAGATCTGAGCTAAGCACTGAAATATATTTTAATGACTACGATCTAAATGTCTTGTTAACTTCTAGTATAGTGAATTAATTAAATTGGGAGTTTCCTAAAGTCAATCTGCAAACGTCAAAAAATTAAGATTAGATTAGATTAGTCGACATCATAGTAACTGAAGGTGAATTTCTTTCACTACACATACTCATGGTTATTATTGCTCATAGTGTAAAATCTTAAGGAAATTATTAGATAATATTTTTTATTTAAGTCAACAGGTGGGGACAAAGTAGCTCCCAAAATCGTAAAAATAGTGGTTCATCCACCCTCTAACTTTTGAATTATGTACTGGAAAAGTGATTTAAACAGGATCGATAGTTTTAAAAACAAAAATTTCTATGTCTTAATTCAGAAATTAATGCGACAGAGAAAAATTTGAGTATTTTGAAATATATTATACTATTTCCCCACATTGACCTATATAAAAAATTATGTAAAGAACATCGAAATTATTTTAATAACTGAAGAACTGACTAACGGCACGGTACACGATATGAACATTAAAAAAAAAATCAAAGATGGTTTATACTCTGATTCTTAAATACCAGGAGTAAAATGTCAGCTCGGATCAACTTTTTCTTTGTTGCAAGCGTAGAACGTAGTGTTGTAGTATGGCTCATTGATACGTGAGTTATTGATTCAACTCACCAATGTCAGTTGAATCCTATAAAATTTCTTCAAACTACTGTGAGTTGAATTCTACACATTTCTTCTAACCACTGTGAGTTGAATCCTATAAAATATCTATAGGATTCGACTCGCATCAACAACTCGCACTACTCACTTACTACAACACTATGTTTCACTCTAGCAACATCAAAAAAATCAATCAAAGCTGTCATTTTAGTCCAGGTAATTAAAAATATGAGTATAGGTGTGTGACAGTCATTTCAAACCTTCAATATTTTTTTCAGTTTAACTACATCATCATATTATAGCGCCATATGTGATATACTTTCTAGTAAAATTTAGTTAGTATTTTAGGAGAATCACAGTAAATATAATTTTTTTTAATGACAATAGGGTTTTTGACAGACAAAACAACCGAGACACTTATTATCATCTTTCAAAAGGTCGGACGCGTCGAGATCTTACACGAGATAAATTATTTCTGTCCTGATATTTTAAAAGTATGAGAATATGATAGTACTATTTTAATGACCGCTGTTTTATATGAAATATCTGTCAATTATCCAATTCACAAGAATCTTGTGGAATGTGTCCAGAATGACACTTTTAGACAAAGTGGTGTCAATTTAAGGCTACTTGGTCAAATTATTAGTATTCTGCCGGATCAATCTTCGAATGACGTCAGAATCCTACTAATATTATAAACGCGAAAGTTTGTGAGTGTGGATGTATGTTTGTTACTCTTTCACGCAAAAACTACTGAATGGATTATGATGAAACTTTGCAATAATATAGCTTACACATCAGAATAACACGTAGGCTATAACTTATAAAGATATAGTCTGAATTATCCAAAATATAACGATTTTCCATCACCACGCGGGTGAGACCACGGGGCCTTTGTAATTTTGTTAGATTACGGAATACTAACCAAGGCAGCATGGTCGCTTAAGCGATAAAGCCCTTTAATTTTTGACTTTGTTAAAATGGTTACGTGACCATATAATGAACGAAATTGGTATTCTGTTGATTTTTAAGGAACAATTGAGTGAAAATATAAACTACTAGCTGCGCCCGCGGTTTCACCCGCGTGGTGATGGAAAATCGTTATATCATGGATAATTCACACTATATCTTTATAAATTATAGCCTATGTGTTATTCTGATGTGTAAGCTATATTACTGTAAAGTTTCATCAAAATCCATTCAGTAGTTTTTGCGTGAAAGAGTAACAAACATACATCCATTCTTACAAACTTTCGCCTTTATAATATATAATATTTATAGAGATTTAGTGTAACCTTTTGAGATGCTACGAGACCCATAATTTGGCTGAGGCTAGGTAATATCTTACCTGACAAGTGAAATCCAAAACAAGTGACTTCTGTTTTTGGATACAGATAAAAATATGCTAAACTAAGCGTGAAAACCGTGTCATGCCACTTGTCATGCATGTAAAGGATAGGTACCAGACTTCATTGTTTTCAAATTTTCTCTTTAACGAATATTGTTGAAATTAATTTTCTTAGAAAGTGTGTTGTGAGCTCTACCACCTTTAATAGCTTCAGAGAGTACTATAGTTCAAACTTTAAAGTGCGAAAATACTATTTTCATGTATTTGGAAGCGCATCATCACCTATTAAGGCGTGTATCGCTAACGTCTTTGAGGATTTTTCGGTATTAATTTTTCGGGCGACTGCGGGATTCTTATTATTTTATCTATATATATAAAAATCAATTGCTGTTCGTTAGTTTCGCTAAAACTCGAGAACGGCTTTTTTTTATTTTTTTTTATTGCAGGAGTTCAGTAGACAGGCAGACGGCCCACTTGATGGAAAGCGGTTACCATCGCCTATGGACATTTGCAACACCAAAGGTGCTACAAATGCGCTGCTGCTCTCTTAAGGGACATTGGAACCTGGTCACTAATGCCGGAACACAACTCAAGGTTGTTATGGCGACATACTTTAGACCAGGGGTGGTAGCCGTCCAGTCGGGCAAATGCCCTACCACCTGGCTGTGGGTTGTTCTGTCGCCTCTTACGACAGGCCGCCCGGCCGCAGGAAATTGTATTCTTTCTCCGTTCCTGCACGGATAAAAACGGCTGGACTGATTTGGCTAATTTTGATTTTGAATTTTTTGTGTAACTCCAGGGAAGGTTTAAAAGGTGAATAAATATGAAAAAAATGCTTGGAATATAGTAAAAACAACAATTTCGCTTTCCCTTAGAAACTATTCCTATCTGTCAAACATTTGATGTTCGTCCCGTCGTTCAGAAATCAAATTAAATTTAAAAGAATACTTTTGTGTTTTTTTTTTTCATTTGCAATTACCATTCAGCTTTTAGATTTATTGATTCTGGGGCGGTGCGGAGTTTGCCGGGTCAGCTAGTTGTAAATAAAATAAAGTAAAATAAAAAAAGAACAAAACTAAATTATTTATCTCTCTTTTGTAAACACGTAGATTTACTTAGCCTCATTTGATAGAAATTAACGGAGTATAATAGTTTCATGTCAACAAATTGGAGGTGATTTAGTAAAAAAAATATTAACTTAAAATAACTATAGAAAAATTACGAAAAAACCATGTTATGTATCATACGTGAAGATCTATGAATTTGTTGTTAAATTATTAATGAGTAATTACCAACGAAAAATGTTTTAGTTTGCACCCCATTTTCGATCTTTTGTGGCAACAGGAGCCTTAAATAAAAAAAAATGTCGTCTGGGTACGAAAACATAAAAAAACATTTAATTAAATATACCTTAAATCTAAAAAAACGACACTACTAACTTGATTTTTTCAGAATTTTCCACTTCATACTTTAAAAATTAGAGGAGAGATACAAATAAATAATAGAACTTTGGAAGCTGATATCTCGCTACCTAATTATTGGCTTAATTAATAAGTCATTATAATTGTTTTTTTTAAAGATCAAACTAAGGTCTAGAGTCGTGCTAGTTATTATTAATAAAGAACACATGAACAAAGTGTTTTCACTTTAACAGAGATATTGGAAAAATGCTAATGGACGCTCTCTTAATAAACTTATAAACAAATTTATAATTTTTTTTTTATAATGACACATTAATCTCCTGGGTTTAATAGTAGCGCGGATATAGTGACATTTTGCAAAATGAAATTAAATATTTGATTTAAAAAACAGATCGCATGTACTTCACATGATCTACACTGAAAATCTTTAGCCTTCAGTTATATGTATAGCGCACACTTTCATTTTTTCCAGATTTCACTACAGCATTGCATAGCGGCATATAGACTACATATTTGTACTAAATTTCCAACATTATGGTTTTAGTAGTTTCTAAGAAAATTACTGACATAAAAGACAAAAAACGTCATGAAAATAAGGTTTCAATTTTTGCCAGTATCTATGGAATTCTAAAAAGACTTACTTCTCTATTGCAACTCCGCTGAACAACTCGATTCTCCCATCATCACTGGGACCAGGAGCAGCACGGCAGGCAACCACCGCCAGGAGAACAAAGCACAACACTCTCATCTCTGTCTACTCTTTTGGACTGTTCCTAATGTCCTTATGACTCGGAAGTTGGGATACAAATGAGATGCAGACGGGATAAACGACGCCTTATATCGAATGTTAAAATATGTTTCGTAAGATGTGTCCACGAAAATGCTTAGTGTAGTGTGAATAGTTGATTTGATACTTGAAAATGTGTCATGTAAACGACGGCGCGGTGTTCATTTTTTTTCCTACCATTTAGTACCTTTTTTAAGTTGAAAGAAACAATTTTATTAATTAATAATAATCCTTACACGCAATTTTGTTTTGGTTACGGTTACATTAAAAGGGCTTATACTTTTTTTTGGAGCCTGTCAGTCAGGAGCCTTAAGAACAGACGAGCGTGCATGACAAGAGTTATGAATGTCAAAGAAGCAAGTGAGGTGTGTAAGAATAAGCCTAAATGGCGCTCTGTTGTTCGTGCCTACCCCGCAAGGGAACTGGCGTGAAGTTATGTATGTACGTATGAATGTACTTTTTTTATATTAGTAACAGTTAGTAACATTAGTTTTTGGTTATTTATTATTATTATTGATATCCTAGTGTATTTTGTTTATGGTTTGTTGTTGAAAATTGGTGTCATTTGTTTAGATATAAATAAATTCTGCTGAGTTCGAATTCAAATTTATTCAACTAAAGTTTCAATGGAGAATTTTGAAGGCCATACATATAACTTAAATTGTTTGTGCCTTTCTACTTTATATACACTGCTTTACCATATTATATAATTAAACTAAGCTTCACCGAGAAAAACTTTATTGTATCATGCTCTTAAAAAAAAGGCTGAAGTAATTTTTAGTGATATATTTATGATATGATTTCTCATTTCTCTCTCTCTACTTTAATTATTTGGGGTCGACAAAATAATTATGATTTTTCCTTCCATATTCCTATACACTGGCATACATCCTCTGTCAAACCACAAATTATCTTAATCGATCTTCCAATTTGAAATTCTTTTTGTCACGTAAGTTTCATCTCTCCTAATTACATACCCATACTTAGTTCTTCTTCCTCTCAATTTTTCAATCACAGTTTAAACGTTCAACTTATGTTATAATTTGAGGTACTTAATAATGTAAGAGAATAAATGCTTTGAAAAGATAAAATCAACAAATTTAGCTTGAATATGCCGCATTTGGAAATAAATATTTTCTTTACTGTCCTTTTCAAGGATCAATCGTATGTAGTCACTGTATTATAGTCTCAAACGTTCATTCATGCAGCGTAGATGCTCGTAGCGCGATACAACAACAAAGGGGCGTGGAATAAACTTTAGAAAGAAAGCTTATTGGTTCGATTCTTGATGTCCTTATACGAGGTTTTTATTTTATTCATGCCTAGTGATGGAGAAAGTAATAAATAATTACTGTTAAATACTTCTTTAGATATTAATTTGTTGTGGACTGTAAATATTTTAATTATAAAAGAACACACGTGCACGTACACGTGCGTAATATAATAACTTATTTATTTGTGTTTATGGCTTGGCGGCTAGGTCTTTAGGCCAGATCTTATATTACAATATAGTTTCTTCATTTTCTTAAGCCTATGTATAGCTCAGCTGAATTGTAGGTTATCAACTGAAGCCATTCAACGGAGTTCTTGTGACAACTCGAAAGGCCACATTTGACTATACAGTTCACATTTCTCACAAAAACACATAAATTACTACTCAAAAACAATCAATATCCTACAACTATTGTTCATTTTAGAGTAATATTACACATTTTTAGAAAATAAAACTGCACAGCACAACATCTCATTTCAGTTCCCGCCAAAAACTCTCCGTAATATAATGACGATTTTAATAGGGGAAAAAAATTGCAGATAAAAAAATATAAAAGAACATCTATGTTCTAAATTCAAAATTTTTGTATATTTGGTGGCCAATATTATGCTGCACCAAATGAATAAAAACTTTTTGTTGGAGATTCCAACAATTAGTCAAAATGGAGTACTTCATTTTTAACCGACTTCCAAAAGGAGGAGGTTCTGAATACGGCTGTATGTTTTTTTTAAATAATTTGTGACAGATCAGCGCTGGTTTAACAGAAGACCATTGTCCTGAGACTGATACCCGTATGAGGACAAGTTTGTTTATTTTTAACTTTATTTTTTATAACAATTAAGTATAATTTGTCCTAAATAAAATTATTTTCTTCTTAATTCTTTCTTTCAAACAGAATTTTTGACTTTCGTCTAATGTGGTAACATGGTAACCATTAAAAAAAATCTCATTTGACGTATGTGGTGATAATTTGAAAACCCAATATATCTCCTCATAAATAATTAAATTAAATATTTACTAATAACATGGAATTATAAACGAATGAAAATTGCCATGTATAAAACGAAACTGAATAGATATTATTGTATAAAGATAGCACCACAGCTCAATAATGATGTTTTTGTTGACCAAATAAATTAAAATTTGAAAATATGAATACGTTATTTTTCAAATCTTTACTGAATTGTCACAAAAATTCAAAAAGCGAGAGATGAATGACATGTGGCGCCATCTAGTTATGTATAGATTACAAGTTTCTATAATTACGTTTTTAAGGGATTATTTCGAGTACTCTGCTTCCACGGTCTTATGGTAATATTATAAATAGTGTTACAAGTGACAGCATAAAAATTAACCTTGTTGTAAATATTAAATTTGTATACCTAAAAACATGTTGCACATATTTGTGAAAGTACTAACCAATTGTAATACAAATATTTGGCATGGAATGTATGAATGAAGTACCGTTGGCAAGAGAATGAATAAATAATAAAATGTTGTACTTTAAGTCCAGGATGTAAGTAAACGATCTCTGCAGGTTATAGAAATATATCAGTTTATAGAAATATATAGGATCTTAATATTTTCTTAAGTTTTCGCGACTTGTATACATAATAAAATAAAACGAAAAAACGAAACGTCCGAATAACAAAAATCTAATAAATTACCGCGCTTAAAACCGTTAAAACGTAGTTTTATTATGTTAGATCTTATCATAATACTTAATTATCTTTAAAGCTTGACTTAACCGACTTCAAAAAGGAGGAAGTTCTTAATTCAACGGCATGATTTTTTGTATATTTTTTTTTAATTCGAAAGAGTATAAAGATCAATTCTAGAGAATTGCTCTCATTGTCACCAAGTCAGGGTCTGACAAGCGAATCCCAGAGAAATCGAGAGCAACCCTCGAATATTACAACGTGTTTCATATATTCTAAAGCTATTCAAATATTTGCGTAACTAGAATGTAGAAAATAAAGGAATGACAAAATTCAAAACCGATTTCAAGGTTAATTAAAAAACAATTAAATAAATATTTTCTACAAAATCTTGAAGTCAGGTGGCAAGTTAACCATAAAAAACAACAATAACAAAATTTCCCGGGAGCCGTTTGTAGTTGTCCCGGTGCATAAAAAATTTGCTTATTCCGACACAGTTTTCACTAAAACAATACACTTACATTCTCTTTTAAATGCTGCGGTACTTTGTGTCCCGGGAATCCCGCGGGAATTTCAAGTCAAGCGTGTATGAAGTCGAGAGCATATTTTTTTTTATAGCTGGATTACAGCAGACAGGCGGACGTACCACCGTAGTATATTATATCGAGGGGTCCAAGGTTATTTGTTTTAAGCGACATTTGCGAAATTGTGTCGATAGAGGAGTTTGAAGTTTCAATGGCCCACAAAAAGACTTCATTAGTAAACTACATACTATATTTAAAAAAGAAAAACATCGGTAGTTTTTCGTTGGAAACCAGGTTCATTATAATTCCTTAAGTTTGAGACATAAGGATGCAAAAAAACCGTCAAGTCAATTCTGTCACAAAATGTCGCTTAAAACAAATAGCCTTTCACCCCTCGATATGAAGATTGATAAATTACTAAGGGTCGTATATTTGCGGCGTTTCAGGCTCTCTTGTAGAGCGGAAGCCCACTCGGCTGTTGTATCTTAATTAAAGTGAAACTTCTTTAGAATCGTTGTGATTTGAAACTCGATGAAACGAAAAAGCGACACTAAAAGAGATAAACACATAAATCTATAGCACTAATACTGCGAGATAATGAAATATAATACATCTATATATTAATACGTGAAGCAAAAACTTTGTAACCCTTTTTACGAAAATTGCGCGGACGGAGGAGTATGAAATTTCGCACACTTATAGTTTTTAAAGAGAAGAAGCGACGAATGCTAATATTCTTTTTAAATTATGCATAAAAATAGATTAAATAAAAAAAAATACACATACTACCATGTATACTCTTTTGTTTATTATTCAAGTCAAATAAACAGTGTGGCCTTGGCGCAATCTGTGATTATAGAAGTATAGTCTTTGACATTAATTATTATGGTCAAATTTAGTTATATTTAATAATTACAACACTATGCTTTATACAGACAGTTGGAAATGTTTGGAAGTTTTTCGTCAATACGTCAAATTTCGTGTTTTAAAACTTACATACATACATAACTTCACGCCAGTTCCCTTGCGGGGTAGACACGAACAACAGAGCGCCATTTAAGCTTATTCTTACACACCTCACTTGCTTCTTTGACATTCATAACCCTTGTTTTAAAACTTAAATATATTATAACGATATAATAAATGAGATGTCATGTCTCGAAGTTTAGAACTCCTCACACCCCTTGTCACACTTTGTATCACTTCTACTGCATATGAAGTGCACACACACACATTTTTTTTATTACGTTTCTTCCATGCTAATAGCCAGTAGGTCCGTTCGTTGATGCCGTGGTCATCTCAAGACAGCGTTAGGGGGTCAAGGCTACTTTCACCAGGCCTGGGTGCATCGCGCTGCATTCAAGGCTGCGCCAATGAACTTGTCAGCTTACTTTCTATTTGTACTTTGTATAGTATACGCGTAGAATGCAGATAATTCAAGATAAAATTCAAGTATAATATTTAATTTTTTACTTGCAATATATGTAATTTGTTTAAAAATATAACTTATTATATGTGTCTATCATATCTAAATACTTATATTAAATATGTATGTAGATTATTTTTTGGGAATATGTTAATTAGGCTATAATTAAAAATCTTAAATCTGTTAGTGTACACAGCCTCATTTTTTTATTTATGTAAAATTTACAAATTTGTTAGAAAAAACTATTTAGGGTTAAAATCGTGTTAGTTTTTTATGTATTTCTTTTATTTCAAGAAAAAATATTTTATTGAAAGTCGTTGTTGGTGGATTCTATAATACAAAGTGTTGGTCCGCCTAGTTGATGAAAACACAATAAACTCACGTTCAATCCCCACTAAGATTTTAATATAAGAATTCTCTGTTTTACTTTGGTGTAGGTTTTTGGGATCAGCCCCATATTTATTCATTTTTTTTAAACTTTAGATTAGTGTAACTTGCTTAATTTAATGATATAAAATATGTGTGTATGTCCGTTGATATTTTGAAAAGATTTTGTTGAAGTTTGATATATAAGATTAGTGATTAATCCATAAAAAATCTTTAAATACTTTTAAATTACTTAAACTAATATGTGAAAAAAATAATCAATGAGAATGGGTCACTGAATAATATAATCTGAACTAATTCCTTTAAAATAGTTGTTTTCTGATATTTTACACTATACTGTATACGCGTGTGCGTATAAGCTTCGTAATAGTTGGGCACTAATACAGGTTCTGTGGTATGTTACAGCACTTACATCATAAGGTTTATTTATTGAAGATTATTTAACTAATGAATATTTATTGGATAGTTTATTAAGTAATTTTATTAATTGAAGGGAATAACCTTTTCGAAGTGTTGATTGTATTAGGGCGAGATTTCCAAGGTTCGTTGGCAGGTGTGTTTTGCCCTTACTTGAGACGGATATAGTCATGCTCAGGAGACGACCACCCGGATGAGAGAGGGTATTGAGCCATGACTTCATGCCCGTGCAGACGAAGATTCTGGTGCCGGGTTGGCTTGGATACTCTCTGGCATCGCGAACAAACGGCCGCAGGTGCAACTCAGCGTCCGGCCGCATCTAAGGGCGTCGAATTAGGGAGTGGAGTTGTTCTGCGCTCTCCATTCCGCCGCCACATATTGCTTCAGCTCCAGCGGCGACGATAGAAGAGGTCGTCTGGGCTGGCGCCTGCCAGGACTCGTGTGGAGTAGGAGACTACCATTTTCTGTCGCCCTGGCTATAGATGAATATTTCAGTAGTGGTAACCTACTTCCACTAGAGTAGTACCAGGCCAGCGAGCCTCACCTGATCCTCACATTGTAATAAGTACGCAAACGGATTTCTTCTCATCAAAAAAACAGGTATCGCCGTGCTCTCGTCGCCATTACTAGATAGCACCTCTCGCTCCCGGCTGTGTTATATACTATAGGTACTCACCAGGAACTAACGCGGATGGGATGCCTGTTACTTTCTTCTGAACTCCCAGCTGCTTTCCCGTAAGAACAGGACTAGGCGTCTAATGACCTCCGGATGTTGTACACGCTTAACTGCTGGTGACGGCCCTTGGGGTACATCATTAGTCGCACTTATATCAAGCACCACGGCTATCAAGGCACGCAAGTGTTCTGTGTGCATCCTTTTTATTTTTCAACTAAGATAAGGCTTTTGGGGGCTTATCCTTCTCAACAATATGAAAGATACCTGCCAACGGCCCTGTGCCTTCCAGGGTTGTAGCACTGTCTAACCTGTTGACACACGACCCTGGTTTAGGGTGACAGTAGAAACACCGGGATAGCTTCAGTGAGCTATCACGGCTAGTTTCATGTTATCTCATGCTTGTCCATGATCAGTAGAGTGTATATAAAGCATTTCTATTTCCCACCACAATTTTTTATCTATAAAAGGCAAATTTGCAGAAGACCCACGCGATGGAAAATAGTTACCGTCGCCTATAGACATTTGCAACATCAGTGACGTTGCCAACGCGTTGCCGATCTCACACAAACATTATGGTATATCCATAAAATAATTGACACATAGATAGTGAAAACAGATAAGCAGAAAAGTGTGAAAAATTCTTTAGAAAAGTAGATTAAATAGATATAAATTAAAAATGTAAGAAATAAAATATAAATACATAAAAACGTGTAATAGTTAAGAAGTACAAATAAGAAATAAAAATCGTATTAGTACTAAGCAAAATGTAATAGATTTTAAGTTTTGTTAAAAAAGAAAGAAAAGAAAAAAGAAAGAAAAAGAAAAGAAAATTCTGATTCTCCCCCTTATTTATCCCTAGATAATAAAGAAAAGAAATATTAAAAAGAAAAGAAAAATAAAAAGCTCCATTTTAACCAATAATGGAGGATAAGGTAATTTATATAAAAAAGCGTTATGGTACAACTAATTCTAGCTTCATAATATACTTTTTTATAATTTAATTAACCCGGCATGCGTTGTATTGAAGATTTATTCAATAGAACTAGAGCGCCAATTATCGGGTGGCAATGGTACGTAAGAAACCTCCACGCAAGTGTCAGCAAAAACTTTTTTGTTTCAATTCATACTGTTGAAAGGTACACGAACGCTTAGAGTACGAACACGCAAACATGTATTTTTATATAATAGTTTTTTCACAGAATTTATAACTAGACACGTTTAATAAATTTGATATAATAAGATTTGAGACTATAGTATTCTTAATTTATAATCAATTTATATATTGTGTAAAATGTTAAACTACTAAATAAAACTGGCTTAAAAATATATATATAATAGAAAATAAAATAAAAACTTGTATTAAAACCCATCCAGCCCCACCAGACCACTGTCGCTGGGCATTGTACCTAGAAGGCTGGCAGCATTACCGCGCTTGATACAGAGGCTAATCCTATGAGCGAGGTAAGTTCCAGCCTTCCGGTCTCCTGTACTTAATTGGATAAATAGATAACATTTTATATTATAAATAATACAAATTATTTATTGTTAATGGAATTTCAATGATTTAATACATTTATACAAGGTATTATTCACTGAGATGCACGGTCGACCAAGCAATACAGTGAGTATAACTGAGCGCTGCCGGCTCTCTGACCTCTATCTCAAAAACAGTTGGGAGCATGAAAATTTTTGAAGACAAAATTTGTCGCAAATTTTATGTTCTCCAATTTTTATAATAACTATTAACATCATCGGTGCTTTAGAAACCGAGATAATCGCTAAAACTGATTTTTATAAACTTTAACCTTGAATAACTTACGGCGCAGACACTAGATTTTATGAGACTTCAGACAACTTTTAGAACACCAAAATGAAGGTGTATACAAGTTTACAGCTTATTATCTCTCATTCTGAGGTGAAACCCCTAATATGTATGACTATAATAATTATCTTCCTGCTCGCCAATTGTATATTTTTTAGTTTATAATTTTTCTTTTAACCTAATATTTCAAACATTCATTTTGCTTGCCGGCGTTACAATCGTAAACCCAAGTGGAACGGTTATTCGACCCACCTCTTGACATGGGTCGTTGTGAGCGTTGTGATCGAAAATGATGACGTCATTAGTGACGTTTTTGCCACGACCACAACGACCGCGGTCGCCTTGTGGAGCGGCTAACGGAGCATTTTGGACTTTTTACGTACTAATGGAACGCACTGTGTGTGTAAATAAGACACTCCTCAATTAAATCTGAACAAAAAGTTTGGTTTATATACTATTCTTTTTAAAATCTGTCACTTCAAACAAATGACGGAACAGTGAAGAGAAATTGACAGGCACATGTCATCCGTAAAAATCCCAAAATATGTAATGGTATATAAAATAACTTTCTAAAACCATCCATCAAAAAGTAAAAAAGCCAAAAAATGTCGATAACCAATTCTGTTGGGTGATATAAAAATTTAGTAATTCAAATCATCAACACAATGGGAAAGAAGAAGCGAAGAATCTTCCCCAAGAAGAAGAAATCTGTGTTCAGAAGACCGCATCCTATGAAACGGAAGATGATGTTAAAGCAAAGGAGAATGAAGGCGTTTTTCCATAGACACAATCCAAGGGGGTATATTGAGAGAGGAGTCAGAAAAGTCGTTGGAGGCATTTACACAATGTCTGACAAAGTGAGAGACAAAATAGCAGAAAGCACTCAAGCATTGGACAATCCGTTCAGTGCTCAGTTCTATGAAGATAGATGTACAATACAGTGATCATCTGCTTGGATTTACAATAAATCTGGTTTTGTTGCTTCTTTGCTTTTGTAAACAGACGATAGACATACCTCGTATGTGTTACGGCCACTTCCTATATCTTACTAACCGTTCATTTGCTTACCGGTTAATGTTTGACATAAGCTCCATAGTAGACACTGACGGCAGATTGGCCACAAGTTCCAAGTCGCTCAACGGGCTATGGAGCGAGCTATGTTGGGTATTTCTCTTATAGAAATGAGGATATCCGTATAAGAACCAAGGTAACCAACATATCTCGCAAAATTAGCAGTGAAGTGACAGTGGGTTGGTCACGTCTGCCGCAGGACCGGTGGCCGAAGCAGCAAACGAGCCCTGGAGTGGAGACTGCGTCTCGGTAAATGTAGTGTCGGACGTCCTCCAACCCGATGGACCGACTGGACGAAGAAGTTGCAGGACAGGGATGAGTCGTGCCTACTTGGGGAGGTCTATGTCCAGCAGTGGATTGCGATTAGCTGACGATGAAACCATATTCGTAACAATGGAGAAAATGTCATGTCTGTCTGTCTGTTTGTCACAGTAATATTTTTTATTAGGAAGCTGCCGCACAAGCTGATGGCTCACCTAAAGGAAAGCGGTAACCGTCGCCTGTAGACGTTTGCAACATCAGGGGCGAAGCCAATGCATTTACAACCTTTAGGATGGCATAGAGATTAGGATAGGAGGGATGGGATAGAGGAGTAGGATAATGGATAGAGAGGTTTGACAGAAGGAATGTGATAGAAGTGATATGTTACTTTTTTATACAGGGGAAATGCAACTGAGGACTATAAGCCACCCGAGAGGGAAAGGTCACGACCCATATGTGGAATTCGCCAGGTCGGGGTGGCACTATCACCTCACGTATGAAGTGCTATTGCCACGCCGCAGTTAGGGATACCCACTAAAACCTCTGTCCGATCCTCGTACGTCTCTTGTCCGAGCTGTGGACTCGCTTGCGCATTCACCTCCACTCCGGACGGACGAGAGCCGGCCCCATAACGGGCTGACCCTAGTCTCCCACTACCTCGAGTCTCACCTTGAGGTGAGAGGGGGCGCGGCGGATTGGTGCGCGTTCCTCCTCTCCGGCCTTTATGTGCCGGCCGATCCAGTTTCTCCGCCGGTCGCCCACGTGGTTGTATTCTACAGCGGCTGTCGTTGTAAACGACCCTTCATCACTGCCGCTAGCTCTGCCGAGAGGGGAGCGTGGTGATGTGCTTCCCTCTCCCGGTCTACCACCTACTTTACGGATATTATGGTCTCACAAAAGGAGGCGAAACTGACTTATCGACGTACCGGAACCTATTGTGTCCTGACTGATTCAAACTAAAGAAATTCCTAATTGAATATCAATAAGAGCGAAGAAACTGCAGACAAACTGCGTTGCAGTTTGCGAAAGTAATAATTTGTAAAATCTTCTAACATTTTTGAAAATAAATAATTTAAAAAAAGAAAACTAAAGCAAAATACGTTATATAACATATATGTATACTAGCTGTACCCGGCAGATGCTGTCCTGCTCTTAAAAAATAAAAAAGTAGAACCCGATTGCAGCACCTGTTTCGTTCTCATCCCTGCTCCGTGCTGTTTACGGGATGAGAAGTGACACCGGTAGACCGACGCCTGGCGGGAATAACTGAGCGAGTGGTAACTGATCAATTACCGACTGCCGAGAGTAGAAAATTATTAAAGTACTATCGCTATTGAAAAATAGCTGTTGGTGGTAGAAAGGTGAAAATTTAGGGTTGTATGTATTTTTCAATGCCGAATCATAAAAAAAACAAAATAAATCAATTTTGACAAAAAATAAAAAAAATATTTAGAGGTGGGTCACCCTTATTATTTAGGGGTATAAAAAATAGATGTTGACCAATTCTCAGACCTACCCGATATGCACACAAAATTTCATACAAATCGGTTCAGCCGTTTCAGAGGAGTTTGGTAACTAACACCGCGACACGAGAATTTTATATACTAGATTAGATATTTTGTATTATTATTCAAGTCTCATGTTCTATATTCTGGCTCATATTTCGCTCAGCGAATCAGCATTGCTTTCCACCAGTGCATTCTGCGCACCCTTCCCGCTGGCAGTGACCTGCTACATAGGCTATAAGTATTGAAATATTTTTTTCGGGTATGGTTTTATCCAGAGGCCAAACATCGTACTTAAATATACTATCTATATGTTCTATCCGTGCAGGAACGGAGAAAGAATACAATTTCCTGCGGCCGGGCGGCCTATCGTAAGAGGCGACAAAACAACCCACAGCCAGGTGGTAGGGCATTTGCCCGACTGGATGGCTACCACCCCTAGTCTAAAGTATATCGCCATAACAACCTTGAGTTGTGTTCCGGCATTAGTGACCAGGTTCCAGTTTCCCTTAAGAGAGTAGTAGCGCATTTGTAGCAACTTTGGTGTTGCAAATGTCCATAGGCGATGGTAACCACTTTCCATCAAGTGGGCCGTCTGCCTGTCTGCTGATCTCCTGCAATAAAAAAATTACTAATAATGTAAATATTAACTATATTAAGTCGCACAATCATTACTTATATAAGAATTAGGTATATCCATATATCGTATGTGTATATGTAGTTGGCAGTGACTTCACCTCAGGTCCAAACGGTAGAACAGCGTTGTTCTCATTCTCTAGCATAATGCTGAGCTAGGTCCAATTTTAAGACGTATATTTAACTTTTATTGTTGTTTCTTTGTGATCTTTGGTTTTCTATTTCTGCCTTATAAAATATGTTTTTCTTCCTTTCTTCTTTCTTCATATTTGTAGCAAGTACATCACTACGTTTACGATATTTATCATGATAAAAATGGCCGTGTGATTTCGTGGGTATATGAAAGATTTCCACTTGGGTCTTACTATCATCGTTTCTGTTCTGGTACCCGTAGGAATGGTCCAAGATGCCTTTGAGAGTAAGAAGGGCTGCTAGCACCGTTGAGAAGAAACTCATCATCAGACCTTAAAGTAAATTAGTATCAGAAGATAATTTAAATTCGGGTTTCTATATCTTACAATCTATTATTTTAATATTGTTGGTAGAAAATTGACATTACTTGCATGGAATTTGTGTTAAATTTTAATCGAAGTCTAAATTAAGTATCAAGGAAAATTACGAATTTTCATGATAATTGGTTCATATGCAAGGCCAATAAATAGACTTATCCGTGCAGGAACGGAGAAAGAATACAATTTCCTGCGGCCCGGCGGCCTGTCGTAAGAGGCGACTAAACAACCCACAGCCAGGTGGTAGAGTATTTGCTCGACTGGATGGCGACCACCCCTGGTCTAGAGTATGCCGCCATAACAATCTTGTATTGTGTTCCGGCATTAGTGACCAGGTTCCAGTCTCCTTTAAGAGAGCGGCAGCGCATTTGTAGCACCTTTGGTGTTGCAAATGTCCATAGGCGATGGTAACCACTTTCCACTAAGTGGGCCGTCTGCTTGTCTGCTGAACTCCTGCAATAAAAAAAAAAAAAAAAAAAAAAAAGACATAGCTGCTTCATTAATCAAAATTATTTTTATTCTAAAAAGCAATATTGTTTTCATTATTTACTAGTGGTCCCGCCAAACGTTTTCCTGCCTTGAAAAAATTAGGAAATCAATTATTTAAATTAAATGTAGCCTATGTTACTCAAGTATAATGTAGCAGTCTAATGGTGAAAGAAGATTTTAAATCGGTTCGTTAGTTTTTGAGTTTATTCGTTACAAACATACAAAAATACAAGAAAAAAAATCCTCTTTATAATATTAGTATAAGATATATTTTCTCATTTTAACAATGTAAATGTAAACAATACCACAAATTTTAATCATACTCAGATCTTGCATAACATTAAAACTTGTAAGATACGCCTATTGAAGCCTAATTGATAAACGCTTGCAATTAATATCATGCATATATCAGACGGATAAACCAAATTGAATTAATTCAGTTGAAAGGGACAGTGAAATTGAAAGATTCAAGTTTGTTTATATTGATCACTTTGGTTAATTCATCCAAATTAAAGAGAAATTGAATTGTCTAATATCGGCATAAGATGACAAAGTAATCGGCAAAAATAAATTTCATTTAAAACTTTGATTGAATTTCCTGAAAAGAGTATTAATTTTTTCGATTTGTAGCAAATCAAATCAATTATTTGCTCAAGTACATTGTAGATAAGAACATTAGGTGACTTATTAATTCATGTATCACATGCTTTTTCGGCCGTCAGGCATGCAAATAGCAGTTAAAAAAGACTACTCGATCAGCTATAGTAACTTATTTATATTAAACTAGAGGTTCCGACAGACCTTGTCCTGCTCTGAAAAAATAAAAATCTAGAACCCTATCCCAGGGTTACCTACCGATTCCAATAACTCTAAACCATCCGAGGACCCATTCAAACACACACAAAAAATTTCATCAAAATCGATATAGTCGTTCTCAAGTTATGCACGTAAATACATTACTACAATTCTTTTATATATATATATATATATATATATATATATATATATATATATATATATATATATATATATATATATGTATATATATATATATATATACATATATATATATAGATTAAGGACATGTAAAAACCTAAACATACTTTTAATATAGACGTTATCTTACCTTTAGCAGACATGAAGGCGACTGTCTTTAAAGCAATGGGTAATAGCAAACTCTTCGCTGCTAACAGTCCCAGAATTAAAGGCACGAGATACTTCTTATGAAATTTAATAAATTTCTTCCTTCGTTTGATCTTTTTCAAATTGTGAATACATTTATGACCTTTGCCTTTACTCTTGCGTTTAGGCATTTCTGAGTGATTTCTTTGTATAGATCTTTGTATGTTATAGTCTGGATGGACTTTAAAAGATCTAGAAGAATCGTGATCATCTGCAATCAAATAATTTTCAAAATAATTATTATATCATTTAACTGTATTTATATTAACAACGATGTTTCTGCCCTTTCTTTTATGTATAGATTTGTATAATACATCAATTTAGTTTAAGATTAAGTACGAGTACCTACGTAAAAATGCACCTATAGTAGGCACTTACCTCGCTTAAACCTTGGCATATTGTTTTTCTTCTTGAGAATCGATTCCAAAGATTCCATTGTGTTTGCATAGCTGTTCAAACCCAGTGGCACAAATCCAAAAACTATTTCAGTTTTCGTTATACCATATTTGTTGGTGTTGTCTAAGAATAAATCTCTGTAGTAAGGTATCATTTTTGTTGGAACTTAATAAGTTTGTATTGACTTCAAGTGATATGTTTCTATTTTTGATGTTTTGCATTAAAATATTCGATTCGATTCCATTCTAAAATATTGTTTTTGTTCTTCTATGTCATTAGCGAAAAAAATGTTAGTCAAAAATCGTATTTGGATTGTTTCTGAGTTCTACAACTGTGAGAATTAAATTGCCACCAATATTTTAACCACATGTCACGTTTATGTGGTAAACAGAATATGACAGTTTTTTAAATATATTCTCCGAACGAATTATTACAATAGTTTCTTGTATGACGGTTTATTATCTTATGAATGTGCTTGACCATGGGCACAGTGTTTTATAGTAGGTAAGGTTAAAATGAGTTCATACCAGCCTTTCATGCGTTACTTTGAACTACATGCACTGCAATTTTCTTGTCTACAACTTTAATTGCCTCATTAGAAAACTAAATGATATATAAGATAATTTAATTGATCAAATATATGAAAAATAACAGCCCATAAATGTCTCCTGCTGGGCTCGAGCCTCCCATTATAGGGGAACGGATAGTATATAGTATACCCACCACGCTTGTCTAAAGCGGCTTGGCAGGTTTGACATATCGGTTATCTCGATGTGCAGGTTGCATCACGATGTTTTTCTTCACCGTTGTTAGCCCGTGGTAATTGTAATAATAGGCAAATTAGGCCAGAAAACTGCCTAAGTTTTGCATGCGTTTTGACCAGGATCGGACCCGCGCTCTTTGAGTGTGGGACGCGTGCGCTAGCCATTATGCTGCCACGGCTTATATCGGTATATAAAATCAAATATATATTTATTTATAAATACGTCAACATTCTTTCTCCATCTTTATAAACATTTTTCAACTTTCGAGCGATATTCATTATTGGTTTTATACAAGCCATTTATTTGACTGATGATAAAAGGTTACTAAACTATTTTTATTTTTATTTTTATAAGCAGAAACTTTAATTAGTAGAGATCCTTATGTAAATAAATGCATTTATGAGTGCTTTAATACGATTTTACATGGTAGTCAGATTAACAATGTTATCATCTTGAAAGAAGAATTAGAAATGACAATCGTCGAGTACAAATATTTGTCTAAAAATCTTCTAAATCCTACAGAAATAGATGGCGCCGCATCTATATAACAATGACATGACATTTAGTGAATAAAGTAAAATTTACTATCAAAGCAACATTTTAAAGTATTGGGGTGTTCATTACTAGCATTCTTCTTACTGACTCATATAACCTTTACCTAAATTAATCGTGTTAATTGCGAAGTTAATAGGTTCATAAACAAATATTACAGAAAACCATAGAGAGGCAACTAAGAGTGATTACTTAATAAATATGATAATTAACCTGCTTAACATGATAGTATTTTAAGTGTCTAATATTTTAGCAGTGAAATTTAAAAAGCTTAACGGTATTCACGCAATATAGGAGGGAGACGTCGTTTCGCTTCGGTTGCTATTACAGATAGCACTTCTATGTCATTATTATTATGGCCTAAGTGAATCCTAATAGCTATTATTTGTCAAAAGCGAAGTGATGGTTCTGTTAGTTTAGAGGTCGTTTATGAATTAATATCCATAAGCGTAGAACGTTCGGGTAACTAGAGAAGCAATAAGAATAAAAGCGTTTAGCGTCCTGAGTATTTCATTACCAGGAATTTAGAACAAAATTTTATTTCTTTGTTATCTGTAGTAGCTAAAGTTAAGAAGAAATATGTAATTGTAACTGTAATTGATACTTCCAAAAGTGTCAGTGGATATAGTAATAATACTACAGTTGACTCTCTGACTGTAGGAGTGGGGTGTTTTAAACTGATTTTATTTCTAAGTAATAAGATCACCGATTCTTTGATTATCCTGATTATCATTACAAATCCTAGCCTTCTTCTAGGCTTTTCGTATTCTTCTGCATCCTATACTATTAAACCATTGGTATGTATCCGATCCCTTGAGATATTAAATTAACATTTCTCGGACCTTTCGGATATTTGTACCCACTGGAAAGAAGGTTATCTAGCTATTTGTTTGTATGTGGAAGATGATGGAAATCATCGTTAGAAGTAGTACTTGATTTCATTTCTTCAAGTGTCGACCTAACATTACCTTTATATCCCAACTAATAATAATGTCTCAATATTTCCGTCAACCTTAGCCAAAACAAGCCTCATGACGCTTTATTTCTAAAAGGGTACAAAATAATAATCCAAAACCAATCAAAACACCTGTGTGTAATAAATGTAAATACAAAATAATATTACACAATCTATTTTAATCATTGGTAACAAAATAATTTATTATCTAATTTACATTTTAATTTTAAATAAATAAATTATTACTTAAATTAATTAAATACCTTACAATTAGAAGAAAATATATTTACAACAGCGCGAGCACTTAATATCAAAATGTTGTTCTATGACTGGAAGATAAATTTTATTTTCATTAACACAAGATCATGATTGGAAATCGAAAATAGGATTTCTAAACAGTAGTTAATGTATTAATAAAAGCATTACGCTTTCTAAATGCATTGAAATTTAATTTATAGCTAATATGAGGTTAACTATGTTACTGAATTTTAATTTCAAAGTTCTTTTTAACTCACATTTGATTCACTAATTGGATGAACTGAAAATATTTTTCACTCTAACTTATAATATCACTATAGTCAATTTCAATGAAACAGATCCCCGCTCTCCCTTTCTCGCTCTAGGCTCCATCAGACTCCAATCAGTGATAAAAATTGATTTTGCAATTAATATAAAAATTTAAATTAAACGGTGTTCAATAAACTAATACATTAATTTTTAGGCGAACTCTTATAGTAATCTTCCTAGGAAATGACCTTGTATCAAATATCAAAAACTCCTCCAGTCATTAATTCGGTGGAATATTTGTAAGGTCCGATACCATTAATCAGACTAGCCCCCGAAACTGGAACACTTATTGGATGGCAACATTGATACCGTCGACTTTACGGCATATCTTAATATCCTCCCTTCTGTAAACCCATCACAGCTGCGAATAATGCAAAGAAAAACCCTGCTAAGCCCGTGGCTCCTACTAGTAAGACTAATCCTCCAATCATTACAGGCACTAAGGCAAAATACTTCATCTTATAAGCTAAGAGGAGCGGCAGCATGTATTTCTTCAATTTCTTTGACTTGAGTTTGGGCTTTTTTGATTTTGAGAGTTTTGATTTGCTTACATCTTGCCCAGTTACGTCTTCTTCTACTTCATATTCACCATCTTCATCCTCTAATTCGTCATCGTCGTCATCATCAAGGATATCTGGAATGTATAAAAATGATATTTTTAATGTTTTTTTGATAATGTATTTCTTCAGGTGTATCAAAAATTATATCATTAAATCGCCTACATTCATATTTACGACATATGGCTACTTTTTAAAGTAACCATATTTTATTGTACTATGGTATGTAATCATTTTTGATTTCTCACACCAATTTTACTATTATTTATAATTACACATATCATAGTATAATAAAAGTTTATAATAGTGTAATAACTTTGCGTGCCAGTGAAACAATTTTACGCGTACTAAATACAAATGAGTTTGTGCATAAATCTAATCTGTTGATTATATAGAGATATGTATCATTATCACGTAAGAATTCTTTGTTTGAAAGTTAGAGATAATATTTTAGACAATACGGTAAATTAAGAAATTATTTCACTATAATCAGATAATTTTACAGTTGAATGCTATTTGCTTTAAAAAAAATTAGGTAAACAGACTGAAATTCCACCTGCAGACAAGGGATTGTTATTGCCCATGAAGTTGCTGAAAAAGAAAATGAAAGAAATCCTTTCAAGTTTAATGTAATCTCTTTGATTTTTGTTTTTTTTGAGATACGAATGGAATTTATTAAAATCTATGAAATGATGTAAAAATGATTGATGTGATGATATTGTATATTTCCTTTCTATATCAGCACAAGTTCAAGTAAACAAAGCGATAAAAAATTTAACAAAGCACGACTAGGATTTGAAAATAAATGTCTTCTTCAAGCAACTAACCACAAAAGTGTAAAAAGTAGAACTTGTCATATATCGTATTATATCTGAAAAAAATTTAGCGATAATTCTGAAAAATATCGTAGATATTGTAAAGTGTTAAATAGTAGGAAAAATGTCCCTGAGTTCCGAAATAGAGGATTTGATTGCAACGGGGATTTAAGTCTAAAATAATGACAATAATAGTAATAATACGTACTTAGTAAGGACCATTCATGCAAGTTAAGCAAGTAAGTCAAAGTACTCATAAGTGAATAAACTAAGCAAATATTGACTTATTAGTTTAACCGTCCATAACATGTAATAACTAAGTATTTGAATTTTCTACCCATTGATTTGAAAAATTACTAGTTACCGATAAAATAAGGGTTTGGAGAGAGTCTGGGGCAACGGTATATAATGATAGTGGTGCAGGTAATGATTTTATTGTTTTTATAAATACAAGTTTTCCTATTGATTGAGTGAAGACAAAAGTAAAACGCTGCTATTGTTGGCGATGACGTGTAAATTACATATGCTAATAGTAGTTATGATATGAAAATTATGTTAATAATAATAGGATTAATTAGTTTTTTTACATTACAGTTTCCGGTTAATAAAAAATATTTATAATTATGTCGTTGAAGTAGATTTATTTTACGAACCATGTGATTTTAATTAAAAAAGGATATAATGTGGATGTTATCTAATTTGTCCATCTAAAACCTGATTAAAGGAATACGATTCCTCGTGAGAGGTATTTACCAAAGAATAAGGTCATATTATGTTAATTCCCTTAATCAAAGATATAAAACTATAAATATCAAATTGCATGATGATCGATTCATTGTAAAAAACACAATTAAAGAACAAACAAAGATACAAACGAAGACAATTTCACATGTATATATTACATAACTAAGTCTGGAATCTTCTCTAGTTATGTAATTAATTTGTGTTAATATATGCTTATTACATAAGGTAAACATAAACTGATTTGAAAATCACGCGACAACCGATATCAATAACGCAACGCATGAATTACTCAATTGCGTGATATTTAATAGACGCTTACACGACAATGATCTCCTTGACGCGTCAGGCTCCGACGTTTCCGTATCTTCGTCAGTCGTAGGTTCCTCATCTGCATCCATAGACCTTTTTTGGAATTGCTCACTCCTGTATAAAGGTATCGGTTTTGGATGAAACTGGCTCTTATCATCTCCACTTTTCTCTTTGGCAATTGGTATATAATTACCAGGGAAAAGTATTTCCGATTTGTACTTTTTCACATTGTCCTGTGAATAGTAAACATTCTTGTCCAACTGCTGCTGGTCTCTTCTTATTGGTATCGCCCGAGGTCTGAAGTACTGCTTCCTTTGGATCTCTTCGTTTGCCACATCACTGTTAGGTTGGATCACTATTGATGCACTTGTCACATTGATTACATCAGAACCGTCACTTTTGGTCGCACCTGCATATGTCCACAACTTCGTTAATCTGTCCTCATAATCTTCACACGTCACTAGCACTAGGAACACAACAAAAGTCTGACACCTGAGCAACATCTTCATCTTGGTCATTAGTAATCAATAACAACACTTCACTTTCAGTTGGTACTTATCTGAACAACCATTTTGTATCAAGCGATCGCGCAAAACTGACTTACTATTGTCAGTTGACGTTATATTTATACATGTGTAATCATAAACTTGCGTTTTTCCCGACTGTTCACGGTTGGACGGATTTGTTGGCTTCCTCGGATTTAAATTCTGATATGACGGGAAACAAAATTCACCAAAAAAATTGCGTGGCGTGCTGCAATACGCGTGGCTTCTTCCGTTAATGGTTCCCTGCGAATGATATCCGACAATCCGATATCAATTTTCTACGATGGCTTGTCGAGTAATTTCGCCCTATCATTATTTTGACGTCGAAGCAGCTCTCTGGAACGTATCTTGACTTTAATTCGTGATCTTATTTCAATTTTGAGTACAGTAAAAGTGGTTGACAACACGTCTGTGTATATTTTGACAAGATTAAATTACACATCTCAATTCGTTTTGTCAAAGCTTTAGCTAGTAGAACACGTCATTTAAATCATGTTGATCTGAGTACTGGATACAAGACAGAATTGAAATTTGATTATTAATATGAATAGGACAGACGTGTGCGGCGTGGTAACATAAATTCCAAATCCGTCAGCCCACTATCAGTATCGCATTATCCGGTATATAAAGTGATAATATGTTGATTGTGTAATTGAAAATAAAGCAGAGCCTCGGTAGTCCGAACATAATGCCTCTCCAGAGCTGTAGAGCGTTCAGATTATAATATGAATAGATACTCAATAACAAGGCATTTTTAAATAAAATAAATCGACATTATATTATTGAAGTGAAACTTCTTTAGAAGCGTTGTGATTTGAAACTCGATTTAACGAAAAAGCGACACTAAAAAGAGATAAACACATTATCTATAGGACTAAGCCTACGAGAGAATTAGATACGAGTTTTACATTGTGCAGCACAGATTAAAGAGTCAATAAGAGCGATGACTAAACACAGGTCCAATTTGGACCGAAATAATACTGATTGAAAAATTGAAAGTGAAACTTAAGAAGATTATTTTGAATTATAATATGTTGATGGATGTAGGCTAAAGGAATTATATGTATATTATATATGTGTATATTCTCAAAAGTTTCACTTCTATTGCGTGTAAACTGCACACACACACATTTTTTTTAATTTATAATGCAACTTACACTTTTTAAAAGAATTAAACAATTAAGAAGAAACACGTCCCACTGCTAGACTTGGGACTCCAAATTTTCAATGGAAGGGGCTGGGTACTATTCCACCGCATTATTTAATGTCGATATTAGATGGATCAACGAACTTCAATAAATTTGATAGAACACAGGCACACTATTGAAAGGACACGAAGGTCTGATGACATTGAATGATTCAAGTTTATATTTACAAGACTCACTTTGGTTGATTCATCGAAATTGAATGACAGAATTGATCCATCTAATATCAACTTAAGGCTTATAGCAACGCCAAAGTCCTTGATGAATTTTCAGGCGATAGCGGGGCTTTCATAGAAGCGTTCGTTTTTTAGATGAATAATTCTATTTTAAACAAAATAAATTAGTTATTAAAGAAAAAAAAAACCAAATGATTTATATCTTTTTTATAAAAATGTAGATTTTTTTTTAATGAATTGATAAAAAATTAAAGAGTAAAATGGTTTCATGGCAATAATTTGGAGGTGATTTGGTGATTTTTTTCTTAACTTAAAATAACTATAATATAAAAATATTACAAAAAACCACGTCACGTCTCATATCGTAAATATTATTATTTTTTTAATAAATTCATGGCGATGTTTATTCAGAATTAATATACAGTCTAGTGAATTAAAACTAAATACTTAAAAATAAACTAAATTATAAATAAATTACACTACAAACAGAAACTTAGAAATTAAATACTATTATAAACATATTTACAAGTAAAAGATGTAGTCCAGATCACTGTCGGGGGGAGCGTTCCCAAAATAATGGCCGCATTCCCACGTAAATATTTATATTTGGTAAATTAATTACTAAATACCAATGAAAAGTTGTTTCGTTTGCACCCTACTTTCGACCTTTTGCAACAATAGGAGCCTTAAGGCAGCTGTTTACTCCTCAGTTACAACAATGTTTTTAATTACAGCACGTGGTAATAACATCCATGTTACCACGTGCTATTATTCAATGAATGACACGTGAACACAAATGACATGTTACTATCTGCTCCCCTATCAATATGTCCCTGCTGCACTTGGAGTAATGTTACTGTTAGTGACTGTGTCACGCAGATGTAGCCAAGGGTTTAATGCGTTATTTGAAATGCGAAACTGTTGACGACGTTAACAATCGACATATAAAGTCCGTTCGTGTAGGAACGGGAAAGAATACAATTTCCTGCGGCTGGGCGTAAGAGGTGAAAAACAACCCACAACCAGGTGGTAGGGCATTTGTCCGACTGAGTGGCTAACACCCCTGGTTTAGAGTATGCCGCCATAACAATTTTTTATTACGTGTTCCGGCATTAGTGGCCAGGTTCCAGTGTCCCCTTTAGAGAGCGGCAGCACATTGGTAGTACCTTTGGTGTGAATGTTCACAGGCGATGGTAACCACTTTCCATCAGGTAGGAACTCATGCAATAAAAAAAGTAAATAAAAGTATATACACTAATCTAGCTGATTACTAACAGTGTTATTTTTTAACGCCATAAACAAGACGCACTTGGCCACAGACACTACTGACATGTCCAGGTTTACCATGAGCATAATCGCCAGGATTTGAATTCGTGTTGTTGTAATGAAGCGAGTATAATTTACTTAGCTGCTATGACTTCTTAAATAATTATCATTATTCAACGATAAACGAGAAGGCATTCATAATTTACGGTTGTAAATATTTTGAATACTGTTGTAGGAAATCCAACCATATAAATACTAGTATGTGGTATATTTTACTTTAATTTTCCTTCAACTGAACTAAATGTATAGTGCTGTAATATGTTGATGAGCGATGACAACAAGTCTTGAAACAATTTCAACGAACGAACAAGTATACAAATTGATTTAAACCGCTATCCGGGTTGATAAGTAGTTTATATTATATTATTATCGCGGAAATGAGATAGTTGACAGTAGACATGGCCGCCGCGTTGAAAAACAGCGACGGCGGCTCTGGAGGTTTCAGTTGGCGGTGACGATGTATGTATGAATACGACTCATATAAATCTACTCCATCTATGGTTACTTCGAAAAGTAGTCACAAACAAGTTTCGATCTCTTTCCGAAAAGTATGAGCTGCAAACCGAAATTAAATAGGTAGAATTCAAAGATTGGGTACAACTACCTCTATATTTTTCAGGTTATCATCCAAGTCTAGCAGACTATCATCTCTTCTATGTCATGCTATCAATAATTTGATTAACGGTTTTAGAGAGCTCAGTCATTTTTGGAATTAAGGCTGGTGTACACCGACATTTAACCGATACATTAAATGTCGGTGCATACCAGCAATAGTTCCTTAACGCACATTACTCAACGGTTGGGAGCTAGGTAAAAAAAATGTAAACGTAATGAAAAATGCTGACCGCTGTATACTGTGTATATGTATTTTAAAATTTCGAACTTTAATGCAATTAAATAAGATCTAAAATACAATGATATATATGATCTTCAATGACCTGCGATGGTCTTCAATGGTCCTCGATGGTCTTCAGTGGTCCTCGATGGTCTTTTATGGTCTTCGAAACTTCCTTCCAGCCAGGTGACCCAAAAACACCTCATTACTTTTATATACCTAAATTGCCTATACATTTAGTGAGTACTAGCGGTCCCGGCAGACGTTGTCCTGCCCTGAAGAAATAAAAATCTACGACCCGATTCTAGTACCTCCTACCGGTTCCAAACCATTCGGGGACTCACTCAAACACACAAAATATTTCGTCAAAATCGGTAAAGTCGTTCTCAAGTTATACGCCTACATATATTTCTACGATTCATATATATATATATATATATATAGATTATGAAATTTGGAATATCTCAAAAGAGCGTTGAAATATTTTTGATATAGAAATACCTTCCTTATTTATTTATGTCACGCAGTCGGTTAATTAGCTCGTGGAAACAAACCTTTCCTCCAATGAGTGCGTTTCGCACGCATGGATTTCAATTTATTATTTCATCACAAATTTTCATGCTGCATGCCCGTGTAAAATATGATTTCTATTTATTCCGTGACTACGACTTGGAAAAACAAATAACATGAAAGTTATCCGTGCAGGACTGTAATACTGGCACTAGCCTTTGTCCGCATATTCACCTGCGTATATTGATTTATTTTCTAAAATCTTTAATGTTTTGAGTAATTACGGATTGCCAATACTAATTTTTCATTCCTATTCCATCCACTTTGAGATTGTTCTTTGAGATAAAATACAGCCTATGTCATTCTCCAGGATACATCTATATACAAACGCCTGTTTCTCATGGGCGTAGACAAAGACTGTCCCCTTGAGACGATCCTGACAAACAACTTTCGCTTCGTCTACTTTCATTAGTCTATCCATCAACCATAAAATTCGCTGATGTTCTCGAAACTATCGAGTTATCACAAACCACAGCACAGCTAAGTCACAACACGTGCAATGCTGGATCACGGATCCCACACAGCTTAGTTGGTTCGAATAATTGTTTTGTAGACTGTAGGTTATGTTTAAGGGAATGAGAGGTATGCCAAATCCTGCACAAATACCAATGGGGGTAATAAGCACCATTAACCTCGGAATCCACCTCCAATGGGGCAGATAAACAGCTCCTGAGAGTGCACGGCACACTAACAAGTTCTCGAATGGCACTTAGGTCTTCAAATTATGGCACACCCACACCAAAGAGCAAGCACGGCTTGTATATAAAGTTTAACGAGATATTGAAGAATAGGATGTGAAATGTTCACTTGGTCTTAGCACGAAGAAAACGGAACGTCCGAACTGACTTCGCGTGCGTTGGAGACTGTCTTCACCACCACGCAATGGCGGCGAAATCGAAAGCCAGCGGCACTTATAAAACTACCCACATCAGTATAAATTGTGAGGATCCAACACAACACAAGGAGTAATCCGTACAAGCATAAAGCAATGTTATCAATGGACAGTTCTCACAATAACACCAATAATAATTCTTTAGAATCGACTAGCTTATGTCCGAGATGACAGTTTGGATCGTTACAGGTTTCCTCGTCTTCTACAAAATTCAGTGTCTATAGTAATACACGATATTAGTTTTACCAGATATTTACCTGAAGAGTATCTCTACCATGTTCAATGGTCACCCCCTCTCAAATATCACTAAAGCCTGATTAGCGTTGCTGAGTTAAGTAGTTAACTTGCGAATATGGAGAGTTAAGTCCTTAGCATGGTTTGGACAGAAATTTTCCTGTTAAATAACAAGTTATCAATCCCGTCTTAACGATTATATAAGGATTTAATTACTCAAGTGGCGCAAATATGAAACCCTTATTGAAAGTTATATGTTTGTGCCGTTTGCTGTTGAGACGCTTAGAGTGTGGAGTCCTGAGGCCATGAGCTTATACAAAAAGCTTTTAAAACGCTTAATCGACTCTTCTAATGAACAGTGGGCTGGTTTCTACCTCGGAAAACGGATCAGTATGGCGTTCCAGCGAGGTTAAGTAGCCACCACCCTCTTGAAAACCTTACACATTAACTTCGAAGATCTAGGCCCAGTAATCTACTTATACTGATTTAAGGAATCCCGTAAGACAGGAATTCATGAACTATTTTGGGCAAGAGACCCCCTTTTCATATATATACTCATATACCTTTTCATATATACCTCAGACCCCCATAGCTAAATTAATACTTACTAATTTAAAAACTTTGCGGTTGGTTAACTTGACATCATCTTCTCATCAAAATTTAACAAAATAAATAAACAAAACATCAGTAAATATCAAGTGTAACTATTAATTACAAATTACAATCAATACTTCAGTAGGTAATTATTTTACACCAATAATACTTCCTACTAAAATATTATTCATTCAAGTTGAATACACGTAAGAAAACTTATACAGTATCTTGAAAGTTTCAAATAAGAACTTTTGTTAATTAATAGGGGTCGATTTTTAGATCTCGTCGACCCCCAAAATCATTTTTACTTATGTCGACCCCTGAGAAACCGATTTCGACCTTGGGAATCCCTGTGTTAAGACAATGAATAAGGCTTATAATCATAGGTAGAACACAATATACCTAAGTGAATCAAAAAGTTCTTAGAATCAATATTTAAAAAATGGAAACAAAAATATTTAATTTGTCTACATAATCTCCCTCCAATGCTATGATGCATTTAGAATAATGCGTTTCTAATTTCCTTGTTCCTCGAAAAACTCTTCTACCGTAGCCATAACCGCATCATTATAGTGAAATTTAGTTTCACGAGATTCCTCTTTTAATTTTGGGAATAAGTGAAAATCACTTGGGCTAAGTCCGGAAATTATGGTGGGCGGTCAAGGAGACTGAAGCCAGCACAGCGGATTGCGTTGAGCGCAACTTCTGATCGATGAGCGTTATCGTGAAGAAACAACACGTCCAACGACAGTTTTCCACGACGTTTTTCTTTAATCGCTTCACGCACTTTCGGAATTAAGTTTACATAATAGGGTCCAGTAATCGACTGGCCTTTTGGCATGAAGTCAATAAAAAGGATTCATTCACTAACCCAAAACACTGAGGCTATAACTTTCCTAGCGGTAGGAGCAACTCGAAATGTCTTAATGGATGGAGAGGATGGTTGTTTTCAAGACATGCTAAATCTTTTAGTTTCAGGATCGAAATGGTAGTCCCACTTTTCATACATAGTTTCAAGACGATGGCAAAAATTATCCGAATCACACTGGAATATTTCGAGGTTATACCTAAAAATTTCCAAACGTCGCTTTTTGTTTTGGTCGGTTAACATTCGTGGCCAGCCATCTTGCCGACACTTTTTTGGACCCCAGTGAATCAATTGAAATGTATTGAACGCTACCAAGAGATATCTTTAGGATCTCAGCTATATAGTTTAAAGTTATTCTTCCGTCTTCCAAAACCAGATTCTCAACCTTTTCGTCCGTAATGGAGGTTGAAGGTCGTCCAGAACGCGGGTCATCTTTACATCTTGATCTACCTCTTTTAAATTCAGCCACCCAGTACGCAACGTAGAATAGGGTACAGCATCATCCCCTAATATTTGCTGAATGTCCGAAAAAATTTCTTTCGTAGACATTTTTTGCAAGCTGAGATAATTTATCAGGTAACTCACTTTTATCCATAACTTTGCGTTTTGTTCAACGAGTTTCTAAAAACTAAAAATTATCTATTATGTGCGAACGAACTGACAAAAACAAGTGACAGTTGGCATAAATAATGTGTGATTGAATATCAAAATTTTCCAAAAAGGTTTTATATATGTATATGCACTTTTAAGAACTTTTTAATTCATCCCCGTTAGTTACATTTTCTTCATTGTACTTATTTATAAAGATTTATTTGCAAGGTAACTAATTAATTAATTAAAGCAAATGTAAATTCGCTTTTACATACGTTTAGTCATGAAAAACAAACAAACAAAACTTACGCAATTAATGTATTCAAGTATGGATTGGCCTAATTCTTATAAACAGTCCTTCGGTTTGAGTGCCGTTTAGTGGCAATTCCATTTGCGACCTGAAATTGGTCTCTTGCGGTAGGAAAATGGACTGATTTTTATGAATTAACCACTTTTGAAAATTAATAACATGATTTTACCATACCACCTATTGCTTCGCAATATATAGACATACATACATACATAACTTCACGCCAGTTCCCTTGCGGGGTAGGCACGAACAACAGAGCGCCATTTAGGCCCATTCTTACACACCTCACTTGCTTCTTTGACATTCATAACTCTTGTCATGCACGCTCGTCTGTTCTTAAGGCTCCTGACATCACCCTCTGCTAGTACACGATCAATTTGATCATGGAAGGTGTGTGTGTGTTTCCTTACCTTCACCCCGACACTTTCTTTCAGACCAACTCTCTTTCTTACTTCGGTATTACGAACGTATATATAGACAGATATACTTTATTGCTCAACAAATACGCAATATGTTCGATTACAATATTGTTTTGAAAAAACAATAGGCGACCTTATTGCTTATGTTACTACTCCATCTGGTATAATATTAATGACCCTTTCAAGCAGATGTAACAATGGGTATAATGCGTTGTGATGTGATATTGGTATTAACTGTTAATGACGTTAAACAGTGGCAGATAGCGTATGTAACCATGTATACATACATAACTTCACGCCAGTTCCCTTGCGGGGTAGACACGGACAACAGAGCGCCATTCAAGTTTATTTTTCTACATTAATATAGCTAATCGTTAACGTCGTTATATGCTTTAAACATGACGCATAATATGGTCACAGGCGCTAACACACACACACGCTATCCAAAATACATCAGGAATATTAGAGTAATTTCTTCCAGGCAAATTAACTTAATACCTATATTTTACAAAAGATTTTTATCCGTGCAGGAACGGAGAAAGAATACAATTTTCTGCGGCCGGGCGGCCTGTCGTAAGAGGCGACAAAACAACCCACAGCCAGGTGGTAGGGCATTTGCCCGACTGGATGGCTACCACCGCTGGTCTAAAGTATGTCGCCATAACAACCTTGAGTTGTGTTCCGGCATTAGTGAGCAGGTTCCAGTTTCCCTTAAGAGAGCAGCAGCGCATTTGTAGCAACTTTGCTGTTGCAAATGTCCATAGGCGATGGTAACCGCTTTCCATCAAGTGAGCCGTTTGCCTGTCTGCTGATCTCCTGCAATAAAAAAAAGAGAAGATTGTTTAATATTGAATAGGTTCGCGTTTGACTGACATTGCGCCTGACGTCAGGCGGAAACGCAGTCTAAAGTGGAGCACGCTTACCTAGAAGATACCTGATACCTGTTCACGCGAGACTTAAAGACAGCTAGATTGTTAGATTGTATTGTGACTATCCAGCATACTAACAACCAACCATCTCTGCATCTTACCCTAGAAGATACCTAGGTTGAGTATTCTACTGAGTTTCGAGGTACATACATACATACATACATAACTTCACGCCAGTTCCCTTGCGGGGTAGGCACGAACAACAGAGTGCCATTTAGGCTTATTCTTACACACCTCACTTGCCTCTTTGACATTCATAACTCTTGTCATGCAAGCTCGTCTGTTCTTAAGGCTCCTGACATCAGTTTCGAGGTATTTATTATAAATGGAATACAATATTACTAATGTCAAGAAACTACGTAAAGGTAACATTTCCTTTATTGTATTAGTTGATAATATCGTAAACATCATTTTTTAAGAGAGAACTAGGAAATTCATGTACTCCTCAAAATCGTAAGAAATATCATTTAGCTTCAAACATCTTTTAGCAATTAACTTTATCAGTTATTAACATAGTTGTTTTCATGAATGTTATAATCAATTCTTTTACCGTTAAGGCTATACAGCTTTGGAACGCGCTGCTTGTTGCTATGAAATAAGCAAGTGATATTTAAAACTATGATCAAAAAATATTATCTATCGTTGGAATTTGATATTTAAATTCTTCTACAAACATTTGTATATTTTGTAGATATGTATTTGTATCGTATGTATATTAAGTATATATCTATTTAATATGATATGACTGCCCTTATATGATATGAACGCCCTTTGTACACAATTCGATTTTACTTTTAGTCTGTAAGGTCATTTTTCTATTGGTGTCCAATAAAGTGTTATCTATCTATCTGTCTATCTATATTCAAAAAACATTGTCTAGATGTTATTTAATAATGTCAGCCTTGAAGTGCTGGATTCACTCGGTAAACATGTATTTTAAGATTATAAGGAGAATACAGATACTCTAAAGACAAACTATAGAATAGAATAGAATAGAATAGAATATACTTTATTGTACAATAAAATTTATGAAATAGTACACAAAAACAGCTTAAGAATTAGTACAAATGGCGGTCTTATCGCTGACAGCGATCTCTTCCAGACAACCTTGGGATGGAGAGAGAAATATGGCACAAAAGCTAGGGCAGGGTTTACTGCACAATATTTTAAAAGTGTTACATATTTTATATATTAATATTATTATATAAGTATACATACAGATTTATATACACATGATTAAGTACATAAAACATAGTAATATTATATATATAAACATACATATATAAAAAAAAAATATCCATACACAAACACACACACGCGCACACATATATATCGTCTATTAAAAGGAATACATATTATATTAATTCAATAAATAGAATAAAGATACGTACAATAATGACAGCACAAATTATACTTTGAGGTAGTAATCCTTAACAAGTTTATTAAAGGCGGATACAGATTGGGCTTGCCTTACTTCCAGTGGAAGCATGTTCCATAATTGGACAGCTTGAACACTGAAAGAGTGATTATAAAACCTGGTTGTATTGAGCGGTGTCTCTAGTCTCATATTCACTGATGACCTGAGGAATTTCTCCTGATTCACATTGAAAAATTGGAAACGTTCCTTAAGATAAGGAGGAGACTTAGGACTAAACAATACATTGTATAATAGAGACAGGATATGCGTATTCCGGCGAAGGCGGATAGGGAGCCACTTGAGCTTAGTGCGAAATTCAGATATATGATCATATTTGCGCAAACCAAATATGAAACGGATACAAAAATTCTGGAGTCGCTCAAGTTTATCTAACTGGTATTCTGCGAGATCGAGATAGCTAGCATCGGCATAGTCTAGAATGGGTAAAAGAAGGGATTGTGCCAGTGCAATTTTTGTGGTATGTGGCAAGAAGTTCCGCAGTCTCCGCAAGGAAGCTGCGGAAGCGAATACTTTGCGACTAACCTCTTTAAGTTGGGGTTCCCAGGATAACGTTTTGTCGATATGAACCCCTAGGTTTTTTACTGAATCAGCTATTGGGATTTTGATTCCGTCAAATGTGATAGGGGGTAACGCGGGCCAGTGAATTTTTGCAACCATCCTCGAACTCCCAACAACAATACTTTGAGTTTTCTTTGGATTCACTGCTAGTCCATGAGATCTACTCCAATTTACGATCGATGATAAATCCTCATTTATGATCTTAATAGCATCTGAGAGTTCTTCAATAGAAGCATGTGTATAAATTTGGAGATCATCTGCGTAAAGGTGGTAGGAGCATCGAAGTTTGTTGGATATAGAATTAATAAAAATTGCGAAAAGTAGAGGAGATAAGACGCCACCCTGTGGTACGCCGGCATACGTATCGCACCAGGATGAATGGGATTCATCAATACGAATCCGCTGCCGCCGGCCAAACAGGTAATTTCGAAACCACTCAATTACCTTTGGAGATATGTTAAGAGAGTAGAGTATACCAAGCAGGATATCGAAGTCAACAGCGTTGAAAGCATTGCTGAAATCTAGCAAGGTAAGCATTGTCACTTTGCCTTCATCCATAGCGAATCTTATGTCGTCGGTGATTTTGACTAAGGCAGTGACAGTGCTGTAACCAGGGCGGAAACCGGACTGAAAAGGGTTGAGGAGATCGTTTTTATTTAAGAAAATGCTTAGCTGGTTATGGACAAGTCGTTCTAGGACTTTGGATAAAAATGAAAGTATGGAAATGGGACGAAAGTCAGAAAAGGAACTAGGATTGGATTTCTTTGGGATAGGGGTGACAAGTGCTTCTTTCCAAATTTTTGGAAACGGGCCGTTAGAAATAGAGAAATTTAAAATGTGGGTAATAATAGGAAGAACAATATCTAGGATAGGAAGAATCATGTTACGGCTAACACTGTCGCTGCCCACCGCCTTCGATGTAATTGATACAATACTTTTCTTAACATCACAGTCGGTGAACTGAGTAAAGACAAATTGAGAATAATCAGGGGTTGGAAGTGAAGAGAAAAGTTTAAGTGTGTTATCTTTACATGTCTTATCAATATGAGACGATGAAACAAAATGGCTATTCAGAGAATCAACATTTAAGTCTGAAGGAATAGAGTTATTTTGCGGCTTTCCAACTCCCAATGATTTGAGGAATTTCCAGATTTTAGCTGGATCTCCGTTTTGAACTGAATCGTGAATGTGGCGACGTTGTGCATCTCTACACACCTTATTGCAGTGATTACGGATCAAAACATATTTTTCCCAATTCGAAGGAGTTGGTCGACGGTTATGTCTAGTTTTTGCAGTAGCTTTCTTCGATAGTACCAACTTGATTTAAATATATATAAATATATATATATATATAAATAATACCTAAGTACAGAGCTTTTTTGTGGGGGCACGTAGGGGCGCGCAGTGCCCTTAAAATAAATTTCCAAAATATCGAATAATTGCTATAAAAACTGAAAAAAATGAAACAGCAACAAAAAAATTATGATTTACAATTTTCGAGAATTAGCGTGCCCCCAAAAAAGAAGTGATAAAAAAGTCCTGCCTAAGTATATTCTAAATTCTGTAATAATGTATATTCTATTGTACTCTTGCTTTAATATAATTAAAGTTAGATATCCTAGCAGAGGTCGCTATAATGACAAGTATGCCTCTAATTCTGGTTAGCAATTGTGTTCTCTGACAATAATTCTCTAGTTTTAGTTAACAGTTGTGTATCTCTATACATATCTATGTAAAGGATAAAAATAAAAAAATGATAGAATTTAAAAGATTTATAGTTTTATTTAAAACAGTTTTGAATCTTAATACAGCAATGTTTTATATTTATAAAAATACGAAAATTACGACGACAAAATGATTTTGACGACAGCTATTGTAAATTCAAAATACGTTAACAACAAAATAAATATTATTAACTAAACTTACACTAAAATAAATAAAGCTTTTAATTAAAAGTACAACAATTTCATTGTCACAGTAAAGGAACTAGTAACTAAATTACTTTTACTTAGAAAAGTAACTCTAGTTTCAAAATCCTTTAGTACAATAAATCGAGGAAAATAAGCGTGTTTTACTAAGAATAAATTAGTGAGGACTTAATAAATAAGAAATAAATTACTTAAGTCATAGGTGTGCTTCATACAAAAAAGGTGGGCAAACATAAAAACCTTTTTGAAAATTGCATGATTGTCCTAAGACTAACAAGTAATTGAAATCAATCAATATGACGAGATCAACTCAATCAATTTGTTTTAACACGTGACACATATGAACATCGTTTTAGTGTACGCTCACCTTTAATTTTTACAATTAAAATTTCAAGACACCGTTGAAAGCTATGACTTTTTACATATTGACATGCTTTTACGTACTCCGTCTTTATAAATACAATAAAAACATAAGTTAATACAAAAATACATAAAATTAAGGTAACTGCCGGTATTCCAATATTAAATTTATAATTTATTTAAAATGTTGTCAATTTCAGATTAAAATTATAATTGTGACCAAAGGGCTGGCCTGTATTTAGGGAAGCGTATTAGCGCTGCCATTCAACGAAGAAACGCGTGCAGCGTTTTAGGAATTTCCATCTGACGGCGATTTGGGACTCAAATATTATATGTAGTTTTCATTATTATAATATTTTTTAATTATGACTTGAGTCTAATTATTGTTCTAAGAATAAACTTTAATTACATTAAGAGCTCTAAGATTTTTTTAAATTAAACTATAATAAACGATATTTTTGCATAAAAATTTAAAAGGAAAGTGATTAAGTAATTTGAATCTTCTGTTAAAATGCAAGATTTCTGTAAATTGTCGGTAAGATTTATGACCTTTTTCGAGTACCTATCTGTTAATAGCTGAGCAGTTGTCTACTTTATGCAAATTTCGACTGCTCACTTGTCTATGTTTATCACTTTAAGAGCAGTCATAAAGTTTTATCTTTGTCTATGCCACAATCAGGTGACAGTTCATTTTTTTTAGGAGTGCTTTTACTAACTCGGTGTTTAGTTTCACTAACTCTGATATTATACTGTTCACTTCTGTCTTTTAAATTGGATCAAGCAACCAAAGTGATTCATATGAACAGAAAAACGAGTCATTTAATGTCAGCGTATCGCTTCAGTTCTCCATCTTTCAACCATTAAAATAATTTGGATGAACCGTGTAAGCTTATATTCTACATCAGCTTGCTTTCTATTGTGAAATTTTATATCTCATTTAATTTCTAAGCAATCACGACTTTAAAGCTTTTGACATGAATTATATCACTGTCAAGTTTCTTATTTATATTTCTGACTTTGCACAGTATCCGTGTCTAGCCAGTCCCAAGTATTCATAAATATTCAATTTTTAAGAGTCGGGCTCATGTAACCTGCCAGTTAAATTTTGGGCCGACTGATGAAAAACAATTTATTTCTTTGAAACTTTACATTACATAACTTGCCTAACAATGAATTTCTCATGTCAACTCGAAATTTTATATTTCAAAAACGTGTGTAATAAATAACGGAACAATTGTTAATTTTAAAAATAAAATAAAACTGTACAACAGTAAAATCACTCTTCAAGTTCCCACCAAAACTTTGACGGGAAATTATGCAGGTGTGGTGTAAAACAAAATCTCTGAATTGCTTGAACTCTGACATAGTAACGATGAGCGGTTCTGAGATGTTTCAACAATCGAAAGAATCACGATCGACCCAAAATTACGTCCGAGATAACTATCGACTCGATCCTAGACTGAACAATAGAGATTATTCAAATTGTTTCGAGTCATTAACTTATTCGACTCTAAAACCAGACGGCTAGCGCTAAATAAATGTAATTATGCAATTTTTTTTTTAATTGTTTTATATCAACAGAAAAGTCTGAACTTTATTTTTGTACACATAAAGATCTATTTGCACTATACATATTGACAATAATGTGCTGTGTTGGCAACTCAGCAGATTGAGCCGGTGAGACAATTGAGCGCCGTTGAGCTATTCATGTACTAAATGAACGACTGAAAGATAAGTTTTAAAATGGATTATAGCTCATTTTTATCTCTCATTAACTTATTCGACTCTAAAACCAGACGTCTAGCGCGGAAAAGACCAATTGTGACTCGTACTCGTAAGTTGAGTCGATTGATCAAATCGAGAGCCATCGGCTACGAAAAAAACCACCGAGAGTCATCGAGATACTCTTGAACAATCGAAACAATCGATTTGAACATCTCGTCATCGCGCATCGCTAACACAGAGTATATTAAAAATAGAGAAAGCATAGTCTATGTTTTCTAACAGTGTCACAGTGTTCTAAAGGCGCATACAGACAACCTCACCTTTTAGTTGGCCTATGAGTACGCGCCTTAACTAGTGTATTAATTGTAGTCTAATCCCGCTTATAAGCGCTATAGGCCATGTCAGCAGCGGCAGCGTCGACATAAGTTCTGCGGTTCCAACCACCGCTACCTCCACCGCTTGAGGACCACCCATGGGATTCGTGGCCACCATCATCACCGCCCTTCGCCGCTACCAGTTTCTTCAAGAGTAGCAGTCCAGCGAGTAACAAGGCAATCTGAAATCAGGAAATAAGCATGTTAAACCTTGATTTAAGAGTAGGTATTTTTGAAGCCGTGGTTAGCGTATTCGTGTCTTAAACTCAAAGGGCGCATGTTCGAATCCTGGCTGAAATAAATGCCACCACTTAGGCAGTTTTCCGACCTAATTTGTTATGATTATAACGTTCTAACTGGTTATTTTGAACTCCATAGACATTATATTGCCAGATGGTAGGGTATTTTCCCGTCGCGATGGCTACCACCCCTGGTCTAAAGTACGCTGCCATAACAACCTTGAGTTGTGTTCCGGCATTAGTGGCCAAGTTCCATTCCCATCTACGAGTACGGCAGCACATTGTTTATAGACGACGGTAACCACTTTCCATCACAGTTGGGTCGTCAGTCTGTCTGCTATACTCCAGGAATAAAAAAAACTTTAATATAATAAATATGTTATGGATCTTGACTTTAAAATAATATTTTAACAAAAATTAAAAACCGACTTCAAAATAAAAAGCATAAAATAAATTTTCTGTACATCATATTTTGCAATTTTATTGTTGTTTCTTATATTTTACTAGCTGATGCCCGCGACTTCGTCCGCGTGGTATTTATTATTCCTTCAATTAAAATTTTATAGATCGCAATACCTTATAATGCTTCTTTATAGACGACATTCAACGTACACTGTGTATAATAAGCTGTTTAAGTAATTAAAGTTTTTTTAAACTATCCCACGGGAACCCTTTAATTTTTCGGGATTAAAAGTATCCTATATGTTGACCAGGGATATAAGCTACCACCATACAATATTTCATTTAAATCGGTCCACTCGTCTCGGAGATTAGACCGTACAAACAGACAGACAAACAGAGAAACAAAAAAATCTAAATTAGTTCAATTTCACTTCTTACATCCCCCTGGCTTGGTTTTTAGCATTTTTTTTTCATTGTACAGAAATTCGACTTTTACAGTTTTATTATATGTTTAGATTTGGCATTGACATCAGGGTGTAGATAATTTTTTTTTGTTCTTTTTATTTTGAAGTCAGTTTTTATTTTTTTAAATATTTTATTGATTTTAATTTCGAAGATATACCTAACTTTTAGAATTTTTGTCTATCTGTCTGTTTTATCACGTGAAAACTGTTGAATGCCGGGGCGCATTTAGAAATTTACCGACTGCAGGCTATTCAAATTTTGCACCCGCTACCGACCTCTACAAATCGATACCCTAATTTACAATCATATTAATTAGATAATTATTTTTTTTTCAATGAAATTGTAACTTTATGATTTGTGCACTATAGTCTTATTAAACCTCCTTTTCAGTAATTTTCCGATTGTGTAAGACATAAAAAACATTTGGTTCCAAATTTGCCGGACCCCCCCCCCCCAATGGGAGCCATATTTTATCTATAATTTTGCTCTCCTTTTTATTTAGTTTTAGTATTTAACTTTAGGTTTCTATTTTATAGTTTAATTTTTAAAATAATTTTGTTTGTTGCAAGAAAAATTATTATTATTAAAAAAAAAGTAAGACATAATACAACATTTGGTTCCAAATTTGCCGCCTCCCCAAAATCTGCCACCCAAGCCTGCAGCTTACTCAGCCTATTGATTAATTCACCACTGACTTAAGGATTCAAATGAATCTCAACACAGAGCTTATTATTATGCACCTTATGTCCCGAGTCAAATTATTTAGGATAGTTTTTACACCGGTAAAAATTACATCGTTATTATAGGACAGATTAATATAGCCAAGAAGATGGCGTTGTTGTCACGTTGTTTAGGTGCTTTCGTTGGACGCATTCCTTTAGTATCTCACAACGCCCAAAATGCTGCGTCTGCCGTTCCACAGGGCGACCACGGTCGTTACCCTCGCGGCGAAAATGTCACTAATGACGTCATTATTTTCGATCACACAGCGCTCACAACGGTCTATGTCAAGAGCTGGGTCGAAGTGGGCGTTGACAACAGAGCATTATTTCTCTCCAACGATTGACATTGAAAAAGGCGCGATTTTCAAATCAACCAATGACATTTGTGCATTTCGTCGTTGATGACATCAACGCTCCATAATCCGTGCCACTAGAGTTTATGATTGTGACGCCCGCGAGCAAGTACAACGGGAAAAATCGCGGTCGTTGTGAGTCTCTTGTGGAACGTAGCCGTTGCAAACAAACACGTTGCCATGGCAACCCAAAAGAAGTCTTAACAGCACATTAGTGCTATTAAGTTGAAAAATATTTTTGTGTTTTGTGTTTATGTAACTGGATAAGAAACAAACCAAAAGATAATTAATACTAAACGAGTTCATATTACATACATACATAACTTCACGCCAGTTCCCTTGCGGGGTAGGCACGAACAACAGAGCGCCATTCAGGCTTATTCTTACACACCTCACTTGGTTCTTTGACATTCAAAGTGGATCAAATTGATCGTGTACTAGCAGAAGGTGATGTCAGGAGCCTTAAGAACAGACGAGCGTGCATGACAAGAGTTCATATTAATTTATATTATACGTATGTGATCTTTATTTAGGTCTCTTATCAACTTTCCGTTATTATTTAATATTTTACTATACATAGTCGGGTCATAAGTTCTGTGAGAAACACTTGATTAAATAAATTGTATGACTCGTTCTTTTGTATAAAACGTTTTGTGTGTGATATTTAGATAGATAGATAACACTTTATTGCTCACTAAAATAAACAAAAAAGCAAAATGCATAATTACAATACTTCTTGGCAAAACAACAGGCTATTTAATGAATATATATATTCTTTAAAATAATCCTATGAAACTATCTTGTAAAGGGCGCGGGTTTGATCCTGACCGGAACGCATGCACTACTTAGGTAGTTTTCCGGCCTGATTGTGCATATTGTTACAATTACGCGCTAACAACGATGAAGGAAAACATCGTGATGCAACCTGCACATCGAGATAGCCGATGTGTCAAATATGCCAAGCCGCCTTGGACAAGCGTGGCGGTATACTGTCCGTTCCCCTATACTGTTACAATTATATAAAATAGATATTTTGTGTAGTTATCTCGCTCACGTATTGGTAATACGTGAGCGAGATAGCGAACTTCTTTTAGCTAGATCCTTAAACAATATATTATGAAAACCGGCGGCGGCGCAGGCGGCGGGCTGTATATTTTATATATATAGTATATTATCTATGGCTGTAGGTTTTTAGTCGCCGGCAACTATACGGATTTTTAAAGTGAAACTTCTATAAAGACTGGGGGTATGAGGATTTTTTCTATCACGAAAAAACGTTACGGCCGCGTGGAAGGAGTAGAAGGTATATCGCGTGGTGAGGGTCGGCATAATGTTAGAGTAGACTATGGATGTTTTCATTTGATAAAAAAAAATCGAAATGTGTGCTGGGACACATAGTAGACGTGAAAATTCAACGGACAAATGGAAAAACGAGTCGCAACGGACAAGTGGAAAAACGAATGGGAACGGACAAGAGGCAAAACGATTCGCAACAAAATTTTAACTTGAAGTTTATTACCGTACGAGTATTTAAATCTAATGCATCTACGAGTATGTGTGGAGGAGCACGTAAACTGTATAAACTATAACTGAGATATAACACGAGAATTTTCTTATAATATTTATATTTATTACAGAACGATACGGTACTTTTTTTTAAGTTTAAAGCTTGGCAACCAGGCCTTTGTGCCAGACGCCGTTGTATTGTAGGCTACAATCGACGTCATTCAACGGAGTTCTTGTGAAAACTCGAAAGGCCACATTTGGTTATATAGTTCACATTTCTCGCAAAAACACATAATTACTACTCAAAAACTATAAAAATCCTACAACTGTTGTTCATTTTAGAGTAATTTTACACATTTTTAGAAATTAAAACTGCACAGCACAACGTCCCCTTACAGATCCCGCCAAAAACTCCGATACGGTACAATGCAAGGATAAATATACACTTTTCCCCGGGCACGCTTCGCTCCCCCAAACGCGCTTGCCTTCGCCTAAAAACCATTTCGCTCTACGAACAACAAATTCCCTGGGAAAAGTACACCAAATACCTGGGTGTCACCCTAGATCGGAACTTGCGCTTCAACGAGCATATCACTATAATCCGAAATAGAGCGCGATTTGTGATGGGTCGTTTAGCACCCATGATAGACAAACGAAGCAAAATGTCCCTCAGACACAAGCTTACTTTGTATAAAACATGCATCCGCCCGATCATGACATACGCGAGTGTGGTATTCGGCCATGCCAAGCCTGCCCTTTTAGATAAATTGCAAATCGTGCAAAACAAATTCATGCGCAGAGCCGTCGGTGCTCCCCTCTATATGCGTAACGTCGACCTCCACCGCGATCTGGAGCTTCCCTCCATCAAAAACTACATTACGTCGCTCTCGCGTAAGTATTTCGATCTCGCGCCGCACCATCGAAATCCACTCGTCGTGTCCGCGTCCGATTATAAGCCTCGGCGAAAGGCTCTCGTGCGACGACCGCGTAACGTCCTCACGGACAGGGTCGACGTTATCACAAAACGGCTGGCCCGGATCAGCCCGCCCGCGGTTAGGACGGCAGGCTGGCAGGCACGGACAGACAGACACAGACGGCGGCGTCTCAGGCGCCGCCAATCAAGATCTCTCCACGTCCCTGCGAGGGACGCTAGGAGACATAGCCCCCCCCACAGGATAGACTAGGCGTGTTGCTGGGAAGTTTCTTTCGCCGTTTCTTCTCTCCCAGCCATAACACGTTGCGAAACGGCAGTAAGATAGCGTAGGCCGCCGCAAACCACCGATCCCGGCCCGCCGGAATCCTTCCCCTCGGGCTTTATATTACCCGTCGCCCGTTCTCAATTAGTGCTTTGTGTCGCCCTATGGTGGGCATCATTAAATTCATCCCCCTCTCATGGCAACAGTCCAGCCGAGGTAAAACTCCTTAGGGAGCTCCCTCGAGCAGGTTGCCCCTCCGGGCTCGAGCGCTTTCGCTTCGCGAAGGCACTTGCCCCAAAAACCCCGGTAAAGTTGTAAGGTCTTCGGACCAACAACATAAAGTCAAGTCCAATAAAAAAAAAACAAAAGAAGTACGACAAATGTCAAAACATAAAAAACTAAAGAGGTTGATTCCAACAGTAAGCTTGCTCCAAAAAGTAGTCACAAACAAGACTCGAATATCCAAAAGTGTGGGCTGTAGGTAAAACGGAAAGAAATAGGCAAAATCCAAAGATGAGAACACTACATCTGAATTCTGTTCTTTTAAGACTATCATCCATCTGTTATTTGTCATGCAACAATTTAAGTAGTGGTTTTAGAGAGATCAATCAATTTTAAATACTTATAAATTGCCTGTTAATATAAAAATAGTGTAGAAATTGTTTACAATTCTACCAACGTCCGGCGCTAGTGTCATAGTCTAGTTTATGCATTTATGGGGGGGGGGGGGGGGGGGCGTCTGAGAAAGCTAGGGGCCCCGGGCGGTCAATTAAAAGGGCAGCAAATACAAAATTCGCAGATAAATACACAACCTTGATCGCTGACACGTCCAGTATTTTAAGCACATAAATTACTTATCGCGGGGCGCTTAGGCATAGGTTAACAACAACCACAGACGCACGCGTGTCCACCAGTCTGGTGGCTGAAATGGTGATGATGATGGTTAAGGTAAAAATAGTATTGTGTTCGACAAAACATGTGAACACTATATTAAAATGATATGGCTCCCAATAAGATTCATAAATTGTCTTCAAATTAGAAATAGCATATCATTGGAATTAATGACATTTTTTTGTGCTGCGGGAGTGTAAAATTTATTCGAATGCACTTTCTAAGTTTTGAAATCGTGCTGACTATGTATTTAATAAAAAACAACTCTCCTCGGACGATATCGGAAACGACAGTATAAATAAAAATATAAACTAGAAATATTAAAAGCATAATGAATTATGGCCGAGGTACCTAGGATATTGACATAATACTCAAAGTGACTCAATGAACATTTCCGTAGTATTTGTACTTTAAGATTTTAGTCCATCTATCGATGTATATATATAGAGTATAAATAAAATCAAATTATCATTTATTGCATAAATCATAGTACATTAAAAAGACCGTAACAACGTTCAATAGGATCGCATGTTTTTGCCACTATGGCGTACAAATTGTTATCTCTGATGTTATTAATAATTATTACGTATTACTAATATTCAAAGACAGCTCGCAATTTAAAAATATAATAATAATAAAAAATAATAGTATCAATTATAAATAAACCAATTCATTCTTTAACATATATGTCAATAAAAACATAATTAGACCAGAAGTCAGTAAAAATATTATATTATACCTTATTAATTTAAAATTTATCATAAAAATATTCATTAACACTGTAATATGTCCTAATCTAAGGGTAATTGGCCGTACCTATGAATTTAAAATAGGACCACTTCTAAGCTAATCTAAGCAAAACGCAAAAATAATAATTTATTTTCTGAAACAAAAACGTCAACAGCGAATAGTAAAAATATATTTATTTGAGTTTAAAACCTGCTCCTTCTTTGAAGTCGGTTAAAAAACCACAAAGCCTGAATTTTAGTGTCGGTACCCTAAAATTAGAAAAAAAAAAACATATAAAAGACAGTAATAAAAATTTCAATTTTACCGTTACCACGTGTTCTTTGTGTTCGGATTTCAAATGATGCTTAAATTACCATCATTCGAAGTAGATCTCGAACGGCTCGACGTTTAAAAACGAGCCGCACGAGATTTACTTGAAACGACCGGTAAAACTTTTTATTTATTCGAAATACGATCGTACGGCTTCCTATCAGCTACAAAGTAAGATGACTGAATGAGCAGGCACGCAGAGTTGCCTTTATATTAAAAATATTTTCCATTAATTATAATGGGAAATATTTAGAAGAATTGAAATATTTGAATTTGGAATTTGAATTCCACTTTTTAAATTCTTTTTTTGTGATTTTTATTCATTAATAATAAAGGAATGTATATTTCATTTTCTTGTAGCTTATAAAACTTATAGCTGCAGTGTAATTCCTATAATAAATACACCTTTAATAATTAATGATTTTGTAACGTTGCTTAAAATAGTAATTTATAAATATAGACTCGGTATAAAGGAGACGTCTCTAGATAGGTTTACTCAGCATGTTTTCCTTCAATTAAATAGATAGATAACTCTTTATTCTAAGCCAAAACAAAGTCAAACAGAAGTAGAAATTAATAAGAGATAGTACAACGGGCGGCCTTATTGCTAAAAAGCTATCTCTTCCAGGCAACGCCAGATAGGGATTGATAGATTTTTAATATTGACGGTGCTGCAATTAATATATAATGATGAACGGTGAACGTATATAATATATTAAAAGAGCGTCTGTGGTTGAGTGAGCTAAGCCTGTGCCGGCCTACTTCACTGCAACGCAGAGGCTCTGGGTTCGATTCCAGATCAGTGGTTCGTTGTCTATTATCCACACACAAGCGTAACTTACTTAATTTGGGAATATACAATGTGTTTGTTTGTCTGCTGATTATTATTATTATAAAAAATACAGTACGTATAAGTATAAAAATTAATTAGATTTATTAATAAGATTTGAAAAAATCTACTTAAATCCACATGTCACGGGTTGTCTGGAAGAAATCACTTTTTAACGATAAGAGCGCTTTTTATACATAATTAGAATAGTACTAGTTTGTAAGTTTTCTTTAGTGGTATACAGAAAATTTATCTATCTAAACAGGTATGGACCGTTCGTTTTATTCGTGCAGGAACGGAAAAAGCGTACTAATTTCTGCGGCCAACTGGTCTATCGTAAGAGACGACAAAACAACCCATAGTTAGATGGTATAGATAGCTAACACTCCTAATCTAGAATATTCTGCCATAACAACCCTGAACTGTGTTTCGGTATAAGTGGCCAGGTTCCAATTACCTTTGAATGTCGGCAACAAATTGGCAGCACTTTAGTGTTGCAAATGTCCACAGGCGGCACAAGCGCTTTCTATCCGATGGGCGGCAATATATCTCCTGTATTTCAGTAAAAAAATACACGCATCTCTGCCAGAATGTCGTGAGTTTGACTTACGTTATAGATATAGACGCGTGTGTTTGTCACTGAACTATCACAGTTATTTTTACGTGTTTTGTAAATTAAATTCGAAATCAATCAATAAGAAATATAAATATTGACTACAACGCCATCTCGTTTCATTTGTGTTAAGTAGGAAGTCTATCGGATCCCATTATTAAATTATAAGTTCTATACGATTTTCTAAACCTGGCAACACCACATATTACTTGCTCTAAGCGCACTAAAACGGAATGGAACGATAATGGACCACCGAAGGTCGTTCATGCCTCGATTACAACTTATTAAATTCCTATCCTTGTACTTAACATTCAGAGGAATTTAAACTTTATATTCTAATGCATAAGAGTTAACACAACGGTACAATATACATGGTATTATTAAACCATTTGTTTTTAGATGAATTCAATAAATAATTCCAATCAACGAAATAATTTTAATATTCGAAATGTTCAAGGTAATTTATATTGCTTTCGATTAAATTATATTTGTGTTTTTGATATTAGGTATATTATTTTTAAAATCTTAAATAAGTTAGTAGATTATTTGTAAACTAAAAAGCTGTAACTGCCACCTTGTGCGCGTGAAAATTGATATTTATTAAATTTACTAGTTTTTTTCCGCGCCTTCGCTTGTGCGGTACATAAGGTCATGCATGATTATGTTATCATTCTTAGAAATGTGATCTTAATTTTTCCTTCAAAGTATCTAATGATAAATGCCCGTAACACCATCTAGCGAAGATGGAACTGAGTACAAGAGCAACTTATTAAAATTGTCGCTGTCATTGTCGTTGCCATGGTATTTGTTAGTGATCATCGCTACGATGCCGCCAATAAAACGCGATTTTTATCCGTACAGGAAAGGAGAAAGAATACAATATACTGTGGTCGGGCGGGCTGTCGTAAGAGGCGACAAAACACCCCACAGCCAGCTGGTAGGGTATTTGCTCGTCTGGTTAACTACCATTCCTGGTGTAGAGTATGCTGCCATAGCAATTTTGAATTGTGTTCCGGAATTTTCAAATCAGTTTCAAATCACAACGATTCTAAAGAAGTTTCATTTCAAAAAACTCGATACAAAGCTAACTCATATCCAGGTTCAATAATTAGGATACTTCATATGCTGATAAATGACGTTTACTTGGAATAGACAAATACAGTCAAAAATATGCAGTCAAGTATTTTTAGTGTCGCAAACACGTCGGCGTCATGGCAACACGAACGAAGTTGCGCTGGTATAATAAAGTAAAATTATTAACTACGTTCAATTTTTTGTACTATAAACGTTAAAATATTAAATTCTCATGCATAAGTTAGCTCTAGGCAGCAATTTGTGACTGAAACCTCATTTCTAGTATTTTCCCAGCAATTGTCTAGAAAGTTACAAGCTACACAATCGTTATAGGTACCTACTCATAAAATCTGTACTTTGAAACAAAGGTAATAGCAGGCGTAAAGTCTGATTCATATTAATTAAGTAATTAGTTAAGCCGTAGCAGTCAATGCGACTTGGACAAGCGTGGCGGGTGTATTGTCCATTACCCTATAAATAGGAGACCCGAGCCCATCAGGAGGACTTTAAGTCCTCATCATCCTTGGGACAGAAATGTACTTAATCGACAACCTATTACTTTACTGGAAAATTGTTAATTAAAACACTAATTCACAAGTTGTCCACGTGCGGACGACGAGCGAACCACTCGGAGACAACCCGGAGTGTTCCACGTTTAGACCTAGTATCAATCGCTGACAGACTACTCTTCAATACGTGGATCACGTGAAGTTCACTTGTTAAGAATGTGAGGTTCACTAGTTGACAACGCAGTGTCCAGCCGTGGACGACCGAGCTTGTCGAGTGCCGGATGACTCTACATACATACATACTATTACGCCCGTTTCCCATAGGAGTAGGTATAGTAAATGGATTTCCACTTGTTACAATATCGATTGTCAGGAGCCATAAGAACAGACGAGCGTGCATGACAAGAGCTATAAATGTCAAAGAAGCAAATGAGGTGTGTAAGAATAAGCCTGAATTAAAGAATTTATTCGAAACCATTGACATAGTGTACAGAAACAATTTAGTATCGCAAACAACTGCTGTAGTATAATACTGTGTTGTAGTTGTTAGCGTCCACTTCCAGACAACTCGTTTGTTATACAATTTTAAAAAGAAAATTATTTTAATGTTTATACATTTGTAAATTTTCGTGTTAATAATTGTAATGTATGTGGAAATGCATAGATGTGTGAATGGGTGTGTATGTGTATATATGTATGTAGTGTGTATGTGATGTGTATGTGTGTGATGTGTGTACAAGTGAATGAGTGAGTGTGTAGTTACAAACTTATTAGACTGGTGTTTTCAATTTAGTAAATTCTCGGTGTCGTCATAAGGAAGTTCTATTAGCCAGTTTAATTATTTTAATTTACATTCGCGATGAGTAAGAGAGTATATGTTTAGTAACTTATTAACTCGGTTGTAAATTTTGGGACTAAGACAGGAAGCATGTCGGTCAGCTAATCGAAGGCGGCATGGTAAAAGTGTACAAACTAAATCGTGTCTCCTTTTATTATATAATTTGAATGGCGCTCAACAGAGCGCGCAGAACAACAGTTCGTGCATACCCCGAAAGGGAACTGGCGTGAAGTTATGTATGTATGATATTGATATATATCTCTTGCCTCATCTACTTTCATGAATCTCTTAATACATACACGTTTATTATAGGAGCTTTTTATCTGTCCTACCTACCTAATAAACTCTGTCTAGAAGTATCAATAACCAAACGCAGGAAGAAAAGCATATTTTATATGGCTCCAGTAATTTACAATAAGTAATCTAAAGACAGGAAAGATTTACCTAAAGCATGACATATATAAACAAAAATTAAGGACAATTTTATTAAATAAATCCTATTATAAAAATTACTGTACTTTTTAGATAACAGATTTTGTCAATTTTTATTAACCTGGTATTAATATATTTATAAAATAATACTTGTAGTTCATAGTTAGTATAGTAATTATTTAATTTTTTTATGACATTATTTTTAGGACATTTAATACTATTTATAATTATTGTAATTTTTCTATGCCTAATTGGCCAAACATGATGCACCTTTACTTTTATACCATCATGCATACTCTGATATGTAAATACTCATGTTTAAGAAATAAATAATCATTATTTTTGTCCTTGTCTTTTTTTCAAATTTGCGATTTGATCATGGTAAGTACGTCGCGTTCTACCAGCATGAGTCTTACACTCGTTCTGCCAGTCTCGTTTTATCCATTCTCTCTAGATGTCCAGGTGACTCTAATGGGATATGAACCTTAGATTTGTGCCACAACATTACTTCCCACCACACTTTCCCCATAAGGCGTTATAATAAATAATGTCACGCAAAAGAAACATTATCCACATATTTGCCATTTTTACTGACTTTCCCTAAATGGTGCCAAACAATAACCACAGACTATAACTCAAGAAGTAGATATCATTATCTTGCTAGACAACCTATGATTTTTCATCTGTGACAGAACACTCCTAAATAAGGCACTATAGTTTCATGGTTTTGGTGTTAGATATTATGCTACTATATTGTTGTATTACTGATATTTAATTCAACATTATGTTTGTGACACAAACAGACTTAATTAAAACTCAACACAGAGCTAGCTCATACCCTGGGTGTTGATTTTAATAATCTTTAATTTTAGTAGTAGTAGTAATAAAGTTGCAATCCTGTTTGTTGGTGAAAACTTGGAAGAAACGCGGTATTGTACACATCGCGATACTGGGCAACTGCAAAAAATATATGAAACACTCCGTTCATATGATATGTTACAATACTCGCTGATGTTTTGACAAGTAAACGACGGATAATCACTTAAATATCGAGATGATTAATTCGTTGAATGGTGAGTATCAATATAATAACCTTCATTTCAACATATTTGGATGTGTTTTTGTGTTGCGTCATGTGGATTCGAAAATGGTTTAGATTCCCAATGGGACCCGGTAGGTGGCGCTGTAACCGGATTCTACATTTTTTCCAAGGCAGGAAAACGTCTGCCGGGTCCGCTAGTAAAGAATAAAAACCCTTTATAATAATATATCATAACTAATTTAGCGTGTAAGACTTATTCATAAATAAATTGTACGTAGACTATTAAAGGCAAGGACCTAGAGTTTGTAGTAGTAGAAATAAAAAAACACAGAGAAGTCTCATATGACATAAAGAATGGCCTGCACTTGGGACAACGCATCGGCGTTGCCAAACGTGGTAATGCGGCCAGCATTTTGGGCACGTTCTCAACCGACAGCGATTTGGGTCTTATATATCATTTGTAATTCGTTTTATTAGAAAATTGTATATAATTTATTTTACAGAGGTCTAGTTTCTACCTTGGTCAATGGATCTGTATAGCGATCCAGCAAGGTAACGTAGCCAGACTTCTGGGAACCTTACATATTGGATTCGATCTCCCATGCTCAATATTCTACTTACAATCTTAAGGGATTATAGGTAGAATTCTATAAATATATACATACTTAGTATAGCGTATATAAATGTTTGACGGCATCTGTGATTGAGCGAGCTAAGCCTTTGCGGGCTTACCTCATTGTAACGCAGAGGCTCCAGGTTCGATTCCTGGTATGGTAAATTTCCGAAACAAATTTTCTCCGTTATTTACTATGGTTTGGGTGTCTGTGATCGGCCCCAGAGTAGTCCGTTGTATATCAACCATCACACAAGCGTAGCTTGCTTAATTTGGGGGTATACAATTTGTGTATCTGTCTGCGGATTATTTAAATCTATATATTATAGATTCTTCTTCTTCTTCTTCTTCTATAGATATAGCTTCACGTATTAATACGTGAAGCAAAAACACAGCAAAAACTTTGTATCCGTTTTTACGAAAATTACGCCGACGGAGGAGTATGAAATTTCGCACACTTATAGTTTATATAGAGAAGGAGTGCAGAATGCTAACATTTTTTTAAAATTATGCATAAAAAAAAATTACAGACACTACCATGCATTTGACACATACACGCATATATACTCTTTTGTTTATTGTTAAAGTCAAATTAACAGTGTAGCCTTGGCGAAATCTGTGATTATAGAAGTATAGTCTTTGACAACAGAATCTTAATAATGTGTAAACTTGTAATTTAAATTAATAATTATGGTCGAATTTCGACCACGGACAACCACAAGTTTATTTCAATGTATATAAATAATTCTACACCATTCATTTTATATGTAACACGAAAAAAGTACATTGTTTAACTTGTAATTATACAATGTGTGTGCTTGTCTACCGACTATTAAAAATAATAACAAGTCGCTGTTATTTAGAGCACCATTTACATAATAATTATCGTCTATTGCTCATACCAAAGAAAGAGTAAATGAGCATGTAGACTATCTTTCTATTAATTAACATTTACGAACTATTAGAATGTTTATTGCAGTTTATTAAGACAGACGAAAGTTTTTATTTCGTATGAAATTATTTAATAGTATGTTTTATTAAATTAGATCTTCTTTATGTGCACTTTCACGTGAAGTTATTGTTGGATAGCTTTATTTTATTGTGCAAGCAAATCTTTGATTATTGTATTGTTACGAGTGCGGGACTCGAATTAAAAATGCCGTTGAAATTACTATAGAATTTATTAGAACTCTACAAACACGTATAACACCGGTACAAATATAACTGAACACAACCAGTACAAACTGCACGATTCAATAACACGCGCAAAGTCCGTCACTGTACAGATTATCGAATGTACACACGTCTTGCTTGTATCGCAATCGTCGCTAACTGTCCCTTTCTGCATTGGGCCATTGCTTTATAATGCACCGATGCCATATGTCTACCTGGCAAGCGTCGGCGCAATTTTCAGAAAACATAATCTGCAAACCTGCGTTATTATGCCTGTGAACGGCCATAAACGAGTACAATACACAATAGGCTATTGTCTAATTACAAATTTTAAACACAAAGAAAATAAAAGAAGATAGTCATAAAACAGTTCCAACGTTATTAGATCAAACGCCGCGGCAGGTAATAAATACAGGTATGCAGTGGCCCAATTTGTAACACTATGATGATAACAGTCTCTAAAAGTCCTATTACTAGGCTCGGGCGTTCCATTTATACGGAGAAAAAGTAACCCGCCACGCTTGCTTAAGGCGGATTGGTGGTTTTGAATCGGTTATCTCGATGCGCAAGGTTCATCGATGTTTTCCTTCACCGTAAGCACGTGGTAATCGTATCAATACGCAAATTAGGTCACAAAACTGCCTAAGTGGTGCATTTTTTCCGCTCAGAATTTGCTTCAGCGTTTGCGTTTGAGACGCAGATGCCCTAACCGCTTTAGCTAACACGGCTTCATGATTATTGTATGTTCATCTAAATCTATACAAATAAATAAAATTGAAATGTCTGTTTGTAATGTCAAAATAACAGCTTTTTATTAAACGCATATGAAAGTATATACATACCGTACCTATATCGAAAAATTAACTTTTAAAATTTTTGTCTGTCTGTTCCGGCTAATTTTTGAAACGGCTGGACCGATTTTGACGGGACTTACACTGGCAGTTAGCTTGTTATAAGGAGTAACTTAGGCTACTTTTTTTGGGTACCGCGAAAAAAACTGCGGACGAAATCGCGGACACAGCTAGTTTATTTATCAATAGCTGTGTAACTGTCATTTATGTTCGCGTTGCCATGGCGACGTGTTTAGTAGTGAATTGCAACGGCGGTAACAAGAAAACATGACCGCTCCGTTTAGAATCGAATCACAGAGGCCGACAATAGGAACCCGGCAATAACAAATTTCTTCAACTACGAACGAATGATAGAAATGGGTTCATAGAGAAACAGTTAAATATATATAATTGTTTTGTTTTCACATAAAAAGAAGTTTTTACCTATTGTACATGGCGTGGGAAGTAACTCATTGGGTTATGGTGTTTTGAACTTGTAGTCAGACGAGTCACGTATATGAGAGTGTGCTATATTGATTGTACTTAGATTAGCTCTTAGTGATGGAATTGTGAATTAAATTTAACAAGAATAAAGAAAAATTAAATATTCTTAACACGTTTAGATAGCAATATTTTTGGAGGTCTAATGGACCTCATACGGGTTTTTAATTCAGTTCGAGGTCGATCAATGTTTGTATTTTTGTATATGACAAAAGTAAATACACAAACTCGCTTTAAATTTATTTTGTCTATATTGTAAAGGAACAATGTCTACTTGTCTAGTCTCATTACAAAGAGAGACTGCTTTATACATATTTTAACCCTCCACAGTCAGTTTAGGGTTCCGATACCTAAACGTAATAAAGCCATGTTAGAAAAATCTAAAAAACACACTGTAATATGAATTACAAAGTTTAATTTTGTATGTAATGTATGTGTGAAAAAACTGCATGTAAATAAAAATATTATTCTTAAGTTCACACACAAATTTAAGGCTAAGTTTATGCTGAAAGGACTATAGTAAATTATATAAAAATACGAGCACGTGCGCGACGACAGCGCGTGAATGCGGCCGAATAAGGCGGTTACAATACCTTCTAATTTCAAAACACCATATATTAGAATGATGGATATTATTTTATTTGAGATCTTATTTTATTGCGTTGAAGATCAGAATTGTATAATAAAATTAAGTTAAAGGTTAACTGGAGTGAATATCGCTGCGAATTCATTCTGTATACGCGTAAACTTCAGTCCGTTAAGAAAATACTAGCTTAAAAATTTCTAAATATTTATCATGGAACATGTACCTTTGAAGTGATCATGGCTTTTCCAGCCAAACCGAAGAGCGCCGCCATTCCGATGGGGATCATAGCCATCATCTTCATCGCCGCGCCCATCATCATCATTGACATCATCTTCTTCATCTTGCCTCGACCTGGAATTGGCGTTGGAATGTTGATTAATATAAGGTAAGCCATGCTGGAATCACTATCTTTATTACAGCTTTTAGGACTGGCTCGATCGGTGTGATACCACGTGATCACAGAATATCGTCGTGAAACGGTTTGCCTTGAACTAATTGTGTTTCTTGCGATGAGTGAGAGTTCTAATGGCCTACTTCCCCTTTCTACTTCATCTTCACTATCCCATCCTCCTATCCCACCTCCCAATTTCATCCCCCTTTGCGCTCATACCTTCTGTCTATCCCATCTTTACTCTATCCCATTCTAAATGCTAGCAGCTTGATTTTACACCAGGTGTTGCAAACGCGTATAGTCTATATATTTTATATCTTATTCCATTGCATTAAAGTTCTAAACTGTATAAAAATATATAGTGGTCAGCATTTTTCCTTTCGCTTACACTTTTTTTTCGTCTAACTCCCATCTGCCGAGTAACGTGCGATAACGAACTTCGTTTTAAAAAAAGACATCATCACAACGTTCTGTAGTCACATATAAATGACATATCCCCAGTACGGGTGGATGTGACGATTTCATAGGGCTTGCGTTTTTTCCAAAATTGCTACGGAATCCCAAAAAGATTATAAATATGGCCTTCATAATCTTTGTTGAAATAGAGGGCTTTTCGAATAGAAACTTTTAAGTTGTATTTCGAAAGGTCACGTGTATGTTAATTAAAATCTTCAAATATTTTTTGAAGAAAGTTTTTGCTGATAGGTTGATTGCCTTAATTATATGTAATTATTGGAACGTAAGATTTCGCTATGAAAAATATAGTATGATTGTGAAAGAAATCTACGAGTGACAATAGCCCAATAAAAATCAATTCTGAAAAACTTATTATTCAAAAACTCAGACGAATAAAAAATATAGACGGAGTCTACGTGGATAGAGGCGTCAAAGGAAGTGAAGCGTTTTTTGAAACTTTGTAATACTAGCTGCGCCCGCGGTTTCACCCGCGTGGTGATGTATGTGAAACATGTCAGATGCCTAACTTGGTTGCATATAGTGTTGCGAGCCGATAATAATCCTTTACACGTGTTCTATTACCCCTTGGAATTTAAATTATTTGGAACACTTTTTATGATTGAATTGTTTATTGTCATTGTTCGCCCTAATTCTTTAAAGTAACCATCTATTTTGGTAATCCCTAGTCCTTCTCTTTGTTTTATGGCCGGCCCGTGAGTAAGACACATGATAAACTGTTTTGTTGTTTACAAGCTAAGTTGTTTCGGATTATGTTTGTTTGTTTATAGACAAACTGGTACACAGGTCCACTTGATGGCAAGTGGCTATCGTCGCCCATGGACATCTGCAACACTAAGGGAGCCGATGCGTAAAGCTTACAAGTCCGAAAATTCCAGTGAATGTGTGCATATTGACAGGAGGCTTCAAGTCCATTATCGTGAATATATAAGGTCGTCCCGATTGAGACAGAGTTAGTTGAGTTTCAACTGCAATCGAGGCGTTACTAAGTGTGCATTCGGAATGGGCATCTTATATTAACGGACTTTGCTCGTTTTATATATTACTTCTTCAAAGCCGACAGGATATTGACAGGATCTCTGGTATTGCTAATGTCCATAGGCGACGGTGCTGTGTTTCAGAAATAAAAAATACACATTTCTACCTTACGGTTGGAACATGTTTTATTCCGTATTTGTAAGAACTGTGAATTATGTGTGTGTATTTCTAATAAACATTGTGATAATTCTAACGGCATTTTAAGTTTCCATTCCACAAAGACCTAACAATATATATGTACATATACAGGGTTTATTGATATAGCAGTTTTTCTTTTATTAATAAATATGAAATCAAAGTTTATTATTGCCGCAAATTACGCGTGTTTATTTTTAACTCACGCACATTACATAAACCTGTATTTGAACTATATAATTAGAGCTTAATTGGTTCGTTGTAGTTTGATTAATTTTTCATTTCCCTAGTGTTTAATGAAACGTAACACAATTTAATAAACAACTGAGTATGAGGAAATGTACCTATAATTTAAATTTTCTTTTTAGATTCATGTATTGTTGATTATTGTGTATACCATCACGCATGTTTTAATGTACTACTGTGTTTTAACAATACTTGAGTAAACACCGTTTCCATATTGCGTTATAATAATGACATTAGAAAGAAAAGACAGACAGAAGGTGGTAGGGCATTCGCCAGTCTGGATGGCTGCATTCCCTGGTCTATGCTATGACGCCATAAGTCTTGTGTTTCGGTGCTAGTAGTAGTAGTACTAGTTGCTGTGTCTTCATATGGAAGAACTCATTTTACACATTATTTATACTAATATTATAAAAAAGGAAAGATTTGTTTTTTTGTATGATTGTTTCGAATTGTTCACGACAAAAAAGGTTGTATTTTATCTTAGTTTGAATTCGAATAATTTAAATATATCATATGTCATATTAGAAATAAAGTCATTCACAATCTATATATTAATACGTGAAGCAAAAACACAGCAAAAACTTTGTATCCCTTTTTACGAAAATTGCGCGGACGGAGGAGTACGAAATTTCGCACACTTATAGTTTATATAGAGAATGGATGCAGAATACTAATATTTTTTTTGTCTAATTATGCATAAAAATACATTAAATTAATAAAAAAACATTACACACAATACCATGTATTTGACACAAACACGCATGTATAATATTTTGTTTATTGTTAAAGTCAAATTAACAGTGTAGTCTTAGCAAAATCTGTGATTATAGAAGTAATTATTGTGGTCGAATTTTGAGCACGGGCGACCACAAGTTTCCTTAATTAATTCAATAATTCATTCCCTCTCCAGCCATTTCCCGGGTTAAAACAAATCCTGTTTAATAAATTCCCTTCTAGCAAGAAATTTTTACGAGAATAAATTCAAAAACTATTTGAGCGATTTCAAAAGTTCTTTCACCATTCGAACGCTACATTATCCATAATTAATATAGGCTATATAAAAAATCGTGGTAGCGTAATGGCTGACGCACGCGTCCTAAACTCAAAGGGCGCGGATTCGATCCTGGACGGAACGCATACACCACTTGGGCTGCTTTCTGACCTAATGTGCATATTGTTACAATTACCACGTGCTAATAACGGCGAAGGAAATGATCGTGATGCAACCTGCACATCGAGATAACCGATGTGTCAAATCTTCCAAGCCGCCTTGGACATGCGTGGCGGGTATATTGTTCGGTCGCCTATAGTGGGAGGCCGGAGCCCAGCAGTGAGACGTTCATCATTATTATTATTATTATATATAAAAATTAGGGATCCCTACTAAAACTTCAATAATGTAATCCATCAATCTGAAAAAAATACTTCGCGCTGGAATTCACAATTCGACCCAGTAGGTGGCGCTGGTATCTGGTTCTAGATTTTTATCTTTTCAGGGTAGGGCAACGTCTGTCGAAATCGCTAGTCGAATTTAATTTCGATAATTTTCTTAACATCTTTCACATCTCAGTTTTAAATACCTTAAGAAGAAAATCGGTTCAAAATATTTACATTCACTGTTATATCATACTAACAATTATTCAATTTATTACTTCACGCTTTAACAATCGTTGTATAGTTTGGGTAATTATTGAACTTTCCGTAAAAATACGAAAATCCATTATTTAACAAGTTATGAATGTTAACTGTTATGTTATATTGTACTTTCTCTAATTTATGGCCGGCCTTACTATCGGTTAAAATTTAATATAAGCTCCGTACAAGTGCAGGAACGGAGAAAGAATACAATTTCCTGCGGCCGGGCGGCCTGTCGTAAGAGGCGACAAAACAACCCACAGCCAGGTGGTAGGGCATTTGCCCGACTGGATGGCTACCACCCCTGGTCTAAAGTATGTCGCCATAACAACCTTGAGTTGTGCTCCGGCATTAGTGACCAGGTTCCAGTTTCCCTTAAGAGAGCAGCAGCGCATTTGTAGCACCTTTGGTGTTGCAAATGTCCATAGGCGATGGTAACCGCTTTCCATCGAGTGGGTCGTCTGCCTGTCTGCTGAACTCCAGCAATAAAAAAAATTAAAAAACAAGTTATTTCAAGATTCAACCAATGGTAGGGCAAGTGAATGAATAGCAAGATATAGGAACCGGCTATTAATCTTTATTTATTAAACTAAGACATTATCTATACAGATAGACATATACAGATAAATAAAATTATAGTGTTTATTTGTATTGTCAAAATAACAGCTTTTTACTAAATGGATATGAAAGTATATACGGTACTTATATCATAAAATCAATTTTAAATTTTTTTGCCGATCTGTATGTCTAGATTTTCTGACTAATCTTTGAAACGGCTGGACCGATTTTGTTGGAACTTTCACTGACAGATAGCTGATGTTTGTTTTTTGTATATATATTATGAACAACTCTACGGACTCGAGTTCCGTACCCTTTTTTACAACTTAATTTCTATGAAAGATTTTAAAGTCCATACACGCTTATTGTTTATTTTTGTTACTGTGTGTGACATTAATTTAGTGATTTTTATGTTGTGGTGTACCTTAAGAATAACTTATTATATTAATTTATTCTAATTTTAAAACTAAACTTATACTAATGTAGAGTGTATCTGTTACATGCTGGTGTTGTGAGGAAGTGCATGTGCAGTGTTGGCCTTATATCTATACTTATATATATTGTCTTATCTAGTGCCATGTGTGTTGTTTTTTCTTTTCTGAGCCCGGGTTATTAATTTTTAGGCTCTTTGTGGTCTTCGTTTGTTTGTGAAGTGTGCGTGTAATGCAATGTGGTGGTAGTGCGCGTTGGTTTCAGTATGTGTATAAGTTTTGTTGTTAGTTATGTGTTTGTGACTTTGTGTGGTGTTATAATTTATTGTTTAATTGTTGTGATAGCTGATGTTATAAGGAGTAACTAAGGATGCTTTTTTTTAAGGTTCCGCGAAAGAAATCCACGCGGATACACATTTATAATATAAATAATAATTTTATTAAGTCGGATACAGAAGTCGAGTTTTAACATGAAATTAATTAATTTTTTTAATTTTTTTTTATTGCAGGAGCTCAGCAGACAGACAGACGGCCCACTTGATGGAAAGCGGTTACCATCGCCTATAGACATTTGCAACACCTAAGGTGCTACAAATGCGCTGCTGCTCTCTTAAGGGAGACTGGAACCTGGTCACTAATGCCGGAACACAACTCAAGGTTGTTATGGCGACATACTTTAGACCAGGGGTGGTAGCCATCCAGTCGGGCAAATGCCCTACCACCTGGCTGTGGGTTGTTTTGTCGCCTCTTACGACAGGCCGCCCGGCCGCAGGAAAATTGTATTCTTTCTCCGTTACTGCACGGATAAAAATATTGAATAAAGAGGCATGTGGACCTTTGTTACAATAAATTCTAATACTTGTACATATTATAAGAACATGCGTTAATAATAACAGCCGGTTCTGTGGCGGAAACAGGTGAATCACTCAAGCGATACAAATATGCAGCCCTCAGTGATAGTTATATGTTTGTGCCGTTAGCTGTCGAGACGCTTGGACCGTGGGATCCTGAGGCCATGAGCCTCTACCAAAATTTATCAAAACGACTCATTGACTCTTCAGGTAATCAGAAGGTTGGTGCCTACCTCGGGCAACGGATCAGTGTGGCGATCCAGCGAGGAAACTTAGCCAGCCTTCTGGGCACTTCTAGGCCCAGTATTCTACTTATAGTCTTGAGGGACTATGAGTAGAATACAATATAAATAAGTTAAGTTTTCATTTATTGTATTAGATTATTTGTTGTAAGTTATATTAAAGATTCAAAATAGAATACTTGTAATTGGGGCGTTAATATAAACTCTAGACATTTTTCTTTTAAAATGCCATGATACAAATAATTTTTCATTTTTCATATTCTGGTAAAGTACGCTTGGAGTTGCCTGATCACAGATTTTGCCTGCTGTTAAAAAATTCAAAAAACTATGCTAACCATAGATAATACGTGCGACTCATGTCCCAACTTTCATTACATGGTAAATCGCGGCATAAATTGTAATAAAAATATCAACAATTTTGTAACAACATTTTATTCTTATAAATTACTTTTCACTAAATTATTATTTACTTCACATAAATTTGAGGTAAATGTTTACTATCATCAGTAATAAAAAAAATTGGCTGAATGCCACAGAAAAAGAAATTTACTTGACGTTTCATATGTGTCATACTATTATTTGACGGCCTCTGTGGTTGAGCGGGCTAAGCCTTTGTTGGCCTACCTCACTGCAACGCAGAGGCTCCGGGTTCCATTCCTGGTATGATAAATTTCAGAAACGATTTTTTTCCCTTATTTATTATGGTCTGGGATCGGCCCCAGAGTAGTGCGTTGTATATTACTCATAACACAAGCGTAACTTGCTTAATTTGGAGATATACAATATGTGTGTTTGTCTGTCGATTATTATAATTATTATATATGAGTCCATCAGATTTAGATATGGATTTAACGCCTGTGATTACATTAGAGAAGTAGTTGTTTGTTTAACCAATTAGTTTTTATATACTTTCTTCATATTCGAAATGAAAAGCAGACTGTTAACCTCGGGTGAAAAGCCTATTTAGACACTCGAACTATTAGCACGCTACACTCGTGCGCCAAATCATCTCGTGTCTGATTAGGTCACTTTCACCGCTCGTGTAATAATCTACTATTAATTACTTTCAACAATAATTGATGCGTCATTTGGCTCCTTTTACTTGTACCTACTTATGACGTCATAAGTAGGTAAGCTCGTGCAAAAAATATCTCGGTTCATTTGATCGTTTGCTAATAGCGGTATTTAAGATTTGCATGTAAAGTTTGTTTATTAAGATGTATAGTAGTTTATATATGCTAAGGTGCTACGAGATATTAAGATGTTTTGGATTGTAATAGATGTTAATTCAGATCACAGAAAAGTCTTGCATAGCGGACATTAGCGAATTGTCTTGCTTTGACATTGTGAACAGTACACCATTTTACTTTGGTGGAGGTTGCTGCTAAAGCGTAAAAGCTCCGTGTTACAGATGTAGTTTTTGCATCATGAAAATTCAGAATGTATTAATGTAAAAAAATATCAAGGTATTAACGTCCTATCTAGTCTCTCTATTTTGGGACGAACGGACGGAACCCTTCACTCTTGTTCAAAGATGATTGGTGGATTATACACATGCGTTCTCATGCGAGCACTGCGCAAAATCTACGGAGTGACGCTCGCGGACCGCGTTCGTAATACCGAAGTAAGAAAGAGAGTTGGTCTGAAAGAGAGTGTCGGGGTGAAGTTAAGGAAAGGAATGCTCTGGTGGTTCGGGCATGATGAAAGAATGACTAAACAGATATACAATGCATAAGTGTATGGATGCAGAAGTCGTGGAAGGCCGCGACACACCTCCATGATCAAATTGATCGTGTATTAGCAGAAGGTGATGTCAGGAGCCTTAAGAACAGACGAGCGTGCATGACAAGAGTTATGAATGTCAAAGAAGCAAGTTAGGTGTGTAAGAATAAGCCTAAATGACGCTCTGTTGTCCGTACCTACCCCGCAAGGGAACTGGCGTGAAGTTATGTATGTATGTTCTCATGACGTCTTCCTTCTTTGTCAACACGTTTTTATTATAACAATATGCACATTAGGTCAGAAAACTGCCTATTAAGTGGTTTCAGGCCGGAATTCACGACATTCTGTGAACGGATGAACCGATACTCTGTAAGAGTGTGGTATCACACCGGTCGAGCAAACTTTAAAAGCTATAACTAAGATAATGACTTTAATTTAATTGTTTAGAGTTAAACTTAGCCGCCGCCCATAAATTACGTCTACGTTAATGGGGAGGGGGTGAAGAGGGAGGGGAGGTGTAGAGGAAGTGTGACATTGTGTGACGAGGGGTGGGAGGGGTTATAAATTTCGTGACGTTAGATTTCAAAATCTTATACTAATATATAAAGCTGAAGAGTTTGTTTGTTTGCTTGAACGCGCTAATCTCAGAAACTACTAGTCTGATTTGAAAAGTTCTTTTAGTGTTAGATAGACCATTTATCGAGGAAGGCTATTAGGCTATTATATCATCACGCTAAGATCAATAGGAGCGGAGCACCAATGAACAATGTTTTAAATATCGGGGGGTTTTGAAAACAAATTGCACACGGACGACGTCGCAGGCACAGCTAGTCTAATAGATTTTAGCTTTAAAACACGTAATTAAAACTATTAAAGAAAAATCCATATTCAAATTATTTTTAAATAATTTAAATGGAAATACAACTAATTCCTTGATGTAAATTTGCAAAATATGTGATGTCACACTAGGGGGGGAGAAGTGTCGCGAATGTGACCAGCTGTGACAAACACTGGGGGTGGGGTTAAAAATCATGAAATTCCGGTGACCTTATTTGTGGATGGCCCCTCAAGGAATTCCTTAATCATCATATCGCACAATACGATCTTAGATGACACAAGTGTGAATTGTGGAATTTATTTTCGTTTAAGGTTTGGTCAAACAGCGAACGGGACGGGACGGCGAAGCGACGCTAGCGGGACGGCATCGCGGTGTGGATGTCACACTGCGGGCGTGATGATCCCGCTAGCATCGCGTCGGCTGACCCATCGCACTCGGCGCGATTTCTCGAGCATTTCAAAGAGTCTTGTTCATTTTTGTAAATAGGTACAAAATTGGCGTCATGTTAAACGCGACGTGCTCCCGTCGCGCTGTCTATTTGACTACTCAAATGAATATCCATAAAACACAGAAAGATCATCGCGTTCCGTCCCGCCGCACTCGTATTGTATTCCCGCAGAACGCGGCGGCGACGTGACGTGACCGCAAGTCGAGCGCCGCGCGCGACGGCTCTATATGACATATTCTACATTAACTAATATATTACAACTCTTCACGTCCCGCCAGCGTCGCGTCGCCGCCCCGCCCTGTCCGCTGTTTGACCAAACCTTTATTATAATTTGGTTAATTTATACATATATTATTTGTTTTATTATGTGCGTTGCTATAATGTTTTTTATATATGTATATATTATTTAAATTATGACTTTATTACATTCTTATTTAGTTTGTTATTCATTTATCATTATCAAATTGCATTCTATTTTATGTCTTTGTTATTTGTGTTGTATTGTCCACCGTGACTTCACTTTCTGGTCCCAGGCCGAAGAACAGCGCTAGTCCTTGTTAGCTAGCATTACGCTGAGGTTGTGTTCAAGTTAGGACTTACTTGTTTATATTGTCTCTCTATTTATTTGTCTTGAATAAAATATTTTTCTTTGTTTCTTTGCGTCATGGCTCTATCACGCAGAAGCTACCACGGCCTTTTATAAAAATTAAATTGTAACATTTCGAGATAATTTTATTCAATGTCTAATTCGTAAAAGATGTACCTGGTGCGCTTTCTTTTGTATAAAATTGCATACAATTAGATATCTACCGGATAAAATCCAAATTTAAATGTATATTACTTTAAATTAACTACCAAACGGTAGTTACAGAGATTTGAATCTTAACAAATACATACATACATAACTTCACGCCAGTTCCCTTGCAGGGTAGGCACGAACAACAGAGCGCCATTTAGCCTTATTCTTACACACGTCACTTGCTTCTTTGACATTCATAACTCTTGTCATGCACGCTCGTCTGTTCTTAAGGATCTAACTCGCTTAAGAAATACAAGAATTAAAAATTGTTTCGTGTCCTATTTCTTCAATAATAATGATTCTGAACTTATTCCAGTTATGTTTCTGTACTATGGACAATAAAGCTCTAATTTTCGTGCCGGTTGTGTGCTCGATTGTACGACCAACTTTGCACAACTCAAAATGCCACCATAAAGGTTGTATGTTGGTTGTAGTTGTAGATATAATAGTTATTTTTAATACGCTTTTATTAGTTTCATACGTATGTAAGTATGTAACGGAATCTTTCATGTTAAATTTGATCGACTTCCCGGTTTCCGATTGAGCTGAAATTTTGCACGTATGTGTATCGCGTGACAATGCAATAATATGGTACCATGGAGCTGATCTGATGATGGAGTCGGAAGGTGGCCATAGGAACTCCTGGACTAAATAAGATAGATCCGTCGTGTCTGGGCTCGTTTTACTTATCTTGGCTAGCACTCTGCTGCTATATGATATGTAGGATCTCAAAAGTTTGTATTTAAAAACCTTTTTAAAAAAGCTTATTTTTACAACACGTTCCATTTTATCATAAGAGTGTAGTTAATTATTTTTTCAAAGTTTCCACAGAGAAGGGAATTAAATCACTAAATAATCACTAAAAAATGAAAAATAAATAATAGTTTAAAAAAACTAAAAAAATACGCTTTTTAGAAAATCCAACTAAAAAATAGAAAATAAATTTTAATAAATTTGAATTAAAATTATTATTTATTTTTAACAACTCTACCGACTCTAGTTCCGTACCCTTTTTTTACAATTTAATTTAAAAAGAAGTTTAGAAGTTATACACGCTTATTTGTTATTTTTGTTATTGTGTGTGACATTTAATGAATGTATGCGTGTGTTGTGGTGTACCTTGTAGAATGATAGATGATATTTAGACCTTATATAAAATATACTAAAATAAAACAAAAACAAAATATATATGATTATGTCATAGATAGCCTATCTTATAAACATAATCGACAAATAAACAAATACATTGCATATTTTTATGCTAAGTATGTCGCGCTTATCTTATCTTATACTAATATGTAAAGCTGAAGAGTTTGTTTGTTTGAACGCGCTAATCTCAGGAACCACTAGTCTGATTTGAAAAATTCTTTCAGTGTTAGATAGCCTATTTATCGAGGAAGGCTATAGGCTAAATCATCAAGCTAAGACCAATAGGAGCGGAGCATCAATGAAGAATGTTTCAAAATCGGGGGTTTTAAAAGCAAATTCCACGCGGACGACGTGCGGGCACAGCTAGTAAGTAATATATTACAGACCATTGCAACAGACTTGGGGCCGATCCCAGACACCTAGACTATAGTAAATTATGAAAAGTTAGTTCATGTCATTACCGTAACCGTACCGTCGGCTAGGGCTTAATCTACTCAAACAGAGGCTGTCAAATAAAGAAAGAAAGAAAAAAAACATTTGAAGAAATAGCGGCGACGTACTTACATTGCCGATATATATCTTAAAATTAAAAACATATTTTGAAAATTTTTACGCCGCATTTTAAGCAAACAAGGTTTGCACTCAGTTTACCTACTGCTGTGCCGGCATAATATCCGACACAACTCTGATTTTCAGTGCAAATCTTCCTTTTGGCGTAAGACCAAAACGTCCCGAATATTTTATGAATTTAATTTAAAAACTATTTAATTTGTAAATAATAAATAAGATACATATAACATCGTGAAAATTACTTAAGAACTAACCTACTGTGCATATTGGTAGTATTAGTTGCCTGGCATTTGTTGATCTTGAACTTGAAAGATTAAAATTTCCTACTACGGCCGTGCGGCCTGTCGTAAGAGACGACAAAAGAACCCATACCCAGGTGGTACGGTATATGCCCGTCTGGATGGCTACAAGCCCCGGCTTAGAATGTGCCGCCATAACAACCTTCAGTTGTGTTCCGGCATTAGTGGCCAGGCTCCAGTCTCCCTTTAGAGAGTAGCAGCGCGTTTGTAGCACCTTTAGTGTTATAAATTTCCATAGGCGATGATAACCGCTTTCCTGCCTGCTGGTGGGACGTCTGCCTAGCCGTAGACCTCGTGCAATAAAAATTAAACAAACAACTGCACAAGCAGACGGCCCATCTAATGGGAAGATGGGCCGTCTGCTTGTGTACCGACATCGGAATATTAAAAAACTATCACGGCCAGTCATGTTACTAAAAGAGTACGATGCTTGATTATTAGTGACCTCTTTTTTAACACACAAACGAAATTCTTCAAAACAAATTATAAAACGAAACGGCGTGTAAACGTAATTTAATTTTGGGATCAAATTCGAATGTGTAACTTAATTTTCGCTCTAGAAAACATAAGCGAAATAAAAATGCAAAACAATAGTGGATGTTTAACATCACACTGAGCATGTGTGGTGAAAAAAATGGTCCAAACTTAAACGCAATTACACATTAATGTGCCCTTCACGCTTACCTTTCTTTTTCTTAAACTACAGAGAAATTTTATTGTATAACACAAATAAATTGCTTGACATTGTCATCTTTAAACTTCTTAAGTTTTGCCTGCAGGCAATAGGAGACAATTCATTTCTGTTTTTCAACTAATAAGAAGAAATGAAAGTGATCTATCATCTTAAAATTAAGTACATCATCGTGCATCTTTCAACCAAATTGATTTAATGTTAAATCTATGTAATATCAACATTTTTGTTTCTTTTACCTTCTCCCAATTATGACCCAAGAATTATAGACTCTTATTCTTCCATATTTATGGAATAAAAAGAGTTAATATTTCTTTATTCTAACATAAGTACTCTGTCACACACATAATCCATCCATCCCTTTTTTGGTCTACCTGTAATATCAGGACTATAGTGATGAATAATGTTTCGAATTTCTTTTAGTATTACTAGAATACCGCATATAGTTTGAAGGCCCGCTTGATCTAAAGTGGCTACTTAGGACATCTAACGAGGAAGGGTAAAAATCACGTGACAATACGTATGTTAAATAAATATAAATCGATATATGAAAAAGATAGATTTTGTGAACGATGCGAAAATAGATAGAGAGAGAGAGAGAGAGAGAGATAGCACTTTATCGCACACCATTACAGAAAACACAAAAAAACTTATAGCCTAAAAATATTCTAAATGTGCATAATGGGCGGCCTTATCGCTAAGAAGCGATCACTTCCAGTCAACCCGAGGCAGGAATAAAACAGATTCAATTTATCAAAGGTCGTATACATAAATTTTAGACGATATGCAGCTACTTACATTATATTTTATTCAATGATAGACATATAAATATACAAAATATTATATAAATAAGAAATATACTTAATAGACACATAACTAACTATAGATTGTGCTGGCTTCAAATAATTAGCAGAAGGTGAAAGAGAAGAGCAAGACTTCAATCAAAGTGAAATTTCATGATAACCGCTTAATACCTAAAGCTGTGAAGAAGGAATTTACAGATATCCACATCCTAATGAAGTCAATATTACGCGTATGGACTTAACAATAAGTTAACATTGACCTTTAGGTTATTGTTGATTAAAATTTCTCATCGCACGTGACAATCTTCTCAATCATTCATAAAGTGCCAACTTTTCCTTAACCTCCTAACCTAAACTGTACCTATGTAAATGCAGCTTATTTCTTAGTTATTACGAGGATGTGGGGATTGATTGCACAACCTATTTGAATTCCAATTTGTCAAGGTACAATGCCCAGCGACAGTGGTCTGGTGGGGCTGGACGGGCTTTAATGTTTTTATTTTAATTTTAGTTTTTTTTACTATTGTATATATATTTTTAAGGTAGGTTTATTTATAGGATATTTTAGATTTTTAATTAATATTAATATGTATAAATTTATTACTTAGTTTTTATAGTTAATTGTATTTTTTTAAGTTAGTGAACGAAATAAACAGTCATATTTGTCAAAAGATTAATATAACAACATTGATATATTCATCACTTCAAACAACTAGACATAATGCTCACAATTATAGTAAAAAAAGAAAACCCTATGCCTTATATAATGATAGGGGAAGAGGTGTAAGTGTTCGTAATTATTTACTAATACAAAGAACTATCAAAATACTTCATCAATTCTTCGGGTGATCGTCTTGACCTACCTCGGACTACGAATCAGGACATCAAAGCAGTGTGATAAAATGGCCAGTTTTCTGGGCACTTTACCCGTTTATAAAGGTGACCTAGGATAAGTATCCTACTTATAATTTTAAGGGATTGTAGGAAATTACAATGTAACTAACATCAGTAAGTTAGGTTTAATTGAGGTTAAGCTTTCTTTATTGTATTAGTTTATAATATCGTAAGTTGACTACTAATCGACGTGAAAACTTGTTAAGTTTAAATTGGACTCCAAGTGCAGAATTTATATTAAAAATAAATCTATTGGCAATTAGTTAAAAATATAATCTAAATCAATTAGTTGCATGTTTTATAAATAATTAATTAATATCTTGCGATAGATCGTAAGGCAATTTTAAATCTTATAGAGCTTGAAATATTATAAAATATATCTTAATATAGAAACCTTATTGTCCGCTGTAATTATTTGGTGTAAGACCAGTCATTCGAAATTATGACTAAAATAATAAACCTTAAAAACCATTCCGAAAGTTTACCGTTAAACGTTGTTTACTATCCAAATACTTAGGTTCATAATAAACAATATACTGTTGATGTTAATGAAAAATCAAACAAAATAATTAAACGAGGATATTAACTTAAGATCAACCTGTATAATGAATGTAATACATAAGGGATTCAACCTGGCAATAACTGTTAAAAATAAACATACCTTCTTCAACTTCCTTAGAAAGATCTTCACCCGTCATCTTTGGGAACGTTAACTGAATAGCTCTAGAACTGGCGAACTTAGCTACACGATCTAAAAGCATTTTCGTCAACGCGTTATCCTTAGCTTCCAAACTCCTCGGTAAACTGGCTTCAATCTCATTTTCACTAATAGGCACTATTTCTTCATCAGTCGTCTTCACTATTTCAATCCCTTCCATCAGAGGAATTTCTTGCATCCTCGCTGCTCTATCGAAGAAGACAACTGCTTTCTTCTTCAAGCAGAGGAATACACCATCAGCTTTCTCACAGTCCTCTAGCATCCTAGCCATATAACGGGTGCCGATATCTTCCCTGGCTGTTGCCAGGGTGAATAAAACGGTGATGAGGATCGCCTTGTACATTTTAGTTTGGTCTGCAAACAGTAACTGTCTGTGCCAGTAAAGACGTACCGTATTTATAGGCTATGTATAAAAGTGTGGATTTGATGTTGCGGTTATGAATGGAGCGGCAGCGTTTGGTGGTGTGCGTGTGGGAGCTAGTAAAAGTGTGAATTTGGATGCGGCTAATATCGTAGAAGCATATAAGCAAGACATGTCAAGAGACTAAGGGGCTGGTCTTTATTTTGACCAAAGAATAGGCGTTGCAATCCAACATGGCAACGCCACTGGCATTTTCGGAGCGTTCGCGATAAGTGTGTAATAGTTAAATCGTTAAAAATCAACGTTATTTAAATTAGCAGTGATCCGCAATCTTATGAACATTAACATTTGCTTGGTTCTTCTAAAGCATAGTGTGATGTCATATAACCTTTCTTAAGAAACATGTTATGTAAAACAAACATTGTAATGCTCCTGATTTATTCATTGACATGCAAACAAATAACAGATCAAACTAATTCTATTATAGTTAAGTAGAGATAAGTAATTATGTTTATTAATATCGATCGCGAAATATTTTTTGTGCTTATTGTGCTATGATTATTAAAAAATAGTAAACCAGATTTCGCTCGGATAATTTTGTTTCCATATAATACAAACATACCCAAGATAGAAAAAAAGTATCTTATGTTAATTTTCGTTCTCTTGGGCAATTATATTATATCAAACTTATAAAGTTCGTATACAACTATATATATACAACAAATAAAATTTATATCTATATCTGAAAGTAACTCTGTTTGATGTAATGTCAGGCTTAAACGAATATACAGATCTTAATGAATATGGAAATAGGACAGATAAGACAGACCCTGGAAATAAAATGGATTGATTTTTTCAAAAAGAACCATTCCGAAAGGGTAAAAATAGGGATGTAGATTTGAATGGGTACATAACCCATAATTCTTCAATTTAAGAATATCGAAATTCATATTTAGTCTATGTAAAAGTATTTCTGAAAAAGGATAAGATTAAGGACTAAAATTGTCTTTATGCACTTCATATGTATATATTATGTTTATAATTTTTATATTGATTACAATAAAAATAAACTTATTGTTTTAACATACATACATACATAACTTCACGCCAGTTCCCTTGCGGGGTAGGCACGAACAACAGAGCGCTTATTCTGACACACCTCACTTGCTTCTTTGACATTCATAACTCTTGTCACGCACGCTTTGATTATTACATAATTGTTTTAACAATTATGTAATAATCAAATCAGCATGGTCGCTTAAGCCCTTTAAATATAAATATAAAAAAAATCAATCTTATTCAGCCATTTGTTGTGCATACACTACTTGCCAAAATACACAACTAGTTATACATCACAGACTTTTACAACTTAACCTTAAAATCTTGTACTAATATACATAGACAACAAAATTTGACGTGGCACACGTCTACGTTTGGATCGTGAGCAGTAATAAGCGAAGATAATATTATTTAAATAGAATGAAGCACGTAAATTAATCACTTATTTATTAAAAAAATATAACAGTCGAGATATTTTCATACAGAAACATGAAATTGAAATTGAATTCAGTGAAACTTGCCACATCCAAATGATTTGACATTCATGTAGAACTCGTGTAACTCGCCGCGCGTAGTATGAACAGTTAGCGTAACTATTATTGTATCTTTATTATTATTTATTAATTAACCAACATAAAAGAGAAAGGTATTTAGGGCCTGTCTTCTGCTGATGTTTATTAGGACGATGCTGAAAATTTACTTAAGTTTTAATGAAACCTAGAAGGATGAAGGATACAAAGGTTTCTAATTGATCTTAAATATAAATCGAAACTAACTTTAAAAATATATATATATATATAAGCGGGCGGGTATCAGCTAGTTAAATACTAAAAGTAAATTAAGTTATAAATAATATAAATGATTAAAGACTTTGTAATAAATATAATAAATTTGCTGCCAGAGGAGAACGTGTCCGGAAGATTGGCTACATTGCAGTTTTTAGAAAAAAAATATTTTGGAACAATATAAATCTTGTTGGTTGGTATTAACCATTTGTGAAGAGCACGTAAATTGTATATATAACTTGGACATGAAGTAACACGCGAATTTTCTATATGTAATAACAATATTAATTTTACCCGCAGGGGGGCTTTGTGGCGAAGCCTTAGGTGAGTAGCGACACCTCGTACCCGACTCCGGGCTAGCCTTAACCAGCCGGCACGGAGTGGAGATCGCTAGAGCTAAGACTTAAGCTCCAGGGGTGGAAGTGATAAATGCCATCACGTCAGAAATAGCTTCGGTGAACCTGCAGCCCACCTCTCTACACCCCTTAGCCACTCACACACATGTTGCCCCTGTTTTCTATGGCATCTTTTGGGGCCCATGCAGGGAGTGGCGAGTCACCGTCTGCCCATTTTTCCATGTTCCCTGAACATTGCGACGGGCAGACGCCATAGTCCCTAGATTCCCAAACCACGTGCAGTTCACCCAATAGCCCGGTACTTTTTGTCCTCATTTCCCACAATAGTCTTACACTGGCCGGGGCTTGTCCTTGGGTGCATTACTATATGGTGTAGACAGGCCAGTGTCACGCCACATTTACATTAAATTTGTCAAGGGGCCTCTCCGTGTTCGCCTTCCCATGGCCCCACGCAAGCCCTCCAAAAGTCCGGGTCATTTTTATGGCCCGTGGTCTTGAAAGTCATACATTGAATATTAATTTTACAAATATACGTTTACAAACAAGGAGTAATATAAAGTGAAGAGAAAACAAAAGAACTAGAACAATTTCAAATAATAAATACTAAACTAACTAAAGATGTCGATTCCAACGCCAATGGAAAAGTTTTTCTTCAATCGTTGTCTTCAGCTTTTCTTTCGAGTTTCCCAACCTTTACGACAGCTTTTCCAATTTGTTCATAACCTATAATCTAACTGGGCTATTACAATTAGGAATTATCCGAATCGGTCCAGCCGTTGTCAAATGACTCACTTACCAGCTACTAATATTTCATTTTTATTAATATGGATATTCGGCAAACAAATACATATGTACATTGTATATCCTCAAATTAAGCAAGTTACACATGTGCTAGATATTATAGCACGTAAACACAGAAATTGTATAATACTATGTTAAACAAATAACCATTGGGTTTTAGTGAAACGGATAACTCTGAGGCTGATCCTGCTGCACACAGACCAGAAAAACAACGGGGAAGTCTTTTCCAAAGTAGACCCTGCCAGTAATCAAACTGGACTTCCGAAGGTCTATACTGAAAAGTAACAACATAATCCCTATTAATATTATAAATGATATGTGGGTTTTGTTTGAAGAAAAGCAAAACAAACTTCCTTAGAACAGTCTTACATCGTTTATTCATGGACTACCTCTTCTCACTATATTTTGACACTGACATTTACAATATCAGGTTTATAAATTTAAAAAACATAATGTGTGGCCTGGCTACCGAGTCGGAATGCGTCTTCGAATCCCACACGGCTATCCTGCATTATTCATCTGACCCAGATGAATGTGATACTTCATCTTCATCGCCATTGGACCAGGGTTTCATCAAATCTGCTGAACTGGTGGTATTCATAGGTCCTTCGCCATTGCCAATTTTCCTTACAACGTATCTGTCATTTTTCTTCTTCTCTATAATTTTATATGGTCCTAAATATTTCGGGTTTAACTTATATCCTTGTACAAATTGTGTTCTCTTAATCGCAACTAAATCTCCAATTTCGTACTGTATAGCTTGTGTTCTCTTTTTGTTATAAACTTTCCTATTTTCTTCCTGAATTTTCTGAATATTTTGCTTCGCCTTTTCTCTAAGTTCTAATCGTTGATCTTCAAATTTTTCTAGATTTTCTTCTTGTATTAGCTTTAAGATATCATCATTTTTATCTCTCATCTTCGTCCCAATCAGTAGTTCAAAAGGTGTCATCCCGATGCTACGTTGATATGTTCCATTTAAACAACGTTGTAAATTTCCAATTACTCTATACCATTTTGTAGGATCATCAACTGTTAGTTTACTCAAAACATTTAATATTATCTGGTGTACTCTTTCTACTTGTCCATTTCCTCGTGGTTGGCCAGTAGTTATCATATAGTGTGTTATATTCTCGTCATTACAATATGACTTAAAATCATTAGAGGTAAAAGCAGCGTTACGGTCAGTTATTATTCGTTCTGGGGAACCAAAAGTGTCTTGTTGCAATCTAAGCTTTTGTAGAACTTCTTCAGTCGACAAAGTCTTGGTTGGGTATATCCATGTAAATTTTGTGAAACCATCTACTACTGTGAAGATATACTTGTAGTTCTTGTTGGTAGACATCAGCGGACCAAGGTGATCAATGTGGTAAGTAGACAGTGGTGTATCTCCTTTATCAAGTGGATGTAAGTATCCTTCCTTTTTACCTTTCTTGTGTGATATTAATATGCATTCTACACAATTATCTATCACTGATCTTATCTTTTCTTTACAATTATCTATGTAGTAATCTCTATTAATTAATTCCTCAGTTTTCAAAATTCCAAAATGACCCTTTTCATGACATTTTCTTATTATTTCATTCTGCATCTTTTTAGGTACAACAATCAGTTTAGTTCCATCTTTAGCTTTACATAAAACTCCATTCTCCAGAATAAAATTTTCATATGACTCTTTTTCTAAAATTTTCTTTAATAGTTTTATCTTCAGGTCATCATCTTGAGCTCTCTTCAGACGTGCTGTAGTTTCGGTAAGTATTAGACTAACAGGATTTCTGCTCAAAGCGTCTACGTGTCTCATTTGGGTTCCAGATCGGTGTTCTATCTTATAGTCAAATTCTTCAAGAAGGAGTGCCCATCGAGCAACTCTCGGAGGTAAGTCTTTTTTCTGTAACGTCATAGTTAGGGCTGAGCAGTCAGTCACAATTTTAAAGCGGACTCCAAGTAAGTAAACTCTGAATTTCTTGACAGCTTCTACAATAGCTAAAATTTCTAAGTAGTAACTATGGTATTTCTTCTCAGCAGGAGTAGTCTTTTTGCTCATATAGTGAACAGGGTGTAGCTGATTGTCGTGTGGATTCCTTTGCAATAAAACAGCTCCATATCCGTCTATACTTGCGTCTGTATGTAACTCTGTCTCAAAATTAGGGTTGTAAATTCGTAAAACTGGTGAGGAACATAAAATATGTTTCAATTCTTCGAAAGCTCTCTCACACTTTAGATCAAAGTTAAACATAACATTAGTCTTCAATAATTCTGTTAGTGGCTTTGCTATTATTGAGTAGTTCTTAACAAATTTTCTAAAATAGCCAGTCAGTCCTAAAAATGATCGTAATGATTTGATATTATGAGGCTTTTTAAATTTTGCAACAGCATGTATCTTTTCCTTGGAAGGTCTTATCTGATTATCACGAATTATGTAACCTAAATAATTTATCTCGTTCTGTAAGAAATGACATTTCGCCCAATTAAATTGTAAGCCAAACTCTTCAGCTTTTCGAAGTACTTTCTCTAGTTTAACAAATCCTTCTTCTTCTGTCCTAGATGGTATAATCAAATCATCTAAATAGGCAAGAACAGTGCCCTCTGACATTAAATCTTGAAAGATATCATTGATAAAGCGTTGGAATACAGATGGTGCGGTGCATAAACCAAACGGCATTTTCTTAAATTCATATTGCCCTTGTGGAGTAACAAATGAAGTGTATTTTTGACTATCCTCGCAGACATCAACATGTAAAAAACCATTCTTCAAGTCAAGTGATGTAAATAGTATTGCTTCTTTCAATTTGTCTACTTGATCCTCGATGAGTGGAAGTGGATATCTTTCCTTTATAATCTTCTTATTTAGCTTTCTAAAATCTATACATAATCTGTAGCTTCCATTTTTCTTTTTCGCTAACACGATAGGGCTTGCATATTCCGATTTACTAGGTTTTATTACTTCTTGATCTAACCATCCTTGTATCTGTTTATTAACTATGTCCTTTTCTAGAGGTGACAGCCTTCGTGGAGTCTGGTGTATAGGATCTTCATCAGTAAGTATGATTTTCAATTTAACATTTGATTCCTTCTTTCTAGTCTTCAAGTTATTGTAATTATCCAATAAATGTTTAATCTTGTCTTTATATTTCAGCTTCTTGATATCATATTTCTCATCAAATTCTTCTTCGTAGTCATTAATTTGTGTAAGGTGTAATATTCTTTTTACAGAGATCCCGTCGGCAGAGAAAATAATTTCAACGTCTTTTAATATCGGGTTTCCAAGTATGACATTAACAGGTATTACATCATCGTCGATAACATGCATCAAGGTCTCAAAATAAACGTTGTCTATTTCAACTTTTGCCATAAAAGATCCCTTCGTGCAAACTTCGTACTCGGCTATTCCTGATAATTTGAGAGTATCTTTAATATTATAATCATTATTCTCGAGAAAATTTTGTTTGTAATAACTCTCACAAATCAAATTCGCATCGCTTCCAGTATCAATAAAGGTTTTAACTGTAACTCCGTTAATTTTCGCTTCTTTATATGGCTTAACAACATCTGTACTAACTTTCTCATCTTGAATTTTCAGTGTCTTATTTGTAGAACTTTGGCATTCTTTTGACTTATGTCCATATCCATTACATTTGAAGCATTTTATACCTTTAGTACAAGCTGGTGATTGGTGATCAGTTTCACCACAATTGTAGCATCTTTTGATGGTATGATTTTTACGTCCGGTTGTCATCTGAATAGGTCTTTGTTGCATCTTGTGTTCTTTAATCTGTGCATATACTTCAAGTTTCTTTCTAAATTGTTTGATATCAGTGGCTCCGTAAAGAATGGCCTTATTTATTTCAGAATCACGAATTCCATCAATAACATATTCAATAAGTGCCTCATCTTCTAAATTTCCATGCAACGCCAGTTCTTTCATATGTAAAAAATACTGTTGATATGTCTCATCCGGTTTCATTTTGCGTGATGCTAATTTCTTGTGAATGCTAGCACTATTTAATTTCGGACCAAATTCTTCTAATAAAGATTCTTTTAATGTATCCCATGACGTAATAGAGCCTAGCGATCGTAAAAATAATTTAGCTGTACCTGAAAGCAGTCTCTTCGCGTAAATAAGTTTTTCAAGATTATTCCATTCCATTAAATTTGCAGTGTCATTAAAATCGGTCAGCCAATTCGTAATAGGGTAGGTATCATCGCCTGTGAACGGTGTCATTGATTTTTCCAAGTCGCTAAATGAAATTCGTACTCTGTAACCAGCTTCTGAACAATTACTATCTGAGTCTTCGATATCTTTATTTTTCTTCGGTGGCATCTTGTATGATTGGTTGTAAGTCTTTCAGTCGTAAAAAATAACCAATTCATAAAACGTCTTCATAAAAGAAAAATAATAGTCTTTATTCCAAATTCTGGGAAATTTTATGCGCTGGTATCATTATGCAAATTAGTGTCGGTAAAACAGCACACAATGACTCGTCTTCAATTTTAATTTCGAGGTTGTTTCGTAATCATCAGATCAAAACTCACGTTAAAACAATGCTTCGCAGGATTCTTACATGATCCTGGTATGATCCTGGCACGAGCCTCCATAAAGTTGTGGGTTTTGTTTGAAGAAAAGCAAAACAAACTTCCTTAGAACAGTCTTACATCGTTTATTCATGGACTACCTCTTCTCACTATATTTTGACACTGACATTTACAATATCAGGTTTATAAATTTAAAAAACATAATGTGTGGCCTGGCTACCGAGTCGGAATAATATTTTTGAAATCAATTTCAATACAAGTATAACAATACTTTTGCATCTGTCATGGATTTAAATTGATTGTGACGTGAAATTTAATTTTACTAAAGTGACGAAGTCGGGCTGGCAACGTTGCTTCAACAGCTGAAGATCTCAAACGGCGCAAATATGGAACCCTAGAAAGGGATTACATATCTCTACCGTTTGGAGTTGAAACTTTAGGTCCGTGGGGTCCATCGGCTAAGGGTTTCTTCAAAGAAATTTGTAAAAAACTCTTTGAAACTACCCGTGATCAGAAGGCTGGTTCGTGTTTCGCGCAACGAATTAGCAGTGCCATACAGAGTGGCAATGCAACCAGCCTTCTGGGCATGCTTCCCTCTAGCAGCGATTTGTTACATACTTTACATAATTTATTTACAATTTAGTTTCTTTTTAAGTATTTAGTTCAATTTATAGTTTGGTTTAATTTTTTTTTCATTGTATAACGATTGAAAAAACTTAAAACGAGAATTTTACTAAAAGAAATATAAATAAGGCCAAGTGCGTGTCAGCCACGCATAGTAAAGGGTTCAGTATTAGTTCACGAGATTAGGAGCATTCTAGAACCTGATCCCAGCGCCACCTACTAATTCCAATTGTGAATCTAAACCACCCGGGCACCCACTCAAACACACAAAAAATAGGTCCACGATATTAATAGATTCCTAGAGTCCGAACCCAGCGCCACCTACCGGTTACAAATAATGCATTCTCAAAAACGACTAAAAATATAGTCATATAATTATGCATTATTATAATCTATTTGTCTATCAATTAAGAGCTGTGTTCTCGGCTTCCGGGCTCCATCTAACATTTTCTAATATGGGCCAGCTGTTATTCTTCTGTTTATGAATAATTTACTGATATTAACCCTCAAATACTAATGTATGTAGCTTAATGATTTCTAGGGTTAATTAATCCCCAAAGCGGATTCTATGTGCAGATTTGGGTCTAAATCAGAACCACATATTTCATAATATGATGATAACTCTGCTTATTATTATTTAATCAGAAGTAAAACACTTGAATAACTGGCGACAATTCTTTACCTCTGTTCGTATTTTGTGCCACAGACGAATAATTTTGCAACCGAAATTTTTTTATCCGTTCAGGAACGTAGAATACATTTTGCTGCGGCTGGGCGGCCTGTCGTAATAGGCGACAAAACAACCCACAGCAAGGTGGTGGTGGGGTACTTGCCCGTCTGGATGGCTACCACCCCTGGTCTAGAGTATGCCGCTTAACAACCTTGAGTTATCTTCCGGCATTAGTGGCCAGGTTCCAGGACTCTCTTTAGAGAGCAGCAGCGGATTGGTTAGCACCTTTGGTGCTACTAAATGCCCATAGGCGATAGTAACCGCTTTCCATCAGGTGGGCCGTCTGCCTGTCTGCTGAACTTATGCAATTACAAAAAAAAATAATTGTGATTATATACAAAAATAAAAACATACTGGTGGCGCCAGCTATGATAGACTGTGTTACGAGTTATGTCTTTTTACTAGGCTATTGTTACGCTTTATTCTTCTTTCATATTACCAGTAAAACGTTTTAAGGTAACTAAAAATGTATAGAGCATTTAAGACTCCGTTCACGAATTAATTTCGCAAAAAATATTTCTAAGTGTTCCAAAGAGAGGGAAAGTCGGCAATTAGTATAAATTATAACCTGAAAGTACATACTTTGTTCTTTGGAATACGTTCTTAATTACATATGTTTATAAAAGTAATAAAAAATGAATGAAAATAGTGCCTATTAACTTTTAATCTATGCGAGTGAAGTGACGAAACTAGTGTAAATTTAAAATCTGCTATGTGCGTGTAAGTCTATAAATTACGACTGGTTCTATATAGACGACAAACATACACTGTTTTCTCTATTTAGCTACGGATCCATAAAAAAAGGTGTATAATGGAAAATACTTCATATCTCTCTCTCTTCATATATGTACAGAAAGAAGAAATTTATTTGAAGAAATAGCGACGTATTTACATCGCTGATATGTATCTTAAAAATAAAACCATGTTTTGAAAATTTGTACCCTGCATTTTCGGCAAGCAAGGTTTGCACTCAGCTTATTGCTGTGTCGACATAATATCCGACACAACGCTGATTTTCAGTGCAAACCTTCTTTTTGGCGTAATACTAAAATGATCCGAATATTTTGTGCAAAGTATATACTTTTAAAAAAAAAAGTATATACTTTGCACAAAATATTCGGATCATTTTAGTATTACTCCCGATCGCCAGGCTACCCTAACCTTCCAGCGCTCTTCCGCATTATAATGAGCCGTCGCAGGACCGTAATCATAGGTATGACTGCCGTGACACCTTGATGCAAGCCGACAAGAAGGGCTGTCGATGTTACAAATACCTATAGACGGTGGTAACCACTTTTCGTTGCTGTCTGCCAGCTTGGCGCTAAAAATGGGATCAAAGATACTTTGAAATAAAATTAGATTGAACAAGATCTGTAAAGTAGTTTCATAGAATAGAATAGAATAGAATATACTTTATTACATGACATTAAGATACAGTTCAAGAAGTCTGAGTACAAAAACTAATAGGTGCTCTTATTACTAAAATCAATTTCTTCCAGACAACCTTAGGGTGGATTAGAAAAAAATGTGTAACATTTTGGAACATTTTATATTCCAAAATGTTACACATTTTTTTCTAATCCATCCTAAGGTTGTCTGGAAGAAATTGCTTTTAGTAATAAGAGCACCTATTAGTTTTTGTACTTAGACTTCTTGAACTGTAACTTAATGTCATGTAATAAAGTATATTCTATTCTATTCTATGAAACTACTTTACAGATATTGTTCAATCTAATTTTATTTCAAAGTATCTTTGATCCCATTTTTAGCGCCAAGCTGGCAGACGGCAATGAAAAGTGGTTACCACCGTCTATAGATATTTGTAACATCGACAGCCCTTCTTGTCGGCTTGCATCAAGGTGTCACGGCAGTCATACCTATGATTACGGTCCTGTGACGGCTCATTATAATGCGGAAGAGCGCTGGAAGGTTAGGGTAGCCTGGCGATCGGGAGTCCCACATAACCTTTAGTGACCTCCCCCGGGGCCCGAGGATATGTGCAAAGCATTCCCCCAGCGCTGACAAAAAAAAAGTGGCGAAGGCAACGCGGTGCTAGCCTTTAGTGTGGGATAAAGGGAAATGAGCTAGGGAAAATGAGATAGATGGAGGGAAAAGTGGGACATTAAAACACATGCACCGTCACTCACCGACACTTACACGCCCACACACATGCTCTCTCTCTCTCTCACACACACACACACACACATATCGTTAATTCTAACATTTATTTCTATGTCTTAACTGAGTAAGCTTAAATTTAACTTAATCTTAAGAAACTTCTATTTTTGGTAGCCATGGAGTGGAGCACTGGTGACCTGTCATACAGATTTCTTGTAAATCTATTTCAGGAACCAGTCTCCCACATCAGGTTTCTTAGTGAATCTGTTGTGTTGAGAAATAAATAAGAGTTTATTAAATATTATTATTTAACTCATTCATCGAACGAAACACTCTTAGCTCAAGGTTAAATGTTACACGCTAATATTCTGTGAGAGCGTGGTATCATACCAGTCGAACCGACCCAGCGAACTGTACTCAAGATAGCGATTCCAGCATGGTCCTACCACGTTGATGAAAATGTGACGGCACATCTAACTCAAAAAAATCAAGAATCGTTTTATTCTAAATTATTTTTCAATATGCTTACATTCATATAAATAAAACATGTTCAACTGTGGCATAGAAACCTCAAGGGTTTATTCATGCCGCAGAGTCGTGTAAAATGCATGACGTTAGATACATATAATTTTGAGAATAAACTTACACAATATTAATGTTATATCAAAAACAAGAGCTCAGGCAAGGAACTGTTATCCTATGTTAAATAGTTTATATAATTATATAGGTAATAGTTTTATCCGTGCAGGAACGGAGAAAGAATACAATTTCCTGCGGCCCGGCGGCCTGTCGTAAGAGGTGATTAAACAACCCACAGCCAGGTGGTAGAGTATTTGCTCGACTGAATGGCGACCACCCCTGGTTTAGAGTATGCCGCCATAACAACCTTGTGTTGTGTTCCGGCATTAGTGACCAGGTTCCAGTCTCCTTTAAAAGAGCAGCAGCGTATTTGTAGCACTTTTGGTGTTACAAATGTCCATAGGCGATGGTAACCACTCTCCACCAAGTGGGCCGTCTGCCTGTCTGCTGAACTCCTGCAATAAAAAAAAAAATAGGATCGTATAATTCAAGTTAATTTTACTATATCATTGTGTGCACTACACAATTTTATTTAATTGATTCCTCGTCCCTCTGTCCGTCTGTCTATCTTTTTTTTTTATTACAGTATAGGATCACGTTTGACCATTATCTCGCTCGCTTTCGAGCGGAAGTATGGTCTAAGATTGAGAACACTTACCTAGGAAGTAACTATTAACACTGGACTTGCACTCAGGATGTAGATTTCGGGAGAAACAGGTGTATGTAATAATCTTTCTCTTATATGTAACAAAGGGATGTATGTTTTTTCAGTCATCTCTCCTTAGTGATACCTGTACACACTTCTTCTTTCGTTGATAACTCCTTCACAGTACAGGCAGTCCGTTTATGGAACTCACTGTCACTCAACATCAGACAAGCTAAGTCAGTATCCTATTTTAAAATCATGGTTTTTAATTATTTTTGGTCCTCTGAGGTGTAACAGCTGCTTATTCTGTATGTATTATTATATGTACTGTGTTTATATAGTATATAATAATTTATTTAATATGTTTTGAATGTTTTATATAATTTATTGTCTACACCGCTACTCTCATGTTTTAATATTTTCCTTAGTTTAGGAGGTTGCCTGGAAGAGATCGCTTTAAGCGATAAGGCCGCCCTTTGTTTCAATATTTATTGTATCTAGTTTTTAAGAACGTAGTTTAAATTTTGGTGAACAATAAAGTGTTTTCATTCATTCATTCATAGTTGTATGTCTTATCGCTTTTAGTGATATCAGCTCGATCTAAAGAATAATCTATGTACATAGTGGTGTAAACCCTTGAACCGGTTTTTGTCGGGAACTGAAAGGGGACGTTGTGCTGTGCAGTTTTATTTTATAAAAATGTGTAATATCACTCTGAAATGAACAATAGTTGTAGGATATTGATAGCTTTTGAGTAGTAATTATGTGTTTTTGTGAGAAATGTGAACTGTATAGTCAAATGTGGCCTTTCGAGTTTTCACAAGAACTCCGTTATACGGCGTCGATTCTAGCCTACAATACAATTGCGCCTGGCTTAAAGGCCTAGTTGCCAAGCCATAAACATAAAAAAACCCTTAAACCAAACATAAATCTCAGTTCATTGCCAAAGTTAAAAAGAAAGATAAATGTAAATACAAAAACAAACATATGCAAATATAGATGAAATATAAAAAAATGTCGAGGCTTAAAAAATACTTAATTTAGAATGTAAATGACTCGTTAATAAAATAATTATAATCTAACCTTGCTTCTAATTCACAGTTTCATTGCAAATTTGAATAATTTTATAAAACAAAATCGGGTTATTTACATCATTTATAACTACAGAACGGCTGAACCGATTTTTATAATCTTGAATTTTTTGGATTTGTCTCCACCCCAAATAGCAGAATAACTATGAATATATCAAAAAAATTCGCAGAAAAATTAATTGAATAAATTAAGTTTGGAACTCCATCTTGTTTCGCAATTGACAGCTCATGTCACGTACGCTTGTACTGACTTTTCAAAAATTTAATGTTACTGGTTTAGTATTCATCAAAATCGGCCATGATTTCGTGGTGTCAATTAAAATTTTGTCAGGCTAAAATCGAGTTCTATTATTTAATGACTTTTTTTCTGTGTTGGAATGGGGTTCCTGCATGGCTTAGATTCACAATTAAACCCGGTAGGTTGCGCTCAGGGGTGTAGCTACCGCCGTAGAAGCCGTATCATTGATACGGCCCCAGGCTACAGGGGCCTCGAAAGTGTTCTTTTTTTATTGCAGGAGATCAGCAGACAGGCAGACGGCCCACTTCATGGAAAGCGGTTACCATCGCCTATGGACATTTGCACCAGTAAAGTTGCTACAAATGCGCTGCTGCTCTCTTAAGGGAGACTGGAACCTGGTCACTAATGCCGGAACACAGTTCAAGGTTGTTATGGCGACATACTTTAGACCAGGGGTGGTAGCCATCCAGTCGAGCAAATGCCCTACCACCTGGCTGTGGGTTGTTAAGTCGCCTCTTACGCCAGGCCGCCCGGCCGCAGGAAATTGTATTCTTTCTCCGTTCCTGCACGGATATGTAACCACAATTTTTAAAATTGTAACTATAATCTTTTATAGATTAATAACATTTTTGGAAATAACTGCTGGACCAACAGAAACGGCTATCAGACTTGTCATTATTGTCTATAGAGGCAGAAAATTTAGAAAAACTGAAATAGTCTTCAACTATGGTTGATTTGATAAATAACTTTGCCAAAAAAAGGCGAGAAATGTGTATCTTTCATTTGATTTGTTTGTCTAACTTAGCTCCTAAGAGCACTAAGTATAAGTAATAACTTATAATCAATATATAATTATTTTAATTCGATTCGACCATTTTTTGTTTCTTTTATAAAACAGTTTACCCTTCCTTTGGGCCCCGCAATACATTTTGATACAGGGCCCGTCTCTGGCAAGCTACGCCACTAGTTGCACTGCAATCGGGTTCTAATTTTTTATTTTTGCAACATACATACATAACTTCACGCCAGTTCCCTTCCGGGGTAGGCACGAACAACAGAGCGCCATTTAGGCTTATTCTTACACACCTCACTTGCTTCTTTGACATTCATAACTCTTGTTATGCACGCTCGTCTGTTCTTAAGGCTCCTGACATCACCTTCTGCTAGTACACGATCCATTTGATCATGGAAGGTGTGTCGTGGCCTTCCACGACTTCTGCATCCATCCACTTTTGCATTTTTTCAAGTAATATATATTATCGTACGGTTAGTAACCCTCCTTCTCCTCCTTATGGAAGTCGATTAAAAATAAAAGAATGTTTAGAAAAAAATATTCTATCTACAATATTTAAATCATTTCTCCTCCATGTGCCATCACAGCTTTGGGTCATCCGGTATATGAGTGTATATGTGTACATTGCTAACGACTTTACGAAAGTGATGAGCTCGGTGAAAGGTAATGTCTTTCTATAACTTGTATAACATTGTCAGCTACCAAATTCCCATGACCAAATTGGTGATGATGATGATGAGGTAATCAGGACGTGTTATCATGCTTTCCTTTAAATTATCAAATGGACTCAAGATTGTAATGACAGTGCTGTAATATGAACATGTGTGGAAATACACAAGAGCTGCTGCTTCTGCCAATGGTTCCTGTAAACAGGGCCGGATTGGAAGGGGTTAACGCAAAGTTGCGCGTATTTTTTTTATTGCAGGAGATCTGCAGACAGGCAGACGGCCCACTTGATGGAAAGCGGTTACCGTCGTCTATGGACATTTGCAACACCAAAGTTGTTACAAATGCGCTGCTGCTCTCTTAAGGGAAACTGAAACCTGGTCACTATTGCCTAATATTTAAGAATATTTTATTTTGTGTGTTAAATTTATTATTATGTTATACTATAAAAAAATAAAAAAGTTATACTAGCATATGCCAGTGAAACTTCGTACGCGTTGCCATGAAGACGACGTGTTTCTTAGTGAATTGCAACAGCCAGCGGTAACAAAAAAACGAGACCCCAGTGATATCTTTTTTGCTATATTTGTCTACCCCACAGAAATAAGGTCGAAATAAAAAGTATCTTAAGTCTTGAACCGGGATATAGGATAGCTCTGTGTCGAGTTTCATTTAAATCCATCCTGGATATCATGTAGCAGTAGAGTGCTAGCCAAGACAAGTAAAACGAGCCTAAACACGACGGGTCTATCTTGTTTAGTACAGGAGTTCCTATGGCCATCTACCGACTCCATCATCAGATCAGCTCCATGGTACTATATTATTGAATTGTCACGCGATATACATATGCGTGCAAAATTTCAGCTAAATCGGAAACCGGGAAGTTGGTCAAATTTAACTTGCAAGACTTGCATTGCAAGTTAAATACTTAAAAGCTTATAAAAAGTAGTTTTCGCGTGTTACTCTAACAGACAGATAGACCAAAATTCATAAAAGTTGTATTTTCAGAATCGACTGGTTTGAGTGACACCACTGTTTTTTTCTTGTTTTTTCAAATCATTGTGCAAAGTTAAACCTTTTATAGAATTATTATATTATAGATAATTTTTAATGTCGTGGTTTTGAATAAAACTGTTCTTTCTTTCTTCTTTTTAAAATTTTATTGATCTTTTAATTGATCCGGTTGAACGAAAGCGGGCGATGAAAGGTGTTTGAAAGTGAGGCTTCTGATGTGTTAGATGATTCAGTTAGAAAATGATAGATGGCGGTATATTGTAATTACGATTCAAACAAATTTATACTCTTTTCTACTTTGTAAAATACTTTGAATTTCATTTAACATATTTTATTTTACTATTTGTTTAATATATAAAATAAATACTCAGTAATTAGTTTTAATGAATTTAAAATATCAGTAAAATATGTTATAGAGTAGCTCAGCTTTGTAGTTTCAAAACTTAGCATGTGCTTTCCAAGATCTTTATTTTATTTTTTATCTATATATATAAAAATCAATTGCTGTTCGTTAGTCTCGCTAAAACTCGAGAACGGCTGGACTGATTTGGCTAATTTTGATTTTGAAACAGTACACTACAATGCAACATACATGCATTACGCAATAAATATATTCTATTCTATTCTATGACGTAAAGGTCAACAAAATACCAGTTGAAAACTTTTAATTAAGTTTCTTCAGAGTGATATCGTATTTTGATACTGTTATCACACGTTTTGACAATCACAATACATCAGCAAATGCCTAGCAAAACAGGGAATGCTCAAATTCTCAAACATTCATTTAAAAAGCAATGTCAGTTGATACGTTTTGAAGTTATACAGCTGAGTTTAAATTATGTATCGAGATGATAATAGGAATATTACATAGTACAATGGACGAAAAGTAACAGGAAAGGCAATCCTACCAATATGAAACGTAAATATAAAAAGCTTCTAAACCCAAGATATCTAGATTGTACTACAATATTTAATTCAAATTTTTTCCACTTTTTATTATTTAGAACATATTTTTAGCCCAAATCTATTATATCTTCATCCATTTTAAAAAGAAATGGTGCAAGTTTCATTTCGTAGACCACTAAATAAATAGTGTAGGTGTCTGCGTCAACATATTAAATAAATTGATTTTTTTTTATTGTACTGATGGAAAGTGGTTACCATCGCCTATGGACATTTGCAGCACCAAAGGTGCTACAAATGCGCTGCTGCTCTCTTAAGTGATACTGGAATCTGGCCATTGATGCCGTAACACAACTTCAGGTTGTTATAGAAACATACTCTAGACCAGGAGGTGGTATCGATCCAGACGGGCAAATACCCTACCACCTTCTCCATCCCTGCACCGATAGATTGCATATTAGATCTTTTTGTATCAATCACTTCAACTTAACGTCTTCTTCAGCAAATAAATGTCCACTTATGGACGTAGGCTTCCCCAAATCTACGCCACATATATCGATCTCTCGCCTTCCTCATCCAGCTCCTGCCAGCAACCTTAGACAGGTCGTTGGTGCACCGTGCTGGAGCGCGTCTTACGCTACGTTACCCGAGACCCGGTCTCCACTCCAGGACACGTTTGCTAGAACAGCCATCGGTCCTGCGGCAGACATGACCGGCCTACTGAGACTTCAAGTTGCCAATTTTGCCAAACTATGTCGGTTACCTTGGTTCTATTAACTGCTTCTGCTTAGTCCATTTAACTGCTTCAACGAAATTTAAAACTGCTAATAGACCTTGACATTGAACTGGTGTCGTTAGCATGAGATCGCGTTAGTGAATTTTACACGATACGATATGGAATAAGAAAAATATTAGGAATAAAAACCCCTGAGTAATAATGTATCTCTATAAAGTTATCTTACATTACTAGATGGCGCTAAATCTTCTCTCGCTTTTTAACTTTTTATATCTTCATAAAATAATTTTAATGGACCGATGGCCGGTTTCTACATTTTACTATTCTTACACTTGCTTTACTGTTGGTAGAAATTTTAAATATCTTTATGGTCCTTATGTAAAATTTTAACTAATAATTACAGTTAAGTTTCTTAAAAGTTGTAGAGAGAGCTATGCTCAAAAATAGAATCAAAATCAATTTATTATGGAAAAAATTATACAGAAATAATGCTTACATAGGCTCCGAATTAGGTGACTAACAATTTTAATCTCTAAAATTAAATTGTTTTTTTAAAAATAGACGTTAACGTGATTGTGCGTGCGTGTGTTCTGATATATGTAATAAGGTTGATTTATATGATATTCTATAATAAGTTTTCAGTTTTTTTGTAATCAAATTGCATAAACCAGTTTTGTGTAGTTGCTTTGATTTCATGTACAATGTCACATCTATCATGTACCTTGTTGAGTTACTTACAGTAAAGAATTGATTTCACAAAATTGACGTTTGGCAAAACTAGTATTATGCGGGATGCGGTGTCATATTATTTTGGTTTGACGTTTGGTCGTATCGGTTAAAGAAACATTTCTGTGTTTTCTAACAATTAATCTGACATACATGAAGTACCTCACATTTTGCCAACAATTGTTGGGTTGGGTATCTAAAAGGTTTTTAGGTTTTTTGTCATGACTTTTAGCAAAGCCCTTTTGGCTCTTTCTAATTTGGGAAACATGGTTTTTGAAAACATTATCTTTATTACAGCTCGCTGGGCCGGCTCGATCAGTGTGATCGTTCACCACGCTTTCTCAGAATATCAGCGTGCAGCGATTAACCTTGAGCTAATGGTATTTCGTACGGTAAGTGAAAGTTCCAATAGCCCACTTTCCCCTTATTTCATTCTCCTATCCATCCTCTCTATCGCATACCTTCTGTCTGAGCCCTCTCTTCCACCTCTCCTATCCCGTCCCCTTTTTCCCAAACCTCATATACTCTTCCCTCTATCCTATCTTAATGTATTGGTTTCGTACCATTTTCCTTTAGTTGGACCGTCTACCTGTTTGCCAGATTCGCAATAAAAAAACATATAAATAGGTTATTTGTTGAAGAGTATTTATTCCAAACCCTGCACAGAAACCAATGAGACAATAAGCATCACCAACATTTGATTTCACTTGTAATGGGGCAGCTACGTCAGCTTCTAGAAGTGCTTGGCAGAACAGATCTATTTCTAAGTGGTACTTCGGTATCTCAATTTAGACACATGAACACACCAAAGCAAACATGTTTAGGCTTTAACGTTAATGATTTGAAATATCATGTGAAATATTCATTTCATACATATCGATCTTGGTATGGAGCACACGGAACGATTCAATAGATCTCTCGTGCGTTGGAGACTAACTTCATCACCACTCATTGACGGCAAAATGAAAATCAGTGGCACATTCAAAACTACCTTCATAAATTACATATAGACTACATGTGATAATTGAAGAATATTCGATTCCAAAATTGCAAAGACTGCCCCACCGCCTAACTTTTGAAGCATGCTGTGGTATATTTTGAAAAATTCATAGTCATCATGCAGCTTACAAATCACTATAAAGGAAATTAATTAATTTATACAAAACCTGTTAATTAATTTTCAAGATATGGGGTATTTCTAATTAAACGCTTTTCAAGATCTCGAAACTAAATGACAAAATCAGTAGCCCTTCGTCACTTCTGTAAACTTCTTCCATAGCACTTATTTGATTTTTGTATTACACGTTTGTTATTTATCAAAAACGCATTGAAATTATCGCAAATATGTAAACTATATTTTATAATAAATGCATTGCAAATCTTAGTGGGCTTTATTACGAAAATTCAAGGTTAAATAGGATGTAAGGTAGGTTGATGATAACGAATGATTTCAAAGACTGTATTGTAAAAATAGGCTTATTTAATGCTTGAAATTTGTCAAATTTATTTATGTTTTCAAAATGTATCCTCTGGCTAAAAATCGTCTCGTGTGAAATCCCTACGACTGACTACGCAAACACATTCAAAATTGCACCTATACACGCATGAAAACAATATATATACATGGCTGAGTGCACTCCACTACACTGCATCTATTGCACGCTCTAAAAGATTTATAGATAAGTGCAGTTCCCGGTGAAAATGGATAAATGCCAGTGCACATATATTTTCTTCACATTTCAATTGACGCAACCGCTCTGATTGGACATTCGGTCCCGTTTTTAATAACGGAACATCCGCGGTGATATCCAACATGCTGTGCCGCGGTGTTCTCGTGTGCCTAGTAATCGCAGCAGCTTCTGCTGATACCTTCGGCTCCAGTCTAAAGATGCTTGGCAGGATATACGACAACTGCGCGAGGTCTCAAGAAATTATAAAATGTTTCAAGATCCAAGCAACGAAACTAGCTGATCGAGCAGCAAGAATGGAAGCTTTACCCATCATTGATGGTATAACGCTAATTCGACAAAGTGAAACGGGAAGAGATCTAGCTCCAACTTTACCAGAGATTGACCTAAATTCCTTATCTTCAGATGAAGTGGATAAATATTTGGAGCGAACGACATCACATCTGATGGAAACCCATCGAATGGTGATCTCGCCTTTCAAATTAGGTGACGATATTGGAAGATCGATGAATGAAGCTCGGGGTAAATTGAAGAAGATGATAGGACCTATTATAGCTGGCATGGCAATCAAAGGGGGTTTCTTAGCTATAGCGTTCCAAGCTATCGCTTTGATTGCTGGTAAAGCGTTGTTAATTGGTAAGATTGCATTATTGTTATCAGCGATTATTGGATTAAAGAAGTTGGTTACTGGCGGAGAGTCTCACGAGAAAACTACGTACGAGATTGTGAAGCATCCTCAAGTATCTCAGACTCACTCATATTCCTCGTCTCACTACGGCAGCGATTTTGACACGACCGGCCCAAGTGGACATTATAGAAGGAGCGTGGAAGATGAGGCTGCAGCACAAGACAGAGCTTACAGAGCTCAAGCCAAGAAGCAATAGGTTGAAATACCACTTACGACTCCATCTGCAACATCACAACGACTCGGCAATACAGCAAAGACTTAGTAAAACAAAACTAAAAAGGTTTTGTATTTGAATAATCCTTATTTAACATAAAAGCGACACTAGATATAATAGTAATATTTATTTGGAATAATAATACAATTATTAATTTAAGCAAGTTTGATCTATATATTATGTAAATAAGGTTTTTATTAAAGGATTTGTTAAGTAAATGTGCACCAAATAATATTATTAGGTTATGTTTGTTTAATATTATTGTTTTTAATAAATTATGATTAATAATATGTATTATTTAGGCTAGTCGACGGGTACTGTGCATTTCAGGGATTTTCGTAGCGTTCGTTTGTCCAATTTTTGTATAAATAGTTTTAAGTGTTATTAAGTTTATTTATTTTATTTATTATGGTGCTCAATAGGGTAAGTAATGTTAATAATTTATTTGATTTGTATAATTGTTTTATGTGTACTCTATTTGGTTACGCGAGTACCTCTACGTAAGAATGTTTTATATTATATTCGTGTAATCTTATTATTATAAGTTTAGTTGTAAAAAGACGATGATGATGGGTAAATAAATATTGAAACAATTTTATAAGAAATGGGATTGATAAAGTAATTTTCAACACAGATAAATTTTTTAAAGAAGCTGAGGTGTTGTTTTATTTGCGTATTTTTTAAAATATTTATTGTATAAATTCGAATTTGACCGATATGCCACCTGCAGGTGGAAATGCAGTCTAAGATGGAGCACGTTGACTTAAAAGATATTTGTTCATGCGAGACTTGAAGACACCTACATTGTGTGTTTAAGAAAAAATAGAGTAGTATGTTTTTACATACATACATACATACATACATAACTTCACGCCAGTTCCCTTGCGGGGTAGGCACGATGTAGTATGTTTTTAAGGCTCAGTAATTAATGACAAAAACAGGAGGGCCCAAGAAGTGCTGGCTTAACGTCGTGAAAGATGACATGTCTATCAAAAGTCTCAAAATACACTCCGAATTTAACTGGGATTTAACGCTCGGATGAGGATCTTGAATTAATTTGCAAAAACGAAAGCTACTATGTCTTTTCTCCCGATGCCAGTCCGTTTGTTTATGTATGTCACAGCAATTTTTTCTAAGACTATTAATTGGTTCTTTGTGGATAGAATTTGAAAAGAAGCGGTCTATATGTCACAAAACAAGAATTATTATTTCTGTTTTGTTTAGTTATATTAGTGTTGCGACCTTTTTCATAATAATTAGACGAGGTATATAGGCTTGCTATAAAAAGTGTTACGCATAATAGCATTAATCTAGACATATAATAAAATTGTAGAGGTCGAATTTCTGTACAATGAAAAAAAGTGCTAAAAACCGAGTCAGGGGAATGTAAGAAGTGAAATAGAACTAATTTAGATTTTTTCAAATGTTTGTTTCTCTGTGTGTCTGTTTTTCTGTCTAGTTGTACCGGCTAATCTCTGAAATGACGGAACCGATTTAAATGAAATTTTGTATGGTGGGAGCTTATATCTCTGGTCAACATATAGGATACTTTTGATCCCGAAAAATTAAAGAGTTCCCGGGGGATAGTTAAAAAACCGCACCACGCGGACGAAGTCGCGGGCATCAGCTAGTAATAAATAATAAATGTTGCTCCTGTCTTCTATAGCATTTTTAGGCGCCCACGCAGGGAGTGGCGAGTCACCATCTGCCCATTTTTCCATGCTCCCCGAACATTGCGTCGGGCAGACGACATATTCCCAGCGCTCTAGCACCGCTAATAGTTCACACCAATAGCCCGGTACTTTTTGTTCTCATTTCCCACAATAGCCCTACACTGGCCGGGGCTTGTCTTTAGGTGCATTATTATATGGTGTAGACAGGGACAGAATCAGTGTCACGCCACATTTACATTAAATTTGTCAAGGGGCCTCTACGTGTTGACCTTTCCATGTCCCAAGCAAGGCCTCCAAAAGTCCAGTGGTCTCTAGAGACATACAATAAATAAAAAAATGAATGAAAGTGAATAAGGCCTTTAGTATTTAATAGTTTTTGTTTATCACTGATATAGGTGTGTGGGGTATAGTTACATAGATTCTCTCCTCAAAACAGATTCTCCTATTCTTCAAATAGATTTTTCTTCTTTTAAGGCTTGCTGTTTATAGCGATAACATGTTGCGAAGCGGTGTACAATGTACATAGAATAGGAACTAGACTTATCGTTTAAGATGCATGTATGTATGTGTATGATCTACAAATAATGTTCTCCAGTGGAATTTGCTTGAACAAAACCTTTTGAATTTGAATAGTTAATGCCATTTTTTAAACTTTCTAGTTATGGCGTATTTTCCTTTATACTTTTTTTCAGGGTTACACTACTAAATGGCAAATACAATGGATATCTATAGCTACTGAGAAATTTTTCAATATGTATGTATTGTATAGTGTAAAAACCCTGCACAGTGGGGGTGTTCTTAATATTTAATATATCGGACACAATATATGTATGTATAAAATGAATATAATAAACTACTTGTAAGTTCTTAAGGCTCCTAACAGTTATGAATGTCAAAGAAGCAAGTGAGGTGTGTAAGAATAAGCCTAAATGGCGCTCTGTTGTCCGTGCCTACCCCGCAAGGGAACTGGCGTGAAGTTATGTATGTATGTATGTATGTACTTGTAAGTTAAAGAGGTACCATGCAGTACTCCGTGCAAGAATGGAGAAAGAATACAAATTCCTGCGACCAGACGGCCTGTCGTAAGAGGCGACAAAACAACCCAAAGCCAGGTAGTAGGGCATTTTCCCGACTGGATGGCGACCACCCGTCGTCTGGAGTGTGCCACCATAACAAATTTGAGTTCTGTTCCGGCATTAGTGGCCAGGCTTCAGTTTCTCCTTCAAGGCCAGCAGCACATTGGCAGCACCTCTGGTATTTCTAATGTCCATAGGCGACTGTAACCACTTTCCATCATTAATCCGTCAGCCTGTCTGCTGTGCTTCAGCAATAAAAAAAGATACTTGGTCTTGGACAAATGAACGAACGAATTAGGCCAAAAGTGCTAATAACTTGGAAGAGTTTATAAATTATACTAGATGTATGTTGGGGTTGAATTTCCAAAAACTGCCAATAAACGTGTATATTTCTTTTGTGCTTCATACTTTGAAAATGACAGATTCCTATACAAGATTTTATTCCCTTTTCCCTCCTTAGGCGCTGAATTTTCATTTTCGAAAATCTTTTTTTAGTGCGCATCTACAGTATAGAAAGAACCTGCATGCAAATTTTCACGATCCTTGCCCCAGTAGTTTAGGCTGTCACTCAATCAGCCAGTCAGTCAGTGAGGCCAAACAATTACATATGTACAGATTGTCAATTATATAATATGCTTTAAAATATGTTGACTTACCTCTAAATAATAAAATTTAAGGTAAACAGTAGTTTCAGTATGTGTTTTAAATTTTAAGTCTTATATCATATTCTGCATTACCTACATCAGATTAGTTAAGGTTATTATTTAAGTTAGTTTGCTTGGAAGAGATTATTCTAAGCTAAGAGTGTCCAAACTTCTGTAATATAAACGGAACGCGCCTATTAACATCATTAGCAAAGTAGAGTTTCACAGGCGCACCAGCCCTGATATTATACACACACGGAGCGCGCATGTCAACGTCATTATCAGAGTAGAGCTTCACAGGTACGTCAACCTTGACACTATACACACACAGAATGCACATGTCAACATCATTAGCAGAGTAGAGTTTCACAGGCGCGTCAACCCTGACACTATACACACACAAAACGCGCCTGTCAAAATCATTAGCAGAGCAGAGTTGGACAGACGCGTCAACCCTGACACTATACACACACGGAACGCGCCTGTCAAATTCATTAGCAGAGTTTGACAGACGCGTCAACACTGACACTATACACATACGGAACGCGCCTGTCAAAATCATTAGCAGAGTAGAGTTTGACAGGCGCGTCAACCCTAACACTACACACACGCGGAACGCGCCTGTCAACGTCATTAGCAGACTTGAGTTTGACAAACGCGTCAAACCCAACATTACATATACCGCGTTGTACGTAGATCTTTAAAAAAGGGAAGTTTGTTAAAAATAAGAAAAAGGCCCAGGCCAAAGGCAAATAGTGTTTTTTACATAAATTTTAATAGTTATAAAATATTATTAATAGAAGTGTTTTACGAAAAGTTCAATATATAGCATAAAAATCTTGTAATTTATGGTTTAATTCTGATCACGCTCTTAGCGCCTTTATAAACAAGTATCAAATATAATCTATCGAAGATTTGTACTTGTATTTTTGAGTTAATAAATCCTTTTTAAAGAGAAGATTATTTACTTAGATAGCAGAATCATTAATTAGTTGGTGGGGTTGAATTTTAATATTCAATATATTATTCAATTCTTTAATCATTTGTATCTTAAAAAATAAAACATCCCATATTTATTCAAGGCCCCACAATGAGAAAGCATAGTGACGGACACGCAAAACGTGGGCATATATCGACATAAGACACGATACGATGTCACGCAACGATACCGAATCAGTATAGTATTCGCTGAAAAAAAAAGAAAGTGTAACGAATGCACATCATTAGGGTAGTTGTTAAATTAGTTGAAATTTATCGATATTTTTAGCATTCGTTTTTTAGCTCACCTGGACTTAACAAACCAAAAGTTTAAGACCAATATTAAAATTGATTAAAATATTACCACGATGTTTTTCAAATACATTAAGTATAGCTTTAAGAACAAGCAAATGAATAAAAATATTAAATACTTCAGATGTTGAAATAAATAATTATATTACTTGAAACTATGAGAGGCCTCTAAATTTTATTTGGAAATACTTTTAATATCCATACATACTTATAACTATAAAATATACTATGGGTATTTCCACATTTTGTCTTTCGTCACGGTCTTAGGAATGACCAATTATCATGAACTGTAGTGTAATTGTACTTTTAACAATAAGTATGAACGGAAAGTAATACCAAGATTTACTTTTTACTCGCATATTCAGAGTTCATGTACTAAAATATTTATATTTTATATGGATATTAAAAGTCTTATAAGATCCAAATTTACCATCCATAGGCGATGGTAACCGCTTTCCATCAGGTAGGCCGTCTGCCTGTCTGCTGAACTCATGCAATATGAATAAAGTAAATAAATAATTATTTACTTATAAAAATATTAGATCAACGACACTGACTGACATAGAGAGAGAGAGAGAGAAATATCGTAAAAACGTTAGTTCGATGAAACTTATCGATATGTCAGTAGCATTGATTCATTGCAGCACTACCATTATTATATTATAAATTGATGAGGAGTTGTTTGAACATATTTTTTGTATACTGTGCATTAGGTTAAGTATATTAAAATTTAATATAATAAGTTACTATTAAAATTTAATTAATATAGCAATTTCCCTTAAAATTTAACTTACTTTCTTATTGTATTCTTTTGGCTTTGATTTTTTGTCTTTTTACAAGCTTTCTATTGACTTGAAATGGATGTATGTAAGTTCGGGTGGAATCTTGCAAGTTAAATTTGACCAAGTTCCCGGTTTCCGATTGAGCTGAAATTTTGCACGCATATGTATATCGCGTGACAATTCAATAATATGGTACCATGGAGCTGATCTGATAATGGAGTCGGTAGGTGGACATAGAAACTCCTGTACTAAACAAGATAGACCCGTCGTGTTTGGCCTCGTTTTACTTGTCTTGGCTAGCACTCTGCTGCTACATGATATCCAGGATCTCAAAAGATTGTATTTAAAAACTTTTTTAAAAAGGCTTCTTTAAGTTTATCGATCTTTTTTTATCAATAAACAATAATAATAATTACAAAAAAATAAAGTTAGGAGTTCCAGCCGTGGAAATTAACTGTAAGATGACAATTGTTTTACAGTGATCGTCTGTGGTCTTAAAAAATATAATAGTTTTTAATATTTTTTAAGTTAATCAATTTTTAGCTGGTGACACTCTGTCAAAGTCGTAATAATTAATGTCTGACCTCCTCGAATTTATTAATATGAGATAGAAAAATTTAAAAGAACATCAGAATGGTAAAAGTAAAAAATAATTTGATTAAAAATTTAATTGAACGAAATGCTTTTTTATCACACTATGACCACGAATAGAATAGAACAGAATATACTTTATTGCACACAATTTTACAAAATAAATTCGTACATACAGTCGTAATGATAAGTATAATGGGCGGTCTTATCGCTGGGAGTGATTTCTTCCAGACAACCTTTGGATGGACAGAAATTCGTTATGGATATAGGTAGGTATGCAATAGATATAATATACTAATATGTAATCTTTTATATTTACGTATAAATATAAAAGAAAATATTACTTAATTATAATATCTATCCGTGCAGGAACGGAGAAAGAATACAATTTCCTGCGGCCGGGCGGCCTGTCGTAAGAGGCGACAAAACAACCCACAGCCAGGTGGTAGGGCATTTGCCCGACTGGATGGCTACCACCCCTGGTCTAAAGTATGTCGCCATAACAACCTTGAGTTGTGTTCCGGCATTAGTGACCACGTCCAAGTCTCCCTTAAGAGAGCAGCAGCGCATTTGTAGCACCTTTGGTGTTGCAAATTTCCATAGGCGATGGTAACCACTTTCCATCGAGTGGGCCGTCTGCCTGTCTGCTGAACTCCAGCAATAAAAAAATAAAAAAATATAAACATACATATTTATCTGAATATACAAGTTCTGCGTCGTCAAGCAACACCATCTCAAGCATATAACTAAATAACATTATTATTCAGTTACAAATTTGAGATAGTGTTGTTTGACGAGGTCATTAAACGAATGCACGGACTTGACTTGTTTTATGTTTTGAGGTAGTGAGTTCCAAAGCCTCACAGCTTACGCAGTAAAAGATTTGTCATGAAACTGTGTAGTATGTGTAGACATTCTTAGTCGGTAATTCAAAGATGGTCTCAGAATCCTCGAATGACCGCCTTGAAGAAAGTGAAAACGGCTTTTAAGATACGGGTGTTTTAGGATTGAACAATATATTATAGAGAAGGGATAGGATGTGAGCATTCCGGCGAAGACGTATTGGAAGCCACTTGAGCTTATCGCGAGATTCAGAGACATGATCATATTTACGTAAGCCGAAGATACCAAAAACTGTGTGTAAACTGAAACGCAAATGTTCAATATTATTTTTAATTAGTATATGCCCGCGCCTTCGTCCACGCTTGATTTTAAATTCCCGCGGGATTCCCGGGATACAAAGTAGATACCGCAGCATTTAAAAAAGAATATAAGCTACCGTTTTAGTGAAAACTGTATCGGAATAAGCTAATTTTTATGCACTGGAATAACTACAAAGTAACAACATGCATATTTGATCAGAAAACTGGCTAAGTGGTGCATGCGTTCCAGCCAGAATCCAACCCGCGCCCTTTGAGTTTGGGACGCGTGTGCTAACCATTACGCTACCACGAATCTTCTAGCTATATATAATATTATAAAATTCTAAACATGCCGTTTTTGTACATTGAAGCTATTAAAAAAAACCAACTGGAATATACTATATAAACGATTGGAGAACATGATGCATTTTTTTACATTTCTTGTCTGTTTGTTCGGGATTCATGTAAAAACTACTAGGCCGATTTCGACAGCAAATTCTTAGACTTATAATCTGCGCTACTTTTTATCCCGGGAATCCCGCGGGAATTTTCCTGGGAGTGTTTCCAGTTGTTAGGACACGTATAAATTAGCTTATTCTGTCTAATGTGAACGACGTCGTCGGTTAAGCATAGTATTATATAGATTTCATAAAATACCTATTTGTAGATAGCCTAATGGCAAGTAAAAACTGTGGAACCACTCATCGTGAACTGTTCGTATAATTTCTGAAAGAGTTTGATAGAGATAGCAGTATTCGTGATTTAATCAGGTACCTCATTACTTTAACAAACAATCAATAAATCAGAAACATCTATATATTCTCAGTTATACACAACGCAAGTTTCACATGTGCCGCTTATAGCATCCTGTATGTGCGATTACACGGTCTGATTGTCTTAGAAAAGTGTAACATATGGCATTTTGCTTTGGACTTTAGGCCTGTATTGAAAACAAATTAGTTAAGATAATGCCTCCAGACAGAATAATCACGAACTGCATGTCGGTGTATGTGTTACGGTAGATGTGATTAATTGAAAACTATTGATAACTATCGATTATTATTAATAATTAACGAAAGTCGAAGTAAAAGTAATAGAAAGATGAATTTCAATTTTATATTCACATTGAACTGCGCAGCCTTACATAAGGTAATGGTGTCCCGGCTTCTAAGCAGGAAAACCAAAATTAGGATTTATAAAGCCGTCATAAGGCCCATCCTGATGTACGGTTGCGAAGCCTAGGCGCTTACCCTAAAGCAAGAGAACCAGCTATTAGTGGCTGAAAGAACGGTTCTCCGTAAAATTTTGGGCCCAACAGGGAGAGACGATGGCAGCTGGAGGATCCGAACCAACGTCGAAATTGAAAATCTCGTGGTCGAGCCTAACATAATTGAAAGAGATAAAACCTCACCGTCTCCGTTGGCTCGGTCACGTGGAACGGATGCGAGAGGATCGAAGCGTGACGAGGACCTATTTGGGTTGCCCCAAGTACCGTTGGAGGGACAGAGTGGAGGCTGACCTGTGTGAGCTTCAAGCCCATATCTGGCAAGAAATCGCATAGGATAGAAACAGGTAGCGGAGAAACTCCTTAAAAATTATACTTTTTTGTTTCTTTTTTGAATTGTGACATTGTCTGTAAAATATTGAAAAAATTCGAATATACGTTTTGCTATCGAAAACTGTTTTAAGTTTATTCCGCCTCGTCCGCTATATTTTTGGTCTTCGGCCGGATCCCTCATGAATCAGCTATCGCCGAAAAGTATGGTGCTCACAAGGAGCGCGCACAAAAGGATGATTGAGGCGACAACCGAAGTCAGAACTGAAGAAGTACCAAGGACGACAGCCGTTGAAACAAATGACGACTCCGGGAACTTAAGGACACGTTCTCCTGGAACTAATGGGCATTCATCGGCACATACTGTGAAGTCCAAAGGTAACAAATCAGTAAGGTCGACTTCATCTTCGATTGCTGCAAGAAAGAAAAGGCTGCAGCTGGAAGCTGCAGAAGCAAAAGCTCGTATACAAATGGAACTCATTGATTTAAAACTTGCAGTAAACCTTAAAGAATTGGACGAGGCAGACAACTGTTCACTGCTTTCTGAAGGTGCTATCGAACATGAATCAGAACATTGTATAGTGGAAAATTGGTTGACAGACAACGCCCAGAATCAAAAGATGCAGACTGACCTACAACCCAATGGAGCTATGGGCCCTCAAGTATCTGCTGCACCGCACGTGTCAACAGCTGCTCAAGATGGCATGGACGGAACCGTACACGCGTTGGCGAGCGCACTCAAGGATCTAGCTGCTGCTACTTCCGCTGCCAATAGTAGCGGAGTAAACAACCGGATGTTCAATCGACTATGTACAGCTAAAGAATTACCCTTATTTTCAGGTGATCCTCTTGATTGGCTTTATTTTAAAAAGGCTTTTGAAGAATCTTCACGTATCTGCAACTTCAGTGAGGACGAAAATCTTTGGCGTTTGAGGAAGAGTCTTCATGGGGCAGCAAAAGATGCTGTAACTGCCCTACTAATCAGCGCTACCTCCGTTGAAACAATTATGTCAAGTTTGGAGCTTCAGTTTGGTAATCCCGATATTATTATTAACAGGATTTTACAAGATATTTATAAACTACGACCGATCTCACAAGAATATCAAAAGGATATAATTGCATTTTCTATAAAGGTGAGAAATTACGTAGCTGCAGTAACCACTATTGGCTGTGAAGATTATTTAAATGGTATGAATATCCTGTCATTAATTCTTTCCAAATTACCTACTGTACTGATTTCTAAATGGACTGACTACAGTTATCCTCTTTTCAATAAAATGTTGAAACCGAAACTTGTAATTCTCTCTGAATTTCTTACTGAAGAAGCTGAAAAGATAACAAAGACGGCTATTAACCTATCAAGTCTTATTTACGGTGAAAATGTAAGACATCGTGGCCAAGCGGTATTGTTTAATTTAAAGCACAATCAAGAACACGGAGGACTGATGTGCCGTTACTGTCATATCTCGAAACATTTGTTAGTAGACTGTAAGAAATTTAAAAAATCTCTTTGCAAAGACCGATGGGCTTATGTAAAGCGACACGGTATTTGTTTTAAATGTTTAATTTCCAAACACAAGCAAACTGATTGCTCTGAGCCTGTTTGTGAGGTAGAAGATTGTGGAAGATCACACCATCGTTTGCTCCATTATGCTGAAAATAAAAACTCGCAGCAAAACAGAGTGAACATCACCGACGTGACCGAAGGTGAAACGCAAACGGGAATTATCGCACATGTGACCGCAAACGATAATAAGGTTTTATTAAAAACAGTCTCCGTTTACATCCATGGACCTAGCGGCATAGAGCGTACTAGGGCTTTACTTGATGACGGTTCGACTGTCACTTTGATAAGTGACAACCTAGCGACTAAGCTAGGGCTGCGTGGACACAAACATTCGATGCGAGTTTGCGGAGCGTGGAATAACGGAGAGGTCACGTGCGAAAGTGAGACTGTTAATTTTAGTCTTTCTAATGAAGAAGGAAGGATGTTTGACATACGTGCATACAGCGTAAAGGATTTGAATTTACCAGTACAAGACTACAGTACTCTCAAATTGAATTCTTGTGGGATAATGAAACCCGAATTGAACAATATACTTTTGGATGGAGATTGTAAACCCGAAATTTTATTAGGACAAGATAACTACAATTTGCTAATGCCTTTGGAGATAATAAAATGTAAACCATCTGAGCCCTATTTAACTCGTACATTGTTGGGATGGTGTGTTCATGGTTGTACTCGGATGCCATTTAAAAAGGGAAAGTCTGCGTTACAATCTGCTCTCATATTGTCAGAAGAAAGTCATCCATCCAGCTATGAATCAGATCGCATTCTACAAGAGATGCAGGAAGAGATGCGACATTCCTTCGCAATTGATGCATTGGGTATTTCTTCTAAGCCCAGACAGAACAGAGAAGAAAGGCAAGCTATTGAACAACTAGAGAGCACTGCTAAGCTGATAGATAGAAGATGGTTTGTAGGATTGCCATGGAAGAACACTAATATTAAGATGCCAGATTCTTATGATAATGCATTGATAAGACTGAGAGGCATAGAAAAGAAGATGAAAAATAATGTAGGTTTTGCCACCCGGTATAAAGAAAGAGTCGATCATCTTCTGCTGAATGACTACGCTTCAGAACTTGATAGCATACCCAACCCTAAGCATGTTTGGTATCTCCCACATTTTGGTGTAGACAACCCTAATAAACAAAAATTGCGCTTAGTATTTGATGCGGCGGCAAAATGTAAAGAAATGAGTTTAAATGACTTTTTAATACAAGGTCCCGACCTACTTATTTCTTTATATGGCATAATGTTAAGATTCAGAGAAAGAAAGTAGCCGTCACGGGTGACATTAAAGACATGTTTTTGAGAGTTAAAATACACAAGGAAGACAGAGATGAATTTCGATTTTTATGGAAAGAAGCTGCAGATAAACCAGTAAAAGTTTTTACTATGAGTTCACTAATATTCGGAGCGAACTGTTCGCCATTTATAGCTCAATTTGTAAAGAATAAAAATGCTACGAGATTTGCATCAATGTTTCCGGATGCAGTCAGTACTATATGGAAACAGCAATACATGGACGATTATATAGATAGTTTTGATAATGAAGAAATTGCCACTAAACTTGTAAAGGACGTTAAATACGTCCACCAACAAGCTGTCACCTTCAAGAACGGTCAACAATTATCATGGAAATTGAAGTATATTATGTTATATTTATTTACTAAATGGAAAGAGCGTATCGAAAATACTACTGTGCTAAACTGGTGCTTGGAAAACTCTTCATGTAGAAATCTGATATGTGTCATGAGGTACAGAGGTAATTAGAAGTAGCAGATTAAATTATTGTTTGTTTGAATAATAGATATATAGCTAGCACCCCTAGAAATGTTTGGCCAAAGGGTCTTGTTGTGACAGCAGTAGCTGAGAAAAATGGTCGCACAAGAGTTGTCGATGTCAAAACGGAATATTGTGGCGATCAGCAGCGCGTGTGGCGCGGATTGACCTGAGGAGTGAGTGCTGTTCCAGCACTGGGGTGGGGAGTGTTGGCGACGGAGAAACTCCTTAAAAATTATACTCTTTGTTTCTTTTTTGAATTGTGACGTTGTCTGTAAAATATTGAAAAAATTCGAATATACGTTTTGCTATCGAAAACTGTTTTAAGTTTATTCCGACCATCGATGTTATAAACAGCGGACTAGCGGTCCCGGCAGATGTTGTCCTGCCTTGTAAAAAGTTAGAACCCAAGTATTTAAATTAAATATAGCCTATGTTACTCAGGAATAATGTAGCATTCGAATGGTGAAAGAAGTTTTGAAATCGGTCCAGTTGTTTTTGAGTTTATTCGTTACAAGCATACAAAAATACAAATCGTTCCTCTTTATAATAAATATTATAGTTTAGAAAACAGAAATATGGTTATGTACGATATAAAAAATAATATAAGATTACAAAGATAGTTAAGGTTCACCCAATTTCAAGGTGGAAGCAATAGGCAGTGTCCTTTGACATCTTAGTAATAATTATGGACATTTAATAGTACATTATGGTACTAGTGTGTAACATTGGTGATTACCGCCGAGGCGCCATTGAGACTCGAGCCGTAGGCGAGGGTCTTAAGAGAGCCGAGGACGGTAATCATCAATACACACGTGTATCATACGACGTTTTTCAACACACTTGTGAATAAAATAACAACAAAAACTCATTTTATTTAGTAGATAAAAAAAAGTTATATATGAGTGAAAGTTTTATTTATTAAACACGTACGAGTTAAAATTATCTATTTAAATAAGAAGTTGCATGAAATGAGCAAGCAATAGGAACATTAATTTATTTGTTCTATAGAACACGATCTTTTTTTTTTGAATAAAAACTTTTTTAAGACCAAAGCAACTCAACCAATAAAATGTAAAAAAAAATCTATAACTCACTAGTGAGTTATAATGTTTTTTACTCACAGTTTGATAATGGGTGTCATTCTGTGCCTAATTGCGGTGACCATAGAGCCACTTTATGAGCAAGTGTGTTGAAAAAATAATTATTGTGTTTAAAGTTTATATTATATGTGTTGTATTCAGACACAAAAATATTTTTGTGTCTGGGTCTATTTATAGTAAGAAAATACTGCAAGTGACTAGAAGAATATAAAGAGAAAAATATGTTGTCAAAACATTAGAGATTATCTAAAAATTAAATAGCAAAATGGAATAAAAGGAAGTATAAACTATGTAAGATGAATGCTAATATGATGATTTGCCAAGTAAAAACGCACCTAAGCCTGAAAATATCCTAAAGCGCAATTCACACCAAAACCGCCGACCCGCCGACCAACCGACAACCCGACGGCCTATATGAAAAGGATCATGTCGGCAACATGCGCCCGCGCGTGCTTCCTGCCGACATTTTAGCGGCATCTCAGCGGCTTGCGTTCGAAAACGCTCAGTCCCGGCGACACTCAAGCAGTAGTGACGTGCTGTATTTTTTGTTCTTCATCTCGAGCCGCCGACAAAGTTTTCCGATTTGCAATAAGTGAAGCCATAGATCGGCGGCTTTGGTGTGTATTGCGCTTTTATCTTACATTACTAGATAGCGCTGGATGTCATTCTTATCTTGCTTTTTGGCATGTTATTTTTGAAAACATATTTCTGGACCAAATCCCTCTGAAGTGGAAATAAATTTATTGAAGGGCTACCTAAACACAAATTGATAGAATTTACTTACCACAAATCTGTATTTTACGAATCTTTAATATAAATATGATTTGTTGGATTTCATACGCCAGTTCCCTTGCGGGGTAGGCACGAACAACAGACCGCCATTTAGGCTTATTCTTACACACCTCACTTGCATACACATTTCTATGTATAAAAATGTGAAAAAAATATTATGTATGAAACCTTGTCTGAATTAAAATTATTTATTGTGAAACATTTGCAAATTTGTCATTGAGATGTGTGAAAGACAATCTGTCGAAGTAAATTCTGTCAATTTATCTCTTAAAAAATATCGCGAACTCCATTTTGTTATTTCCATAAGAATTTTAACATTTTTTGAATGATTAGCTGCATCATCTAATTGTGTCGAATTTATGAGCATCTTAGAATTATATTTTACTGTGAGATTGTCATACCAAGTATTTCTTCCATAACAAGACGAAGTAATTGAAATACGTGAAAAGAACTTAACTAACAAAACCTCTAATTGTGCTTGGACTGGCACGCACTTGGCTAATTTTTATTTTTATTTAACCGGTAGATAAATTTACTCTATATTCTAAAAGTAATGTAGGACAACAGGATTCTGGTTCCGAATTTAAATACGCAAAACCAGTATACCCACATAATAATATTTTTAAGACCTCTGGTTTCCAGTGCACTAGGCGGTTCAACACTTAGGTGCTCCACATTCTCGAGAAAACTTCGCGAGAACTTTGCAATAACGTGACAATGTACTTGATGATTTTAAATATATAATCAGTAGATAGGCATACGCAGTGTATATCTTCAAGCTAAGCAAATTACGCTTGTATTACAGTCAATATATATACCACTCTGGGGCTGATTTCAGATACCCAAATCATAAGTAAATAACGGAAAGATCATTTACGAAATGTATCATGTTAGTAATGGAACCCGAAGTTTTTGCGCTGTAATGAGGTAAGCTATTAGAGACTCAACCACAGAGGCTGTCAGTCAATCAGTTCCACAGTCTCGTGTTGCGCGCTGTTTTATGCGTCCTCGCCAGGTTTTTGCAAGAATGTGGATCGCCCATAAGACCCCAGAAGCCGTCAAACCTCTTCATTATCTTTATCCAGTATTAATAGGCGTCCAAGCAAAATTTCTGGCATTTCTAATTTTTGCATCATCGCTGGGTTCGTCGTTCTTCTTGGTGACGAAAAATCTCTCAAGTCTATCTCTTAGCTCGTCAGGGGTTATTGGCGAAGCGGTGGATGTTTCTGTTGACTTCTCTCTGTAGTAGTAGTCATGATGATGCGGCTGACGGCGGTAGTAACCTACGAAAAAATATAAAAATTACTAGCGAACCGTCCGAAGTTCGCAAGGGTGGTTTATGAGTACTTTCTTATACCTTGGCGTACATTATTGAAGTTTTAGTAGCCTATATATATTAAACAAGGATAATGTAGCATTCGAATGGTGAAATAATTTTTGAAATCGGTCCAGTAGTTTTTGGCTTTATTCAATACAAACATACAGAAATACAAATCTTTTCTCTTTATAATATTAGTACTTATCTCTATTTGAACCCTAAAATACATAGATAGGTATTATAGTTAAGAAATAAAAAACGTTGTAAATAAGAACAAACCTAAAACTGTAAAGTTACATTTAGCAAGCTAGTTAGTTACCAACAAGAGCGTTTTCAAGCAAATTGTATATTTGCAACAAACTACTTACAAACTAAGCAATAGTTGGTAGTTATAATATTGTTACACTCCGACAAAGTAAATGCACACCTGGTTTATTAACTTTCCCGCATTTGGTCTTCTTTTGTTTACGTTGTGTTTAAAATTTGTAATTAAGAAAAACATTCTATTGTTATTTTTTAATTTTTAATTTTTATTTATTTATTTAAACAAAGACGTACATTTTTACAAATCTACATCTTAAAACCCAAATATAATATCTACATCTTAAATATTGTACTTGTTTATGGCCGCAGGTGTGTAGATTACGGTTTCTCGGAAACTTCAGTCCACGCGGTCGATTGTTATATTGTATAGTTTAGTATAAAACGATGCCCGAACTTGGGGGTGAGAGGCAGTCGAGCGACGATTACGATACGAGCAAGACGTGTGTAGTACATTCGATAAGTGATATAGTGACGGACTTTGCACGTGTTATTGAATCGTGCAGTTTGTACTGGTTGTGTCCAGTTATATTTGTACCGTACCAGTTATATTTGAACCTGCGTTATATGTGTTTGTATAGTTCTAATAAATTCTATAGTTATTCCAATGGCATTTTAATTCGAGTCCCGCACTTGTAACAATATGTTTATTCATAGTGGAAGAGAAAAGTATCAGACAGATTCTTTACGATGCATTTGCAAGTGGCCAGCTTTGAGGTGTGTTTACCTGACAACGAGAAATTCTGAATTATTGATAAGTAATTTGCTTTCATGATAAGTTTTTTTTTATTGCACGAGTTCAGCAGACAGCCAGACGGCCCACCTAATAGAAAGCGATTACTAACGCCTATGGACACTTGGAATATCAAAGATGCTACAAATGCGGTGTGGCTCTCTAAAGGGAGACTGGAACCCGGCCACTATTGTTGGTAAACAACTCAAGGCTGTTATGGCGCCATACTCTAGACCAGTGGTGGTAGCCTTCAGACGGGCAAATACCCTCTTATGACAGTACGCCTGGCCGCAAGGAATTGCATTCTTTCTCTGTTCTTACACTAATAAAAAGTTGAAGTATTTTTAGGATTCTGTACTAAAGCCTATATTAGGGGAATCATTTCTATCATTCAATTTGGATGAACCAATCAAAGCGATCCATATAAACATAAACTTGAATGATTCAATGTCATTGAATCGTGTCGTGTCGTTTAAGTTCTGTGCATTTTATTAAATTTGATTGATTCGTTTAATCATTAGTATTTACATTTTTACACGCGTTGTAACACAGACGGCGCCGACGCCGCCAGTCCGTTGTGTTTTTAAAGAATATCAAAATTAAAGCTTTCCATCACCCTCTCATTATTGAAAACATATTTCTAAACTGAAATTGTCTTAATTAGCTCGTTATCATTTTCATGTTTTTTTTTACGAAATTGAAAGGAAAGTAAATACTTGCCATCAGGGCTATGATGATCATGGTAAGGGACTGGATGATCATGAGACGAGTAAGACGATAATGCTGGGCCACCATATCCTCCCCAAGATGCACCCAGACCAGATCCACTGAACGCTGTTACTGCTAATACTGCGAATTTAGCCAAAAGGAAGGCTTTCTTTGATGCAATCAATAGTAGACCCAAAAGTAAAGGCAACAGAGTTGACAGTTGAAACTTGAAGCCAAGAAGGAACGGTACTAAGAGATTTCTTGCTAGAAGACGTCCTGAAATGTAAAATATAGTAATTTAGTCAATTTTTCAATTATATCTTTAACTAGGATTCGCTAGCGAATTCGTCCATGTTAGATGAAAAAAAGTAAATTTTTACGTGTATTAACAATTTGAAATCGCTCTCAAGAAAATTCCCGTGCGATTCCTGGGATCTAAAGTATCGCAGATTTTAAGCCCGGTAATCTGCTATCGATTACTGAAAAAAGCTTTGAAATCTACCCAGTAGTTTTTACGTGAATCCCGTACATAAAGATAAACAGAAAAATTAAAAAAAACAAAAGGCTACACTTTTACAATATTATGTATATAAATACTAGAGTTTTCCACACGGCTACATCTAGCTATCGCGGCTATATATATATATATATACATATATATGTGGCTTGCGCTGGTACGGCCTCGTTTAACGGAGACCGGCTAATTATGTGGGGAACAAATGTCTAGCCATGCTGCCTCCGCCAGGTCCCGGTCAAAGGGGAAGGCCCAAAAAATGCTGGCTTGACGTTGTGAAGGATATCATGCGTACCAATGGTCTAAAAACGAATTAGAAAAAAGAGGAAAGCGGACCCTGGGCGTCAGAGTGAACGCTCTAGACGCAACAGGGATTTAACGCTCGGAGGATGATGATATATAAACCTTTTTAGAAAATGTATCTAACTGATGGAGAAAACTGCTTATAAAACCCTTGCGTAGTGAAGAGGAGTTAGTGGATATACACACAGACGGATAGCCAGACGCGGAAAGCGACTTTATTTTATACTATGTAAAGATTGTAGATATTATTAGTATGTAGTGAAAAAAACTGCAATAACTTAATAATTAGTACACTAGTGTCCGAAACTAAAAGGGTGCGACTTCGATTCCTGACCGAAAGTATTGTAGTATTCAGACATTATCTGAAAATCATATATTCTTGATACTGGCAAATTCTAAAACCCGCTTACTTTCAAAAATATGAAAGATTTCATAATTAATTTGTCTACACACAGGTACTTACACTCCTTGCAAGACAAAAATTAACTTTAAAAGTAAATTATGTTTAAAATATAATAATTTTAAATTGCAAGTTTAATGTATTTACGTCAACAGATGGCGTAACACCATGAAGTCAGGGCTACAAGTTCAATGGCATTGGAACCAGTATTTGAAACCTTGGCAATCACATTTCTTAAGTAGTTCTAACTGTAATATAGAGATGGCGCTTAACAAAGTTGAGTAAAAGCGTTATTTATATTTCCATCAAAGCATAACTATGATATATTCTTTTTTAAATACCACGGGCCATATAATGGCCTGGATTTTTTTTAGGGCCTGCGTGGGGCCATGAGAAGGCCATCACGTAGAGGGCCCTTGACAAATTTAATGTAAATGTGAGCGTGACACTGGCCGGCGATTGTCCCTGTCTACACCATATAAAAATGCATCCAAGGACAAGCCACGGTATGTGTAGGACTATTGTAGGGAATAAGAACAAAAGGTACCGGGCTATTGAGATGAACTGCTAGTGGAGTTACAGATCGGGGACTATGAGGACTATAGCGTCTGCCCGTCGCAATGTTCGGGGAACATGGAAAAATGGAAAGACGGTGACTTGCCTCTCCCTGCGTGGGCCTCAAACAATGCCATAGAAGACAGAGGCAATATGGATGTGAGTGGCTAAGGAGTGTAGAGAGGTGGGCTGCAGGTTCACCGAAGCTACTTCCGACGTTATGCCACTTATCACTTCCACCTCTGGAGCTTGAGTCTTAGCTCTAGCGATCTCCACTCCGTGCCGGCTGGCCAAGGTAAGCATGGAGGCGGGGGCCTTGCCTTGGCCCCCGGTGTCAGGTCCGAGGTGTCGCTACTCACTTAAGGCGTCGCCACAAATGATATATCTTATTATTAAGTATTTTCATTTAGGATTGTTTTTATGTAAATGAAAGTAGAACGATCTGAGAAAGTAAGCATGTTAATGCTTTTTTGCGCGAATCAGTAGTGAGTTGGTTATAGGCCAGGATTCTTTAGGTAAATATTTTGAACATTTTCTTTAATTTACTTTTATTACATATTCTTTTAGTATTCATATTCGTTTAAATTTTTAATTAAATTTTCATTTACCACTATCTAACTTTTAAATTATATATAGAAATTTTGAAATAAGTTTAGTTGTCGAACGTATAAGTAATTCCAACAAAAATGGGTAATAAAAAGATGTGATAATTAGTCTATTTATTTATTGGTATTTTGTATTACACCCTTTTAAGGTATTCTAGAGTATTTACAGCTGGATATCAAAAAAATCTGACGATGGTTGTTAAAGGAAACTTGACTGTGTATACATACTTGTGAATTATATTACTATACTAAGTTAAAATGTACATGACTGTTTGTTATGTATGTATTAAGTAACTTTTTTCAGGAACTAACCAATGACCACTGGTTTAAAATAATCAATATTCGTAGGATATTAATTATTCTTAAACAAAAAATGTTTGAATGTTGTAAATTTAGAGAATTTACAGAAAAGCAAATTTTGGTGTTCTCACTAGAATTAACTGTGTTTTCCGTCATTCAAAGTTCTACAACATGGTTTAGGCTTTTGTTAAATACGTAAGAGTATGTGCGTATAGCATTTGCTTGATGCCTGGTTGCTTGAAGATCGTTTTAAAACTTGAATATAAAACACATAATATTGACTACACATAAATAGATAATAACTCTTAATTAGACCGTAACTTTATATTTGTATACTAATATAAATATAAACCTACAAACTTACGTTGTTATTTATATTGAGTTAAAGTAAGTTTGTAGGTTATGTTAAGAATAAGACTTTAAAACTATATCTGATTGTGCACAAAGCGCGGTCTTGTCGCTAAATAGCAATCTCTTCCAGACACCTTAGGAAGTAATTGAGCTAATAATGGCGATGGTGGTATACTTAACATGGCAGTACGACTACTTACATTTTAGTAATAAATACATAAATAGTCAATGTAGGTCCGTTATCCGTGCAGGAACTAAGAAAGAATACAATTTCCTGCGGCCAGGCGGCCTGTCGTAAGAGGGGTCAAAAGAACCCACAGCCAGGTGGTAGGGTATTTGCCCATCTGGATGGCTACCACCCCTGGTCTAGAGTATACCTCCATAACAACCTAAGTTGTGTTCCGGCATTATTGCTCAGCAGGTTCACGTCTCCTTTTAGAGAACAGCAGCACATTGGTCGCAGCTTTGATGTTACGAATGTCCACAGGCGATGGTAACCGCTTTCCATCAGGTGAGCCGACTGCATGTCTGCTGAACTCATCTAATAAAAAAAAAAGAGAGGTATGTATAAACCAAAAGCATGACTAAAAAGAAGAACATAACAATGAATACCTGTAGTCAACTCTCCGTTACTTTGATGATAAGCTCTGTCTGTGTCCTTAATTCTTGGGTCCATGATAAACTCGAGTACTCCATTAGCTAAAGTTGGACCTATTCTCATTACCAATCCAGGGTAAATCACACTTAGGTCCCAGTGAAGTGACCGCTTGGATATAAGATTACTGGCATCTTCTATAATGGCCCTGAAATAATATCTCCAAAAATCAACAATGATTTTCAAAATTTACCGTTTTTTAGAATTTCGTCTATCTTTCTATGTCACTGTCAATTTTCTGACATCCCTGTTTCATTTACAATAGTATTAGTGTTATATATTTAGTTAATTCTTTATTGTTCACCAAAGCATATACAAACAGAAGTGGTAAAAGATAAAAGATAGTACAACGGCCGGCCTTATCGCTAAGAAGCGATCTCTTCCAGGTAACCCTTGAGAGGGATCGATAGAATTCTAATACAGACTGTGGTGCAGTTAATAAATAATGACAAATGATAAATACAAAAGTGTTAGTACCTGTCACCAAATACGTCTTCTTTAATGCGTTAAAAATAATGCCGTTAATAGTTAGATACATTAGTGGATATACATACGTTATCTATCAATATTTAACGTCAATAAAAATTAGTAACTATATCACATCACAAATAAGGCATTAAACCCATTGCTACATCTGCGTGACATAGTCCCTAAAGCTAACATTATTTCAGATATAGCAGTAATATTAGATACAACCGGGTCTATATAGATGAAATTTCACAAAAGGGCATTATTCCAGATGTAGCAGTACCATTAGAAACTACTGGATCATCCATATGACAGTTTATATATTAAATAACAGTTCCTATGTTTATAGTGACTGTTTCTTTATTTATTACACATGTTAAGTAGAATAGTTGTAGATTTGTATGCCTTTATTAACATGAGTTATTTCGGATTTTTATAGGAATTTCTGGCGTTCATATATTTGCATACTAAAACATTTATTGCCCTGCTGAAAACCTTTGATTTTAAATTTTCGGAAACTAATCTTTAATAATGTAATCTTTGTTACCTGTCCAAAGTGCACGCAGTCGTGGGAAAATGATAGTCTAATATAAAAATACAGAGCAGCTTTACAGATAATGCTGCTAAAAGTCATTTCGAGACTAATGGAGATTAACATAGGGTTATTGTGGAAAGATTGGAAGTACTAAATGATTACACAACTTACGTATACGAGAACAATACTATTTGGAAAGCCTTAATTTTTATGATAACATTTATTTAATAATTAGTTTAATGCATGTTTTAGACAACAGTAATGAAATTAGTTGCGAATTTGTAAAAGTTATTTACCGAAAATCCATTGGATCCTTATCGAGAAAACTCCCAATATCTCTGGGCGCTTTATCATCACGCACGAAAGCAACTCCTGTAGCTAAACTAAACGCATCAGCTTCTTCATATGTGTTCAGTTTATTCAAAACTTCTTTCCCAAAACAAGCACCAACTCTCAAACCTCTTTCAACACTCAAACATTGATTTAACTCTGAGCTTTCAAGATTGTTCTCTTTCAAATCATCCTGGCCTGACAATTGTATTGGTATCACTTCCACAATTAATATTAATAATAAAACTATAAATTTTAATGTTAACGAATCCATTCCAGCCAATGAATTTGATTTACATATCAATAAAGTAAAAGGAGGAGTCACTGATGTGGAAGGTAAAAATGAAATACAAACCTAAAATGTAACAAGACGGAGTTATATAGACTTTCCTGGTTATGTTTCAGTGAACTTTGCCATTGTTTTCTTGTTACCCTGTCTAGGGTTGTCAAATTTCAACAACACATTGTAATATTCAATATTTTTTACCTATGTGAACTAACTTCGTTCGCCCAGCACCCCAGTGAGTATTCGTCTCCAAAAAAAGGTGACTAATTTTGTTTATCTTGCTTTTTTTTATTTTTTTATTGGACTTGACTTTATTTTGTTGGTCCGAAGACCTTACAACTTTACCGGGGTCTTTGGGGCGAGTGCCTTCGCGAAGCGAAGGCGCTCGAGCCCGGGGGGGCAACTTGCTCGAGGGAGCTCCCTAAGGAGTTTTACCTCGGCTGCACTGTTGCCATGAATGGGGAATGAATTTAATGATGCCCACCATAGGGCGACACAAAATACTAATTGAGAACGGGCGACGGGTAATATAAAGCCCGAAGGGAAGGATTACGGCGGGCCGGGATCGGTGGTTTGCGGTGGCCTACGCTATCTTACTGCCGTTTCGCAACGTGTTATGGCTGGGAGAGAAGAAACGGCGAAAGAAACTTCCCAGCAACACGCCTAGTCTATCCTGTGGGGTAAGCTATGTCTCCTAGCGTCCCTCGCGGGGACGTGGAGAGATCTTGATTGGCGGCGTCTGAGACGCCGCCGTCTGTGTCTGTCTGTCGGTGCCTGCCAGCCTACTGTTCTAACCGTGGGCGGACTGATCCGGGCCAGCCGTTTCGTAATAACGTCGACTCTGTCCGTCAGGACGTTACGCGGTCGTCGCACAAGAGCCTTTCGACGAGGCTTATAATCGGACGCGGACACGACGAGCGGATTTCGATGGTGCGGCGCGAGATCGAAATACTTACGCGAGAGCAACGTAATGTAGTTTTTGATGGAGGGAAGCTCCAGATCGCGGTGGAGGTCGACGTTACGCATATAGAGGGGAGCACCGACGGCTCTGCGCATGCAGTTTATCTAAAAGGGCAGGCTTGACATGGCCGAATACCACACTCTCGTATGTCATGATCGGGAGGATGCATGTTTTATACAGAGTAAGCTTGTGTCTGAGGGACATTTTGCTTCGTTTGTCTATCATGGGTGCTAAACGACCCATCACAAATCGCGCTCTATTTCGGACTATAGTGATATGCTCGTTGAAGCGCAAGTTCCGATCTAGGGTGACACCAAGATATTTGGTGTACTTTGCCCAGGGGATTTGTTGGTCATAGAGCGAAATGGTTTTTAGGCGAAGGCTAGCGCGTTTGGGGGAGCGAAGCGTGCCCGGGGAAAAGAACATTGCTGCGCTTTTCTCCGGGTTTACCTCTATCCTCCATTTGCGAAACCATTCGCCTAGCTCTGTGACAGCTGCCTGCAGCCGGACGCAAGCCATTTGTCGGTTTTGATCTGATGTATAGAGTGCGGTGTCATCCGCAAAGAGGGCCAACTCCACATCTGGAGTTTTTGGGATGTCGCTGGTGTACAGCGTGAAGAGTAGTGGCGACAGAGCCGAGCCCTGTGGTACACCGGCTGTGAGTGGATGAGGGGACGAGCGCGTTCCCTCCACTCGAAAACGGAAGCTACGACCTAGGAGGAAGTCTCGCAAGATGAGCACAAGTCTGTCTGGCATACCGAACTGGTACAGCTTGTAAATCAAGCCGTTGTGCCAGACCTTGTCGAAGGCTTTTGCTACGTCTAGAAACAGTGCGGCTGTTCCTATAGGGCGGGGTTTTATCTTGCTGTTTCTAGTCAATTGCAGGCTTGAAACTTACTTTTGTTGTATATTTCATTTCGATATATTACAAGATTTATAAGATATGAATAAAGTCTTAGTTGCGTGAGATAGAGTAGCAAGAACATCGAAAAAGTAACTATCAATTGAATAGAAAAGTACTAAGAATTTTTGTAATAACTTCTAACATTATTTAAAGAACAGACGTTAAACTGATATCTTATCATGTTACTTTTAAAATGATATATGATCATGATAGAAATAAATGTAATTACTGTTTAAACAATAATATTTGTGCTATTTGACTTCTTTTACTTACACAAACTTACGTCATAAATTTGTATGTTTGTACAAAATCTAAGAAAAATTGCAATTTATGCAAGATTTTATTGATTTATTTTATTTTATGAAGCCTTATAATCTAATTAATACACACAAATTATAATAACAACAATATTTAAAAGGGCTGATAGCAAGGCGAGCCTCCACCTATTTGTGGATGATGATTAGTGATGATAAAATGCATATTAATTGATTTTTAATAAATTCTATCAACCCTATTCCGGTCACACTTTGTTCCCAAGTCCGGAGTATTACAATAGAGTGAAAATTCTTCGCAAATTATTTGCATGATATCTGTATGAGATCTTGTGAGGCTTTTTGTTACGGCATGTGATGTAATGAATCGTAATTTGAAAGTTATGTCATGGTTTTGTATCATTTGCGTGTACTGCGTAATAGATTAAACCATATGCGACCCAAAAATAATGTACACTTCGAAAATATTCTGCTAATGTTATAAACGACAGAGTTTGTGGATGGATCTTTATTATGTTCTCACGCAAAATCTCCTCGTGAAATACAGTATTATAGCTCATAGATCAAAATAACCCATTTATTTATATAATTTATACGAGGTTTATGGGCTTCTTAAAAACGTGTTTTTGTAATTATATTCTACTCTTCTCTTTCTGTCTTATTATTATAGATATATGTCTAGCATTATAGTTTGGCTAACTTAAACAATATTGTTGTCCAAGAACAGGTCCTTAACTGTATGTATGGTTCTTGAGCAGACTAAACCGACGCCGGAGAGCCCTCGGCCCTGGCCCACTCACTCAACGTTAAGACTCACCAATCACACCCACTCATTACAGACACAAGTATCCACACAAGATTAGCTTAGGCGTGTTGTTGGAGAGTTTCTTCCGCCACTTCTTCTCTCCCAGCTATAACACGTTGCGAAGTGGTAGTAAAGATAGACTAGGATCGGCTCCGCCGGCGAAGTCGATAACGAGTCCACATTTATATCACTTCAGCCTGTTGGCTTAGTTCATTCTGCCTTTTACAGTTTAATCCGATAGAGTCATTCCCCCCGCAGCGGTCGAGCCGAGGTCAAATCTCACAGGAGGTGCCTCCTCGAACGCGCTGCTTCCAGGTTGAACGCCTTCGCTCCCACGGAGTCAGGAAGCCCACCAAGACCGGTATCGCTTAAACAGCCATCTGCCGCCCTTCAGATAAATCCTGCAGACAAAAATATGGTTCTTGTTTTTATATATTTTGCCTAGCATGTCAATCAAAACAGTTAGGTATAGAAGATTTGTAGCCTCGTTGAAAATAGTTAAAAAAGCGTTTTTCGTAATTGCATTAATAGTGTCACTGTAAAAAAAAATTAACAAGTCTATAAGCCTTGTAGTATAATTATTGTGAATAAAGGGTCTTTAAGTTTTTGTAATTATTACTGCTATCTAGCGGATAGTATGACCAATAAGCCGCGCTAAAGCCGGCTGGCTTAAGAAATTCTCGGAGACTGACTACTTAGTTTAATTTCAACTGTTCGGTGGTATGGACACGCTGGAATCATTATCTTAATTAATTAATTATCCCTATCACATCCCCCCTATCTTATACTTCCTATCTCATCACTCCTTCTTTTTAACGAGGGGATGCCTGATTGAGGGCCATCAGTCGCGTGTAGCGGGAAAAAGGATGAGGATTTGCCAGGTCGGGGTGGCACTAGCACCTCTAGGCAGAACTAAAGTTGCTATTGCCACACCACAGGTAGAGTTCCGTCCTTCGCGCTTAATATCAGGGCCATGTGTCTGGCCTAGCCCCTCCGCTGGCTTTGGCAGGCGGGCATCTACTGCCGGGAATTACTTTTGTCCCCCGGCCACATCATGCTCTCTTATGCGTGGGGCGATCTGTAACGCGCCCCACGGGAGGAGAGGTGAGTTCGCGCGGAATACGTCGCGCCCCCATCTCGACGGCATAACTGCGGGTGAGGGAAGCTTTTCCCCAGGGGGCATACCGGGCCGCGTGCTCGCATCGGCCAGAGGTCCAGGCTGGCCTGCTGGCGCCGATGCGTCCTCGTTTGACGGGAGCGGAACAAGGGTGTCCGCTTACGCTCCCGTTCCGCCTCCTCCTTCGCAAGCATGACAAGTTCGCAGAAAGAAGAGACGGCGTCCCATCCATCTCATCACTCCTATCCGATCCCTTCTATCCCGTCCTAGAGGCTGACAATGCGTTGGCGTCGCCTGGTTTTATAAGTCTGTAGGCGACGGTCACCACTTTCCATCAGGCTGGCCGTCTGCCTGTTTGCCAGCTTCAGTGAGGGTATTCCGTACATCTCTCCTTATTTCCGTGTTTGGATAACTACGAAGATGACAAATCGGTCAGTAAAAAGCTAAGACACCCTTTAACTCTATGTTCGAATTATAGGTGGCGTTAAATTCCGTTAAAAAAAAGGTAAAAAACGTGAGCTGTACGAACTTACCCCACTGCCGGACTTTCCCACCTTTACAACAATAAAAAAAAGTTTTTTTTTTCTACTTTGGTTTCTGTTTTTAGGACAAAATAAAAATTGCTAATTGCCAGTCTCACACGAATGAAATAGCAAGCACCTCTAGTCTACTTAATTATAAATAAACTACTTTTAGAACCATTTGGCTATGTCTATTAAAAATATTCACGTAGATAAATAATATTTGCGAAAGTCTGTATGTAAGGCAATGTATTAAGAAAATATGATAATTTGTTAGCATTAACAATTCAGATATTGAATATTAACAACACGAATCGACGAAGCATAGGAATTGATTTGAATTGCTGCAATTTTATCTATCGTGACAAAATACAAAAAATGTTTTTTTTATACTAAGTAGTATGGGTCCCCTTGACCATGATCTCGTGCGTATTGAGCGGAGATATTGATAAGTCTAAGATGCAGGATGCCTTGCATAGAAGTTCACAATGGCCTTTAAGACTGACTGCTTGTAAGTTGTTAGATAGGAAGACTAGTTGTAGGTCTCAAGGAAGAGAGACTCCGGCAATGAGTTACGTTCTTTTGCGGTGCGCATGATAAAGATGAATGCAAAGCACTTCGTTCGTATAGGTAGAATTATACATATCTATAGTCAAGCCTGTTTCCTATTAGGGTAGGCAAAAAGAATCTTTCTCTCCTTCCATCATGACAAACACTTTTCGCTTCATTTGCTTTCATAAATCCCTTCAACGTACACGTTTATTTAAGTTCCTTTTTATCTGACTTCGTTTGAGTTCGATATGCTGGTATTTATTTTGGCCGAAAAATTAATAAGGCTATCCAAAGCGGCGTCGATTAGCTGCGCCATCTGCTTGTTTACCACATTCGTTACGCATTTAAATTTCAGCCTCGTGCAAAGTAGGTTCCCTTCACTCTTACTTTTAGAATTATGTTGTATTTAATTATAGGCACTGGTCATATTGTTCATACTTAAAAGCACGACATACGAGGCCTTTGACCTCATCATTGTCTTACAACCTGTTCGGTAAACCTTCTTCTAAAACAACCTTTACAATATTTATAATTATTTCAATAACATTCCTTATTCAAAGACGTTAAAGTCCGTTATACAATGCGCTTGCATGACCGTATATGTCGTTTTGTAAATTGAAAACAACAAGAGTGAAAGTATTTTTTTTTTTCATATACGTCCGGCTCTCCTTAGTAAAAGTTTTGTCTTATGCAATACCTGATTCCCACAATGACACAAAGAGATTTCACGTTTCGTATTAAAAATTATGTATAATTAATGAAACAGTTATTGCTTACGACTGATCGGGAAGAGCTTTGATTATGCGCTTTCTAATTTTAATGAATTTTAATAAGTCTTAGGGATTATTTGCTGATTAGGCTATACAGTAAAGTATAATTAAACTTTATTAATTACTTATTACTAATTAGCATTTTTAGATTTCGTAGCCATTTTGGAGAATCCACATAGATTCGTGTCTGTGTTTAATGCCTTTTTTTTAATCGTACTGGATTTCTTGTTCAGTCAATTCGTATCCACTACTGGACATAGGCCTCCCAAGTTTGCGCCAGATAGCCTGTCTTGCTCATCTAGCCCCTGCTGGTGACTTTCCGCAGGGGTCCGCTACCTTTACCAAGAGACGGTTTCCACTCCAGTGCTCCATCGGTCATCGGTCCTGCGACAGACGTGATCCACTGCCAATTCAACATATCAATTTAGCGAATTACGAGTATAGCGGTTATCTTGGTTTTTTTACTTCTATCCATAAGACAAACTACTGGGTCTATACATATAAAATTAAACAAAAGGGTCTATTCATACTCGTATACCACTACATAATGATCATGAAAATTGTTAAATAATTTAAAAATTAGGAGTGTTAATTTTATATGGATAAGGTTAGACTCATCTTCAAAATGTGTAATTAGTGATTTTTTTTAATTTAAGTCCATAAATGGGGTAATATTTGCTTCGGAATTCATAAAATAATCCAAAATCAAGTTAAGATTATTTATCTTAAGATAGATATTCATATCTGGAGAAATAACATTACTATAAAACAATCATACCTACTAATAAAACCTTAAAATAAATTAAATAGTAGAAATAAAATATATCCCAATTAATAATTGCACAGTAAAAATAATTATATATATAAATAATACATACTTAACATAAATAAAAAAAATGCTAACAATAAAAGTACAGTTAGAGATTTAAAAAATACTCTCAACGATAATTAGTTTGAATATTTTTTTTTTTGCGATATAACCTTTATTTTTGATTTTTTTTTTGAGTTCTGTAGCCAAAGGATAAAAAACAGTCACAAATAGTGGATGTTGATCATCTCTACAGAACCCTTCAATGCGTGGCCCGATATGTACTTGGCCATTAGTTTGTTTTATTCGAGTAATAACGTAATAATTGAAGAAGATTAAGGTTACATTACTACGTCTGGTGCCGCATTCACGACCTGTGCAGTGTATATTAGTCATCGACTTGCTTTCGCTGCTGTTGCCGGAGGGCTATCGCCTTTCTGTATCTCACGAGTTTTATGTAATATCCCCCCTCTTAAACCTCGTACACATCTTTACAAATTTAACTTTCCTGTTGATTCTAGTATTCAGTTACAAATTCTATATCGTACTGCTTAATGATAAGCATCAAAATCGCTTGTTAGAATTTTTCACCATCAACATCAGAACGTTAGTTGTAATAAACCACTTCGTTCACAGCCAGTGCTTCAGTGGTCTGTTGATATATGGCTGATATATACTTTAGCTTGTATTACAAGGGATTAGAGTTGAATTTTGCGTATTTAATTTCACTTAAAAGCAGGTATTTGTCTTGTCCATCCGATGTGAAACACAAACTTAATTTTCTAGTCGGTTAACTACGGCGTTACGTTGTCATCGTCTTGTAGCTTTGTTTATAAGGTCGAAAATTGATTATTTTATTGATTTGCTGATGAAAAATAACTTGGTATCCGTTTTAAAGGAAAAGCGTCGGATGTAAACCGGACACAGGAACGTGTGTGAAGAGAAATTTCTTTGGTTTTTTTTTCTTTAACTAGAAGGATGTCGTAGGTGCGTTTGACACAAATATTTTAGTGTGTTATACCACTGTTTAGGAATGTGTTATTTTATTTATGTTTCTATTAAGGCATTAGGATTTTTGAGTGTCTGTGGTATCTTTGAATCTGGGCTAATAGGTCTTAAAGATGGAGTTTATTAAATTCTTGCCGTTAGACCTTGATTTCTCTATGAGAGTCCATGACGGTCGTTGTATATGACCCAGTTTTTAAATTTGCAACCATCTATAGTAAACAGAACCACAGTGTATAGTAATATGCCATATCATTATATTGTCAGGAGCCTTAAGAACAGACGAGCGTGCATGACAAGAGTTCTGAATGTCAAAGAAGCAAGTGAGGTGTGTAGGAATAAGCCTAAATGGCGCTCTGTTGTTCGTGCCTACCCCGCAAGGGAACTGGCGTGAAGTTATGTATGTATGTATTATATTGTAAAATACAGTAATTATTCAAAAGCAATACAAGCTTTGATTAATAGGATAAAGTACACTACACTGTTAATAAATACATATATTAAACTAATGTAACACACAATTTTGAAAAAAAAGTTAAGTTAATACTTGAGGCTTGAAGTTTTACAAAATTTGGCGTGTCTTTTCTTACTAGTTCAATATTGTCAAAGAGATTCATAGCTTCAAATTTAAAGTGATAAATAACATAACACAACTTTGTAATGTGATCAAATTAATTAATGCTAAGAACGTTTCATATAATTTGCATGAAAAAAATGGATAAGTGTTTGGCAGTCAGTTACTGACGAAAGGTTCTGTACGGGTCAAAACTTCCCCCCTGTTTTCATTATTTGGCTACGGAACCATAAAAAAGCACTTAATTAAAAATCTCAAAACGTACACAATAGATTTGCAATCCAATTTTTGTTGAAAACATTTTATTTTAAGCTATAAAAGGCAACTCTTTGCTTAACAATTATTGTACCTTGGTTTTAGGGAACTAGTTTTAATTGGTTAACATTGAAGTGTCTACAATTATTCATTCGTTCCTACCTCCATTTATTCAGAATTTACCACCTCATAGATTTGAAGGCACAGTTTTATTACTGACTAGCTGTTGCTTGTAGCTTTGCTCGCGTTCATTAAAAATAATCATAGTTTGAGTAGTAAAAAAAAAGTATAAGGGTTCACCCCCTATTTCACCCCATTAAGAGATGAATTTGCAAAACGCCAATATTATACATGTGCATCCGTGCAGGAACGGAGAAAGAATACAATTTCCTGTGGCCAGGCGGCCTGTCGTAAGAGGCGACTTAACAACCCACAGCCAGGTGGTAGGGCATTTGCCCGACTGGATGGCTACCACCCCTGGTCTAAAGTATGTCGCCATAACAACTTTCGAGTTGTGTTCCGGCGTCAGTGGTCAGGTTCCAGTCTCCCTTAAGAGACTAGCAGCGCATTTACAAATGTCTATAGGCGATGGTAACCGCTTTCCATCAAGTGGGCCGTCTGCCTCTCTGGCGATCTCCTGCAATAAAAAAAAACATCTTTTTTTTAAGATCTGAATATCAATTCCGCCCAAGATTAAGGACACTGGTTTTTTTTTCAATCCTGAATTAAATATATAGCGGCCACCCCTAATCTTTATTTTTATTAAAATTTCACAACATAAATATGTAGTGAATATAACCCTAAAAGATAGCTTAGGTATGTTGTCACACCATAGCTCTGCTTTTATTTTCTCAAAGATTAAGAAGCTTTCACTTTATTATCATTTTAGATGTGTTAAAAGTTTAAACGTCAAGTTGATTTGTTGATGTCAAAGGTGATAAAATTGTGTGATTACTTTTATATGAAATCAGGGTCAAGTTTATCATTTGGTTATATATGAAGATTTTTCTTGAATGAAATTTATTGTATATACATCTGTAAATCGTTCGAGTTTGTACAATGCGTCTAAAAATGTAGAACAATCAAGTGGGCTAATTCGGAATTCGGTCTGTCTGTCTGTTAGAGCGTCACGTAAAAACTACTTAACTGATTTAAATGAAACTCGAAATGAAATTAGCTTAAATCCCAGGTTGTATCTTAGGATACTTTTTAGCCCAGTAAATGACGTTATTTCCTTAGAATAGACGAATTAGCAAAATAGATGGCGCTGCAATCGCGGTTTTTTCAATTAGCAAATACCTACGTTGTTATAAACAACATATTATTCATTGTAATACTTCAAATCAGGTTGGTTGCAATACATCTCTGTTTTACTTGGCAGTTGTCTAGACTAAATAGGCTTAGTTTCTTTGTTATTATTTATTATATGCAAAAAAACCGAATTAAGTTTTTATTTATAGAAAATAAAGCTACTACCTACGGATTGACAAGCGTCGTAGCTGCAGGACAAACTCTAGTATTAATATATATTTGTATAAGTATCACGGATTATTTTATTAATATTTTATTTGAGAGGTATATAGTAATAATATCATGGATGTTTGTTATCTTGATTACAGCTTTTAGGGATCATTTTGATACCATGCTCACACAGAATATCGACGTGAAACGGTTAGCCATTATTTATGGTTCCTATATCTTACTTTTAATTCACTTGCCTTTCCATTGGTTGAATTTTGACATTACATGTCTGGAGCTTATGTCAACTTTTAACCGACAGTAGTACAAATGAACGGTCGGTAAGATATAGCAACCGGCCACTAGTCGTGTTTCGTACGATTGAGAATTCCAATGAACTATTTCATCTTCCCTATCTCATCCCTCAATTCTATTACCTCGTCTCAACTCTCTATACCATTCACCTATTAGTTCATTCCTCCTACCTGATTCTTCAATCTCATCCTCTTTGTCCTCTCTCTTCTATCCCAACCCTCTATCTCATTCTAAAGGCTAACAACGCGTTAGCTTCGTCTCTGGGGTTGTATAACTCTATAGACGACGGTAACCACTTACCCTTAGGTGAGCCGTGTACCTGATCGCCAGATTCACAATAAAAGAAATGAGTTAATATTTAATAAAGTACCCAGATCTATTAGGGATGATAACATAGATATGTTAAAAAAAAAGCTACAAAAGATATTAGTCGAAAAGTGCTATTACGGCATTAAAAATTTTCTTGATGACCAATTGTAAATTAAATTTGACTGTATATAACACATACTTTGAGATACTTTATTATTCTAATATTTTATTTTTCACATTTTTGACATTGTATTTATATAGAATAACTGCACTTGATATATTATCTATGATTACTGTATAATTCTAGAAAAAAAGTACAATTAATGTCTGTGGATTGAGTGGATTACACTGTTTTTATAAATTAGTTGATTTTCAACTTAATTACTATTTGCATGCCTGAAAGGGTAAAAACATGTGAAACATAAAATAATATGTTGTCATCTAATATTTTTGCTAACCATCTTTTAAAGAAAAAAATGAATTGATTTGAGTTTCAATAGCTGCTGCATCCAGAAGTTCTGAGTCTGAGGAATTGCTGCCGCAGCCAGGCTGCCTAGCGTGTGGTCTGCCTTTTTTATTGCATAAGTTCAGCAGCCAGGCAGACGGCCCACCTGTAGGGAAGTGCTTACCATCGCCTATAGATATTAATAACACCAAAAATGCTTCCAACGTGCTGCTACTCTCTAAAGGGACAAAAGGAGTCTGGAACCTGGCTACTTATGCTGGAATATAATTCAAGGTTGTTATGACGGCATCCTCTAAACCTGGGTTGGTAGCCATACAGATGGGCAAATAGCCTACCACCTGGCTGTGGGTTGTTTTGTCGCGTTTTACGATAGGCCGCCCAGCCGCAGGAATTTGTATTCTCTATCTGTTCCTGCACGGATAAAATGCCTGCCTAATACAAGCCATACACTCTTTGGTCCACCGGAAAGTTCTAATTGTGCAAGTGTTACTACGCAGGTGTAACTTACATACATGGCACCCGTGTATATATTTGTTGTGACTAAAATATGTTTGAAGGTCTTTATTACATAGCTAAGTAAAATTTCAAAATAATTAGCTTATTGACAATACTTATTAATAGCCAGGCTTTTATCAGAGACTCCACTTTCGTACATTTCGACCATACCATACCGTGTCATAGCGTGTCAGTGGAACAGCAGCTTTACGGTACAAGAAAGTGAAATTTGTACAGGATGTGTGCAAATATTATTGTTATATGACTCAATTGGGTTTGAACATTTTATTACACAAGAGTAGTAATTAGCGGTAAGAATGAATGAATCGATTTATTCCGATTATGCAATATCAACTTTGATATTTGAAAATGACTCGTGTCTAAAATAAGAGTTTATAGAGATCTTTTACTCATAAGATATTTTACTCATAATACATGCAGTCAACATTTTGGGACCGATCCAAACTGACGGTGATTAGGGACCCATATGTAATTTTTTTGTAAATTAAGATGTACACATAATTAGTACATGGATGGAATGTCACTTATTCCCTGGAGAATGGGAACCCGCGTGTGCGGGACAAGATACGCGTTGACACTCTGGCGGCATCACATCTTCCAGTGACTAAGTCAGGGGCTGGCAACGCTGCCTTAACAGCTGAAGAACTCAAACGGCGCAAATATGGAACCCTAGAAAGGGATTACATATATCTGCCGTTTGGAGTTGAAACTTTAGGTCCGTGGGGTCCATCAGCAACGGGTTTCTTCAAAGAAGTTTGTAAGAATCTCAATCAGTATTGCCATACAGCGTGGCAATGCAACCAACCTTCTGGGCACGCTTCCCTCTGGCAGCGATTTGTTACATACTTTATATTAATTTATTTATAATTTAGTTTATTTGTAAGTATTTAGTTTAATATTTTCTTTCTTTCTTCTTTTCTTTCTAGTCATTATTGCTTTCAATTAAGTAAATATTTTATTTATAATGTTGAGTTTAGTTTTTAAAGTTTAAATAGATATGTTTTATCAGTGATGTAAAAAAATAATAATTCACTGGTTATATTACTTCTACGATCTGTAGGCTACTACTACTGCCTACTGCATAGTTTATTAGTACATGTATTTAATGTAGTTTAAATATTACTATATACTCATGTATTTATTTTATTTTGGTTCTTTGTTGACTGATATTAAAAGCGTTCAGAAATAAATCGGAAAACTGCATATCAGTCAGGGAGTTCAGTGACGGTGAAAAACATCAAAAGCATTTAATTGAGAGTTTCCATTTCAGAAACTACTTAATGGTTTTCTTCTTCAATGCAATTTTACTCTACATTTCACTCACACTTACTCTACATTACACAATTTTCTTCTGAATTTTCAAGGTCTTAGTTCAAAAGGCAGAAGGGAAGAAAACTTTTTGATTGCATTTTACAACCATATGTAGCGGCATATACCACCTTTCTTCTTCTAAGTCGTTTCCTCACTGCTGAGGTTTGTGATTTTGATGGCAGTGAACAATTGCTCTCTTCCACCGAGATCAGTTCCAAGCATGGTGGACGGCCGAGTTTATTGGAATGTCCAGCTGGTCAGCGATTTGGTCAACCTACTTATCTGGAGATCTACGGCGAGGTCTCTTACTTTCCAATTTTCCAGTGAACACAAATCTCTCAATATTGTCTGGGTTCTTTTGGGCTATGTGCCCAAAATACTTCAGTATACGGGTACGTTGTCGTCGGCATACTGCTAATAACCTCTTGTGATCTCCATCTTGAGCTCTTCTTATATAGTACATCGAAATGCGAAGGAAGTTACTCTGGCATATGCTAATCTATAATATTATAAAATTATAAACATGCGTGTCTGTACATTGAAGCTATTTAAAAAAAAACATCTGGGATAGACCATATAAACGATGGAGTACACAAAGCAATTTTTAGATTTCACGTTTGTTTATCTGTTTATTCGGGATTTACGTAAAAACTACTGAGCTGGTTTTGATGCGGTTTTTGCTGGTCGACAGCAAATTTGTAGATTAAAATTTGCGCTACTTTTTATCCCGAGAATCACACGGGAATTTTCCCGAGAGCGGTTGGTAATTGTTCGGATTCATAAAAATCAGCTTATTCCGACACAGTTTTAACTAAAACGATAGCTTATATTCTTTTTTAAATGCTGCGGTCCTTTGAGTCCCGGGAATCCCGTAGGAATTTAAGTCAAGCGTGGACGAAGTCGCGGCGATATCCTAATAAATAAATATAATTAAATACTACTACAATACGTTACATACTAAAAATTTATATTAAGCCATTAATTTAGCATCTACTGAGCGATACTGAACACGCAAGTTGGTGTTTTTCTAATACATGTAACTCATTAATGATGTTCTGATACTGTTATTATGGCCCACATACCACCAACGGCACTTGCTGTGCTATGCCTTACTCGCGACTTTACCTACCTTTGTTGTGGAGAGATGGACATGCTTTATGCTCATCCTAATGTACAGAAACAGAGAGTAAGGTAGTTTTGGACTCGTGGTGACTGACTATTACACACTTTTCTTCTTCTCGTTAAATATTGCATTGCACGATTTCTTCACCTAGGCCGTGTCAAGTCCTCATAAGTATATAACTTTTGAAAAAATCAGAGTAGATTCTGGTGTATAGGTCTTCGTATAGCTCAGCCAAATTATAGGTCTTCGACTGACGCCAATCAAAGTAGTTCTTGTGGCAACTCGAAAAGTCTCATTTGACTACACATTTCTAACAAAGACAACACATACATACATACATACATAACTTCACGCCAGTTCCCTTGCGGGGTAGGCACGAACAACAGAGCGCCATTTAGGCCCATTCTTACACACCTCACTTGCTTCTTTGACATTCATAACTCTTGTCATGCACACTCGTCTATTCTTAAGGCTCCTGACATCATCCTCCGCTAGTACACGATCAATTTGATCATGGAAGGTGCGTCGTGGCCTTCCACGACTTCTGCATCCATCCACTTTTGCATTGTATATCTGTTTAGTCATTCTTTCATCATGCATTCTTTCCACGTGCCCGAACCACCGGAGCATTCCTTTCCTTACCTTCACCCCGACACTCTCTTTCAGACCAACTCTCTTTCATACTTCGGTATTACGAACGCGGTCCGCGAGCGTCACTCCGCAGATTTTGCGCAGTGCTCGCATCTCGATCGCGTTTACTCTACTTTCATGCTCTCTCTTCCATACCCAACTCTCGCTTCCATACGTGAGCGTAGGTACCAGCACCGCGTTGTGTATGGCGAGCTGGGCCTTCTGGCTGAGGTTCTTAGCGCCTAGAAGTTTACCTAACGCTCCATTCAAAGACAACACAATGTAATAAATAGAATTAAATAATAAGATAGATATATACACTTAATAGTAAATAAGAAAAATGTAATAGAAATAAGATTTGTAATTAATAAGAAAGAAAAGAAAAAGAAAGAAAATAAAAATAAAATATTCCCCCCTTTTTACATCCTATAAGAATTGGAATTTAGCTAGAACAAGACATGAAAAATAAGAGTCTCTGTCTTGACATATGACGAAGTAGGCGATAAAAAAAAAACAAAAAAAATAAAGACATATAATTACTGCTCAGAAATTATCAATATCCTATAACTATTGTCCATTTTAGAGTAAATTTTATACATTTTTAGTAAATAAAACAGCACATGACAACGTTCCCTTTAAGTTCCCATATAAACTCATCGATTATACACTTGATAGATGTGAAAAGGATCACGTAGGATCATGTGTTAGAAAATCTCCCAAAAATTATTAAATTGGTGGCGCTACTGCTAGAAGGTCAAATTTAAAGAAACCAGTAAATACTATAAGATCATTTTTCATTTCTCATATGCTGAAAGTACATACGCACTTTTCGTCCCTGGGAATTGATTCTCCCTGCTGTCAAAAAATTTAAAAAACTATGCGAACCATAGATAATACATGCGACTCATGTCCCAACTTTTTTTACAGCCACTGTTAATCGCGGCATCAAATGTAATAAAAAAATATTAACAACTTTGTAACACTATTTTATACTTATAAATTACTTTTCACCAAATTATTATTTAATTTACATAAATTTGAGCTAAATATTTACTATCATCAGTGACAAAAAATACAGGCTGGCATGACACAGGAAAAAAACTTGACGTTTCATATGTGACGTACGTGATGACGTTTCATTAGATTTAAATATGGATTTACCGCTTGATTTTATTAAAGAAGTAGTTGTTAGTCTAACTAATCAGTTTTTATTTACTTTTCTCATATTCGAAATGAAAAGCAGAGTGTTTACCTAGGATGATTGGCCTATTTAGGCACTCGAATTATTAGCGCCCTCGCTAGGCTCGTGCGCCAAACCATCTCATCCTTAAATAGGCACTTTCACCTCTCGTGTAACAATCTAGTATTAAAGTATTATTAAAAGTACACAATAATTAAATATCTTACACATACTAAATATCTATCAAATCTCTTATATCTCATTTTTTTATTTGAGGAGAAATCCATTTACAGACTTTCCACTTGCTGGGGATCAGATTGCGGTGTGTGTCAGTCTCTGGGTACTTTTGGAGAAATACCCACTAAAACTCCTTGGTGTTCCATCCTTTTTCATATTCCAGGGCCTCAGATATGTTTACTTTAGCATAGCCAACTCCGCGATTTCATAAATATCATCATCGACTCTTATCCCCTGTACACCATCTTACAGCCTGGTAACGCGCTGACGTCGCCTCTGGTCAGCATCTTAGTCAAAACATTTCGCTGTTTTTAGATGTAGATGGAATGTTTGACTCATTTTTTTTTTTAAGTATATAGTCGATGGTAACCACTTTTGGTAAGGTGTGCCGTCTGTCGGTTTGGCCGCTTTAGACAAGAAAAAACATAGGTACTTCAATGGGTCTATAAATAAGTTACAGCCCATCTTTGTCAATCTAGTGCCATTCTGGTCGGTTTTTCGTCTATATATTTACTACTCACCATTGCGACACTTTTGCAGTTTGAAGCTCAAATACGATGGTAATCCTTACCTGTACCGTATCCAGTAAACTCCTCTTGTTGTTCATTTTATCAGCTTAATAAAATCGTTCTGAATTTCGTCTCCATATGAACTTTAACTGCTATAATCAAACTCCTCGATACGCGCAATGCGTTTAAAAACTGGTACAAAGATTTCCTTTCACGTATAAAGATAATAAATCACAATTAAGATAAGATCATTGTTGTATAATTATCATAAGTTGAATATCAAGTGCATGTTAACTTGTTACGTGCTGTATGGGGTCAATGAATGAATCAATGAACCGCAATGTATGGTACGACTTTGTTATAGACAGGGTAAGGACAATTTATGACTTGGTTCTCTGTGTACTTCTTCTCTTTAACTTTCTTCTTCACATGGTATATAACAAACTCGTTTTCCGCGTCTGTTTGTATATTCGCGAAGTCCTCTTAAACCAGGCAACGGATTTTTAAGCGGTTTTCACCATAAGTTAAATAATTGTTCACTGAAGGTTTTTATGTATAAAACACCTAATATTTTTTTATGTAAGTAGAAAAATATTGTAAGTAATCGTACAATAATTATGTATACCACCATCGCCACTCCTAATCAGCAATATTCTTGCCACGGGTTGTCTAGAAGAGATTGCTTTTTTGCGATAAGACCACCCTTTGTACACAATTAGAATAATACTAGTTCGTAAGTTTTCTGTAATGGTGTACAATAAAGTGTTATCTATCTATCTATCTAGAAAAATATTATATGTTGAAACCGAGACGCCGCCTAGACAAAAATTTAATGCAATGTAACCTGTGCGATAGAAAGCGTCCTAGCTAAACAGACATCGGTTACGTACTAATCCCAGTATCTATCTATGGGAAAGGGAAAACCCTAATATAGAAATAAAAATGAAGTGTCACTGGCAATTTGTATGTAATATTGAGTAGATGCCTTGCAGTGAATATGTGAAAAGACAGCATCAGGAGCACCTGAATCCGTAAGTTATGTTCATGTCTATGACATAGCAGACGAATTGCAAGAAAGTCGCCTACGCTGGTATGGTGTACAGAGATCAAACGTCTAGCCATACCACCTCCGTCAGGACCCAGTCGAAGGGGTAGGCCTAACAGATGCTAGCTTGATATTGTAAAGAATAACATGTGTACCAATGATCTCAAAACAAGAGATGCTGAAGATCGCGTGAATTGGCAAACTAAAAATAGGAAAGTAAAGGTTTCAAAATACTTCGAATGCAACTAGGTTTTAACAATCAAATAATGATGTCGGTAAATGTTATTCTCTATGTGACATTGCCTTGAGTAGGTTCTGCAATGACACAATGGATTTCGATTAAAGTTTTAGGAATCAGAAGAATAATTTCAAAGTTTTTCTTGTATATTTCATTTAGATATCTTGCAAGGTCCAGAAGATATGAATATAAAGTCAAATTCCCGAAGCAAAATTAACATTTGCATCTGTGGTTAGCACTTAAGCTACAGTTTTTTCTACTGGTGATGATGTAGTATTCCTTATTACAGTTAGCGCTGATAACAGAACACCCTAGTTTCAGATTATATTAGTCTTCGTTTGGTACAGGTTAGTAGAAAATAATTGTTAAAAATTGCAGTAGGCTGGTCAGATCTGTTGCAGGACTGATGAAGGATTTAACAATATAGACATAGTATAGATTGCTCTGTAGCTTGTTGACCCAAAAACCTGAGAATAGGCTCCGCTTTTTGAATAAAAAAAAGCGAAGGATCGAAACATGCAGCGTAACGTCTTAGATGCATATATCCAGTGGACTAGGAAAGGCTGACGACGACTACAGAAGACAATAGGCAACTAAAGTGGGCCACCTGCCCTACCCCTGCGTCTGCTGAACTCGTAAGATAAAAAAAGTAAAATGCAAGGTGTTTTGTTAAGCATATTTGTAAAGAAACTTGGTAATTCACTAGTTATTAAGTGACTATAGTTACTCATGCAATGAATAACGTACGAAGTTCAACAATTTGCTGTTATAGACATGTAATATATGTTTGATAAATTTGATGATACAATATATAATTAGGTAAGGAAATCAGGAAAGATTTAGGAAAGCGTTCAAAGAACATCAAAACCAAATTATATTAAAAATTTAAAGTAAAATGTATTAATAAATTGGCAGCATATTAGTAGCATATACATTTGATATTAGAAATGTAAACGCTTTCCTTCAGATGAGTCGTTAGATTACCTGCTGTCTGATCCAGCAATAAAAAATATTCTTGGGATAATAAGTAGTTTTTAACACAATCGATGTTTAAATGAAAATAATGATTGTACATGAGACATCGAATTAGTTTAGTATTGATTTTGAATTTAGGTTGATTTAGCAAATTGTAACATATTATAAAAAAAACAATAAATAATATTAAAGATTGTTTTAAATATGTGACTTATCTGCACACCTGTCCAACCAACTGCATAAATGCATCGATGCATCCCTCTTAGTAACGTCCACTGTACCGTGAAACGTAGCACATATAAACGCTATTCGTGCTCTACATATTGACGCAGTGCCTATACCGTCATAGAAGTGAGAACCACTTCAAAATGGTACCACATTACCTCCTCGTCCTAACATTGGCAGTAGCAGCCAGCGCAAGAACAGCTACAACATCACAAAACAAAGTCGATGAAGGCAGGAGTACAGAAGAGGCTATTTTAGGTGACCTCAAACTTGCATATGATACATATAAAGACTGTAGTGGCAATGATATCTCACATTGCCTAAAACAGAAGCTTGCTAAAGCTATTAATAAAGTCTCTAAGAGTGAAGAATTATCAGTTCTAAGTGGAGTCACGATAACTAAAGATAAAGATGCAATGATCAATGAAGTGGAGGTCGAGGAAGCGAACCCGAGGAGCCTTGATGAAAGTTCGTTGGACAATCTTATTCTGGATAAGATCATACGATTCATGCAGTCTCATACTATCCAGGTAATTCAGCGTTTTCTGTGAACATTACTCTCGATTCAAATTAGAGAATAGAGTAGGTAGTACATAATAAGTTCTAATGAGATATTTAATTGAAAAAGTCTTGTATTGAACTAGATTTTATGGCTAGATTCATGATTAAGTTTTCTATTAAAACATAAGTCTTACTCTGCATTTAAAGTTTGATTATTATTCTTAAATACTGGTCAAATACAATAGCAAATATTGTATTAGGCTACATTTGTAGCTTATAAAATATTTGCATTTAATAATAATAATAGATTTTATATTTAGTACATAACTTAAAAGTAGGTTTTTAAACAACACCGAAAATAATATAAAGTTTTATGACAAAATCTCTATTACACCTTATCAAATTTATATTAGCATTTAAATGAATCATTCTTTAAGAGCTCTGAGTACAGCAATTAGTAATTAATATGCTAAAATTAGTAGTATTTCGCCTAAAAAGAAAAATGATAAACCTAAAAATAACTTTCAAGAAAAATACGTTTGAATAAGATCAGTAAATTATTTTTTGAAATATGGGTTACTTTCAATTACATGATTTCTTATGGTTTCGTCGCCAAATGCTGAAAACGATGGACGGTTTTCGCTTGTACGAAATCCTTCAACGTGCAAAAGTCGACACGGACTTGGCCGATTTATTTAACTTCAATAAAAAATTTGAATACTTGATCTTGAACTTTGATGTAATCGATTTGTCGACGTATTTATTGTATAAGGTTTTGATTATAACAATGAATGACTGCGACATAACACTGGGTATTACACGGTCACTTCTTTCAATTTGTGTGGAGCAGCCAAAGTGATCCAAGCAAACACAAAATCGAGTCTGGCAAACTGATTTTACCGATTGGTTGGACCGTGTAACATCAGCTTAATAGTAAATTGATTGAATTTTGAGTCAAGTAATGTTACTATTGCGTCGGATGCAGTGACTTAGAGTACTTATTAATATTATACAATAATTAAGCATCTTTCTTAGGGTCTCACAAACATTTTGGCAAAAATGGAATGCTTCGTCATGTTCGTCCGCTTGTCTGCCTGTCCACAATTATTTCTCATAAACTGATTGTTCTCTGTATATTGATAAAGTTGCAAAAAAGATTAATGGGGAGGTAGTAGAACCATGCTGGGATCCATGTCTTGATTACAGCTGTTAGGGCCGGCTCTATCTGTGCGATACCGGGCTCTCATAGAATATATATATCCTATTTCTTCTAACCTATTCCTCCTGTTTGACCCTTCTGTCTCTTGTTTATCCAATCCTACAGGCTGACAAAGCGTTGTGTTCGCCTCGGGTGTTGCAAAGGTCTATGGGCGACGCTAAACATGTTCCATAAGCAGAGTCGTCTGCTTGTTTGCCAGCTTCGTAATTTAAATTTAAAAATCTGTTTTCTATTTGCTCGAGATTCATGTAAAAACAACTGAGCTGATTCCGATGCGGTTTCCGCTGATCGACAGCAAATTCTTAGACTTAAAATTTGCGCTACTTTTTATCCTGGGAATCCGGCGGAAATTTTTCTGGGAACGATTTAAAATGGTCAGATTGAAAAAAAATCGAATTCAAATGCAATTTTTTCACTGATCGATAGCAAATTTTATTTCATTTTAGTATATCAGTTAGTTGTTAGCTTATTCCGACACAGTTTTCACTAAAACAATAGCTTACATTCTTTTTTAAATGCTGCGGTACTTTGTGAACCGGGAATCCTGTGGGAATTTCAAGTTAAGCGTGGACGAAGTCGCGGGCATATCCTAGTATTAAATATAACTCAATCTCATCTTTTGTGTGTTCTGTTGTGTTCTTAATGCTGGAGCTTCATCTGCGTTGGTGTTAAAGATTTAAACCTGTGGCCGAATGCGTCTTTTTTAAAACGTCAAAAATAATTTCCTTATCGCATATTACTGTACGTATATACGTTATCTGTCAATATTTAACGTCATTAATAATGTCGCATCTCAAATAACGCATTAAACCCATCGCCATATCTGCGTGTAACGGCCTAAATCTTTAACACTAACGCAGATGAAACCCCACCGTAATAATTTCAATACTCATGCTATTGTATTTCGTGTCATGTCTCGAAGCACTCATGAATAAATAAATAATTGCATTGAATATATAATTGTAATTGAATTGAAAAATTGCATTAAATACATTGCATACCGCACAACGTCGCACCGTGACGACTTTCTATGTGCATCTTGCTGATTTCATGCAATTAATGTATCTCCACTTTTTTTACTTGACACACTCTATTAAACAGTTTTCTCGGTGTTCGAGCTTAAGTTTTAATGACTTCATAATTAACTCTCGTTAATACGTCATCATTAGTAGTGGTTTATGGTTAATCGTCATTAGTTATTAATGAAGAGACATATTGAGTATGCAAGTTCTTACATTTAGCTACTCGATTGAGATCAATAATTAACTTAATAACTCGTCAATGATTTATGACCAGTTTTAATATCTCATTATTCATTCACTAGCCCTGCCATCGGTTGAATTTTGACATTACTTGTATGGGGCTTATGTCAAATTTTAACCGATAGTAAGGTTAATAAACGATCGGTAAAGACTGGCCATCAATGATCGTGATTGGGTTTTAGGGCCGATTTTGTGACCACCAAATAAAATTATTCATAGAATAAAACACAACATGAGAAAATTAAAATTAAAATATACGAATAAAACAGTTAAATTGTTTCACGCACACATACATACATAACTTCACGCCAGTTACCTTGCGGGGTAGGCACCAACCACAGAGCGCAATTCAGGCTTATCCTTACACACCTCACTTGCTTATTTGACATTCATAACTTTTGTCATGCACGCTCGTCGGTTCTTAAGGCTCCTGACATCACCTTCTGCTAGTACACGATCAATTTGATCATGGAAGGTGTGTCGTCATCCATCCACTTTTGCATTGTATATCTGTTTAGTCATTCAAGTTCTGTTTCAATTTAGTCCGGTTTTAATTTATTCGACTGAAAAATCGGCCCTTAATGTACATAATGAATCATAGTATGATACTATCCTGCTCTTATATTGAATAGAAATTGCATTTTATTACACAATTGATATTAGAAAACAAAACAGAAGAGTGCTTAACCTTAATAATTCGTTAATATGAGTTAGATCAACGACTCTATAGACCAAATATAATGATAATAATTTATTTATACAAAGACAACACGGTCCAATACATAATCACAAAGAAACATATACGAGTACAATACCAAAACAATATAAAAAATCTTAATCTTAATAGTATATTTTATATTATATTTATGTTAGTTATCAATGACTAATTACCAAATCAGTGGGCATTCAAGTATATCAGATATTCCCCTAAGGATACTGTTCTGGCTTCTGTGCGATCTGCTCAGTAACATAGCTGTTCTCTTTCGACATAGAGCATCAAAATCATCTAAATATGTACACTATAGACCTAATCCTTTAAAAGTAGAACAAGAATACTGAGACTACATTTATGTCTTCTATGGGTAGGGTGTTCAGAAGGCTAGCAATGTTGACTCCTTAAAACGCTACACTAATCTTTTATCCGACGTTGCCACCTTTGATTACCTGAAAAGCCGATTAGGTCTTTCAAAACATCTTATAGGCTCATAGTCTTAAGACCCAATCAGCATACCCACCCATCGTATAAACAGCTAACGTAGAAGAGCTATGCTGGAATCATTATCCTGTTTAAAACTCGCTCAGCCAGCTCGAATGCTTCCTTACTGAAAGAGCTTAATATTGGAGATCACCAGAAATTATCAGTAATGTGCCAACAACGGATACTGAAGTACTTTGGCCACATAGCCCGCAAGAACCCAAATAACATGGATAGAAAATTGAAGGCAATAAACCTCGTGGTAGATCTCCAAAAAGGTGAATTGACCAATAGCTGACCAGCTGCACATATCAATAAGTTCGGCCGTCCAGCGCGTTCAAAACCGATCTCGGTGGAGGAGAGGACTTATTCACTTCCCGTAAAGTTACGATCCTCAGCAGCGAGGAAACGACTCAGAAAAAGCGCCGTCTCGATTAGTGTGATTTTTGCAAAATATCGTTGTGAAATGGTTAGCCTTGATTTAATTCAATTCATACGATGAGTGAGATTTCCGATGGCCCACTTCTCCGCCCTATCTTCCCATATCCAATTTCATTACCATATCCCATTTCATTACCATATCCCATTTCATTACCATATCCCATCCCCTTTACCCTATTTCTCTTGTTTGATTTCTACCTCCTTTTTACTATTTCCTTATCCCATCCTACTATCCTATATCATACATTCCATCCTTAAGGCTGGCAATGTGTTGGCTTCGCCTCTGGTATCGCAAACATCTATAGGCGACAGTAATCACTTTGCATTAGGCGCACCATCTGCGTTTTTATCAGCTTCGCAATAAAAAAAAAGTTTCCACATAAATTTTGCTATTAATTTTCAAATCACAGACAGATATTTCAATTTTATTTATTAATGTAGTTTATTATAAATGTAGATACTTTGAGATCGCGTGATTTAAGACCAATAAGGAAATAGATTTTCGTTTCTATAACACCTTTTTTATTAATATCCACTTACATAAAACTGTTATATGATATTATATACGTTGAAAAGTAGACCGGTTTTTGAGTTCAATAACTTTTTTCGGATATGATGTCATAATTTAGTTTTTGGACGGAAGTTAATTATTAGTGTTGTAAATAAGAAATTTTTGATTAACTCTCAGTTGTATTACATTTTCGTAATAAACAAGAAAATTACGGTATAATTACGTTTAATTATAAAACTCATTAATTTTTTTCATTTTGTCATAATGGAGATGGTATTTGCCAAGGTATCGCTGTTTTAAAGACACAACACCTTGTTAAATAGTGGAGTATTTTCGGAACAGATGTAGTTATTATCATCACTATATTAGAGTTACCTAAATCTCAGTTGCTTTCAGAACGTCTTCTTCTTAGCTTGGAATGCGCTTTCCTATTTATTCTTCTGTATTTAGCGCATTTTTCGGTATTCCTCAAGGTCAAGCTAGAATCTCTTTTGCCTACCCCAATCTACTCTGCACATGACTAGCAGGTTTTGTAAAACGTAGCGGAAGCAGCAGAAGCGGCTTACTTGCAGTTTTTCTATTATGTCACAGACATTCACAAACTTTATATCAATGTAGGAGAGAAGAAAGAATATTAATTCCTACATCCGCATGGCTTATCATAAAATGCGACAAAACAACCCATAGCCAGGTGGTATGATATTTGCCCGTCTGGATTGCTTCCACCACTTGTCTAGAATGTGTTGTCATAAGAATCCTGTATTGTGTTCCGGCATTAGTGGCGGGCTTTCAGACCACTCTTCTTCAGCAGTGCTACCAATGCATCTACGGTGTTGCGAATATTGATAGGCGACGGTAACTGCTTTCTATCAGGTGGGCCGTTAACCTGCTGTAATCTAGCAATAAAAAAAGACAAAGGTCAGACCGCAAATGCGGGATTTTTTAAAACTGTCCTTCTGCGTAATTCCATACATCCACGGTTCCATCCGCGACACAGAAGAATTAGCGAGAAGTTATTATTTGAATATTTAAGTATTTTTACATGCATTTCTAAATTCATATTAATATATCTCAGGATCTTTTTTTAAATACATATAGAAGTTTTACTGTTCAAAGAGTTAATGAAGCTGTAGCAAACAAAACATATTGTTACCGTCGCAATAATGAGATACTAAGAATTCATACTGCGACAAATCTCCATAGATTCCTTACATGTTATGCAAAATATAAACGTTATACAGAAGATAGTATTAGCGAGAAGTTATTATTTGAATATTTGCAGATCTAACACTTCATTCGGAAATTTATTGAAGAAGCGTGAAAACAGTACTTTTTATAATCTGAAGGATGGCAGTATCAGTCTAATATTATGCCTGGTGTTGAAATTGTGACCATCCTTATATATTCTTTATTGTGAGGAGATTCCTGTCTTTGGAACCCTAAATAATTGTATCATGGACTCTAAGCTTTGCTACCAGCATACTCCATTTATTATATTTTTTAATATCGATAACTAAGACTTTAGGGTACAAATGTCAAGGTAGAGCAAAAAAGAGATGGATGCATTCTGTGAAGGATGACATGTTGATTTGTGATGTGACAGAGGACGTATGCCAGAATAGGGGCTATGGAAGAAAAATACATTTTGTGCTGGCCCCAAATAATTAGAAGAGAGTGAAAGAAAAAGGAGAGAGACAACTTTAGATGAGAATATAATAACGTGTATTTTTCTAGTACTTATCATATCTTTTCCTTTGATTCCAGATCAAATTCCCAACGAGCTCAGACATCGAGGAAGGTCGTGGTAGAAGGAAGAAACTCGCACCATTGCTCGCGATTCCGGTGCTCCTTGGAGGGATCTTGGTACCTTTAGCCTTCGGAGCCTTGGCTCTACTAGCTGGCAAGGCGCTTATAGTGTCCAAGCTTGCCCTGGTACTAGCCGGTATTATCGGCCTGAAGAAGTTGCTGTCACCAAGTGGTGCAGGACACGAAGCGCATGAGGTTGTGGTGTCCGCAGGTCATTCAGGCTCTGGATGGAGTAGGTAAGTTTAAATTGGTATTATTTTTTCTCATAAAATTCGGCAGAGAATTTTTTTTTCTTTTTTTTTTTAATCGGCAGATAAACACACATATTGTAGTATATCCCCAAATTAAGCAAGTTACGCTTGTGTTATGGGTAATATACAACGGACTACCCTGGGGCCGATCCCAGACACCCAGACCATAGTAAATAACGGAGAAAATACGTTTCCGAAATTTACTATACCAGGAATCGAACCCGGAGCCTCTGCGTTTCAGTGAGGTAGGCCGGCAAAGGCTTAGCCGGCTCAACCAGAGAGGCCGCCAATTATACCTAAACTAATTAAATTATTTTTTGAATAAAATAGGGAGGATATATCTGGGCATAGAAAGTACTATGAATCACAATAGGATTGTAATAAACTGATCGCTGTTACCTGCGAACGTTTGCAAACTTATGTTTTAGCAAAGGGAAAAATTTGGCAGCAAATTCACTTTAGATCATTGTTTTATACGGAATAAATAGTCTAGAGGTCCATTGTATAGTTGAGTGTGGTAGTTCCAATAAATGACTGTGAACTTTCGCTGATAGCTGGCGGTGTGTTAGGGAAGTGATAGGTACCAGATAAAATAGTTCTTTGGAATACTCCCCGTTGTATAGACGGCAGAATACGCAGCCTCTCCAAAGACTAAGTGATTCTAAACACTTTTTCGTTTTATTAACACCCAAAAAGGTAATATTTAGCGCTTTTTAAATTATATTATTATTCAAAAAAACATCGATGTACGAGTATAACTTAATGTAACCATCAGAATGTTTCATTTCTTACTGCACGTATTTTATATTTCTCTGACGAGGTTAGCATCACTATTCTGTTAGTATGAGACCATCGATCATACGAACAGCGCCGCACTGGTAAAATCGAGGCAATCAGTATGATAAGCGGGTGCCCTTTTTTTAACGAGGGGAAATCCGTTGGAGCAAGATACACCGCGGGAGAAACACGGTGGGGAGCGTGAGATTCTCCACGTTGGGGAGGCACTAGCACTTTCCCACTAAAATCACACGGGTGTATGGCCTTGCCGCCCCACGAAGCCCTGGCGGCGGCAGCCCAACGGCCACTTCTACTGCCGGGGGTAACGGTCATTATGAATTTAATATTTTATTTATCATATTATTTGTTACAGATCCATGGAAAAAGCTCAGGATCTAGCGTACAACGCTCACGCCCAATAGCCAAGCCAACCCACTTACACTTACAGCCAAACCAATACAGAAGAAAACATAATTAAAGGTCATATCTTCATTTAATTAACAAATCCTTAAATATATTTATTGTACGTATAAAGTACGTACGTAATATTATAGTTCTTAGATTTTATATAAATATTTAAGCTTGTTCCGGTCGGTATCATTGTCTTTAATATCTGGTCCTGAAGTGGATACTACAGATGTGGACTCAGGCTAGTATCATAAAATTAAAAACGTGTAGTATTTAAAAAAAAGTTTTAATTTATAAATGGAACGGGTAAACGTGAATTATAAAAGTACTTTTATATTTTTAACATTGTACCTATATTTTAATATTATATATTTTATTTGAGAGTGCGCACGGGTCGTTAGAATTATTTCAGAAGGTCTGGTTACGTTCCATTCTTAATATTATTTGTATATAAATGACTATTATACGTTTATTGTATGACAGTTAAATAAATTTGAGAAAATAAAAAAATTGTATTCGTGTTAGTTAAGAGTTTCTCTTAACACCAATACAAGTCTAGCAAAAGTAATAATATATTTATCTGGTGTAACTATATGTATATATAAATATTTATTTTTTGTGTTTACATATATATTTATGTATAAAATAATATATTTACGTGTAAGTCTTTGGAAAATCGCTTTAAAATGTTAAGTTATGCAGTAGAGTACCGTTTTGGTTATATTACTATTTTCAATTTTATTTATTTAATATTTTTACTTATAAATATGTTTTTGTGTAGTATTTAATATATGGGCATATTTATTAGTATTTAAAACATTTTTTTAAACATAATCATTTATATTTTTTATTAATATGTAATACAGCTATATATTAATATGTTTTGAGAATGTAAAAAAATATTGTCCCACCAATTTTTATATGTTTATCTAAAATGTCAAGTATTAAATTTATTTATTTTATATAATTTGAATTATGAAGAATATATATGACTATTACTTAAAAAGCTTAACCAATTTTGTAAAGTCATATTTATCATAATAATATGTATTATTATTTAACTATGTAAATATGTAAATAAATAGTGACATTTACTTAATTTATTATTTTTATAACATAATTATTTATAATGATAAGTATTATCGTTGCCAAATACATATAAAATAAAACTATTTAAGTTTATTGTCTGTTATGTAAATATAAAGTATTGTTGTATTTTGATTATTCATTTGTATACTTGTACTGAAATATAACCAAATATCAGTAAAACTGTTGGTACTCATTATTATTGATTTTATTTATATATCCCAATATTATGAAATATATGTCGTTATAGACCACGGCTCATAAGCATGTTTGGACTTTTGTAAGGATTCAGTAGTATCAAGGGAAAGCCAACTCGTTAAGGCATATCCGACAATTCAAGTTGGATGTCGCGTATTGTACTGGATGTCTGGCTTATCACATAAATGCATTTAAAAAAATGTCATCCAGATGTAATGAGTATCAAGTAAAAGCATTTTCTACAATTTAATCTGTATGTGGAGTATCATGTAAAGGTATTTTCGAAAATTTTACCTAGATCTGGCATATCATGTAAAGGTGTCCTTGAAAATATAATCTAGATGTAGCACAGCATCACAGCGGCTGTTATCACTAACATGCATCATGAAGGAATTCACCCAAGAAAATCCCCTGAAGACTATTTTGGGAAATGGGAACAAAAAGGACTGTGCTAATAACGTTGTAGCGGATTGGCGCAATTAAGAAAATAGGCTTTGTTTCAAGTTGAATTATTTAATTTCTGGTTTATATTATATATATATATATATATATATATATATATATATATATATATATATATATACATACATACATACATACATACATACATAACTTCACGCCAGTTCCCTCGCGGGGTAGGCACGAACAACAGAGTGCCATTTAGGCTTATTCTTATATATATATATATATATATATATATATATATATATATATATATATATATATATATATATATATATATATATATATATATATATATATATTTAATAGTGTTACGAGTGCAAAACTCGAATTAAAATGCCGTTAGAATTTATTACTATAGACTTCATTAGAACTATACAAACACGTATAACACAGGTACAAATATAACCGAACACAACAAGTCCAAACGTAATGCAGAAGGTCGTAATTTAATAAAACTCGCAAAGTCCGTCACTATTACATCCCCGATTGTAGTACACACGTCTCGCTTTTATCGTGGTTCTTGCTCGACTGCACCCCCTCCCCTCCCTCGATCAGGCCATCGTTTTATACTGCACAAATGCAATGTGTTCGCCCGACAACGAATTTCCTAGAGACAGCTTGTACTTTAAAATCCGTAACACAGGGCTAATGATTACAATACAACAATAAACTGTTCTCTAGAAACGTATGCCAATAAATAAGTAAACAAAAGAAGACGATCATAAAAAAATTACAATAGTATATATATAATTTTATTAGTTCAAATGCTAGCGAGTAATAAATGTGCTTCTACAAATTTGGACGTGCAATTTGTCTTTGTCGGCGCCTAGGTTGTAATAATAGGAATGATAATGTCAATAGATTTCAAAAATGTATAGAAAAAAAAACTTATAAAAAGGTTGTCCTACGAGGTGATATGGTAAAGAAACTTGGAGTTTGACACTGCAAATGTCTATCGTATTTGCTTGTTACAATGCTGAAGAACTTAGACAAAATGAACTTTCTGCCATAACATAACAGCGAGCGTGGAGAAGAAGATTAAAGAACCGTTCTCTTAACGATTAAGTCTAATGTTCTGCTGTTCTGGATAAGTTGATACTTTAGTGGTGTTATTCTGGATAAGTGAGGAGAGAAACCTGTGATGTCCACTAGAAACGCAAGATTTAAGGGGTTTTACTCTGTTACATCTTTACATGTGATTTGAAATTTTTAGTAGTCCTTCTCCATAGTATCATCGTAAATAACTGTAAGACCACATTGAAGTCACGTTCACAAGTTTGCCAAAAAAACACAGTCAAACCAAACGTCCTAATTTCCTCGTGCCATGTTTCATATTCAACATTCTGCATAATGTATGAGGAGGCCATTGTGTGTTTGTAGGTCTGTCAGAATTTGAGTATTGAGTAACATATATTAATAACTAGCTGTACCCGCGACTGCGTTCGGGGTTTTTACAAATAGTATTCTTCTTTCACGTTAGTAAGTTATCTGAACCCTGCAAGATATAGAAACGAAACCTAGACGAGAATTTAAGATAGAAAGCTTATTTGAATTCCTGATTTTTTATTGAAATCTGTTTTTTATACCACCTCGTCTCCCAACAATTGCAACAAAAATATACGACTATTATTATATTGCCCTATCTTTTTATTTTGAGATCTCACATTAGGGTTATATTTTTAATTTATATTCAGAAAGATCTTATATACTATTGTTACGAGTTGCAAGACTCGAATTAAAATGCCGTTAGAATTACTATAGAGTTTATTAGAACTATACAAATACGTATAACACAGGTACAAATATAACCGAACACAACAAGTCCAAACAAATTCCATAAAAACGCGCAGAGCCGTAACTAAAAGTTTCCCAATAACAGTACACACGTCTTGCTTCGCTCGTGGTTATCGCTCGACTGTCACGTCCCTCTATTGGGCCATTGCTATATACTGCATAGATGTAATATGTCCGTCCGACCTCGTGGACTGAATTTCCTAGAATCAGTTTGTACTTTAAATCTGAACACCTGGCTAATGATCACAATACAACAATAGACCGTAAAAGATTACAATACAACAATGGGCCGTTTTCTAATCACAAATTTTGAACACAAAGTAAACAAAAGAAGTCCAAATGCCAAAAGGTAATAAAATGTGTTTTTACAGGTATGCAGGTGTGAATTTGTTTTCGTCGGGACCAGACTCGTAACACTACTATATAATATTGTCATTATGTATTGTTACGTATTGTTGAATATCTTATTCTATACTGTGCTATATATCTAATTTTAAAAGTTTCCTACCAGTTCTAATACTTTATGTTAATTATCTAAAAGTTACGTATACTTAAATTTTTAATATTATACAATTTTGAGACTTTTACTAGTGTTGACTAGATATTCATCGACACTATCTTATTTTGTTTTTATTTCTACTTTCTATCATATATCCCTTGCGTCGTTTCGGAGTATATATATATATATATATATTTCTGAGCACCTTACCCATAGTAGACTGTGGTCTAGGCTCAGTATTCTACTTATAGTCTTGAGGGACTATGAGTAGAATACAATAAAAATAAGTTAAGTTTTCTTGCATTGTATTCGATTATACCTATGTAATTTAATATAGCTTTGTACATTAAAAATATATATATATTTTTTTTTTCAGACAGATAAGAAATTTAAAACAGTCATTTGTTATTAGGCATTGTATAAATAGCAGTTGTTACTTATACCTTGACATTTATTTTGAAATCACCGACAGACAGCTTAACTTTATTCATGTATAGATTTACATATCCCAGCGAAAGTGATGTCAAAATTTCGCATTTACCTTGCCTTATTAGGGCATGTAGGTAGTACATTCTTTTATGTTCCCTTTTTGTTTGTGTGATGTAATTTGTATTTAAAATTAAAATGAAGACATATTATTGATCGTTACTCTCTGAGGTAGACAGTTAACTGTTATTGATGAAGTAATTTAAATATCTCACCTAGTTTTATAAGTATTATTATGAAAAATTGCGACTACTACTATTAGTGTATAATTTTATATAATATATGCTCTACACCACCATTGTAATGTTTTAATTATTTATTTTAAATATAAAAATTAAATAATTAAAATGAACAACTTGCGGCTAAGTTTAATGATATATGGACGAAATGCTATGCTTCCACTTTTATCATACGTACCGCTGAAGAGTGGAACTCTTTACAGTCGTCTGTTTTTTTTGAAAAATACAATCTAGGTGTCTTCAAGTCTCGCGTAAACAGGTAAGCGTGCTCCAGCTTAGATTGTATTTCCACCTGACATGAGGCGCAATGTCAGTCCAACGCGGTTTTACCAAAATATAAAAAAAATTACATTACTCACTGACACTTGACATCTTTGTCTTCTGTGATCACTGCTACTGAAAATTGGCCGAAACGTCGGAATAAAAATCAAAATCAAATCTACTAATTAGTTTAAAAAGTTAAAGTGCTATCTCGTAGATATCCGTGCAGGAACGGAGAAATAATACAATTTCCTGCGGCCGTGCGGCCTGTTGTAAGACGTGACAAAACAACCCACAGCCAGGTGGTAGGGCATTTGCCCGACTGGATGGCTACCACCCCTGGTCTAAAGTATGTCGCCATAAGAACCTTGAGTTGCGTTCCGACATTAGTGACCAGGTTCCAATCTCCCTTGAGAGAGCAGCAGCGCCTAAGTAGCATCTTTGGTGTTGAATATCCACAGGCGATGGTAACCGCTTTCTATCAAGTGGGCCGTCTGCCTGTTTGATGAACTCTTGCAATAAAATAAATAAATAAATCTCGTAGATAAGCGAATTATCAAAATGTCTATAAGTATTATAGTAATTACAGCACTAATGCTTTTTTCTTCACATTCCACCGTGGTCTAAACTGAAGAATTCCAACAAGAAAGCAACCAATGCCATTGACCCACTTTCGTTACATAATAATATAACAAAAGAAGAGTTACTTGTAACACAAAAAAGTTAACAAGGTGTTAGATACCATTTCGAAAAAATAGAGTAAAAATTGTTACAGCACTGACATTACTTTTTTGTAACGAGTAGAAAGTGGAGTGATTTGTAAGTTTTTTTTTAGTGGTTTCATCATTACAAACACTTACCGATGTGTTTGGAGTAGTAGTTTCATAGAAATAAGTTTGGTTTTTTCTTTCAATGGGATATTAAGTGAGTCAAGAATTTAATTTAACTAGTGGTCGACCGTGGTCGAAATTCGACAATAATAATTAATGTCAACGCTTATATATGCTTCTATAATCACAGGTTTCACCAAGGCTACACTGTTAATTTGACATTAACAATAAACAAAAGAGTACATATGCGTGTGTTTGTCAAATACATGGTAGTGTGTGTAATGCTTTTTTTATTGATTTAATGTATATCCGTGGCTGGCGGGAATACATTGATATATCGACATACATCTTTTTTTTTAATTCGTTTAGACGCTTCCTACGCCTGTGTTTTTATAGGAAAAAATTGACTGTCCGAAATATTCATAACTTTTTAAGATTTTTCATTACGATTTATCATTAATAGTTAAACTTTAAAATTGCGCCCCTGTAAAATTGACATTTTGAACATGTCAACATATTCACGCCAGCCACGGATATAATATGCATAAGTTTAAAAAAAATATTAGCATTCTGCACTCTTGCTCTATATAAACTATAAGTGTGCGATATTTCATACTCCTCCGTCCGCGCAATTTTCATAAAAAGGGGTACCAAGTTTTTGCTTCACGTATTAATATATATAGGTAGATAGTGTTTGTTTTTGGTATCGAGCCCAAAGTTGTTCTTTGTTAACTTGTAAAGCAAGCGTAACTTCATTATTTTGGTAGTGTGTAATGTGTATGTTTGTCTGTCGATTGTTATTCTTCTCATACCTAAAGGTGAAGAACCGGGCAAATGGGTATCAGTCTAAAAGTTTTTGTGGTTTCACGACGGTATATTTGCCTGATTGTATTTTACAGTTGATTATTTCTCAGGGATATATATAAGGCATACATTTAGAAATCTTATTTGACAATATTTATTTTTAATACCGGAAATACGCAAACCAAAATATTAAAGTTGAGCAATAGCATCGAGTGAGGTAGGAAATGAACGGTCTATTTTGAAAATTTCAAAAATAATTAAATTTAATTTTACACATTTTTATCTTTTTTTTTATTGCAGGAGTTCAGCAGACAGGCAGACGGCCCACTTAATGGAAAGCGGTATCTTTTGAGTTTTATTAAAAAATCGAAAAAAATACCGTTCCCTTGTTTCAAAATTTGTAATAGATAAATAATACTTTATTGCTCATCAAAGTAACAGACACAATACATTAGTTACAATTAGTCTTATTATTGACTTAGATTAAGTTTGAATGCTTCTTTAAGAACCATAAAGAAAAGCCTTCAAACTGACTGTAATAACCCAGGCACAAAAAAGAAAAAAACAACACACATGGCACTAAGACAATATATATAAGTATAGGATATAAGGCCCACACTGCACGTGCACTTCCACAAAACACCAGCATGTAACAGATACACTCTACATTAGTATAAGTTTAGTATTGAAACTAGAATAAATTAATATAATAAGTTATTCGTAAGATACATACACCTCAACACAAAAATCAATAAATTAATGTCACACACAAGAACCAAAATAACTAATAAGCATGGTAAATTCAAAAAATTAAATCTAGAAATTAAGTTGTAAAAAGGGTACGGAACTCGAGTGCGTAGAGTTGTTCATAATATTAAAAAAAACTGACTAACTCAATATGCATAAGACCGAATATTTTTAGGCAGCCTTATCACTTAGAGTGACCTCTCCCAGGCAATCCAACTTATAGGATATTCTTAGCTAATCTGGCGATGTAGGTGGTGCTAAGTTTAAATGTTTCTAAATAAAATAAATTCATACATACTTAGAACATATACTTTATGAGTCGAATAATTTAAAAATCATTTCCACTCGTTTATTTAGTGTGCTGGCTGGAAAAGTTATAATATACGTACATACTACATCTATATGTACGTTTAATACACGTGGTAACCATTCACACACGACTGATAAGCTAATAACCTTAGTCGATACTATTGATATTCCGTACAGATCAAGGGCGCACTTTCTATGAAATTCTACGCTAGATTGTGTTGTGAGCCTGCTAATGTTGTTCGTGGCCTCATTTCCGTATTGCCTTGTTTATAAATTGACTTGATTCAATGTGGTACTGTATAATGCTTTTTATGTTTCTGTCGCCAAATGAGGAATACATCGGAAGTTTCTTACCTTTACACAATCTTTCATAGTACGTGAACTGCCAGAAGTAGCTAACGTAAAGCCCGCGGAACACATCGGACATTGCAAACGAGCCAAAGTGAGCTGCTACACGAGGAAGGCTCTAGCGGCTCCAAACTCGCTACCTGTGGATATTTTCCCATTGAGTTGTAGTCAGGGCAAAGACGTTTAACCTCGAGGCCCCAACCTTCTCAATTCAATCGACACAGAGGATGAAGAGCTTGTAAAGATATAGCTCCTGCCCTGTTTTTCTTCTCTACTTCGCACAACCCTCAACGGGAGATCATTGGAAATTATTATTCATGACTTCCAGCTAACATTTCTAGACCCTACTAACATAATAGGTATTTGCAACTATCCTTTCCGCATCTTCGTACGCGTTTATTATTTTTTTTGTTTTCCAGTGAAATCAAAATGCAACTAAAACTCTTAAGACTCAAACACGCATAAAATTTCATCAAATTCGTAGAACCCAATTCCAGCGCCAAGTATTTTGTTTAGATTGATGGGTTACATTATTGAAGTTTTAGTATGGCTTCCTAATTTTAAGATATCCTATACTAATTACGAATAATGTAGCATTCGAATAGTGAAAGAATTTTTGAAATCGGTGCAGTTGTTTTTGAGTTTATTCGTTACAAACATACAAATCTTTCCTCCTTATAATATTAGTATAGAAGTATAAGATAAACAAGGTATCCTAAGTCCTTCTATAGAATACAATCTATCTACTTACCAAATTGTATTAAGATTTTCTGGGCTATTTATTTTTGAAAAGTTAACATTGTATTACTTTTTTACGATGAAACGGAATTTATAACATTATTACAACGGATGTATTTTAAAAATGTAGAAGTGAAGACAGTTACATAACAAAAATAAAGTGATTTATATAACAAATTAATAAAGTGGTTACAAAACCAAAATTATTCGCTAATATATTCAGTTTCTCAACTTATTTTTATATAAAAGAATATCTTAGCATATATATTTAATAAAAATAAAGTAAATCACAAAATTTCTCTTATAATATAAACATTGGCCAATTAACTGCGAACCAGCATAAACATTTGGACTATAAACTTAGTATAAGTATACGGTCAAGAGTGAAATAAAGTGTTTGGTTCCGTACACTATTGTTTATTTATTTTGGCAATTCTATTTCTTCGGTTTTGAAAGAGCTGACGGTAGTTCGTTTGGTATTAGGAATATGTTAAATGGCTAGCTGTGAACGCAACATCATTTGTATGAAACTTGGATCTTTATATTTGTATTTTTTGAACCCTGAAAGATATTGAAATAGAACATACACAAGAATGTAAGGTAACGCCGTGTCATGGTGAATGTATATGTATGAAACTCGACACAGAGCTGACTTATATCCTGAATCAACACTTAAGCTAATTTTATCCCGATAAATGACGTCATAGAATAGACGGATTAGCTAAATAGATGGCGCTGCAAACGCGTTTTTTCAATTCACTAACAAATATCTACGTTATCATAAACAACCAGTCATTCGTTGTATTACTTCAAATCAGGTTGGCTTCGACTCACCTCTATGTTTTGCTGAGCAGTTGTCTAGACTATATGGACTAGTTTATTTGTTATTGTTATATGTAAAAAACTGAATTAAGTTTTTGTGTAAGTAAAGTAAAGCCTAGGATCTCTTATACGCGGCGTAGCTGTTGGTCAAACCCTAGTTATAGATAAAATTATAATTACGCTTGCAAAAGGAACCCTAAAAAGGAAATAAGCACGTTGGCTTAAAATGGAAAGTATTTATATATATTTCCTCATCCGTTATAATAGACTGGAATCCGTTAAGAATATTTTAATGCAGATGTTTTTCTGCATATCTGAATATGCTCTACTTTAAATAATGCTCACTGAAAACAAAAAGAAAGTACTAGAAGTCCCAATTAATCTCAAGGTTATTATTACAGTTTCCATAGATGGTGCTTTTTCTCTCTCTCTCTCTCCTGACGTAGTTTTTTGTTAGAGTGTGCATAAAAGGGTATTTTAATTTAATGTTTTATATTTATTTTTACTTTTTTATTAATTAATTTATTGCTTATAACCTAGTACACTTTTATGTTCTATCTCTACGCAGGTGATAACACCGCCTATTGTTTTCTGTACTTAAACTTTTTGAATTGTATCTTAATTATATTTTACAAAATATAATTATACTTTATATAATTATATTTTGCCAGGTGGTAGGGCATTTGCCCGACTGGATGGCTACCACCCCTGGTCTAGAGTATGTCGCCATAACAACCTTGAGTTGTGTTCCGGCATTAGTGACCAGGTTCCAGTCCCCTTTAAGTGAGCAGCAGCGCATTTGTAGCACCTTTGGTGTTGCAAATGTCTATAGGCGATGGTAACCGCTTTCCACCAAGTGGGCCGTCTATCGGTCTGCTGATCTCCTGCAATAAAAAAAATATATTTATTTAGGTTTATGGCTTGGCAAATAGGCCTTTAAGCCAGATCTTACTTTACAATATAGTTTTTTCATTTTCTTAAGCCTATGTGTAGCACAGCTGAACTGTAGGTAATCAGCTAGTGCCATTCATGGGAGTTCTTGTGACAACTCAAAAGGCCACATTTGACTATACAGTTCATATTTCTCATAAAACACATAATTACTACTCAAAAACTATCAATATCCTACAACTATTGTTCATTTTAGAGTAATTTTACACATTTTTAGAAAATAAAACTGCACAGTACAACATCTCCTTTCAGTTCCCGCCAAAAATTCAATTGTATCTTAATGTTATGGAATAAAGTATATTCTATTCTATTATATTCATTTTGTTTTTTAACTATCTATTGTGCTTACGGTTTGTTTAAAATTCCTTTGCACTAAGTATATGTTACAATATTTAATGCTATCACAAAAAAGTGCTTATTTATATTATGTATTATATACGTTTTAAACCCCATTTTGTCGTAATTTTTTATTATTTTATGAGGTCAGGAGACAGGCAGACGGCCCACCTAATGTAAAGCGGTTACCATCGCCTATGGACATTTGCAACACTAAAGGTGCTACAAATGTGCTGCTGCACTCTTAAGGAAGTCTGGAACCTGGCCACTAATGTCAAAACAGAACTCAAGGTTGTTATGGCGGCATACTCTAGACCAGGTAGCCATCCAGATGCCCTACCATCTGGCTGTGAGTTGTTTTAACGCCTCTTACGACAGGCCGCTGGGCCGCAGGAAGTTGTATTCTTTCTCCGTTCCTACACGGATAAACTAAGATAAACCCTGATGATCGTACTCAGGTGTCTATGTACCTGTCGCAGTTGATTATCTAGGGGACGGGTCCAAATTGGGGGACTTTCCTGGCAAGGCTTATGAGCGTGAGATGCTGCGAGGTGAGATATCACTATCAGGAGGCGTAAAATGAATTCCTTTAGCTTTATTTATAAATACTATTAAGACAAGATAGGAGTTTGTCACACATGCAAGGTTCGTAAGTCTATAAGAATGCAGTGTATTTTTTTTGGATTATACATGTTTTCGTAACCTTCTTTGAGGCTATATGTGTTGGTTCATCATCATTCAAGCGACAAGTCCCGAAAGCGTTCAGAGCGTGCCCTTCCGAACCCGAGGTCCGCTTTTTTTAAATGGTATTCGGCATCCCTTGATGTGAGACGAGACTATTGGTACGTGTTTCATCTATTACGACTTTAAGCCAGCATTTATTCTACCGGAATCAGACGGAGGCGGCATGACCTATTTATTCCCTACATACATTTTTAAGTGAACAGACAGTGTATTATTAAATTGGCGGATCCTTTTAATAGATCTCGTTGAACTAGATTTGCTAAAATTTGTTCTTCGTCTTTTAAAAAATTAGCCAAAATTTTCTACTCTGAGCGAGGATTCTTATCCGTCCAGGAACGGAGAAAGAATACAGCGGCCGGGCGGGCTGTCGTAATAGGCGACAAAACAACCCATAACCAGGTGGTAGGACATTTGTCCGACTGGATGGCTATCACCCCTGGTCTGGAGGATGCCGCCATAACAACTGTGAGTTGTGTTCCAGCAGTAGTGACCAATTCCATCTATAAGTCCAGCAGCATATTGGTAGAACCTTTAGTGTTGCAAATGTTCATAAGCGACGGTAACCATTTTCCATCACAATTGGGCCGTCAGTCTGTCTACTGTACTCCAGCAATAAAAAATTCTAACCCTCTATATATTAAAGAACTATAATTATTTACTTATGTGTGAATTACAGGTTTTTTACTTAAAATTCTTAGGTCGCATCGTATAGGTTTGAATACATATTGATATTTAAGTAATAACTTTATGGTCCCGTATTTTACAAAGGTATTTATAAACCCTCGAAATGATAATGTTTAAAAAATGTAGTACAGTAGAGTTATGTCTTCTACTGTTAAAAACACTTTTAAATTTAGACGGATTATCATTTCTACCATGAGTTTGCGCATTGTCCTCCTACAATCTAATAGTGCAATGACGTGTTAATTTGAAATTGGAATTTCTATATCACATCATATACTCTCATAAAAACTGTTGCAAAATCTACCATATCGTATGGAACGGTGATCTCGCACGCCTATTGATCCGCAACATACTATCACAAAGCCATGAATGGACTAAAAACCAGAACTACGTATTAACATAAAATGATTACTATACCAGTTTAATCGTTCGCATTCGGGTTCACTTTTCTTGACCGCCGCGTAGTGGGGTGATTCTCTTAAAACAGACTGTCTTTAACCAACTGGTCACACTTTGCAATCGTACAAGGGTTGGTAAACATGCGTGCTGTTGTGATAGCCCTACTTTTCGTTGCGGCGCGGGCGATGCCTGCGATCGACGATGGATTGTCTGGAAGTGTTGTTGGGGTTGTGAAGGACTGCTCGGAAGGAAATGTCGCTTTGTGTTTGAAGGTGACTAGTGATGTGCCGTGTTTGTGATTTGGATACCGTATTAGTTTTTGTGATCACTCGATAATGTGGAACTTGGAATATCTTCATTAATATTTGAATAAGGAACGCGATCTATTTTTAAAAGAAACAAATCTTTTTATTTAAAAAAGAAACGCGTTCTATTTTTAAACCGATCAACACGTTTTAATTTAAAAAGTAACGCGTTCTATTTTTAACGCTATTAGAGTAAACCAATTAATAAATTCGTCTCAGTGTTACCAGAAAAAGTGTTTTGAAAAAGTGACAAAAATCACAGAAATTATTTTAAATAAACAGTGCATTTTATCTTTTTATCATGAAAGCTATTACGGTCAACATTTTTTATGTTCTTAACCAGTATTTAAATTTGATTGATATCAAAATTGTAAGTGAAATAATTATTAAAGTATTTTAATTTGTTTACAGGAAAAAGCTTTGAAATATGTAGACGCTTTGTCGACGGCCAGGGCGTTGAGCCTTACCGATGGAGTTACGCTGGAGTTGGTTGGATCACCAAGATCAGCTAGGTCCTTCGAACCCCTCCCTGATGAGCCCCAAGCCCGTGAAGCCCAAGTGGAATCCAGGCTTATTGACTCCGCTACTGATTTCTTAGAGAACCATGTCATCCAATTCAAGATGCCACCTTCAGCTGTCGAGGGCATGAAGAGGTCACTCGAGGAAGGTATGTATATCACCACTAGTAATGCAAAACTCACACAAAAACAATTTCTTTAGTACACTTACACATTAAAGACATATTTAAAAGATGATATTCATATCTTACTTACAGCATCTTTGGTAATATTCTATCTAAAACTAAAGTAAATCTTGAAGAAAAAAACAAGTAGCTATACAAAATTAAAAAAAATACTTTTTTAAAAGAAGAATCAAAGCAATAAAGCAAAACCATACTCATAATATAAAGAAGAAAAAGAATATTTTTATTACTCTTTCACGCTAAAGCGGGTCGTATTAACAGGCAAGAGGATAGATTATAGTGTAGGATAGGATATGGCTACCTTTTATCTCAATAATCTATCTTGAAATAGGAGACGAAAATTTGAACAAACCATAATTCCTCAAGTTAGGCATATTAGGAAATTTAGAAAGAAAATCAATGCGGGTAGTCGTAGATAATATTTAATAACATATTATCCCTATTTAGTCATATAAAAATGCAGTTCTGATTAGCTTTAGTTTTGTGTCTTTAGATGACTGTAAGACCATTAATTAAAATACATAATAAAGATAGACATGTTACTTTTCTTGTCTTAAAAACCAGCACTTGGCCAATAAATCCTGTCATTAATCTTAGGCAAAGGTCTCATATATCGCTAATATATAAACATATTTAGTTCAATATCATAACTACTTTAGATAACGCGTCCGATTCATAACGCAAAATTAATTGTCAATGTTTGAATTAAAAATAACACGGAAACAGTTAATATTCAAAATCATAAAAGCATGGCAATTTAAATAAAAATTAACGAGTGCATAATAACTATCCGTAACTAATTGTACACTTTTACACGCATAGTTTATTCCGAAAGACTGTTAGCACAAATCTGTCAGTAATGTTTGCGTTGCGTAATATTTAAAAAGAAGCAAATAAGAAAAAATGTAAAAAAAGAAAAGTTCGGTCTAGAAATAATAACGGCCCGGTAGTGATGTACTATGTATATAGTATTATCGATAATAAAAATGTTCATTTTTAATTATTTTTTTACATTAATTAAAATTCATTATCTACATTATTGATTTTTGTTATGTTATTGAGTGTTAAATATCAATTACGTTCGGAACGTGCGCTTCGAAGAGTAAAGTCCCCTTTTCTAATTTTACTTATTCACTTCGCGCGGTATTCGGCACCCATTGTTTTGATAATATTGGTACGCATGTCACCATTCACGGTATCAATTCAATATTTCTTGGGCTTAGCACCTTATGGAGGCGGTTTCGTTGTATATTTATTCTCCACATAAATTTTCGGCATTTGTAAAACGTGGCCATACCAACACAATGCTGCCATGAATGCGGGAGTTCCCGACGCGGTTCTTATGTGTGACTCCATATATCCACCGCAGTGTATTCATATCTGTGATGAGCAGCTCTTGCTTCTGTCGCTCAATTACGGGCCGTGCTTCACTGCTATACAAAAGGACAGGTCTAATAATACAAAACAAACAAATAAGTTCAATATATTTAATATATACATCAGATTAGAATTCTCATGGATCTCTCTCATGTCTCATAGATTTTTCAATTCAATATACTAGAATTACTGTATTTAGAAGACGTGAGTCCGTTTCTCGGTATGCTAAATTAACGGAAATAAACTTCTTGACGTTTCGTCAGGGTATTATTAAAATTAGCCTTAATATTGTTATTTGTAAGTGACTAACGAGAAAGCTTAACTTGATTAGTTTGATTTTATAATAATCTCTGACAGTGTACTCGCATTTGATAATAATGACAAATGTAATATGAACTGAGAATACTTTGTACGTATAAGTATTACATCATTTCTCGTACAGTCTTGTAAAACTGTCTCCCACCAGTTACTCACTAAAAAGTTCATTAAGATTATCATTGCTATAAATACATTACAATATAGATGTTTTGTTTTACATTCATAGGACGTATTTCCACTTGGCAAGTATTTTTCTATTACCATAACTCCAAAACGTACATTTTTCAAGAGAGTCCATTAACGATAATTTCATAGCAACCTTTTAGTGCAAGGCAAAGATTACTCCTATTATTGCACATCTAATTATATACATAATACATTGATAATGTACAATAATAGGGGAGCGAACAGACAAATCAATTGACATACTTTTTTACGAGCATGCCGACTTATGACGTTATAACTTTGTATAAGTAAAAGGAGTCAAATGGCGCATCAATTATATTTGAAAAGTAAGATTATAAGATATAATTTATAAGCCTGTCCTTTTATATTATATAAAAAATGTTAGAATTTAATGTAATATAATATGTTCACAACCCTATTGTAAAGTAAAAATATTTGTACAAATATTACTTTCCTGAAAAAAAAACCTATCGCGAGTTGTGCTCGACGTACTTCAATGTTCTGGCAAATATCTACCTAATCTATTGACATTAAAAGCTTGAGGTTATTTTGTCATCAAAGAAATGAAACGTTGAATGGTTTCAAATAATTGAGTAAGCAATAAAGTTTAATAGGAAAATAGTGTTTCACCGATAACACGTAAATATCATAATGGCACAACACTTAACGTGACCAGCGTATTTTCAATGCTAAACAAGTGGAGCATCACTGCTTTTGTGGTCAAACGATGTTTTTAGTCACGTACCTCAGTTTATATTGATCCGCCAATTTCTCTTAAGTTCTTAGCGGTCAATGAATCGAGAACAGACAGCGGACTTTTACTTTTTAATGATGCAACTTTTATTGACAAAATATGTATCGATAAATTCCTACTCTCACTTCGTTAGGTCAGTTTCATTTTTTAATTTTTTCGTTCTGTTATTATATCGGTTATATTATATTCCGAATATGTTCTTGTTTTAATTTAGGGCGTATTAAAATAATAGGGCACAATTAAAACTATTAATACTTACTCTTACTTCGTTAGGTTAGTTTCCTTTTTTGAATTTGTATGTTTTGTAATTGTATCGATTCTATATTCGAATATGACCTTTTTTAAATTTAGAGCTTATTAAAACAACAATCCACTATTGAAACGACTAATACTTCCTTTTACTTCTGAATTCCTGCTCTCACTTCGTTGGCTTAGTTTCTTTTATTGAATGTTTTGTTTTGTTATTGCATTACTTCTATATTCGAATCTCTATTTTTTTAAATTTAGAATGATGATTAGAATGAAATAAAATGATATTCCACTAATACCTGCTCTCACTTCATAGCCTCAGTTTCCTTATTTGAATTATTTGTTTGTTTTATTATTGTATTTCTTCTATATTCGAATACCTAATTTCTATTTAAAGTGAATTAAAATAATAGGCCCCTATTAAGACTATATATATACCTTCTCATTCCTAAAACATTTTGTTTTAGTATTTTAATATTCATCATTCGGTGTTTTTTATTACGAATTTATTGTGCGATTTTATTGAGCAGATTTCAAACAACAATGTTGAATACAAATTAGATTAACATTCGCTAATGCTCCGACGTCCTGCTGTAATATTATAGTTATTAACTGTGTTCAAATGCGTCTTATTTATAACATAAAAAATAACACCGTTAGCGAATAGCTACATTATGAATATATATATACATAGGTTATCTGTCAATAGTTAATGTCATTAACATAAATCATGCATTAAACCCATCGCTAGATCTGCGTGATACGGTCAATAACTATAATATATTATCCTAAAAAATTACGATTCATTCACACACATACTCCTAGCTACTAAACACAGATTTTTGCTTGTGCTGAAAAATAGTCCCATGTGGAGTTAGTGGATATTATAATTATATGACTCATATCACTTAAAATATCGTCGTCAGCAAACCGTTGCCCACTGCTGGACGTTAGCCTTCCCAAGTTTGCACCACCTTTCAGCCCCTACCGACGCAGATTGTCAGTCCATTGGGCTGGAGGGTATCCTATACTACGTTTGCCGAGCCACGGGCTCCACTCCAGAACTCATTTTCTCCATCAGCCATCGGTATTGGGACAAATGTAGCCGGCCTATTGCCAATTCAGCTTGCTAATTTTGCAAGCTATGTCGGTAACCCTCGTTCTTTTATGGATACCCTCATTTCTGATTTTATCCATAGGACATACTCCAAACATAGCTCGCTCTATAGCCCGCTGACCGACCATCAGTTTGTGAACCACTGTCAATGTCCACGTCTCGCCACGGAGATTTCCGAATGCTAACCAACTTTCTTGGGTTTCCTTTCGAAGTTATGTTTGCCCGTAAACGCATTTTGCACAACTGTGAGAAGGGTGCAAGGGTGGATTCTATACGTTCTTTTTTATCGCTGCAGCTGAGCAGATAGGATGACGGTCCAAATGTGTTGGAAAGTGCTTACCGTCTCCTGTGTGAATTAGCAATATCAGTGATGCTGCCAATGCGCTGTCGGCCTTGAAGGACGCTTGATCTCGGCATAACATGACCGTTGAAAATGACTTTTGTCTTGTCAGGGTTCAAGCCGAGACTTACAATATACACACAGTCAATTGTCATACAGACAGTTACGTAATGTGAGATAATAATAACCGGTACTATAATAACCACGGTCTTGTCTCCTCATTAGTGTTATTAATTGCTTTATATAAACTCAACTTTCGCTTTTACTTTCATGCAGACGCCGTTAAAAACAATATTTTAATTTATAATTAATACAACAGGATTTAGATTTAAATCGGTCAAGTGGTGACCAAAGACCATCGGTTTCATTTAACTTTGAAAACAAATAAGTACATTTTCGTCAAAATTGGTTTTGTATTTATTAAACATTACCATTAATGACTTTTTTCATAGTTTTTTATTTCCAATATAAAATTAGGAAAGAGCAACACATATTTTATTTATTTTTGAATTATCTTCCTACACATTGACTTTATGAAAATGTTATTAAGATGTAAACAGACACTTTTAACCACAACTATGTATCTAAATTCAAAATTATTTATTTATATAAACTTATTTCTACGCCTTATATAATTGTATCTAAAACTTATGGTATTAACACATTTTTAATAATAATATTTATAATTAAGGCTACACTTTTTTTGGGGGTGGTTGCTACACTAGACTCGGGTCTCTATCGCGGACACCAACACAATTTCATTATAAGACCTTAAATATAATGGAATTATTCATTAATTAACCTAGAATTATGTAATATGCATGCGTGCGTGCGTGCGTTTGTGTGTGACATTTATTTGAAAGATTTCTTTTTATCTGACTATATTATATGTATGTTAACTAAGTTTTAATGGTTAAAGCACCGCCATTTATTTCGACTTTTCAGCTACTATTTTGTAGTAGTAGGTTTGAAATTAGATTAGGCTACCGAAGAATAAATAATAGCCATAAACAAAAATTATTAATAATAAATAATTAAAACGAGCCAGTTGGTGGTAGGCTAAATAATAACTTTAACATTACTTATTGACAGTTGAAGTTTTTATCTTCTGTAATTGGCTAGTGAAAAGTGGTTGAAACGTCGAATTCAAAATCAATATCACCTACTTTTAGTTATGCGTACTAGTTGTGAAAATATGAGAAAATACTTAAATTAAAGTAATTAGGGACATTACTAAATACTGTGCATACGGGCATGTGGAAAGAATTCATGGTGAAAGAGTGACTAAACAGATATACAATGCAAAAGTGGATGGATGCCGAAGTCGTGGAAGGCCACGACACACCTTCCATGATCAAATTGATCGTGTACTAGCAGAAGGTGATGTCAGGAGCCTTAAGAACAGACGAGCGTGCATGACAAGAGCTATGAATGTCAAAGAAGCAAGTGAGGTGTGTAAGAATAAGCTTGAATGGCGCTCTGTTGTTCGTGCCTACCCCGCAAGGGAACTGGCGTGAAGTTATGTATATATGTATGTATGTACTAAATACTGACTCAATAAATAAAATCTTGCAGTTTTAATAATAAAAATTTGTTAGAGAAAGAAGGTAAACAAGTGTACCTAATAAGAGGATATGTATGCCACACTTGTTTACCATCCACTTGATAGAACAAGTCCGATACAAGTCACTGACCCGCATAAGACTAGTTTTCTAACAAGTGTAAATGATGGAAAAGTTCAAAAGAATTTCTTAAACCGGTTGTTGTTTGTTTCTTGTCTTTATCTCGTTTGGAATTTAGAAATCACTTTTATTAATCATTTTAATTTTCTTCGGATTTTTACTAATTTAAATTATTCAGTGAAATTTTGTTGATACATAATTAATTCATTAATCCTATTTCTTCTCTACATATTTGGGATTCTTATGGATTCGAACCCGAAACCTTTCAACGAAACGTTTCAGTTTATTAAGCAGTTCAGCGTCTAGACTTCTAGACAATAGAAATCATCTTTAATATACATACTTAAAACTATATATAAATCAAATATTATACAGTATAATATTTATAAAGTAACCAAAGGGCTGACTTGTATTTAGGGTATAGTGTTAGCGTTGTCATTTAACGAGTAAATGTGGCCAGCATTTTGAGAACGCTCTCAATTGACTAATTTTCTAACAAATTCACTAGTTTCAAATTTCAAAATTTGTTAAAAAAATCCGCCGATTTTGAAACACTCTTCATTGGTGCTCCGCTCCTACTGGTCTTAGCGTGATATATAGCCTTCCTCGATAAATGGGCTATCTAACACTGAAAGAATTTTTCAAATCAGATCAGTAGTTTCTGAGATTAGCGCGTTTAAGCAAACAAACAAACTCTTCAGCTTTATATATTAGTATAAGATTTATTATAAAGAGGAAAGATTTGTGATTTTTGTATGTATGTAATGAACAAACTCAAAAACGAATGAACCAATTTCAAAAATTCTTTCACCATTAGAATGCTACATTATCCCTGAGTAATTTAGGCTATATTTATACGTTTATCCCAAATTTTTTAAAATGTCCACCTGTTCGAAGCCTTGACGGGTCGCTAGTAAAGTATATTTTAAATAATTAATTAGTTGTTCATCAAATCATAAGTGACAAGAAGAAAGCCGAAAAAGTATACAAACAATCAAGCTTTTGTCTTATGACCGATTTTTTTTTTTGGCCAGGGGAAATCCGTTTGAGGACTAAGCCGCAACAGGTCTTATGGCCCATTCCTATATCTCACTAACCATTGTTTTGCCTTACCACTCGTCAAAATCTATGCTATAATAAATCTGTAAATGGTTCGAGTTAGTACATTGCGTTTCAAAATGTGAAAATCGGACCAGGAGATACTGAAAATGCAATTTTTTGTATTTTTGTCTATCTGTCTGTCTATTAGAGCATCACGTGAAAACTACTGAACGGATTAAAATGAAACTCGACATAGAGCTTGCTTATATCCCGGGGCGTAACTTAGGATTCTTTTTATCTCGATAAATTACGTGGTTTCCGTGGGATAGACAAAATTAGTGAAAAATATGACGCTGCGATCGTATATATTTTGGAAGCTACTGAACGTATATGATTGAAACTCGACATAGTGCTGGCTTACAACCCGAATTAACACTTAGGATAAGTTTCATCCTAATAAAGGACGTTGTTTCCTTAAAACGGACGGTTTAGAAAAATAGATGGCGCTCTAATTTAATAACAAATACGTTGTCAAGTTGCCCACATGTCATTCATTACGTATTAGGTACTTCAAATCAGGTTGGCTACGACTTTTGTTTATGTTTTGCTGTCGTATGATAGCGGAACCGGTCAATAGTCGTTATATAGTACACTGGTACATACATACTATTGTTGTTTTCTTTTGAGTTTTCTTTTATATTCGTCTTAGACATAAATGGATAGGTTATTCTTTATTGTACAATATTTAAAACTAACAAGCTAGTACTAATAATAAATAATCATAAAATATTTTATATTATTCAAAAATAAATAACAATCTTAATTAACTACATTATTATTTGTGATTCTACTAGCTCCAAAACTAGTATTAACTGTATCTTTGAAGCTACTAGTGTTCTCTGTGCATTGTCTATTTATATAATAACAAAGTTAGTGCTTACTAAAAGTGTGCAAGTGTATATGTTTGTGCGTGTATGTATGTGGTGCTGAGTGAATGGTGTGTTTACTCTCCACTACTACTCTCCAGTACTATTCTAATTGTGCACAAAAAGCGATTTCGTTCAGCCAACAGTCATTAAACAAAAAATGTTAATCACAATCAAATGTAACTTATGTCACTTGGGAATAATGAAGCTTTCTATTGGTGAAAGAATTTTTAAAATCGGTTCAGTAATACCCGAGATTACTCCGAATATCCAAACTCACAAACTTTACCTCTTTATAAATTGCGAACGGCAATTATAGTATACGTAGGTATTGTATGATTACTTACATTTTATTTGCCTACATATGACATGTACTTTAAGTAACAATTTCGTTTTTTAACGGTTTATTATATTTTTATATATCTTATATTTCATAGATAGCAATAAAATTATTGCTCACCAAAACAACTTCTCTCTTCTACTTTATGTATGCCTTATAGTAATGTAATTCTCTGTATATACTGTTTAATTTATTACACTGTGGGTTAAAATGGATAATTGTTGAGGTGGGGCTGGAACTATAAATTAGTGCTGTGCTGGTTGAAACTCCAGTATTACCACTCCAGTATTATACTGGGTTGCATACCTTATTTGTTGGAAATGAGGCGTACAATCTCTCTAATTAAAAGTACCAATGTGTGAACTGTATGACTTGTATGTACTGTCGCTTTCCCGAGAAATAAATATGTTTGTTTCATTCCCTTCCCTCGGGAACTAATCCGGTATCTAGTCTATAATAAACTTATAAACCTATTTCGTAATTTATTGGGTAAATGAAACGTGTTCCAATAAATTCTGATATGATTTACATATAAAAGAGAAGCGAGCCCTAAAATACCATCGTCTTACTTGCAAAATATTATTAAAAAATAATTTTATTTACTGTATAAACAATAATTAAAACGCTATTTACTCGTTGAAGTTATGACATCATAACATGCTACGCTCATACAAAATCTATGTGGCTACAGCGTTTTGTAAGATCATAAAAAGTATCTTCATTGATTTCATTAACAACTAACCAATTCGCTTTTAGATATTAAAACGTAACTTGAAGATTTATTGTAAACTCTGCTACAAAAATAAATATTAATTTCAAATATGTAAAATATATTTAATCCTTTCACTAACTTATTTTTCTTTTTCTTAAATAATTATGCCTAATTCTGATACTATACTAATTACTATTTATATTTAATTTATAAAGTAATTTAAGTATATGTATTTAATTCATAAAATATGTGGTTTAAGTATGTCTGTTTAAGTTCTACCTAATAATCTGCACCACCTACTTCGCTATGTTAGGTTAAATTATTCCTTAAGCTATGTTGCCTGGAAGAGATTGCTTTAAGCGATAAGGCCGCCTGTTGATTCTACCATGACAATATTGTAATCGAGCATTTTTGTAATTGTACAGTAGTGGTATGAAAATGTTGGCCAGTTTTTAAATTACCTCTTCAAATTACCTCTTTAAGTATCTCTCAATAATTTTCACTCGACAAAAAACAGTTTGACATAAAAAGTAAAATTACATTCAAAATGCTATTCTATAAGAAAAACTAGGCTTTACTCTAATGAGACTGCAACATAATGTATGACTATTAGTGTAAATGAATATGTGAATAGGCAAGAAATGAGAACTTAAATGCGTCTTCGATCATTAAATCTATAATTTTCATTATTTACTAAGGCAACCGTGTATTAATTAACAAATAAATATCTAATTTTATTTTTTGATAGTGACATGTCATCGTATAAGTATAATTATATATTTAGGTACATACTTATGTATATGATAACATGTACTATTAATGCCAATTTTACAATTACATACATACATACATAACTTCACGCCAGTTCCCTTGCGGGGTAGGCACGAACAACAGAGTGCCATTTAGGCTTATTCTTACACACCTCACTTGCCTCTTTGACATTCATAACTCTTGTCATGCAAGCTCGTCTGTTCTTAAGGCTCCTGACATCACCTTCTGCTAGTACACGATCAATTTGATCATGGAAGGTGTGTCGTGGCCTTCCACGACTTCTGCATCCATCCACTTTTGCATTGTATATCTGTTTAGTCATTCTTTCATCATGCATTCTTTCCACATGCCCGCATCCACAATTTTACAATTCTTAGTTATATATCAATCAAACAATTCTTTTTTTATTGGACTTGACTTTATGTTGTTGGTCCGAAGACCTTACAACTTTACCGGGGTGTTTGGGGTGAGTGCCTTCGCGAAGCGAACTAAGGAGTTTTACCTCGGCTGGACTGTTGCCATGAGAGAAGGATGAATTTAATGATGCCCACCATAGGGCGACACAAAGCACTAATTGAGAACGGGCGACGGGTAATATAAAGCCCGAGGGGAAGGATCTCGGCGGGCCGGGATCCTTCCTTTTCCTTCCTACGCTGTCTTACTGCCGTTTCGCAACGTGTTATTGTTGGGAGAGAAGAAACGGCGAAAGAATCAAACAATAACTCTTTATTGTACACCAATACAAAAAAAAGAACTTACATAATAAAACTATGTCTCATTATGCACAAAGGGCGGTCTTATCGCTAAAAAGCGATCTCTTCCAGACAACCCTATTATTTATTTAGTTGGATATGTGGATAAGCTGAAAAAGGATTATATAAAGGCATCTGTAGATATTGATCTGTAACTGGAAAGTTTGAAGGAAGAAGATTAAGATAATGAGGTGGTGAAAATTAAGTAACAATGAAGAGCGTTTAACTGGAGATTGAAGAATGTAAAAATAAAGGTTAATCAAATAATAGTTGAATATTTCACGTTCAAGTCGGTCAAGTTGAACATTTAGAAATTTACTCAGAAAACACTATTTGTCCATAAATAGCTATGTCTGATTAACACAATATAATCATACTAATACATTTATTATAATAACTTATATATTTGAAATATATTATTGTATACGTGTATATTTATGACTATGTATATATTTATGTATTTGTATATTTATTTGTTAAATTAGTGTGAGTATTTATGTATCTATTGCCTTTTTCCTGCACCACCTACATCGCGTGATTCAAATTTGTTTTTGATTTAGATAGCCTGGACGAGATCGTTTTGAGCGATGAGACCGCCTATTATATTGCCTAGAAAATATTGTAAATATGGTCTCTTTTTGTAATTGTATATTTTGGTGTGCAATAAAGTGTTAAATCTCTCTCTCTCTCTGTCTACAATGACGTGAAGATTTGTAGTGTCAAAAAAGGATGTATTCCAAAATAGTATGGAAAGAAAAAAGACGCTGTACCGAACTATGTTTGGGGTAGAGTGAAGAAGAAGAGATACCTATAGTTCTATATGTAGAATAAATACCGCTCTTTTCCCATAATGGTATAATAATAACTCTCGTTTCTTATAATAGTAGGTAGGCGATTAAATACCGATTTAAAATTTATTTGTCAAAATTTTCATAAATACCATCCAATACCAATATATTCATCTTCATTATCGAAAATACATATATTATGTATACCAAATTTTAACACAATTGGCTCGCTTAGTTTCAAGTGTAATCTTAGATTCCGTATCGAATGGACGCTATCCTATTTTTGAGATAAAATTATCTTATTTTACCCACATTATCAAAATTGCGTAATTATAACTAAAACTTTTAACGTCTTAAATCTGTCTTACGTCATACCAGAGCTTTTAGAACTTTTGGTCTAAAAGACTTACTAAATTTGAACAAAATAGGTTGAACGATACTTTTCATAGCATAACAAATAGTTATAGGAACTTTCTTATATCCCAAAACACTATAACTAATACAAAAACCTTGCCATATAACCGAAACAGTCTTGGCCATAAACCAGTTCCTCCATAAGGCGTGAACGAGTCATCGTGAAATTGAACACTCCTCGGAGACCAAAGAAAGTTGCCTTTCAAACAGGCTTTAGATGCTTGTCCACCTTCGTCAGTTTCTGTTGAATATTAAGTTTATGATATTCGAATTGATTATAGCTATAAACTTATTGTTGCATAACAAACTATGTAATAATCACAATATTTGCCTTATAAGCAATAAGCATATAACAATTTAGTAGCACTAAGAAGATTTAAAGAACTATTAATATGAAGAGCAATTAATCTGTTTTATTATGTTTATTGCGACAAATTGAATTTTCGTCAATGATTGTAAGTAGTAATACAAATTAACTTTATTACAAATCAACGTGAATTATAAGAGTAAAATTAATCTTCCGTCAGCGAATGAATAAGACGATTTAAAGTGGTTATAATTACAGCTGATCTTCTGAACACTTTTTAGTGGAAAATGATAACCTAGTATCTATCGTACTGAAATAATTTTAAAGTATTAACGTCTAAAATAAAAACCTTATTCAGCCCAGCCATAACTATACCTCCCTGCTTTGTAAGAACAGAATATCCGTCTTGGACTCTTTACCACATAACTACTACGGAATTGTTTATAACGGTATTCCTCAACGCTCGACAATCGTAAATTACAAACCATACTACTGACATTGACTTAAGCAAAGCAGCAGTAATTAGTGCACCTACATATAGAAAACAACGACATCAATTAGAATAAAAAGCGAGACAACCAACAAGCTCTTTACGTGAAAGTGGAAAACAAGATTCTCGAGACTTATGAGTAGATCAAGATACATAGTCTTTTATAGTGCATTGGTGTCAAGTATTTTTTTACATACTAATATATAAATGCAAATTAACTGTATTTGTTATCCTTGGCGAAATTTAGCCTAAAGTTAGGTTTTGTTATCGTGGAGGAGTACATAATTCACTAAGTTTTGTTGTATTTAAGCTTTTTGTAAGAAATAAGTATATCACAGCTCTTGCTAAACCATCCCTAGAGGGGGTAATAAATCAACAGATTAAAAGTAGAAGGTGTATTAGGAGCACTCACACATGTACATTCTAAATAATAAATGCTAGCTAGAGCTAGTTTAGGTAAAAAAATAGATTTACTGTGAAATATAATAAGCAATGGTATTAAAGTTTACGAAATTTACATCGTAAAATCCAGTTTAATTGTTATTTTAAGTGATAATTTAAAAAGTATACAGAAATAACAATTACTTTCACATAGGTCGTTACTAATATTCCTATAGTTGTTATGATATCCATTCATCCATTCATCGATTGCCCAACAATTAGCGCTATTGTTCAAACATTAGAGAGTGGTATTGCGTAGCGTTTTCCATTTCTTTGTGAACCTCTACTGTTATATGAACAAGCAGTTTTTGTATTTACTTTCGATCAATTTTCCCGTTAAGTATCAGGTTGTCGAAGTCTTAATTACTTTTGGTTATGAAATTAGCTTCTTTGTTTTACATTGTAGTAGTAGTATTGAAAACACTAATATGTATTTCGTTTGATTCTTTATACTATTCTTTTATCTATCATATATATAGTCGGTACTTACTATGAACGTTACGATAATACTTTTATTAAAACATAATCTTAAAGTTAATATTAAGGAATATAAAAATTTAAAAATAAAAAATATGCACAAAAATCAAAAACTAATTTCAGGATAAAGAAATTAATTGTACATACATACATACATAACTTCACGCCAGTTCCCTTGCGGGGTAGGCACGGACAACAGAGCGCCATTTAGGCTTATTCTTACACACCTCACTTGCTTCTTTGATATTCATAACTCTTGTCACGCACGAAATTAACTGTACACATAGCAAATTATGCAAAACCCAACATAAGAGGAGAACAACTATTTAATACAACTTTTCTTTTACGTTTTAGCTCGTAGTAAGAAGAAGAAGATCCAGAAGCAACTCCTCCCTCTGCTAGCCCTCGCTAAGCTTAAAATCATGTCCCTCATCCCACTGTTCTTGGGTATCATCGCCTTCGCCGCCGCTAAAGCAGTCCTCCTTGCCAAGGTTTCTCTTCTAATCGCTGGTATCATTGCTCTGAAGAAACTCCTAGCCAGCAAACACACCGAAACAAGTTATGAGGTCGTAGCCCACCCTCATCATGAGGAGCACTACCCAAGCAGTGGTCACGGCTGGGGCAGGTCAATGAATGACGCTCAAGACTTAGCTTACGGAGCCCACATTAAATCAAACTAGTATCTCGAGGGTTTGCGCAAGGAACTCAACTTGGTCCTGTTTTTCTTTTAAAAGACGACACATATTTTTAATTATTATTTCATTAGTACAAACTAATGAGTAATTGCCCGGTGCTATTTATTTTTCTTTCATGCAGCAGGAATTACAAGAGTACGGTTCTGAACTTAATACAAATGTACAGTTTCCGATAATATCCTCAGGTTAAGATCTATTTATTTCTAGAGTTAAGTAATATTTATTATTCTTATTTATTAAAATCCCTTTGTAAGGGATATAATATAGATTGTTTTGTTTTCCCAAAAAAACCCGTGTTCTAAGTTTGCTACGATGTATACTACGTTAGTATTTTTCACACCTTGTACGGTATCCGTATATGTGTATTTTATGACTAAAAGTTTAAAAAAATATTTATAATTTTTGTTTATGTTTTATTCCTATCTAGTCTTTCTAAGTCTTATTTTTGTTTTTAGCCTAGTTATTATTATTTTAATAGTGCTTTAATTTATTTTAGTTTATTTTGAATGGTACCTGTGTACATTGTGATATTATATATTGTTATAATTTATTTTAAACGATACCACCTATTAATATTATTTTATATGTGTAAATGTATTATTCTGTATTGCATTCCTATGTATTCTTATTATTGATATTTAAATATCATTTTTCTATATATTGCAAATATTATATTACGTTGTTTATTTATCATATCTTAATTTATATTTATTTATTTGAGTTTTGTATTTATTGTATTCATGTCTATACATCTCTATATTAATATTCATATATTGTTAATGTATTATTTTTTATTTTTTGTAATATATAATTATTGCTCAATGATTCGTACAAATAAAGAACTGGAAGTGTTATTTTTTGTTTTATTTTTAAATTATTCTTTAAATTGTAATATCGTTACGACATATTTAATACCTTTATAATTATGATCAACCAGAAACAAAGGACAATGGAGGAATATCCTTGATTTTTATAATGGTTTCCTTTGAAATTCATCTAATATTAAGAATTTATAGTTCATAATGTTCATCTTAAATATCACAAATAAATTGCATTACTGTACATCAAAAATGTATTTGTCATGTTCAGTATACCTACAGCTAATTCATTTTCAAATATTGAATTTTTTTAAAGGAGCAAAAATACATTCACTTTCATCTTGCTAGATAAGAAATAAATAAACAAACATCTTCAAGAACAGTTTTCAAAGAAGAGATTAAGAGGTCATAATATTATAAAATATTAATGAATAGGTATGTACATAAATGACAAATTATGTATGTAAGTATCGTGATAATTGTATCAAATGTACAAATAAACATAATATTTTTAAATAAATTAAGATGAAAATGTAAATGCTGTGCATTTGCGTTTCTTCTTCATTCAAAATTAAAAACCTAAGTGCGTACAAAGTCGGGAATATCATTAAGTTAAATATAAGGTAGGTACATAATATATCTTATATGCCTGCATACCCACTCAAAAAATTATTAAGACAAAGGCAAACTACGCTATAAGCAACCTCATTGCGGTTGATAAAACATTAAACAGCTAGTATTAGCAGCCAGTCAACGGAAAAAACGGATTTAGCAGAACTGCGATTTTAACAGAATTAAATCTTCAATAAGTCGAAAGGCGTAGCGTAGGTTGCAGGACCGACGACCTGCGTAAGGTCGCCAGTAGGGGCTGGATGAGGAAGGCGGCAGATCAAGATATGTGGCGCAGTGTTGGGGAGGTCTACGTCCAGCAGTGGACATTAATTGGCTAAAGAAGAAGAAAAAAAGAAAGCAAAATCTTATAAAACCTCGGCAGGAAATCAGCAGCATGGACATTTTGCTTGTTCAAATGGCAGGAAATTTTTAGTTGCCTAGTGCATGAGCTCCAATGAGCCACCATGGATCATATCGGAGTGACTACTGCAGCCAGGCTGCCTATTACTTGGCCTGTCTATGTATATATAAACTAGGAAGAAACATTAGTAGCTTTCATTTATTAAAGAGGGGATGAAGCGCGTGCTTTCATCGATAATCTTTAAATACGCCATCGATACTAATAGTGAGAATTTATTATGATATCAAGTAAATTACACAACATAAAACTCTCTCTTGTAAAAACGTTTTGTACAATATTGAGTGGTTTGTATTGATATGATTTATCGTTTATGACGTTGCTGGAGGATTCGTGACAACAAACATTTTAAAATACTGTTTAGTTTTAGTCATTTTGTTAAACAACCCTACAAAGAAATTAAAAAAAAAAATTGTGAGTAATATACAGCACACCACTCAGGGGCCGATCCCAGATACTCAGACCATAGTGATTAACGAAAAAATCGTTACTAAAATTTACCATGCCAGGAATCGAATTCGGAGCCTCGGCGCTGTAGTGAGGTAGGCCGACCAAAGGCTTAACGCACTCAACCACAGAGCCCGTTAAAAAATATAATGCTGGAAATACCCTCTCCCCAGAGTGCTTTCGCCACGTCTCAGCGAGGACACTCGCGCGAGAGTTAAGAGTGACGAGTGCGAGCTTTTATACACCCCCGTTTATTCAGTAAGGATTACGAAAGTCGAGAAGATGGACGCGTTACAAATTACGCCAGCTTTTACCCTATGCATTATCATTTATTATAATCACGTGCAAATGTACCGTACAAAAAAAATAAACAGATACAATAACACAAATGGCTCGCGCACAAAAAACTGACTCGCAACGGAGAGCAGACCATGTACACTTTGCACTTTTCATGCCTTGCGATGCCTCGAGGAGTGTGCAGGCGGCTTAAGATGATTATCTCAAAAACTATTGACTAGATCTTGTCTCCCAATTGTAATGATATATTAAGCTGTCGAAATGTAAATGTATAGTATTAATTAATTATTGTAAAATTGTGTAAAGTAGAAAAGTATAAAAATTGTAAAATAAATATAACAGTAAGTAAAACAGTAAAAACAAAAATAGTATATAATAGATAGTAAATTTAATACTATAATAGTAAATTATTATAAAATGTAATGTATTAGAAATAAGAGTTTTTGAAAGAAGAATAAGAAATGAATAGAAAAGCCTCTGTCATGTCACAAGACGGAGGACGAAGGCGATAAAAAAATGTAATGATATTACTTTTTCATGATTACGGTCCACTTCTCCGTCCCCCTGTTCCACTCCCCTATCCCATTCCTCCTGTCTGATCTCTAACTCTAATGTATGAATAAACTTAAGCTCTTTCAGATACAAACCTTCGTTAGAAGATCTGTCCTTGATATTAAATTTCTTTATAAACTATTGCACAATGACATAGACAGTCCACAACTATTGGCACTGTTTGATTTTAATGTTTCCCGCAAGCCTCCTCGTCATCCCTGTCCAATATTTAAAGATAAAAGGCTTCAAAACTTATCTTGGAAAATATTCAACTACAGCTAGAATAATTACTTCTTCAGCGAGGAAACGTAGCCAGCCTTCTGGGCACCTTACCCATAGAAGACGGTGATCTAGGCTCAGTAATCTACTTATAGTCTTGAGGGACTATGAGTAGAATATAATACAAATAAGTTAAGTTTTCTTGCATTGTATTCGATTATATGTAATTTTATATAGTTTTTTTATGTTAATTACAAAAAAAAAATTATTCTTTACAAGTCATATGTTTTAAAATCTATAAATCTCAATATATTTAATGACAGTCCTCATACATTCTTCCAAACAAATCTCAAATCGATTAGTATATTTAATTATTGCTTTTGTATATTTTTTCTATAATTAATACCAATATGTAAAACATTCAAATTTAACATTTTAATTGATAATTTATAAAATACTAGCTGACCCGGCAAACTTCGCAACGCCTCAGAATGCATAAATAAAAAACGTTGATTTCTGAACGACGGGACGAACATCAAACGTTTGACATTCAAAACAAAAAGGATGAAAAAAACTTTACTTTTGAATTTAATTTGATTTCTGAACGACTTTTAGATTTAATTGATTTCTAAACGACGGGACGAACATCAAATGTTTGACAGGTAGGAACAGTTTCTAAGGGAAAGTGAAATTGTTGTTTTTACTATATTCCAAGCATTTTTTTCATATTTACTCACCATTTAAACCTTTCCAAGACTTCCACAAATAATTCCAAACTAAAATTAGCCAAATCAGTCCAGCCGTTCTCGAGTTTTAGCGAGATTAACGAACAGCAATTGATTTTTATATATATAGATAGATGACATAATGCTTGATGTGACCACCTATATAATAGAGAGTATATTTACCATGAGCATTGTTTAGATGTAATACGAATGTATATGATGTATCTCCTCTTCATGGTCCAAAATATATAAATCAACCCATTTCTCTTATCCCTTCCCTCCTATCCCATCCTTCCTATCCCACGACTTCTATACTATTCCCTTTAGTTTTGTAGTGGAACACTTACAAGCCATTAGATGGCGCTGTGTAATAATTGAGGTCGCAAACGATTCCCGAAACATACAAAAAAAGAGACAAATTTCGTATAAAATAGAAAATAGAAAAAATTATTGCTAGTTATAGATGAGCCCGAGCCTGCGAGGAACAACAATAGCCTCGCTAGAAGATCTTCCTTTGAGACTGAGGAGCATTCCATCTTGCTCCTCCACCCTATACAGGACACTCTCTTCAATCCCATCCTAAACGCTGGCAACGCATTAGCTTTGCTCCATCGCTCTTGATGTTGCAAACATCTATAGGCAACGGTAACCACTTTCCATCAGATCGGCCATCCGCCTGTTTGCCAGCTTCGAAATAAAAAACTTCTGTCTATTGAAAATGTTGTTTTCTCTTGAACCTTCTTCTAATCATTTGACGTTGGCACAATAGAGCTCTTATTCAAATACTGTTAGAGTAAGCTTGTAGGCGGTAGGCGCTAGGTGAGGAACCGGAATAAGTGCCGCTGACTTGGGGAGGCCTACGTCCAGCAGTGTACTGTCATTGGCTGACGACGACTAAGTTTGCGGGCTTCTTAAAGAACCACAAAAAGTCTTCAAACCTACTCAACTCAATATGTATAAGACTGTAAGGTTATATAGATTACATAGCAGATCGCTACCAGAGGGAGGTTTGTCCAGAAATATTGCTGCTGCTGCAACGCTGGATGCTTTGCCATGGATCGCATCGGTCATAGATAGTGTCATAACTTTCTTACACACTTTCAAGTGTGATCATGTAAAACATCATTATCAATGCAATATAATTCAGGGATTGTCTGGAAGAAATAGCTCTATATATTCATGTAGTTGCAGGTCTCGATGTAGTGAAGCTGACCTGCCAACCTCATTTGTTGGAAATGTGGCGTAACAAAATTTGTACAAACAAACAAATAAATCTTTTTATTTCTCTATTTCTTTCTTTCTTTTTAGTTTGTTTATTTTGGATTGGTATAGAGTAAATTAAAATTACTTTTTATTAAGACATGTTCTTTATGTTTACGTAAATTAAATAAAAACTTTACAATCTTATTACCCACTAAAGAACACTCTACCATTACACAGCTGTAGTATGATGACTAAAATGAAATATAATATAAACTTACCATCAACGGACTAGATCAATTGTTGAATTCTTATCATAAAAAATGTTGTTTACTTTTAGTTTCCTGATAAAATATTACAGGCAAAACACTATAAAGAAGATGGCATTGACGTATTCAGTAAGTGTATAAAAATACACAAGGATACGAATTATATTATATCATATGTTTGCGAAGTTTTTACGTTTTATTTTTACCGCGGCTTTGCTTGCTTATTTTTCGTCTATATATTCCACGGAAACAATATCTGATATAAAAATATTGACAATTCTAATACACAATAGACGCAAGGTCGCGAGGCTAACTGTCTTCTATTGGATAAATTTCGGGGAGTGTTTCATTTTACCATCGGACAACCAGACGCACCGGTTTGCGCAACCGTTACATGGTGGAAACACCACCAGTCAGAACCAAGCGTTTCGCTTGATCTTTTTTGGTGCGCACAGCCCAGGACTGGAATAATTTTACGGAGTCAGTTTTTCCTGACAAATACAACCTTGAAGTCTAGGTAAGCATGATCCATGCTAGATCGCGTTATTATTCAACATCAGGTGTGACAGTGGGCAAACGCAAACCTATACATCCATAAAAAAAAACAAACAGACATCCGAGGTGAGATGATAAGATCTTGTTTTTAGAGTTTTGTTGCTCTTTATTTGTCTATATTTTATTAGAAACTAATAACAAGAAGACGTATATTCTATATTCTGTTATACGATAGTGTCTAGTAACTACAAATAAATTTCGTACCAACCAACACAACAGCCAACCCGATTTGAAATGAATGACTTGTTTCCTATGACAACGTATTTGTTAGTGAATTGAAAATAAACGATTACAGCACCATCTATTTAGATATTCTGTCTATTTTATGAAAACGATATCATTTATCAAGATAAAATGTACTCTACGTGACAATTCAGCACCATGTCGAGTTTCATTCATATATGTTCAATAGTTTCCAAAAAAGATGCGATCTCAGCGCCATCTATATCGCTATTTTCGTCTATCCCACGGGAACCTATCATTTATCGGGATAAAAAGTATCCTAAGTTACGCCCCGGGATATAACCTAGCTCTATATCAAGTTTCGTTTAAATCAGTTCAATATTTTTCACGTGATGCTTTAACAGACAGACAAACAGAAAGACAGACAAAAATATAAAATATGTACAAACACAAATCCTTTAAAATTTTATAATGGAAAAGAAGTTAATATTACATAAGTATCAAGTGCATATTGATTACGTCTAGACATAAAAGTTGTTAATGACCTGCTTCACTGTACTGGCTCCGGTCTGTCTAGGTTTTCAGAACGATTGCAGGTTATGTGATAGTCTAACATCGCTATATATGTATATTTGATTATGTAATAATATATCAGGTTTTATTCAAAACATAGTTTCTTTTTGTATTGTTCTATAAACACATTTTCTTTTTGAAATATTTAGAAGAGAATATTCATAATATGGGTATATTAGGACTAGATACTTTGCTATAGTTCAGTAGTCAATAAAAATATGTCAAAACAATGTTTAATATGTATATTACGAAAGCAATTTTAAATGATTTTGTTCTTCAGTGAAGTTTCACTGGAGAACAAAAAACTTTTTGAAGGTCATACATATAAGTTAAACTTTAATTTTACTGCCTATTGTACCATATGTACACCACTTCGCAACGTATTATTGCTGTTAAGGAGAAGAAGCGGCAAGAAATTTCCCAGCAACACTTTTTTTTTAGCCAAGGGGAAATCCGTTTGAAGACTAAGTCGCGACATGGGTAGAACCTTGGGGGGATAATTCGCGACCTAGTGTGGGATTCGCCAGGTCGGGGGTGGCACTAAAAACTACTGGGTGTTCCGTCCTGTGCCTTATGGCAGAGCTACGGGTAAATGGGATTACCAGGTCTGCGTGCACTGGCAGGCGTGGGCCTCACACACAGGGTTCTTTCTTGCCGGGTGACTTCTTTTGTCCCCCGGAATCGTCTTGATCTAGTCCGGGCGTGGGGCGGTTTGTAACGCGCTCCATAGGAGGAGAGGTGAGCGCTGGTGGCCGAAGGTCGAATCCCACCTTCCGGCGTCGGCGCGTCCTCCTTTGGCGGGAGCGGAGCAAAGACGTCCGCTCACCTTCCCAGCAACACTAGTTTAACCCATATTGTAGCTGGTAAAGATCATTCTGTGAAAGAATTTCAATAGTAAAACTAAATAAAGGTGATAATACTGTATATTTGCATAAGTAGTACATATAATAAATAAATCATTCAATCATCACTAAAACAAATAAAATATTTAATCGAAATTTACATATTATACTATAAATTAGCAAATTGTCAGAAGCTGTGCAATAAATCAAGTGATGTAACTTTTATAAGAACACCAAAACTTTCATCCAAATGCCGTCAATATTAAGTAATACAATTTAAAATCAATGATATGATGCAATAATTGTATAATCTTTGAATGTTTTATCTTTTATATTAGTAAGGCTTTATGTTTTATTCCTTCATTATCATAAATTTTATATTGTTTAAAAAAGATAAAAAAACGTTTCTTAACTTTTTTATTATTATCTTTGTGGCTGGTTATATCAATAAAAATTGTAGAAAGAATATATTGAGATCTTAAAAAACCCTTCTAATTTTTTTTAGGATATATATAAAGAAAACATTGAAAAAGCATTTTATCGACTATAAAAATAATAAAAAATGTTATATAACGAATTGAAAATATTATTGAAACTACAACCCTAAATATATCAAAATTTTCCACTACATCATGCTTTAAAAGTTAGAAGGGAAAGGTTTCTTAAGGGGTCTTAAGATTTTAGAAGCAAAAATTTATTTTTAAATATTTCTTGATTGATATTAAATTATTGTACTATATTTTAGATTATATTTTTAAATATCTGACTAACGATCCCCTAATTACACCCCTAATTTTAGTTATTTCGACTCATCTCTATGCTTTGCTGGGCAGCTCTTTAGACTATATAGACTTAGTTTTTTCGTTATTATTATATGTAAAAATTATTGCCCAAAAAGAAAATTTAAATTACATTCATGGCTGATGGAAAGTGTTTTTATGACATTAGGGATTTTATTAGGTAAATGATTATATTTATAGTTTTGGCTCTGACATTTGATTTATCCCATATTGTTGATATTCTTTTAGTTCTGTATTTAATATATAATTAATCAAACTATGTTTATAAATTTAGTAATGTTATAATTTTTTAAATTTACATGTACCCAAATAATTGTATGACCATGGTTAGGTCACATACCAATCGACTTTGTTTACCATCTTTTGTTCTATTACCTGTATTTCTACAAATAAAGATACATTCATTCATTCATTCACAAAAAATGAATTAAGTTTTTATGTGAGTAACATAGACCTACTACTTAGGGTTTTTCACGTGGCATAGTCGTAGGGAAAACTCTGGTCCAGTATAAATTACCAACCACGTAAAGAAGGTTCGTTTTTAGAATTAAAAAAAAAGAAAAGAAAATATTGAAATGGTAGGAATGTACTCATTTGTAGCTTCGCAGATTGTATAATGTTATATGTAGTTGTAATATGTCACATAGTTTGTTTCGTTCAGTAAATTGTTTGTATATGTAAACATATTATGTATATCCATAATATTATACAATTGTAAACAATTCCGTGTCTGTATATTGATGCTTAGCTTAATAAGCAGTTAAAAAGTCACACTATGAAAAGTATTGTAACGATTATTTTCATTTATTTATTTGGTTTTTTTCCCATATTTCTATCGAAATTGAAAAAAACAAGTTTACCCGTGTACTTTCGGATTTACGATCTGTAATTCATATCATCAATTCATAACCAACAAAAAACCTAACCTCAGTGACACAAGATTACTGTGTCATTCATGTCATGCACCTAATGAAGTAAAGCTTTCTTCAACTGACCGTTATTAGAGGCGTGCCCGGAACTTAAGTAACAATGTAACTAAATGGGAAGTAATGCTAAGTGCATCTGAACGATGTTTGTTATTTGATGTTGAACTATCGTTTTTAAGTCATGGAAATAAAGTAAACGACAATTTTGCCTTGCAAGTTGGAAAACGTCGGCATTTTGTCGTCGGATTCGTTTGCGGTGTTAACAAGACAGACATGTGAAAAATAATAAGTTTTTTGGCATGTGCAGTGAGTTGTTGAAGCAAATTAAATGGCGGTCGTCTTGTAAAGTGATTGTTATTGTTTGATTGATTAAGGGGATTTCACTTTCATGAGATTCAGATACATGATTGGTGCTACCGTCATAAACGGTAAGCCTGAACTCAGGAAAAAGGTAATGCCAGCAGTGGTGATTAGATAGCGCAAACCGTTCAGGAAGGAAGATGGCGTATTGATATACTCCAAGGACAACAAGGGCGAGATGAAGGGCTCTGCTATAACCGGGCTCGAGACGAAGGAGTGCGCGGATCTCTGGCCGCGTATCGCGTTCAACTCCAGCTCTATAGCTAGATTCATTTTTTCTTTTAGTTATCCCAAAATAACACTCCTCCAATGTGTGAAGCGCCATGTCATCCAGCGCATGACATTTATTGCAAAATGAGGTCGGCTCCAGTCCTGAAATCTGATACAGATAATTACCGAAACAGACATGTTCAATAAGTATCTGTACCATTCTAAACGTCAGGGTTCCAACAAGAAAGACCCAAAGAAACAGGAGGCGGTGGACCGCCTGCCACAGGGGACCTCAGGTTGTCCATCCATCTACGGATCAGGGCCTCTTTAAGGTTTTCTCATTTGGACCGCGTTATGATAAAAACAAATGCCCTGATAAGTAAAAATTGAATCAATTTTGACAAAAAGATTGATGTCATCAAACAATGTAGTTACAAGATCCTGCACTGATACCGACAATGTGTTGAGCAAAAAAAATATTGCTGAAATACAGCAGACAGATTCATGAGCCACTTGTTGAAAAGTAATTATCGTCGCTTAAGCATATTTACAACACCAAAAGGGTACCGATGTCCTGCTGGCCTCAAAGAGTAATACTGGAACATAACTCTAGGGTGCTGTGGCTGCATACTCTAGTCCAGAAATGGTAGCTATCCAGACGGCAAATGCCTTACCACATGGCTGTGGGTTGTTTTGTCGCCTCTTACGACAGACTATCCGGCTGCAACAATTAGTATTTTCTCTCTGTTTCTACATGTTTAATGTAATTCAGGTACATTTTTGATGAAATTATTTTCGTTAAAACGTACCAAGTGCATGTACTTTTAAGTAATTATTGCAAATTCTTAAACAAATAGAGAAATATTGAAACATGTACCGAAGGTCTGGGCCCCAATTCTGCTACTACAATATTGTCAAAACGGGCGACCACTAGTGTCATAATGGCTGTTTTTATCGGATATGACGCTAGTGGTCGAGAATTCTGACAATATTGTTATAGTAGAATATGGGTCCTGACACGTGTTTGTCGTATTAATATTATATATAAAGTATTATTTGATATACAATATTCTTTATGACTTTTTAAAATTTCTTCTACCTTTAGTAACCATTAACTTCTCATCACGCGCAAAGTGTAAGCAGAATTCTAATCTGTATACAACAAGGAAACGCTTACATAAGCATTAACATCTAAGAGAAATCAGGTCTTACACATTCAGATAGTGCTTGCATCCGTCCAAATGATTCGTCCTAGCTGCTAAGTACATGCCTAGAAACCTTCAAACCTACACTGAAGGACGTTATACTATTTTGGATTTTAATACCACACCATAAAGGTGTATCTCACTTGATATTCCCTTCTATGAATATGCTCAATGAACTCTCTCCGATTTGAATAGAATTGTTTGAATGGTATTGTACATACGTCTTTAGTTGATCTAACAATTATGGAGTACTTGAAGTCATCATTTGTATATAGTTCTAATATATGCATTCTGAGGGAATTAAAATGATCTAACCAGCTTTAAAGTCGTGGTAGCGTACTGGCTAGCGCACGCGTCTCAAGCTCAAATGGGCGCGGGTTCGATCCTGACCGGAACGCATGCCCCAACTTAGTCAGTTTTCTGATCTAATGTGCATATTGTTACAATTACCACATGCTGACAACGGTGAAGGAAAACATCGTGATGCAACCTGCACATCGAGATAACCGATGTGTCAAACCTGCCAAGCCGCCCTGGGCAAGAGTAACGAGTATACTGTCCGTTCTCTCCTATAATGGGAAGCCCGAGCCCAATGGGACATTTATGGGCTGATATTATTATTAACCAGCATTTAACTCTAATACAATATCTTTAATGATCGTGTACTAACAGAAGGTGATGTCAAGAGCCTTAAAAACAGACGAGCGTGCATGAAAAGATTTATGAATGTCAAAGAAGCAAGTGAGGTTTGTAAGAATAAGTCTGAATGGCGCTCTGTTATTCGTGCCTACCCCGCAAGGGAACTGGCGTGAAGTTATGTATGTATGTACAATATCTTTAACAGCGCTCTGTATTTTACACTTTTATAAAGATCGCCAGAGGTGCTGCCAATGTGGAGCCAGCCTCAAAGAGCAGACTAGAATCTGGCTGCTAATGCCGGAAAACAACTCAAGAGTATGCCACAATAATATTGTGACATACTCCAATATAGAACAAATTCGTGCTCGAATTTAAAACGAAGCGATTTATAGTTATTGTCTCACTCTGTTTATATAGGACTAGCTGACCCGTGCCGGACGTGCTGGACATCAGAAAAAAAATAAAAAATACTTATTATTAATCACAATCAAATATACCCTATGTCACTCAGGAGTAATGTAGCTTTCCACTGATGAAAGAATTTTCAAAATCGGTTTAGTAGATCTAAAGATTACCCCCTACAACGTCACAAACTCATAAACTTTACCTCTTTATTTTTTGTTGAGTTTAATTACCTACTAAGTGAATTCAAAATATTTCCCCTCCCGTACTGCCCGTATCCGTATTCCAGTGACGCCTACATCACATAAGCCTATCTAGCCGATTAGGGTGCGCGGCGACCACGCAACTTTTTTCTTGTACTTACTTTTTTAAACTCGTAATATCTTTCGAATGGAATGTCCGAATTGACTAACTTAAAAAGTTATATAAAGGTATTGAAGCAGTCTTGAATATGAAGTAATTTATTTTGATAAGAATAAATACCAAGATACAAATAAAGAGCCATTTCTAGCGTCGGCATTTTAATTAAAAATTTAAAATAAAAGAACACTTACTGTGGCATAACTATAATAGTTACTACATATGCTATCTCATATGCGACAATTTTTGTAAATAATTATGTGTTCTGCAATGTCGTAGTACGTTATTTTATTCTATCATCAATAGTTTTCGCAGCGCACGCGATTTAAGGTGTTTTTTTTACACCTTGGGTTACACTATTTGACTTTTAGTAGGGATTCCTAATTTAAAAAAAAAAAAAAATATAGCCTATGTCAACTAGGGATAGTGTAGCTGGCCAACAGTGAAATAATTTTTTAAATCGATTCAGTAGTTTCGGAGATTACCTCCTACAACTTCACAAACCTTACCTCTTTATAATATTAAAATAATATATCATATATAAGTATAGATTCGTATGAAAGAAGAAATTATCTTTATTTTAAGATATGATAAGCGTTGCAGTCAATTCAGGTTTTAACCTGAACCTAACCAGGCCTCATTATGGCTCAAGGAGCAAGGGACAGCTTGGGGGTCTGAGTTATGTAGTATGCGAAAAAATTAGTTTTGATATATACGAGTATAAAAAGACGGATAGACATGACAATTTTATAAGTTTTCAGTTTTTATCAAAATAGATAGGAAACCCCAAAAATATTGTTGCGCATAATAAACTAAAATAAACTGCTGTTACACAAAATTTCCTAGAAATCGTACTCATATAACCGAAAAACATTCTTCATAATTCGGTCTTGTTACCAATAATTATTGATTAACTATAATGAAAGGAAATAATAACGTAAACATAATTAAAAATATACATGATATAATTTGCAAAGAGCAACACAAATTCAGTACAGAGAGCAGCCACTGACTTCAAGTTTCGCGAATGTAAAGGAAATTTAATAGTAGATTACACGAGGGATGAAAGCGATCTATTTAGGTACGAGATAGTTTGGCGCACAAGCGTAGCGAAGACGCTAATAGTTGGAGTGTCTAGTTAGGTCTGTCACCCGCGGTTAACATTCTGCTTTTCATTTAGAATATGAGGAAGGTAAATAAAAACCTGTTTAGTACAAACGACTACTTCTCTAATAAAATCACGTGTTATATCCATATTTAAATGTAACCAACGCATTTAATACGTCACATATGATATTTTAAGTAAATTTGTTTGTGGCATTCTACCAACATTTTTTTTTTATATCGATGATAGTAAATATTTAACTGAAATATATGTAAATTAAATAATAAACTAGTAAAAAGTAAATTATAAATATAAAAACGTATTATAAAATTATTAATATTTTTGAAATATAACTTTATGCCACGATTTAACGAAGTGGCTGTATAAAAACTTTGGACATGGCTCGCAAAGTTTTAAAAAGTTTGCATATTCTTAAAATATGATAACACGTAACAGGCTACAGTTAATCGGTTTTATATAAATTTTGACAATTTATATTTTCATAAATATAGTTATGTGTGAGCGAGGTAGCAAACTCTATATACGTAGGTAGCTGCTTAAGTCTTCATTTATAAATATTTTTGAGTAAAATTTAATTACAAAAATGTCAAATACACCATGATGAATTTTTAATTTCATAACGATGATGAACTTTATAAAAATAAAGCGACTCCTTGCTGTGTTGCTTAATGTAATTATTCATGTATCAAAGAAAGCGCCTTACGCAAGTCGCCAGGTGCGTGAAGCGGCCGGTGGTCGTGCGCGCTTGCGGAAATCACCTGAGTTCACAGGATTCCTCTAACCTGCGTTGTGATGATGTCATGAAACATGTATATAAAATAAGGTTATTTTAATATATGCAATGAAACTTTACTATTATTAATTTAGATCTTCATACTTTTACATGCAAATAAGCTATAATCAAAAATAAAATTTAAACAAGCAAAAAGCGGTGCTTTAGGAGGGATCGCGAAGTTTTCTACCTAGTAATATTTTTAAGATAGTTTAAAAAAATATTTTTATGTATGGATTATTAATATGGGCTTCTGTAAATAGTTCATACGACAAATTATTTTCATTCATTTTTTATTTTATCCAAATAAAATTCTTCGTACAATAAACTTTAATTAAAAAAATATATCTTGATTTTTTTATAATGTGCAAAATAATATATCTATAAATAAATTGAACTTAAGATGTCAAAGCCCAAATCTGAAAGTGTGATAGTGTCTCAGTAAAGTGTAACAAATGCATAGTCTTTTAGTTGTATAGTGAGATGGCGCTAGGGCTTGCTACGCTCGCCCTTATAATTTTTTTCGTGAACATAGGTAAAATAAGGTGTCAGTATAACAACTTATGATATCACTATAATACTCTGTGGCAGAGTATATATGCAACTGAAAAATATTTGCATTTAACAAATAAAAATCTATGAAAAGACAATAAGAATTAAATCGCTGTATTATAATTAAATTATTATAATTTGTAAGAAACGTTATATAATATTACTAGCTTCTGCCCGCAACTTCTTCCGCGTGAAATAGTGGAAAAATCCCTCGATTTTGAAACATTCTTCATTGATGCTCCGCTCCTATTGGTTTTAGCGTGATAATATATAACCTATAGCGTTTCTCGATAAATGGGCTATCTAACATTGAAAGAATTTTTCAAATCGGACTAGTAGTTCCTGAGATTAGCGCGTTCAAACAAACAAACTCTTCAGCTTTATATATTAGTATAAGATATAAGATAATCAATGATGTAAAATTATAAACTACCAAAAAAAGAAGAAAAATTTATACTTACAAAATAGTGTAAATTTATTTACATATTTACAAGAAATACCACGATGGTTGTCGGCAGGAAGCGTTCCCAAAATGCTGGTCGTGTTGCTACTTTGGACGGGAACGCTAAACTTTGCCCCAATCGCAGATCAGCTTTACCAAACGCGTTGAGAGGTCTCGACAAAAGTGACGGAACTCGTGGGCCAATAGTTATCGTAATTGTCTAACGATCTTATTCATATGGGTTAAGGATTATAGGCATACAAGTATGTACTTATTTAAGGTTCTTAAAGAAGCCTACAAACTTATACGAATAAGACTAGTTAACTATGAGGTGGAAAATTCTATAAAAATCAGGTCAGCTGGTACTATATAAACAGAGTGAGACAATAACAATAAATCGCTTCGTTTTAAATTCGAGCATGAATTTGTGCTATATTGGAGTATGTCACAATATTATTGTGGCATACTCTTGAGTTGTTTTCCGGCATTAGCAGCCAGATTCTAGTGTGCTCTTTGAGGCTGGCTTCACATTGGCAGCACCTCTGGCGATCTTTATAAAACTGTAAAATACAGAGCGCTGTTAAAGATACATACCTACATACATACATAATTTCACGCCAGTTCCCTTGCGGGGTAGGCACGAACAACAGAGCGCTATTCAGGCTTATTCTTACACACCTCACTTGCTTCTTTGACATTCATAGCTCTTGTCATGCACGCTCGATATCCATTAATGAATAAACTAATAGTATAAATAAAAATTAGCAAAACAAAAAATTATAATACTATAGACGGTTATACCGCTTTATTATTATCTCGTTAAATGGGATATTTTCTTTAAAAATATTTTGAAATGAAACTTTTTAGAATCCTTGTGATCTGAAACTCGATGAAACGAAAAAGCGACACTAAAAAGAGATAAACACATAAATCTATAGGACTTATGCCCGGTTTCTGAGGTACTTTTACACATACCGTTTTTACACATACCGGTTTTTGAACATACCGTTGTACGATAGTTAAACTAGGTTCAACTTAACTGACCAATATTAGGCGTTTAGCTAATCCATATCTTTTGTTTGATCTTTTGTTGTTGATGTTTTTGTTGGATGTAAATAAATATTAGATATTCGTTCTTAAATGAATCCATCTAGTGGCAAGTTTTGGTACTAGTTGTAGGTTAACAGTTAATCTAAGTTTATCTATTACATAACTTTATGGAATCAATTGTTATTGAACTCATAACTAGTAACCTCAGAAACCGGGCATAAGCCTGCGAGAAAAAGAGATACGAATTATACATTGTGCAGCACAAATTAGAGAGTCAGTAAGACCGATGAGTAAACATAGGTCAATATTTTTAAGACTAAAACAGTGAAAAATTGAAAGTAATACGTATTTAAGAAGTTTATTTTGAATTATAATAGGTTGACGGATGTAGGATAATGGAATTATATTATGAGTATATTCTCTGAAGTTTCACTTCTACTGCGTGTGCAACTGCACACACAGTTTAAACTTGATGGATAGACGTTTGTTATATCTATCAAAGTCTTCATATTTCGAGGACTATCAAATAATTATTAGGATTATAGAATAGCACTTTTATTAGGCGTATCGTCATTTTTATTTTATTTTATTGCATGAGCTCAGCAGACAGACATTTGTAACACCAAAGTTGCTACCAACGTGCTGCCGCTCTCTAAAGGGAGACTGGAACCTGGCCTCTAATGCCGGAGCACCACTCAAACTTGTTATGGCGGCATACTCTAGACTAGGGTTAGTAGCCATCCAGTCAGGCAAATGCCCTACCACCTGGCTGTGGGTTGTTTTGTCGTCTCTTACGACAGGCCACCCGGCCGCAGGAAATTATGTTGTTTCTCCGTTACTGTACGAATAGATAGATAGATAGAAACGTTAAAGCTCGGTGGACTACACGTGGTCCACGGGCCGAAGGTTTACAGCTCTATAGACTTTCATAGTGAATGTAAGAATTCTTGTCAACCTACAGCCTTACATCACTCAACCCTTCCGTTCAGTAAATACAGATGAGTGTTACATCCTGGCAGTAGCTGTGAATAAACTACTTAATTCTGCAGTTTATATTCCATTATAGGCCTTTAATGTACTTGTCGCCTGCTTTCACTAACAGCGATCGGGCTTTACGTCTAAAATACTCACTTAATTTGCTTCAGAATACAAATGATCAAAAATTATTGGAAATCGGTATATGTAATAGCACTTGCTGATAGTATAGGTATGCCAAAATGTGATCGCATAATATTGACCGATATACATATTTAATAGGCACTAATTTACATTTAATTTTGCATTCGTAAAGAAGTGAGTTAAGCTATGAAACTTGTCAGAATAGAAGTTTGCCAGTGAAGTAAAGTTCTCGGGTAAAGATATCTGTCCAAATGATGAGTAGGGGATCTAAAGCGGTCGATTTTGCTGATTCTTATGAATGAAAGAATGAATCTCTATTTGTAAAGATACAGATAATAATTATACATAGGATAGTAACAAAGTCCAATGTTCTCACTGTATTTGACCTAAATACACATGGTCATACAAATATTTGAGTGCATGTCAATCTAAAAATAAAAAATCACAAGATTTCGAAAATGTAGTGACAAAAAATTAATATAAGAACTTTACTGCGGATGTGATATAAGTTTTAGTTTTTGCATTAGAAAGTGACTTTTCAAAACCTTCGTCTTAAAAAAAAACCTGAATTATGTGTGGTATGCAAAATAATTGAGACATTTTTTTGAAAATATTAATTCGGTAAGTGCATGGCAGTCACGCGCACGATATATTCCGTACGAGGCCGCAGTTCTGTCATTACAATATCGCCAGAATGGTCGACTACTGGCGTCATAATGGTCTTGTATGAAAAAACAGCCATTATGACGCCGTTGGTGGACCATTCTACATTACAATAACCATAAGTTTGCATTAAGCTGATGTTAGACAGTTCATTTCTGTTATTTAATTTGGATGAAGGAACCCAAAGTGATCCATGTAAACAGAATTGAGTAATTTAAAATCATGGTGTCTTTTTAGTTCTGCACCTTTCAACCAAATTGATTCAATTTGGTTGAAAGGCGTAGAATCCGTCTAATTAATCGGTTAAACCGTTTACAATTTATTATTAAATTTTCTACCGTAAGGTAAGGTAGAAGCATTTTTTTAACGAGGGCAAATCTGATTGAGCTCTTATCACTGGCGTAAGCAGGTAAGCGCGGAAGGGGTGTGTGGTGTTCCCCACGTTGGAGTAGTAATGGCAACTCAGATTAGGCGGCGCTGGTGTTCCGCGCGCGCTTATCTTTCCTTCCGTGGGGCGAAACGCTAAGCCGCCCCATGTTGCGTAGAGCTTGACGATGCCAGAGGCTATTTCCTCACGACCGTGGTTGTGGCCTTAGAGGCCCCCGCCTACCAAGGCACCCAAAATTCTTCTACTTTCTCATAGCCCTGGCCTCAGGCGAAGGAAGAAACACCGAGGAGATTTAGTAGTTATCCTCGACTCAGATGATTATAGCATTTCTTGCTTGCAGTGCTAGTGCCACCGAAACATGTTGAACCCCGCATTCCCCACCGCGTTTCCCCTGGAGTAGGTTGTCCTCAAACAGATAAAACAAGTAATAAACTCAGATGCGGACGAGCCGCTGTTCAGCGCGCTCAGTTCTCCTACCGTAGGGCTCGTTACACATTGCCTCACGCAATGAGTGTTTGAAGGACGCCGGGGGCTCGGTTCCCTCGGCAACGCACGAGGCCTTTCGGCCGCCTTTCAAGACCTCGCGGAGTAGCTAGGCCATGTACCCGTTGCCCTAGCATAAGGACCAAGGACGGAACACCGATGGGTTTTAGTATATACCCAACTCCGGTAGTTTGCTAATGTCACCCCCAACGTAACGAATCGCACAAGCCTCCGGCGCGTTTCTCCCACAGCGGTTAGTCATCAAACGGATTTCCTCTCGTAAAAATGTAGTAGCAACTCCAAGGACACGCTATGACCACCCGAGTCAGGGATACTCAGTAAAATCCCTTCTTCCATTCTTCGTCTTATGTCAGGATAACGGGTCTGTCCAGTCCGCGGGCATTGAAGATATAGATACTAGACATATGTGTATCAAATGTTACAAACCAGCTGTTCGTTTTTATCAATGAAAAAAGGTGACGCAACATTTTTTAGACTTTACGCATCGAGGTTACGTAAGTCGAAACCGTACGTTTCTTGGGTGTTTGCCAAAAAAACATATTTTTCTTTCACCCGGATATATTACCTCTGTGTAGCGTAAAATTTCAAAGATACCAAAACAACTACACAATGGTATAGTGAAAATGCGAAAATATAATAATAAGGCATGATGCATTTTTCTTTTAAATTTCACTTAGTCGCGTATGCTGTCGATAATAATCGATGTGTTTTGATGATGTTTAGCGTTCCGTAGCTATTTTGACAAAAACTGAACTTTTTTGTAATAAAGAGTCCGGTGTCTATCCGTGTAAATTACAATAATTTTTATTGAAAACCACTAAGTTCACATGAGATGAAATTTTTGCAGGAAGGTGCAGTTTGTATTTGTAGTGAAACCCCGGAAACGTTAAGGGTACGGGTGGCGACCATATATATAACTAAAGGTTTATTTTTCTTTTTACAATATACTTAGCCTTATCGTGTAATAGCAGAAGGTGATGTCAGGAGCCTTAAGAACAGACGAGCGTGCATGACAAGAGTTATGAATGTCAAAGAAGCAAGTGAGGTGTGTAAGAATAAGCCTAAATGGCGCTCTGTTGTTCGTGCCTACCCCGCAAGGGAACTGGCGTGAAGTTATGTATGTATGTACTTAGCCTTATGTGGGATCATAAATCAGATCTTAAAAATCTTAATGATTAATTTTTGTTATATCCTGACCAACGCGTTGCCGACCTCTAAGAAATTTTATAACGCCCTTCTTAAAGAACCCTATGTCATAGCTCAAAGGGAAAACCGCGGCGGGAAGTTCCCTCCAGATCATTGACAACAATGATCTGGAGGGAACCGCGTACAAGCGTGGAATAAATGTTCTAGAGTTAATTAGTTACAGTTAGTTTTTTTTTTTTTTTTTTTTTTTTTTTTTTTTTTTTTTTTTTTTTTCCTGGTGGGCCCGGGCGAACGAGATTGCCTGGGCTGATAAGTTACAGTTAGTTAGTTTAAATGACTCTTTTGATTAATCAATAGAAGGCGACATTTCACATATTCATTTCACATTTCCAATTCTTACGACTTGGGCTTGTGCTCCCTCTCGCTATAACCCGAAAAAGAAATTAAACTTGTAGAGCTTAAAAAAAAATTATTTCAACAAATATTATTTCGAACAAAATCCGTGGAGAAGTTTTTGAGATATGGGGTATTTTCGATTAAACATTTTTTTTGTTCGTAGCCAAATAATTAAAACAGTTACTACATATATCACCTCTGTGGAATCATTTGCAATGCGCGGACTACGAAGCATTTACCCAATTTTAATCAAGTTACCAGGGTCCCAATACTCTTTATGGATACTTAATATTTTTTAATTCTTGCTGTTGTAAATAGCTGATAACTATTTCAAAATAATAAAACACCTAAATATGATTAGGGGGCTGGTGGCATTTCATCACTCAATCGCATCACATCACAGATTCAATTTTATTTATTGGCTTAAAATTAATTTTTTACCAGCGTTTATTATGATTATTTTAATTAATTCCTATTAAGTATGTATCAAATGTAAAATAAATTATTTTAATACCCCCAAATAATTTTCTTCAATTACATCAAAACCTTAATCTCGTATCCGCATTAACAGATACAGATTTTAAAAATCAATTCCGTTTTACATAATCCAAAATTCAAATAAGCTCATAATCAAAACAATTATATCACACCAAATTCAAAAACATAAAACAAGATTGCAAAACCGATCAAAATTCGTATATCCGTTTCTATTAACATAATAAAATTTAATTTTAGAAATCTATAATAACATAAAGTCTATTAACATTATAAAACACCATTAAACTTAACAAACACTCGCTAAAAAGATCCCAGTGGTATTTGACTAACATACAGAACGTGCCTTATGGATTAAGAATGGTGGGGGTCACAAAATAAAACCTGCGTACTGTTAGCCTGTCTTAACAAAACGTGCTAAGAGTTCAAAGATGAAGTGCCTTATAGTAATCTGTGTTATAGCCGCAGTTGGTGCTATACCAGTGAGAGAAGATGGACCAGCTGATAAATTCCTGGCCGCGGTACGGGATTGCGTGGATTCCGACACCATGCTCTGCCTCAAGGTGTGAAGTGATTGTGATAAAGTGTATCGTGATACAGTGATCCAGGATTTAGTGATTGTGATTATTGTGAATATGATGATTATTTGGCTGTGAGTTTTTGAATGTGGATGGGGTATAAGTATCCTGGATCTTTAAGGATGTTCCAAAATTCTTAATGTTTGAAATTTATTTCTCCTGCATCTGTTAAAGTAGACTTCCTGTCAGTAAATTATTAACAGTACTAAAAAGATTGATATTAATTCGTAAATAGTAATTAAACATAATTACTAAAAGCTTTCGAACAGAATCAATGTTCAAAAGCTTTCAGGTATTTCAAGATGAATTAAAATACTTGTAAACAAGTGTAATTTATGTAATATATTAGTATTGAAAATAATTTATGAATATTTATTAATTAAGTAACCGAACTAATATAGAATCAATACTCATAATTTATTAAAAATGATATTGTGTAGGTGTACATAAATGTTGTGTTAAATTCAAAAACATTTGGAAAATTTTGAAGAAATACAATAATTACTCTAGTAGGCAAAGTAGAAAAAGTAAAGAATTAAATCTTAAAAATGACTAAAGTTTCCAAAGAGAACTTATTTGTCTAATCTCACAAAATAAAGATATGGTGTATTATTCTTCGATATTTTTAAACGCCAAGTTTGAATTAGCGATTAAATTATTTGTATTTTGAATACCTAGATCACATTTGGTGCAAAGTTCATACATACTCAATGGGCTTAAGATCTTCATGATCTTTAATTTTTCAACTTTTAAAACTAAGCTAGTAGGTAGCAATAATTAATCCTATTCATTAGAAGAATATACTAATCTTGTATTGTATTTTAGAATACAAAAGTTCTTTACTGATATTTAGCTTTAAAATTGCTTTTATGGAGATGAAATTTAATTAAATCAACGTGTGTTAATATTACACCAATTTTTACACTTCTAGTCATTAATAAAAGTTGTAAATAATTGAATATTTAACTGTTAATGATTTATAACAAAGCAAACAAATTAGAAAAGTAGTCTTCAAAAAAATCCATGTGTTTACTCGTGATTACTTGTGATTATCAATAGCCTTTTAATATAAGATCCACGGTCCACAGGTTAGTAATCAAATTGGAGACGAAACTTAAACATAATGAACTATGACCCCTAAGAACTCAAAAATACTTGTCTTAATTAGACTTTTCAAGATTGAAGTATTTCTCAACTTCAGGAGTACAAGTCTCGAGTTAAAAAAATCTAGCAATAATTCAATGAATACTTAACATATTGCTTAGGCCTAATAACACAAACATAAAGGTAATTTATAAATATTCATATAACACTTTAGTATTACGCTTTTTCCACGTAACCAACATATCAATCACTTTATTACTGAAAAGACGTGTTAATCGGCCCATTAACGAAGTTACACAATAAGCACAAGCAATTAATAATATATTTAAAATGAAATATGCGTGTAATATGATTTAAATCCACGGTCAATAAATTAAACTACTTTTAATATAAACGCATAAAATTTGAAATGTGAGAAGGATGACATTAAGATTTGTGGAGTGACAGCTAGCGTTAATAGTCAGAGTACAAGTGTTGAAAGAAAACAAGGTTCTGGGTTAAATCCAAATGGTCGAGGTGAAAGAGTAGAGAGGTATAAACTTGTAAATAAACTGTTAGTTATTAAAACCATATTTTCTAATTACAGGAAAAAGCCATGAAGCTCACAGAAAACCTGGCGCTTTCAAAGGAACTGTCAATTGTAGATGGCATAAGCTTCGCCAGGACCGGAAGCCCTCGCTCCGCCAGAAGTTACGAGCCTCTAGCCGAAGAACCTAAGGCCAGAGAGAACCAAATTGAAGAGAGAATTATGGAAAACGTCGTTGATTTCTTGGACAGTCACGTTCTGCAGTTGAGAATGCCAAAAGCTTTTGAGGAAGACAACTCTGTTGATGAAGAAGGTGAGCATATTGTAAATGATACTGGAGATAAATTGATAGTCAGTCTGATAGAAAATGATTAATTAACGACATAGATACACTATTAATCGACACAGCCTATTATTGAAGTAACACAGAGTTATATATATATATATATATATATATATATATATATATATATATATATATATATATATATATATATATATATATATATATGTGTGTAAAAAACCGAATATAAACACGAAAAATACAATAGAGGCTTGGTACTCCGATCATTGAAAATTTGTTCCTGTTTGAGTTTATGAGCCGTTTGGGTCGTAAAACTCATTTCTCATTGCTTCGGTAATGAGATACTCTAGGGTTCAATAATTTAAACCTTAAAGTAAAAAAAAATTAAGTTCGAGAGCTTTGGTTTGAACAATATCCGTTATGTGGTTTTTTAAGATAGGGAGTATTTTTGAGATGTTTTTTATGGTTCCACAGAAAATGAAAAATGGAATGGAATATTGTATTTTTTTCTCTCTATTCCCTCCCTTTACTTCATGACCCTTTCATAGTTTGTGAACTGCCACGTATTTGCCAATTTTGTAACTGTTCAATATCTCTATGATAATTGTCATAGTTTAAAATTGTAGAATGATAAATCATAAAGTTCCGTTATAGCTTTCAGTTGACACAATGACGTGCAAGAAAGCATGAGAAACGCATTAATCACAGCCATTTGTATTATTGACAAAAGGCCCATACGAGGAACCAGTCGAACAAGTCAATTCACTTGGTATTGAGGCACATTGTAACTACTCTTAGAGTAAAAATGTAAATAATTTGTTTTAAATGTACCTGTTTCAATGTTTAGACTCCAAATGCAAATACTGCTTCTCTTCTATGTATTTTTGTCATAGCATTACTGAGAAGTAAAATTATTTGGAAAATAACATTTATACATTAAATGGTTGCGAAACATGATGTTACCACTGAGCTTTTAGGTTTATATCTTTCATGCTTTTGACACATAAAGATTGGTTAATTCTATTATCACGCCTAAGTAATACAGTGTGGGATATGGTTAGACAGGTCTTAAAAATCATAAAGATGTTTCTTAATGACTTATTTAAGCTGATAGATGGGAGGATGTTCACTTGAATAGACATAAAAATTGCCAGTCCAACCTCTAATTTTTGAACTTTAGTTAGAATTGAGTAATATTTTCAACGAAAATTGTTTTTTACAACATGCGTTGAGTAATTTTTGAGATACGTATTTTTCTGTTAAACGATTTTTCAGATTCCGTAGTATAATGGCTAAAATAAAGGACATTCGTCACCTCTACGGAATCCTTTTTAAGTTGATTGAAACACACTTTCTCGGTCTTATTGTATTGTATGTATATGGATGATATAAAAATTTAATACAAAACATCTCTCTGCTGATTTCATAATTTAATTCGACTATATCATAAAAATCTGCAATTATCAGAAATGTCTTCAGAGATCACACAACAGATAGCGAATTGAAAACACTAATCCTTTTGACCTTTTTGATGATTTTTAATAAACTTTCATACGTAGAAATGTCATTTCAATAACGAAAGTCGAAATTGTAAGTCCAAAAAGGAAAGGTGAAACTTTTTAATGTCAATTGCTTGAAAGATTAAGCTTCATATGCTTTTCTATACTCTTATAACAATGAAGTTTTAATGGATATATTATGTATATGCAGTATATGTGTAATTTAGTTTATTGTGATGTTTATTGTAATGTTTCTTCTAGTCATCATCAGGTCATTTCTCTTTATAATAGACTTTGTTGGTTTTGAGGGTCAAGTGAAATGTTTTTTATTACTATAACTTCTTTTGTTAACTATATAATAAGGTTAATTGTTAACTGCATTGTTTATTGTGTTAAGGGCATCTCAGACTTATAATAATCATAGCACATGTATGAAAAAAGCAAGTTCGTGAAAAGTTACAAACCGTCTATAATCTACTGACTGTGTGTTCCGAGTAATTGTTCAAAATGGTGCCTTCGTCTTCTTTCAACCACTGAACCGCTCTCGCCATCCACTACTTATATCCTCCCAGCTGATGTTTTCCCAAAGCGCTCCAATGTAGGGTTTTTTAAAAAGGGTGTCAAAAGATTTCTTCGAAACTGAACAGCGCGTTGGTGAAATCTCTGATATTGCAAACTGCCATAGGCGACGGTAACCGCGTTTCTTCAGGTGGGTCGTCAGCCTGTATTTTCTACTCCAACTAAAAAAAAGCACTTTACTCATTTTAATATAAATGAATTTTATCAAAGTTAGTTTATTAAACCTATTCTTTTACCATACGCTCTGTGGCAAATAGATATTATTTGCATGGAGTTTATGCGAAGTATTAACCAGTAGTTGGACAAGTAAATGTATGTTTAGATATAGTAACCCAAACATAAGGCGGATGTCAAACATTGGTTATCTCGATGTGCAGATTTCTTTAGTACGTGGTAATTGTTATAATTTGCACATAAGGCTAGAAAAACCGCACTAAGGAACCTCTGCGATCTAGTAAACTAGAGAGGCAAACGCTTAAATCACTCGACTTTTTATAAATAATCCACCTTCTTTTGTTTCCAGGCCGTGGCAAGAAGAAGAAGAAGCTCAAGAAGCTCCTGCCCATCTTAGCTCTTATCAAGCTCAAACTTGCAGCACTTATTCCACTTTTCCTTGGCATCATCGCCTTCTCATTATTCAAGGCCTACATCCTCGGCAAGATCTCCTTCATCTTCATGGCTATTATGGCCTTGAAGAAACTCCTCGAATCAAAGAAGAGCAGCGGCTGGACTGAGCCACCTCATGAGGAACACCACGGTTGGGAAAACAGCGGTGGTGGTGGCGGCTGGGGAAGGTCTCAGGATGGCCAGGATTTGGCTTACGGTGCACATATGAAACAGGCGTAAGTTAGGAATTAATTTTAACCCAATGCTTGATGTTGAAATGTCCACGTGGTTGACAAACAAACAAACTTTTTTTGAATATATCTTATTTAATCGTAAAATATATATATGTATATACACACAGCTGTCGGGATATATGCAATTTGAAAAACTATATTATACAGAGTTTGCAGTACAATCCAGTAAGCTGACATTTATAGCATCAATAGTTTTGATACGACTCCTTAACGATAGAGTAATTTAGAATAATATAATATGTAATATATGAATGTATATATATATCTAACAAGTAAACAGGCGACGTCAATCATTTTCCATTATGACGACATCTAACCAGTTTGTTGTTCTGATGTTTTTATTTATTTATTCATTAATATCTACAATTTTCTTGTTTTATAAACATATACACATTATAAATTAGGTATGTTCTATCTGTAATAGTATCTGGAAGCACTACTCTGTTATATTAATTGATACTTGATTCACGAAGGTTCGTGAAACTGAAGTATCAAAAATATTTTTAGTATCACGTGGACTTTTCGAATATTAAGTTATTTGCCGTAATGTTAAGTGTTAATTTATTTCAACACGATTACCTATTTATTATAACTCTGTTATGTACATAATTTTCTTTGAAACCACCGTATTTTTTATATTATTTTTATTATTTACTTAGAATTATATGTGTGTGATTTATTAGTTTCGTATTTTATTTACTTTTATATTTCGACATGATGACTGATTTATTTCCAATATTATATAATGTATAAGTATTTTATTTAATATTATTAAGTATTATCGTAAATAGAGTGAGAAGTAGTACATATACGTGTATAAGTTACGGTTCCAAAGACTTTTATGTTTTTTATTTTTATATTATTTTCATTGATTTTAGTTCTATATTTAACGGTGTGTATAGAAATGTACAAAGTCATATTTATAACCAATATTCTATTTACTGCACATGGCGTACTGATTGTGATTAATTTATTTACGATGGATCCACGTAAAAGGCGATAATAAACGAATTTTTGTAAAAATAAAAACTATCGTTTTATTTTCTACTAGCTGATGCCCGCGACTTCGTCCGCATGGTGCGGTTTTTTAACTATCCCACGGGAACTGTTTAATTTTTCGTAATCAAAAGTATCCTATATGTTGACCAGGGATATAAGCTACCACCATACAAAATTTCATTTCAATCAGTTCAGTCGTTTCGGAGATTAGCCGGTACAAACAAACAGAGAAACAAAAAATTTAAAAAAAATCTAAATTATTTCTATTTCACTTCTTACATCCCCCTGACTCGGTTTTTAGCAATTTTTTTCAATGTACAGAAATTCGACCTCTACAGTTTTATTATATGTATAGATGTTGCATATAACGTAAACATATTTAGTTACTACGTCGTATCCTTTCGGAATCAAACATCTATAAAACTTAATTTAAAAATTTATGGTTTTGAAAATTCTGTTATATAATTAATTATGTTCTAAATATGGGTTAAACATACATTAATAAAATGAAATAGAAGTCATCTAAATAAATTTATATTTTTTGAGGCAGAACTGCAACTCATTTTTTCTTAAAGACCATTTTTTTTAAATATGATTACCTAAATATACGATGGCCCTATCTACTTATAGTATTTGTGCTATTTAACTACACCATCGTTTAGAGTTATAATATAATACATTTACTCACCAAATTCTTTTATGTTTATTTATTTATTTGGACAACACAACAGATAACAATCAGTAATTTATTTATATAATATAGTTTGTAAATTATTACATCTAGATTGAAATCCAAGCGTGCTGACACATCAATGTTAAAATTATATTTTCGCAAACAAAATTATATGGATAATGTCAGTAATGATTCAATAATTGCTTAAATCTAGGACATTAGTTTTAGTGATACATTATAAGGTATTAAAAAAGAAAAAAGAAAATAGAGCATTAAATAAATTACTAAACAAGTGAAGAGGTGTGATCTTTCAGCATAGAAATTATCATTTTTTTAAAAGCTAAAGGTTTTGCATTAAATATATCTAATTTATTGTTTTTTGTAGAGAGTTCGTTGTAGACACGACACATTCTTATCAACGGATTATAGTATGATGTGTTGTTTTTACAAACTTTCAAGATGAATGTTTTGTTATGTACACGTTTATTATGTTTCGTGTTAAGGGTGAAGATACTTAATAAATAAGACGAATCCAATTTACCATGCAGTAATTTATGCATTATGTAATTAAGTATTAACAAAACCCATTTACACGTATCATACAAATCAGAGATTAGGGAGTCAAATTCAAAAGATGTTATTCAAGATAAGTTTCATCTAATAACATTTTTAAGTCATACCAATACACAATGTACTCTTTGAGTCATACATATATGTGATTTTTTATACAATTATTAACTTATATGTCTCTGAGACCACGGGCCATAAAAGTTACTCGGGCTTTTGGAAGGCTTGCGTGGGGCCATGGGAAAGTCAACACGTAGAAGCTCCTTAACAAATTTAAAGGAAATGTGGCGTGACACTGACGGACGATTATTCCTGTTTACACCACATAAAAATGCACCCAAGGACAAGACCCGGCCAGTGTAGGACTATTATTATAGAAAATGAGAACAAAAGGTAGCGGAATATTGGGATGAACTGCTAATGGAACTAAGGATCTGGGACTATAGGAACTATAGCATCTGCCGGCAGACAAATACACACATTGTATATCCACAAACTAAGCAAGTTACCCTTGTGTTATGGGTAATGTACAATGGACCACCCTGGGGCCGATCCCAGACACCCAGACCATAGTAAATAACAGAAAGATCGTTTCTGAAATTTACCATGCTAGGAATCGAACCCGGAGCCTCTGCGTTCCAGCGAGTTTGACCGGCAAAGACCTAGCTCAACCTCAACCATAGGGGCCGACAATGCCAATGCTCGGGGAACATGTATAAAATGGGCAGACCGTGACTAAAAATTCCGTACAAAATTGGCGAGGGGAAACATATTGGTTGGCAATATTAACATTATTATAATAATAATGTGTAAGTACTACTTTACTACCTACCCTATGTATACATATGACCTACGTTTTAAGACAAACACAAAAGATTCCCTGTTATATGGAACTGGAACTTAAGTGAGCGTAACCGTGAGTATGTAAGTATCTTTACATGTTATAACGCGAATAATTAAACAAAAAAATTAGTTCTAATCATCTAATAGAAACATACCACTGAACAATAAAATTGGTATCAGACAAAAAGTGACAGAGAACTTGTAACGTAGAAATCAAGAGCACAACCGATTAAATTGATAGATAAAATCGTGAGAACACGAAACAATTGTACAGGGTCTTTAACTCTCTAATGTGAGTTTGATGTCATGGGACAGGTTACACAGTTTTTATGATTATTGTCAAGGTTAAATGTCAATACTGATCTTCATGCTGAATGATAAATGAAATAAAATTAATAATCGTTTGGGTTCCGTAAAGGTTATCCAAGTCAATTTTTTAATCGACTTCCAAAAAGAGGTTCTATGTTTGTTACGCGATTACTACATCAATCGTGAAACGATTCTCATTTTTTTTCTTTCTTCGGTAGTGCATACTCCTGTGGTGATCCCATTGTTACCAAGTTAGGATGAGACTAGTGGTTCTCAGAGATATTAATAGTTACATGCTGTGGTTACCAGTATTGGAGGGAAATACCAATCTAAAATAATATGTCTTTTTTAAGCCAATGCAAGTATAACTCACAATGAGTACGTTGTCCAAGTCCAAGATAAAACTACACTCGACGACAGTCACGAATCCATAGATGACACAAACCAGCTCATAAGGCTTCTTTATCCTTATCCGGTGTACGTCGCTTAACTCTCACGCATGCCTCCTACAATGCTTCCACGACGATAAGTCTTCTTCCTTGGCATGCGCGGCTCCACCTTAATGCATGGCCACTCTAGCGCTCCCTCACCGATACGACACTCGGAGGATGCCTGATACTCTCCAACGAGTATTCCTGCCGCATCGCCTTCTGCGCCGCTCCCGTTGCTCCTACACTGCTTCCCGGACGACAAGTCTTCTTCCTTGGCATGTGCAACTGCACTTTAGTGCATTGCCACTCCAGCGCTCCCCCACCGATGGGACACTCGGAGGATGCCCGATGTTCTCCAACGAGTATTTCTGCCACACTGCCTTCTGCGCCACTCCCGATGCTCCTACACTGCTTCCAGGACGACAAGTCTTGTTCCTTGGCATGCGCGATTCAACCTTCGTGCATGGCCACTCCAGCACTCCCTCACCGATACGACACTCGGAGGATGCCTGATGCTCTCCAACGAGTATTCCTGCCGCTTCGCATTCTGCGCCGCTCGCAATGACCCCATGCGTAGCCTCGGTGCACCCATGGTCTGTGAGTATGGGATCGTCGACAATGCGAATGGCTCGACGTTGAATACTGTCCTGTGGATTTAGCAGCTTAAGAACAAACCACCGCGGAAAAAGCAGGGTGAGGCGTGTGGGATTCGCCACACTGGGGTGGCACTAGCAGTGCGGTACAAGTGCTACTGGTACCCAGGTCGGGGACACTGCTAAAAACCCTCAGTTTTCCGGGCTGTGTGCTCACTCTCACATTCACCTCCAGCCCGATCGGATTATGGCCAACGCATTCACGGGCCAGCCCCTATATTTTAATTAATTTGGAGAGCTGGTCATCTCCGGCTTCCACGGTGACCATGACGTTAGAAGGGGTGTGTGGAACGGTGCGCGCCTTTACTTTCCGGCCTTTAGGTGCGCACGCACCCAGTTGAATCTCCAAATTTTGAAGTTCTTCGCAAATTCACTACACGTGTCATTTTTGCTAAAGCGACGATAGGACCATAAGCTTAATACTCTAATCATCTTACTCTGTCTCGTGTATTCATTGTTTTCTTTTAGATTTTTTTTACTATTTTTTTTTATTGCAGGAGTTCAGCAGACAGACAGACGGCCCACTTGATGGATAGCGGTTACCATCGCCTATAGACATTTGCAACACCAAAGGTGCTACAAATGCGCTGCTGCTCTCTTAAGGGAGACTGGAACCTGGTCACTAATGCCGGAACACAACTCAAGGTTGTTCTGGCGACATACTTTAGACCAGGGGTGGTAGCCATCCAGTCGGGCAAATGCCCTACCACCTAGCTGTGGGTTGTTTAGTCGCCTCTTACGACAGGCCGCCCGGCCGCAGGAAATTGTATTCTTTCTCCGTTCCTGCACGGATAAATACTAAATACACGATTTTTGCAATTAATTACAACACTTTTTAATTACATTTAAACTTAGTCAAATTCAGAAACATTTTTTAGTTTTAAATGTTAAAATAGAAAATGTTTAATAAAACTACGTTTCAACTGTTTTAAACGCGATATTTTATTTGATTTTTATTATTCCGACGTTGCTGACATCAAACACACAAGGTCCACGAAGTTGACAATCAATGAACATACACTGGATAAACCCCAACTACTACATCAGATTCGATAAACAACAAATCCTTGCAAAAAAGAATCCATTTATACTTAAAATGATGCGTGAGGCTATTGAAATACCCAGATTCAAATCTCTATTCAAATAGGGAAGGTGGTTGGCAAGTGTACCACAGTACTACCTATTCGAGATCCGATCATCAAAACTATTAAGACACAAATCCAGCAAAAACCAACTGCCAGACCTTAAGATTGTGAGCTCTTTCTGCGTGCATCGGAACACAAACCAACTTGTTTGAAAATTTCTATTTGTATATTACCTTTTATAAAAATTTTATATTTTATAAAACCACTATTCTTATACGGTCTTCTCCATTAAGGGACTCCGAAGGTGCTAGGGTTGCTGGTCATAGCGGAAGAGCTGATCTAAGCTCCACTAATATAATACAACGGAACGGAATGTAATAGAACGGAACGGACTGGAACGGAAGGGAAGAGAATAGAAAATACTTTATTGTATAACGTTAGATACAATTCAAGAAGTTTAAATACAAAAAACAACAATAATTTACTATCTAATATTTTCATAGTAGCAAAATTTAGCACAATCTGCATAAAAGCGTTTACAGATCTGTCCGTGCAGGAACGGAGAAATAATACTATTTCCTGCGGCCAGGCGGCCTGTCGTAAAAGGCGACAAAACAACCCACAGCCAGGTGGTAGGGTATCTGCCCGCCTGGATGGTTACCACCCCTGGTCTATACTATGTCACCATAACAAACTTGAGTTGTGTTTCGATATTAGTGGCTAGGTTCGAGTCTCCCTTAAGAGAGCAGCAGCGCATTTGTAACGCTTTTGGTGTTGCAAATGTCCACAGGCGATGGTAACCGCTTTCCATCAGTTGGGCCGTCTGCCTGTCTGTTGAACTTATGCAATTAAAAAAATGTATGGCGCCTGCGATAAGGTTTCGCGTGGAATGTGATCTATAACAGCAAATAGAAAGTAATTTGATTTTGACAAGTTAATTTTGTTTACATAAATGAAAAATTATAAAACTTAGGCTCTTGCCGCGATATTGATCAATTACAACCAATTATAATTGTCTGCACGCAACAAAAAATACACGCGTTATTAGTTTTTAGATTTTCCGTTTCCTTGTCTTATGATCTATATAGGTTTTATAATTTGACTCAAAGATTGATTGCGTACTAAGCAATTTATAGTAATATAAATTGGGTTTGCGGTTTTCCACTAACTATGAATAGTACAGTAAAGGTGACAGTTATCCCTTGTTTTTTTATTTCGCTATGTAAGCATAATAAAAATTTATGGCGGATAGGCACAGTAAAGAAAAAAGCCGTTTGTCTTGATTTTTTAATATCTATATTTAATATTTTATATATACATACATACATAACTTCACACCAGTTCCCTTGCGGGGTAGGCACGAACAACAGAGCGCCATTTAGGCTCATTCTTACACACCTCACTTGCTTCTTTGACATTCATAACTCTTGTCATGCACGCTCGTCTGTTCTTAAGGCTCCTGACATCACCTTCTGCTAGTACACGATCAATTTGATCATGGAAGGTGTATCGTGGCCTTCCGCGACTTCTGCATCCATCCACTTTTGTATTGTATATCTGTTTAGTCATTCTTTTATCATGCATTCTTTCCACATGCCCGAACCACCGGAGCATTCCTTTCCTTACCTTCACCCCGACACTCTCTTTCAGACCAACTCTCTTTCTTACTATTTTAATATTTTATGTGTACAATATTCGATTAAAAAAGAATTGTATCAAAAAGATTGTCCTATATCACACCATATCTCAAAAACTGCTAACGGATTTTGTTCAAAACCATTTTTTTTTAAGTGTTTTTGAAGCCCCAAGCACCTTCATATTTTTTCAGAATTTTCCACTTTATAAACTCTTGTTTTCTCGGTAGAAACGGAACTTGTGTTTCCGTTATTTCCGTCCGTGTCTTTTTGTACGTGGCGTCATTTCACTCGACTCTCATCTAATATGAATGAAAATTTAGTTTATGTTATCGAAATTTGTAGGCACAATGCTATAGTAAATTGCGAATAAATGAAAGATTAGGAGCGCCCGCCACACTTAGGTGTAGGGTAGCTCTTTACACTGAAATTTTTTTTTTTCAGTGTATATTGTATATTATATTATATAATTTATTGATTGATTAAATAATATAATTATGGCCAGGCACCATTACAATCGCCTGTATTGTACGTCCGAAAGGAGAAACTGTCGTTCTAACAATAAACTCGAACAACTTTGTAATTTTATGATTGTGACAGTTTATACAATAAATGTTTATTCTATTCTATTCTACCTAATCCTGTGAGATATAGTAAGTTTAAAAAAAATATAACGATGTTTCATAATGACTTTCGTATTTTTATCTAATGATAGCGAGGCATTCATATTATTATGTAAAAGAAAAAATTTAAACTTATTATATCTCACAGGATTACGTATATTGAAAAAAATAATTTAAACCTCAGTGTAAATGGCTAGCCCAAATCTAAGTATGGCAATTTATTCGCAATTTACTATAGCATCGTGCCTACACATTTAGATAACATAAACTAAATTTACATACATATTAGTATAGCCCAGAGTCGAGTGAAATGACGTCACGTACAAAAAAGACACGGACGGAAATAACGAAAATAAAAGTTCCGTTTCTACCGTAAAATCAAGCGTTCCGGTACTACTAAAATAGCTATGGTACCCAAAATTAATGGTTAAAAAATCTGCGGTATTTCATGTTTTATTGATATAATAAAAAAATATTTAATTTTTTTATATCACTCAAGGAGGTATTTTTTTTATTGTATGAGTCCAGCAGACAGGCAGACAGCCTACCTGATGCGAAGCGGTTACCGTCGCCAATGGACATTTGTAACACCAAAGGCGCTACCAATATGCTGCCGCTCTTTAAAGGGACAATGGAACCTGGGCACTAATACCGGAACACAATTCAAGATTTTTATAGCGACATACACTAGACCAGGGGTGGTAGCCATCCAGACGGGCAAATACCCTACCACCTGGTTGTGGGTCGTTTTGTTGCCTCTTACGACAGGCCGTCTGGCCGCAGGAAATTATATTCTTTCTCCGTTCCTTCACGGATAAAGATTTATAGTAACAGTCCATTATTGATCCACCACTGGGCTAGGGCGTTCCAAATTCTTAGAGGAACCGACAATATATCCACCACGCTTGTCTAAGGTGCTTTAGCAGGTATGGCATATCGGTTATACGGATGTGCAGTTTTCATCAAGGTGGTTTTCTTCACAGTCAGTACGTGGTAAATATAAGGTCAGAAAACTAAGAGTCATTTGAGTTCTAAGCTTTTTTTCTCACAAATTCAAGCATTCTTTTGAAAACTGACTTCAGATTCTATTATGATAACCCAGTAAATTTAATTTTTCTCGGTCTACCTTACAGACGGTTACATAAAACATCCGCTTGAACACGTCACGCAGTTGGTCAAAATACGATTGCAGGACTGCAAGTTTATGAGTACCAAGTACCGCTACATAGGGCGCGGCACGGGAAAGTTTTGCCGCACCTACGGCAGTTGCAGGTCGACTCACACTATATGAAATTTTACAAGCGTTGTCTTAGTCATTTCTGTGTTTTCGGTAGTATTTCTAAATTGTGCACAATTTAGTTGATTAATAATAAGAACTATAATTGTAATAGTTTGTAAAATTTTGTGTAAAAAAGAGAAAAGGACAAGAAAAATAAAAAAGGTACGCGTAATTCTTTTCTCATAGAAAATATTATAAAAAAACAAAATTGTGTGTACAGTGCACACGCAGTAGAAGTGAAACAAAATGTGACAAGGGGTGGGAGGATTTTAAATTTCGTGACGTCACATTTCATATTATATCGTTATAATATTATATTTAAGCTTTAAAACACGACATTTGAAGATGTTACAACTTAGGTTCCGACAAAAACAAATTCCACTCCTAATCTGTAAAAAAACACATTTTGTTACCCGTCGGCATTTGAACTCATTGTAATTCTTTTATGATCGTCTTCTTTTGTTTATTTATTTATTGGCATACGTTTCTAGATAACAATCTATTGTTATATTGTACACGTTTATGGCCGCTTGCGACTGAATCATTAGCCAGATGTTGCGGATTACGTCGACTACGATACGGGCACATTTGTATTTGTGAGGTATATAACGACGGCCTGATGGGGAGAGGGGGCAGTTCAGCGACAACTACGACCAAGGCGTGACGTGTGTACAATCGGGAATCCTATAGTGACGGACATTGCACGTTTCATTGAATTATGACCTTCTGAATTACATTTAGATTTGTTGTGTTCGGTTACATTTGTACCTGTGTTATACGTGTTTGTATAGTTCTAATAAACTCTATAATAATTCCAACGGCATTTTAATTCGAATCTCGCAACTCGTAACAGTATTAACGAAAAACTTCAATACATTTCCAACTCTATTTCTATGAACTTTGTGTTTAAATTATTAATGTATTCTATCTCATACTCTAGTCCCAGGCTTAGTCCTATATATTTATGTACTTTTCTTTTTAGTGTTGCTTTTTCAATTTCATCGAGTTTGAAATCACAATGATTCTAATGAAGTTTCACTTAAAAAAGTCATGACTAACATAGTAAAAAATAGCCTCTGCCTAGGATTATAACAGAGGAGGTAAAAAAATCATTTCTATGAATAAATATACCACTTGGAAGTCGTCGACTGTATGGCGCTGATAAAGTGGCACTCGCTCCGACATGCCATACGTATGCAAGCTGAATGATATCCCGCGACTCTTCCAGAGCTCTACAACATGGGGGCTCTTCGAAGCGGGTGTAAATAGATATTTAGTCTCAGCGAGGTAAGCAATGCGGCAGCGCCCTTTGTGTTGATGTCCATGGACGATGGTAATCAGTTACTACCAGGTGGACCATTTGCTAGTATGCTTAAAAGCAAACACAAAAAAATATCTTCCCGTAGTAGCTTAGTGCCTACTACACTCGCGTCACGACTTACGTCTAGAGTGGTGTGTGGGTTGTTTTGTCGCCTCTTACGACAAACCACCCGGCTGCAGGAAATTGTATTCTTCCTGCGTTTCCGCACGGATAATGTTACTTGCTATGAATATTTACTATATATGTAATTTAAACAGTTTATAGGAGGTTTGATGATGTAATAAACATATTTAATTACACAACCTGTCCTGAAAATAGCTTGTATCTATTTTTACAATTGCGAAATAGAAATGCAAATGTATATCCGTTTTATAATAAATACACATAAATAAATATTTGCATAGAATTATGCATTTAAATTACGACTACTTGACATGATTTGTCAGAATAATTTTAATACGTTGTAATCATTACCAATACCAGTTTATTTTCTATATTCGTATAATTTGTTACGATTTCACTATGAATCTATGTTGTGTACACAACGTACACGGTTTCGATAATTAAAGTATATTTTTATTTACGAATCAAACACAAATATACTAGGCTTATCACTACTACATAAATTTTGCAAGCATTCACACACTTATTTTACAGAAGGATTGTTTGTTTATTTAATCTAAGATTATGGATTTTAATGTCCTAAACTTAGTAGGACATGCTTTGCACAACCCCATGATACCTGATAACTTTCCTTGCCTCACCTTTGAGAGAGAGAAAGAACGAGATAACACTTTATTGCACACCAAAATATACAATTACAAAAACAGACCATATATATAATATTTTCTAGGCAATACAATAGGCGGCCTTATCGCTCAAAGCGATCTCTTCCCGGCAACTTAAATCAAAGAAATTTGAATCAGGCAATGTAGGTGGTGCAGGAAAAAGGCAATAGATACATAAATATTCTAAGTAATTCAAGAATTAAATATACAAATACATACATAGTCATATATATATACAATTTTATCCGTGCAGGAACGGAGAAAGAATACATTTCCTGCGGCCGGGCGGCCTGTCGTAAGAGGCGACTTAACAACCCACAGCCAGGTGGTAGGGCATTTGCCCGACTGGATGGCTACCACCCCTGGTCTAAAGTATGTCGCCAAACAACCTTGAGTTGTGTTCCGGCATTAGTGAACAGGTTCCAGTTTCCCTTAAGAGAGCAGCAGCGCATTTGTAGCAACTTTGCTGTTGCAAATGTCCATAGGCGATGGTAACCGCTTTCCATCAAGTGGGCCGTTTGCCTGTCTGCTGATCTCCTGCAATAAAAAAAGCAACAATATACTTCAAAACACATAAATTATTATAATAAATATATTAGCATGATTATATTGTGTTAATCAGACATAACTATTTGTGGACAAGTAGTGTTTTCTGAGTAATTTTTTAAATTTTGATAACGATGGAGGAAGACCACATTGAGCCTTTGAATTTGATACCGTTTGTCGTATCCTATTCCTTATATCGCATTCCTCTTAACTGATTCCTGTTTCTCATACTCCTCTATCCTCTTCTTTTTATCCCATCTTAAAGGCTGGCAACGCTTTGATTTCGCTTGTAGTGTTTCACAGGCAACGATAACCACTTTCCATGAGCTGGGCCGTCTGCTTGTTTGCCACGTTCTGTGGGAGAATAGTATAGGTAGGTCTGTAAATATTTGTGCAAGTTGTTTTAATTAAAATTTCAATTAAATTCTTAATAAAATTAAAAAGCTTCAAAAATTACCTCGTGTGATTCGATGTTGTGGAAGGAACAAGGTGTTGTTGATTCAAGGTCGTATCTTAGTTGCCAGTCGGCTTGCACTCGCGCCTGGGCCAATGATTCATCCTGATCAAAGAACACTTTCACACTGACCACGCTAACATTTTCGGAATCCATGCTTCTATCATCTTATAAATACGAAAGTAACTCTGTCTTTTTTTTTATTGCAGGAGATCAGTAGACAAGCAGACGGCCCACTTGATGGTAAGCGGTTACCATCGCCTATGGACATTTGCAACAGCAAAGGTGCTACAAATGCGCTGCTGCTCTCTTAAGGGAAACTGGAACCTGGTCATTAATGCCGGAACACAACGCAAGGTTGTTATGGCGACATACTTTAGACCAGGGGTGGTAACCATCCAGTCGGGCAAATGCCCTACCACTTGGCTGTAGGTTGTTAAGTCGCCTATTAGGACAGGCCGCCTGGCCGTAGGAAATTGTATTCTTTCTCCGTTCCTGCACGGATAGATTTGTCTGTCTGCCTGTCTGTTACATTTTGTAACAATGTAACTTTTGTGAGTAGTGAATAATATGGCCTAGGGGTAGCTTGGAAGAGATCGCTTTAAGCAATAAGGCCGCCCTTGTTCAACATTTACTGTACTTTTAATTTTTGGTGAACAATAACGTTTTTGCATTCATTTATTCAATAAAAAAAATCTTTATTGTTCTTAAGAAACAATTGTTATTGTTGTTGTTGTAAGAAACAGTTCGTCCCACAGCAAAAGTATAAAACTGTGCTGCAGTGAATGCTCTCTAAAACTAAATGAAATATGATTATTAAATCCTATTGGTTTGATCCGTAGCGAAGCCATAATGAGTGGAAGTTATTAATATGAAAATCCTTGTCAATTCAACAAAAGAGATTCCACGAACTCCCCTTGCTGTAAAGAGGATGCCTTCGTTTCTTTAAAATGAGCTTAATTTTGCTATTAGTTATACTAGTAGCTACTAGCATTTGCCCGCAACTTCGTCCACGGGTTATAAAGAAAGGCAATAAATATTACAATTATTATGCCAATAATTAAAATCAAAGGGTATTATCAGCAGGCCAACGGATATTTTTCAATCAGTGAAAGTATCCATCGAAATCAATTTTATTTTCACAATGGGCACTGTTAAAACAATCCCATGAAAAGTCCCACGGGATTTCCGGAATATAAATTTGCCATCGATCAGTGAAAACCGTACCGAAATCGGCCCAGTACTTTTTACGTGAATCCCAAACAAACAGAGAAACACAAAAAATCTAAGAAACAAAAGACTACACTTTTATAATATTATAGATTACTTAAAGTTAATAAACCATTATGGACTCTGAGTATGGCGGCAAGTCCCATACAAATCTTACAATCCTCCTAAATAGAAAGCCATTGTGTACTTGTAGGTTTAGTACAGGCTAATAGAGCTTCTATTTTAATGTGTTTTTAATTACTGTCTGTTTGTATGTGACTTGTATGTTGAAAACCATCATTATACGAGAATTAAATCCCAGTTGGGTTTGGAGCGTTCGCTTCGAAGCCTTAGGTCCAATACGAGGAGGTGGAGATACCGAGTAAAAAATACTAATCTGAATCTTATTTCAAAAAAGTTGGTTTGAATCCCGACAGAAGGCTGTGGCTTAAAATGCTAAGAGTATCAATCAGTAGGGGTATTATTCGGCTTTGCCTTTTATTTTTTTGGAAAACTTGCCTTAAATACGCGTGGTGGGTGGGTGTATTGTGAGTTCTCCAAAACGGGAAGCCTTGAGCAAGTAAACGCTTTTGGACATTTTCAAAACCAAAAGTGAATCCAATTGAACTGGCATTGAACGCGGGGACTAAAACCTGGGCACAAATGTTAGTACACACCTCAAGATTGTCATCCAGACGGTCGAATGCACTACCGGCTGACGAACCCCCGACTGCAAGGATTTGTTTTTTCTCCTTTCCTGCACGGATGAAAACGTGGTGATAGATAGGTAGGTAACACTTTATTGTTAACCACAATAACACACGTAATACATTAAACACAATATTTTTAGCCATAACAATAGATGGCCTTATCGCTTAAAGCCATCTCATCCAGGCAACCTAATTTATAGGACATTCTAAGCTAATCTGGCGATGTAGGTAGTGCATAAATTCACATGTTCCTGGATACTTGAAATACAGTGTAAACTCCATGTAACGTCACTCGGTTTAACGACAAACTCCCTTAAGCGTCGAAATCAATTGGCTTTGGTTGGTTTAGCTTATCTTCCATACAATGATATACTCTATATAGCGTCACATCCACTCTCAATAACGACAACAATTAAGTAATAAAAAGTGCCTTTTACGTTGCTAAGATTAGTAAAAGCTGCGCAGCTGTGTGCGTTCTTTTATCGCTTTATTATCCTAGCCCGTAATAAACTTGACTGTCGGCATCATGCATACCGAAATTTCTAAGCACTTCCTTTATCACCAAGATGCCTCAATATCGCAAGATATGATTAGAATATGTAAAAAAATACAACAAAATTACTGGTGCAGCAAAAGACGTCAGACCAAAATAACAGACTAACTCCATTTAACGACAACTCTCTATAACGCCATAAAATGCCCAGTCCGTTCAGTTATATAGAGTTTACACTGTATATATCAAAATTTTACTATATTTATATTATAAGGGTGATACTAAAACGGAGGCTGAGGGGATGATTGGATGAGCGGTGAATCATCGCCAATGCTTTATCAACCTTCATATAAAAGTAGTACAAGAGGCTGACGTAACACTTCCGCAGAAATGTCTACGTCCTGACGAATCCGCTTGGCGACTACGGCCAAAAATTACCGGCGGAACTTTCACTGCGCGTGCACATAGCGGTGTTACATCAATGCGTCAACGCAACAGATGTACTTGCCGGCTCAATTATTTAATCGTTTTATAATAATTTTGACCTAGACACTTGTTATTTAGTGTGTTTCTAGGCAAACGCGGGTTTTAAGTTTTTGTTTTTGTTATAGGTGAAAATTTCCTTTTTTTTGTAATTGGTTATTTATTATTGTTAAATACTGGAATTATATTTGAACATTTTAAATGGCTGCAATTATCAATCAAATGCTACTATAAGTCAGATATGAATTTTTGATGTACCGTGCGAGTGTTTCATTAAAAAAATATTGATAATATCCTTGTCAGCCGTTTATCCAAAAACGGAATTCTTATTAAAACGTCTTATCCGTTTGCTCTTGTATGTGGTGGGTGGTTATTTTTCTCGAAATTTATTGGCTCTATAAGTAAGAAATTTTGTAAAATGAATTGTAATGAAGTATTTATTTGTATGAAACAACAAGGTATTGATATCCATGTTTCATACAAATAAATTATGATATGGTGTGGTGAGAATATGTTACGCCATTTACTGGCATACAAATCTTCTTAAAAACTAATATAGTTTATAAACATTGTTACGGACAGAGAGCACCCCCCCTGACCCGCCCGCCGGAGCTCACCTACTCTCCGCGCCCCGCATACCGCCGACGCCCAAAGCTGGCGGAATTAGCAACTAAGCGTCGGACGGGATGCGGGATATAGGAGGCAAAAATTGCTCATTTAAAAAACCTGAACCTGAACAACTATTAATTCAGCCATTCATATATTGTACTCAACTCTGTTGCATATTTTGTTCTACTCATTCAATGTATATTTATAATTTAATAATAATCATACAGTCCATTATTACATCGAGTTTTAATTTCCAAAAACAAGAAGCAACTGGCACCAACAAACATCATATATTTAGGTAGAGATATAAGAGTCGCTACATAATGCCGAAGCATTTGCAATGGAAGTTAACATTAGATGTAGGGGGCATATATGCAACATCTAACTGAGGGTTAAAAGAATATTTCAGTAGTTTATTTCAGCCACGTGAGGTACTGTCGGATAGGATGTGAAAAATCATAAACATGTTCATTATAATAACTGCTTTTATTTGACGGAATCTTTGGTTGGGTGGTCTAAGCCTTTGTCGGTCGAGTTCACTGGAATTCAGAAGCTCCCGTTTCCATTTTTCGAATTTCACATTTTGAAAAATCAATGTGTGCGTCTGGTGATTTAGTAAAACTTTTTATTGCATGAGTTCAGTAAAGAGGCAGACGGCCCACCTGATGGAAGACATTTGTAATACCAAAGGTGCTACCGATGTGCTGCCGCTGTCTAAAGGGAGACTGGAACCTGACTACTACTGCCGGAACACAATTCAACGTTGTTATGGCGGCATACTCTAGACCAGAGGTGGTTCATTGAAATCAGTTTTCCAACCTAAAGTTATTTATCCGAGTTCGCATCCGGAGGGTCCTTCCCAGAGCCTAAGGTATTTTCTTTACTACGTGCGATCTGCATACCATTAGCAAGCACGTCATCCCTCATGACATCAAGCCAGTATTTCCTGGGCCTACCTTTTTTCCCGGAAACTGACGAAGAGGCATGATTAGATATTTACCAGTTAATATTTTCATTAAAAGCAAAATGTGGCAATTAAGTGTCTTTATGTCTTAATAGGCATTTTAAGAATGTCATTTTTAACCGACTTCAAAAAAAGAGGAGGTTCTCAATTCGTCGGAATCTTTTTTTTCTTTTTTTTTATGTATGCTCACCGATTACTCCGAGATTTATGGTCCGATTTACGTGATTCTTTTTTTGTTCGACGCGGAATAGCTGCCATTTGGTCCCCTAAAAATTTGACATAGTTTGGCACAGTAGTTTTCATTTTATGAACATTTTTCATGAAAATTTTTCCATTCCGTTCCATATGTACACCGATTACGCTGAGATTTATGATCCGATTTACGTGATTCTTATTTAGTTTGATGCGGAATAGTTGCCATTTGGTTCCGTAAAAATTTAACATAGTTTGGCCCAGTAGTTAGCATTTTACGAACATTTTTTTGTTCCCGTTTCTTGGGACCTATATTTTTTAAGAAGCGCGGCACCTTTCGTAGGTCTACCCATACATAGCTAGACACTAAAAAGCAACAAATAAAATAAAAAAACTTCGTTTAAAAAACCGACTTCAAAAACTAAAAAGTATAAAATAACTTATTTCTAAAGCTATTATTATTAATATATATTATCTAAAACATCTTGAAGTCGGTGCAAAGTAAAACATAAAAATTACTATATATTGAAAATTACTAAGCACCGACTTTAAGATGTTTTAGATAATACATATTAATAAAAATAGCTTTAGAAATAAGTTATTTTATACTTTTTAGTTTTTTAAGTCGTTTTTTTTTTAATAGCATGACAGATAACGATTTATACATACTTCCACGTATGTCTATTGACCTAGAAATGTATATTTATGTTGATGGGAAAACTGTGACCTGAATAAAGGTATCTGGAGCAGCTTCTTCTTAGTATAGATGGCTCGATATTCAAAACGACAAAGTTGATTGATTTTTATGTTTAATATTTAACAGAAATCTTTTTAGCAAATTAATCGCTTTTCAGCTTTAATTTGAACGATGATATGTGGCTATGCACTTTTATTTACAAAACATATATGTAAGAACGCTGCCGCTTCAGCTGAAGACATCACGCAGCGCAAATATAGAGCCTTAGGAAAAGGTTTCATATATTTGTGCCTTTTGAAGTTCAAACGTAGGATTCATCGACAAAGGGTTTTTTTAAGACATTTCTAAAAGACTCTTTGATACTACCCATGATCACAAGGTTTGATGATGGTGGTTTGAATCCTTCTGGGCACACTTCCCAATAGCAGTGTCATAAATTTGCATTTTTTTTTATTTGTTGTCCAATATGCTTACATTCATATACATTAGAAACATATTTGACTGGGGCACAGGAACCTCATGGGTTTATTCGGGCCGCAGAGAGTCGTATACACAATATTGTTATATCAAAAATAAGAGCAGGGGCGAGTAATTTTTATCATCATTCTAGTGTTTAGTTCTGATTTGATAATAAAAGCGGGGTTATCATCATTCTCGTATATGGTTCTCTTTTAGTCCCAGACCTGCACATGTGAGCCTGTTGGTCCGCTTTTCACATTATATTTGATTATAAGTAATATTTAAAAGAAAACAATAATTAGAGCATATATTTGGTCTATATTATTGTTTAAAAATAATGATCTTGAAGTTGTATTAAAAATGTCAACTAAAATCAAGAAATCTCTTTCTTTATGTATTCCATCTATTAAGATGCTGATCAAATCTGGATTATTTTGCACAATGTAAATCTAAAAGTGATTATTCAGATTAGATATTATGTCATAAAACTTGTTCTTTACGTAATTTGTAGCTTTGATACATTAGAGACGTAACTAGTCCAGATTTAATTCTAAAATGATTTGACGGAAAGTTCGATTCCGGGGCCATAGTAATACAAAATCCGGTTTCTTTTCATGATCCCATACTTAAAAAATAGCTACATAATATGTTAAAACGTCTTCATTCAATAAAGAACAATTTAATATTTATTAACTGATAGATAACACTTTATTACTCACCAGATATACAATTTCAAAAACGCACAATTACAATATTGTCATGGTAGAAACAATAGGCGGCCTTATTGCTTAAAGCAATTTCGTCCAGACAACCTAGCTTAAGGAATAATTGGTTCTTAATAAAATTTGCTACCATATTTATACAAACTATGTTTGAACTAACATAGAAAAACTTTATTAAGAGTTGTACTGTCAATTATTACAATATATATTTTATAATTAATTTGGAGTTTTCTTTATAAATATATCGGACTAACGATATAACCACCTACCCTAAATCTATTATATTTTTATGAACATAAAATACAGTAAATCTATATACATATATATAAATCAATTGCTGTTCGTTAGTCTCGCTAAAACTCGAGAACGGCTGGATTGATTTGGCTAATTTTGATTTTGAATTATTTGTGGAAGTCCAGGGAAGGTTTAAAAGGTGAGTGAATATGAAAAAAATGCTTGGAATATAGTAAAACCAACAATTTCGCTCTACCTTACAAACTATTTCTACCTGTCAAACATTTGATGTTTGTTCCGTCGTTCAGAAATCAACGTTTTTTATTTATTGATTCTGAGGTGGTACGAAGTTTGCCGGGTCAGCTAGTTAGTATATAAAATACTTTAATTGTAATTAAAAATCCTAACAGACTATTGAGCCATCATCTCTTAGCTATCTAGAATGCTCAAAATATGTGATGTTATTTATAATTTGGTATTGATAATAAACATATATTCCATTTTTCAGCATTCAGCATAAGGCAACAAAAAATAATATTAAGGCTTAATATTCTATTTGTGTTTTAGAGAGCAAATAATACAGAACTTTATACATTAGATAGATTGATAGACATTCATCTTTATTATGTTATATAAAAAAAATGTCACGAGATGTATATGTATAAAAAAAATATGTCAACATATACGGTAACATGTAAGGTATATTACGACATTAATTTTCACCTCCATCCAATAACTTCTTACGAAAAATCAAACATCGCACTTTTTCTTTCTTTTCATTTACACATAGTTAACAAAACATCGTAACAGTGCGTATTAGATGATGTTGTAAACGCAAACTTAACTTTCTAACATCAAATATTTATTTTTCTACTTATCCTTCTTATGTATGGTGTTTGAACCGCGCTGGTCCATCAGTTAACATCGGTCGCGAAACAGCGCGGTCTCAGTCGCCCCAAGCCGTAGTGGGGTGTGCAGGATATATTCCATCACTTTTTTTGAAAAACATCATAAGTTGCCCAGCGTTGGCAGTTGGTGCAAGCATTGATCATCTATAGGAATTATTGAAAGAATAAAACATGTGGAAGAAAGTAGCTTTGTTTGCCATTTTGGCATCAGTGCAGTGTAATCCGGTTAAAGAAAATGGAATCGCAGAAAATTTAGTGAACGTAGTGTCTGATTGTATGGAAACGGATACTACTCTGTGTTTAAAGGTGATTAAAAGTGATAATTTACTAGTGATAAGTGCCAGTGATGTGATCAGGGATTTCGGAAAAACGGACTGTCTGTCATCACAATTCTTCCTATTACTAGTGAATTTTTAATTTTGCTTCCTTAAAGCGTATAAAATCTGATGATTTTTTAAAATGTCCAAATAAACAGAAAACAAAAAATACAATCGGGAATAATAATACCTAAAGATACAATAAAATCAAAATCAAGTGTGTCTAACAAATTAATTAAATATAACATTTCTTCTTACAGGAAAAAGCACTCAAATTCACCGAACGCCTTGCCATTGCGAAAGACCTGAATATCTACGAAGGCATGTCCCTTGTTAGTACAGGTTCTGCCAGATCTGCTCGCAGCTACGAACCCTTGGCTGAAGACCCAAAGGCCAGAGAACTGCAAATCAACGAACGAATAGCTGACAACGTTGGAGATTTCTTAGACAACCACGTACTGCAGTTACGCTTGTCTGAACCGGAGAACGAATCTAGGGATCTTGATGACGAAGGTTAGTGTTGTGGTATTACTCTTTTAAAAATAATAAAATATGGAATATCTTCGTAAATAAAGACTGTTGCAAAATCATTTAAATATTTCAATGGACATAATTAAAGACCTATTTTGAACTTTGAAACTACTTATAGTAATGCAATTGTCCCAAATTGACAAAAGAGCCATTTATTTAGTGCTACTTTAACAATCGTCTCACGTAATATTGTGGCTAATGATGACGTTTTTGATTATTAAAATAAAACATGACCTAAATTTCAAGTTCAGGATAAAAGTGTAATTATTATTAAAAAAAGTGTAATTTATTGAAATATAGTATTTTCAATATATTTATTTGTACAAAACACGGTGACAGCACAGACGAAGTATTTATTAACCAAAAAAAAAGTTGTTTTATCCCATGGATGTGCACAAATTTACAAGTGGGGGACACAGTACATAACTTGCCACAGTTACATAAATTATACAAGTCTAACAAACTTATATAAAATACGTATATAATTTTTAAATAACCAATGAAATAAATGAATTGTAATTGACAAAATTTAAAAGTCTGGTATTAATAACAATATATTATGAACGTAATTAATAGTATAAAAGTATCTATATAAACCAAAATATTCAAGAAGAAATGTTACTCGAACTTAAGACATATGTCTGAACAAATCTATTGTGAAGTTTAGAAAGGAAAACCAAAAACCATTCAAAATATATTTTGCATAATAATGTTAAACAATATTGATTTTAAAAACAATAACTTACGTGTTAATGATAATTTCAAAGTAAAAGTTTTACCAATATTGTTATATAATATCTTAACTATGTTTAAAAAAGTATTTAGTTATCATAAAACCAAGTGGAATGAAGATGAATTGATAGATATTAATAGACAACACTATTGTACACCGAAATATACAATAACAAACGCAAATCATATTTACAATACTTTCTAGGTAATATACAATAGGCGGCCTTAATGCTTATAGTAGCGATCTCTTTCAGACAACCTAAATTAAAGGAACACAAACATAGATCTCATTAATATAATTAGGAATTAAATATCTGTATCAAATTGGTCCATGATTAATGCTTTAATATAAATTATTATTACTTCATTAGAGGAATAAAATAAAATTAATAATAGATTTGTGACTCACTGATCTTAGTTTATTTTTAGTTTATTCATTATGAACTTTGATATCTAGAAAATATTGTTGATATACCTACAATTCTTCAAAGCATTCAAAAAGTCTAACATGTCAACTTTCAATCACATCTTAAGCAACACCCTACCAATGACCTCTGTGAAACAGGTTTCCTTGACAATACATCACACATGTCACCTACGTACTGCCACAAACAAAAGCTTTCTCTTCGAGATAATAGAACAACGGCTCTTTAGGGTCTTGCAGTCAGGCGTGAAATTTAACAATTACGGAAAAGGCAGATTGTTAATGACTTAAAAGAAAAATGCGTTTTGTATTGCCGCTCAATACAGCCTCTATGTCATTAAGAATTTAATTCGTTTTAAATTTTCATTTATATACACTGTTTGCTCTTGTGCTAATAGAATGCTATTAATCTATATCTATAATCAAATATTAAAACAGCACTATTAGATTATCTTTAGTTAGGTTATTATTTGAAATTTTCCTGAATGTCAAAAAAATTGTAATTATGGTCACCTATTAAATATACCGCTAATATGTTTGGAAGTATAGAAAATATTGTTTACATTGTCTTTTATTTTTTCCAGCTCGTGGCAAGAAGAAAAAGAAGCTTAAGCAGCTCCTGCCCCTTCTGCTACTTTTAAAGTTAAAGCTCGCTGCCTTGATTCCTCTTTTCCTCGGCATCATTGCCTTCGTAGCCGTCAAGGCCGTCTTCCTTGGCAAGATTGCCTTTGCCATGAACGCCTTCAGCATCATCAGGAAACTGTTAAGCAAGAACAACAGCTCCGGAGCAGTTGTCAGCTATTCAGCTCCTCCCCACCACGATGAACATCCTGGTTACTCATACGAACCTGCTCAAGGTTGGAGTAGACAAGCCAGTGATGCCCAATCATTAGCATACTCAGGACAATTCAGAAAGTGAACCGAACATTGAACGAATTGTTAATTTATTGGTGTGATTGTGGTGTATTTATTAATGTACAAATGTCGACTGATATATTAAAGTACCTCAATTAATTTATTTATAAAAACAAATAAAATATTTGTGTTTGAAGTTTGCTTGTCTGCTTCCATTAATCCTAATAAACTTCACGTCATCAGGAATTTAATTCAAAATAGGAAATGTATTATTTACAAAGAAAAAATTAGATGCAAGTCAAACAGAAGGATGTAAGACTTGTCTTTCATTGGTATTTTAACTTACAGGCTTTACTCTTACTAACACACAAAAAACATTACAGATACATTGTATACTCTGTGCTTCCTACATTATTACTAAGTATGAATTTACAGTCAAGTAAAACACGCCTCTCCTTACGTGTTTTCTATTTGGCTAGTGGTTTAAATATTTTCTAATGATTAATTAATTTTATTCATAATCTACAGAATCTTATTTTACATTTAGTGATATTACAGAATCATGAATACAATTAGAGTCTACAATAGATTTAAAAATCTCATTGATAATTAAATCATACGAAATTTGATAAATATTATTAAGGTTTAGCTGTGGCTTTGCAGCGCAAAAATAATCCTAGTTTATTCAGAAAGCAATCATTCACACAGGTTACACTGCATTAAATTTTTATCCAGGCGCTATTCGCCCTTGAAAATTTACTTCATTTTATCCCAGAAACTATACTATTTTCCGCAATGAAAAGTATCCTATATCCATTCTCGGTAATGAGACTATATATATACCAAAATTTCAGTATAGATTATCCTATTTTGTTTCTCAAAGCGTAACACACAGAATTACTGTGGCGTTTATAATGTTAGCATGGATTGAAAGGTGTTGAATAAATTCTCCATTTGTTAGAACGCTTCTAAGTAACATTTAGATGTTCCATTCATGTTTACATGTTACTTTAGACACAAACTGTAGTTTCACTTCAAGACGTCAATATTGTTTCCGAGACATAACTGCACTTAAACACTCTAAATACCTACCGAAGATGCAATTCGTTTGTTTGTCCAAGTAAAGTCTTGTTTGCTCGCATATAAAATGCTGGTAGAATTACAAGTAGGTTCACGTATAACCAGCGAGTTCTTTCGAGCTTTGTTGAGATATTTAAGTTTATCAAATAACCTCACATCAAAAAATCGAAAAGAACTTTCTGGCGTACATTCATAACAACGTAAAGTTAAAACGTAGTTTTCCGAACAATTTTTGCGTACATAGTTACGTACCTATACGTAACATTAATAAAATCGACCAAGTGCGTGTTAGAAGCGAACATTCTTTATTTTTTTTCATTTGCATACCTTAAAATAGAGTTCTAAACGGACAGTACATTGTAGCATATTAGTCATGGTGTGCAAAATAACTTAAATACTAACATAATTTTAGATCAATGGTTCCCAAACTTCTTCGTCTCGCAATTTTTAGTGTATTCAATGAACCCACTATCTTTTTAATCGACTTCAAAAAAAGGAGGAGGTTATCAATTCTTCTCGTAAATATTTTTTTTTTAATATGTTCTATAACTTTTTTGTTTCTGAATCGATTTTGACAATTCTTTTTAAGCGGAATTCAGTATAGTTTCATAGCTTGTAAGAACAAACGCACACTACCATATTTTATTAAACTGTTTATAGAAAGTTAAAAATTTCGTCTCACATGACTTGCTTAAATGGAATTTACTACTGCGGACCTCTATTTGCAGCTTGTGGACCCTTTGAAGTTTGACATGGACCCCCGGGGGTCTTTATAGATCACTTTGGGTACCTATCCCAAAGTAATCTATAAAGACCCCCCGATTTAGATGATTAGAATGACACACTGATTCAGAAATAATTAAATTTATTCTGCACTAGCTGTGCTGATCTCATAGTTCAAATGAAAATTGACCAAACGCGGCAGTCGTAATCATAATATTCGCTAGATGGCAGTAACAAATATTCACATCTGAAGTCAGCTGTTGATATCAAAATGGAACACACAATAATTTAAGATAAAGTGCATTGTTTTAATTCCTAAAATTTTCAATGAAACCGTTTCAGAGTCTATCCTAGTCAACTTCTAGACAGACCGACAAAAAAAAATCATGTCGTACGGGTCTGAATGTTGGGCCACTAAAGTGTTAGACCAAAAACGTCTCCATTCAGCTAAGATGATAATTTTGAGATAAATGAGTGGTGTGATAAAATTAGATAAGGGTGACAAATGTTATATACGGAGATTATTGAAAGTTGCACCTGTGACTAAAAAATTGTGAGGACGAAGACTAATGTGGTGGGCATGTAACGAAGAGGGGTGAAAATAGGGTTGCCGACCGTACTATAATATATACCTAGTATCGTATTATATCTTAGCCAATTGTACCTACTACATATTATCGAAAAATTATATAGTCCGAAATGTAGTATATTTTGATCACTAATTCAATTATCGCGTTTTTTGTTCAGATACTTATGATTATTTTAAAAATAACAGATCTTTGTAGGCCAAAGCAAAAAGTAGTAATAAATACACATGTTAAATGCTATAATGTAATAAATAAATATATTATAAATAATGAAAAATAAATGCGTACTCTTTTGTTCACTTAAAATTCCCAAAAGTACGTAGATAGTTTTTACAGATTAAAAACAAAAATACCATATTTTCTTCAAAAAAATGTGACAACCCTAGATGAAAATCACGTGACAAAAATAGTGACGTACAGTCATTGCCATAAATGATCAAGACATTTATAATTATAACAGTTAACATTGTGTCCTAAATAGGGATGCAACATCGCTCATAAAAAACATCGATGTTAGGATATCGATGTTTTCAAAAGTGAAATATCGATGTTAAAAATATCGACGTTTATGAACGATATATCGATGTTTTTTTATCACCATTTACATAAGCTTTTGACGCTTGTTCCTGCGATGCAAATGAAACATCGTTTTTTTTAACATCAATGTATCGTTCAAACCACCTTAGCACACCTTTCTTAATTCTTGCTTTCACCAACATCATCCTTTTATGCCGCTGTTACTCCATCTTTCAAAGGAATACCACACCCACTTCTCAATGCTCTCATCCTACTAAATACTATGTTTATTCTATTTATATGTCTTTTCCCTTACCCACATTCACTATCGTACTTACTATTCAACAGCGCGGGCACACACTAACACATCCTTATCACCATTTAAAACAAATGTACATCTAAGAAAAATGGTTATGTTTAATAGAAATGATAGAAATAGATTTAATAATCAACTTTTATATTATAAATTATTACTGGCAATAAGAAAAAATATGAAAAATACAGCGCAAGGTGGCGCGTTACGTCTATGTACGATAAAACATCGTTCATAAAACATCGTTCTTGAACAACGATGTATCGTCGATGTTTTGGTTTCAACATCGATGTTAAAACATCGATTTTTATGAACGATACATCGATGTTTTGTTTGCATCCTTAGTCCTAAAACGCTACCAGCAAAGTAAATTTGCATGGGTGTAGGTGACTCAGATGCTGCGTACCCATAAAAAATCAATCCAAATTTAGTCAGTCAGCGAAAGTCAATCCAATGAAATGAAACTTACTCATGATACGGTACACTGTTAAATAGGTCTAAAATTATAAATTAATTTAACCTACAAAAGCCCATACACATCCAATGCTGGACTTGGACCTGACAATTTACGAGGAAAAAGGGCAGATGCCACGCTCGTCCAAGACGGTGTAGCAGGTTTGACAACGGTCATCTCGATGTTCTGCTGTCATCACGATGTTTTCGTTCATTACCAGCACGAAGTAACTGCAACAATATGTACATTAGGTCAGAAATCTTCCTAAGAAGTAAATGTTTATCTTATCTGTACACCACACGTAATTCAAAGTTCTTACAAATACAATCAATAAGTCCAACCGTAAGGCAGAAAATCGTAATAACATAAAACGCGCAAAGTCTGTTGATGCAAGATTCCTATTCTCAATGTATTGTAATGTAACTCTAGTCTAATGTGTAGTGTATGTAAGATATGTTGCAGGACGAAAAGAGACGTCATGACCTATAACGCCGTGAGTAAACGGCCGCGGATGATGCACAGGACAGGTTCCTACATTTGAGGCCGTCGGGTAAGGGGAGATGTCCTACGCTCCCTATTTTGTCGCCACAGGGTGCTTTGCGCCTTGTGGCGGTACTAGACAAGGTCTTCTCGACCACTGCCTGCTAGAGCCCATGCGGAGTAGGTAATTACCATTTCCCGCGGCCCTGGCTATAAGCGAATGGAAGGAACACGCCGAGTTTCGATGGGTATGTCCGCAGAGTTCTAAGGGTGTAGGAGTAGATCTGCGAGTCCCGCGGCGTGGGTGGGTCCCTTGGGAAAGCGTTCCCACCCACCGTTAATGGGGCGAGATGATGCCGCGCCGGTGTTCCGCTCGCGCTCACGTCTCCTCCCGTGGTATGCGTTATAAACCGCCTTACGCCAAATAAAGTATGAAGTCGCCGGGAGTTTGCTTCCTCCCGGTGGTAGAAGAGGCTTTATAGGCCGCCGCCTTGCAGGGCCTGCGAAATAGCTAGGCGAAATACTTGTGGCCCTAGCACAAACATGAAGGACGGCATACCGAAGACTTTTAGCAGATGTCACTGTCCGTGGCGTGGCAATAGCATTTCTTACTTGAGGTGCTAGTGCCACTCCAACGTGGCGTATTCCACATTACCCAGCGCTTGTCCTTACCAGTGGATAGAACGGATTTCCTCTCGTCAAATAAAGGCCCGCGAGTCCTATAGGATAGAAAGTCCTTAAGTAGATTTCTCCTCATTAAAAAAAAGAATAGAGAAAGAAGTATACACTCCATTGTGTCAATAAAAAATCTGGATGTTGTACCAAAATTGAATACTGGTTATCTTCTGCATTAACTAAACATAGTAGGAAATAAAACTCGCATATCAAGTATACCATCCAAATATTAATATGTATGATACAGGATTTTCTGTGTCACACACTACCACACAGTCGTCTAAATTTCTATAAAACTTAAAGATGTAAATTCAATCACAGGTTAATAGTGGGGGAAATATAGATAAAAAAACTGGTACCATCGCCTTGGTGATCACAGATTATTAGTTGTTGGACCAGATAGTGTGTTTTCAAGATGAAGCCTTTATTTTTGCTTTTAATTTGTTTGTTTGCGGTGGTGCAATGTGTGCCGATGTCGACGGAGTCTATGACGAGGTCATTAGCTGAAAACTTAGTGGATTGCCATAATAGTGATTTCTTCACGTGCTTAAAGGTACGCCGTGTGTGTTAAGTGTTATTGTGTTTTTGGATGCATTTAATTGAGTATCTCTTTATAATTGTATAAAATTCTTCTGTTCGTGTGTATCTCACTGAAATCCTCCTAAGCGGTTAGACCGATTTTGATGATTTTTTGTGTGTGTTCAAGTGGGTCCCGGGATGGTTTAGGTTCACATTTAGACCTGGTAGGTGGCGCTACAATCGGGTTCTAAATTTTATTTTTTTAGAGCGGGACACGCTCTGCTGGACCTGCTTGTTATATCATAATTTTAATAGTGGCCAAGTAAGAAGAATATCAATTAGGAATTACAATAGCTGAAAAGTTTCTAATTTTACAATAATAGATGACACTTCAGATCATTCAACTTTCGCATTTTAATGTTTAAGGTTTTAAAACATATTTTTTAACCAAATCAGTCCAAAATTTAAAAGTAAAGTATTATGTAATTAAATTGAAAGTGTTAATTAGAAAATAACACTTTCAATTGTTGACTCATTTGTACTAAAATTATGTTGTTATTAATTTAATTTAATTATTGCGTTTAACGTTATAGTTTAAAAAAATAACATACATTTAGTTCATTATAATTACAGTTTAATATTATTTTAAATCAAATCAAAACATATTTATTTTTTTAAAACATGACTATAGTTTTAATTTATATGATCTGTATTTATGCTGGTCCTTATATGAGTTGGTAATGTTGGTGTATATATATGAATAGCTTCTGCCCGGGACTTCGTCCACGTGGAATAGTTATAAAAAAAGTAAGTAAAAAAACCCCCCGATTTTGAAACATTCTTCATTGGTGCTCCGCTCTTATTGGTCTTAGCGTGATGATGTATAGCTTATTACCTTCCTCGATAAATGGACTTCCTAACACTGAAAGAATTTTTGAAATCACACCAGTAGTTCCTGAGATTATCACGTTCATGCAAACAAACAAACAAACTCTTCAGCTTTATATATTAGTATAAGATTTAAGCAAATATATTGATTGATTAAAAAGACGTCCAAAAATTAGAAAAGCACGACCTGTAGTGCCACTTATGAACTTGTTTTATAGGGGTTAAGGAGATCACGTTATTTCTCACCAAGTCCTATATAGTCCCGGCACGTTTCTTGAGTGGTCTCCTTGATCTACGCAGTGAAATATCGATTCGTTTTCGAAGTACAAAGAATTGGCCCTTTTATGTAAAGGGTTAAAAACATAATATTATTGATATGTCGATAAATTGCATCACATTAGCTATGCTTAATACGCAAATCGATTTCTACTGATCTGACAACCGCCCAAGATCCGTGCCGGGAACTATAAAAACGTTTCTATGGTGTGTAATGTTTAGAGTTACGACATGTAAGGGTAAAAGGAAGTCTTATGATCTCTCTCATGCATCTCTCTGGCTGTCTATTGGGGGTTAGTATCTGTCTATCTGTATGTTCGCAATAAAGTTGCAAAAATATAATATTTTTATATTAAATAAGCTTTTTTTAAAAAGGTTTTTAAATACAAGCTTTTGAGATCCTGGATATCACGTAGCAGTAGAGTGCTAGCCAAGAAAAGTAAAACGGGCCCAAACACGATGGATCTATCTTGTTTAGTACAGGAGTTCGTAGGAACTGGCTCTGGTGATGGAGTCGGTAGGTGGCCATAGAGCCACCTTCCGACTCCATCACCAGATCAGCTCCATGGTACCATATTATTGCATTGTCACGCGATATACATATGCGTGCAAAATTTTAGCTCAATCGGACACCGGGAAGTTGGTCAAATTTAACTTGCAAGATTCCACCCAAACTTACATACATACGTACTTAGATACATGCATTGCAAGTTAAATAAAAGCTTGTAAAAAGAGCGTTTGAAAAAAACTATAGAATTTTAAAGTTTGAGTAATACTATAGTATTGATCTGGGCACAATATGTCTTACACCTCTTCTTTCACAGAATAATTTATTTTGACAAAACCAAAATGTTCTCACTTGATCTGTATTTTCAGAAAATCACATCAATTGAATTAATTTTTATACAGTGATAAATAGGCCAAATCACTTTCTATTTTTATAATCCTCTAAATTAATATAGAATAATTATATATAGAGATAAAATTATAAATAACTAGGACATGCCCGCGACTTCGTCCATGCTTGACTTGAAATTCCCAGGACACAAAGTACCGCAGCAGTTAAATAGATAGAAGTTATCCTTTTAGTGAAAACTGTGTCGGAACAAGATAATTTTTATGCACCCGAACTACAAACCGCTCTTGGGTAAATCCCCACGGGATTTCGGGGACAATAAAATCATACAGCTTATTACATAAAATTGGCTATCGATCACCGAAAAAATCACATTGGAATACAATTTAGTTGTATCCGGCCATTTTAAATAATTCCCAGAAAAATTCCCGCGGGATTCCCAGGATGAAAAGTAGCGCAGATTTTAAGTCTAAAAATTTTCTGTCGATCTGCGAAAATTGCTTCGAAATCGGCCCCATAGATTTTATGCGAATCCCGAACAAACACAAACAGACAAATATGACAAAAAATCTAAAATAAATGTATCGTATTCCCCGTCGTTTACATAGTGTATTCCAGTTGTTTTTTTTAAATAGCTTCATTATACAGACACGGCATTTTTATCATCTTATACTTAATATATAAAGCTGAAGAGTTTGTTAGTTTGAATGCGCTAATCTCAGGAACTACTGGTCTGATTTGAAAAATTCTTTCAGTGTTGGATAGCCCATTTATCGAGTACGACTATAGGTTATATATCATCACGCTAAGACCAATAGGAGCGGAGCAGCAATGAAAAGTGTTGCAAAATCGGGGGGATTTGAAAACAAATTCCACGCGGACGGCGTCGCGGGCACAGCTAGTTTATAGATATAGAGACGGACTAGTACCGCACGGTTAAGCCGTAATAGCGGTCGGCGGGAAAATATCTGTGACATACAAATGCATAGATGGACGGACATAACGAGCTCTAGTTATTCGCTCTAAAAATCTTCTCGTATTAATTTAAAAATATAACATAATTAGACACGTTTTTGAATTTAATTAAAACATTAGGTTGTATATCGCGAGCGACGCCGCGGACACGAGTTAGTATATATAATCCGTATATAATTATATATAATATATATTTAATTATATATATAAGTTTATCCGTGCAGGAACGGAAAAAGAATACAATTTCCTGCGGCCGGGCGGCCTGTCGTAAGAGGCGACGTAACAACCCACAGCCAGGTGGTAGGGCATTTGCCCGACTGGATGGCTACCACCCCTGGTCTAAACTATGTCGCCATAACAACCTTGAGTTGTGTTCCGGCATTAGTGACCAGGTTCCAGTCTCCCTTAAGAGAGCAGCAGCGCATTTGTAGCAACTTTGGTGTTGTAAATGTCCATAGGCGATGGTAACCGCTTTCCATCAAATGGGCCATCTGCCTGTCTGCTGATCTCCTGCAATAAAAAAATAAATAAAAAAAAATACAAATCATCCTTGAAAAATTACCTAACTAATTGTGAAAACCGCTTAAAAATCCGTTGTGAACGAATGAATAAATGAATGAATGAATGAAAACTCTTTATTGTTCACCATAACTTAAACTTAGACATTTAATATAAATACATTTCCATTAGAACAATAGGCGGCCTTATCGCTTATAGCGATCGCTTCCAGGCTACCTGGTTCCACAAAACCTGTTGTGTGGTTTAGGAGGAGTTAGCAGATAAACAGACAGACAGACGCGGAAAGGGAATTTGTTTTATACTATGTAAAGAAGATATACTGCCAATATAGAGAATATACACGGAATTAGACCGTTGGGTTCTGAGGCCATAAGCCTCTATAAAGATCTATAACAACGACTCTTTTAAAAGTTTGGACAGTACTTTTCGGCAAACATTAACTTCTGTCTTAAATATTTCTTTAGATGATCAATCGTGAACCCAAGCTTCTTTACCGATCGCTTCAGAAGACCGAGGCCGGGTTCTTTCACGGTCCTCGGAACCGTCCACCTCCAAACACCGCTATAATAGTAGGAGGCATCCGCATCGGCATCGGGGGGACCATGAAATACCTAGGATTGGTCCTCGATAGCCGGTGGGATTTTTCGGCACATTTTCGGCAGCTGCTCCCCAGACTCAAGGGGGCAGCGGGTGCGCTATCGCGCTTGCTCCCCAACGTCGAGGGGCCGAACGCCACGTGCCGAAAACTCTTCGAAGGCATCGTACGGTCGATGGCCCTCTACGGGGCCCCTGTATGGGCGGATCGCCTGACGGCCCGCAACGCTCCGCTGTTGCGTCAGGCTCAGCGTATAATGGCTGTCAGGGCGATAAGGGGATACCGTACGGTGTCCTTTGAAGTGGCCTCGCCACTCGCCGGATCCCTCCCATGGGACCTGGAAGCCAGGGTCCTGTCGTCACTGTATGTGTGGCGCAAAGAGGCCCTGGCCAGGGGCACCAGACCCGCGCCTCGCGAAATCGAGGCGTGCAGGTCGGAGCTCTGCCAGGTTGCCGTGGGAGTCTGGGAAGATCGCCTCAGATGCCCCAGCGCGGGCCCCGCCACCATCGAGGCGGTGAGGCCCGTCCTGCGAAATTGGATTGGACGAGAATACGGCACCCTGACGTTCTGGCTGACGCAGGTTCTCTCGGGGCATGGCTGCTTCGGGAGGTACCTGTGTCGCCTCGGTCGCGAGCCAACGTCAGGGTGCCATCATTGCGACACAGGCGACGAGGATACGGCGCTGCATACACTCCAGGAATGTCCTGCGTGGATGGAGCAGCGCCGAGACCTCGTCGCCTTTACCGGATTGGACCTTTCGCTCCCGGCCGTGGTTCGCACCATGGTCGGGAGCCGCACCGGATGGGACGCCGTCTCCTCCTTCTGCGAGCACGTCATGTTTGCAAAGGAGGAGGCGGAGCGGGAGCGTGTGCGTACGTCCTTGCTCCGCTCCCGCTAAAGGAGGACGCACCGACGCCGGAGGTCGGAACTCGACCTTCGGTCACCGTGAGCGGGCGGCGCGGGTGGGGCCCCTCGGGGTATAGGGGTTCTCACTCACCCGAACATGCCGTCGAGATGAGAGCGCGAGTGTTCCGCGCGCTCTCATCTCTCTTCCCGTGGGGCGCGTTACAGACCGCCCCACGCAAGAATAAGACCGAGTAGTAGCCGGGGGATACGTCCCCAGGCATAGGAAGAGGCCCAGTGAGGGGGGCCCACGCCTGCCAGGGCACTGCGGAGTTGTCAAAGGGGCAAGTGAGGTGTGTAAGAATAAGCCTAAATGGCACTCTGTTGTTCGTGCCTACCCCGCAAGGGAGCTGGCGTGAAGTTATGTATGTATGTATGTAATATTATAAATAACTTTTATTTTATAGGAAAAAGCACTAAAAGTAGCGGAAAGACTTCGAACTGTCCGCAAGTTGAACATCTTTGACGGTGTTACCATCATCAACAATGAACCTAGACAAGCAAGAAGCTTGGAACCTCTTCCAGCAGAAAGCGAAGCGAGAGGCTTGGCTGTCAATCAAAGACTATGGGACAGCACGTCAGCAATCATCCAGTCTACTGACTTGGAAATAAGTTACAGCCCCGATGATGATGATGATGAAGAAGAATCTAAATCTTTAGATAATGAAGGTAATGCAACGATATCTCTGACCTTGGTTTCTAATGCAATTCTGTCCCGTTGGTAGTTTACAAACTATTAACTGCTGAGTTCCAGCTTCCCCGTTTTTGCAAAATGGACAGTATGCCATCTACACTTACCCAAGACTATTTAGCGAGTTTCACACATTAGTTATCTATATGCTCAGGTTTCGTTACGATGTTTTCCTTCATCATTAACGTGTGGTAATTGTAAGAATATGCACAGTATGTAATGATATATACAATAGATCAGAAAACTGCCTAAGTAGTACATACTTCCCGGCTAGTATACCAACCCATGTCATTTGAAACGAGAGAGCTTCAACCACCCACTTTCACGTTTACCACGCTAACGCTTCTCATATTAAACTTCAACATTGTGTTACTTTTCAGTTGACGAAGGCAGAAACAAAAAGAAGAAAGCGATTAAGAAGAAACTCAAGATCTTGATTCCTCTTCTCATCCTCGCTAAAGTCAAGGCAGCGGCCATCACAGTACTAGCTGTAGTCGTAATGGCTGCATCATTATTCAAACTCGCCACCATAGCCAAGATTGCATTCTTAGTCAAGATTATCGGCATCATAAAAGCGCTTCTAGCCAAGAAACATGCCCAGCAGGAATCGTGGGAAGTGCCCCACGGATGGGACGTACCACATGTAGAGCATCCACATGTAGAACCTGCCCACGGATGGGACGGTGGTTGGTCACGTAGAACTGAAGCAAACAGCCTCGCCTACTCCGCCTACAATCAATAATTCGAAAATGGAATTCGAAACTGACTTATTCAAATATTACCGGTTAAATAACGGTTTAAATTATTGAAATTAAGAATGTGTGTGTATTTATTTTGCGTGAGAGTTTTTTTTTTAATTTATTGTATTTATCTTCGATGCTTATCGGTTTTTATGAATAAAAGAAGACTGACCGAAAATGAATTGTTCTATTGTACATAGATTTTGTTAGTTATTATATATTATGTTTTGTATATATTTAGGTCTTTATGCGGGTACTTACTGAAGAAACCAAATATGTACATAATATGAATATATTACTATAATACTTTTTATGTAAATGGCTTCTTCAAACTGCCTCGGCTTACTTAATAATTTATTATTACTTTTTTGTATACCTAGATCATATATTTCAGACCAGGCTGGTACCAAGTCTACTAATTAAATTTTTTTTATAATGTCAAAAGAGATATAACATTTTTGACGGCGTTATGGTTAATTAAGCTAAGCCTTTACCAGCCAACCTCACTGCTGCGCAGTGGTTCTGGATTTGATTCCTGTCATGATAAATTTCGTAAAAAAACTTTCCGTTATTTACTATGGTCTGGGTGTCTGGGATTAGCTCAAGATTGACCGTTGTATATTAACCGCAACAAAATCGTAAATTGTTTAGCTTGGGACTGTACAATGTGTGTGTTTCTCTCTTGATTATCATTATAATATTATTATTTTGGACTTACCCCAATATGTTATATATCAAAGGTTATCATTTCTATCTTTGCCTTACTTTTTTCAACTTTTAGAAGATAAATCTTAAATCCTAAACATGATCAAAGTTACCAAGAATTATTATTGTGTAGGTGTTTGTGTAGAAGTTGTTTGTTTGTATGTTATTTTGATCTCCTGTTTTATTTTTATTTTAATCTCTTTATATTATCTGTGTGTTTTGTGTGTGTTTTGCTATTATTATTTAATATTTATTTTAAGAGAATTAAACCAAATCAGCATTGAAGTTTAAATGTTATTTTAGTGTAGACCTGTTATCATTTTTTGGGCTAAGTAGGTAGCCAAAGACAGAAATAAAAGATAAATTTAAACAATATCTTAGTTAGACACAGTTCTTCTTAAGGTCTTTCAATCACCAGATAAAGTTATTCACAGAATTAAAGTATGGCATGAAATAATTAAAAAGTTAGTTGCATAAATAATAATAAAAAACAGTTGAATAGACTATTGAATTCACTGAGGTTATAATTTATTCGACTGATATTTTTTATCTGATGATTTAAAAATCGGCTCTTAAAACAATAATAAGTTGCGAAGCGGTGTACAATATACATAGCGTAGGAATCAGACTAAATATTTTTAAAACTCTATACCTCTACCAACCTTATTTTCAGATTTTTATATCTCCATAATTTGACAGTTAGAGTGGTAACACAATTTTCACGTCTTTGGGATCTAATAACTACTTTTTGACATAATTAAAAAAGTCATTAAACAAAATTGCTGTTTGTTCAAGATTTGACAAATACATACATACATAACTTCACGCCAGTTCCCTTGCGGGGTAGGCACGAACAACAGAGCGCCATTCAGGCTTATGCTTACACACCTCACTCGCTTTTTTGATATTCATAACTCTTGTCATGCACGCTCGTCTGTTCTTAAGGCTCCTGACATCACCTTCTGCTGGTATACGATCAATTTGATCATGGAAAGTGTGTCGTGGCCTTCCACGACTACTGCATCCATCCACTTTTGCATTGTATCTGTTTGATTTGACAAATGACACCCAATATGACTATGTACGCTGATAAATATAATTTCAACCCTTACTTACATGTATGGTAGCCACTAATATTTTTATCCGTGCAGGAACGAAGAAAGAATACAATTTCCTGCAAGCCGGGTGGCCTGTCGTAAGAGGCGACAAAACAACCCACAGCTATGTGGTAGGGTATTCGCCCGACTGGATGGCTACCACCCCTGGTCTAGAATATGCCACCATAACAACCTTGAGTTGTGTTTCAGCATTTGTGACCACGTTCCAGTCTACCTTAAGAGAGCAGCAGCGCATTTGTAGCACTTCCGGTTTTGAAAATGTCCATAGGCGATGGTAACCACTTTCCACCAAGTGGGCTGTCTACCTGTCTGCTGAACTCCTGTAACTAAAACATAAAATAAAAAAGTGTTTATTTTTTTCGCATTTTAACTTTGTAATACCATACTGCGACTTAATATCAAATATCAACGATATAGACCCAGTAATTTCCGAGAAAAACTATGATATACAGGCAAAACCGTATAAACGTCTATATCTCTATTCTTATCAAACTTGTCCATCCAAAGGTTGTCTGGAAGAAATCACTAATAGCATTAGGACCGCCTATTGTATTGTTATTTCTGTTACCTGTATATTTTAATATACAATAAAGCATATTCATTCATTCATTCACTCTTGTCAAGATTGGAATATAGAGTACGCTCCACGAAACAAGTCCCATGGGAAATAAAGAAACTAAAAGCGGCCGTTCCGTAATTCGATAGAATTTTGTTTGTAAAGTAGCTAGTAAGTAGCTAAGTATCTCAAGGAGCGTTTTAAATATCTACACCTTAGTCATACTCATCATCTCAGATCATCGGAAAACATACGTCTGGAAACACCTGTAAATCACTCGCGATTTTACAATAAATCTTTCACAGTTCATGCAGTGTGCCTGTGGAATGCGCTACCTGTGAAAATCAGGCGTGCCCAGTCTCTTCAGGCGTTCAACGGACTCGTGAAGGATTATTACTTCGGGCTCTAAAGTCAATCATAACATCTTTATCGTCCCATATTTACGTCATTCTATACATTATTAATATAATTATTATTTATGTATATATCAATATATGTATATTTTTGTCTTATTTCTATGTCTATTATACTTGCCATTTCAAAATTTTATGTATATATAATTTTATTTTTATTTTTTTTATTCTAGTTATATTGCAAAACCCACATGTTACACAATTTTTCTCTAATCCATCCGAAGGTTGTCTGGAAGAAATTGCTTTTAGTGATAAGACCGCCTATTGTCTTCTGTACTTAACTTCTTAAATTGTATCTTAATGTTATGCAATAAAGTATATTCTATTCTATTCTAGTAAATAAATTTTTAGCTTGGTACGATTAAGTACGGCGATCGTAGCGCTGCGTTTCTCTACTTCTTCGGGTGAGATGCGCCATGAGGCACAGAGTGACCAGGACATCACAAATATAAAACATAATGCAACATCTTAATCTTTTTTGTAACACCAAGGGTGCTACAAATGCGCTGCTGCTCTCTTAAGGGATACTGGAACCTGGCCACTAATGCGGGAACACAACTCAAGGTTCTTATGGCGACATACTCGACACCAGGGGTGATAGAGGGCAAATATCTAACCACCTGACTGGTACAGGTCGCCTGGCCGCAGGAAATCGTATCCTTAGCCGTTCCTGCACGGATAAAAAATTTAATTAGCCTGGTAACACTAATAAGTAATTATATATGTAACATCGTCGATTAAATTAAATTCTCTTCTAATCTGGCTTCCTTGGCTTTCATTTCGCCTCCCGTAAAATCTACATTTTCACACTTATAGACCAACCTATACTAAAACAACTCAACTTCAGTCTCGGCGTTCACTGAAAATTACGTCAAAATGGAAAAACAAACAATTTGGATGACAGCCTCCTAGCACAAAATGTAAATATATAAAATAGCCTAAATCCTGCATTACAGCGAGTTCCAAAAATTCTTCCCTTGCGTTTGGTTATAGAAAAACACAAGGAAAATATTTCAACCAAAATTTCTGTGCCCCTATCTCATTGTAAAATACATCTAATAATTAATTTATCAATATTCTCATAATTTTCGTGAATTGTATTAAATATTTTATCTATCTTCTCTATTATGTGATTTCTATAGGCCGGACATAATAAACTTAACTATGAAGACAGGTTAGCTCAGTCATTATTATCATTTCATGTCAAAGAAGCAAGTGAGGTGTGTAAGAATAAGCCTGAATGGCGCTCTGTTGTTCGTGCCTACCCCGCAAGGGAACTGCCGTGAAGTTATGTATGTATTATTATCATTTCGCCGCAAATATTTTGATTTAATCTATTTATATAAAATTAGACACTATGATTATTGATTCTCCTGACTTAATTTTTAAATATCTTAAACATAAGATTTATAGTCTGAAGATCGCTTTAGATAGCTAGGTATTCTTGCTTTAGAAGTCCATAAAAACAATACATCTTATTTCAATCGCATTGTCAGATTGGCTCGTTATTACAACGAGGTGAACAAAACAAAAAACAGGGATGCTAGGTCAATGGGACACAGAAGTTCCAGGTTCGATTCCTGGCACAGTAAATTTTGTAAACGAACTTTCAGTAATTAACTATGTTCTGAGTGTCTGAAATCGGCTCCAGAGTTGGCCCCTATATATTTCCCATAACACAAGCGTAAGTTTCTTAGCTTGGAGATATAGTTAAACAATGTTTTCAAGTTGACTCCCATATAACTCTCCTTGTTGCTTTTTTTGTATCTGGAGTAACTAAGGGCCCGCCTCATGAAACATGGTTAGTAATAATATAGGAGACTAGAACCTCATCACAGATGGTGGGACACGACTTAAGGTTGTTATGGCGGCATACCTTAGTTCCGGTGTGGTAGCCATCTAGACGAGCAAATAGCCTACCATCAGGTTAACGGTTTCTAATGCCTTTTACGATTAGTATTCGTTCTTCATTCCTGCACGCATAGAACCTCTATCATCCATAGATAGAACCTTAATTTTGCACGTTAAATTTTAAGATTCCCAAGCCTTTACATCATAATAATTTTTCTCAAAAACCATTTATTGGTGATGAAATTTGACGGGAAGATGTAGTCTATATGGCGCTATATATATGTGTAGTATATTTAGGTGTCGTTAGTCAGATTTTGAAAGATTATGACATTGTTTTTTATGAAATAAACCGGCTTGCACCTTTTAGATTCTTGCGCCTGGATGCCACGCACCTCTTTGTGTATATTTGTATACTATTATTATGTATATATATATATATATATATATATATACATATATATATATATATTAGTATGTGTTACTGTTTATTCTCTATTTTTTATTCATTTTAGGTTTACGTATTGTGTGATATTTATATATCCTATTTATTAGGTTGGGGAAAAAGTCTTTTCGTATATAGTATGTATGAACTTGTAATAAGATCTCTTTGGCTATACCATTTGTATCTGGCTGGTTTTGGTATCATTAAAATTTTTAATTTTAAAGAAGACAATTCCAAATTCAAATTAGGGAAATGTGTGATTTTCATTTGTTTTTCTTATTGTTAAAATGAGTGAATCTTATATATGTATTTAATTTGCACACCACCGTCATACACTTGCGAATCTCTCGTTCAAAATCCATAGCCCGGGTTGTCTGGAAAATATCTTTCTAAAGCGAAAAGGCCGCCCATTGCTTCTACTTTTACAGTTTAATGTGACTACTGTAAATTGTTTATGCTATGTGTATGTGGTTAACAATAAAGTGTTTTCTATTCTATTCTATTTTCTGGTAAAGACGGCTCCGGGAAAAAAATATTAAAAAATAAGCGCCTGTCCTAAAACACAAAGCATAAAACCTCACAAACGCTTCAGTGAGAGCTATCACTACTTTCCATTGCGCCAGCGCATCGTTCACTCCGCAACATTGATATTGAGAGTAGGCAGGGTTTTATTAAACCTATGAAAAAAAGGGCCATCTGTCGTAATTTCAGGAAACTAACGCAGAAGGCTATTTACCTAAAAATCAAATCAGTGTGTCGCTGCACAGATGTTTTTTATTGCATGAGTGTCAAGTGTGAAAAACCAGAAAGATGTTTATGATGACAACTATTTTTAATTGACGGCCTCTGTGGTTGAGTGGTCTAGGCTTTTGTCAGTCGAACTAACTGGAAATCAGACGCTTCGGTTTCAATTTCTGGCATGATAAATGACTGGGTGTCTGACCCCAAAATGGTATGTTGTATACTCATAATACAAACGTAACTTGCTTAACTTGGAGATATACAATGTGTGTGTCTGCCAATTTAGAAAATAATCTTTTATTTTATTGCATGAGTACGTTTTAACGGTTTTAAGCGCGGAAATTTATTGGATTTTTATTATTCCGACGTTTCGGCCACTTTTCAGTGGCCGTGATTACGGAAGACAAAGATGTTAAGTATCAATGAGTATTGTTAAAGTCTTATTTAGCCTACCATCAACTTGTTCATTTTAATTATTTAGTTTTAATTTTGTTTATGGTTGTTATATACTCTACGGGAGCCTAATTTAATTTTCCACCGCTTCGCAACATGTTGTGGCTTGAAGAGAAGAAGCAGCGCAAGAAACTCTTCAGCAAACATGCCTAGCTCTAATAATTTTATATAATACTAGCGGCCCGGCGCGGTTTTACCCGCGCTCTGTCCCGCTCCCGTGGTATATAGCGTCATGTTATATAGCCTCTGACACTCCCTGTTAACGTAGCTTTCCAACAGTAAAATAATTTTTAAAATCGGTTTAGTAGGTCCAGAGTTTACCCCCTACAACGTCACAAACTTTACCTCTTTATAATATTATATAATTTTGCCAGGTGGTAGGGCATTTGCCCGACTGGATGGCTACCACCCCTGTTCTAGAGCATGCCGCCATAACAACTTTGAGTTGTGTTCCAGCATTAGTGACCAGGTTCCAGACTCACTTAAGAGAGCAGCAGCGCATTTGTAGCACCTTTGGTGTTGCAAATGTCCATAGGCGATGGTAACCGCTTCCCATCCAGTGGGCCGTCTGCCTGTCTGCTGTACTCCAGCAATAAAAAAATATTAGTATAGAAGTATAGATAATCTATATAAATATACAAGAAAGTCGTGTTAGTTACTTTATTTATAACTCAAGAACGGCTGTACCGATTTGGCGGAAAATTGGTGGGGAGTAAATGAATAAATGAATGAAAACTCTTTATTGTTCACCATAACTTAAACCTAGACATTTAATATAAATACTATTCCATTAGAACAATTGGCGGCCTTATCGCTTATAGCGATCTCTTCCAGGCAACCCGATGTCCAAGGAGACATTACAAGAGAAAGTAAATAATATTTGGTGGTTTAACTTAATTAAAAGACTAATTCAATCGTAATAAAGAAAAAAAAACAAAATAATAACAATAATAAACTAATATAGATAGATATACATAATTAAATAGATTATAATAATATAAATTACATACACTTACATGCGAACAATAATAGAATTCCATTTACTGCAACAAATTTTATTTAATGGACAAATAATGGTCAGTGATCAAGTGTTTGAATGTAGAAATGGACGTAGCTTGTCTGATTTTCAAGGGGAGGGAGTTCCAAAGGCGAACAGCCTGTACGGCAAAAGAGTTTCCTACAAAGGACGAAGTGTGTTTAGGTATCGTTAGCAGAAGATTTTCATTTGAGCGCAAATTAGGGGAGATAGCTTAGAACCAGAAGACGGACATAGGATACTTTTTATCCCGTTGGAACCGGTAGGTGGCGCTGAGATCGGGTCCTAGAGTCCTCCTAATCACCTGGGCCGATTTTGGTGATTTTGTTTTTGTGTGTTTGAGTGGTTGGATGGTTTAAATCCACAATTGGAACCGGTAGGTGGCGCTGGGATCAGGTCCTAGATTTTTATTTTTTCAGAGCAGGACAACGTCTGCCCGGACCGCTAGTATTAGTATAGATTAAAATGGGTAAAATAAAAATAAATTGTCAATAAAGTTGGCTTGTGATCCGGTGCATGGAAAAAGAGCCCACAGTGTCTTGAGGTCTGGCAGTTGGTTTTTGCTGGGTGTGATTCTAAATAGGTTTGATGATCGGATCTCAAACAGGTGGTACTTGTCAACCATCTTCTCTATTGAAATTTGGGTCTTTTTTGATTTCCTTCAAACGTAGTTTTATTATGTATACTAGTCACGAAAATTTAAGACAATATTAATACATGAGTGCAGCAGACAGCCATACAGCCCACCTGATGGAAAGTGGTTATCGTCACTCATGAACATTAGTAACACCAATGTGCTGCCGCTCTCTAAAGGGAGACTGGAACCTGGCTACTAATGCCGCGGAACACAACTTAAGGTTGTCATGGCGACATACTCTAGACCAAGGATGCTAGCCATCCAGATGAGCACATACCCGACGACATGGCTGTGGGCTGTTTTATGGGCTGTATTCTTTCTTCGTTCCTCCGCGGAGGCGCGTTCCGCTGTCATCCCCGTGATCCTCTTGCTGTGCAAAGTGGGTCACTCTGCTCCCGGGGGTGGCCCAGTTACAGAGCGTAGGGTCGTCACGGTGCAGCAACTCTGTGCTAGATCCCGTGACGCCCCGTAAAAGCTTTATAAATGGGGCGCAGGTTCTGAGAGTCCACAAGGAGGGAATGGAATAGAAAGTATGGGATAGGAGATGGATAGCTATGGGATAAGGATAGGGGTGATCAGACTGGATGTATTGGATAGAGGGCATTTAATGGGAACATAGAATAGGAAAGATGGGATAAGTGAGCCTATTGGAACCTTCACTCGTCGTATGAAACATGATAACTCAAAACTTTCCAACGCCGTTATTTTGTGTGGGGTTTTTTTCTATTTATGTAATACGTCGTTATTAATTCAATAAATATTTTCTTTCTTTCTTCTTTTTATATTATTGGACATGTTTCATAATCCATGCAATAAGTGGTTAAAATAGTGTATCAATGGAAAGTTATTTCACTCTCAACTAAGTATATATAAAGAGCTTACTCATTCTGTGGCATTTTACTCTCTAAGATTAACTTTAGCATGAGGTTTCCATAGAAAGCGAGACCCGGTTCCAACACGCTCCGTGGTCACTTTAATGTTCTAGTATGCGATATTTCCTATCTCGAAAAAAATGATTTCCCAAAGTCGTTCTAAACCGGATCTATAAGTCATGTGTTGTTAGGCCGTGGGCTGCCATAGATGCTGAAAGCGGCGTCTAGCGTCAATCGACGTCAGATGCTGCTTTCGGCATTGGATTGACCTAACAGTGATGGTTACACTAGAAACTATATATCTTAGCTATTGATTCACTTACTTTACCATCGGCAGAAATCTGACATTAATTATTTTTTGAAAAACCAACAGCGCATATTACAATAACAGGCTACTAACAGGTCTCCCTATTAAATTAGATTGAACGAATTAAAATTGTGTAAACGTATAATAAGTATATATACATACACTTATACATACATACATAATAACAGATATATGTCAAAGCACACATAATAGAAAATATCATTTAAATATAAACATACATACATACATACATAACTTCACGCCAGTTCCCTTGCGGGGTAGGCACGAACAACAGAGTGCCATTTAGGCTTATTCTTACACACCTCACTTGCCTCTTTGACATTCATAACTCTTGTCATGCACACTCGTCTGTTCTTAAGGCTCCTGACATCACCTTCTGCTAGTACACGATCAATTTGATCATGGAAGGTGTGTCGTGGCCTTCCACGACTTCTGCATCCATCCACTTTTGCATTGTATATCTGTTTAGTCATTCTTTCATCATGCATTCTTTCCACATGCCCGAACCACCGGAGCATTCCTTTCCTTACCTTCACCCCGACACTCTCTTTCAGACCAACTCTCTTTCTTACTTCGGTATTACGAACGCGGTCCGCGAGCGTCACTCCGCAGATTTTGCGCAGTGCTCGCATCTCGACCGCGTTTACTCTACTTTCATGCTCTCTCTTCCATACCCAACTCTCGCTTCCATACGTGAGCGTAGGTACCAGCACCGCGTTGTGTACGGCGAGCTGGGCCTTCTGGCTGAGGTTCTTAGCGCCTAGAAGTTTACCTAACGCTCCATTCACACTATTCCCCAAATTCACTCTTCTTTCTATATCAGCGGCGGTCATTTAAATATAAAAATACATTTATATTATTTAAACATATTACTTACATATCAGTTCTTATTTTTTATATAATGTGGCATCTGTTCCATTAATTGTTTTGAAGATTAAACTTTTGAATATAGGCTTAGAGGTTTTCTTTTTTAATTTTTTTATTGAATGGGTTCGGCAGACAGGCAGGAGGCCCACTTCATGGAAAGCGGTTACCATCGCCTTTGGACATTTGCAACACCAAAGAGACCACCAGCGCATTTGTAGCACACAAATGCGCTGGTGGTGTCTTAAGGGATACTAGAACCTGGCCACTAATGCCGGAACACAACTCAAGGTAGGTATGTTATGGCGGCATACTCCTATACTAGGGTGGTAGCCATCCAAACGGGAAATACCCTACCATTCGGCTGTGGGTTGTTTTGTCGCCTCTTACGACAGGCCGCCCGGCCGCAGGAAATTGTATTCTTTTTCCGTTCCTGCACAGATAAAAAAAAAATTAAGTTGAGTCGATATAGACGGTTCATTTTTGTCTTTCAATTTGCATAAAACAAAAATGAAACTGTATTTATAAACAAACTTGAATCAAACAATGGCAATTAAGAGTGTCATGCCCTTAAGTTCTGTGTTTTTCAATTAAATTGATTTAATGTGGTTGATTTGTCTATTATCAGCATTAGAGCCCTTTTAAATATTCAACATCTAAGCGGAACTTATTTTTGAATTTATTAAAGTAAACCACTTAGTTAAGAAAGCCAGAATACAGTTAATGAGTTCTCGTTTTCTGAATTAGCAGGTAATTATATTTCTGATAAATAGTTTTGTCTCTTTCGTCTAAAGTAGAGCTACTTGCTGTTGGAAAAATATTAAAGCTTTAATATCATACTCAGTATAGTATTGAAGTCTTGGTAGCGTCATTCGAATCCTGGTGGGAAGGCATGCACCACTTAGGCAGTTTTCTGACCTAATGTACGTATTGTTAGAATTACCACATGCTAACAACGGTGAAGGAAAACATTGTGATGAAACCTACACATCGAGATAACCGATGTGTCAAACCTGCCAAAGCCGCCTTGAACAAGCATAGCGGGTATACTGTCCGATCCACTATTATGGAAGGCCCGAGCCCAGCAGTGGAATATTTATGGGCTATTATATTATACTAGTGTTTTCCTCTTGGATACGTCGCTTGTCAAATCCTGGTGAGTAGCTGTATTTTACTTACATAAAGACTTAATTAGGTTCTTATATATAGCGAACGAAGCCACGGGCAAAAGGTAGTAATAGAAGGATCCTATTATGATAGGAGGAGCTCTTTGAGCCAACGCCGACTGTACCATCAGGTGCGTCTTTGGTTCCCGAGGTCCTGATACACGGGGATGAGATGAAACACAGGGTTGGTTAGTTGGTAGGTCCGAGGACTCCATCCTGAGTCCAACACAATCCTACTGCTATCCCCGAGCAGTGGAGTGTCCATGATGGATTATACCAAGGAAAAAAAGGGTGATGAAATAGAGGAATCAGACACAAGGGATATGGGACTAGAATAAGGGGATGGTACAGGAAACATGGGTTAAGAGAATGGGGAAGTGAATTGCTCATACTTGAAATGTTTCCCAATAATTGAAGAAAAATGTGAATAAAAAAAATCTTTGTTGAATATTTTCACAACGTTTACTTACCATAAAGTGTCTCCTTCAGGTACTGATCATATCTTTAATTCATAATCCCAACTCAACTACTTACAAATAATACAGTTAGTCAATTGGGCGTTTGAAGAATTGAAAATTGAAAAGCTAATACAAAGCAGCTTAAGGCAATAACAATAAAAATATTTAGAACACACATAAATATACATAATCATGTTAGAGAGTATGGAAACTAGTTTTGGAAATGAAAATACAAATAATGCAGACGAGCGTTTTGAAATCGTTTTTTAGAAGCCAATTATAGCGTCTAAAAGCGTTCTGGGATTTCATTGAAATGTTAATAGATTAAGATTACTAAACAATAAAAACTATTTATAATATACTGGGCTATAGACGCTCAATTAATAATAAGAGTGAAATCTTCAGAAGTTTGTAATTAACTCACTGATTTAAGAAACACCTAGACGTGTCAATGGGACTGCGATTACGCATACTTCCAATCTAATGTATTACATGCCGAACTATATCATATTCTAAGATAAAAAATCCTATGTTCATCTCATCTTTTGAAATTATACTGTATTTAATGATAATCAGTACATTCATCGTCGCTCTGGTAAACTCTGAATTCTTATCCAGCAGAAACTATTATTTAACAGAAAACAGGACAGATGAAAGAGAAGTGCGAACTAGCGTGGAGTGTATTTTTAAAATGAAAATAAAATTATATGTATTATGTGAGATAGTTGCAAAGAATTTTTTGAAGTAACTAAGAAGAAATAAAACAAATAATTAAAAAAGGAAAATTATAAGAATAACTTATACTGCACCTAAAATTTCAATCAACTGTCCTCAGGATTAAAACATTTCTCGGCTATCCTTTTCATCTGATATATAGGGACATATAATATATATATATATATATATATGTATAATATATATATATATATATATATATATTACGTACGTATAGTGTGTAGTATATATACGTACCAAATTCTTAAACAACGGGTTTATTTCCAGATGCATAAAGAAGGCTCGCACCAACATTCAAAAAGAGCGGTTAAGTCGTTCGTCTACATTACGCATCGAAGAACTAGTATACTCGGACGTCATAGAGATGACACCTGATGCTGGATTTTCATTCGAGAAGAACGACCTTCATCGAGACGAAAGCGGTTACACGTGAGCGGCTTTCGATTTCCATTCCTCGATGAAATGGGATTTAATTCTAATGATTTGTTACTGTAGCAAACGCCTGTGAGTAGTTGAAGGTAAAGAGGTTAGAAGGTGGTTCGTCTGCTCCATATTATATCTAAACGATTTTAAAATAAATCGTTGTCTTGTAACACTTGATTATGAAACAACAGAAAAATCTTCATTTTTTTATATTGCATGAATTCAGCAGGTAAGCAGACGCGTCACCTGATGGAAAGCGGTTACCATCACCTATGGACATATGTAACACCAAAGGTGCTACCAATGTGCTGCCGCTCTAGACCAGGGGTGGTAGCCATTCAGACGGGAAATTACCCTACCAACTAGCAGTGAGTTATTGTGTCGCCTCTTACGACAGGCACCCGGCCTTAAGATATTGTATTCTTTTCCCGTTCCTGCACAGATAAATATAAAACATAATTCTATATCCTAAAATCTTATATATTAAATTGATACAACTACTTTTTACATGTAAACAAACTTACACACTCACACTAGGTACACATATATACCTAAATACGTACACACATACAAACACGCGCACTTCTAAATAATTAGTGTAACTGTAAACAATAATTTCACAATTAGAATGATAACAGTTAGGTAGGAGGTCCCTAGTTGAACAGCACATTGGTTGCTACCAATGTGCTATCTTGATATTACAAATGCCCATAGGCGATGGTTACCGCTTTCCATCAGGGTTGTCTGCCTGTCTGCTGAACTCATGTGATACAAAAATTAAAAAAGAAATTATGAATTGTACATACATACATACATACATAACTTCACGCCAGTTCCCTTGCGGGGTAGGCACGAACAACAGAGCGCCATTTAGGCTTATTCTTACACACCTCACTTGCTTCTTTCACATTCATAACTCTTGTCATGCACGCTCGTCTGTTCTTAAGGCTCCTAACATAACCTTCTGCTAGTGCACGATCAATTTGATCATGGAAAGTGTGTCGTGGCCTTCCACGACTTCTGCATCCATCCACTTTTGCATTGTATATCTGTTTATTCATTCTTTCATCATGCATTCTTTCTACATGTCCGAACCACCGGAGCATTCCTTTCATTATGAATTGTAATGCTGCGAATTACATGAGAATTTTACAAGAGCTCCGTTCTTGACAAAATGGCAACGGATTCCTAAATACTTTCTTCTTTTTTGTTATTAATCTGATTCGATTATAAAAAACCTATTATGAAATAACATTTCACATTATATAGTTTCACACAAAGGTGATAAAAAAGCTATAATTGACACGATCAACGTATCGACGCTAACAATAGATCGCTTTTATACGTCATAGACAATTGACACCTGTCTGTGGAAGAAATTTGGAGATCCGTTTCAAAATGTTATGTACATAACATTAATTAAAATCTATATATTAATACATGAAGTAAAAACTTTGTGTCCCTTTTTACGAAAATTGTGCCCACAGAGGAGTATGAAATTTCGCACACTTATCTATATATTTTATATAAAAATCAATTGCTGTTCGTTAGTCTCGCTAAAACTCGAGAACAGCCTGGACTGATTTGGCTAAATTTGGTTTTGAATTATTTGTGGAAGTCCAGGGAAGGTTTAAAAGGTGAGTAAATATGAAAAAAATGCTTGGAATATAGTAAAAAGAACAATTTCGCTTTCCCTTAGAAACTATTCCTACCTGTCAAACATTTGATGTTCGTCCCGTCGTTCAGAAATCAAATGAAGTTTAAAAGAATACTTTTGTTTTTTTTTTCATTTGCAATTATCATTCAGCTCGTTTATTTAATGATTCTGAGGCGGTACCAAGTTTGCCGGGTCAGCTAGTCGTTTATATAGAGAAGAAGCGACGATTGCAATTTTTTTTTAATTATGCATAAAAAAATACATTAAATCAATAAAAAAAAAACATTACGCGCACTACCTTGTATTTGACACGCATATATACTCTTCTGTTTATTGTTCAAGACAAATTAACAGTGTAGCCTTAGCGAAATCTGTGGTTATAGAAATATAGTCTTTGACATTAAGTATTATGGTTGAATTTCGACCACGGGCGACCACTAGTCAATATAATTCTTACAAGTCAAGAACGCGAGCGGGCTTGACTCCTGGAGCCCAATTCTGCTATTACTATCTCATCAAAACCGCTGGACACTCGTCTCAATCGCAGATTTGCCTGATTTCGGTATTCTGTTAATTCCAATGGCGTGAAACCTCCGAACTAACTCGCGAGAGCTCGGAAAATAAGTATTTAAAATGTTGGTAGCTTTTCAATATACATCTCGATTTCACCATTTCTGCAAATGTTAATAAAAAAAATCTACTATTGGGGTTTTTTTTTTTTTTTATTCCATAAGATCAGCAGACAGGCAGACGACCCACTTGATGGAAAGCGGTTACCATCGCCTATGGACATTTGCAACAGCAAAGTTGCTACAAATGCGCTGCTGCTCTCTTAAGGGAAACTGGTACCTGGTCACTAATGCCGGAACACAACTCAAGGTTGTTATGGCGACATATTTTTCGACCAGGGGTGGTAAGCCATCCAGTCGGGCAAATGCCCTACCACCTGGCTGTGGGTTGTTAAGTCGCCTCTTACGACAGGCCGCCCGGCCGCAGGAGATTGTATTCTTTCTCCGTTCCTGCACGGATAAAAATCCGATGGATGTGTATCGAGAAGATATTGTGTATTTAGTTGAATATGAATTTTTGACACTATCCCAATGGAATGTGTGCGGATTGGCACGTAAATATTGATAATAAAATAGGCTAGCAATTAATTTAGTTGGAAAATCTCACCGCTCGCTCGGTACTAGATTTTTAAGGTTTGTAACAGTTGCGTTGGTGGCGCCAATGTCACTAATGTCATTTGTTACACGCGACACTGATACGTTTCAGTGAGCGGTTTATGGTATATTTCAAGCATTAAAACCCTTCAGAATGAATGAATGAATGAATGAAAACTCTTTATTGTTCACCATAACTTAAACCTAGACAATTTAATATGAATACATTTTCATTAGAACAATGGGCGCCCTTATCGTCTATAGCGATCTCTTCTAGGCAACCCGTTGTCCAAGGAGACATTAAAAGAAAAATTAAATAATCTACACTTATATAGGTATAAAGCTGAAGTTCGCTTGTTTGTTTGCTTGAACGCATTAGTCTCAGAAACTACTGGTCTGATTTGAAAAATTCTTTCAGTGTTAGATAGCCCATTTATCGAGGAATGGCATTTATAGGCTATATATGCCAGGTGGTAGGGCATTCGCCCGACTGGATGGCTACCACCCCTGGTCTAAAGTATGTCGCCATAACAACCTTGAGTTGTGTTCCGGCATTAGTGACCAGGATCCAGTCTCCCTTAAGAGAGCAGCAGCGCATTTGTAGCGCCTTTGGTGTTGCAAATGTCCATAGGCGATGGTAACCGCTTTCCATCAAGTGGGCCGTTTGCCTGTCTGCTGATCTCCTGCAATAAAAAAAAAAAAAAATTATCATCACGCTAAGACCAATAGGAGCGGAGCACCAATGAAGAATGTTTCAAAATCGGGGGGGTTTTTTTTAACTTACTTTTTTTTTCTGTTCCACGTGGACAAAGTCGCGGGCAGAAGCTAGTATTATATATCTATAATTAAATAATATGGAATCGTACTTTAAATATCTTCGCAACGCCAACATATTGAGATAGCAGAATTGCTCTCCTGGTGGAACGTGTACATGCACATTGATATTGCAATAGTTGCCGCCGATAAGATATCTATGTGCAGGAATCAGGAACGGAGAAAGTATACAATTTCCTACGGCCGGGCGGCCAGTCGTAAAAGGCGACAAAACGACCCACAACCAGGTGGTAGGGCATTTTCCCGTCTGGATGGCTACCACCCCTGGTCTAGAGTAAGCCGCCATAACAACCTTGAGTTGTATTCCGGCATTAGTTGCCAGTTTCCAGTATCCTTTAACCCTTTTGAGGGTACAAAGTTAATATTATTTTTGTCCAATGCTGCCAGCTGCCATCAAGCCGCGCCAAAATCAAAAGAATTATATCGTCTCTTTTATTCTAATACAAATTCTATGTAGTTAGAGGGAGAAAACATCAGTTCAACGTTCATTTCAATTATTTGTATTTGAACACGGACTTCCCAATTAGCCGTGTGTTTCAGTTCGTCAACAAATTTGTGGTGGTTCCATCTTAAAGGGTCCACCAGCGTATTTGTAGCACCTTTGGTGTTGCAAATGTCTATAGGCGATTGTAATCACTTTTCATCGGGTGCCCGTCTGCCTATTTACTGATCTTATGGAATAAAAAAGATATGCCTAAATTGAATACGCTGCTTAATAAACAGATTATGAACCTGCGGAACTCAAAAACTTTATTTAAAAACTCACCCTTCTCCATTTTTTCAATTTGAAACCATAAGTAACATGTTACAAGTCATCCAATCATCGATATTTGTAACGCGTCATTACTGACCATTCATGGACAACTTTCATTTATACGTATTGTACGATGATTTTATTATAAATTTGGTTAAATTTTTTGATTATGTTAATCATTTGAAAGCGGTAGAAGGTGAAATTATTTGCATACTTTTCCCTATACGTTAGATAAACTAGTTGTTACGTGGTGTTGAACAGGTTTGACTAGGTCACTAACCCTGATAGTCTTGGGCCATTATACTACAAGCACTCTGTAGTTTACTACATAGTTTGTACCGAAAATAATAATTTATTATTGTTTTCGGTACAAACTAAATATTACACAAGTAGTATTAGTTTTATTAATTATTATTTATTCCATTCAACTCTGTAATGCACTACCACTAAACATCGAGCAGACACGATCATTACCTTCTTTTAACAGACTAGTTAAAGATTACTACATCAAGGTATAGGTTATTGTCTACTTTTGTATGTATATAATAAAATTGTGTATTTATGTATGTGTATATATATAATGTGTATTGTAGTAGGTTTATAATTATGTACTATTGTTTATGTTTATTAAATTATCTTATACCTAGTCTTGCCATAAATATTGTAACAAAGAATTTTTTTTTCTATTGCAAATAACATGTATAAATTTTACAGTGTGTTAGTTTAATACATAAATATAAAACAATTTAAAATATAAAAAGCTTATTCGAAGTGGTCTCCATTGGGTGCAATATCTTCATCTCCCGAAATAAAATCATTTGCTTTCGGACAGGATTTCTTCAAATTCTTTCCCTTACTGCTTTGACCACCTTTTTCGTACGAACACTACGTGGACGGTCAGATCTTTTTCTGTCACAAACAGAGAAGGTCTCATTGTACCTATTAATAGCACGGTACACAAACCTTTGACTAATACCAAGCGTATGGAGAGTTTTAAAAATTGCATTTGGCTCCATACCTACTTTGTGTAATGCAATCACAGCGATTCGGTTCTCTTTATCGCCCCACTCCATTTTATTATCGCAAAATGTTGTACAATGTATTGGCGCTAAAATGAGAACACACAATGAACAATTATATAAAAATGACAGATTCCAAATTCAAATGTAATATTTTGTTTCTTTTCTTTTCTTATCAACTAAATTATTATACGAGTGTTGGTTTAGCAACTACCGACTTTTGTTGTCCTTCCTATACCCCATCCAAATGTTGTCTGGATGAAATCGCCATGGGCGATAAAACCGCCAGTTGTACTTGTATATTAATGTTCTTGATTTTATGTAGCATTTTTGTACAATATAGTATATTCTATTCTATTATTATTTAACAAAATTGAGTCGTTTTCGTCTTACGCCAAAAGGAAGGTTTGCACTGAAGATGAGCGTTGTGTCGGATATAATTCCGGCACAACAATATGCTGAGTGCAAACCTTATTTGTTAAAAATGCGGCTTACAAATTCTCAAAATATGCTCTGTGTATAATAATGTATAAGGAATGTAAGTACGTCGCTATTTCTTAAAAAAAAGTCTTTCTTTCTTTACAGAGAAAACAAAGATATATATATATTTTTTTAAGGTTATGGCTGCAATGCCATTTATGCATTGATTTTGAACAAAGATATAAATTCATATCATATATTGACACTTAATTTTCAAACTCAATGTCATTCATTAATTTTCTCTTCTAATGAAATTCGTCATGTTTACGAACGTTCAGTTTATATGTTGTAAAATATTACAGTACGCTAACAAAATATTATCATTTACACCTTCTTTTTGGTAAAAAATAAGTGAAACTGTTTTTAACTATTAATTTTCATTTAACATTTCAACAATGAAAACTACACTCGCAAATGTAGACGAATTTTAATATGAAGCGAATAAATTTAATAAAAACAAAAGAACATCAATATTGTTTTCTATTTAAAAAATAGTTGGTAGGGCATTTGCCCGTCTGGATGGCTACCATGGTCTAGCATGCCGCCATAACAACCTTGAGTTGTGTTCCGGCATTAGTGGTCTGGCTCCAGTCTCCCTTTAGAGAGCGGCAGCACATTGGTAGGACATTTGGTGTTACAAATGTCACTAGGCGATTGTAGCCGCTTTCCATTAGATGGACTGTCTGCCTGTCTGCTGAACTCAAGCAATAAAAAAAATATTGTGGCCAGTATGTACTAAATCTCTACAGTCATTCGAGCGTTAAATCCGTTGCGTTTGGAGCGTTTACTGCCCGGGGTTTTTGTTTATTATAACAACTCTACGGACTCTAGTTCCGTACCCTTTTTTATAATTTAATTTAGAAACAAATTTAGAAATTGTAAACGCTTATTAGTTATTTTTGTTATTGTGTGTGACATTTACTGAAGGTATGTTTGTGTTGTGTAAGAATAAGCCTAAATGGCGCTCTGTTGTTCGTGCCTACCCCGCAAGGGAACTGGCGTGAAGTTATGTATGTATATATGTATATTTGTGTTGTGGTGTACCTAACAATAACTTATTATATTACAGCCCGCGGTTCGCTTTCCTGCTGTTTCTTCTTCACTTCGTGCGATCTTCATCATCATTTGTGCTGTCAGATAATTGTTACGTATGTCGTCTATACTAATATTATAAAGAGGAAAGATTTGTATTTTGGTATGCTTGTAACGAATAAACTCAAAAACTACCGGATCGATTTCAAACATTCTTTCACCATTAGAATGCTACATTGTCGCCTAATAACATAGGCTATATTTAATTTAAATAATCGAGTTCTAAATGTTTTTCAAGGCAGGACGACGTCTGTCGGTACCGCTACTTTTTATAATGTCAAGCCAGGATTTCTTAGGTACCTCTTGCACAGGACTTGAGGGAGGCCGAATGGCTAGACTTGATCCCCATATAGCCGGTCCCAGTAGAACCTTATCGTAAACTTAAGCGACTCTCATGGAATTTATCGACTATATCACGGACTTGAAGACTATTGCGAATGCAAGAGTTCCCGTCGTGATTTTTTCATGTAACTCCATACATCACGGACTTGAAGACTATTGCGAATGCAAGAGTTCCCATCTTCCAAATACAGCCGTCACTGCCGGAGGAGCTGCCACACTTCAAGAAACCCTGAAACGCCGCAAATATGCATCCATCGGTGACGGACACATATTTGTGGCTTTCGGGGTTGAGACTTTGTGAACGTGAGGCCATACATCGAGACCTTTCAAGGCGATTGAAAGAAGTCTCGCGTGACCAAAGGGCTGACCTATATCAACGTATTATTTGCCATTGCGGCCAGCATTTTGGGAACGCTCCCCATCGAGAGCGATCTGGACTACATCTTTTACTTGTAAATATGTTCATAATAGTATTTAATTCCTAAGTTTTTTTTTGTAAAACGAAAGGTAACGGAGATGTGACTAATATAATGGCAAAAACAGAAACCTTATGTTTTCGTCGTGTTTGTTTGTCTTTGTATCTCAAAGTCATTTTTCTCGGAAACTACTGTATCTATACAAGTGAATTTTTCAAGTGTGCCTTCAGGGCCAAATCCTAAACTATACGAAGCGTAAAACACTCAAAGGGGTCTTGAGGCCGATTTATTTATTTAAATTTATTTCTTCACCATATCAAAATATGCATGATGGTATAAAAGTATAGGTGGATCATATTTGGCCAATTAGGCATAGAAAAATTGCAATAATTATAAATAGTAGTTATAATTATAGTCCAAAATAATAGAGATAAATATCCTAAAAAGAATGTCATAAAAATAACCCAAAAAGAATATCATAAAAAAATAAAATAATTACTAAACTAACTATTATTTTATTAATATTTTAATACCAGATTGATACGTAAAAATTAAAATATAGACAAAATGTATTATTTAAAATGTCCAGGAATTTATTATTGTTATTAGATATATCGAGCCTTTACCGTCATTTTATCGTATGCGACAATTGGACCTAAGTTATATTTTTTGTTGCAAAAGGTATTTTTAACTGTTATTATGTTTTAAGGCTTTCAGTTTTACTTAGATTAGACCCTACCAAATCAAAAGCTGAAAGTATGAAAACTATATAATATAATATTTTCTTAAGTTTTCGCGACTTGTATACATAATAAAACTACGTTTTAACGGTTTTAAGCGCGGTAATTTTATTTGATTTTTGGTTTTTCCGACGTTTCGGCCACTTTTCAGTGGCCGTGATCACGGAAGACAAAGATGTCAAGTGTCAACGAGTATTGTTAAAGTTTTATTTAGCCTACCGCCAACTTATTAATTTTAATTATTTAATTTTTAATTTTGTTTATGGTTATTATTTAATCTATGGGAGCCTAATCTAATTTACTACCGCTTCGCAACATGTTATGGCTTGAAGAGAAGAAGCGACATCTTTGTCTTCCGTGATCACGGCCACTGAAAAGTGGCCGAAACGTCGGAAAAACCAAAAATCAAATAAAATTACCGCGCTTAAAACCGTTAAAACGTAGTTTTATTAACTATATAATAGTTTAAAATACCTTTTGCAACAAAAAATATACTCATGTCCAAATGTCGCTTACGATAAATTAATATATTTCATAATATCATTAGATTTTTGAAAAATCGATAACCTTAGTCAGGAATATAATATGCTGATTTAAAAAAAATCATGCTTGTAAGGATCAATTTCTCTAAAGAAATGTCAAACTACGGAAAGATGTTGGTTTTTTTGATAAATAGACTAGACTGTTATTACTGTTTTTAAGTACCCATATTTATAAGGAATATTATAACTATTTCAGACAATGTTACCTCAATATATCGCCACGCTTAGTTGCTATTAAGAATATACCATTTCATTATAATATTTAAATAATTACGCTGTATAATTATGTATTTGGTTTTAACTTTCAATCTAAATTCTGAAGAATACTTCCCTACTCCTTAGTTTCTTATATTCTTTGTTCATCAAATGGGTGGTTTTTGTTTTTCTCCTTGATAGTGGATAATTTATACATTCAGTTTTGCTTCTTTAGCGATTACTCGTTCTTTCTTAATATTGCCGAAGACCTTCCAAAAGCATGTCCAAGTTCTGTAGGATTTTTTTTATACCTGAACTATAGTGACAGGCAGACGGCCCAGCTTATCGAAAGCAAGTTACCTATGGACGTTTTTAACACCAGACATATTACCAATATGCTGCTGGCCTCTAAGAAATTTGATGACACTCTTTTAAAAAAAAAACAATTTCATAGCGCTGTCTGAAAAGGTCAGCTGGAAGTTCCTTCCAAATACCCACGGTATCCAGTCAACTATGTAGTTCCAACAAGAAGTGAATTGCTATTCGTTCCCAGCCAATGAGTGGGGTTATAATATATGACAAATCCTAATAATTACTGACATAATAATGTCGACGTCATAAGTTAAGTAAACGATATCTAAAATTGCACAAACTTTCTAAACAAAGTCGTTATGTTAATATTTTCATAATTTATGGTAAAAAATCTCATATTATGCTCGATTTCAAAAAGTAGAATTTTGATTACGTAAATAAATAATTTATTGATGAACTTTCACGACAATCGAGATCTCTAGAGATAATTAATTAGTTGAATACTTAATTAAAGATTTTGATGATAACTAATTGCTTATAGTTGCTAATGAGTTATATAATATGTATAATTTAATAGTAGAAATCGTAGAATATATTGAAAGAGATGTAATAATTACACGAGAAACTAATGAATTCATTGCCTGTACTATAAATCTATTTGTATTTACTATAAGAATATTGAAAAGTACGTTTCTGCAGGTTGCAACAATTAAATCAAAAGACACGTTATATTCAATAATTTATTTAATATAAGTTAATGGCAATAAATTAATAAATAAATAAAATAAATTAGTCTTTGTACAATTCTGGTTTTAAGCTATAATTTTTGGTTCTATTTGCTGTGAGAGTAGCCGCTGTAGGCTAAACCTTGGGCTTCATCGAGATTCTTGTTCCAGTCTGAGCCGTAGCTGGAGTATCCACCACCGTGGCCGATATCAGGAGACACATGTTCTACGTGCACTGGGTGATGTGCCTCATGATGATGGGGATGTGAAACTACTTCGTAAGTAGTTTTTGTGTGGTCTTGCTTCAAGCACCAGGCAACGAAGAGAATGGCGCCGAGGACTAAGGCGATCTTGGCTGTAGCCAAGGCTTTGAGGGCGATCAACTTAACGATGAAGAGTTTTCCAAGGATGAGCTTGGCTCCAAGTAGTCCGATGAGGCCCATACCTCCCTTATTCTTGTTTTTGCCACGACCTGAAAAACGTTACGATTAGACCTATAAATCATCAAAAGGCATTAATCAAAGATTAAGAACGGGTCGTAGAAATCGGTAAAAAGACGACCAATAGAAAGTTACTTATAAATATGGAAAAGTAAAGTGTATTGATATGAAAATAGAAATTCTTGATGTTATAAATATTAATTTGAAATTAACTGATACACTAACAACGACAGTAATACAAATGATAAGTCGTCATCTGCTTATTTTACCCACTGTTTCAGCGGCGGAAACAGCCGAATCACTCAAGCGGTGCAAATATGCAACCCTCTGTGAGAGTTATATGTTTGTGCCGTTTGCTGTCGAGACGCTTGGACCGTGGGGTCCTGAGGCCATGAGCCTCTACCAAAATTTATCGAAACGACTCATTGACTCTTCGGGTGATCAGAGGGCTGGTGCTTACCTCGGCCAACGGATCAGTATGGCGATCCAGCGAGGAAACGTAGCCAGCCTTCTGGGCACCTTACCCATAGAAGACGGTGATCTGGGCTCAGTATTCTATTTATAGTCTTGAGGGACTATGAGTAGAATACAATACAAATAAGTTAAGTTTTCTTGCATTGTATAACAATAGAATAAATATAGTTTTTACCCACGTCTTTTGATAATTATAACAGATAGAACCAATAATCTCTTCCTTAGTCCAAATTTCCAGCTCCATAAGCAATTTAACTCAGTAGCCCAATGTTTATTGTTTCCACTTCTTAAAATAGTCCTACACTGACTGGGCCTGGTATAGTTTACACAGGGATAATCGCTGATCATTTTTTTAGAATAAATTATCTAAATCGTGTTTCGCCTTCGCATAGTATTTACAAAAGTCTCGACTATCCTTATTCTTCAATAAAACGATATACAAGTTATGTTATATAACCTACATTTTTTTATCATTATTAATTTTGAAACAAATACTGTAGTAGATTGATATTTAGAGACCTTACTCCCAAATCCTTTGCCATGCTTTCTAATAAGTGAAAACGCGGATATTCAAACGATTAAAGATATAATTTATAAGTAGCAAACTCGTTAATAGCCAAGATTCAAGGTGGTGCACAGAAAATAAGCTTCCGGCTGATCACGATTATAAATTATAGATATGTGGCAGTAAGTTTTATGATAGAAAGGTATGAATGAACTCATTTTCTACATAATTGCAGGTTACTATTTTCTCAATAATTACAAAGATACGCACAACACCAGTCAACCGTATGAAAAATGAAACTGAATTTATTCCAAAGGTCTGTTTGCAATCGGTCTAATTCCTGGTTTCTATATTATTACGTGCATTCACTTTTGACTTTTGATTACAAAATAGAAAAGGGGAAAAATTAATCGCTATATTAATTTTTATAAGTGACATTTTTAACTGTTTATTTAAACAATTTAAAAGCGATTACTATGTTTTTAGTAATTAAATCAGTAAACAATTAACAATTAAGCTCGTTTATTTTTTTAGATGCTTTTGATCTGATTTCTATCCAAATTGAAAGACAGAGATGAACCATCTAATTTCGGTTTTACTATTGGCAGGAAATTTACATTACTTTTGCGGAGTTTATCTCAAATGTTAACTGTAGTAGTCAGTATCACGACGAATGAATTAATAATAAGGTATTCAAATCCGCCATTTATAGTGATGTTGTGTTCACTCAAATCTTTTAAACGATCAAAATCAACAACTTTAATTAAGCTATTATATTGCTGAGATGTTAAGCACCGTAACATTGTAATTACGATTTAAATAATCATTTAAAGCTAAATATAGTTAAATGCAATATTGTTTATCAGATATGAAAGGCGAAATAACAGAATGTGGAAACAGTATGATTATGGCGAAGTGAGAATCTCCTCTTTTTTGAGTTCGGTTTTATGTTACGTAGACAACGTTTTTGACTGAGTAATATAATAATACTCGAGAGGTTTTTAAAAGATCTTGAAAGATGATATTTTTCTGTGCAGTTCGATTTTAAAAAAACCTTTTTTAATTTGACCGTAAATAGATGTGCAATTTGACCAAAAATGGGTTTTAGCAAGTTATCAATAAATTAAGTAAGATTTAGCTTAATGGTTTTTTGTTACCAGTCTGTAAATTAACAAAATATACAAAAAAATGAAACTTTAGAAAAGATATCAGATCTTTAAATTTTAGGAGATTTTAGAGCTCCAAGATTTGGTATTCGATAGAGTAAATTTTGGAATCAATCCTTTCAGCAATTTGGCTGTTACTATTACTGGAGTTGATTCTCTGAAAACTTTCGTTTAAATTACTCGTAATGTAAGGGTTTATTGGTTCGTTTGAAAATATAAAATGTATGTTATATTCTGCAGATATGTAAATAAAACATATTTGTTTTATGTATTTTCAAATAAATCAAAATAATCTATTATAAGCATTCATCGATTGATCATGTTACACGGGTCCGAATGTTGGGCCACTAAAATTATAGACTATAAACGTTTCCACTCAGCTGAGATGAGAATGTTGCGCAAGTAATGAGGAGGAATGAAAGCCACTTGCCAAAAAGAATGTTAAACTGCAAGAATGATGGATACAAATGTAAAGGTAGACCAAAAAAGAGATGGATGTTGTGGAGGATGATATGATTTATGGTGTGACAGAGGACGTATGTCAGAATAGAGGAGTATGAAAGCAAAAGAAATATTGTGTCAACTCCAAATAATTAGGAAAGAAAAGAGAGCATTCATCGATGGAAATAGTTAAAAATAGAATACAAAAGGAAGATGGGACTCTGTTGTTCGTGCCTACCCCGCAAGGGAACTGGCGTGAAGTTATGTATGTATGTATGTATGTACAAAAGGAAGATTTAATTATACAGTAGTAATCTACCTATACAAATAAAATTAAAGAGTATATCTGTGATTTCAAAATAAATTCTGTTTGTAAATCTGCCTGACGGATTTTATTGAAAGTTTTAGTGCTTAATAGAATTCCTATCATCAAATTTTTGAGTTTTTCACTTTATTTGTATCTTGCAGAGCTTAGGTATGAATATAAAGTTAGCTTATACTCTTTACGTCATATAATATCGATATGAAACGTATAAAGTTTTTGTTTATGTTTCAAATTGGATCTTCCATTCAACTGTGGCATGTTTGTGTCCATGTGTATTTTACTATTATCTTCAGGAATTTGATGCAAATACATACCTTCATCAAGTGACCTCTGCAGGGTATCTTTATCGGCCTGGTTCATCTTGACCTCAACAGCGTGGGTCTCGAACAGTTTCACAACACCATCCACAAGTCTATAGTTGACCTCAGCGTCTCTTGTAACAGGATCTAGCGGTAGGGGATCAGGTTTCTTAAGGGCTTGTACATCTGGTTCACCTTTAAAAGCAACACCATCAACGATTGGTATGCTTCTTGTTGCTTTCATGTTGTCAACGATTCTTAACATTTTTTCCTGCAAAATAATTAAATTAGATTTATTAAACTATACATTTAGGCTAAAGACGATATTATCAATAATTCGAAGGCTAATAACCAATACACCTTTTAATGAAACACAGTTTTAAATCAGCTAATAATGTTATTACTAATTTTATTGTTATTAAAATGAATAATATTAATTATTATTAGGTGGTTCATAGATTACATGATTGCGAATATAATTGATGAATAATAAAATTGTATCAAAATAATGTCAACATGTAAATTTGCTGAATAATTTAGTAAAGAACTGTCATTACTGTTACAAAATAACACAAAACATGTGTTTGTAATTTAAGTACACTATTTCATAACCTGTATTACATGATTAAATTTCATTTTCTATCATACATTATAAAAGCATTCACTTTTTTTCAGAAATGTAAATTGATCACTAAAGAATATTTAGTTGTGATTTTGAATTGATATTTCAACACAAGTATTCCGTTGAAGTAGAATATGAAATTGAAATAAATAATTAATTATGAAAAACACTATGATTTTAATTATTAAACACACCGGATCGCATAGTTAAGCGTTATATTTCAAGACTTAATAATAAAACACGATTAGGATCGAAATCACATCACTAGAACACTTTCCACCTCACTTTCACTGTGTAATTATTAAAAATTATTAACCTTAACACATAGTATGTAGTCTCCTTTACAATCCTTGATGAAGCTGATAGCCGTTTCGAGGGTGTTGTCTCCATCATCAGCTATGGCGTAAGCAGCCAAGCTTAAAATTAGAATTGCGAACTTCATTTTTTTTAATTTATAGAGCCGAAAGTTTTTTTAAATTTTCTGACATCTAAAGATGTCAAGCTATGTTTGGCTGGAAACGTGGTCAGTAGTGTAGTTTTATTACCATCCCCCCTCTAGCTATCATATCTTGCTACGATTCTTGATTCTCATGTAGGTTATGATGTTAGTCATAGCATAATAATCTCTATTACATACGATTAAGGTTTAATTTAAATAGAGATAATTACGTTTAGAATTTACATATTTTTTGGAAAAACGTTTATTTAAATCTTTATTTGTAATAAGCTTTTAAGTATATTTGCAATGCCTACTAGATTTCCTATGTAATAATATAAAACAAGTCGTGGTAACAGCGTCTTATTTAAATGACGTGGGGTCAAATCCTGGCCGGTTCCTTACGCAATTTTTCTAACCTACTTTGCACACTGTTATAATTATCAAACGGTGACAATAGAAAAAAAAGATGTTTTTTTTTTTGTAATAATTTATATATTTACTTCCCATAAAAAGAAAAACAAAGTTCACAGAGTACAAAAAATTAAGAAACTTAATACAATAGGAAAGACAGGAGCCCAAACTAGGTAAACACGCTATGATGGTACTCCTAGACCTCGCCTCCCATTAAGCACTATTTCACTACAATGAAAGAAAAAATAGAAATAGACCATTATTTCCGAGATAATTAGTGTGTGAAATCAACCCATCCACCTGGAATAAAAATAGGGGGTGTTAGGTTTTTACCCCCCTCCCCCTAAAAATGGCTAGACTCAAGCCCACTAATGGGACTGCACGAGATGATATAATTTAATGTAAATTATAGAATTACGCAAATGTGAATTCAGGTTAACTATTATTATTATTTTACAGTATTATGTGAACATATTCTTAGTGCTTTTTTTATTACAGGAGTTCAGCAGACAGGCAGATGGTCCACTTGATGGAAAGCGCTTACCATCGCCTATGGATATTTACAACACCAAATGTGCTAAAAATGCGCTGCTGCTTTATTAAGGGATATTGGAACCTGGTCACTAATGCCGAAACACAAAATAAGGTTGTTATGGCGGCATACTCTAGAACAGGGGTGGTCACCATCCAGTCGAACAAATACCCTACCACCTGGCTGTGGGTTGTTTTCTCGCCTCTCACGACAGGCTGCCCGGTCGAAGGAAATTGTATTCTTTCTCCGTTCCTGCACGGATAATATGTGCTACTATGATATAAACATTTTTATTCTTTCCAAGTATTTATTTTACATTTGACAGCTCCCCGACGGATCAATCAGTAATGTCCTAATGCGTTACCGACTCGATTTGTTGTAAAAATCGACTTCGTTTATAAATAAATTTTAATCAATGTAACTTATCTGTATATTTTGCTAAAAATACTATATCGTATAATAAATACACCCACATTTCAATTAATATATTTTACATACATTACTACATTTAAACGCATGGTCACTGAAATTTGTTCCATTAAATGAATTTATCTATTGTACGTCTGTAGATATAACTAATTTATAATATCATCGTATATCTAATTATATCTGTATATATAAGTATATATTAGTTTATTTATATTTTATTTTTAATAGTAATTCCTTGTGGTTTTATTACTTTTATTTTAGTTTAGTACACCACCAAAAATCTTATATTGGAATTTCCCTTAAAATCTCCTTAGACACTGGGTTGCCTGGAAGAGATCGCAATAAGCGATAAGGCCGCCCATTGTTCTAATACAAATTTATCCATATCAATTGTCTAGATTTAAGTTTACGGTGAACAATAAAGATCCATTCATTCATTATTAAATAATCCATTTTCGTAACAAGGTGAAAAAATATGTACTAAATTAGAACATTTTTTTATTTTCAAATCGATTACTTCCGATTTATTTACGTATAGAGTTGATGGTTTAATAATCTGTGCGTTACGTGACTCACAGAACATCACTATTACGTTACCCACAACAATAAAATACGCCAATTGCGACATTTGTTTCATGTGGGTTTTAGTGTCAAGAAATATGTAACTTCATAGACGTGCAAACGTCAAAAGTAAAATAATTGCTTGGAAACAATATAAGAATATTGTGTTTATATTGACAATCGCCTAATAAAGACGTAAGTTAGAAAAACATCTGAACTCTCTCTCTTTCACCATATCCCAATGATTTGGGGTCGGCACAATATGTCTATTCCTTCCACACTCCTTTACTCTGACATATATCTTCTGTGACACCACATATCATCATATCATCCTTCACACAATCCATCCACAAAAACATCTGAACTATTCATAACTAAACGTTGTCACAGGATCTTTGTCTCCGCCTCCTTCTGCGAGGACCTTATAACTAAATAACGAGGGGCGTTCAATAAAAAGTGAGATGTTGCCGGGATTTTTTAATAAATGTTATTTTATTTTTCGATAAAGTGGTTTTTTAGCATATTACATTTATCATAATATCTTAAAATATAATATCTTAAAGTTCCTTCCGTAAAAGCTCTTCATCCTGAGCACCTAAAAAATCCTATATTGTAGCGACTACTGCCTCATCATTTTCGAATTTTTGTCCTTTTAGGGAGTCCTTCAACCTTGGATACAGATAAAAATTACTAGGAGCATGGTCGGTTGGATATGGAGGATGCTCAAGTATTTCGTAACCAGTATCTTGAATTGTAGCCATAGCAACAGCGGACCTGAGAGCCAGGGTGTTATCTTGATGGAAAAAATTTTTTGCTAGTTAGCTTGGCCGCTTCTCGCGAATTCTAGATTTTTATTTATTTATTCTTCATACAACGAGCACGTAACAGTAGCTCCGAGGTGGATATATTCTATCATGACCGTCCAGGTATTATATCATGAATCCATGATCTTTCCGGCGGAATGACTCGCCTTTTGCCTACGTGTTGGATACGATGGTCTTTTCCAAATCTTAGATTGTCGCTTTGTTTCTGGATCGTAATGTTGAAGCCATGTTTTATCCATGGTTATAATAAATCGAGACAAAAAACGATCAGGATCTTGTTGTAACGGTTCTAAAGTAGCTCGAGAAATGTTCAGCCTGATATGTTAGTGTTAAACGCTATGCAAATTACTAGTCGAAATGTTTGCTTATTCTGCTTTATATCGTACCATCACATAACGGTCTGCTAAAATAATGATCTCGACTTTTTTGACTATTTCTTCGGTCGCTGCTGGTATTCCGCGGACCGAGTGAGCCAGGGTCATCTTTGGTGGATGTTCTTCCCGTTTAAATTCGGCGCACTAACGTGCAACTGTAGAAAACGGTCGAGTTGCAAAAGTTTCTTGTACGTCATGATTAACTTGTGCCCTAGTAAAATTTATCAATCACAAGTATACCTGCATGAAATTCATTTTTTTCCATTTTCGACAAAACGCTACGACAGAGTGCAAATAAAAGAGTTGTATTTTTTTAAAAACAAAAGTTATTTAATTTTTTTTCTATTTAAAAATTTAATCAATATTCCAGCTTTATCAGCCAGTATTATCATTTTTTGGTTTTAAAGAGTTTGTCCCTCATTCTCACTTTATATTGAACGCCCTTATATATATATGTAAGCCTAAAAAAAGATATTCAAAGACATTTCTGTAGTTGAACTTCTTTAGAATCGTTGTGATTTGAAACTTGATGAAACGAAAAAGCAACTCTAAAAAGATATAAACATACAAATCTATAGGACTAAGCCTGCGAAAGATAAAAATAAAATACATTATATTTAATCATTTAAATATTATGCTCGTACAGATAGAGTTGGAAATGTCTCGAAGTTTTTCGTTAATACTTCAAATTTCGTGTTTTAAAGCTTAAATATATTATAACGGTATAATATATGAAACGTGACGTCACGAAATTTATAATCCCTCCCACAGCTTGTCACACTTTGTCTCACTTCTACTGCGTGTGAACTGCACACACACATGTTTTTTCCATTAAAACTAAGTCCTACTGGAGAACACTTTTTGAAGCTGAGACATAAGTTAAAAATTAAGTCCACTTCCTATACTGTTTCGTAACGTATTATTTCTGTTGTAAGGAGGAAAAGCGCCAAACAACTCCTAGTAATATATCTAGCTAAAAATTTTGGTCTGGTTGAGGCTCATTTTTATTGAGTGTATAAATAAATCATACAAGTTGAACTACAAAATATTTCTCACAGTTATAGAAATGTAGATTATGCTAAACCAACTGATCCGTGAATATTAGTCAGAGGTGTCCAACTAAATTAGGAATGCCGAAAATTCGGCATTTATATTAGCCACTTCAAAGTCAGCCCATACATGCCCCATTAATAAATTCAGGCCTTCCCATTTTAAGTCAACGAATAATAGATGTTTGTTGTACTTGTTACAGGACACATTGATGAATAAGTTGCAAGCTAATTATGTATAAAAATAATTTGTCAAGTGATTGCAAGAAATATGTGCCAACAACGATGTACGTATATATGTACTTACATCGTTATTGACACATGTTTCTCATAATACTAATAAAATACACTAAGATTATATATGTATATAATCTTAGTATATTATATTAATATTAGCTGTAAGTATGTATATGACACTGCCGTAGTCTGAAACGCGACAGGGGAAGCATGTCAATAAAGATAGAAAAAATGTGAGAGTAGGGACGTTTCTGTTAACTGCTCAAAACAATTGAGACGTATTTTATCATTGTACAAAACCTCATAGATTTGTTATGGACGTACTGCGTTACGATTTCATAGTTTTAACAAGTCAAGAAAGTCATTAAAACGGTAATTAAAATTCTGTGGTATAACTTTGAAACAAACATGAGATTACGCTGTTTAAATACATGGTCTTTTTATGTAAATTGTTTTAGAATTTATTGTATGACGTGTTAAATAGGTACCCAATTACGTGGTGATATAGGTATTTGCTTTCAAAGTCTTAAAAGTATATCCCTTCCTTCATTTGAAATATTTATAATCATCAAACTTATCTAATCCATCGTAAGGTGGTCCAGAAGAAATTGCTTTCAGGTATAAGATCGCCTATTGTTTTCTGTACTTGTACTTCTTGACCTGTAACGTAATATAATGAAATAAAGTATTATATAATCTAAAATATTTTAAAATTATAAACATGCCGTGTCTGCTCATTGAAGCTATTAAAAAAAAACAACTGGAATAGAACACCATGCGATTTTTTTAGATTTCGTGTCTGTTTGTTCAAAATTTACGTAAAAACTACTGGGCTGATTTCGATTCGGTTTTCGCAAATCGATAGCAAATTCATAGACTTATAATCTTCGCTACTTTTTATCCCGGAAATCCCGCCTAAATTTTTCTGGGACCAGTTTGAAGTTGTTCTGGTGCATAAAAAATAGCTTACTTCTACACAGTTTTCACTAAAACGATAGTTTACATCCTTTTTTAAATGTTGCGGTTCTTTATGCCCCGGGAATTTCAAGTCAAGCATAGACAGGCGTATCCTAATATTTTAAATAATAAAATTCTATTACTTTTAATGATAAATAGGTTCTATCATCACCTATACGGAACTATTTATTGTTAGTGAACTAACTCATACTGGCCAGTTTTTATTATTTAAAACAATTCTTCCTTAAGTAATAAAGTCATTTATACAATATATACCATTTATAAATAACTGAGTATCTATAGCATCTACGACAAATTCGGCACTAAGTAGTCTATTAATCGTGTAGCCATATACTACGGCCATCACTAATATTTTTTTCATAATTTACGTCGTTATCGTGCTTTTTAGACTTGAAACAGATGTACTCGATATAATGACGTGAGTTATGTCTGTCATTATATTCATATATATCACATATGCATCATATTTTCATTGAGGCTTGTTAACCATCTGCTTATTATTATTCCCCTGAGAAACAATAAACATTACACTGTACAAAAATTCCGTTTGCATTCGTGCAGTAACGGAAAAAGACTACAAATTTCCACAGTCAGTTGGTAGGGTATTTGTCCGCCTGGATGGCTACCACCCCTCATCTAGAGTATGCTGCCATAACAACCTGAGTTGTATTCCGGTATTAGTGTCCAGATTCCAGTTTCCGTTTTAGAGACTGGCAGAACATTTGTAGCACCTTTACATACATACATACATACATAACTTCACGCCAGTTCCCTTGCGGGGTAGGCACGAACAACAGAGCGCCGTTTAGGCTTATTCTTACATACCTCACTTGCTTCTTTGACATTCATAACTCTTGTCATGCACGCTCGTCTGTTCTTAAGGCTCCTGAGCACCTTTGTAGCACCTTTGATGTTACAAATGTCCATAGGCGATGATAAACGCTTTCCATCAGGTGGGCCGTCTCCATGTCTGCTGAACTCATGCCATAAAAAATTCTTACTAGTCATCCTCTATGGTTTGGTAACCTTTTGATACTTCAACAGTCACATGAGTAAGAGGACAATGTAGTATCATGTCGCGGTCACTATCAAAAGAGTAACTTTCTCTAGCTCACTGATCATCATCATCTATGTTCTAATGACCTTAGGTCATCGATGTATACAGATCATGTTTCAAATCATAATAATTAAAACCTCTGCCCGTTAATTGTAGGTCCAGATGCATTCAAACAATATAGAAAGTTATTTAAAACTGTAATAGATGTATCGTGTGTGTGAGACAAGGACAAATATACAAATTAATAAATATTGAAAAGAGATGAATTTATATTCATCAGTTTAATCGTCTGATAGGTCGATAACGAAAGTTACAGCTGAGACGCAATATGACAAGGGAACGTTAAAGGGAACTTTTAGTAAAGACGACACGATTTGTTAAATTGGATATCCGATATATTTTACTATCAATTCCAAAACAATTTGTCTATGAAGAAGCAGTCGTGAAAATACCATGCTCTCTCATTAACTACTAACTAACTTTACTTTCAAAATTAACAAAAAAATATTTTATTTATTAATGGAAAAAGATTCCTAAGATTTGTAAAGACTTATTTAAAAATACAGCTCTCTATTCATAAACGTTATACGAGGTTTGTAGGCTCGTATTAAAATTTTATTATTGAGAGAGAGAGAGAGATAACACTTTATTGCCCACCAAAATATAAAATTACAAAAACAGACCATATTTACAATATTTTCTAGGCAATACAATAGGCGGCCTTATCGCTCAAAGCGATCTCTTCCAGGCAACCTAAATGAAAGAAATTTGAATGAAGCGATATAGGAGATGCAGCAAAAAGGCAATAGATACATAAATACTTAAACTAATTTAAGAAATAAATATACAAATATAAACATAGTTATATATATGTACATTAAAACATTTCAAAATACATAAGTTATTATAATAAATGTGTTAGCATGATTATATCGTGTTAAAGACATAGCTATTTGTGGACAAATAGTGTTTTCTGAGCAAATTTCTAAATGTTGGTAAGGATTTGGCCTCTCTGCCAGTAAGAGTTATTGAGTTTTAAATTCAATTATTAATTAATCTAAATAAAACTATGAATAACACCTTTATCTTATAATGCCTATAAATGTAATTTAACTATCATGAATAACTTCTTATTCATAATAGTTATACATATCCCCATACGCGACTATACGTTGTCATTGTCAGTCTTCTATAGCTTAGTGAAGTATTATTATTTAAAACGTATTATTTTAGATCAAATTAATTAATCAAACATAATAATTAAAATAAGTTTCTTTGCAATTTCTTGCTTGGTTTGTTTTTTTTTATTTATAAACACAATAATAACGCAATATGAACGTTGCACCTTTCATTGTGCAACTGCCAACCACTTCGCCAATTTTTATTATAATAAATCAAGTATTCTACTTTTGACCAAAGCTTAACAACATTATACTTATTTGCAAAAAGTACATAAAAAACACATACAGTAATATGAAATTGAAATTAAGATAGTTTACTTTTTTGACCGCATCATTTATAAAATCACCGCAACTTTCATTTTTTAATAAAAAAAAGTAAGATCTTTTTGCTAACATTGACAGCGTATGAGTAAACAAAAATTTTCACTTATTTATAAAGTAAATAATCTATATTTATTTAGGTTTGACGAGTTTCAAAGCGAAAACCAACTTTATCCTTGCGTTTCATCCCAGATACGTTTGAAGACTCGCAACCGAGATCCACTATTCTATATTTTCTTCATCATTCCGCGCATCCCTTATCATTAGAATATTGACACGCATATATCCTTCTGTTAAGAAGTAACAAATGGCTAAATATATATTCTCCATATAAGTCTCCTTCGCCATGCAGGCTGTCTTACTCTTGAACTCTTTGCCCACTATCACTTAGGAATCATTATGTTAGTCTTACGCAATAATGTATGGGCTAGTTTACAATACTTTAGACTGTAATCTGTTGTTCATATATGTCATTTGTATTTATTTAATTTCAGAATTTCCTTTGAGTCAGGTTGCCTGGAAGAGATCACTTTTAGCGATAAGGCCACCTTTTGTTTTGCCAAGTAACTATTATCTTCTTGTGCATTTTTGTTTTGGTGAACAATAAAGTGTTATCTATGTCATGTCGCTAGTTTTCGGAAAATGTTACAGTACCAACGTTAGTGACGCTTGCAGTTTGTCTGCTATGTCACTCGCGAACATGAAAACTGCTGTGGATGCAAGAGATCCAAATGCGGTCCTTCCGTGTGACTCCATATATCGAAAGCAGTTTTTCATCTTAGTGACATGCTCCATCTGCTTGTGTCGCACAAGTAAAGGCTATGCTTTCATTAATTTCGTGAGACGGTTATCCTTGAGCTAATCATGTTTAATGCTATGAACGAGAGTTCCTTTGGCCCACTTCCGCTTTCTCCTAACCGATCCCTATCCATCCTATATCCCATTCTTCTTGTCTAATCCTACCAACCCATCCCTTTTATCCCATCTCTTCTATCCCATCCCTTCTATCATTTCCTAAACGATGGCAATATGTTATCTTCGCACCTGGTGTTGCAAATGTCTAGGTGTTCAAAATATCTGATGACGTTTGATGGTGGTGATGACCAAAAAGCGTTCTCCAGTGAAACTTATTTCGAATAAATATTGGTAGTATATTTATTGTTGCAAACGTCCATAGGCCATCATAATCATTTTACATCGGTTGAACTATTTATTAGCTATGTGCTGAACGCCAACAACAAGAAAGCTAACTTTTAATAGGTTATAATTACTCCTTGAATCCTTTCCCGTATCACACGCATGTGATCGGTTTTCAATGTGTCACGCTATGTTTAAAGACCAAATAAGTGTATTTTCTTCTTGTCTTTCTCTCTTCATTTGCATATATAATATAAGTCGCAACATGTAAATTTGTCGTAGTGCGCTATGGTAGTTTTTGTAAATCATCATTATGAGTACGACACCATCTAAGAAGCAGCAAACCGGACTTTCGTTTTCATTCCTTCTTACTTTCAACGACATAATATTATCGTTAAATTCTTTAAATATTTTACTTTCAAAAAATCATTAATGTGTGTTGAATATATTGATTTGGACTCTTTGGTTGAAAAGGAGGCCTAAAAGTGTGTCATGCCATCCTTTTGCAGTAAATAGAGTTAATTTCTCCAAAATTTAAATTGCGTTCCAGAATAAAACTACCGTAAAGCATTAATTTTATGCAAATAACCTCCTCCAAGTTTCCAATTTTCAGTTTAGTCAATGTAGAGTGTTGGAACGCGGCCTTCTTTTTTGATAACGCAGGGGGACTGTTTTGGACACCATCCTCGGGTCCTTCGAGGGAAGGGCCGGAATGCAGGCATATAACCTGCATCGAGAGTGTGTGGGACTCTCAGCGACCAGTTATCTACGCTTGCTTCTAAAACGAAGCTGTCGCGAGAATCAGCCGCCGAACTACCCACTAAACCTAAACCTGCGCCCCATTTATAGCGCTCTTATGAGGCGTCACGGGATCTCGTACAGAGTAACTGCGCCGTGACGCCCCTACGCTCTGTATCTGGGCCACCCTGGGGAGCAGAGTGACCCACTTCGTACTGCAGGGGGGAGTCCGTTCTCACCCCCGTGACTCCGTGACGTGGCTGCCTACGCAACGCCTGTCAAGATATAAACTCATCTGCTGCGTGATAAATGTAACCCCATTGCCACTTCAGCTTGCTAATTTTGCGAACTATATCGGTTACCTTAGTTCTCTTACAAATATCTCGGATTTTGATTGTAGCCAGAAGAGCCTAAAATAGTTCGCTCGGTCCTTTTTTCTTCAAGCGTTGCGGGAAGATTTCATGTCAATCAGACCTGGCGAAGTTCTATGAATACCAATTCAGAGAACTCTGCTCTTTTTTGAGGGGGAGAAATCCACTTACGACAAAGTGAGGGCCGTGATACAACTCCGCTCTCTCATCCTCTGAATGCCACCCAACCTAATTGAATGTGTTGATGATGTCTGTTTCGGATAATCTGTTTAAGAATAGATAGAATAGATTTTTTTATTGTTGAGTTCAGCAGACAGGCAGACAACCCACCGGATGGAAAGCGGTTACCATCGTCTATAGACATTTGTAACACCAAAGCTGCTAACCATGTGCTGCCGCTCTCTAACTCTACCTGGCCACTAATACCGGATCATTACTCAAAGTTGTTATGACGGCATTCTTTAGACCAGGGATGGTAGCCAATCAGACGGGCACATACCCAACCACCTGGCTGTGGATTGTTTTATCGCCTCTTATGACGGACCTCCCGGCAGCAGGTAATTGTATTCTTTCTCCGTTCCTGCACGGAAATAGATAACACTATAGCTCACGAATTACAATTACAATAATGTCATGGTAGAAACAGAAGGCGGCCTTGTCGCTTAAAACAATCTCTCCCAGGCAACCTAACTTAAGGAATAATTCAATCTAATCTGGCGATGTAGGTGGTGCAAATTATTTGGTAGAACTTAAACTTATATATTTTTGCATAACGTCGAATAAACTCACCTAATAAGCATGCCTTTTTTGACAGAATTTGAACTCATTTCATTGGAATGAAATATATACGCTATAGCTACTGAGCATATCCGACTATTTAAATGTGTTATACAATTCATTAACGAAAGTTAGCGAGTTCGCATCATCGACCAGTTTTTCTATTTACATATTTTTTCTTAGGCACACTTTCGACTTCTTCATCATTATGTATTTGGTTAATGAATGTTTAATTGTCCACGTAAGAGTTAGTATTGTTACAGAAGAAGAATATTAGAAATCAGAGTGACCCAGTAAAAAATGTAACTCCGAAAAACTCTTAAGTCTAATATCTCTAGATGGCGCTATAAGTATTTCTTATCTTTCGTTTATTAATTTTTATTATTCTTTGTAGACCACGGGCCATAAAAATGGCCCGGACTTTTGGGGGGGCTTGCGTGGGACCATGGGAAGGCCAACACGTAGCGACCCCTTGACAAATTTAATGTAAATGTGACTGTGACACTGGCCGGCGATTGTCCCTGTCTACACCATATAAAAATGCACCTAAGAACAAGCCTAGGTAAGTGTAGGACTATTGTAGGGAATAACAACAAAAGGTACCGGGCTATTGGGATGAACTGCTAGTGGAGTTACAGATCGGGGACTATGAGGACTATATCGTCTGCCCGTCGCAATGTTCGGAGAACATGGAAAAATGGAAAGACGGTGACTCGCCTCTCCCTGCGTGGGCCCCAAAAAATTCCATAGAAGACAGGGGCAACGTGGATGTGAGTGGCTAAGGAGTGTAGATAGGTGGGGCTGCAGGTTCACCGAAGCTACTTCCGACGTTATGCCATTTATCACTTCCACCCCTGGAGCTTGAGTCTTAGTTCTAGCGATTTCCACTTCGTGCCGGCTGGCTAAGGCAAGCACGGAGGTGGGGGCCTTGTCTTGGCCCCCGGAGTCGGGTCCGAGGTAATTTTTATTATTATTAAGCATATTTGTTTAACAATATCCGCCAATACTGAAAAATATTGACAAGTTAATTTTGTGCTTAGCAATTCTTGCACAATAATCTTCCGTGCCGTCCGACCGGGTCCGGATTCCGTCAACCGCCCCCTGTTTTGTCATTTCATTACAGTACGATATAAAATAATTTAATCGGAAATACGCTTTCCATCAAAAACTGATCTATGAATATTTATTCCATATAATCTTCTTTTCACAGGGTCGATTATTGAAACATCAGAAAAAAGTAATGAGTCAAATTATAAAATGAGTGAATTCAAAAGTGAAACCATTTAATCCGAGATTGTCTGGAAGAGATCGCTCTAAAGCGATAAGGCTGCCCATTGTTCCTGCCTCTACTGTTTAATGTGATTAATGTAAATTGATTCAATGTGTATGTGGTGAACAATCAAGCATTTTCTATTTATCTTCTCTCCACCATTCAACTGTTTTGTACGGTCTGAGTGGCAAAGCGTCCGACGGGGCGGGCTGGGGGCAATAGAGCGTCCAACTGAGTGGCTTCAGTGCACGCTCGGCGTTCATCGTTCACAAACTGGTTAAAACCTGTACACGACGCCCCACTCCACGCATAACTCGGCTGGCACTAGGGACACTCCTTAGCGCTTAGATACATTTGAATTAGTTTATCTACGGTCTTAGTGCACGTCCGAATCGAAGCGGAGCGGGGCGTGCAGCGTTCCTATACACGACGCGTCGGTCAACGCAAACACACCTGCTGGAGCCGGCCGCCACGAGGAACACTCGCTAGCGTTTCCATGTGTTTGACACGAACGCTGCACTCTCAAATAGAGCGGGCACTCAGGCCATACGCTTATTCAAGCAACTGACATTTTTAATTTTTCTAGGTTACACTCTATTACTATGAATAATTTTTATCTGGAGATTGATTGATTGATTGGCCCTAAGTATGGTAACCTAGCGAGGAAGCATAACCAGTCCTCTGGGTACCTTACTCATAGAAGATGATGACCTCAGCGCAGTATTCTACTTATGGTCTTGAGGGACTTATAGTCTATAAGTAGAATACAATATAACTAGGATAAGTTTTCTTTATTATATTAGTTTAGTAGATTTCCGTTTAATTTGTTAAAGTTATTTTAGAGGCTCAATTTTTCTACAATCGATTTTTTTTTCAGAATTATCCACGTCATAGGCCAAAATTTAGAATGGACATATAAACAATGTATCTGATTTTGGAAGCTAATACTATCCATTCACTTGTTAACTTAAATAAGTCTTTATAACAAAAATAAAATCTTTGTTGTACAGAAAGAGATGTTAACATAATTACAAATAGTTCGTTGCGCTGCAAAAGTATGTAACTGTCCTGCAGTAACCACTCCCACTTTAACACAAATGATGTATAGACACATCATTCCACTAATATTATCAAGAGGTCAAGTTTGTGAGTTTATTTGGTTGTAGGAAGTAATATCCTAAACTACTGAAACGATTTTGGAAATTGTTTTATCATTAGGAAGTTATATTATTCCTGAATGACATAGGCTATATTTGATTGTGATTATTTTTTTATATTTTTTAATGACGCTCAGGAAAATGGGCACGTGTGTTTATAGGTAATAATCTTTTGAACTACTGAACCGATTTTGAAAATTCTTCCAGCATTAGAAAGCAACTGTAATGACTAACCTTTTTAGTCGTTATAATATATTAAGAAATATAATTTATTTGAAAATAAAATCAAAGAACGCCTCCCAAAACAATAAAATAAATTAAGACATCGGCCCGCGAGTAGTATACATCTCCTGTAAAAGTGTCTTGAAAGGGAATATGAACTTATATCCAAAACCAGTCTCTCATTTCTAGAATAGATCCCGTTCAGCTTATAACCGCACGCCGTCTGGGCTCGCGTAAAGCTATATTATTCCTGAGTTACCTACATGGCTATATTAGATTGTGGTATTGATAATTTTTAATTTTTTAATGTCAACTATAACTTCAGAGAAGAACGGGCTGATGCGTTGATTCATCGGCGTACGCTAACTAAATAATAAATAAGTCCCAGGGTCCAATATTGTCTACGGTGGGTATTGACTTGAGGAAGGAGCGTTTTCATCTATGGGCAATTATCTCGAGTAACACCCAGTGAAGTGGGCACAGGAAGGAGTACCTTATTTTGAGTAGTGCCCAGCGAAGTGTGCACAGGAAGGAGTGTTTTTCCAATGGGCAATTATATGTTGGCTCATCTGGAATAACACCCAGCGAAGAGGGCACGGGAAGGAGTAGCTTATCTCGAGTAGCGTCCAGGAAAGTGGGCACAGGTTACCTAATTTATAATAAAGTACAGGATATAGTACAAATATAACTCATCTGTCAAAAGCCAGTGATTAAATAATGTTATTTTCTACGGCCTGCCTTACAATAACCGGCGCTACTCTGTACAAATAAAAAAAAAAAAAACAAATATCAAAACCGATTTTAAACCAAAAACCAATAATTAATATCTTTATATATGTATATAATTCTTCTGTACGTGTGTTGACAGTGAACTCCTCCTAAACGGCTGGAGAGATTTGAATGAGTTTTTTTGTGTGTGTTCAAGTGGATTCGAGGATGGTTTAGATTCACAATTGGACCCGGTAGGTGGCGCTGCAATTGGGTTTCAAATTTTCTTCGGGGCAAGACAACGTCTGCCGGGACAGCTAGTTTTCTATTACATCTTGAAGTCGGTGCGAAGTAAAACATAAAAATTACTATTATATAGGTAGGGTATTGCATGGTCTGGATGGCTACCACCCCTAATCTAAATTATACCGCCATAACAATCTTAAGTTGTGTTCCGGCATTAGCGGCCAGGTACCAGTCTCCCTAAAGAGAGCTGCAGCGCACTGGTAGCAGTGATGCAAATGTCCATAGGCGATGTTAACCGCTTTCCATCAGGTGGACTATCTGCCTATCTGCTGAACTCATGCAATAAAAAAGTTACGTTTTTGCATAAAATTGTTGAAACTGATAAAATTATTACATAGCTTATAGGTTAAAAAATTACACAATGTCTAATTAGAAATCATACTTAATACAAATACCTGCCTAGACCACTTCATACTACACTCGCACAAAAACTCTTTAGAAAGCTAATCTTAATAAAAATTGCATAAAGATGGCGCCTGTGATTTAATACAAACGTAATGTCACAAAACTTTTAAAAAATATAATAAATATGAATGAGATTTCTTTGATTACAATGCGGATGTGTGATTCCGGTACTTTTTATTTATATAAATTAATTATAATAATTCATAAATTATTTACCTAATTAAAGTAACTGAAGCATGGTTTGCAAAAACGGATGTGATTTGAATAAAAATTATTTAATGGCCGGCTCCTGTATCTTACCATACATTCACTTACCTTACCATCAGTTCGTGCTTTTGTGCGTTCTTATCCGTGCAGGAACGGAGAAAGAATACAATTTCCTGCAGCCGAGAGGCCTGTCGTAAGAGGCGACAAAACAACCCACAGTCAGGTGGTAGGGCATTTGCCTGACTGGATGGCTACCACTCCTGGTCTAAAGTATGTCGCCATAACAACCTTGAGTTGTGTTAGTGACCAGATTCCAGACCCCCTTAAGAGAGCAGCAGAGCATTTGTAGCACCTCTGGTGTTGCAAATGTCCATAGGTGATGCTAACAGCTTTCCATCATGTGGGACGTCTGCCTGTCTGCTGAACTCATGTAGTAAGGCAAATGAATTGTTGGTAAGACATAGGAACCATCATCATTTATCTGCCCAGGAACTAAAAAAGAATACTTATTCATGTGGCCTATCAGGCTTATCAAGCTTAACGGCTGATTTACATTGACCCAGATACTTACTTCGGGAGGACTTAGGATTAGGGACTTGACTGACTTCAAAATATTCAATCGGAACTATTGAAGTGAGTCCGCTTTGGCAGCGCTGTATTAACTTCAAATCATTTTATATGATGCCAGTATCCAGTCTGCACTGACTTCCTTCGAGTTTGAAGTCAGTAACTGGATAAATGTAAATCAGCTTTAATATTGGCCTAGCTGTCAACTGCCTTTCACTCTATAGTCTTCAATAAAATAATTAAAACAATATAACATAACATTAAAAATGTTTACAGTCAGTAATATCGAAAACAAAGCAAGTTACAGAATGTATTGTGACTATTATGAAATGAAAAAAGAAAAAAAATTGCGACATCTCTTAAATCTTTTTCTAAATTCAAAATAAACCTAATGGCCGTGACACTAACCCTGACCAGTTTGAAGGACGCTATGTTAAGATAGTTTCAATACTAAGCGATAGATGGCAGTTACTGTAACTATAATTTTTATGAAGCGATTTTTATAATAAAACAAACCAAAATAACGAATCATTAAAATGTAAGTGAGACTGTGAGGAGCTAGGCTGGATAAAGTAGCTAATCTTCCACTCTCCGTAAGAAAGGCGCTCTGTCATCGAGTTGTGGAAACCGCTCGCTAGTAGAAGAAAATAATAGGAGTCGCCACCCCATATATGGGAGAATCAATATTTTTGTCTTATGTAAATGATCTTGTAGAAGCCGTGGTAGCTTCCTAGTTAGGGTTACTTCGCTAATTTAGCGCATTCGCAACCCTAACTCAAAACACGCCGGTTCGAGTAGGTGGCCGAAAAGTATGCACTACTTAAGCAGTTTTCTGACCTAATGTGAATACATACATACATACATAACTTCACGCCAGTTCCCTTGCGAGGTAGGCACGAACAACAGAGCGCCATATAGGCTTATTCTTACACACCTCACTTGCTTCTTTGACATTCATAACTCTTGTCATGCACGCTCGTCTGTTCTTAAGGCTCCTGACATCACCTTCTGCTAGTACACGATCAATTTGATCATGGAAAGTGTGTCGTGGCCTTCCACGACTTCTGCATCCATCCACTTTTGCAAATGTGAATATTGTCATAATTATTACAGTGCTAACATTGAAGGAAAATATCGTGATGAAAGCTGTATATCGAGTTGACCGATGTATCGAAACCGCCAATCCGCCTCCGACAAGCGTAGCAGGTAAACTGTCCGATCCCCTATAAATGGAAGACCTGAGTGCAGCAGTGAGATGTTTATGTGTAGAGACCACGGGCCATAAAAATGACCCGAACTTTTGGCTTACGGGCCATGGGAAGCCCATCACGTAGAGGCCCCTTAGATAATTTACACTATATAAAAATGCATCCAAGGGGGAAGCCCCGGTCAGTGTAGGACCATTGTAGGAAATGAGAACAAAAGGTACTGGGCTATTGGGACTAATTGCTAGTGGAACTAGGGATCTGGGCTATGGGGTCTATGGCGTCTGCCCGTAGCAATGTTCGAGGAACATGGAAAAAATGGACAGACGGTATCGCCACTCCCTTTATGGGCCCCAAAAAATTCCGTACAAGATTGGCGAAAGGCAATATGGATATCAATGGCTAAGTGATGTTGGCAACACCAACATAACAATACTATTTTTAAACTTGCAACACTGTCTTTGCTTTTTCTTTCTTCTTTCATTTAGGTTGCACACATATTTGTTATGTAAAAGTGATTTATTATAAGTTTCCACCACTAATAGTTTAACTTCTATACCTACAACGACCAGGGTATCGCCTACACCATCAGCGTAGAACAAAATACCTTACATGTGCGATGAGCTGCGCACAAGGGATGCGAAGAGGTGGGTTGCAGCAATTTTTTTTTATTGCATGAGTTCAGCAGACAGGCAGACGGCCCACTTGATGGAAAGCGGTTACCATCGCCTATGGACATTTGCAACAGCAAGTTGCTACAAATGCGCTGCTGCTCTCTTAAGGGAAACTGGAACCTGGTCACTAATGCTGGAACACAACTCAAGGTTGTTATGGCGACATACTTTAGACCAGGTGTGGTAGCCATCCAGTCGGGTAAATGCCCTAGCACCTGGCTGTGGTTTGTTATGTCGCCTCTTACGACAGGCCGGCCGACCGCAGGAAATTGTATTCTTTCTCCATTCCTGCACGGATAAAAGAAGGAGCAAGGAAGTAGGTTCACCGAAGCTACTTCCAACGTTATGCCATTTATCAGTTCCACCCTTAGAGCTTGAGTCTAATTATATTTATTACTAGCTGATGCCCGCGACTTCGTCCGCTTGATGCGGTTTTTTAACTATCCCACAGGAACTCTTTAATTTTACGGGATCAAAAGTATCCTATATGTTGACCAGGGATATAAGTTACCACCATACGAAATTTCATTTAAATCGGTCCCGTCGTTTCGGAGATTAGCCGGTACAAACAGACAGACAAACAGAGAAACAAAAAATTTGAAATAAAATCTAAATTAGTTCTATTTCACTTCTTACATCCCCATGACTCGGTTTTTAGCATTTTTTTTTATTGTATAGAAATTCTACCTCTACAGTTTTATTATATATATAGATTATTAATTGTAAAAAATTATCTCATAAGAAAAAAACAGGTTTTACTTATGTATGTTTTAGCAATTTTCTCATTAACTTCCGACTCTCCTTTCGATAACTTGAAATTTTGCAAACCGGATCAAGACCAACTTAATGTAACTAAGATATACATAACTTGTTATTAATTTATTGAATTAATTTGTAGTAGTGGTCATTGATCTTGCATTATTGCGACACTATTCTAACGTGGGAACAAAAAAATGAAAAGTTTTATTGGCCAAAGTGAAATTTTTATGGGAAGAAATGTATACGTCAAAAGCTGTCTTTATTCTTTTTTTATTACAAAGAAGTACTTACTTAGTAAGATGAATTCATTCTTAGCTTTAATATCATTTATTATACAGTTGAGTTATACAAAATTTATTATACTTGCTATTCAAAAATTGTCTAATAATGAATGATCACCGGCCCGCAAAAAAGTGGTCGGTACTTTTTTCTATTCTTCGGTATTTTATATTCTTATTTTATACATTTGTATTCTTATATATTTTGACAACTCTTTTACAGTGCAGGCTGTCAAACTCTGGAATGCGTTGCCTCGTACTGTCAGAGAGGCCTAAACATAACCTACATTTCAGAACTCCCTTAGAAAGTACTATCTGTCTTTAAAGAAATATGTCTAATATATTAAACATTTACTTATTTATCTATTGTAAATATATGTTAATATAAAATGCTTGTCAGATATAATGTTAACAAATATATTTATTTAGATTAATTTGTATGTACGCATATATATTACTATTATATTTATATATGTACTAGCTGACCCGGCGAACTTCGTACCGCCATATTTTCTGAATTCCTAAAAGACTTTGTGTCATGACACAAAAATATATATACTTATACGTATATATATTACTATTTATTTACATATATATTTATACATGTATTAAATATATATTTAATACATATATATTTATATATGTATTAAATTTATAAATTAGTGTATGTATATTTAAATATAGTAGTTATGTATAGACTATATGTATGGAGAGTTCGGTATGGAAGAGAGAGCATGAAAGTAGAGTAAACGCGGTCGAGATGCCAGCACTGCGCAAAATCTGCGGAGTGACGCTCGCGGACCGCGTTCGTAATACCGAAGTAAGAAAGAGAGTTGGTCTGAAAGAGAGTGTCGGATTAATTTATATTATACTATTTAATATTTATTTAGATATAGCTACCGGAACTCTTAAAACAAGAAATATAAACAAACAAGTCTTCCTTTTAATTATCAATGACATACATAAGACAACACAACTATATAAATTATAGCAAGGAAATATCGTGATCTAACTTGATGTTTAAATCGAAATTCGTATTTCCTTCAATTTGTTTCGTTTTACACGTGATTAGCGTAATCATATAATTTCCCCATTGTACGCATCGCAATAAGCATTACATTAGTTATTAAATACAAGGAATCTAAGAAAATGCATCATGTTCTCCATCGTTTATATATAGTCTATGCCATTTTTTTTTAAATAGCTTTAATGTACAGACACGGCATGTTTAGAATTTTATAGTTACAATTATTAAAGATCATGAAAACTTTGATAAATATACAAAAATAAGTTTAAAAATATCCAATCAAAAAACACTAATACAGGAAATTAGCTTGGAGATGTTTTTGCGTTTGTAGTAGTGTACTGTCAGCACATAAATAAATAAACTATGTATATATTTTTTATAGGCAGGTAATTAACATCAAACTAATGATATTAAACGATATTCAAATAATAAATATTAATATGAAACATAATTTTAGGATCAGTATAGCGATCCAGCGAGGAAACGTAGCCAGCCTTCTGGGCACCTTACCCATAGCAGACGGTGATCTGGGCTCAGTAATCTACTTATAATCTTGAGGGACTATAAGTAGAATACAATACAAATAAGTGAAGTTTTCTTGCATTTTATTCGATTAAATGTAATTTACAATGTAAATCACGTTTTATTACAAAGTCACAATCTATAAAGTGTTGCAGTCAGTAATGGATAACTAATGACAGAACATAATTTTTAATAGTAAATTTCAAATAAATTTTGATTTCTAATTTAGAAGTCCTCTGAATATACAAATACTACAACAAACGCAAAAACCTACTTTAAAAAAGTATTAAAATATATAAAACTATATAAATTATAAACTAATACAATTAAGACAACTTATACGTATTCTACTTATAATCCTGTAAGTAGAATACTGAGCCTAAGTCATCGAAGTCAATAGCTAAGGTTTCCAGAAGGCTGGCTACGTTACTTCTCTGGTATACTACTCCGTTGTCCGAGGTAGGAATTATATCTCTGATCACTTGAAAAGTCGATGAGGCGTTTTGAGAGCTTTTTGTAGAGGCTTATGGACACAGGAACCCTGACGGCTCAAGCGTTTCAACAGCAAAGAGGCAGACGGCCCATCTAATAGAATCCAACGCGTTGCCTTCTAGATAGGTTAAAAGAGTTGAAATAGAGGTATCAGACAAGGGGAATAGGACAGAGGCAATGGGATGGAGTAATGGAATAGGAGGAGTAAGATATGGCCCGTCAGAACTCTTACTCATCACACGAAAGACGATTTTTTTTATCTCGTTTAGCCCAGGCGAACATGATATGCCCGGGTCTACTACTATCTATATTTCTATCTATTTGTAAACATATACGACCACTGGTTGGATAGTTGGTCGGGTTTGGATGATGTTGGTTTGTGTTGGGTGAAATATTATTTGCTTCTCCACCGGATGGGACGCCGTCTCCTCCTTCTGCGAGCAAGTCATGTTCGCGAAGGAGGAGGCGGAACGGGAGCCTGAGCGTAATTCCCTGCTCCGCTCCCGTCAAAGGAGGACGCGCCGACGCCGGAGGTCGGATAGTGACTTTCGGCCGCCGTAAGTTGGCAGCGCGGGTGGGGCCCCTAGGGGTATAGGGGTTCTCACTCACCCGCACATGCCGTCGAGATGAGAGCGCGAGTGTTCCGCGCGCGCTCACGTCTCTTTCCGTGGGGCGCGTCGCAGACCGCCCAACGCACGGAATAGACCTAGTTGTAGCCGGGGGATACGTCCCCTGGATAGGAAGAGGCCCAGTGAGGGAGGACCACGCCTGCCAGGGTACGCGGAGTTGGGAAGCCCGTATACACGTAGCCCTGGCATAAGGCGCAGGACGGAACACCCAGGGGTTTTAGTGGGTAACCCTAACTGGGGCGTGGCAATAGCGTGGCACCGGTTCTGACCGGACACGCTAGTGCCACCCCCGATCTGGCGAATGCCACACACTCACACCGGTCGCGAACATCCCCCCAGGCTTCTGTGCCTGTCGCGGCTTAAACCTCAAATGGATTTCCCCAGGCCAAAATAAATAAATATTATTTACTTACATATATTAAATATCTATTTTTTAATACTAATATATATAAATAATAACTGTATATACGTGAGCGACCGCGTTGCCTCTCCCAAACTAAAACCCCCAACTCGATATGTGTTTGAGCTGGTTGTCTATTTCTAGCTGTGGGATAATAATATAATACTTACACATACTTATATATTTACTTATGTACTTGGGATATTTTGGGGTAGTGGAGGATTTTTCTACTACAATTTTGATTCCTTAACTATTATAGAACCAGATTAGATTTACATATTTATATAGATTTCGTTACAATTTTGGTTGCCAAATTTATTTATTTATGTATATATATATGTTTATGCAACAATTTTGATGCCGATATTATTCTTATGTATTTAGAGTACTAATTTGTTTTTATAGATAGTGTGACCTATAGATAATATGTTCTAATTTTACAAGGTTTTATTTCGTATAGTAGTATACAGGGTTTCCTCAATCTTTCCATGCAACTTGTGTCCTGATATTGTTTTTATTTAATTATTTACATACAAGCTTACATATTGCCAGACGTTGGTGAATTGTATATATAACAATATATTCATAGTATCTTATATTACACTTATTTTATTACTACTTTACATTGTTATGCTTAACATAATTTATGGCTCGATATATATTGTTTATTGCTTTATTCTTTTCTACTGTTTCAGGTCACATTTGCGACCGGGTCCCTGAGAATGAGCGCGTCGCCAAGTCTGCTTCTAGCCCAGCTCACTACGTAGGAACGTGTACTAGGTGAGTATCTGTTATTTTGTTTTCAGTGTTATGGATGAGGTTGCGTGTGTGTCACGAAAGACGATTAGCTCAATACTAAACATGTCGATATTCTGTAAGAGCAAGATATTACATCGATAAAGCCGGCCCTAAAGGTGCTCTTACACGGGAAATTTTTGAGCAATTATTGCTTGGTAACAGTAATGGATCAAGCTTTAGTAATTGTATCAATTGTTTCGGGAATATTGCTCCATATATTCCACATTTCGCAACGTCGCCAAATCAGTTGCAAAATTTTAATTCTATCTCGTTAGTACGTATTACTACGTCTCTATTTCGCGAGAGGAAGAGGGGAACAGGCCTAATTTTTTAAGTTGCTCCCTCCATAATGCATGGTATTGTGTGGCCGTATCTCAGCGACAGCGTGCTACATATTGCCATCGTGCTAAATTGCTTGATGTAGTCGTGAGGTTATAGTTGACGAGAATTGACCGGGATTGAGCAATTTTATTTGCTCGTCTAAGAGCACCTTAAGAGCTTTAATGAAGATAACGATTCCAACATGGATTGCTCTACCATCCATGTTGGAATCTATCCATCCACTTTATCCGTGCAGGAACTGAGAAAGAATACAATTTCCTGGTAGCCATCCAGTCGGGCAAATGCCCTACCACCTGGTAGAGTGAGAGAATTTCCTGCAGCCGGGCGGCCTGTCGTAAGAGGCGACTTAACATCCCACAGCCAGGTGGTAGGGCATTTGCCCGACTGGATGGCTACCACCCCTGGTCTAAAGTATGTCGCCATAACAACCTTGAGTTGTGTTCCGGCATTAGTGATCAGGTTCCAGTTTCCCTTAAGAGAGCAGCAGCGCATTTGTAGCAACTTTGCTGTTGCAAATGTCCATAGACGATGGTAACCGCTTTCCATCAAGTGGGCCGTCTGCCTGTCTCATGATCTCCTGCAATAAAAAAAAAAATACCACGTCAACTCACATATACAACTCTCAATGAGGGTTGCATATTCGAGCCGCTTGAGTGATTCAACTGTGTATTGTAATTAATAAAATCACACCATGCAGTAAAGGATTCCACGGTGCTAAATAACATAGAGCGTTCATGCCAAACTTTTATCATTTTTGAAATGCGACCGGAATGCTAAAACCGATGACTCATGCTCATCTAATTCCGACAATAGTTCAAGAAAGCGTCTTAAATGTTCGAGATAGTTTTATCTTGTGGGAAATCTGTGCTGGCAAGAATATTCTCTCAGTTTCTTAGTGGTAATGTTGTATACTGTTCTACTTTGTTATATCTTAACCAACTTTAGGATTTAAGGTTATTTCTTTATTATTTGAGTTACAGCAGGCAGATGGTTAACGGAGGTGGATTTCTGGGGAAGACTTTCCAATATGCCGTCGAGAGGAAGATGCGTCTTGTTCCGCGTGCTCATCTCTCCTATGGGGCGAGTCATTTAGCCATCCCACGCTGGATAGAGAAGGACGATGCCGGGAGCTATTCTTCTCTGCCGGCAGTGGATGTGTCCCTTAGGCCGTCACCTGCCAGATGGTGTGAGCTTCCATTTTCCCGTAGCTCTGGCATAAGTCTACGAGAAAGCGTAAAACCAAGGGGTTTAATGGTATTCCAGACCCAGGTGGTAACAGTACTTCTTCAGGGGTGCTAGTGTCACTTCAATGCAGGGAACCCCACACTCCTCCTCCACATTTCTCCCGTGGCGATTAGTCCTCAATCGGATTTCGTCTCGCCTTAACTGAGGGTTATAATCACATATGAGAGCATTTACAAAAGGAGAAGTAACAATGCGTTGCGGGAGTCGAAAGAATTTTTTGCTACATTCATCGAAAAAGACCACGTCGTAACGCTACGGAAAAATCTATGCTTGAAGATCATTCTAGATTGCAGTACCTACGTAAGAGAAAGTTTCCTAATAATTTTGTACACCAAGGAAGTGCGTGATGTCCAAATCAAGCTATGGCATAAGAACAGACGCTCAGAAGACACGTCTTTACCTTAGACAAGGGATTTGGAATGAGCTACCAACTGAGGTTCTCCCAAAGCGCTACGATATAGGCTTTTTTAAAAAAGAGGTCATAATTGTTTTTCGTAGTCGGCAGCGATTTAGTGAGACATCTTTCATGTAGCAAACATCCATAGGTGACGGTGACCGCCTTCCGTGGTGGACCGTCTGCCTGTCTGCTGTACTCCAGGTACAAAACAATTGTACGGTGAACCCAACTGTTTATATTGCTAGACTTCTGAACACCTTATTTACAGAACATGGTGACGTAACGTCAGTATTCTACTTACCTCCTGAAGAAACGGGTTGAATAAGAAGATAGGTTAAAGTTTCATAGCTACATATACCAAATTTCAATTTATTACATTTTGGTCCACTAACAATTATGAGGAACAAGTTCGACGCAAATTCATCCCGTGTGTTTTCGCCCATTGAACACGAATAGCTGCCATTCTAGTCCATTGTCGAGTAACTTGCACTTGAATACGCTCGATGCATTATTCCACATGTTTTGCATTGAAAGAATTACTGTTGTAAATAAAACATTATTAAAGGACGTACGGCTAGGTACGGCGCCATCAACAATATACCAGCACCTTTAAGATAATTAAATCACTCATGTATCACTTATAATTATATTAAGATTTCATCTTCTACCTCTACAACAATATTCTGTTTAAAAATATGTATTATGTATTTCATATATCTATAACATACATACATACTTACATACATAACTTCACGCCAGCTCCCTTGCGGGGTAGGCACGAACAACAGAGTGCCATTTAGGCTTATTCTTACACACCTCACTTGCCTCTTTGACATTCATAACTCTTGTCATGCACACTCGTCTGTTCTTAAGGCTCCTGACATCACCTTCTGCTAGTACACGATCAACGATATATATATCTATAACATTATATAAAATTCTCGTGTCGCGGTGTTTGTTACAAAACTCCTCCGAAACGGCTGAACCGATTTGTATGAAATTTTGTGTGCATATCTAATAGGTCCGTGAATCGGCCAACATCTATTTTTCATATCCCTAAATGGAAAGGGTGACTCACCCCTAATTTTTTTTGTCAAAATTTATTATTTATATTTTATTATGATTTCGCATTAAAAAATACATACAACTGTAAATTTTCATCCTTCTACCACCAACCCCTATTTTTTAATAGCGTTATAAATATATAAGTTCTTTCATAATTTTCTACTCTGTTTGTTCAAGTTGATTCGAGTTTAGATTAACATTTGGTCCCGGAAATGGCGCCTGTAATCGGGTTCTAGATTTTTATTTTTTAAAGGCAGGATAACGTCTGCCGGGTACAGCTAGTAATATTATAAAATTCTAAACACGCCATGTCTGTACATTAAAACTTTAAAAAAAAACAACTGGAATACTCTATATAAACGAACACGGTGCATTTTTTTAGATTTCTTGTCTGTTTGTCGGTGTGCTATTCGGGATTCACGTAAAAACTACAGGGGCCGATTTCGGTGCGTTTTTCATTGATCGATAGCAAATTTTTAGATTTAAAATCTGCGCTACACTTTATTCTGTGAATTTCTGGAAATGATATAAAATGACCAGATCAAAAAAAATCGATGTCCGATGTGATTTTTTCACTGATCGATAGCAAATTTTATGTAATAAAATGTGTATTATTTTTTCCCGGGAATCTCGCGGTAATTTTCGCGGGAGCGGTTTGAAGTTTTTCGGATGCATAAAAATTAGCTTATTCAGACACAGTTTCCGCTAAAACGATAGCTTATATTTTTTCTTTAAATTCTGCGATAAGCGTGGATGAAGTCGCAGGCATATCCTATTATCATACAATATTATAACTTCTTCTAGAATATTTTATCAGTATCCCCGTTTCTAATTTGCTCAGTACTATTATATTTTGTATGTCTTTGAAGACCACGGGCCATAAAAATGCCCGGTCATTTGGAGGGCTTGCGTGGGGCCATGGGAAGGCCAACACGTAGAGGCCCCTTGACAAATTTAATCTAAATGTGGCGTGACACTGACCGGCGATTATCCCCGTTTACACCATATAATAATGCACCCAAGGACAAGCCCCGGTCAGTGTAGGACTATTGTGGGAAATGAGGGCAAAAAGTGCCGGACTATTGGGATGAACTGCTAGTGTTACCAGGGATCTGGGAATATGGGGACTATGGCGTCTGCCCGTCGCAATGTTCAGGGAACATGGAACTATTTTATATTCAGTACTATTTATTATTATGTTTTTAGTAATTCTATGTATTATGTGTATATTTATGTATGTAATTTCTTATCATTCATATTACATATAAATAAATGACAGTGCAACATCCGTCCGTCCTAAGGAGCAGTTGAAAACCAGGTTCAGCTATCTGTTGCCTGGTATATGCTGAACTGCAGTGGATAGGGTGCTGACTAACTCTTAGTGCCTTCGAGAAGAAGGCGCGCTGTCCTCTCCTCCCGTGGGATGACTTACAAACCACCCCACGCAGGATTTGACGGACGATGCCGGGCTATGTTTTTCCCTGACACCACACGCACCCGCTGTGCTTCCCCCGCGGTGGTAAGACCTGAATCGAATTTCCCTTCGTTAAATAAGAGATACGAAAATTGACATACGTGTATATAAAAATGTTTTATCCAATTTTTGAAAATAAAAAGACTCTTAGTACATTTCGATTATTATATTATAGTTTTTGTTTTTCCAGTTAAAATTAAAAAATGTGTAAAAGTTACTCCTCCCTTATTTTCGAAGTTTACCCAGTTGGATGAGGTAACGTACCATTAGGTAACAGCCAATGGCTCTATCGCCGAGGGGGAGCTAGGCTCTACCCCTTGAGAGGCGAAAACATGATAAGACGAAGAGTAGCTGTTGTACTCTATAAGTATTATTTACTTGCTTAATTAAATAAATAAATAATTAATTTGGACATTAAACTTAAGACTATTTATGCACAGAAATCTTAACTGCTATGTGAAAATATGTAAAGCCTAAACATGTTCGTAGATGCATGTATTGAAAGATTTTGCTACGTACATGGACTCCTCAGTATTATTAAACCTTGCTAATTATGTAGCAATAATTATTCCATGTATGTGACATAACATGACAAAATCAGATGTAATACAAATTCATATATGTTTTGGACGCATAATATAATGATTGCCTAGACATTTGGGTACTTGTTTTACATACTTATACAAGTAAATACATTTAGAAAAACCATGAATGTGGTTCTACTTTAGATTAGTACTTTTATTTTTTTTAGAATAAGGTATTAAGAATGAATTTTTAGTATATAAATGAAATAGTTAGTAATAGTTGGTACAATCCTTTGCACGTTTGAGAAGCCGACATGGTGACTAGGGTAATAATGAGAGCTTAGATTTGAATAGGCATATTTTTATACCAAACTGGCAGTTTTTTTCTAACAAACAGGCTTAAGTTTGTGAGAAAAAAATATCATAACCCTAATATTGACTATCCATCTTAATATTATAACTAAATACATTATAGTACACTCTATAGTTTGTTGGACACATATGAAATAAATAAATAAAAAACAATATTTATACTTAGTTTACTTTTAACATTTAGATTTTTTAAGTTAATTTTAACTTAAGTTTCTATTAGAGTTATAATTCTTCCACTTTAGTTAATATTAATAATATTATATTAAACAACATGAATTGTATATAAACTTCTTTTAACGAAATAAGTAGTGTGTGATAATAGCTTAAAATATTTTACACAAAATGTAAGAAATATTTTTAATATGTGGGTACAATTCTTGTCCCGTATATAAGCATTATACAGGTGGTATACAAACCGCGATCAAGCGTGTTCACTTTCACAGTATGCGTTACTTGCATTTTATTAACGTGATAACAATGACAATGTGAGTTATTCGGGTCATTTGATCCTAGTGTTGCCAGATATACGAAGTCGCCTAAAACTTATTATTTTTGAAGTGAAACTTCTTTAGAATCGTTGTAATTTGAAATTTGATGAAACGAAAAAGCGACACTAAAAAGAGATAAACACATAAATAATAGAGAGAAAAATAATAATAGAAGAAGAGAAAAATAGAGAGTCAATAAGACCGATGATTAATCATACGTCCAATACGGATCGAAACAAAACTGATAATAAGCACATTCTCTGAAGTTTCACTTCTACTGCGTGTGAACTGCACACACATACACATATTTTTTTTACGTATTTTGAAATATACTCAACAATTGCTTTCAAGCCATAGTATCAATTCTTTAGAATATGTAATACAAAATAATCTGTTTTTATCTTAGGTTTATGAAAACGTTTATTTAACCGCGAATTTAATTTAATAGATACTTAGATAACACTTTATTATACACCAATACAAAAATGAACTTAAAGACTAAAATTATATCTAGTTATGTACAAAGTGCAGTCTTACCGTTAAAAAGCGATCTCTTCCAGACAACCGCAGGAATCAATTGAGATGATAATGGCGAAGGTGGTATACGTAACATATAGTACGAACTACTTACTATTTTTTAATAATAGATACATAAATCAGAGAGAGAGAGAGATACACACACACACACACACACACATATACATGTGTGTGTGTGTGTGTGTACGTGTTTGTGCGCGTGTGTGTATGCAGAAATTTTATATATTAAATAGATATATATACTTAATATACAAAATATATAATTGTTTATAGATGAATTTAAATATCATATTTAATCTCATTTGTCGATCACTAGATTTATGTATCACACGTATTTAATCTGATGATATAATGCATATTAATTGATTTTAATTAAAAAAATCAATGTATGTTGGCGTGTGATATCATTAGATATGGCTTGAAAAATCGTAACAATGATTCTTACTGCGTTTTTATTAAATTCAAGGGGCGTTATTTACTTCTGAAGCAGTAAAGTGTCTATGTTTTAAACTGTAGGGTGGAAAATTCTGAAACAATCAGTGGTAAAACATAAAGAATACTTCCAAGATAGTTAATTTGATTAAGATAAGTCGATTAGTTTTTGAGATAGGGCGTGTTATTATTAAATTCTATCAAAGTTCTATATCAAATGAAAAACACTTCTTTAGATTTTTTTTTAAATGCGTGGTAATAATATAATTACCCGTATTAAAACTTAAATATTATCTCCGAAAAAAATCTGTATTAAAATTTAGTATAAACAAAAACTCTTAAATTTTATATTAACGTCTCGTATTGTATCAGGCAACACTGGTTGTCACTAAGATAAGTTCGTCGTATTGTAAGAACAAATAATCCCAATACACATAACGATGCTGTAATACCGATTAAGGTGTTTCTGATTTATATATTCAACACATCGTGATGAAACTAGCACATTGAGATAACCGTGGTATCAAACCTGCCGAGCCGCCTTGGACAAGCGTGGCGGGTATACTGTCCGTTCCCCAAAAGTGGGAGGTTCGAGCCGAGCCCAGCAGTGGAACGCTTCTGGGCTGTTATTATTTTGATTAATTACTAGGATATGCCTGCGACTTCGTCCACGATTAACACGAAATTCCCACGGGTTTCCCATAACATAAAGTAGGTAAATGAAAACTGTGTCGGAATAAGCTAATATTTATGCACCCGAACAACTATAAACCACTCTCGGGAAAATTACTGCGAAATTCCCGGGATAAGAAATATCACACATATTATTACATAAAATTTGCTATCGATCAGTGAAAAAATCACATTGGAATTCAATTCCTTTTTAATCTGGTCATTTTGAGTAACTCCCAGAAAAAAATCCCCGGGATTCCCAGGATAAAAAATAGCGCAAATTTTAAGTCTAAGAATTTGCTGTCGATCAGCGAAAACCGTATCGAAATCTAAACAGAGAAACAAATAAACCGACAAATAGACAAGAAATCTAAAGAAAATGCACCGTGTTCTACATCGTTTACATAGTGTATACCAATTTTTTTTTAATAGTTTCAATGTATGGACACGGCGTTTTTAGAATTTTATAATATTAAGGTCCAATCACTTCCAAAAATCATTAAAAATTAGACTCTTGTTAATTTTTGAATTTTGAAGTGAAACATTCTGCTTTTTTTTAATGTCAGCAAAGAAGATTTAACTTTGTTAAGTAGGTTTTGAGATACAAGGTAACTTGGATATATATTTTATTAGATACCATAGCCAAATATCATAAACTAGACGTTCTTAACTCCATAAAACCATTTATTTCGGCCAAGTGTGTGAACCAACATCCACTTGCCATATTTTATGGTGTATTGTTTTTATGAAAGTTTGAAGCATTTTAATGGCGTATTTCACAGCAGGTTTCAAGTATTCAAACTACACCTTGTATATTGTTGGAAGCCATGCTTATTCGGAGCAACAGCGTATTTTGATAGTTTTCACTAATTTGGCCAGCACAATACATAAGTGTAGAAATGAAATTAATTTATTTGCTTATCTTTATATATATATAATTCTTCTGTACGTGTGTTGACAGTGAACTCGTCCTAAACGGCTGGACCGATTTGAATGAATTTTTTTGTGTGTATTCAAGTGGATTCGAGGATGGTTTAGATTTACAATTGGACCCGGTAGGTGGCGCTGCAATCGGGTTCTAAATTTTATTTCTCCAGGGCAGAACAACTTCTGCGGGGGAAGCTAGTAAGAATATAAAGGTCTTAATTTATAAGTCCACGTACCATTGCCCATAGGATTACATTGCCTTATATAACAAGTTATATACAGATAATATTTAGAACAGGGATTCCCAAAGTGGTCAATATCGACCCCCTGGGGTTGAAATCAGTTTCCCAGGGGTCGAAACTGAAAAATAAAAATTAATGTATTCATTTCAAAATGGAATCTTACAGATGGTAGGCGTCCCGACGGAATGACTCTAATTCCCTGGCAGCATGGCAAGCCTTTGGTGTGGGATGCGACTTGCGTAGACACGTTGGCCGCAACCCATTTACTAAACACGTCTAGATCAGCCGGTTCGGCGGCGAAAACAGCTGAATCACTCAATCAGCGCAAATATGCAACCCTCAGTGAGAGTTACATGTTTGTGCCGTTTACTGTCGAGACGCTTGGACCGTAGGGTCATGAGCCTCTACCAAAACTTATCGAAACGAATCATTGACTCTTCAGGTGATCAGAGGGCTGGTGCTTACCTCGGCCAACGGATTAGTATGGCGATCCAGCGAGGAAACGTAGCCAGCCTTCTGGGCGCCTTACCTATAGAAGACGGTGATCTAGGCTCAGTATTCTACTTATAGTCTTGAGAGACTATTAGTAGAATAAAATACAAATAAGTTAAGTTTTCTTGCGTTGTATTCGATTATATGTAATTTTAAATTGGTATATCTTACAGATTATTTATTAAGTCATGATTTTACCACAGCTTCTCAAGCAATTTCAGTTACTGTTAAGGGAGAAGAAGCATGTGCAACAAGTTTCCCAGCAACATATCTGTATTTTATATTAATTATTATTCGTCTTTTTTTTCATTTAGTTTAAATATTGACATCGACATAAACGAAAACTGATTTTGGATATCGACGAGGTCCAAAAATTGACCCCTATTAATTAACACAAGTTCTTATTTGAAACTTTCGAGGTCTGTACCTATAAATTGTGTTATGTGTACAAATGTCTTTTTTATCAAAAAATTATTACCTACTTAAGTAGTTTTGCGTAATTTGTATTCATAATTATTAATACTACTACTTACTGAATTTTATGTCTATTTACTTTGTAAATTTTTTATGAAATTAGATGTTATGTTATAGAAATTAGTGTCAATACAAAAAAAACATCAGATAGGATTTTTAAAGTAATTGGCTATGGGGGTCTGAGGTATCACTTTGGAAAAGGGGTCTCTTGCCCAAAATAGTTTGAGAATCCCTGATTTAGACTATTATTTTAGGAAGACAATAAATGTAAAAATATTAATTTAAAATACATTATCAGTTGCTAGGTTTTGATATTTCGCAGCTGTATCGATCCTGAGAGTCTACATTAGAAACACCTGCATTAAAAACTGATATTACGACACAAATTTCACTTTCCCCCAATAAGCAGGCGGTCAGACGGTTTAGCATTAAAAGGTAATAATGCGTTGTGCACACGATCGAAAGTCGATCAAATGTGTAATTGAATGATATGTATTCGACTTACGCATAGCCTACACGCGCGGGAAAAGTTTTACTACTTCACTATCTTATATACTTTTGAGTTATATGGCACTTCCGGGTATCAAATGCCTAAAATGAGGTTTACAGTTGAGTATGGTACCACAAAGTTGTATCGGTGATAAGGTAGTTGACACTCAAGATTCAGACTTTGTATTTTACGTGGCAGAGTGATGCTAGAATCATTATCTCGATTACAGCTTCTACCTACTAATATTAGCGAGCTACAACTTAAACGGTTCAAACCTTATATGACTGTATAATGTTCAACAAAAAATAGCAATTGATGACGTCATATCTTCAACGAGTCAAATAGCGAAGTATTATTGTTTAAATAGTACATTAAAAACCAATTTTCTATGTTTTATGAGAATAACGTTACAGAATAGATTATAGAATGTCGAGCCTTTAATGGATTTTTGTTGTGTGAATTCAGCAGACAGGCAGACAATCCACCAGATGAAAAGCGGTTACCATCGCCTATAGACATTTAATAACACCAAAGGTGCCACCGTAGACATCCAAACGGGCAAATATCCTACCACCTGACTGTGGGTTGTTTTTTGCGCCTCTTAAAGGCCGGCCGGTTGCAGGAAATTATATTCTTTCTCCTTTCCTGGACGGATGAAAATATCGTAAAAGTGACATTAGACGGATCAACAAAATTGAATCAATATAGTTGAAAGGTAACTGAAAGGACACGACGTTATTCAATATCATTGAATGATTCAAGTTTGCGTTATTTCCCTATCCCTCGCAGTGCCAAATCTCAAAACACGTCCTGGCGATAACAAATTGTTTCACGTGCCGTGTAGCAGAAGTAACTAACTTTAATGAAGTAGATATATTCTATCACTCAAAACTAATTTTTAAATCAAATATATAAATTAGGATTACATTTAAAATGTTTATTAGGCACCATAAATATCAAATCACACGCCTTTGAAACGCCTCTATAGTTTTTATGTATGCATAATATGTATTTGTGCATAATATATATAAATACTAGAGTTTACCCCGCGGCTGCGCCGCGCGTCAAACTCTAGTGCGTACCTCTTGTTTTAAGAGCAGGCGTTAATACAGGATATATTGTATTGTATTTTTATGTTGGTGCTATTTGCCCTCGGAAGATTTACTTCATTTTATATCGCAAACTATCCCATCTACCGGGATGAATAGTATCTATGTCCATTTTCGGTATTCAGACAGACAGATCGAGTGAAAGTCGCATTTTTTTAAAGATTATGAATTTTTATATCTATAAACTTGATAAATGATTGATCCCCCATACAAACTTTAATACCTTATTTCAACCCGTTCTAGTTTTATTTATATAACTAAATATTGTGTAAACTACACAAACGACCAAAACTACCAAACGTACTAAAACTACCGAAACTACCAAATTACCAACCAAAACTACCAAATCCACCAACTAAAACTACCACAACTACCTAAATTGCCACAACTATCAAAACTACCAAAACTACCACAACTATCAAAACTACCAAAACTACCACAACTACCAAAACTACCAAAACTACCACAACTATCAAAACTACCACAACTATCAAAACTACCAAAACTACCACAACTATCAAAACTACCGCAACTACCAAAACTACCACAACTATCAAAACTACCAAAACTATCAAAACTATCACAACTACCAAAACTACCAAAACTATCAAAACTACCAAAACTACCACAACTACTAAAACTACCACAACTATCAAAACTACCACAACTATCAAAACTACCATAACTATCAAAACTACCAAAACTACCACAACTATCAAAACTACCAAAACTACTACAACTATCAAAACTACCAAAACTACCACAACTATCAAAACTACCAAAACTACCACAACTACCAAAACTACCACAACTATCAAAACTACCGCGACTACCAAAACAACCGAATATACCAAATCGACCAACCAAAACTACCAAATCTACAAACCAAAACTACCACAACTATCAAAACTACCACAACTACCAAAATAACCAAATCTACCAACCAAAACTACCATAACTATCAAATCTACAAACCAAAACTACCACAACTACCTAAACTACCACAATAACTAAATCTACCAATCAAAACTACCACAACTACCAAATCTACCGAAACGCCCAAATCTACAAAACAAAACTACCACAACTACCAAAACTACTGCAGCTACCAAAACTACCAAAACTATCACGACTACCAAAACAACCGAAACTACCAAAACTACCAGCATAAACTACCGAAAATAGCAAAACTACCAACCAAAACTACCACAACTACCAAAACAACTAAACTAAACAAAACTACCTAAACGACCAAATTGACCAAAATAAACAAAATGACGAAAATGGCCAACCACAAATAAAAAACCTATATACTGAGTTTCAGCCAAATCGGTCCAGTAGTTTTTACGTGAAAACGGAACAGACAGACAGACAGACAGACAGACAGACAGACAGACAGACAGACAGACAGACAGACAGACAGACAGACAGAGTTACTTTCGCATTTATAATATTAATAGGGATTATAAATATATATGAATATTATAAATACATATAATATAATTTTACGAGTGCAGAACTCGACTTTATAGAACTTATTAGAACTATACAAACACGTATAACACAGGTACAAATATAACTGAACACAATTAGTTCAAACGTAATGCGCGTGTCAATGACACGTGTAAAGTCCGTCACTATATCGGTTATCGAATGTACACAAGTCTCGTCTTGATCGTGGTTCTCGCTAGACTGACGATCTCTCCATTGGGCCATTGCTTTATAATGCACCGATGCAATATGTCTACCTGGCAAGCATCGACGCAATTTCCCAGAAAACGTAATCCGCACAACTGCGTAATTGTGCCTGCGAACGGCCGTAAACGAGTACAATACACAATAGGCTGTTTTCTAAATACAAATTTTAAATACAAAGTAAACAAAAGAAGATAATCATAAAACAGTTTCAATGTTATTAGCTCCAATGCCCGGTGGGTATTAAAGTGTGTGTTTTATGGCAGGCAGGTCAGCATCCACTTTTGTCATCGTGTAAAAATAAATATCTTTACCTTATTTTCAACGTAGTCAATAATTCGATATCTGTATATTATTATTTATAGTTGTCATTATATTATATAACTTGTCTGGCCATAAATACTGTTACATAAAAACTTTTCTTTTTTCAACTTTTTAATTATTTTGAATTTGGAACACGTATATTATTTTAAAAACTTCTTTCGATTTTGCGCCATTTCACGTATTTTTACGTGATCATTATCAAATTACAATATGGAATGGGGTGTTAAAGAAAATAGGATTGCAGTGATCGCCTTGCACAAAGTGAGTAAGGAGCTGTCGATCATATTCCAGACACTTCAAAAGCTTGATATCAACAACACTTCGTCTGTCTAAGACCAGAACAGATCGGGGCGGCCGCGTGCTGTTAGAACTACAGAGGCTGTTAATGCTGTTAAAGCCAGAATTCGTCGAAACCGAAAGGAAGCAAAAAATCTTATCGCGAGAAATGAAGATTCCCGCTAGGACTGTGTCGCGTATTATAAAACAAGATCTGAAGCTCGGTGCTTATCGTCGATATATAGGACATGCTCTAAATCAATCTTTACAATTAAAGAGAGTGGATCGATCAAAACGCCTTCTGTCGCGATACGCGAGTGAAAGGCACAGAAATATCCTCTTTATCGATGAAAAAATTTTCACGATTGAAGAACACTACAATAAGCAAAATGATAAAGTGTACGCTCACAGTTTTAAAGAAGCTGCTCAAGCGGTCGGAAAGGTACAACGTGGTCATCATCCTGCGTCAGTGATGGTTTGGTGAGGCATGTCTTATCAAGGAGTCACAAAATTACATTTTTGTGAAAAAGGAGTGAAATCTTCAGCCAAAGTGTATCGAGATACAGTCTTGGATTATATTGTGAAACATCTCAGCAATACACTTTTTAAAAATATACCGTGGACTTTCCAGCAGGACTCTGCACCTGGTCACAAGGCACGAACTACCCAAGCCTGGCTTGAAACCAAAGTTCCGGACTTTATAAGAGCTGAAGACTGGCCCTCATCTAGCCCTCATCTAGCCCAGACCTCAACCCTTTAGACTTCAAATTATGGTCAGTTTTAGAGGACATAACCTGCTCTAAACGACACAGCATCATTGAGTCTCTTAAAAAATCTTTGGAGCAAGCAGTGGCAAAATTTCCCTTGGAAATAGTGCGTAAATCCATAGATTCGTGGCCAAACAGATTAAAGGCCTGTATAAAAGCCAAAGGTGGCCATATCGAAAATATTTTTTATTTTTTGCTGAGACTTTAATAAATATGTAGGTATAAAGTTTAATATTATTACATTCCTTCATTTAAAAAAATGCATTTTCATTTGTAACAGAGCCTATGGCTGGACTAGGTATACTATCAAATCAAATCAAAAATAATTTATTCAGTAAAACATAAGTCACAATTTTTGAAACTAATTGGAACAATTCTGATTGTAAAAGTATTAATTACAGTTACATTCATTTTTAAACATTATTTATGCGTGCGTACGTGCATACGTGTGCGTCTGTGTGTGTGTGCGTGGTAATGTGTGACTTGTGAGATTGTGAATTAGTATGTATAAAACAGATAACAATCTCAATGAAATAAGATTTCGGGCTGTACATGATTATGTTATTTATTTATTTTTAACAATTGTTCTGTCCCATCATAGTCAAGTGTTAAAAGCCAATTATTTAATTTTAACTTACACTCTTGGTATGTAAAATCATAAATTCGTAAAATGTGTACTATATAGGTAAACTTCACCAGGCACATTATGTTAGTAAATAAATTACATTTATATCAGAGCTTATCATGAAGTCTTTATAGCGGTCTTGCTTTTGTACAAAAACATTGTAAAGTATCCAGTAATTGGCGAAAATCATATTAAACAGAGTTTATTATCTAGCTATAAATATTGTAAGCTGTTGGATACGTAATAAATATTGATCACTTTGGTTGATTCATCGGAATTGGAAGACAGTAATGAACTGACTTATATCGCGTTAACTATGATGATGGAGAGTTCTAAGTATAAAACCTACCAACCCTACAACGCAGTGTGGTACGTATATATCTTATATAACAATTTCCATCTTCAATTACAGTTTATTGGAAGAAAGTTTTATTGCCGTACCACAAAACGGATATATTATCGATAGACCATAGCGTGAGATATAATCCGACACACGTGCGCGGGCGCAGCTCTTTTAACATGCGTGCTTACTTGTTTTTGCTTGTATCATACCTTTGGCTGTGTATATAACAACACGCCTCTTTGCTTCAATAAACCTCGAAAACTGAAATTGTAGAAAATATTTCTTTGGCCTTAAAGTTATTCGTTTCGATAGAAATATTTTTGAAGGTAAAAAAGAATTATTCTAAAGTTTCAATTTTCACGATAACACATTATTGCAGTAAAGAGGCGAACAGTAATTTTTTTTTATTGTGTGAGTTCAGCAGAGAGGCAGGTGGCCCACCTGATGAAAAGCGATTACCATCGCCTATAGACATTTGTAGCACCAGAAGTGCTACCAATGTGCTGCTGTTTTTTAAAGGAGTACTAGAGCCTGACCATACTAATGCTGGAACACAAATCAAGGTTGTTATGGCGGCATACTCTAGACCAGGGGTGATAGCCCTCCAGGTGGGCAAACAATCTACCACCTGGCTGTAGGGTGTTTTTGTCACTTTTTACGATAGGCTACTGGTTGCAGGAAACTGTATTCTTTCTCCGTTCCTGCACGGATGACACAAACGTCCTACTGAGTATAAAGTATAAATAAGAACTTAAAATAAGAGCAGTACTTTTTTTTCAATTATCAGTGAGGTAGATGACACATATTTTTTTTAAATAATATAAAAGAACCAGAATATTTCCCGCGGCTACGCGGCGGCTCAAATTCTAGTAAGTAGCTCTTTTTTACTTACATCAAAACTAAATAAGGTTTTTATTTATTCCGAGCTAAAGTAAATATATATATATATATATATGCATACTAGTTGTACCCGGCAAACGTTGTACTGCCCTCATAAATGAAAATCTAGAACCCGATTACAGTGACTTTACCGGGACCAATAGTTAATCTAAACAATTCTCGAATCCATTTGAAGAAAAACAAAAAAAAACATCAAAATCGGTCCCACCGTTTAGAAGGACTTTAGCGGTGGCACCTACCTATCATCTAGTATACCTATCATCTAAACCAACCCGGGACCCACTTCTTCTCACATAAAAAAAATAATTTCACCTAAATCCTGGAACCTGATTGAAGCGCCATCTACTTAGTTCAAATTTGAATCTATATCATCCCGGGACCCACTTAAACACCCACAAAAATAATTCACTTAAATCTTGGAACCCGATTACCACGCCATCTACCTGGGTTAAATTTGAATCTAAGCTATACCGGGACCGACTTGAACGCATATAAAAATAATTCACCTAAATTCTGGACCCCGATTGCAGCGCCATCTAACTGGTTCAAATTTGAATCTAAACCATCCCGGGACGTGGGTCCCGGGATGGTTTAGTTTAAACACACACAAAAATAAAAAATACCTCGATATATTTTTTTCGCTCTCACCCCAAAATATCTCAGGAAATGCCCAAACAAAGCTCCTGTTAAAATTGTAGTTCAAAATTCCAATTTTAAGAGGTAATGGGACTCCAAGTTTTCCCGTCTATAAACACCTACCTACCTACTATAACCTCAACTTTATCGACATAGACAAATTCTTTATTTTAGTTTATGCGTTGTGAACAATTTATAAATCCAAAAAAGGTTAAAACCCAAAGACAAATTAAAGTGTAACATAAATAAAACTAATTATAAATTAATATAAACTAAAATTAAACTACAATATAAATATAACTAGACTTACAAAATAACAAACTATAAGTAAAAAATAGACTCCAGGTCGCTGTCGGCGGGGAGAGTGCCCAAAATACTGGCCGCATTTCCACGTTGGATGGCTACGCTGATGCGTTGCCCTAGGTGCAGGCCAGCCTTTTGGTCACGCGAGACCTCAATTAGACGCGTTGTGAGGTCTCGATAGAGGTGATGAGCGCCAGGCCCCCACGGCCCCACAGTTTCAACCCCGAAAGCCACAAATATGTACCCATTACTGATGGACCCATATTTGCGGCGTTTCAGGGCCTCCTGGTTTGCGGCAGCGGCCCCGGCTGTCACGGTTGTGACATAGACATATTTAACATATCTTTACATAGACTTAAATTATAAATGAAATACTTACTGCAGTAATTAACCTTCAAATTTTTTTTCTCAATTTTCGAAATCAAAAGTTGTGTAACGTACATTTTCACTGTTTTTCTGTCTCACTTTTAAAAATTATTTTTATAAAGAACAATTTGTAAGCACTGTTAGATTATAAGAACAAATTTAATGTAACATATACATGCCAAAATAAATGAAAAAAAAAAAACCTGGAAAACAGGGTTTTTAACACTTTTTTGTCCTGTAAATTGTGAAAAAATTATTTATCAAAAAAAATAACGAATAGATCTTTCTTAGTATTAAATTTAGTACAAAAAGTTCCATTAAGTCAAATTTCTATCTTTAATATTAGATTTTTTACAGAGCTCTGAAGTTCAAACTTTCTGTTTTTTGCATTTTTTTTATCGAAACTATCAGAGTTAGAGCAAAAAGTTAACTATTAGAGAGTATTTAAAGAAAACTTGCCCGACTGGACGGCTACCACCCCTGGTCTAAAGTATGTCGCCATAACAACCTTGAGTTGTGTTCCGGCATTAGTGGCCAGGTTCCAGTCTCCCTTAAGAGAGCAGCAGCGCATTTGCGGCACCTTTGGTGTTGCAATTGTTCATAGGCGACGGTAAGCGCTTTCCATCAAGTGGGCCGTCTGCTTGTCTGATGAACTCCTGCAATAAAACAAAATAAATAAAAAACATATTTTTCCTTCACCATTGATATAAAATTGATATTGCATGTAATTTATGTATAATTTAAATCAAGTAGTATTTATAATATGAGAAATCCGGTATAAGTCGGAACTAATATATTAATCAAAAACTTTTGAATTTCAATAAGCTTTGCGGTAACCGCCGCTATAATATTTTTAGAAACCTCTGTGACGTCACAAACGGTATGCCCCACTTCTCGTATTGAATATTAAAATGAAATACACAATATTATACAATTAACTAATTGATAATCCGTTCGCGTAAAATCGAAATATGAATTAAATATTAGTATGATTCCGGACTGCTTTTTGCATGTCTGCTTGTATGATTATTGCGGTTCCGTAGGCAACGGTTTTTAATTAAACGCTTTATTATTTTGTAATTAGACATTTCCCCATGTTTTTTAGAAATAAACATACATACATACATAACTTCACGCCAGTTCCCTTGCGGGGTCGACACGAACAACAGAGCGCCATTCAGGCTTATTCTTACACACCTCACTTGCTTCTTTGACCTTCATAACTCTTGTCATGCACTTAGTTTTAGATATAAAACTAAATAAAACATACACCCACACATATACACATATGTATGTATGTGTTGGCTTATTTAATTAAAATTTGAAGAAAGAAAAATTAAGAAAGAGATTAATGTTTATTTAGAGTTACTTAAATCAGAATCATAACTATTACATTTGTGTTTCCTGTTTGTCAAAATCGATATTACTAAAATCAAAGTAAAAAAATTACCATGGAAGAAGAATACTAATAATAATAGTAGGATACTGCCCAGGGTTTGTCCTTGGGGGCATTAATTAGTATATGGTGTAGACAGTGATAGTCGCCGGTCAGTGTCACGCCACATTTACATTAAATTTGTCAAGGGGCCTCTACGTGTTGGACCATGGACCATGGCCCCACACAAGCCCTCCAAAAGTCCGGGCCATTTTATGGCCCGTGGTTTTGAAAGAAAAAGAGTATAATAATATTAATAGTAAAAAACTTAACAATACTTACTTAACATAATTTTACCACACTTCTTAATACCACACTTCTCCTTCACCAGATGGCGCTACAGTTCATTCTTCTCTACTTTCTTCGCATTTCAATACATAATACATATTTTTCTTAAACCTGTTGGTCAATAATTAAAAAAACAAACCTTATTATGACTTCAATTTTTAACCAACGATAAATTTAGTACAAAATAAATAAACAAAGGTAACTTAACAAAGAACATTCGAAAATAAAACTACATAAGACATAAAAATGCATTTTTGATTGTTTCCGTCAAAAATGTTTGTTCTAAAAAGTTTATTTTTCATAAAAATTGTATTTAAAACTACTACATTAACATTAACATTTTTATTTTATTTTTTTATTATGCAGCTTATCTCCATTATGGGGCAAAATGGAGTTCTCGTTTTCTTTATTAAATTTTTGTTCTTTTATTAGTTTCTATCCTGGGATAAATAAGGGGAGAAATGTCTTTTATTTTTATATGAAATGTTTACTACGGTACTTCATATTTATACATTTATCTTACATTTTTAGTGGATTACATTGTTTCTTATATTAACTACGTTTATTTCTTGCCTTACCACATTAATATTACCATCTTATAATTATAGAAAGACTAATGAGTAATTTCAATATATGTCCTAAATTAAAAATGTATCCAAGTAATGGTTAGATAACGCCATGCGTAAATTTTCTTTTTCTTTTTAAACAAAAACATTGAATACCTTTAGCGTTCTAAAAAGTGATAAGAAAATTTAGGCATATGGCGTCATCTAACCATTTATAGGAGACTAGCGGCCTGGAGCGGTTTCATCCGCGCTCTGTCCCGCTCCCGTGGTAAACAGCGGTATGTTATATAGCCTATGACATTCCCTGTTAACGTAGCTTTCGAACAGTAAAAGAATTTTTTAAATCGGTTTAGTAGATCCAGAGATTACCCCTACAACGTCACAAACTCACAAGCTTTACCTCTTTATAATATTATCAGTATTAGTATATTAGTATTACTATACTAGTATTAGTATATATTAACAACAGCATCTACCGGATTTGTTTTGTTTTAAAATATGCGGAACCTTATAAATATTCAGAATTTCGAACTTGTCCGATTTTATTTTTTCATACCAAAACCAACGTCGTGTGCGAATTTTTTTAACTTTGCATATACTATAAATTTTAATGTGCTCGATTATAAGTTGTGCAATTTTAGAAACCACTCGCATAAATATTAATTCGCGTAGAAAATGTCTGTTGAGACGTGTCGTTTAGATAATAACTGATAACAAGATACTCAATTTGAATTAAGGTGCTTTGGGGTAATCCCGACACTTTCTTCAAAATTAACTACAATAAAATTCCAATCCATATAAAAGAGTTTAGTTTATAAATAAATTCAAAATTCAGTTAAAAGAATGGTTCTTAAATAGAATATTTTATTCGGTTGACGAATTTCTCAATTGTAAATAATTACCTTCCTTGACTTATGAATGTTATTACTATTATTACTATTACCTTTTGACATTTGTCAGTAATTTTACTTCATATGTTTCATTTAACATTATATAATTTAATAAAATTTATTATAAATATTTGTATGCTCTTATGTGAGCCTAACTTGTGTACACTATAACATATATGCCAACTATTGAACCATGTTTTGAACAAATAACTTTATTTGAAGGTTTCCTAATAAACCATGAATTAATTCTTGCTGTGAACACATAAGTGAGTTTAAACGCTAGTTTATATTAATTTCTTACTTCAGTTATATCAGTTAGGTTGTCATGGTAGTTCGTGTACAAAACTTTCTTTTCGTAAATAGAGTTTTTTATACTAAAAATTCATAATCTTGAACATTATGTTAGTAAAAATTGGTTCTGGTTATATCTTAAATTATATCAAAATTACTTTCAAGAGTTCTAAAATTAAATGTGAAATTAATTTAGACTCATTAATTTAGCTCAATGATAATAATAAACTTTTTTTATTTTACGGAATTAACCCGTGGTAGTTTTGAATTGAACCGGATCATAATAAAACAATACTACGGTTTGAAATAATTGTATTTACAGGAACCAAAGGCATGACTTACAATCAGACTTTAACGTTTATTCAGCGTACAATAACAACTTGTAGGTAACTTTCCGCCGAAATTTTCCCTTTGCACTAAGATATGAGATAATTTAAGAAGGAGGTTATAAAATTTCTTATAGGCAGGCAACGCGTTGACAGCATCTCTAGCCATAACCAGGTCTTTTTTTATTATTTATTTCATCATTATTATCCGTGCAGGAACAGAGAAAGAATACATTTTACTGTGGCCAGGCGCCCTGTCATAAGAGGCGACAAAACAACCCACAGGCAGATGGCAGGCCGTTGACCCATCTGAATGGCTACCACCCTTGGTCTAGGGTATTCCGCTATAACAACCTTGAGTTGTGTTCCAGCATTAGTGGTCAGTTTCCAGTCTCCTTTTAGAGAGCAGTAGCGTATTTGTAGCAGCTTTGGTATTGCGAATGTCGATAGGCGATGGTAACAGCTTTCCACCTTTTGTGGTTATATACTCTGCTGAACTCATGCAATAAAAAAAATATATAGCCACTTTCCATCAGGTAGGCTGTTTGCCTGTTGCCAATTTTCGGCAAATAAAATAAATAAATTTTCAAAAATAATTTATATTGTAATAAAACTACTTTTTAACGGTTCTAATCGCGGTAATTTATTTGATTTTGGTTATTCCGACGTTTCAGCCACTTGTCAGTGGCCGAAATTATGGAAAACAAAGATGGCAAGTGTCAACGAGTATTGTTAAAGTTTAATTTAGCCTACCGCCAACTTGCTTATTTTAATTATTTAGTTTTATTTTTGTTTATGGTTATTATTTACTCTATGAGAGCCTAATCTATTTCACCACCGCTTTGCAACATTTTATGGCTTGAAGAGAAGAAGTGGCGCAAGAAACTCTTCAGCAAGCATGCTTAGCTCTAATAATTTTATATAATATTAAAATGGGTGGAAGGAAAAATAAAAGAAATTATCAGTCAAGTTGGTTTGTGTTCCGTTGCACGCCGAAAGAGCTCACAGTGTCTTGAGGTCTGGCAGTTGGTTTTTGCTGGGTTTGGGTCTTAATAGATTTGATGTTCGGATTCCAATCAGGTGGTACTTGCCCACCATCTTCTCTATGAAATTTGGCTATTTTTTAATTTTAGAATTTATTGATACAAATTATCTAGAAACGGCTCTAAATTACCCCAATGCACTGTATTTTGTTTTTACTAGTGCTAAAGTCGATATTCAATCGTAATTTACTGTTTGAATGAACGTTATTGACATTCTTTTGCCAAGATACACTCAATAATTGATCAGCAAATATTTATTGGCTACATTTTAAAACTATTTGGCGACTTTTAGTCTTTTATGCGACGTTTTGTCCCCGTTTGACCACGATGTTGTATTTGGCATTGACATTATGTATTTGATAATGTCTGTATAAATGTAAACAATGTATGTTTTATTTTATTTAATGAAGCACGCTTACCTAGAAGGTAGCTTTCACACGGGACTTGAAGACACACAGGTTGTAAGTATCGGAAAAGACAGACTCCGACCAGTGGTGGATTTACCAATGGGCTGAGTACGCTGGAGCCTAGGGCGGCAGATTTTGGAGGGGCGGCAAATTTGGGGCCATTTTTTATATATATTATGTCTTACACAATCTTCAAACTACGGTAAAAAGAAGGTCTAATTCAAGACTATACACGTCTCACGATATGTACACAAATCATAAAGTTACAATTTCATTGACAAAAAAATGATCTAATTAATATGATTGTGAATTAGGGTATAGATTTATCGGTAGGGGCGGTAAAATTTGAATAGCCTACAGGCGTCATATTTCTAAATCCGCCCCTGACTCCGACAATGAGTTCCACTCCTTTGCGGTGCGTATGATGGAGGTAGACGCAAAGCGCTTTGTTCTTATAGGCGGAGTATCCACCATATATTGATGTCGCATGGTGCCGGTGCGTCTGGTTGTCCAATGATGTAAGGAAAACGGCGGGTTCAGATCGAAGAGCTCAGCTGCACTCTTCAAAGTGTGTCCGATAGAAAACCGATAAGCTGGCATTCCTGCGTCGATGTTCGAAAAAAAAGCTGGTCGTTGCCAACTAGCCTCCTGGTTCTCCGCTCAATCGACTGTAGCGCTTCGAGTTGATATTTGGCTGAGCCATCCCAAAGATGAGAGCCAGTACTCCATACATCATGCTCATACTTTTGCTTTGTAAAATATATAAATTTGATACAATGTACTTACAACAAACCTCTATTACACAAATCTTAACAAATTATTAAAGTTTCACAAAAAATAAATTTAATTTAAACAATGTCTCCTATCATACAATTTCTTTTCATAAGAAAAAAAAGAAAGATTCTTATATATAGAAAAATATATGAAGTTAATATCAAATTTATGTGAAGCAGCAACGGAGAAAGAATAAAATTTCCTGCGGCCGGGCGGCCTGTCGGAAGAGGCGACATAACAACCCACAGCCCGTCTGGATGGCTACCACCTCTAGTCTAGAGTAAGCCGCCATAACAACCTTGACTTGTGTTCGAGCACTAGTGACCAGGTTTCAGTCTCCCTTTAGAGAACGCAGCGCACACCTTTGATGTTGCAAATGGCCATAGATAACCACTTTCCATTAATTAATCCATTAACTAACAATAAAACTTATACACATACTCAAACCTACGCGCACTACCATCGCATTGCATTACACACACACTCCACAAGCAAACCAAGACACACAAAGAGCCTAAAAATTAATAACCCAGGCACAGAAAAGAAAAAAAACAACACACATGGCACTAGATAGGACTATATATAAGTATAGATATAAGGCCAACACTGCACATGCACTTCCTCACAACACCAGCATGTAACAGATACACTCTACATTAGTATAAGTTTAGTATTAAAATTAGAATAAATTAATATAATAAGTTATTCTTAAGGTATACCACAACATAAAAATTATTAAATTAATGTCACACACAGTAACAAAAATAAACAATAAGCGTGTATGGAGTCTAAATTTTTTTATAGAAATTAATTAGTAAAAAAGGGTACGGAACTCGAGTCCGTAGAGATGTTAATAGTAATAATAAAAAAAAGAAAAACCACTTTCCATTAGGTGGGCCATCTGCCTGTCTGCTGAACTCATGCAATAAAATAAAAATATGAAATTAAAATCAAAATTGAGATTTGCATACTACAGATTTGTTGTAAGTGAATTTTGACAATATACATCTTCAAAGATGCGTTAATAACCCAGCAAGACAGCGAACTCCAATTAGGTAGCGCCTAAATTGTACAATAAAGTATATTCTATTCTGTAATTATCTAGTAAGTACTACTACCACCATAAACTCATAATCATAAGCGGATACGTTTCCGCCCTATTAATTTACTCTACTGGACACATATTTACAATGAAATAAACAAAAATAATTATTAAAATTATAATAGTGTAAGTTAATTTCATATTTTAATAATACACTCATATGAATAAAACACTTTTAATATAACGGAATATTATTAAAATTTTGTACGTCTTTGATGACCACGGTCCATAAATATTATTATGTCGTCAAATGTAGGCCTATTATAGTAGAGAGTGTTTTACATTGAATAAGTTTCTGTTTTCAATTTCATCATACATAATTAACATATATGGACAATTATAGCATTTTTGGTAATTTATTAATTTATTCAAAACATGAAGAAATATTAATATTTCATTTTGATTTTGTAGTTGTACAATGATGGCAACAATATTATATGGTTACAAAGCAAAAATAAAAATTAAAAAAATTATACCTATTTATATTAAATCTGTAAATGGTACGAGTTTGTACAATGCGTTTAAAAATGTGAAAAAATCAGAGGGGATAATTCGGGCCAGAGGATTCCAAAATTGCAATTTTTAGAATTTTGGTCTGTCTGCTAGAGCATGCGTGAAAACTACTGAACGGATTTAAATGAAACTAGACAGAGTAACTTGGATACTTTTCATCGCGATAAATAGCGTCGTTTTATGGGATAGGCGAAAATAATGAAAAAGACGGCGCTGCGATAGCATCTTTTTTGGAAACTACTGAACGTATACAAATGATACTTGACATAGTACTGGCTTATAACCCGAATTAACACATAGAATATATTTTATGCAGACGAATGACGTCGTTTGCTTAGAATAGACGGATTAGCAAAATTCGCTAACAAATACCTATGTTGTCAAAAACAACATGTCATTTTATTACTACTTCAAATCAGGTTGGCTTCGATTCGCCTCTATGTTTTGCTGGGCAGTTGTGTAGACTATAAAATATGGACTTAGTCTCTATGTTATTATTATAATATGTAAAAAACTGAATTAACTTTTGTGTAAGTAATATAACACCACTGCACAGGGATTGACATGCGGGGCAAACTCTAATTTGGAATAAATTGACAGAGGATTGTCAACAATGGTATATTTTTTCCGAGGAAATTGCGCTGGAGGACAAGCCACCATAAAGGAAGCGTGGTGGGATATGTGGGATTCGTGACGTCGGGTGGCTCTAGTACTCCCGCAGAAGTGCCTTTGATGCCCAGGTCGGGAATAACTATATAGGTCGGGGATAAATGACAAAAATTCATTTACATTTTTTTATCTTGTCATGCTTGTAAGGAATTTGTGGAGACATATTGCAGCATAACATTTTAGCACGTCGTCATTATTATAACTATAACATTATTTTTCTTTCTTTTTATTGTCTTGGTCTTATTGAGTATGCATTGTTTGCTACAACTCCATTAATTCTTCAAAAAGTAATTCTGTAACATAATTCTGTACAAAACTTATAAAAAAAAAGAATTTGAGATATAAAGAAAAACAATATTTAGCTAGACGTGTTGCTGGGGAGTTTCTTGCCGCTTCTTCTCCTTTACAGCATCAACACGTTGCGAAGCGGTGTACATAGAATAGGAAGTTAACTTACATGTATGACCTTCAAAAAGTGTTCTCCAGTGGAACTTATTTTGAATAAAAACTTTTGAATTTGAATTTGATACCCAAATAACCCCTGGCTGTTCCGCTAGCCGTCCCATGTCTGCTGTCGAGATGAGAGCGCGCCGTGTTCCGCGCGCGCTCACCTCTCCTCAGACCGCCCCACTCAGTAAAGAGTTTAAAGATGCTGGGAGACAAAAAGAAGTTCCCCAGCAATGGATGAGGTCGTTGGGTCGTTGCCTGCCAGGGCTAGTGGAGGGGCTAGGCAATGTACCCATAGCTCTGGCATAAGGCACGGACAGAACACCGAGATGTTTTAGTGGGTATCTCTGACCGCGGCGTGGCAATAGTACTTATACATGAGATGCTAGTCCCATCCCAACTCGGCGAATCCCACACACCGGCCTCAAGTCCGGGATACAGGCTCACACATGCATTCACCTCCAGCCTGGATGGAGGTACGGCCTTAACTTAATTTATAAAAATATATAATATCAAACTTGTCCCACTGTAATTATGACCCTATTTCAGAAGAAGTAATAGTGTGTTTTTTGTATTGCATGAGTTCAGATGATAGGCAAACGGCTCAACTGATGGAAAGCGGTTAGCATTCATACCATCTATGGATAATTGTTACACCGAAAATGTTACTACTGTGCTGCCGCGCTCTAAAAGGAGACCTGGAACCTGATCACTAATGCCGGAATACAAAGGTGGTTTAGTGAGATTCACACATCTTTCATCTTCTTTTCTTTCTCTATTAGCGGGTATTAATTAATTGAAAAATTGTGACGATACACATTCTCAGTTCTATAACATTCTTCTTGCTTTAACTTACACTTTCAGTGTCTTGCAATTTTTTTTATTTTGTATATTGCATGAGTTCAGCACACAGACAGACGGCCCATCTGATAGAAATTGGTTACCATCGCGTTACTATGGACATTTGCGACACCAAAGGTGCTACAAATGCGCTGCTGCTTTCTTAAGGGATACTGAAACCTGGCCACTAATATATACTATACTATATACTCTAGACCAGGGGTGGTAGCCATCCAGACGGGCCAATACCGTACCACCTGGCTGTGGGTTGTTTTGTCGCCTCTTAAGACAGACCGCCCGGCCGCAGGAAGTTGTATTCTTTCTCCGTTCCTGTATGAATAAACAATTGACAAAATATTTTTTTAAATAAAACTATATAAAATCGGCCAAGTGAGTGTCGTACGATAGTTTATGAAGGGTTGCGTGAAGACGAGAAACAAGCCCTGTTATTTCCATTTGACTACGAAATCCTAAATAAAGTATTAAATAAATTTACCATCTTCCCAATTTTTGAATTATTGATTTTTATAGCAGAAAGTTGAAATTTTTTAATGCTGACACTCCAAATTTAGCCGCCCTCAAAATTTCGCCGCCTTGGGCACTATCCCCTAGTGCCCCTAGTGTAATTCCATCACTGAGTGTAATAACTGCTTTAATCCATATACAATGATAATTTAGCAACCTTTTTTGGGCAACCACGAATTTTTTGAGTACAATGTAGAGTAGATATTAAAAAATAATAATAATAATTCATTTTTTGAATTATAACCCTTACACATTACCCCATTAAAAACCGCCTCAGCAACATTCTAAACACAAACGGTCGAGCTAACGCACAATTTGGTTGATTTCGCGCGGTGGGGGAAGTCTACATAAAACAGCCTATCCACAATCAAGTCATCATTCGTTTACCACCTCTGGGAGTGCTAGGATCAAAATGAAGGCTTTCATATTACTCGTGTGTGTGGCTTTTGCCAGCAGCAAGCCGGCCGGTGATGATGATGTCTTCGGAAACGTTATCGGTGTGATGAAGGGTTGCGCGGAGAAGGACATCTCGTTGTGTTTAAAGGTGTGTTGTGTTGTGTTAAGTGAATTTATATATCGAAATTACATCCGAGCTAAATTAAATAGTACGTCGCTGAACAGTGTTATCATCTTAACCGAGGGTCAACTTAATTTGACACACATGACATCTAGTCGTTAATAAAGTTATAATAGATTCTTGCAAAGCTTTCGTTAGGTCATTAATCAGTAACTGACAACATTTTTAATAAATGCCTCGAGCAAGTATATTGGGAACAGCTTCGTATTGGAGATAGATAAATGGTGTAATGATTACAATGATTACAAATTTTTAAATGATTAAATTCAAAATCTTCAGAGCATTATAAAACAATTAGAGCCATTGTTAAATTAATTTAGCGAAATTATTAGTAGGATAATTTACAATAAAAGCTATAATGAATTTGCAACTAATCTATAGAATAAATTGTAACATAATTGAATAATATCTATATTTCTTCTTCTAAATATTAAGAAGAATATTACTCGTCTGCATACTATACGATACAGAAGTTTATAGAACGCAAGTTTTTCATTTTCATTTCAAATCTGTAATAATAAAGAAGTAGCTTTAGATGAATACAAAAGAATCCATTAAATAATAATAATAATACAGAAATATCCAATAAATTAATATGAAATATTTTATAAATATTTATTTCAATTCTAAATTTAATTTAATTTTTACAGGAAAAGACACTAAGATACTTAGAAAATGTCAACATGGCCCGCGAACTAGATATCACAGATGGCATCACCGTCGTCGGAACTGGATCCTCAAGGTCAGCCAGGTCCTACGAGCCACTCCCAGAGGAACCCAAGGCAAGAGAAAGCCAGGTCGAGAACAGACTTTTGGACGCTGCTGCAGATTTCATGGAGAACCACGTCATTCAGCTGCGTATACCTAAAGGCACCGTTGATGATGTGAAGAGATCCCTAGAAGAAGGTAAGCGTCTGTTTCTTAAGTCATATCCTGAACTTATGAAACATATTTTCTGGATTGCTTAGAACGAAACGGTTCCAGGTTCGTTACCAGGCAGGGCATTTTTTTTATTTATTGAAAAACAAACCAACAGCGCATGTCAATAATACAAACAACAACAAAAAATATTTATAATGTAGGGCTAATAACAGGTTTTTCTTAATTTAATTGTAAGCAAACGAGCGAACTAAAGTTTAAAAATGCAATAAATATAAGAATAATATAAATATAAATATATATATTTATAAATAAGTGAAATAAGTATATACTTACATACATACATACATAATAATAAATAATTAAAATAAATCTTTATCCATTACATATCACCCAGAACATAAGTGTAATTTGCCAACCTTGGCAGCGGACTATTTATTTTCATACTAGATGTCACTATTTGGTTTATAAATCACGCTATGGTTTGCTTATCTTTATACCTGAAATTGATCACGGTGGTTAAATGCGTTCATAAAATTGGTTTGAGATCACTATTTAATATTTATGGTATTTTTGAGCAAGTGATATGAATAGGCTTTTTTTAAGGCTCTCTATGTCATTTGTAAGTTAAACATAACATTTATTAATTAGTACATTATTTCAAAGAGATTACAATACCCATAGACGCAGTAATAGTGTTCAAATTTTAAAGGCATCAATATTATTCTTAGTTCATTAAGTTAATTTTTCATTTTTGATATAAGAATGTGAACAGATTTTTTAAAAATAATTTGTTAATATGGAGTTCTAGCAAAATAAATAAATCATATTACTCATCTTAGTATAAATATAAACGTTCTAGAAACACAAGCAATAAAATTAAAAAGTTCCTCTCCGTTAAATGACATATATAAAATAGATATTTTTATATATATTCATGACCAAATTTTCAAAATCAATACTTACGAGTATTATACTCAAATAATGCATAGGCAAAAAATAAATTATTAAAGCAAAAGATTTCAATACTCACCAAATAATATTAACCAAAACACCTTAAAACTCACAAATCTAATACTGATATATCAAAATAAAAACTCGTAAAAGCATTCAACGAGATAATTATTTATGGCAATAAATCTTATGCTTCAGGGCTGTCACTACAAGTATCTAAATTGTTAAACGAATAATGAAATTAATATTTAAGATTTTCAGAACATCCTAAAGTCAAATACTAAAAATATCCATTAAAAATATGTAATAAATAAAACAAAAAAATTAAATAATTATCATGATGATTTAAATTGTGACAAAGTAAATGCTTAAGTCTCTAAATAATAATAATAATAAATGAACGTAGGTAGTAATTATATGTACTTTCTTGCACTGAATAAATTAAAGACTTGAATATTTTTTATTTTTCTATCGACAAAAACAATATGGATCGTGTGTAAGATGCGGTTTATCAGACGTATGCAAGATTAAAATAGCGTGGAAGAAAAAATCATATTAAGACCAAAGTAGTCAAGTAATGACAAAAAAAAAACCAAAATAGATACAATTAAGTACTCAGTTAGACACCTTAGGCTAAAATACATCTTATCTATTTTTTATTCATATTAGGTATATGTATTGTTTGATATTTATATATCCTATTCATATATGTATTTAATTTGCACACCACCGTCATACACTTGCGAATCTCCCCTTCATAAAATCCATAGCCCGGGTTGTCTGGAAGAAACCGCTCCAAAGCGATAAGGCCCCCCATTGCTACTACTTTTACTGTGTAATGTGACTGCTGTAAATTATTTATTTTATGTGTATGTGATGAAGAATAAAGTGCTTTCTATTCTATTCTAAATACAAACAAAATGTTGAATTATCATGTAATAACTTGCAATATGAGTAGACTAGAGGTTTCTTAGTTCCTTACACTAATCTAAATTAGGTATTTTAATTTAACTGTGTGGTCATATTCATGTGTGTGGAGCAAAAATAAGAAAATGATTAAGTAGATTAGTAAAAATGATTGCCTATAAGATGTTAAGATTTGATTTTAAAACATTTTAGTAGCTTCATAGTTAAATGATAACAGAAAATAAAATATAATAAAGGACATGTTAAAATAGAATTAATTAAAGTAAAATTCTAATTAAATACAACAGAACATAATTAAGTACTACAACAATATAATAATGAACTCGTTTCGTTTTGAATTTCTTGATATAATTATTAGACAGCCCTAGTGTGAATTACATGTGGTACTCGAAATTACCGGTCAAGTCAAGTGAAAGTGATTCCCAGCAATCATATCATTACATAAAAACAATGGGAAATTATCGCTGTAAATACAGTTTCACGGTTGCGGCCATGTGATTATTCCCATACTAATTATGATTTTTTGAGAAACGTACGAGTTTTTAAATAGAAAGAAAGGTCCATTAAACTTTTAAAATTTATTTTATTAATCTCTTTTTATTATAAAGGCTTCGAGAAAATACTTTAATGGCTCAAATTAGCATAATGATTATTTCAAAACTAGGTTTTTGTGACAAGTTCGTCATGCTTAATTCAAACCCTTCTCACATACTGTTCATGTGTGTCTGCATAGTTTTAATACACTTTTATACAGTTTGATACTTTTATAAGGGATGATATTTTTATAAAGTACGACACTGTTATTCAGTTGATACTTTTATACGGCATGATACTTTTATACGATATGACACTTTTAAAATAAATTTTCTAACCGCGACGGTAAAAGAGGGGTATTATAGGTTTAACGGGTGTCTGTGGCATCGCAGCTCCACTTCCAATGGACCGATATCGATGCGATTTTTCTGTTTGAAAGCTCATACTATAACAAGAAGCCTATGGAAATTGATGCATATAAAAATAAAGGCACCCCAGAATAGAGGTGGATGAACTTTGCGAAAGATGACATGAAATTTTGATGAAGAGGACGTATGAAGGTATAGAAGAGTTTGGAAGAAAAAGAAACATTGAGCCAATTCCAAATTATTGAAAAAGGTGTAGATAAAGAAAAATAGAGAACATGGCTGCTTTTTGATTGTGGTTTATTTGATTGAAATTAATTTAGGTAGATAGCTAACTTATCCAAGGTTCAATTTCTTATTTGTAATAGTTCTTTAGCTATAATATAAACCTATACATAAATAATTTAAATTCTTGAATATTTTTCAATAATTCGTCACATATTGCCTACATATAAAATGTGTTGATTGGCCGCATTTCTCAAAACTGCGCGGTATCTGACAACCTTAATACTTTATACATCAGGTCAATGCTAGGTCGTGTCAAATTTAAGGTAAAAACATTTTTTATTTTAAAAAAAACAGGAAACGTACCTATGTATGAAATTCTATTGCTTTCTGCAATAATTTTATTTTATTTTATTATCAAATTTTATTTTATAAATAAACATATACTAAACAATAAATTAGACTACCTATTGAATAATAAATCAATATAAACTATGTATATAATTATTTAAAAGTGTATAAACAATCTTCTCCATAAAATCCGAGTCCGTGGAGGAACGGCGAAAGAATACTATTTACAAACAAAGACAAAACAACCTACAGCCAGGTGGTATTGCATTTGCCCTCCTGGACGGCTACGACCCTGGTCTAGAGCATGCCGCCATAACAACCTTGAGTTGTGTCCTGGCATTAGTGGCCAAGATCCAGTCTCCCCTTAGAGTGCAGCAGCGCATTTGTAGTATTTTTTAGTGTTACAAAGACGATGGTAATCGCTTCCCATCAGGTGGACCGTCTGCCTGTATGCTGAACTCATGCAACAAAATAAAATAAAAAAAACAATATATGGGTCCCAGGTCACTGCCGATGAAAACGTTCCTAACATGCTGGTCAGCTTTTTCGACACCTGAGACCTCTACCAACCATGATGATAAGTCTCGATAAAGACGAATAAGCTTTGGGATCACGTGGTTCTAAAAAATTTTCATCTATGTTTCATCTCTATAACTTCTAGCGTTCAAAAGATATGAATATAAACGAACGAACACGATGGCACATATGTAATAACAGCTCACAAATGTCCCACTGCTGGGCTCGGGCCGCCCACTATAAAGGAATGGACAGTATACCCGCCACGCTTGTCCAAGGCGGCTTGGCAGATTTGACACATCGGTTATCTCGATGTGCAGGTTGCATCACGATCTTTTCCTTCACCGTTATTAGCACGTGGTAGTCGTAAGAATATGTACATTAGGTCAGAAAACTGCCTAAGTGGTGCATGTGGTCTAGCCAGAATCGAACCCGCGCCCTCTGAGTTTGGGACGCGTGCGCTAACCATTACGCTACCACGACTTCTTGCGGATGGCGGATATGGAGAGTTTAAAATAAATTATATTATTGCATACAAAGTATTTACATTTAATTAATGAAAGATGAAAGTTTTTTGTCTAAGATTTTAGAATTCTTAACTCGAAAGTATTATATTAATTATACCAAAATGAACGAAAAACTAAAAAAGCGTTTAATGAGCGGAAATTATAATATCATTTAGTCAACCGACTTACTTTCTCATTAATTATATTAAAATTATAATATATAAGCTGTAAGATAACATAGCAAATAGCGTTGGTGCTGGTAGACCGCGATATACACTATATTGATTATCAAATCGCAGATATTTAATAGCATTAAGGAGCCGGGGACTTTTGGGCCAAAGAAATGTATAATATACGCTTAAAAAGCGTTATATAATTTTTATTATAAAATGGAAAACATCAGCCCTAAATTCTATCTGGAACACGAGAAATGTTAAAAATAAGGTCATAAATTAATATTATGAAAACAATTATACCACACGATTAGTTCATTAAATATAACTAAACCCACTACAATTATAAAAAATATCATTTTAATAAAAATAAATCTTAAAATCATTCTCATCTTTTTATAATCTGGGCCCAACAATGTATGAAAGCGTCCATCTCCTTTGCTTTGAGGAGCTAAGCCGTGGCGTCACTTGAGGTGCTTGCGGTAGAGCAGCGTTTGTTGTGAAACCAGCATTATGCTGAGCTTGGGCCTTTTTATGACACCATAATTAATTGTTATGTCTATCATTGATCTTGTCCTGAATAAATATTTTTCTTTCTTTCATATTTGGAAGGTAGTTCAAGTAATGCCTTTCCATCGGGGTCCCAATAGTGCTATTACATTAGTATCATAGTCATCGATCACTTGTATAATATTAGCACTATATCCGTTGCTTTTGCATTCTAGAACTAGCAAAATCAACCATTATGGTGTCATTATGACGTCGTTTAACGACCATTCAGGCCCTATTATAATAGCAGATTTGAAAGCCAGATGGGCTTTTATCCTGGCTACTAAATTCCACGTGCATGTGTGAACCGCTTTACAGAAGTAGGTGAAGCAAAAGGCGTGTGTTAAAATCGTAGCAAGTGGAAATCTATTGTGTCTGCCTATTTGAAAACAAATTTGATAATAAGCTTTTATGTAACAGCAAATGTGTACATACTAAGGCTTTCCAAGAGACTATCCTCGTGTTTTCCGTAATCCTGTGTGTGAAAAATATCCTATGTTCATCTCCGTTATTGAATGTAGAGTACACAATTTGTTAATAATCGACTTTATCAGCACTACTTGCATGACTTTAGAATCTTTATGACAAAAAAACTATTATATATTTTTTTAAACTATATTCATCTCTGTTATCGAAAATACATATTACACAAAATCAAAAAAGAATTGCATGCAAAGCTCTAATATACTAAAACAAAGTCATTAGTCATCAATATTAAATCAACGAATTATGAACACTATAAATGGTTTAAAACAATCATTAATAAATCAACAATCAAACCCAACAAAAAAGAAAGCAATAAAACTTGCCAGCTATAATAACGCCAATTTAAAAAGTAATTAATTGAAAGACTGTTACATGCGTATCACGAATATACATTTGTTCCGGATAATGGTCATAACAATAATGCAAGCAACGTTATGTAATAATGATGATGTTAAGCCGATATTCGACGGTCTTGCAGTGCCGATGAATCAACAAAAGTAATCCATTTGAACATAAACTTGAGTGACAGCTGTCATTTTCTTTCAAGTCCATGCCTTTTGAAAGTTGATACGTTTAATATTAGCATTATTCGTATGCTCTATGGCAGATTAAGGCGTATTAAGAAAGGTAGAACTTAGGACATATTATTTCATGTGAGGGTCAACAGTGTCAAGATGAAAGCAGTAAATTAAAGTTAAAAACCGTCAAAAATGGCGCTAGTGTATGATCTGAAGTGACCTAAGATTAAATCTATACTAATATTATTAGTAATATTATAAGGGAAAAAAATGTTTTTTTTTGTATGTTTGTAACGAATAAACTCAAAAACTACTGGATCTATTTCAAAAATTCTTTCACCATTACAATGCTAGATTATCCCAGATTAATATAAGTTATATTTATTACTAGAAACAATTAGAGATTCCTAATAAAACTTCAATAATGTAACCCAAGGTGTAAAAAAGTTAATGTTTGAGTGGGTCCGGGGATGGTTTAAATTCACAATTAGACCCGGTAGGTGCTGGAATCGGGTTTTAGATTTTTATTTTTTTAGAGCGAGACGACATCTGCTGCACTGCTAGTCTTAATATTTTAAAAGTTTTAATAATATTTTAAAGTATTAAATAATATCAAATTATTACCAAATTAAATTTTGCTAGGAATCACGTTATTAATGCAATCTATCTCAAAATTACGTAAACTACAAGATGAATTTTGATATTTTTAAATATCGTAAAAAAATTAGATGGTACTTAAATCTTCGTTACCAGAAAATCTAACTTACTAAATACAATTTTGTGTCTACATACACTACTTAGACTCTATCTACTAAAATTGCTAGAAATCTTAACCGGAATAATATAAAACCATAATCCATCAGAAAGCTTGGAAGTCAGTTATACAATATATAAACATTCATACGGTGAATGAAATTAAAATCAATTCATATGACAGAAAAGAAAATTAATTAATCATACATTTTATGTGGGTAATATTATCATTTTAAATTCAGTGACATGTTTTCGAAAAACTTGTCTAACTAGATACACGTGAAAGTGAGTTAAAAGTAAAAATTGTTATATAAAACTCATCGTGGGAAATTTAAGAGTATATTATTCATAACTAAATTGGTTTGGCCAAATTAATTGATACAAGTGGTCAACCGGTCCGACTGGTGCTGCAGGAATTCGAAATAGAAAGTATCAAAAATATAAATCATTAAAAAAATGTACACGGAAAAAGTTTATAAATATTTATAATAAATTTTAAATTCAACATATTATTTTGTAACTAAATAACAAGAAACGAAAGTAAATTTTAAATTATCTCTGTAACATTATTTAGTCTATGCTATAATATAATTGATACGGAATATAATAGACAGGTCAAACTAATATAATTATTTCCAATTCTTTTGTACAGGTCAAAGTAATGTATTTTGTGTATACAAGTTTATGGTAAAAATATATTGCAAATTAAACTATTAAAGCACTTCGAGCACCACTAGACCACTGTCGCTGGGCAGAATCGACTACACTATCTAGAAGGCTAGCAGCATTACCGCGCTGTCTACAGATTCCTTTGCATTTGCCATATTAGTTCAAATAGCGCTATTGCTAGCAAGATCCTTATGGGTGGATAACTAGGAAAAAGTGTGACGTAATAGTTTTTATGACAGCAGAAAATATTTAATTTTAGTGATTTATTATCATTTCCATACAAATGTGTACATATTATTCAAAGACATAATGATATGTAGGTACATACATATTGGTTTAACGTTTATTAATATAGAAAAAATGTTTACAATATAATTTTCAACTTAGACTAAAATATTATCAATACCTATACCTATAGACTCATTTATTTGGTGTTTTTGCTGAAACAGTAATAAAATTTAATTTATGGGGACAAAGTATATAACGCTAAGTTACTTTCAATTTTAACAACTCTCAGCTATATGAACCCCACCTATTGATCTCATTGAAATACCATGATTTTCAAAACTTGCTCCTAACTCGGTCAAAGCTATAATTTCCAAATGAAATAACGAACGAATTAACCCATCATGACTCAACCTCCATAAAAGTCATGGGATGCTAGAAATCTCAACGAAACAAGTCTTGGTTTCTCTAACCTATATTACAAGATCATGGTGGAAAGCTTGTATGTCTAGTTTGTCTAGTTTTTGCTAGATTTCCATACTATGTGGTCTTTGTAACCAGTTTAAAAGAGCCATGATTGAAATTGCAAGAATGTAAAAGTTGCTCCAGGCTGTTTAACGAAAAATGGAAGTGGGCATGAGCTTTCGAATATACACGTCCGGAACACTTTCTAAGTATATGTAATGTTACAATGTGACATACTGAATTTTAATAAAGTGACAATTTGTTTTCGTTAGAATGAGGCTTGTCACTTGATCAATAAAACATGATAGGAAATTGTTCAGCTATTTAATATTCCACACGAGCCTTATAGATAGGTTGTGGTTGAATTTGAAAGGATTTTCTAAACAACTAGTACATTTTAAATACTGTTTTAGAAATCTACTTATATAACCTCTTAGCATTACTTTAGTTTGTAATCATATCATAATTAATTTGTAATAAATCTCAATATATTTACGACGAACATGAAGCAATTAAAATAAATAAATCCGGTGTTAAATGTGAACATTTTTTACTTCTTCATTTCTTTAATACTTTCAGGTCGCAGCAAGAAGAAGAAGCAGCTTAAGCAACTCCAGCCAATCCTGCAACTCCTTATGCTCAAGTTCCAGTCAATGATCCCTCTTTTCCTCGCCATCATCGCATTCGCTGCTATCAAGGGTCTAATGCTCGCCAAGGCAGCTCTCCTCGCCTCTGCTCTGGTTCTCCTGAAGAAACTGCTTTCAAAGAACGACCATCATGAAAGCTATGAAGTTGTAGCACATCCACATCATGAAGAACACTTCAGCCATGGAGGAGGACATGGTGGTTGGGGCAGGGCATCTCAAGATGCCCAGAATATGGCCTACAGTGCCTATGCTAATTGAAACCTAAGATTCTATAAGAGAATCGGTAAGAATGGCGAATACGAGATATGACACATTGCAAAAGAATTGAAGAATTATAAAAAAAAAATAGAAATTTTGTCAAAAATTCGCCACTTCTAATCGATGTAATAATCTATACGGACCTCATAATGAGAAAAATAATTTATTTATTTAATAATTTATTAAAAAAGAAAGTTTTTTAAATTAATTTTGTGTAAGCGTGAACGAGTGAATCTTGTCTTTTTATCGTCGTGATTTAATTTTTCTAGTTTTTTTATTGATTAATATTATTATTTATTTTATATTTTCTACATTGTACCTGTTTTTTAGTTTTTATTTCTGCAGTACAAATATGTTTATAGCTTTAATTTATATTTATTTTATTTTTTTGTTAGATCACCTCACATTGTGTTCATTATCATTATGTTCATATTTTGCTATATGTATTTATCGTATATATTATCTTATGATATTAATATTGTAATTGTATAATATAATTGTTTATATTAAAACTTTTGTAAATATGCTTCATATGAAATTATATAAGTAACGCATTATTGTTTGCATCTTGATTGTTTTGTATATAAAGTATTTATAATTATTATATAGTGTATCTAGTATTGTAAATATATATTATTGAATTGCTGTCTTCTCTCATACTTTGTATATTAATTTCATACTCATTTATTTATTTGTTATTCAACTTCACGTGAATGTTTTCAATAATACATTGTTATGAAAATTTATTTTGTTTTATTTTTAATAATAATATTGGACTAAAATCTATCGTCCGTAGGAATCGACCCTCTTTTAGTAGTGTAGTGGAACACTTACAAGCCAATAGATGGCACTGTGCAATAATTGAGGTCACAAACGTTTCCCGAAACGTACAATACATATATAGAAATTTTCAACCACATATCGACACCTGCTAGGAACAACATTGTAACTCAGTTTTTGGCAATTTTAAGTTACAATCATATTCACGCTGAGAAAAAAATCCTCTATTTTTAGCTCTGACCCTTGTATCTGAATTCCTTCGCATTTCAGATTTAGAACGTGGAAAAACATTGTAACTAAGGGTCTATTAATGGGAATAAAAAGTTATCTTTAGTTACGCAGAACTCTTTAGGTGAGCTACAACTAACTTAACATGAAAATAATTGCAATGCAATATACATTTTTATTCTTGGACATAGTATTTTTTTTATTGAAAACATTTTCATTGTATCTGTGTCTACAATTTTTTCATTCTTAAATAACAATCCAGAAAGTCAGATAAAAGATTGTAACTCTAGTTACAATTATTTTCTCCGTAATAGGTCACAGGTTTGGTTGACTAACTCATTTGTTATCATTGACTTACCATGATTTGATTCGGAACCTACCCTCGCGCGCGGTGTGTGAGCGATTTACGACTTGTTTATTAAAAGTGTATAAACTGTGTTCAAAGTGATAACCGTCTTTAAAATGAGTCGTCGCAGTATAATAATAGCGTTAGCTTTAGCTAAAAGCGAAATAACGGACACCAATGCAGGTATTTCATGTTTAAACTATTTTACATAGTACCTAGTCATAATCTCGAATAAAACTGTAGGTATTAAAGATATAAATATATATATTTAATAATGTTTTAGGAGAAAACCATTCATTAGATCATAACGAGAATAATATTCCCATGGAAGAGAGGTCGCCTCTGGTTATGGGTTCCGATGGAAGAGAGGTTTTTATTCAGACAGGTGGGTACATTTAATAACTACTTACCTACATTAGGTTCATTTAAATTTTATTAACACAAATAATCTAATTGTCATATTGAACTAAGCTCAACATTCATTACGTTTTTATTTCTAGGAAATGATTTACTTAATTTTAACTACAATCTCCAACAACGCAGGTCTATTAAGACGCAGAATGAAGAAATCTCAGTCTCGAAGGAAACTGAAGAAGTTTATTCTCCTATACTTTCAGAATATGTCCCATCTGAAGGCAGAATTAATTTTTAATATATTATTTAATAAACCCAAAAAGGACTAATGCTCACGATGTGACTTATTCAGAAATGCAATAACTGCTGACAAAATTAATCTGGAATACGAACAAGCTTTACATATTGCTAATAAAAATGTAGTCAGAGCTTTAAAAGACATTGACAAACAATGAGCCGAGCACTCTGATTCTGTTGTTACAGCTTGTTACGATTTCCAAAAAATATTGAATACTCCGCAGTCAGAAGTGTCAGCATTTTATTACAAAAGAAAACTTGTTACTTATAATTTCATGGTATATGACATTGGTAAACATAAAGGGTACTGCTACTTCTGGGACGAGATGACAGGACGCAAAGGATCTAACGAAACCAGTAGTTTTGTGTTCGACTTTATTAAAACCAAGGTTCAAGAGGGGTATAAAGACTTTAACTTTTATTCTGATAGCTGCGGAGGTTAGAATAAAAATAGAATAGTATTCGCAATGTATGCATATGCTACCAAATTATTTAATATAGACATAAACCACCACTTTTTGGAAGTCGGGCATTTACAGTCAGAAGGTGATGCAATGCATGCATTAGTTGAGCGGAGAAAAAAACATAAAGTTATCTACATTCCTCAGCAATGGGTGACTTTAATCAGATGTGCAAAATCGAGCGGTGAGCCTTATGTGGTTAATGAAGTTAACCAAGAAATGATATTGGATTATAAACAACTTATGCTTCATTACAATAATTGGGAATACGACGTGAACAATGCAAAAGTCTACTGTAAAATTATACACATTTGCTGTGCCAGTGACGTATCAAACACAATCAAGTTTCAATACGAATATTTGAGCGACAGTGAGATGACAATTGATCTAGCTTATCGTAGACCAGTTAATCTTCGAGCATTTACGCGTCGTACCAATAGATCCGATCAGATCAGAAAATCAGATCGAACAAGAGATTCCGAACTACATTCCAAAAGCGTATAAAGCACCTTTGCTTTTATCGTTAGCAAAGTACAAAGATTTAATAACTTTGTGTAAAAGTCGAGCCATTCCAGCAGCCTATCACGATTATTTTACTAATTTACCCCATCTCAATTGTACTCAGTCAAAAAATAACTGATTCTGAGTAATAACATTAACTATTTCATTTCATGTCGATTTATAAATTATACGACTCTCTTTATTTTTAAAGCATGCGCATAACTATCTATTTTGAGTTCTATTCTAAAATATTCAATTGCATTTATTTGTTGATTTCTTTAGAATAAATTAATAATGTTAATAGTTTCTAATGTCTATGTTTATTAATTATTAAGACTGTTAATTTTTTTATACGTGTTCATTCTAAGTGTTTATTAAATAAAGTATTAAAAGTAATTGAGTTAGTAAATGATAATTGATAAGTAAGTGATAAAGTATTAATAAGGATTATTTTGTTACCAAAGAGGTGTGTTTTTTTTTCAGTAGGTAATTGATAAAGCGTTTTTGTTGCAGTCAATTCTATAGTCTTGTCTTTGTTCTGTTTTATGAAGAAAATTAAAGGTATTCATATTAATTAACTAGTTTTTTATTCGGATCGTAACTCAAATATGATTAAAGTCATAATATAAATGTACTCTATCTCAGATATACAATACTTTTTGTATATGGTGTTAACAAATTACTCACATAATAGGATTGTAAGTCTGAGTTACAATGTAATTTTTTAAAATATTTGTTGTGAAATTTCATTGTAAGTCACAAAAAGACACAAAAGAGACGTTTTAATGACTAAATAAGTAGACGATAATAAAGATTTATCTATATTGATTCAAATTTTAAAGATATTTCTTTAGAAAAACGTTACAGAAGTCAACAAGAATTTTTAGAAACTTTAATGCGCCGTCCTCAAAAGTTACTGAAAATGATTTACGATGTTCTTCCTAGCAGGTGTCGATATCATAACAGATGGGCCTAGGCCTGTGATGAACAACAGTAGCCTCGCTTGGAAGATCTTCCTTTGAGACGGAGGAGCATTCCATCTCGCTCCTCCGCCCACTACGGGGTCACACCTCAGTAGAATGAGTTGCATAGTCCTCGATAAGATTTTTGAGTATCACTTTGGACTATTATATTAGTTTCGATTACCTATTCTTCCAAGTATGAGGTATCAACTCCGAGTATAGAGACAAAAACAGAACATTATCGATATATCAATCACGTCAATGCACAAAAAGAGTCCCTACTTTTCCACCGCCCTCTCAAGATCCGTGTCGGGAGCTATACCATGAATAGAATATTACATACTAGAGCTGCCACTAATATTCGGCTGCTCTTCAATATTCAGACTATTCGCCCACTTATTTAACTATTCGGTATTTGGCCGAATCCTGTGTAATGTACGGCCGAATACCGAATACCAAATTATGAAAAAAATGTATATATTTCCATCAAAAATTGATAGTGAAGCTATGTTTTAGCAGTTTTAAATGCGATTTTATCATTTTTTATTTTAATATTACGTTTCGGCCACTTTTCGAAATATCAGAATCAAATTAAAAATAATTTAAAATCGCGCTTAAACCCTTTAAAACATACTTTTTAATTAGGTGTGTGTATCTGTCATTTGAAAAACGTAAGAAAATATACTTTACAAATTATTGCTTCAATACTGTTACAACTTAGGCTCCGACAAACATAAATTCCACGTACAGATCTGTAGAAGCACATTTTACCTGGCGGCATTTGAAGTAATTGTAATCCTTTTATGATCGTCTTCTTTTGTTCACTTATGTATTGGCACACGTTTCTAGTTATCGTTGAGAATAGATTATTTTCCTATTGTACTCGTTTACGGCCGTTCAGGAGCATCATTAGCCATGTGTTGCTGATTATAAGTAGAAGCTAATTCTAGGAAATTATGTCGACGTTGCAGGGCGGGCACATTTGCATTTGTGAAGTATAAAACGATGACTTAATTGAGAGAGAGGGTTAATTGAGCTACAACTACGATACAGGCGTGACGTGTGTACATTCGGGAATCTAATAGTGATGAACTTTGCTCGTTTTATTTAATTACGACCTTCTGCATTACGTTTGGATTTGTTGCGTTCGGTTATATTTGTACTTGGGTTATACGTGTTTGTATAGTTCTAATAAACTCTATAATAATTCTAACGGCATTTTAATTCGACACCCGCAAACTCGTAACAATGCTAACCTATTACGCGCGAATTGCACATATCTTATACATATCGCTGAACTTTCAGAAGCCGAATTTTCAGCGCTTCGTCAAAGAGCGTGGGCGAATATTCGATATTAGGCCAAACCATCCAAGGAGGTTTCAGGCAAATTCCACAATCTGACAAATTAATAATTATGCCTGTCATATTAACTATATGAACAAAGCGCTTCGGGTCCACATTTATTATGTGCAATACAAAAGAGTAGACCGCATTATCGGGGTCTGTTTTCCCCGATACTTACAGCTTAGGTGTCTTCAAGTCCGGTATGAATAGGTACTGTAAATGCCAGCCAGGGTTAGAGCTGACCGGGAAGTTATGCTTCAAACGATAAACTGTTGCGGAGTAAAATTTTATATTATCTTCAAAGACAATTTACTAAGTCATATATTCCACTTGCCGGGCGATACAATACTAATATCGTTTGCTTTGGAAGGCATTACTCTATTTTAATTTAAATAAGTTATACGTATTTCTTAATATATTATAACGACTAGAGAGGTTAGTCGTTACAGTAGGTATTATTAGTAGTAGGCAGTAATATATTCGAACATAATAATAATTTAGTTGGTGGTAGAGTATTTGCTCGACTGGATGGCGACCACCCCTGGTCTAGAGTATGCCGCCATAACAACCTTGTGTTGTATTCCGGCATCAGTGACCAGGTTCCAGTCTCCTTTAAGAGAGCAGCAGCGCATTTGTAACACCTTTGGTGTTGCAAATGTCCATAGGCGATGGTAACCGCTTTCAATCAAGCGGGCCGTCTGCCTGTCTGCTGAACTCCTGCAATAAAAAAAAAAAAAAATCATTTCAGAAAATTAAGTATTTCCATATTATACAGTTTTATATTATAAATATATTTCAAAGTTTCAAAGTTCAAATTTGCACAAATAACAAATACATACAAAAAATACAAATACTGAGGCATTACAACCGCGTCATTATAATTATTATAAATGTTTCTACTTCACGGCTACAAAGGGACATGTAATACCAAAATGACTTCGAGTATGGGCCTTGCTACCGGGCCGCGATGCGGCTGAACACAAACAAACTCATGCATTTAACTGGGTGTGCAGTTGCACCCATTTACGTAAACGCGGGCCAGTAGGGCTGCGCATCTCTTTCTAATGATGGCCGCAAAGCCATCGATTTGCGCTTCTGTGAACATCCCTGACGCACTGCACCGCCACGGCAGCCCCAACAACACTCTCAGCCCGTTATTATACTGGAGACGTAGGTCGCTGTATGCCCGCTGCGTATGACTGACCCACAGGCTGCGCGTGTAGAAGGACTGACAGTATGCTCGGAAAAGCGTCTTCTTTACCTCTTGCGTACAGCATGCGAACCTGCGGGCCAGCATGTTACATCGGACAGCCAGCAACCTACGTTCCCGGTTATATCGCAATCACCCTTTAAGTCTTCGGTTACCCAGTGCCCGAGATACTTAAACTTGGAAACCTTTAACAACGGTTTGCCACAGAGTTATACTTCAGGAATGATATAGTAAGATTTAGCGCCTGCTTTAAATATCATAACCTCGCTCTTCTTAGCATTATATCTAAGGCCATGGTTCACCGCGTAAGACTCACATGTTGACAAGAGCCGCCTCAGATCGCCGATAGATGGGCTTAGCAGAACCAAGTCATCAGCATAACTAATGTTGTTCATGCACACCTCATCTATGTGACATCCAACATGTGCTCTGCTGAGCCCACATGAAACAGATGACATAATTGTCGTACTCTATTGTTGTGGGTGACGTAATAGTGATGTTCTGTGAGTCATGTAACGCACAGACTAGTAAACCATCGACACTATACGTAAACAAATCAAAAGTAATCGATTTGAAAGATAAAAAAAAATCTACTTTAAAGAAAAATAATACCGAAATTATAATAAGTGGCGTTTTATTTTGTCGAATTAAATACAATGAATACAATAATAAAATAATACAATTTATTAGAAATCAGACGATATAGTATTTTTAGCAGAAATATTATATATGTATATAGATAAGATAGATTGATCAAAACTTATTTATAAATGAAGTCGATTTTTATAACAAATCGAGTGCGTTGCCTCGCATTAGGACATTACTAATTGATCTGTCATCGAGCTGTCAAAAGTAAAAGAAATGCTTGGAAAGACCATACTAACATTTTTGAAAATAATCAAGTAATTGAAAGTGACACTAGTTACGCCTGTTCTGATTTACCAGAAACTAATTATGTACGCATCTAAAAAAAATATACTAATAAAAATTAATAATTTAGTAAGTGCTACCGCGTCACCAACACTACTTTTTGACCATATAGAGGTCAAAAAGTAGAAAAAACTTTGGAAAAACTGGCGACTTTTATATTGAGAAGTATCCTCATAAAATCAATATACATACATTGATCCTAATAAAGATTAGTTTGTGAACTTTTCAGCAAAACATTTTAAAATTATCTACTATAATCTGTTCTATGAATTTTTTTAGGGCAATTTTAAAGAGTGGAACTTCTTACCGTCGTCTATTTTAGCTTAACCTTACAATTTAGTTGTCTTTAAATCTCGCGTGAACAGGAATCTTCTAGGTATGCACACTCCATCTTAGATGGCATTCCACTTGAAATCACGGGCCAATTCTGCTCTTTCAATATCTAGGCACTGCGAAGATATTCGAAGTACGATTTCATTGCGATAGAGTCAAAAATTCGTATTCTACTATATCCACAAAATGTTCTCGATATCGTCGCGACGATATAATAGTAGGATAAGTTGCTATTATAATTAGCAGAATTGGAGGTCACTAAAATGAATATTCAAAAGCTATCAAAATTATAAACATTTATTTCGCGAGTTTCGAGTATACATATTTATATAGATAGAGTGGCGTGCCACGTGCACTCTATTCGGATTAACAGAATACTGAAATCAGCTACGACTCGTACGACCGTATCACAGAGATAGTAATAGCAGAATTGTACCCAGGTCCAGTGTCGATCAAAAGCCGAGAACCTATATGTATTTAAAAAATATACACTACTAATTTCCTTCAAGTTTTATGTAAAAAGAGAAGAGCAATTTCTTCATAATCTACAGCGCCATCTATCAACAACTTACAGAACTACGGTCACGGCCACTTTTGTTTACAAATAAAACAAGAAGTTCAAGAATGAACGCGCGGCGCGTGCGCAGCGCAACCTAGTCAATGAACTTGTTTTATTGCAAAACGGTTACCGACAAGGCCAATGTACTTTACGGGTTTTATTTTATTTCCATTATTACCTGTATTATGAATCAGACACTATTGTAAAGTAATAAAACAAACAGTGAAAAATATTACGCTTATGCTTATGCTACGTTAGTTTTTCCAAATGTTTCAGATAATATGTAAATGTTAAATTATAACAAAACTCGTTTTAAAATACCTGAGAAAATATTATAATAATTTCAATGAAACTGAATCTAATTAAAACGTTTAATTTCATTTAAATATTGTTATGTAATAATTGAAGGTTATATTTTAAGCATATACTATTACATTAAGATAAATTCCACATGCATATTTTAAATAATATATTCCATTCATAAAACGTGTTTATTCCTTGCCGATAATATTATCAAGGTTACATTTACTACGAGAGTTGTGTTGTTTTATTTTACAATGCTGACTCAGAGATGGCGCTAGTAAAATTTTAAATTGAAAATATTCTTAAGACTTTTGTTTGGTCTTATATTTTTTTAGGTTGGCCAGCATTATTTTAAGTATCTTAAGCCGATTTTAAGAGGTTTATTTTTATCATTCAATTTGTATGAACTAACCTAACCAAACCAAATCTATATAAACGAAACCTTAAAGCGTTCGATGTTGTATCTTCAAAATTGTGTTTGTTAAAATTTATTAAATTTGGTTAATCCGTCTAATATAAGCATTAGAATAAAAAAATAGAGGTACAACTAGAAAACAGAGATAGCAAGTTCTTTGTAAATCAGACCTAAATACGATTGCATTATATTCCGAAAAATTAGTTGTTCAATAATATTATTTGCCAATGGTGATAATGAATTATTTAAAATTTGGTTTCCGCCTAAAACATTACCTGTCCACAAAAGCATGCGTAAGGCAGTACATTACTGGTGTACAGACTTCTTCTTTGGTTTCCAGGTTATTGTACAGATGGTGCTTGTGTTGTGCACTTTTACTTATTTACTTGACAGCCTCTGTGGTTGAGTAAACTAAGCCTGCCGGCCTATCTCACTACAACACATACGTTCCGGGTTCGATATCTGGCATGGAATCGGCCCCAGAACAGCCTGTTGTACATATATTACCTATAACAATATATATAAATATTCCCCCAGGGGGTGCCTCCTACTGGACAGTTGTCCGTCTAGCAGTGTATTCGGGTAAGCGAACCTGGGGCCCCAGCCTCACTACCTTTGTTCCGTGGCAGTGGTGTCACACATCTCCTTGTTTCTAGTTTCCTTTCCTCCTTATACCCATTCTCTTAATCATCCCCTTCACGTCCTAAGTATCCCTCCTTTCCTATCCAAACCCTCCTCCAGTCGTAGCGGTTCCCGCTCCATTAGACCCAGGAGTGTGAGGACGAGCTACGTCCACCTGTGTTCGCGCAAATGCTGGTGCACCTAAACATATCCTGCGCACTTGACCGCTTCCGTTTTACACCCATAACATGAGCGTAACTAGCTTAGTTTGGGGATTAATATTTTACATACATACATAACTCTTACACACCTCACTTGCTTCTTTGACATTCATAGCTCTTGTCAGGCACGCTCGTCTGTTCTTAAGGCTCCTGACATCACCTTCTGCTAGTACACGATCAATTTGATCATGGAAGGTGTGTCGTGGCCTTCCACGACTTCTGCATCCATCCACTTTTGCGTTGTATGTCTGTTTAGTCATTCTTTCATCATGCATTCTTTCCACATGCCCGAACCACCGGAGCATTCCTTTCCTTGATTAATATTTTAATTATGTCATATACATACAATATGTGTATTTGTCTAATTTATTATTATTATGTTATTACATTATCATATTGTTACGACCTGAATGCCGACAAAAGACAAATTCACACCTGCGTCTGTAGAAACACATTTTATTACCTTTTTGGCACTTGGACTTGTTTTGTCTAGTTTGTGTTTAAAATTAGAAAAAACAGCCCATTGTGTATTGTAATCTTTTATGGTAGTCATTAGCCAGGTGTGATTCTAAGAAATTCAGTCCACGCGGGCGAGAGACATATTGTATTTGTGCAGTATAAAGCAATGCCCCAATGGAGAGATCGGCAGTCTAGCGATAGCCACAAGCGAAGCAAGACGTTAGTGACGGACTTTGCACGTGTTATTGAATCGTGCATTACGTTTGCACTGGTTGTGTCCAGTTATATTTATACCTGTGTTATACGTGTTTGTATAGTTCTAATAAATTCTATAGTAATTCCAATGGCATTTTAATTCGAGTTCTGCAACTCGTAACAATATTATCATACCTTATACGTTGTTTAATTTGTGTATGCCTATACGGTCTATGGTAGCTTCACCTATTTCATTTTTATATTGTCGTTAATCTTTGTCATGCCCTGAAGCTCCTTTTTCAGAGCCCAGGATATTCACATCATTTTCAATGATTCTTTCATTGTTAAGGCTGACCAACTTTGGAATACATTACCTGTTGCTGCCAGACAAGCAAAATCTCTAATAATATTTAACAAAATGGTCAGGAAATATTATCTGCAATATAATTATATGTTTATTATGTTTAAATAGTTGCATTTTAATCATAGTGATTAAATCTTTAATATGTATGTAACTTATGTGTATATATAGTATAGTTATATATTTATTATTAAAATGTAAGTAATCGTACAATAATTATGTATACTCCTAATCAGCAATATACTTGCCACGAGTTGTCTGGAAGAGATTGCTTTTTAGCGATAAGACCGCCCTTTGTACACAGTTAGAATAATACTAGTTCGTAAGTTCTGTAATGATGTACATTAAAGTGTTATCTATCTATCCACATCATATCTTTACTCTGCACATGGTCTTTAGTTTCCAAAATCATAGCTACTCATAACATTGAGAAGCATTTCTTCCCTTATGTGGTCATAACAAAATTTCTTAACATTGCCCTTTCGGACTTTAAAATAAACTGTTCAAAAAATTAAAAATCAAATAGCGGTTGTAGGTAATTGGTGTCATCTTGGTAGGTATTATTTAGAGGAGTATAAGAATTATTTTCTTTACTAGATAATTGTTCTTCCTAATACTACTTTCTGTGATATTATTATGGGTGGATACTAATAGCAAAAAATAATCTTTATGATACACAAAATATTTCAAATATCAATGCAATACAACGCTCTTTTTAGCCACAGCCTGAAGTATATCCAAGAATAATTGGAACTATTTCGTAATGTACAAGCCCTATAGTACAAATAAAATAACTTCGATTACTTGCGTCTATGAATCAATCAAAGTACCCACGAGGAAAATATCTCATAGCAGCATAAGTAGTAGAAGATCAGTGGAATAGGCCAGTTTCGCCATAAATGATGTGAGCTACCTGCTTTTTCCGCCCTCCTTTACTCGATATATCACATACATTTTCTACTCCGTACTTGAATAACCCAAACCTCCAGTATAAGATATAATAAGAGAGTTAATGTAATATAATATTAATAGCACAGATTTTTCAATTTCGATTATTATTTTTGATTACACAGATAAATGCTATACTGACAATATACGACATAATTATATATAGCTGGAAAAAAGAAAGAGCTGTGGTAGCTTATGTCCGGTTTATGTATCTTACTAACCGTTCATTTTCCCTACTAAATTTGACATAAGCTCTATACGAGTTATGCCAAAATTCAACCGATGGAAAGGAAAATGGACGAATAACATTATAAGAATTGGACATTAGTTTCCCAAATTCAAAGAGCGTGGGATCGAATCCTATGCAAAAAAACATGCAGTACTTAGATAGTTTTCTAACCTAATGTGCATATTGTTACAATTCCCACATGTTAACAGTGAAGTAAAACATTGTAATGAAACCAACACATTGAGATAACACATATTTCAGTCCACCAATCCGACTTAGGCAAGCGTGGTGGGTATATTGTTGACCGTTTTCCCTATAAATGGGAGGCCCGAGCCCAGCAGTGGGTCGTTTATGGGGACATATGTTACAATAAATTCTAATATTGCTAAATATAAGAAACAGACGTTAAAATAACAGCTTATCATATTATTAATTGTATGATATCATGATATAAATCATTTTAATTACTTTTCAAAGAATAACTATTGCGCTTTTTGACTCCTTATACTTGTTCCTTGTACTTGTTAAAAATTATCCAAAACAATTAATAAGATTTAAAGATATTAGTAACTTTAATTTAAGAAATCCCAATCGACTTATGCTACCCAATAGTAGAACTGTAATATGTCAAAGAAGCTCTTACTCTATGTGTGTTAATATTTATAACCACTTACCAGAAAATTTTAAGTCATTCCCCTTAAAATATTTTAAAGTAATATTAGCAGAGTGGCTGATACGCATGGCATTACATACGATTGATGTATATTTTAATTTTAAACAAACGGATAATAAGAACGTAATATAATAAATTCACTAAATTATATAAAATTGATAACTGAAAGAGACATAATAAATTGTATTTTAAATATTTGATGTAATTATAATAGCCTCATAATCAGTAACTTAATATATATATAATTAAGATCCACGTATATAATGACTCATCACGATATCTCAGGAACTATAATACCTATAGAATTGAAATTTGGCATGGAACTTCCTTTCTCCAAGTAGAGGTCAGCTAAGAACGGATGTTACGGCACGTGAAGCGGGCGGGTATCAGCTAGTCAATAATATAACCAATAATATAATGATAATATCCATATGTAGTCTAGTATAAAGATTACAAATGGCTTGTAACCAAAACTACAAAAAAAATTGTATGCCTGTCAAGGCGAAACATGTAACTTTATTACTTAGCATAACATCTGCAAAAATGTACATGTTTCAAACAAATAAATTACTTTGACTTTTGACTTTGACTACCTACTTATGACATTATAAGTAAGTACGTTCGTACAAAATTTAGGAGGCTACAATACAAATAGTATCTCCATTGATTTAACTGTCCGCCCTTATTATAAGTCTATGATTCATCTTATAGCATCATCGTACAGGAGCTACTCCGTATAGTTTGTATTTGTATATCATCAGAAAGCGTAGCTTCGTTGTTACAACACTTGCTTTACAATAAACGAAACAAGCACCGGCAATATTAAGAGATCTTGAATTCATTTGAAAAATAATTAGTATGTTTTGATTGTGTTAAAGTGAAAGTGAATATATGTTGTTTATGAGTCTTTAGAGAATTAAGTGGCATGAAAGAAACAACTATATGGTTACTGACGCTAAAAAGAAAGAACGTATAGTTTTAGTTTAAAAGATTTAACGGGATAATACCTTTCAACTAGGTGATCTTGTATTATTTAAATACGAATCTATTTGTCCTTAATAATAGTATAGGTATAAACTAGAGTAATAAAGTTAAAAGGTTTGATATAATTAATCATTGTAAAGTAATTTGTTGGCCCGGTAATTTTTTCATTTTTTTTTCTTCTAATTTAGAGCCGATTTTTCAAACATCAGACAAAAGTGAGAAGAATAAAATGCATCATGGGAAAATTAAAAATGACAGTTGCATAAATAAAACAGTTGAATTGTTTACATTTTTTAATCTAGTTGGGTTATAGTTTATTTGACTGATAACTTTTATGTGATGATTGAAAAATTGACCTTAAATTGTACACTAGTGGTCGCCTGTGGTCGAAATTCGACCATAATAATTAATTTAAATTATAAGTTTGAACATTATTAAAGTTCTGTTGTCAAAGACTTCTATAATCACAGATTTCGCCAAGGCAACAATAAACAAAAGAGTATGCGTGTGTGTGTCAAATACATGGTAGGGTGTGTAATGTTTTTTTTATTGATTTAATGAATTTTTATGCACAATTTTAACAAATATTAGCATTCTGCACTCCTTCTCTATATAAACTACAAGTGTGCGAAATTTCATCGTCCTCCGTCCGGACAATTTTCGTACAAAGGGGTACAAAGTTTTTGCTGTGTTTTTGCTTCACGTAATTAATACTGTTAATAATAGACATACACATTTCGTTTTATCCATGTTTATTAAATACTTACATTGCTGACTTTATAGACTAATACAATTAAAGAAAACTTAACTTATTTATTGTGTATTCTACCCAGCCCCTCAAGATTATAAGTAGAATGCTGAGTCTAGATCACCGTCTTCTATGGCTAAGGTGCGAAGAAGGCTGGCTACGTTTCCTCGCTGTATCGCCATACCGATCCATTGTCCGAGGTAGGCCTCACCCCTCTGACCACCTGAAGAGTCAATGAGTCGTCTTGATATATTTTGGTAGAGGTACTAAGGCTAATTTGTTTATTAAATAATTGAATTAATAATTCTAATCGTGATTAATTATATAGCTATATTATATTCTTATTATTGACTAGTTGACCCGGCAAACTTCGTACTGCCTTAGAATCAGTAAATAAAAAAACGTTGATTTCTGAACGATGGGACGAACATCAAACGTTTGATATTCAAAACCAAAGAAAATGAAAAAAAAAACTTCACTTTTAAATTTAATTTGATTTCTGAACGACTTTTAAATTTAATTGATTTCTAAACGACGGGACGAACATCAAATATTTGACAGGTAGGAATAGTTTGTAAGGGAAAGCGAAATTGTTGTTTTTACTATATTCCAAGCACTTTTTCATATTTAATCATCTTGTAAACCTTCCCTGGACTTCTACAAATAATTCAAAACCAAAATTAACCAAATCAGTCCAGCCGTTCTCGAGTTTTAGCGAGACTAAGGAACAGCAATAGATTTTTATATATATAGGTATAGAATACAGATGACTAGTATCTGCCAGCGAAACATCGATTGCGTCGTTATCATGGCGGCGACGTATTTATTAATGAATTGCAATAATAATAAATAATAACAGCCCATTAACGTCCCAATACTTAATTTTTCCTCCCACCCATTTTAATATTATATAAAATTATTAAAGCTAGACATGTTTGCTGAAGAGTTTCTTGCGACGCTTCGTCTCTTCAAGCAAGAACATGTTGCGAAGCGGTGGTAAATTAGATTAGGCTCCCATAGAGTAAATAACAAACAAAATTAAAATGAATAAGTTGGCACGACATCTTCGTCTTCCGCGATCACGGCTACTGAAAAGTGGTCGAAACGTCGGCATAATAAAAAAAAATTTACAAAATTACAAATTTTAAACACCAAGTAAACAAAAGAAGTCCAAATCCGGGAAAGGTAATAAACCAGGTGTGGATTCACTTTGTCGGCGTGTAACAATATTTAAGCTTATTGTGTATTTTTTCTCTGTCATATTGGTGTACAATAAAGAGTACTATGACTATGAAAATAAGAGTATAAGTTAGTATTTAAATCTACTTCCTATTCTACGTAGACCGCTTCGCAACGTATTATCGCTGTTAAGGAAAAGAAGCGGCAAGAAACTCCCCCAACAACACGTCTAGCTATATTTCTTCAAAATATTTCATTACTCAGTTGATCTGACTGTCCGGTTCATACCACGTTATTTTCCAATGATATACAATTAAATTGGTCAGAGTCAATGGTATACAATTATCTTGATCATATATTTCAATTGAATTAACTTGATCAAATTCAGTGATTTCACTTAAACGAGTACCTTTCTCCAATGTTAGAGGGCAAACGTACTACGACCTGGATAGAAGGAAAGCTAAGTACAAAACTTAGTTAAGTTATAAGAGTTCAGCGTCGAAAGATATATGATAAAAGCACGCAGTCTTACAAGACTAGACACGACAAGTCAAAACAAAACAAAACACTCGTTTTTGTCATACTTTTTGACGTTGCGAAGTGTCTGCGAATAAATACTTCGTTAGCGTTTCCATGATGACGGCGAAGTGTTTGTTAGTAAATTGGAATCACGACGCCAAAGATACACGACCGCAACGCAATCTTTTTTGATATATTCGTCTATCCACGGAGACAACGTCATTTATGGGGACAAGAAGTATGCTAAATGGTGACCCGCGGTATTAGCTAGCTCTGTATTGAGTATCACTTCAATCTGTTTAGTAGTTATTACATGATGCTCTGATGCTCGGGCTTCATCTAGGATACTGCTATAGCTATTGACTGTGGCAAAATGCGTTCTATTTATATCGTTAAAACTAACACCGATAACGAATAACTACTTTAGTGTATACACATTATGTTATCTGTCAATATTTAGCGTCATTCACATTAATAACTATATCGCATCACAAATAACCCATTAAACCTATTGTTACATCTGAGTGAAATATTTATTATAACATTATCCCAGATGAAGCAATAGGTTAAGAGAAAAACAGTCAGACAAAAAATCCAAAATTCGTATTTTCAGAATGGTTTCAGCTGATCCGAATTAGCCCCTGATTTTCTCTCGTTTTTAAATTAATTGTCGATAAAAGTTGAAAGTTTTAACAACTTTAACTGATTTGTCTAGAAGATATGTGTTAAATTGAAAAAAAACGCCAAAACGCGGGAGATAGATGATTTCACTTTCATAACGCGTTTACAAATCTAAATGGATGTATAGCGTAACACGTTTCACAGATCGTATAGATCTTCACTAAAACTTGTAATGCATAATCACATACCGTACAGTTATTAAATGATGATATAGATAATTTAATTTACAATTATATAAATAGCCATCAGGCCCTAAAGACCTTGTATTGTCTTGAAAAAATAAAAATCAAGAACCCGCGCCATCTATCAGATCCAATTGTGAATTTAAACCCTCCAGAGATCCACTTAAACTCACATAAAAAACACCATCTTAATTCCGGAATCCGATTTCAGCGCCTGCTACTGGATCTAACCGTGAGTCAAAACCATTCCGGGATCCACTTAAACACAAAAAAAAATTACATCAAAATCGATCCAGTGGTTTAGGAGGAGTACAGTGACGAACACACGCATAGAAGAATTATATGAATATTTAGATAAAGAAGAAGAAATAAAATCATATATACTGTTAAAGCAGGATAAGGTTTAACTTGATAACACGAACAATAAAACTAGTAAGTATGACAAACGTCCAGTTTTATTATTCGGTTATGGGAACTATTTAAAAAATACAATAATTGAAAATCCCTCATATCTGAAACACTAAGTAGTGTTATTTAGACCAATTCTCATTGAAAATGTTTTGGAATTTGGAACCACAAATATTTTTTAAGAAATAGGGATTTAAAATAAATGAGGATTGACTACTACTAACTTTAGTTATCGATACACAAGCGGTTCAGATATTAGATGATGATGCTATGAACATAACAGGGGTAGTTACAACATCGATGATATTGCAAGAACAAACATATGGATCCTGAGAGTTGTAGATTTTTCTGATAAACACACAAGCAGTTCGGGTGTTATCAAGAGGATGATAATGCAGTCACTGGCACTTGAATTCTGATAGTTGCAGTAATTTCTGATGTACACAAGCAGTGCTATTAAAGCAGAAAAAATAATGGTAATTCAACAACAGACACTTATAGTCTAGATATTCCTGGCGAATACAAAAGCAGCGCGGTTATTGCAGATAAAGATATCGGCAAGAATACAATAGGCACTTGTATCCTGACAGTACTATAATTTCTGACATATACTTAAGAAGTGCTGGTAAAGCAGACCAAAATAGTGGTGATGCAATAACAGACACTTATAATCAGGTAGTAACAGATGTTACTGGAAAATACATAAGCGGTGTGACGAGTTCTTTAGCTCTGATAGTTACAATACTTAATATTTAGCGTACACACAAGCTGTGCAGTTGTTACAAAGCAAGGTAATGGTATCGTAATAAAAGACATATAAGCCTGGTAGTTGCAAATGTTCTTGGGCAGCTATAGACACAATTACACGAATAATAATATGTTCAGTGAATAGCCTAATCGTAATTAAAACAAAACTTTTTTACAATTAACTCATTCGTTACAGACATTAATATATCAATTACATCCGCTTTTCACTCGTAACTTTTACTATTCTAATCTCTACGTAATTATACACGCTCGTAACTTGATTACTTATCATACATAGATTTAATAGAATAATTGTGCAGTATTCTAATTATAATATAAATTAAATTACTTCCATGAAAACATGCTTTGTGTAAATTAAATGCCCGTATCGTTAGCATATGCTCAATTTAAATCTTTTATCTCTGCAGTATGTTGATGAAGAATTGAGAATAAGTTTTTGTAAATGCGTTTTGTATTCTTACCTTAATGACTGAAATTATAACAAAATTAAACGTTCATAAAGTAATATTAAAATACTTTCTTGTTCTTTTATAGATATTGCCATAAAATTTCTTCTGCCGGCTATGCCTTGGCAACATTCCCGGTGTTAAAAATGTCTTTAGGCATCGGTGACTTCTTTGGTCAGTCTTTGGTCTTTATCTGCTTTTTGAATTTTTTAAATTAAATTATCAAAGAAATAATGTTATTAAACTGAATGAAGTTTTTTTAGTTTATTATTTGCGAATAAGTTATTCACTATTTCATAACTGTATGTAACTATGAGTAACTGTGCAATGAGTTCAGGAAATAAAACAATGAACATGATTGTAAATTGTATTTAAATACTAAATACGTCTTTGATTTTCGACAATAAGTCATAAATTAATTAAATAATATCGACAGCGAGGGTAAACTTATAATTAAAAATATAAATATATAATATTTACATAATTATATAAATTCTTCGGAGGCTTAAATACTTAAAAATAATATAAATACTTAAAAGTCTTACAAATATTAAAGCCAGGTACTTTTTATAATAAATAAATATACTAAAACCTAGCGTAATAATACACTTAATAAAAAATATAATACATCAATAAATATATGACTTGAAAACCAAAATGGCATATGAGAAAAATAAATTAAATAAATTAACACAATCACACAACACTCATGCACAATATAAATACTTAAAACAAGAGAAACTCAACATTAAGAGGCCGTATAAGTGGGTCGGTGTTATTGAGGTTTCTGCGCCTTGTAGGCTAAGTTTTGAGCTTCGAGCGATCTTCCCCAACCGCTCCCGTGGCTACTTCCTCCGCTACTGTAGCCTCCGGAATCACCACCATAGCCACTGCTGCCACCGTACTCATGGCTCGACGAATGGGTCGCTGTGTGATGAGGATGAGCAACCACTTCATAAGTCACATGCTTCTGCTGCTGAGACAATAACTTCTTCAGTCCAATCACTGCTGCCAGTACTAATGCCATCTTTCCAACCAACAAAGCCTTGCCTGCTATCAAGGCGATTATTCCCATCGCTACCGGCATCAGAGCCATCATCTTCAACGCAACCAACGCCACTAGTGGTCCAAGCATCTTCTGCGCTTTCTTCTGCTTCGATCTGCCTTCTTCTGACACGTCTGTATCCATGAATCCAGACACAGTGTCTTCCAAAGCTCTTCCCACGTTTGATACAGCGTCGACGACATCAGATCCTTTCAATTCGAATCTAATCGAATGAGTTTCGAAATAGTTCTTCATTTTGGAAACGGGATCCATAGCACGGGGTGCACCAGTTTCGGCAATATCCGAGGTCTTGATAACTGTAACTCCATCCGATAGGGAAAGTGTGTCCTTGTGTCCGATCATTTTGTCTACGTAGGAGAAGAATTTGTATTTGAGGCATGATGTGGATTCTTTGCGTAAACAATCAGTTAATCCTTCAATGTCGTTTTCTGAATGGTTTATGTCTTGAGCCGGAAGGCTGTAGCACACGGATGCGAGTGCGAAGAAAGTGAGTGCCCGCCACATGGTTAAAGCAATACTGTTGTGCGTCTGGCTTGGAATGTTGCTTTTATACGTGCCTCTCACCCCTCATAGCTAAATAACCGAAAACTGGACTTTCGCAGTCTGGAAGTAAAAGTAACATCCAGGTTTCATAACGTTGCGTGAAAGCCTTGTGCGGTCATTGTAAAGGTCGCGAACTTGATTTTAGATGTAGGTTGTTGGGACTTGGGTAACTGTACGGAGCGTGCATACGTAATATGCCGGTGCGGCGGTGAAGCTTTTGTTTTCATTTTAGGAACTTTGGTTGACCCATTTTGCGTAATGTTTGAGGTCATTTGATATTTATCTATATATATAAAAATCACTAAAACTCGAGAACGGCTGGACTGATTTGGCTAATTTTGGATTCTGAATTATTTATGCAAGTCCAGGGAAGGTTTAAAAGGTGAATACATATGAAAAAAATGCTTGGAATATAGTAAAAACAACAATTTCCCTTTCCCTTAGAAACTATTCCTGCCTGTCAAACATTTGATGTTCGTCCCATCGTTCAGAAATCAATTTAAATTTAAAAGTCGTTCAGAAATCAAATTAAATTTAAATGTGAAGTTTTTTTTTCATTTTTGTGTTATTGAATGTCAAACGTCAAAGTCCCGTCGTTCAGAAATCAACGTTTTTTATTTATTGATTCTGAGGCGGTACGAAGTTTACCTCAGAAGTATGTAAGACGAAAGAAAGAAAATAAATGAATATAGTCAATAAATACTTTCGTAAATCCATTCCAGTTACCGAGAGATTTGTATTTGTTCAAATGCTTTAAAAAATAATAAAAAAGCAATTATTTTATAACCCAGACATAATCATTACATAAAACGATGCAAGTAGTTATTTTAAATAAAAGTAACACAAACTATAGTCACGAAGTGTGTCGGGCGGTGGCAAAACGTAAAAATAGTCAATACTATACAACATCTAAGGCAGTGTTAATGACATTGACTTTGGTAGTTCTTATACTTCAATCTATGATTGTTGGTTTATGATTCTAGTTCTAAAGGATTTAGAACAGGGATTCCCAAAGTGGTCGAAATCGACCCCCGGGGGTCGGTTACTAGGGGTCGACATAAACGACAATTGTTTTTAGGGGTCGACGAGGTCTAAAAATCGTTCGAAACTTTCAAAATACTGTATAACTTGTTATATGAATAACTAATATTTTAGTAGGAAGTATCATTGTTGTACTTTAAAAAAACTCAATAAGTCAATAAGCGTGCGCATGTTCGTACAAGTTGAAACTCGGCAAGTCAATAAGTGTGGACAAGTTCGTGAAAGATAATGAATTCGAGCATACAAGTCAAGACAAGACATGAAAGTAATTTGGCTATTGGTGTCTGAGGTATCAGTTCATTTAGGTAAAGGGGTCTCCTGCCCAAAATAGTTTGAGAATCCCTGATTTACAAGCTTTATAAAGTTATGTTTTTATGGTCCCGTAGCTATTTGGGTAAAAATGTAAACCTTATTTTTTTTCATTTATTTAAATAGTAACGTATATAAATTTGACACATCTTCATCAAAAAACCTGGCAGAATTTGACTAGGTTGCTTAGAGGTAGTTTTAGAAAAGTTATAACTACTGTGCCCTAATTTCGAATTGCAAGTGAGAGGTAGATACCAAATAATAATACGTAACAGTGCACTATATACTTGACATATATGTATTATCTATATAATTAAGTTGGGGCCGGTCGCACTGCCACTTTTGCCGAAAACCCCAAACGGCTCAAAAATGCAACACTTGAAACAGGTTACATATTTGAGCCGTTTGGGGTGGACACTTTGAGCCCATGGGGGCCAAGTGCCCACAAATTATTTCAAAAAATTAAACAACGCCTAGTCGACAAACCAGGAGACCGGAAGGCTGGAGCTTACCTCGCCCAAAGGATTAGCCTTTGTATCCAGCGAGGTAATGCTACCAGCCTTCTAGGTGGTCTGGTGGGGCTGGACGGGCTTTAATATAGGTTTTATTTTAGTTTTTTTACTATTGTATATATATTTTTAATTTAGGTTTATTTAAAGGATATTTTAGTTTTTGTTAATAGATGTTAGATTTAGATAATTATTTATTCTATATAACATGATGTAATATGGTAATGTGTTTCTTGTTTAGATTTCCCTCAAATTTTTTTCTTATTTTTGTCTATTTGGGCCAGGTTTAAGAGAAAGGTGTAATATATAGCACTATACAATGATGTAGAAAAATCGCGAAATACTAAAACAAATACGATAGGCCGCTATACATGTAAGGGATAGAGTTAATAAAAAATGTTAAACTCAAAATCGTAAGTTTTTATTCAATGTAAATTTTACTGGAGAACACTTTTTTTAAAGTCATAATACATATAATTTAAGTTTACTTCCTATTCTATGTACATCGCTTTGCAACGGGTTATATCTGTTTAACGCGAAGAAGCATCATGCCATCTTACGTGTATACACCATGTTTTTGAGCAAATAAATTATTTGATTGATTGATTCTTTATCTCCAGCTCTTTTACTTATATAAATACAGAAGTGTGTTACGCAACTACTTTTTGAAGAATTAATGGTATAATAGCAAACAGTGTACACCTTCCATGATCAAATTGATCGTGTACTAGCAGAAGGTGATGTCAGGAGCCTTAAGAACAGACGAGCTTGCATGACAAGAGTTATGAATGTCAAAGAGGCAAGTGAGGTGTGTAAGGAGAAGCCTAAATGGCACTCTGTTGTTCGTGCCTACCCCGCAAGGGAACTGGCGTGAAGTTATGTATGTATGTATGTACAACAAATGAAAATAATAGAGTCGTCTACATATGTAATAATAACAAAATGGTGTTTAAAATTATAAAATAAATGAAATTGAATTTCTAATCTATTCTAGAATAAAAAGTATATAAAAGAACTACTCTACTAACATTCAATGTTATGTAAAAATTTCAAGTAAAAACCATTAATTACTTTTAAAGTTTTGCAGACACCAACATCCGGAAGCTATTTTTTATATGTAATAATAGTAAATATAGTAAATAAACGCGCGGTCCGAGGTGACGCATTCATGACTTGAAGCTCGAAGCCTCAGTTTGGGGTCAATGGCTTCATTATCTGGTATTACGATACCTCAAGCTTCAGTGTTTCGTTCAGAGAAAACTTGATTTACGATCATTGTTTTTGTTTTTATTTTTAATATAACTTAATGTATAGTTATAACTTTTAATTTTTGGTCTTCCTCTGGCATAATAATAGTCGTTCACTGGCGTCATTCTTACATGATTGTAAAAGCAAACTTGAGGCCCACAGCTCAAGTATAATGTGGTAGCAGCGAGACGTAGAGGTTAAATGATGCTTCAGATGGCAGAGAGTAGTTTTCACAGACGAGTGCTGATGTGAACTAAAGTAAACTAATTTATTTTGGAAACGGTAACCTTAAGTACAAATCGAACTGAACTCAAGCGCCTTCGCTGTGCGAAGGTGCTCGAGCTCGGGGCCCAACTTGCTCAAGGGAGCTCCCTAGGGGGCTTTACCTCGGCTGGACTGTTGCTATGAAAGGGGGATGAATCTAACGATGCCGAGTAGAGGGCGACAAAATGTACTAATTGCGAACGTGTGACGTGTAATATGAAGCCCGGGGGGTAGGATCCCGGCGGACGGGAATCGGCGGTTCGGGGCGGCCTACACTATCTTACTGCCGTTTCTCATCGTGTTATAGCAGGGAGAGAAGAAACGGCGAAAGAAACTTTCCAGCAACACGCCTAGTCTATACTATGGGGGGGCTATGTCTTTTAGCGTCCCTCGCTGGGACGTGGGGAGGTCGTGATTGGCGTCTAAGATGCCGCCGTCTGTGTCTACTTGTCGGTGCCTGCCAGCCTGCCGTCTTAACCGCGGACGGGCTGATCCGGGCCAGCCGTTTTGTAATAACGTCCACTCTGTCAGTGAGGACGTTACGCGGTCGTCGCACGAGAGCCTTTCGCCGAGGCTTATAATCAGACGCAGACACGACAAGCGGATTTCGATTGCGCGCCGCGAGATCAAAATACTTACGCGAGAGCGACGTAATGTAATTTTTGATAGAAGGAAGCTCCAGATCACGATGGAGGTCGACATTACGCATATAGAGGGGAGCACAGACGGCTCTGCGCATGCATTTATTCCGCGCATTTGCAGTTTATCTAAAAGGGCAGGCTAGGCATGGCCGAATAACACACGGGCGGATGCATGTTTTATATAGGATAAACTTGTATCTGAGGGACATTTTGCTTCGTTTATATATCATGGGTGCTAGACGAACCAACACAAATCGCGCTATATTTCGGACTATAGTAATATGCTTGTTGAAGCGCAAGCTCTTCAAGTCAAGCCCAGGTATTTGGTTTACTTTGCCCAGAGGATGTGTTGGTCGTAGAGCGAGATGGCATTTCGGCGAAGGCAAGCGTGTTTGGAGGAGCTAAGCGTGCCTGGGGAAAAGAACATTGCTACCTTTTACTCCGGGTTCACCCCTAACCTCTATTTGCGAAACCATTCGCCTAGCTTTGTGACAGCCGCCTGCAGCCGAACGCAAACCATTTGTCGGTTGTGCACACGTCTATAAGCGACGGTAAGCAGTTTTCATTACGTGGGCCGTCTACCTGGCTGCTAGCTTCGTAATGAAAACAGAAGATAAATAGACAAAGATATGCCTCATTTCAATGCCGTGGCAATAGTAGACAATCGCCATATTCGATTAGATGAATCAATACACGTCATTATGCGCAATATACATACAAGCATGTTACAATATTTTTTTAAATTTTTTTTTGGAAGACCTACAGCTAAATACATTTGATTAAATAACTATAATTAATACAAGAAAGACAATGACAGGTTTTCACGGATAAGCTATTTCTTAAAAGTAACATGCAAACGTAGAAAAGGCACCGGGATGACTAGTCACTGTTGAAAAATTTAAGGCTTAGACACCGCTTGACTCCCGAAATACTGATTGCAAATGGATCGATGTCATCGTATTTACTTCATTATTTAAATAATTGCTTGCTCGCACTAGAAATGAGTTTTGTCTGTAATTAGTAAAACTTAAAGGTATATTTATGGGTTGATTAAATCGTATAGACTTCGATGGAATATTAAACTGGACCTTACTTAGGAGATCTGGACAATCAATATCAGAGGTAAGTAAGTAATATGGACAAGCATGAGTTATATTTTTTTATTTAAATCATAAAGAACAAAAAATTTATACTGTTTATTCTATGTAGGTATATATTTTCATTTACAAATTAAATAGTTTTCAAATTAAATTCATAAAATATTCGGGTCGTTTTAGTATTACGCCAAAAGGAAGGTTTGCACTAAAAATCAGCGTTGTGTCGCATATCATGTCAGCACAGCAATAAGTTAAGCGCTAACCTTGTTTGCTGAAAATGTGGCATACAAATTATCATGATGTTTCTATTTTTAAGACACATGTCAGCAATGTAAGTACATCGTTATTTCTTCAAATATTTTTTTCTTTCTTTCTAGATAACAATGTTGTGAGAGATTCGTTTTTGCCAAAATAGTTACCGGATTTTAAAAACTAAGCAATGTTTGTATCGTGGCCAGGATTTGAAGATACATCTTTAAGATTAGAGGCAGGTGCGTTAGCCACTGAACTTCAACTACTTATAGTATGTACGTAAGGATTAAATATATAAATGATGCACAACGTTACAAAAACCGGTCATTGACCTCACGAAAGTGAAAGGGCGTATTTAACAACAATCTTCTTGATAATCCTGACTCATGGAGAAGATGCTTCCATTGATAATAATGACTTGAATTAACTTTTGCCAGTGAATACGTAATGCTGATTTTAGACGGTTCAACCAAATTGGTTCAATTTGGTTGAAAGGCACAGTATCGTAAGCAGAAGACGGTTTACTTTGGTTGATTCATTCAAATTGAAACACAGGAATGAAACTTCTAATGCCGAAAATGGACGTGTTCATTTCGGGCTATCGATTTGTGTAGAAAAGACATAAAAATTAAAAAAATATATGAAAAAGTTTTCAAAAGTGACTTTTCTAGCAGCTTTTGCGTTTTCGTTCTTATTTAATTTTGTTTGTTGTATTAAGATCCAAATTTTGTTATTTGTATAGTATTTTCATAAGTTTACGCGACTGGTACACAATATTTAAATTACATTTTAACGGTTTTAAGCTCGGCATTTTATTTGAATTTTAATTCAACGTTTCAGCCATTTTGCAGTAGCCGTGATGAAGGAAGACAAAGATGTCAAGTATCAATGTGTAATTTTAAAGTCACTATTTAGTCTAGTAGTGAAAATTTGGACCGCGTTCGAACATCGAAAAACGTTCACAAAATTTCTCGTAAAAAATGAATTAATATTCGTAAACAACCCAAACAAAAATAAAATTCATTCAAATCATAACTTTCTCTTTCTGCATTTCAAATTGTGAAAACTTAATTTAATTTTACTGCAATACTTGGTTTTAATTAATAATTTACATTAAATAAAAGTAACGTAGTATGAAATATGTTTAGTGTTTTCAAACTTACATACATGTTTCCAAGAAAAAAATTATTTAATTGTGTTTATATGTAAATTTTTCTTATTTATCTTGCATCTATTACCAACGCGTGGTACCTGATAGTGTTTTTGTTTTAAAGTCCAAGGTTAATTCGCAGTAGACACCCTCAGTTTCCGGTAATTTACTTTAAAAATTCTAGAAGTTTCTACAAGTTAGCATTTGACCGCTATTGTAACTTAAGAACCCATAATACAGTCTTTGTTATTGCAAAGGTGGCAAACAAGCAGGCGGCCCACCTAATGGGACGTAGTTTTTGAAGTGAAACTTCTTTAGTTATAATTTAAAACTCGATGAAACGAAAATGCGACACTAAAAAGAGATAAACACATAAATTCATAGGATAGGACATTGTGCAGCACAGATTACAGAGTCAATAATACCGATGATTAAACATAGGTACAATTTGGACCGAAATAAAACTGACAATAGTTTTTAGACAAAAGCAGTGAAAAATTGAAAGTGATACTTAAGAAGTTTATTTTGAATTATAATATGTTGACGAATGTAGGCTAAAGGAGCTATATCTGTATTAATAAAACTTAGAGAAGAATTATCTGTGATATTCTCTAAAGTTTCACTTCTACTGTGTATGAACTGCACAGACACAATTTTTTTTAACAAACTCTACGGACTCTTGCTCCATATACTTTTTTTCATATATTTAATTTTATAATAAATGCTGAATTTTACGTGCTATATTTTCCTTATAAAAGTGGACCGCGTCATTAACGAACGGAGAAAGAATACAATTTCCTGCGGCCAGGCGGTCTGTCGTAAGAGGCTGTAGGGTATTTGCTCGACTGGATGGCGACCACCCCTGGTCTAGAGTATGCCGCCATAACAACCTTGTGTTGTGTTCCGGCATTAGTGACCAGGCTCCAGTCTCCTTTAAGAGAGCAGCAGCGCATTTGTAGCACCTTTGGTGTTGCAAATGTCCATAGGCGATGATAACCGCTTTCCATCAAGTGGGCCGTCTGCCTGTCTGCTGAACTCCTGCAATAAAAAAAATAATAATAACGTAATTAGAACCTGCAGCCCACCTCTCTACACCCCTTAGCCACTCACACCCATGTTGCCCCTGTCTTTATGGCATTTTTTGGGGCCCATGCAGGGAGTGGGTAGTCAGGTCTGCCCATTTTTCCATGTTCCCTGAACATTGCAACGGGCAGACGCCATAGTCCCCATATTCCCAGACCCCCAGTACCACTAGCAGTTCACCCCAATAGCCCGGTACTTTTTGTCCTCATTTCCCGCAATAGTCCTACACTGGCCGGGGCTTGTCCTTGGGTGCATACTATATGGTGTAGACAGGGATAATCGCCGGTCAGTGTCACGCCACATTTACATTAAATTTGTCAAAGGGCCTCTACGTGTTGGCCTTCCCATGGCCCCACGCAAGCCCTCCAAATGTCCGGGCCATTTTTATGGCCCGTGGTCTTCAAAGACATACATTTATAATAACGTAATTAAAAATACGCTGAGGCCCACCAGCAACGGCTTCATCACTATGTAAACGTCGAGGCCATCCAGCTTCTAGATAACACAGATTTATTAAGAAGACTGAAAAGGACGAAACCATTTGAGTTAGTGTTACAATACTCTCATAATAATAAAGTGTAGTGCTATGTGCTAAACATTAACAAAGAACACATGAAAAAAGTGTCTTCTCCTTAATACAGACAATAGGAAACGTGTTATGTGTGTTAGAGGTCAGACTTAAATTACTCATTAGTCTTATTTCCTACATTAAAGTATCACTAAGATACATCGCCGGGTGCAAAGTTAAAGCACTGCCAGCCTTTAGTTTGGGTTTTTTATTATTGCAGGAGATCAGCAGTCAGGTAGACGGCCCACTTGATGGAAAGCGGTTGGGGTAGAGAAAATTGTAATTTTTTTTATCTCCTCCACCAGATTAACGAGATTTATTCGGCCTTATCTATTATATTTTCTTTTAAAAATATTACAAAGGTCCTTATAACTAATATATTTTTAACCTATTTTTTATATCCTACTAGCGGCCCCGGGAGACGTTGTCCTGCTATGAAAAAATAAAAATCTAGGACCCGATCTCAGCGCCACATACCGGTTCTAATTGTGAATCTAAACCATCCGGGAACCCACTCAAAAACACAAAAACAAAATCACCAAAATCGGTCCCGGTGATTAGGAGGATTCTAGAACCCGATCTCAGCGCCACCGGTTCCAATGGGATAAGAAATATCCTATGTCCGTCTCCTGGTTCTAAGCTACCTCCCCACCAATTTACAGCCAAATCGGTACAGCCGTTCTTGAGTTATAAATAGTGTAACCAACACGTCTTTCTTTTATATATATAGATATTCAGCTACATTATTAAATATCAAGCCTTTACCACTATTTTATCGTAAGCGACATTTGAACGTAAATATATTTTTTGTCGCAAATGGTATTTTGCTACTATTCTTTTACTTTAAGATGTTTAGGCTTTGACTCAGTAGGGTCTAATCTAACTAAAACTGAAAATCTTAAAATAAAAAAATAGTTTAAAATACCTTTTGCAACAAAAAACTATACTCATGTCCAAATGTCGCTTACGATAAAATGACTGTAAAGGCTCGATATATACAATTTACTTATGTATATTCATAAATGTATCCTTATCGTAATTATCCTTATTTCTATGCACTACCTTTTTAACAATATTTAAAAAATAACTAATGAAGTCATCAATTTTATCCGTCATCTAGAGAGAGAAATTTGGTTAGGGGGGTGGAATACGAAGATATGGGGAAGATGGTATAGGAGGAAGTGGGCCACCGGAACTCTCACTGGTCATACGAAACATTAGCTCAAGGCTAAACGTTTCACATCGTTATTTAGTGAGAGCCTGGTATCACGCCGGTCGAGCTGTCCTATCACGCTCTATCACGTTTAAATATATCTTGATAATAAAATTTCACATGGAGTATGCTAGCTTAAAACATATTTGTATTCAGTGGTGACGAACTTATCAGTTGGCATTTTTAATAAAATACCCTCCGATTTAAAATTTTGTATGAATAAAATAAACTCTAATTTGAATATTTTTCTATTTCAGCTTCTAGGTCCCTTTGGCAAAAACAGAATATTAATGCAATTTTTTCTTCATTAAAATTATTTTAATATAAAACACCTACTTAAACACAATGTTTTAAGTGATAAAAATATGGACAAACACACGGACAACAGCTAGTTATTTATAAAATAAAACATTGACCTTGTATATAAAATTGTAAACAGAAATGACGCATCTTAACGACATTATAAATCAATAGGCAAATAAAGGTCAGGAAATGCTAATAAGTTTAAAAAACTTATGTACTTAAAGATTGGGATACAGCGAGATCTAAATATTTCAATAGATAACTTTATTGCAAACCAAAATATACAATGGAACCTAATAAACCTTGGAACAGGTTACATATTTGAGCCGTTTGGGGTGGAGACTTTGGGTCCATGGGGCCAAGTGTCCACAAATTATTTAAAAATATTAAAAAACGTCTGGTCGATACAACAAGAGACCGGAAGGCTGGAGCTTACCTCGCTCAAAGGATTAACCTCTGTATCCAGCGAGGTAATGCTGCCAGCCTTCTAGGTACAATGCCCAGAAACAGTGGTCTGGTGGGGCTGGACGGGCTTTGATACAGGTTTTTTTATTTTTAAGCTAGGTTTATTTATATTATGGATTATGCCCTCCTTTTTTATTTAGTTCTAGTTTTTAATTTTAGGTTTATTTTTCATACTGTAGTTTAGTTTTAGTATTTAATTGTATTTTTCTATTTGAATTTGACATATTATTATCAGTAGTAATATACAATTAGAAAAAAGACCATATTTACAATATTTTTAGGCAATACAATAGGCGGCCTTATCACGATCTCGACCCAGGCAACCTAAATTAAAGGAATTACTTAGCTAATTTGGTACCACCTACATCGATAGGTGATGCAGCAAAAAGGGGGCAATAGATAGGTACATGCATACTTAAACTATTCTATTTATGCCCGGTTTCTGAGTTTACCAGTTATGCGTTCAATAACAATTGATGCCATAAAGTTATGTAATAGATAAACTTAGGTTAGCTGTTAACCTACAACTAGTACCAAAACTCGCCACGAGATGGATTTATTTAAGAAGGAATATCTAATATTTATTTACATCAAACAAAAACGTCAACAACAACACGTCAAAAAAAAGATATGGAATAGATAAACGCCTAATATTGGTCAGTTAAGTTGAACCTTTTTTTTTTTTGTTCCATCCTTCGCCTTATGCCAGGGCTACGGGTATATGACCTAGCCTCTCCGCAGCCCTGGCAGAGTTAAGTTGAACCTAGTTTAACTATCGTAAGATGGTGTGTTCAAAAACACAATGGTATAAGTTATTGAACCGATAGCGCTAACGAATAGATGAACAACAGTTAAAAGTACATCAGAAACCGGGCATTAGTCTATTTTAATGTATTAGTAGAAATATAATTAATGAATAATAATTATGTGATTTATTGTTTGCTAAAACATATATGTTAACAGAAATTATAGTTAACAATGTACAATAAGGCGGCTTTATTGCTATTAGCATTTCCATTCAATGTTTGGACTAATCTTATATGGTAAAAGAAACTAATCCATAATGTATTAATCTAATATACTCGAGAACAATTAATTTACCTTATACATTAAATATTATGATGTCTTTCAATTACACTAAGCTTACGTCATCCTCTTTTATATATCCAAGAGATTAGCATCTGCCGGTATTATGATTAATGATTCAATGTCTTGCAGGGTTCAGAAAATACGAATATAATATATTAATGTTACGAGTTGCAGGACTCGAATTAAAATGCCGTTGGATTTATTATAGAGTTTATTAGAACTATACAAACACGTATAACACTGGTACAAATATAACCGAAAGTCGAAACATATTGCAGAAAGAACACGCGCAGAGTCCGTCACTAAAAAGATTACCCAATGTACACAAGTCTCGCTTTGCTCGTGGTTCTCGCTCGACTGCCTCGTCCCTCAATCGTGGCATTGCTTTATACTGCACAGATGCAATATGTCTACCTGGTCGCGTGGACCGAATTTCCTAGAATCAGTTTGTACGTTAAATCCGACATACCTGCCTAATGACCACCATAAAAGATTACAATACACAATGGGCTGTCTTCTAATTACAAATTTTAAACACGAAGTAAACAAAAGAAGTCCAAATGCGGAAAGGTAATAAAATGTGTTTCTACATGTATGCAGGTGTGAATTTGTCTTTGTCGGCATCTAGGTCGTAACAATATTAATAAGCATTTGTAATCTCGCTCGAATTGAACCATAAATTAGTTCTTAAAAATAAACAATAAAAATGATGTTAATAAAAAAATAAATATCGGAGATGCTGCAAATATATCTAAAATATTTAATAACCAGTGTATTCATTTTAGTTTTAAAATGTGTTATAAATATTCGGATGTTGCAACAATTTTTTAAAGTTTTTATAGATATTTATAGGAAACTCGGTATGACTAAAACTTTACTTCGAACGGACAAAACCGCTAATAAAAACTGGTTCGTTCTGTCTGGTTATAGTCTGGTGTATTTACGTCATTTTACAACCTGTGAATAAAATCGTAATTTTGATTTTATTTATTTGAAAGATAGACTCCTCTTTATTTAACACCGTTTGAAAAAACTTGGAACTTACTAATATTCAATTTTATAATGTATATACGGTGCGGTATTTGAGTTTACATTGTAATAGGTAATTAGGTCACTTACGTAAAGCTAGCGATTTAAATCTTTAACATCGTTTGGATATACATTTTCCAGTTAAGAGCCCATTGCCACAAAAGGTCGAAAGTGGGGTGCAAACAAAATAAATTTTCGTTGGTAGTTGACAACTGATTGACATTGAAAACTGATCAATAATTGGTTAAAACTTAGATTAGTGGTCACTGAATTTTAAGTATTATGTGGGGCGGAGGAAGGTGGGGGAAGGAGTACTTCTCGCTTCTGCAACTCCCATGTCTGGAAGACAGTTCTTGAGATATATTTTTTTTCATTCGTTCGTTTCATTATGTTGCGACAATAGTGATCAGTCTGTTCTGGCACTCTCCGGCAGCTGCCACGGCACGTTCGCTTCGCTTGCTCGGCTCGTGCGTTTTGGTTTAAAGTCTAACCTAACCTAACCTAAGTCACCATTCTAGTCACTGGTCTCGACTTTCTGTATAAAACTTATAAAGAAATAACTTGAGATATAAATTGAATAAGATATATAAAGCAAAATAATTTTTATCTAGACATGTTCTTCTCCTTAACAGCAATAACACGTTGCGAAGCGGTGTACATAGAATAGGAAGTAAACTTATATGACCTTCAAAAATTGTTCTCTAGTGGAACTTATTTTGAATAAAAAAAATTTGAATTTGATGAATGCAAATATGAATTAGCCTTTAGGTATGCAATAAATCACTAGACATTTTTTCTTTCTTTTCTGTAACAATAGAAAAGTGTTTTAGAAAATTCTAATGAAGATATAAGCCAATAGTTAATTACTTTGTAATCGCATACCGTTTGAAGTGTTCTTTTCATTTGAAAGACAGCATAATGGAACATTCTTTGGCTTCTACTATTGTTTCAATTTTACTAAGAACGAATTCACGATTAGATTGCAACAAAAACTCAATTTACCGATTGAATATACAGATTGTGGGATAAAAGAACAACTTTTCAATCGCAATTCATAATGTTAATGATGATAATTTAAAGTTTCTTATAACAGGTAATATTTTACAAGCTTTTATTGAACTTGCAATGGATGTATGTTTGTAAGTGTGGGGAGATTCTTGCAAGTTAAATTTAATCAACTTCCCGATTTCCGTTTGAGCTGAAATTTTGCACACATATGTATGTCACGTGACAATGCAGTAATATGTTACTATGGAGCTGATCTGATGATGGAGTCAGAAGGCGGTTATAGGAACTCCTGTACTAAACAACATAGACCCGTCGTATTTGGGCTCGTTTTACTTGTCTTGACTAGCACTCTGCTGCTACATGATATCCAGGATTTCAAAAGCTTGTATTTAAAAACATTTTTTAAAAAAGCTTATTAGCTTTTAAATCAACAATTAGGGTAGCTAAAAATACATTTATCTAGAATATAATAAAACAGTTTTGATTATTGTTATATAGACAATTATGGGAATATTCATTATGTTCGATGACCTAGGGTTCAGTATTTTTCTTATAGTTTTAACGGATTATAAGTAGAATACAATATGTATCAATCTTTCTTCATTATTATAAGTATTAATATTGTTACGAGTCGCGAGACTCGAATTAAAATGCCATTAGAATTACTATAGAGTTTATTAGAACTATACAAAGACGTATAACACAGGTACAAATATAACCGAACACAACAAGTCCTAACGTAATGCAGAAGGTCGTAATGCAATAAAACGCGCAAAGTCCGTCACTTATTAGATTCCCGATTGTAGTACATACGTCTCGCTTCGCTGGTGGTTCTCGCTCGACTAACTGCTCCCTCCATAGGGCTATTTCTTTATACTGCGCAGATGCAATATGTCTGCCCGGCCGCGTGGACCGAATTTCCTAGAATCAGCTTGTACTTTAAATGTGTAACACCTGGCTAATGATCACAATACAACAATAGACCATATGCCAATAAGTAAACAAAAGAAGACGACCATAAAAAAATTCCAATGTTATTAATTCAAATGCCGACGGGTAATAAATGTGCTTTGTTTCAGATGTGCAGGTGGGTTTTGTGTTTGTCGGGACCCGAGTTGTAACAATATATAACTAATGTTTATAATTCATGTATCTCTATAATATTATAAAATTATAGATGTGCCGTGTCTCTACATTGAAGCTTAAAAAAAACTGGAATAGACTATATAAAGTAATATAAACGATAGACAACACGACGCATTTTTTTTGTCTGTTTGTTCGATATTCACGTAAAAACTACTGAGCCAATTTCTATGCTGTTTTCGCTGTCGCCAGCAAATTGTTAGATTTAAAATCTGCGTTACTTTTTATCTTGAGACTCCCACGAGAATTTCTCTGGGAATTATTAAAAATGGCCAGATTAGAAAAACAATTCTAATTCCAAAGTGATTGTTTCACTGATCGATAGCTAATTTTATGTAATAAAATGTGTGATATTTTTTATCCCGGGAATCCCGCGGGAATTTTCCCGGGAGCGGTTTGTAGTTGTTCGGGTACATAAAAATTAGCTTATTCCGGCACAGTTTACACTAAAACGATAGTTTACATTCTTTGGGTATTTTGTGTCCTGGGAATTCCGCGGGAATTTAAAATTAAGCATAGACGAAGTCGTGGGCATATCCTAGTATTGATATAAGTATATTTTGTTACATATATATAATGTCTGTAAATCCATCTTTAGACTTGGAGCCCCATTGTTATGTATGGTAGTGAAGCGTGGCTTGTTCTTGGGTGACACGAGCATTTGACCTACGCAGCTAGGTACCTCATAACAATACCATCTACATTAAAATTAAATATGATCCTTCACAGTCTGGTGGTGACAGACTGATATTGTAAATTGTTATGAACAAGATAAACAGACAGACAGACATGACGAAATGAAAAGGATTCTACTTTTATTATTTGCCTTTGTTTATTGCGTGATTTCAGCAGACAGGCAGACAGCCCACCTGATGGAAAGCGATTACCATCGCCTATGGGCATTGTAAAATCAAAGGTGCTACCAATTTCATGTCGTTCTCTAAAGGGAGATTGGAACCAGGCCAATAAGACCATAACACAACTCAAGGTTGTTATGGCGGTATACTCTAGACTCGGTGCGTAGCCATTCAGACGAGCAGATACTGTACCACCTAGCTGTAGGTTATGTTGTCACCCCTTACGACAGACCGCCTGGTCGCCGAGACGGTAATGTCTCAAAAGGAAGCCGCAGATCGGAAAAGGGAGAGAAGGGTAAGTGCGCGTATTGACGCGCCCCCACATGGGCGCCGGCGTCAGCCGGGAGCTCGGAGGCGCAGATACTTCCCTCCCTAGGATAATACCGCTTCAGGGGCCCTCATGCATCAAGGGAGCAGAGGAGTCTTCACCCCTGTCGTCGAAGTGAGTTAGCTCTTCCAGGGGCTTTCTCAGGCACTTATTGCGCTAGGATCGGCGTGGGCGTAACTACGTTCTAAGTCTCATGCCTTTCCTGTCATAAGCGCGGGGCATCGGAGGAGGGTGGTTTTAGTGGGTATTAGCCATTTGGGCTCGAGTCTCCACACAAGCCGGTTGATTACTGTTTGGATTGCCCCTTCTGGGAATGCCTCCATGATCGACTATGGTCTAATCCCTTGCAAAGGACCCGGTATTATGCGTAAACAGCATTTCCCCCGCCTTAAAAAAAAAGGACCGCCTGGCCGCAGGAAATTGTATTCTTTCTCCGTTCTTGCACGGATAAAAACATGGCTATGGTATTCTATAAATGTGAAGATATAATACCTTTACATTGCAGCCACTTTCACAGAATAGCAATGATGGGAAAGTAACACTGTTGCTTATAAATGCTCACTTCCTCATCCATGAACTTAAAGTACAACATTTCGTCAGAAAATACAAGAGCGTCTGTTAATATTACATGAAACAATAAAATTTCATCTCTCACGTGTGAATTTGTTGTAGATAAAAATATAAAAAGAACTTTCTACGAGCTCGTGAGCGGCATATACTCTGTAATCATTATTTTGATAGTTTCCGAGGTGTGGTGCGGTTTGTAGCGTTTATTTTATTTATTTGATAAGTCATTTATAACACCTATATAGTGTGATCTTGACGACAAAAGAATTTGAATTATAGATCGATAAGAATAGGAAACGCTTTATTGTTCACATAACGACTGTGGTCGCTATGTGGAACGGCTGAAGGAGCATTTTGAACGTTGTGAGCTACAAGAGGAACGCCCTATGTTTAAAAGCATTGTGTATTTTAAATACTGCATTTTGATTGGCTGCTGGTTGACCCACTAGGTCCTTCAGTGGGAAAGACTAAAATGCCATGGCCCTGTTTATATGCTTGCTTGGGGCTGACATGCGTGAACATACTCATAAATACTGTAAATGTAAATGTACTGTAAACATTCATTGTTTATGCAAATTATAGTAACTTATTGACAATCCTATATTATTAATATTAAAAGAATAAAAATCCACTACTAAAACAGATATGTATAAGTATGGCAGTACAATACATAAATCTTCGTTTAATTATTAAATCAAAATAATATTACTTGAGTGCATGACGTCCATCTGTTTCTTTCCTACACAATATGATTGAAGCCGCGCTCACTAGGTCAGAAGAAATCAACGGCAAGAATGGAGGGGAACTGAAATTATTTTTTAAATATTTAAACTAAATTGTATGGTGATGCAAATAATATTAAAATCAATTATTAGACTTAATCATAGTGGCCATAATACATATAATATACAAAAACATAGAATTCTATGGTCGAGCTAAATATGTGAAGAAAATTTGGTGAGTTTTTTTTGTGTACTTTCTATTTCGGTACATTTCGTTCAAGATTTTTTGTATTTTAAATTGAACCAAACTGTAAACATTCGCATAATAAAATGTCACCACATTTTATTTTACTAATCTACTATACCACGTATAAGTCCTAATAATCCAATTTGTATAATTTATACAATTAATCAAATGCCTTAAGCAAAAATAATAATACTGAAGACAATAATGAGACTGAGATGTATTCTCCATACCTATCCATCCATTATTATCCTACTATATGTATATATTTAAATGGGAATGCATATTATTTCAATTTAAATAAACTAATATAACTAATAAAACATTTATCACTTTTGCATATACCTTCGTAAAAGTTAGTTCTATATTTTATTACTAGCAAATAATGAAATGATAGAAATTGTTTTATGTTTTAACGTTATCTATCAGTATTATCCATGAATTTTATTAAATATAAAATAAACAGACAAAGTTACATTAATAAAGTATAATTCGCCTACTTTGATAGTAGTTAAAAATAAAGCAAGGGACAGGTACTAAAATGAAATAAAAATAGACTGAAACTAAATTGTTAATGTCGTGATAAGTAAGAACTTGTTGATTACCTCACAAATTCAGAATCTAGAGAAATACTTGGGCTTTTATTCAAGATACGTATATCAAAAAATACCGTGATTTAATATTTCAAATAGAACAAAACAAAAACAACTGCTTTCTCGTAATAAAAAAGCAACGACATATTTACTCGTTTACAATCGGACCAAACCATTACCCCATTCATGTAGATTGATCATATCCAATAGAATTGCTTCGGTTAGGTGTACTATAAAGAACTATTAAATGAAATAAAAAATGAAAGCTTGCAATCCAACTTTTTACGTTACGATGCTGTTACTAACATTGGACACGCGATTGTGAGGTGTTATGTAAATACCATTTTTGTTATTCGTTTGTAAGCTATTTCTTGAGTTCTCAATTTTATGAAGGCTTTTACCAGAGATTTTTTGATTTTAATTATCATCCTACAGTTGACGTGAGGCCTAGTTCAAAGTGAGAGCGGATAATGAAGCGATTAATTTGGATAGTCCGCGTTAGTGACAGCGGAATGTTAATAACCTACAATCAAGTGGCAGGGCATTTGCCTGTCTGGATGGTGACCAACCCTGGTCTAGAGTTTGACGCCGTAACGTCATTAAGTTGTGTTTCGGCATTAGTGGTCAGGTTCCAGTCTCCTAGCGCATTGTTAGCATCTTTGATGTTGCAAATGTCCATAGGCCATGGTGACCGCTTTCTATCAGGTGGGCCGTCGCCATCTGCCTGTCTGCTGAACTCATGCAATAAAAAAAGTTAACTAATGCCCGGTTTTTGAGGTTACAAGTTATGAGTTCAATAACAATTGATTCCCTAAAATTATGTAATAGATAAACTTAGGTTAACTATTAAACTACAACTATTACCAAAACTCGCCACGAGATGGATCTATTTAAGAAGGAATATCTAATATTTATTTACATCAAACAAAAACGTCAACAACAAAACGTCAAACAAAAGATATGGAATAGATAAACGCCTAATATTTGTCGGTTAAGTTGAACCTTTTTTTTTTTGGCCAGGGGAAATCCGTTTGAGGACTAAGCCGCGACAGGCATAGAAGCCTGGGGGGATGTTCGCGACCCGTGTGAGTGTGTGGGATTCGCCAGATAGAGGGTGGCACTAGCGTGCCCGGTCAGAACCGGTGCCACGCTATTGCCACTCCCCAGTTAGGGATACCCACTAAAACCCCTGGGTGTTCCGCTCTGCGCCTTATGCCAGGGCTACGGGAAATGGGCTGCTCGACTCCGCAGTGCCCTGGCAGGCGTGGGCCCCCCTCACTGGGCCTCCTCTTATGCCAGGGGACCTTGGCCGTGTTTTGCGCAGTAACCCAGCGAGTTTACTTTCCATTGATCGCATTGTTTAACCTTGGCCAACGCACTTTGTATGTTCATTCCTTTAAATTTAAAGCAAAGTTTAAATATAATATGCGTTGCCATCCAGCCTAGGAGTGAGGCCAGCCAGCATTTTAGGACCGTTCCCTATGGAAAGGGAGCTCGAACCCATATTTTCTATATAATTTTTTTGTATCAAATGTCGTTATTTTGAAATAAAAGACTATATATATATAATTTATATAATATAAAATTTAATTAAGTTTATTACGGTTGTAAATATGTTTTCGTGTATTAAAAAGGAATATAAATAAATATAAAGTATCCAGTCCTCATATATCCTCCTTTGGAAGAAAATCCCCCGGCTACTACTCGGTCTCATTCTTGCGTGGGGCGGTCTGTAGCGCCCCACGGAAAGAGAGATGAGCGCGCGTGTAACACTCGCGCTCGGGAGCGGAGCAAGGACGTACGCTCACGCTTCCGCTCCGCCTTCCCCTTCGCATACATGACGTGCTCGCAGAAGGAGGAGGTTAAGTTGAACCTAGTTTAACTATCGTACGATGGTGTGTTCAAAAACGCAATTTTATAAGTTATTGAACCGATAGCGCTAGCGAACAGATAAAATACAGTTAAAAGTAACTGAGAAACCGGGCATAAATAATGTAAAGTAGTCTATACAACTGGAAATAAATAAACGTAATTTTTATGTCAGTTAGCAAACAAAAGCAAAAAGTTTTGTACGAATTATAAAGTTCCGTGTGACTTTCAATTAAATTCAGACCAAGTGCAAGTTCCCATACTTTGTCTATTATACTCAATGTTCACAGGTCATGAGTTCATGAGGGGTCTAGACCGTGGAAAGTAAGACAACGAAAACAACGCATGGGTTTAAAAATTATAACATTTATCAGTTCTTTTGAATTCAAGTCTGTTGGAATAGATAGATAGAAAATACTTTATTGTTCACCACATACACATAAAGTAAGTCATTTACAGTCATATCGTGTCAAGGCAGGAACAGAGGGCGGCCTTATCGCTTTAGAGCGATCTCTTCCAGACAACCCGCGCTGTGGATTGTGTGAAAGGAATCGAGAGTGTATGACGGTGGTGTGCAAATCAAATACGTGTAATTAATAGGATACATAGATATTACACAATACAAACAATTAAGAAAAAGAAAATAAACAATAACACATATTAATATTATATATATCCAAATATATACATTATTAATATGTGTATAGCAATATCTAGCAAAGAGTTTTTAATTTATTTCCATATTTGCTAACTACTTACTACATACATACATACATAGTTTCACGCCAGTTCCCTTGCGGGGTAGGCACGAACAACAGAGCGCCATTCAGGCTTGTTCTTACACACCTCACTCGCTTCTTTGACATTCATAGCTCTTGTCATGGACGCTCGTCTGTTCTTAAGGCTCCTGACATCACCTTCTGCTAGTATACGATCAATTTGATCATGGAAGGTGTGTCGTGGCCTTCCACGACTTCTGCATCCATCCATAACTACTTACTAGCTACTATAAAACATAATAAAACTACGTTTTAACGGTTTTGGTTTTTCCGACGTTTCGGCCACTTTTCAGTGGCCGTGATCACGGAAGACAAAGATGTCAAGTGTCAACGAGTATTGTTAAAGTTTTATTTAGCCTACTGCCAACTTGTTAATTTTAATTATTTAATTTTAATTTTGTTTATGGTTATTATTTACTCTATTTTTCCTTCCTTCCACCCATTTTAATATTATATAAAATTATTAGAGCTAGGCATGTTTGCTGAAGAGTTTCTTGCGCCGCTTCTTCTCTTCAAGCCATAACATGTTGCGAAGCGGTAGTAAATTAGATTAGGATCCCATAGAGTAAATAATAACCATAAACAAAATTAAAATTAACAAGTTGGCGGTAGGCTAAATAAAACTTTAACAATACTCGTTGACACTTGACATCTTTGTCTTCCGTGATCACGGCCACTAAAAAGTGGCCGAAACTTCGGAAAAACCAAAATCAAATAAAATTACCGCGCTTAAAACCGTTAAAACGTAGTTTTATTATGTATACAAGTCGCGAAAACTTAAGAAAATATTACCATAAAACATTTAGAACATAGATTTTACTATAAAAGGTTCCGTTGATTGGTTGATTTTATGAAGAAACGCAACCCTTATGAAAGTGTCATGTCTGTCTGTATACGTGTTACATATTCATTTTTTCAGAAACTGGATTTATATGGATAGAAGAAATTTTAAAGGAAAGTATACTTTTGTCTGTACAGTGGCATAAAATTACGTAATGAAAATTGTATTGGTTTAAAACAATAAATATATAATAAAATAAAATAAAAATAATAATAAATTTTAAAATTCTTACCTCGGATAACGGATCAGTATGGATCTAGCGAGGTAACGTAGCCCGACTTCTACGAACCTTACCCATTGACTTCGATGACCTAGGTTCAGTATTCTACTTATAGTCTTAAGATATTATAGGTAGATTATAATTTAAGCTTAGTTTCCTCCACAGTACTAGTTTATAATTATATAGGTTTGTTATGCTTATACTAGAGTTTAACCCGCGGTTACATTGTATTAGATTTTTAAGTATTTGCCCCCGGAAGATTTACTTTATTTTATATCGCAAACTATCCCATCCCTGTCTATCTGTAAACTACATAAATAACGAAGTGGACCAAGTGGACGAAATGAACTAAATAGACAAAAATCGCAAAACCTATCCTAGTTTTCGGGATAACCTTCACATAAATCTATCCCATTATCCTCGATGAAAAGTATCCCTTGGCCACCCTCGGTATAAAAGTTACATATTTAGCGAATTTCAGCCAAATCGCTTTAATAGTGTTTCCATAAAAGGATAACAAACGGAGAGACAAATATATTTTTATCCCGGAAACTATCCCATTTTTCGGGATAAAAAGTATCCTATGTTCAACCTCGGCATCGAAAATGTATATGTACTGAGTATCAGCCAAATCAATCCAGTAGTTTTTCCGCGAACGGAACAGACAGACAGACATAGTTACTTTCGCATTTATAAAATTAATAGAGATTTAGGTAATTTGTATTTCCCAAATAATCCGTTGAGTAATTAGAATATTTTATGAGTATCCCCACAATATTTGTTTCTTATTTGCTCAGTACTAATTATTATTATGTTTATAGTAATTGTATGTATTATGTGTATATCTATGTATGTAATTTATTATTATTCATACTATAGTGCAGTATAATAGTAGCAGTGCAACATCCGTCCGTTCTAGGGTGCTAAAACCAGCGTCAGGCACCTGTTGCCTGGCACATACAGCACTGCACCTAAGGCCTGAAGTCCAAATAAACGTTTTTTTTTCTTTCTAGTTTTTGAGATATGAAGTATTTTCATTGTAATGACTTTATGGTTCTGTAGCTAATATAAAGATAGTTTTCATTTTACGAACATTTTTTTTGTTCCCGTTTCTTGGGACCTATATTTTTTAAGGAGCGCGGCACCTTTCGTAGTTCTACCCATACATAGCTAGACACTAAAAAGAAACAAAAAAAAAACTTCGTTTAAAAAAACCGACTTCAAAAACTAAAAAGTATAAAATAACTTATTTCTAAAGCTATTATTATTAATATATATTATCTAAAACATCTTGAAGTCGGTGCAAAGTAAAACATAAAAATTACTATATTTTGAAAATTACTAAGCAACGACTTTAAGATGTTTTAGATAATATATATTAATAAGCTTTAGAAATAAGTTATTTTATACTTTTTAGTTTTTGAAGTCGGTTTTTTTAAACAAAGTTTTTTTTTATTTTAATGACTTTATGGTTTTGTAGCTAATATAAAGATAACAAGCGACGTTTATCACCTCTACGGACAACCAGAACCCTTCATTGTGCGTGGACTGGTAAGCATTTACCCGATTCATTTTGCAAAGGTTACAGATTGAAAATAAAATATCCTGCTTGGTCTTTTGAACCGGATTCATAAAATTCATCAACAAATAAATCCAAAGCCATAGGAGTACAGACTGCAGATCAGAAATGTAAGACAAGATGCACACACCGGACGTGATCATTACCGAGGCGAAGAGACAGCGTCGTAAACCGGAATACATTCCAAGTATATCAGTGTACAGTCGTGTACAACTTACTTAATTATTTCATTTAAAAATGTTATGAATTTTTAAATAATATCGTGTGAAACCAAGGCTGTCTTGTACCTTTTTTTTTTAAGCTAGGAATTCGGTTTAGGACATGCGCCGGCACGCATGCATGTCACTAACTCCAACGAAGAAGTATTCTTGCCATCCGAGTTAGGGATACTCACTAAAAGTCCTCGGTGTTCCTTCCTTCGCCTTATGAGATTGGCTTGTACTTGTTGGATAACAATACATTACCATCTGACAAGGCAATGCGGCCAGCATTTTGGAAACACTCCCCGCCAACAGCGACAGTCCAACCGAAAACTCAGTCTCGAACATCGACGCAGGGTTGCCAGATTTTTATGATACATGATTGTTTTTCTATCGTATATAATGGAGAGTGTGCAGCTGAGCTTTTCGATCTGATCCCGCCATCTCCCTTCCATAATCGGACAACCAGACGCACCATGCCACACCGATATTTATGATGGATATTGACCTTGTCACTGTATCATGCGCACTGCAAAGGAGTGGAATTCGATGCCGGAGTCTGTCCTTCCCGTTACTTACAATCTAGGTGTCTTCAAGTCCGTGTGAATAAGTATCTTCTTGGTAAACGTGCTCCATCCTAGACCAAGTCTTCGCTCCACATCGGGCGAGATCATGGTCAAAAGCGAACATATACTATTATAACAAAAATATAGATAACAAACATGCACTTCGATTTCATTTATTGTTATAATAGTAATATTTATCTTTTCTTCTCGATTGTACCACGATAAACTTGCTGCAATAGAAACTTGACCGACAAGTATCATGTTGTATATAAATTGCTCTACCAGACGTATTTGCTCTTACAAGTACTACACAATGTTTATTTTGTAAGTATTATTAGCACGATTAACGCAAACCAATCCATATTAATATTGTAAGTCTAATATATAAATATCTCGTGTCACGGGGTTTATGGTCGCACTCCTCCGAAATGGCTTAACCGATTTTAATGGGTTTTTTTTTGTATATTTGATAAGTATGAGAATGAAACAACGTTTTTTTTTCTTGACTTGAAATAGCCATAGAAAAATTATGAAAAAACCATGTCACGTATCATATCGTAAAGATTTATGCCAAATTTTTTGGTAAATTAGTGATCAATAATTACCAACGAAAAGTTGTCTCGTTTGTGCTCCGTTTTCGAATTTTGTGGGAACTAACCCCTTAACGGGCCTTCTATGTTTACACCAGAAAATCGTCATAAATAAAATATATTTTTGCGTGAAAGCGAAGGGATAATAAAAAATAAAATACGATTTTACTGAATACAGCGTCATCTAGTTTAGTCTAATTGCTAAAAGTGGTCTGTAGAGATCTCAAAGTGAATTTGAGTGCTACATCCATCGTTTAGATGGCGTTGTAAATTAAACATATTTATTTTTAATAAGTTTTAGAACTTATTAGAACTTACTTAGCGTATATTTTCCAATGATTTCATTAGGTACTTTCTTGATCAAATACAGACATAGGTTACGGAAGCGATGGTTAATTTTTAACTATATATATATTTTTTTTACTCCAAAATTTACTAAATTTTTTTTTATTGCAGGAGTTCAGCAGACAGGCAGACGGCCCACTTTATGAAAAGCGGTTTTTTTATTTTTTTATTGCAGGAGTTCAGCAGACAGGCAGACGGCCCACTTAGTGGAAAGCGGTTACCATCGCCTATGGACATTTGCTACACCAAATGTGCTACAAATGCACTGCTGCTCTCTTAAGGGAGAGTGGAACCTGATCACTAATGCCGGAACACAACACAAGGTTGTTATGGCGGCATACTCTAGACCAGGGGTGGTCGCCATCCAATCGGGAAAATACCCACCTGGCTGTGGGTTGTTTTGTCGCCTCTTACGACAGGCCACCCGGACGCAGGAAATTGTACTCTTTCTCCATTCCTGCACGGATAAAAATAATGCAATAATAATAATGCAGAATTACTGACCACGACGTCATTTAATTGAATGCAATAGCTCTCAAATGTCAAGTACAAGAAATAAAATAGTATGACTAAATAATACTGGAAATGACAATCCCAGTACTAGCTTGCAAAATGTTATTAATATTACTCGATGCTTACTACTATTTTTTCTAGATGTTCCTAACATTGAATCTTCGGTAAGTTATCGTTCGTAAAAGACGTGGAAGGTTCTGTTGTATGTCATTATTGCCTGTAGTTCGTATCACGTATATAAGATAGAAATAAAATAAGATTCAAAAGAAACTTGTGTTACTCAAGCTTCCACATTAATGAAAATCATAAGTTAATTATAAAATACCTGTATCGTATTCGTATAAAATTCCATAACTATAATTTTTGACATTTTTACACAAAGACTACAGACAAAGCAAAACCATAGACAAAGTAAAAAATAACTACAGACAAGTACTATAATCATTTTAACAATCAACATTTACAACTCGTGCCAATTGTCGTTTTTTAGAGAAAATTGACCTGTGGTGACATTTAGTTATGTAGGATTTGTTTGCTTAATACAGTTATTTTTCTGTTACGAATTAACATTGGTCGGTAATATTCTTTTTCCATGGTATAACGTGTTATTGTATACTTACTGAAACGCCTGTTAAATTAAATAAATGGTATTTTCACGCATCGAATAATTGCTTTAATATATTTGCAGGCGCTCTTTAACATTTATTCGAAACAAAGCATCATTTATTATGGGATAATTTGGTTAAACAGAATTGTTAAAGGGTGTGTGTCGAACTTGATACTGGCACATTTGATATCAAGTTATTTTTAAATGTATTTTTGTCACTACATTTTTCAAAGACGGTCCAATTTTTTAATAATATAAAAACTGATCAAGAATATGTATAACAAGAAATCTATATATATAAAAATCAATTGCTGTTCGTTAGTCTAGCTAAAACTCGAGAACGGCTGGACTGATTTGACTAATTTGGTTTTGAATTATTTGTGAAAGCCCAGGGAAGGTTTAAAAGGTGAGTAAATATGAAAAAAAATGCTTGGAATATAGTAAAAATAACAATTTCGCTTTCCCTTAGAAACTATTCCTACCTGTCAAACATTTGATGTTCGTCCCGTCGTTTAGAAATCAATTAAATTTAAAAGTCGTTCAGAAATCAAATTAAATTAAAAGTGAAGTAGTTTTTCTTTTTTTTGGCTTCGAATGTTAAACGTTTGATGCTCGTTCCGGTTAAGTTTTGACCACATTTTTTACTCAAGTTGAAACATTCTGCAATTATCAATCAGCTTTTTTAATTATTAATTCTGAGCCGGTACTAAGTTTGCCGGATCAGCTAGTAGGATATAAAAATAAAATATACTAAAAAGGGCAATTTATTTGTAAAAGGGAAGGGCTTTAGGACAGTGAATAAATTAATTTTTTTTTTTTAATTGCAGAGTTCAGCAGACAGTCAGACGGCCCACCCCACCTGATGAAAAGCGGTTACCATCGCCTATAGACATTTGTAAAACCAATAGTTTTACAAATGCCCTGCTGCTCTCATAAGGGAGACTGGAACCTGGCCACTGTTGCTGGAACACAACTCATTTTTTAATGGCTAGTGCAAGCGTCCCAAACTCAGAGGGCGCGGGTTCGATCCTGGCCGGAACGCATGCACCACTTAGTCAGTTTTCTGATCTAATGTGCATATTATTACAATTACCAGTGGATTGTTGGATATTACCCATAACAAAAGCGTAAGTTGCTTAGCTTGGGGATATACAATGTGTTTTGGCTGTTGATTATCTTGTATGTCTTTCAAGACCATGGGCCATAAAAATGGACTCGGATTTTTGGAGGGCTTGCGTAGGGCCATGGGAAAGCCAACACATAGAGGCTCAATTGTGGTGTGACATTTACCGGCGATTATCTCTGTCTACACCATATAAAAATGCACCGAAGCACAAGCCCCGGTCAGTGTAGGACTATTGTAGGGAATGCGAACAAAATGTACCGGATGAATTGCTAGTGGACTAGGGATCCGAGCCATGGGGACTATGGCGTCTGGCCGTGGCAATGTTCGGGAAATATGGAAAAATGGGCAGACAGTGACGCGCCACTCCTTGTATAGGCCCCAAAAAATGTCATAGAAGACACGGGCAACATGGGTGTGAGTGGCTAAGGGGTGTCAAGAGGCGGGCTGCAGGTTCGCCGAAGCTACTTCCGACGTTAGGCCATTTTTGTTTTTGCTTTTTAGTTACTGTTGAAGTCGATTTCTTTTTTGTTCCAAATGTTCTATTTAAAGTATGATTAAAAGTCCTGTGTAAGTGAATCCGAGTGAACGATAGCCGGCTGGTCCCTTTACAAATGCTCCCATTCTTTTGATTTAACAATGAAAAAGAAGCGGTTATAGTACAGTACCGAAGAGTTGGCGGAAAATCTTTATTACTAAATTCTATTAAAACTGGGCATTGAAATCTGGGAAAGAAAATGCAGAGGAAGTTCAAGAAGGATTTCAAAAATAAAATAATATGATAACTCTTTATTGTACACCAAAGCATAGACAAAAACGGGCGGCTTATCAGCAACGCCCTTTTTTATGACGCAGGGTGTCGAAAGTACTATATATTTATTCACGAAATCGATTCAAGTACGTCTGCAATGTACGTCACTAGATGGCGTTGTTCGTTTTCGATGCATACAATGCTTTGCTGATTGCCGCCTATTTGGACTTGGTTATTGTTAACAAACTGGTTTGCTTTTCGTGCCCATGATGGTAGCAAAATAAGTTTCATAACAAGTGTATTTGTAGTTGTGTAGTGCAAGTTATTCGACACAGGGGAATGTCTAATCTCGGGATACCATTCTCGGGTCTGGGGGGAAGGTTTTATACCGTGGGATGTGTGGGACTCTTGATGGGCCTTATGTCCACGGTGGCCTCCGAACGGGGGATGGTCGGCCCTCAAATTAAAAACTACCCCACCACCACTAAACCTAACCTGAAATAACCAATACGCTTTTATGGAATGTCCCAGGAACTAGACCACATGTACTTCATCTGTGGCACCCCGACGCCTGGCTGTCTCATTTAGGGCACTCCCGGGGTATCAATAACCCTCAGGCAGTCCTTGATAGGGATTGATAAATTTTTAATGCTGACGGTGGTGCAATCTATAAATAATGACAAATGATAGTCTTACATCCAACAGTGGACATGGATTGCCTGAAGTAGACCTTACAACTTTACCGGGGTGTTTGGGGCGAGTGCCTTCGCGAAGCGTAGGCGCTCGAGCCCGGGGGGGCAACTTGCTCGAGGGAGCTCCCTAAGGAGTTTTACCTCGGCTGGACTGTTGCCATGAATGGGGAATGAATTTAATGATGCCCACCATAGGGCGACACAAAATACTAATTGAGAACGGGCGACGAGTAATATAAAGCCCGATGATTAGTTAAACAAACGACTCTGATAACAGGCGTTAAATCCATACATAAATCTGATGAAACATCATCACGTACGTTACATATGAAACGTGAAATATTTGTTTTTTTGTGGCATTTTACCAGCCAATATTATTTTGTCACTGATAATAGTAAACATGTAGCTCAAATTTATGTATAAATACATACATACATCCATTCATATCTTCACGCCAGTTCCCTTGCAGGGTAGGCACGAACAACAGAGCGCCATTTAGGCTTATTCTTACACACCTCACTTGGTTCTTTGACATTCATAACTCTTGTCATGCACGCTCGTCTGTTTTTAAGGCTCCTGACATCATCCTCCGCTAGTACACGATCAATTTGATCATGGAAGGTGTGTCGTGACCTTCCACGACTTTTGCATCCATCCACTTTTGTATTGTATATCTGTTTTGTCATTTTATGTATAAATGAAATAATAATATAGTGAAAAGTAATTAACTATAAAATAATGTTACAAAATGGTTGATATTTTTTTATTACGATTTACGCCGCGATTTAACAGTGGTTGTAAAAAAGTTGAAAAAAATATGATTCGCATGTATTTATTATCTATGGTTAGCATAGTTCTCTAAATTTTTTAACAGCGGGGAGAATCGGTTTCCAGGAACGGAAAGTTCTGTTTTCATCCTTGTGATTAGGCAACTCCAAGTGTACTTTCAGAATATGAGAAATGAAAATCATTTTACATACATACATACATACATAACTTCACGCCAGTTCCCTTGCGGGGTAGGCACGAACAACAGAGCGCCATTTAGGCCCATTCTTACACACCTCACTTGCTTCTTTGACATTCATAACTCTTGTCATGCACACTCGTCTGTTCTTAAGGCTCCTGACATCACCCTCCGCTAGTACACGATCAATTTGATCATGGAAGGTGTGTCGTGGCCTTCCACGACTTCTGCATCCATCCACTTTTGCATTGTATATCTGTTTAGTCATTCTTTCATCATGCATTCTTTCCACATGCCCGAACCACCGGAGCATTCCTTTCCTTACCTTCACCCCGACACTCTCTTTCAGACCAACTCTCTTTCTTACTTCGGTATTACGAATGCGGTCCGCGAGCGTCACTCCGCAGATTTTGCGCAGTGCTCGCATCTCAACCGCGTTTACTCTACTTTCATGCTCTCTCTTCCATACCCAACTCTCGCTGCCATACGTGAGCGTAGGTACCAGCACCGCGTTGTGTATGGCGAGCTGGGCCTTCTGGCTGAGGTTCTTAGCGCCTAGAAGTTTACCTAACGCTCCATTCAAACTATTCCCCAAATTTACTCTTCTTTCTATATCAGCGGTGTACCTTCCATCCCTGCTAAAAGCACATCCAAGATATACAAACTCATTCACTTGCTCCAGCATAACATCATCGACCATTATCCTTGCATTCGTTCTGGTTTCTTCTCTTTCAAACACCATAACCTTTGTTTTCTTCGCATTCAAATGTAAGTCTCTCGCCTGACAGTCATCTTTCATCATTGTGACTAGTGTTTGCAGTTCTGATGGCGATTCGGCTAAAAGCACGGCATCATCCGCATAAAGCAAGGTGCTTACAACTAGATCACTCATTCGCACCCCAACATCCATCAATCTTATTCTCTGGAGACAATCGTCCAGGTATAGGATGAACAGCAAAGCCGACAGCCGACAACATCATTTTATAAGCGTATATCAAAGAATTACTATGCTCGGGCTTCACTTGCGATAATCTTACAGTTATTGGCTATGGCCAAATGCGTCTTATTCATAGTGTTAAAAATAACGCCGTTAATGAGTAGCTACATCAGTGTATATACGTTACCTGTCGATAATTAACGTCATTAACAATTAATAACAATATCGAATCACAAATAAGCTACTAAAGCCATCGCTACATCTGCGTGAAATGGTAAATTATTATAACATTATCCTAGATGAAACAGTAGCATTAAACTAAAGATCTGAAACTTTTAATAGGATGATATTACAGTAAAAATATTGAGTGTTGAACATTCTAAAATTACGACTTGACATAAAATTGCGTAATTCTCTTCTAAGACTACTTAACAACTCTGTATAACGTGAAAGTAATTTTACTTAAGAAATAATAAAAAAGTTGTTAAAACGAAGTTTCTTTGCTTTTATTTTTCAATACGTCTTTTGTCGTGTTTTTCGTACTCGTTTTTGATGTCGTAAATTATAATATTTTCTTTTTTTCGAATGATCATAAATCAAATTAAATTTTCATGCTCAAAGTAAGTTTGGTATGTTTAAATTTTGTCACACACATACTCTCATAGGATCATACAAAGTTTGTTAAGAGGGTGTATACCCCTAATTCAAATCGGTGTTTCACATAATTAGCCCCACGCAGCCAATGTTTACATCGATGGGAACAACGCCACTTATAGAACGGGCAAGCGTGGCAAAATAGTACCTTTAAAAGTAATGTTACGACCGAGGTGCCGACAAAGGCAAATTCACACTTGGGCTACAGGTGTAAATTTGCCTTTGTAGAAACACATTTTATTACCTTTTCGGCATTTGGACTTCTTTTGTTAACTTTGTGTTTAAAATTTGTGATTAGAAAAACAGCCCATTGTGTATTGATGGATGAGGCAGTCGAGCGATAATCACAAGCGTAGCAAGACTTGTGAACATTCGGCAATCTATTTAGTGACAGGCTTGCGCGGGTTATTCGGTCGTGTCTTACGTTTGGACTGGTAGTGTTAAGTTATATTTGTACCTGTGTTATACGTGTTTGTATAGTTCTAATAAACTGTATAATAATTCCAACGGCATTTTAATTCGAGTCTCGCACTCGCAACAGTAATAACAATATTAAATATTGAAGAACACGTTTAGAGGTTATTTTGCAATTATTTTCTATCGATAAAATTTATCAAAAATGCATTTTGACTACAAATTTTACCTCAGAAATATGATCAAGATTAACATATATTTTTTTCACCTCTAAACAGTGTGTAAATTAATATTGGCTGAGGAATCAATCAAAAACGCTTTTTGTCTCTTACGCGGCTGTTAAACTAAACAATTTTATATTTAAAAAAAAACCAATACATATGTGGCGGATGGGCGCAGTGATGAAAATAGGTTTTGTTTCCAGTTAAATTATTAAATACATAATTTCTGGTTTTACATATAGTTAATCCTTTTTCTCACGAAGTTGACAGGCTTTTCATTGCCGGTTCTGCAGCAAAACGCTGTTCAAGTTGCGCCGCAACGCAGTTTGCGTTTTGCAAGGCGCCGCGCATTTCGGCGTAGTGATTAGCAGTATAAAAGTTAAAATATCAGGGTGTAATATAGGTTTGTTGATGAGATGATCTTTGGTTGAGGAACGCCCAGCGTTGTAGGATAATAGTGACGAGGCTTATAAAAAAACTTGTTGTCAACTCCGTCGCACGACTGGAGTTTTCTCCTTAAGTACAATTGTCTTTGAATATGCAATGGTGCGGCCGAATAAGGGCGGTCACAAAACTTTCTAATTTCAAAATACCTTACCTTACTTACACTGATGGATTTTATTCTAGATGTTATTTCATTGCATTAAAGTTCGAATTTGTATAATAAAAGAAAAACGTAGCCTTGTATGAACCAAGAGAGATGAAAAAGCATATGTGAAAACATTTATGATAATTACAGCGAAAAAGATGCCAATTAATAACAAAAGAGCAATACCGATCCATGGCAGGGATACGTCCAGCAACATTCACGAGTCAGGAGTAAAAGAAAAATGGCCATTTGACATTCGGTCTACGACACATTGCGGTGCGGCGCCGTGATGCTTTTAGGCTCTTAATGACGTCATCCGAGAGTTGAAAGCGATAACAACACATTATTACTTTTTAAGTTTTTACTATAATAGTAAAAGAATTATATTTTGTGTGAAGGATATTAAAATATATACATACATACATACATAACTTCAAACCACTTCCCTTGCGGGGTAGGCACGAACAACAGAGTGCCATTCAGGCTTATTCTTACACACCTCACTTGCCTCTTTGACATTCATAACTTTTGTCATGCAAGCTCGTCTGTTCTTAAGGCTCCTGACATCACTTTCTGCTAGTACACGATCAATTTGATCATGGAAGGTGTGTCGTGGCCTTCCACGACTTCTGCATCCATCCACTTTCGCATTGTATATCTGTTTAGTCATTCTTTCATCATGCATTCTTTCCACATGCCCGAACCACCGGAGCATTCCTTTCCTTACCTTCACCCCGACACTCTCTTTCAGACCAACTCTCTTTCTTACTTCTCTTATATACAAGAGAGTAATAGTAGTAAGACAATATATTTAGGTATTTATACACTTACTGTTTGTACATCAGACAGTATCAGCCGCGCGCAGAAGGTTTGCCGATGACTACTTACTATTATTGTATATAGTTAATTACGTAAAGTATATACGTATACAATAATAAATCAAAATAATAAATTTATTGCCACAACTATATATGTGACCTTTTTTGTCAACCCTACTGACCATCGACGTGTGACATCATGAGGTTATCGGCAAACCTTCTGCGCACGGGTAGTAGAAAACATATGTTTGAATATACTATTCCGACGCTGCCAAATATTATTCTCAGTGTATGATCACGTAGGTCGAACAGTAATTAGAGAATTACTAATGTATTAGTATGCGCTAATATATTAGTAATATTGCTTGTATTAGTGTAACACTAATCCGACGAATTCTGATATGCTAGTATTCTGTATTAGTATAGATACGTACCTACAGGATATTTAATATCGATTAGACAATATCAGTCGACTAGATTAAATTCGTGGAGTTTTTGGCGGGAACTGAAAGGAGATGTTGTGCTGTGCAGTTTTATTTTCTAAAAATGTGTAAAATTACTCTAAAATGAACAATAGTTGTAGGATATTGATAGTTTTTGAGTAGTAATTATGTGTTTTGTGAGAAATGTGAACTGTATAGTCAAATGTAAGAATCTGACATTATGTATTGGAATAAATTGTCTTTATGGAGATTTAAGTATAAAATATTGCCTTTTGAGTTGTCACAAGAACTCCGTTGAATGGCACTAGCTGATTACCTACAGGTCAGCTGTGCTACACATAGGCTTAAGAAAAAAAAGAAACTATATTGTAAACTAAGATCTGGCTTAAAAGCCTAGCTGCCAAGCCATAAACTTAAATAAAATAATAAGATTAAATTCGTCAATATTGTTGTGGTGAGTAACTATTTCATTTTTACTAATACCGTATGCGATAAAATAAGCGGATCAGAGTACGTATTGTAAAATCGCTTCTACTGTCAACTAAAACACAGTCTATAAAGAAAATTGGTGGGTTATTTGTGAGGAGTCTCCGTAATCGCTTTGTCCCCGAATCTGTTTGACAGCATTGTACGAGTCTCAGTTCGTAATGATCTGATATGAGGGTCACATTTACTTTTAAAACGAAGTAAAAATATTCATGTTTTTAAGGTAAAACGTACGAATACGTAAATAATACTGCTTGGTTTAATAATGGTGTTTTCTGCATGGCTCCGCGATGCGATGCCCGGCGGCTTAGAAGGCAAAAAAAAAAAAAAAAAATGGTGAGGCTGTGTTAAGGTGTGGTGAAGGTGCTGCGGCGGTTGTCGGTGCGTGCGCCGGTGTACTTACCTCGCCACCAGTCCGCCGCCACACTGCACTCGTCCCCCGGGGGTTCACACACTCACTAGGATGTTGGTTTAATGTGCTTTAAACGAAATTATAAGTTTATTTCCCTTTATCCTGTTCCAAGAATTTAGGTATTTTTTATATATTGCGGTGACAGCATTGACAACACTTTAATGTTTTCTTGTTCTGCGCATTCTTCGTTTAAAAGTTTATTCTTTTCTTGATGGCGAGGATGGGGAGGAAGAATTTACAAGGAGGTGTTCCTTAGCGCAACCACATCGTGAGGCTATCGGCAAAGCTTCTGTGCACGGGTAGTATATCTATATACATACATACATATATACATAACTTCACGCCAGTTACCTTGCGGGGTAGGCACGAACAACAGAGTGCCATTTAGGCTTATTCTTACACACCTCACTTGCCTCTTTGACATTCATAACTCTTGTCATGCAAGCTCGTCTGTTCTTAAGGCTCCTGACATCAGGAGCCTATATCTATATATATCTATATATTCTCATTAAAATGAATTTGAATCATCAAATAGGTCACTTCACTAACTGTGGGTACCTTCATCTAATTTATTTGACAAGCCTTCTAAATGTTTAAATTAAATTAGGCCTGGTAGACGTTATACTGTCTTAAACATAATAAAATCCTGGAATCATCTGGCAACGCCACCTACCGAGTCCAAATGTGAATTAAAACCATCTAGGGAGACACTCATACACACTTTGATGTCATAATAAAAATATCAGATGTTTGTCATTCGTACGGGATTCCCAGAAAAAAATTGTATGGCAGCTCCAACGCACGACTGCAGTTTACTTCTACATTAAAGAACATGTGCCTGTACACGGCAAAAGCGACTGAATGCGGCCGAATAAGAGCGGATACAAGACAAGAAAAAATACACAAAAAGAGAGATAACTATTTAGCCAGTAGAAAAATACATATAAACACAAAACACACAAACATATTAATTAAAATAAAATAAATAATATCAGACCACCAGACAAAAATATAATAGTAGTTTTGTTGAATCTCATCTTGGACAGCAAGCTTAACGTAGGAGAGGTGAACATTGCCGGCCGTGGTACGCACCATGGTCGGGAGCTCAAGCGGAAGGGACGTCGTCTCGTCCTTCTGCGAGCAAGTCATGTTTGCGAAGGAGGAGGCGGAACGGGAGCGTGAGCGTACTTCCCAGCTCCGCTCCCGTCAAAGGAGGACGCGCCGGCGCCGAAGGTCGGCTAGTGACCTTCGGCCGACCTAAGCGGGTTCTCATTCACCCGCACATGCCGTCGAGATGAGAGCGCAAATGTTCCGCGCGCGCTCATCTCTCTTCCAATGGGGCGCCTTACATACCGCCCCACTCCTGGAAAAGACCTAGTAGGCGCCGGGGGAGAAGCTTTCCCGGCATTGGAAGAGGCCTAGTGAACTAGGCCCACGCCTGCCAGGGCATGCGGAGTTGAGAATCCCGCTGTCCCGTAGCCCTGGCATAAGGCGCAGGACGGAACACCCAGGGCTTTTAGTGGGTATCCCTAACTGGGGAGAGGCAATAGCGTGGCACCAGTTCTGACTGGCGAATCCCCACCCCCGATCTGGCGAATCCCACACTCACACGGGTCGCGAACATCCCTCCAGGCTTCTATGACTGTCGAGGCTTAGTCCTCAAACGGATTTCCCCTGGCCAAAAAAAAGGAGAGCTCAACATTAACATGGCTTACTTATTGGCACTTAAATTACTTTAAATAACAAAAACTGCTTGCCCGACGTTGTTTTTTTGTTCTTTACCTCATTAGTGACAGTAAACCGTGACGATTTTCAATTTTATGTATACTATATACCCGCTAAATTTGTTCAAAGTGCATAAATGGGTTTCGCACACTGTTTATCTCGATGTGAATGTTTAATTATAATGTTTGCCTTCATCGCATTTATGAAATAGGCAAATATACATTTTTTTACATATTATTGCGTTAATGGTAACTCCTTACACAAGAAATAAAACTAAGACATTATAATTAAATAAATAATTTATTTCATTAAATTACAATAATAAATTAAATTCCGTAACTTGAATTAACTTCTGCCTTATCAAAGTAACAACTTAATTTCGCAACTTGTGTACATTATTTACAAGATATAACAAGAAAAGTTTATCTTAGAGAAATAAGTTTGGAATTAAGTTTCAATGCTTCTGAAACCAGTCCATTACCAGAATACCAACTCATAAAGTTTCCACTCTCCCCGTTTTTAGGAGAATGGACGGCATACCTGCCACGTTTGTCCAGGGTGGATTGACGGTTTTCACACATCTTTTATACGCAAGTTTCATCACGTGGTAATTGTAACGATGTATTAGGTCTTAAGAGAACCAAGGTAACCGACATAGCTCGCAAAATTAGCAAGTTGAAGTGGCAGTGGGCCGGTCACGTCTGCCGCAGGACCGATGGCCGATGGAGCAAACGAGTCCTGGAGTGGAGACCGCGTCTCGGTAAACGTAGTGTCGGACGCCCTCCAGCCCGATGGACCGACCACCTATGCAAGGTCGCCGGTAGGCGCTGGATGAGGAAGTCAGAGGACAGGGATGAGTGGCGCCGTCTTGGGGAGGCCTACGTCCAGCAGTGGACTGCAAATGGCTGACGACGACATATTAGGTCTTAAATATTGCTTTATTACAATTATTCCCATCCATGATTCGATGACATGTCATTGGTTCGAGGCTCGAGTGCCTTAGCCACTAAACTCCAAATACTTTTGCCTTTTTGTATTTTTCAAAGGGATTACAATTCCCAAAGCTTGCCTACCCTTAATTACTGGATATCTCTGTAAAATTTCTAATATATGGTAACCCTTTACATGATCCAGATGCGTAATGATATTAAAAATATTTTGTCTAATCGAGAAAATCATTTATAATACTAATGGCTAATTTACACGTATTGAGTACATAATATACAGGTGAATTTTTCAAGTGGGTTTTTAGGGCCAAATCCTAAACAATACGAAATAGCGATGAATACTCAAAAGAGTCTCAAGAAAGAAGAAAAAGTAGGAAAGCGGACCCTGGGCGTCGGAGTGAACGCTCCGAACTCAACCGGGATTTAACGCTCGGGTGATGATGACTCAAAGGATTCTCAAGGCCAAATTGATTTTTCAAAAAACTAATGACACCGCACTTTTAGTATCATTAGATTTTTGAAAAATCAATCACCTTTTTCAGAAATCACATCGACTAACTTTGAAAATAAAATCACATACCGTGTTATTACATTAAAACATAGTGTAGCTTATAAGGATCAACTTCTGTGAAGAAATGTCAAATTGCAAATACAGGCGAAATATATTACTAAAATTGATTGTTTTAATTTAAATCAAATCCGAATTCAAACAAAAACAAAAAAAATTCTACAAAATCTTGAAGTCCGTGCATTTTGTAATTGTGTTGTTGTTTTTTGTTTTACTTAGCACCGACTTCAAGATATCGTTTAAAAATATTTATGTTTTCGCTTTTAACTTTGGAATCAGTTTTGTTTTTGTTACAAAAAAAAATATTTTGTAGTTTTTAGTGGTCTGAATAGCTTTATGAATAATATTTTAAGCGTCTGTAGAAATTTTATTAATAGAACAGTATTACGCCTAAAAGAATTAAACTTAAACTATACTTTTTATCATCGTAATTTCAAATTGTTAAATGCAACACTCTGTTAACCATAGTATTTTATAAACCCTAGAGGTTTCCAATACTATGTATAAATCTATCAATTGTATAGTATATTGTTTCACTGTTGTTTTGATAAATCAATTAAAAAAAAATACAAGTTTTGCCATCCCAAGAGTGTAGGCGCTCGGCGCTCTTCAATAAAGCCTACTCTCCATTTCCTTGGAATCCACTCATCAGCTTCTGTCTTGGTGACAATGATACCACCACAGGAGTATGCTCTTTCGAATAAAAAGAAATTGATGGAGTAATCGCGCGTAACAAACATACAAAAATACAGTTCTTAGAACACTTCAAATATACTTATACTTAATACGTGTAAACCAGCCATAAATCCATGTAAGGCCTAACTTTGCATATACTCAACCCATCCCTTATAAGGCAAAGGCGTGATATCTCTTCGTCTTCTATGATGGCCATGATGCCCTGCGTAGATGACCTGATGATCATCATGGTCGTCATGTGACGTCAGCTTTTTGACACCGACTATTGCTGACAGCATGAGGGCTAACGCTGACGCTGCTAGAGCCTGTAACAGATATTGAACTTTATATTACGGAACTACCTAAATGAATGCATGCATTCATTTAGGTATGGGAAAGAATGCATGATGAAAGAATGACTAAACAGATATACAACGCAAAAATGGATGGATGCAGAAGTCGTGGAAGGCCACGACATACCTTCCATGATCAAATTGATCGTGTACTAGCAGAAGGTGATGTCAGGAGCCTTAAGAACAGACGAGCTTGCATGACAAGAGTTATGAATGTCAAAGCGGCAAGTGAGGTGTGTAAGAATAAGCCTAAATGGCACTCTGTTGTTCGTGCCTACCCCGCAAGGGAACTGGCGTGAAGTTATGTATGTATGTACCTAAATGAAATGCGTTATCTCGCTTGTGCGTCATAAAATTTAATATTGTAAGGTTCGTCTTTGACTGACATTGCACCTGGGGCCCAATTCTGCTATTTTAGTACCTGTTGTAAATATTGATTTGTAATATGTGTTCTTTTGTATTTAAATAGTTTTTCATAGTATCATAGCAACCTTTGTTACCTGTTTTTACAAAAAAAAACTCTTCATTAAAATTTACATGAACAAGACTATTTTTTATTTTCAACGCGTTATCCGCAGGAAGCTCTGAAATTTAGTTGAGCTCATGTTGAAAAATTATTGAAAACAAGTATCAGTTTTTTTTTGTCGAAAGAAGTAAAGTTAGTGTGTAACAATGCAGACTTCTTGAAGTCTGCCTCTGACTGTAAAATTATGTAGAAGGGAAGACTATTCTATATGGAAATTTAAAATGAGGAATCTGTTGCTACACGAGGACCTTTGGGAAACTATAGAAGAATACCCAGAAGGTAACGATAATATTACGTCTGAATTAGTAAAATCTCGAAACGACCGTAAGGCTTTGTCAAAGACGTGCTTAACACTAGATGGGCCAGCGATTATCCATAGAAGCATGGAATGCCTTAAGACTGGCGTATGAGGATCGCGGCATGGGTCGGAAATTAGCTTTAGAGAGGAAACTACAGATTAAGTCTTAACGACTTTAATAACTTGAACTTATTTTTTTTTTGTGGTTTTGTTGGCTCTAGTGTCTGTTTGTAATCAACAATGTTTCTTTTTAATCTTTTACACATTGCTGATTATGGGGGGTATGTTGTAAATACTGGTTTGTAATATTTGTTGTTTTGTATTTAAATATTTTTTCATAATATCATAGCAACCTTTGTTATCTGTTTTTACAAAAAACTCTTCATTAAAACTTTCACGAAGAAAACTATTTTTTATTTTCAATAGTACCGCATCAAAATTACCGGACACTATGGTTTCAATGGTAGTTTTTCCCGATTTTGGTATTCTGTTAATTCCACTATATCTTTATAAATATTTACAAGCTAAACTCGCGAATTAATTATTTCCAATTTTGGTTGCTTTTCAATATTCATTTCGGCTAACGCCATTTCTGTTCATGTTAATACCATTTTTGTCTATATACTATCGATATCGAGAAGATATTGTGAATTTAGTAGAATACGAATTTTCGACACTATCGCAATGGAATCTTACTTTGAATATTTTTGCAACGCTGAGTTATTATAATAGCAGAATCGGGTCCCAGATGTCAGGCGAAAATGCAGTCTAAGATGGAGCACGCTACTACACACTATTTACTTACGACAATGCAGTATTATATAAATCTAAACAATAATATTACAAACGTGCTGTACCCGCGACTTGGTCCGCGCGGATTTTGTTCGTGAAACCCAAAAAAAAAGTATCCTAAGTTATTTCGTATAAGATCAGCTATCTGCCACGGAAAGTCCCGTCATAATTGGTCCAGTCATTTCAGAGATTAGCCGGAACATCCAGATAGACAGACGAAAATTTAATAATTTTTTTTTGTATAATTACCGTTACTATACTTTCACATGTATTTAGTAAAAATATAATTTTCATTCAAGCAAGGTTTAAAAAAAATGTTGCAATAAGACAGTTTCATTGTAAACATTTTTCTTTCACAAAAACAGATTTTTGTATTTATTAATGTATCCATATGAAATCAAAATCTTTATCCAGATAATTTTATTGACATTTATATAAAATATCAACTATTTTTCAAAAAATAAACCTACGGGTTAGCTAAATTTTGATGTACATACTAGAGTGCCCGGCAAACTTTGTCCTTCTCTAAAAAATAAAAATCTAGAGCCCGATTTCGGCGCCACCTACCAGGTCTAATTGTGAAACTAACCATTCTTGAATCCACTCAAACACACAAAAACTTTCATTAAAATCGGTCCAAGCGTTTAGGAGGAGTTCAGTAACATATACACTAACATTAGCATTTTATATAATAATAATAATAATTCATTTATTTCAGAAATTGAGTATTTCCATATCATACAGTTTCATATTATAAATTATACCATTGTTAATAAAATTTAAATTCCAATTAGTTCACGGCACAACAATTAATAAAACACATACTAGGCCATTACACCCGCGTCAGTATATTATTATAAATGTTCTATTCCACGGCGTCAAAGAGACATCACTACTACCGGGCCGCGAGACGGCAGAATCAAACAAACTCATACATTTTACTGGGTGTGTTATACTATGTATATACCCAATAATACACCCAGTATATACATAGTATATACTGGGTATATTATACTAGGATATGCCCGCGACTTCGTCCACCCTTCACTTGAAATTCCCCTGGGATACTCGGGACACAAAGTATCGCAACTATCGTTTTAGTGAAAACTGTGTCGGAATAACTAATTTTTACGCACCCAAACAACTTAAAACCGCTCCCGCTAAATTTTTCATGTCACAACAACTAAACAATAAATTATAACACCACACAAAATCACAAACACATAACTAACAATAAAACTTATACACATACTTAAACCTACGCGCACTACCATCGCATTGCATTACACGCACACTCCACAAACAAACCAAGACACACAAAGAGCCTAAAAATTAATAACCCAGGCACAGAAAAGAAAAAAAAACAACACACATGGCACTAGATACGACTATATATAAGTATAGATATAAGGCCAACACTGCACATGCACTTCCTCACAACACCAGCATGTAACAGATACACTCTACATTAGTATAAGTTTAGTATTAAAATTAGAATAAATTAATATAATAAGTTATTCTTAAGGTACACCAAAACAGAAAAATTACTACATATAATGTCACATACACTAACAAAAACAAACAATAAGCGTGTACAGAGTCTCAAATTTTTCATAGAAATTAAGTATTAAAAAAGGGTACGGAACTCGAGTCCGTAGAGATATATCTAAAAAATATTGCATCTCCGTCGTTTATATAGTATATTCCAGTTGTTTTTTTGTTTAATAGCTTTAATGTACAGACACGGCATGTTTAGAATTTTACAATATAACAGATATAAAGATAAACAAATATTAAAAATGTTATAGTAATAGAAATTTAAAATTGCCCGTTAAAAAAGATTACTAACACATTCGTAAAACATCAGTTGTTAACTGACTGTTAATTGGGAAAAGTATTTAATTGTGAGCAGTGAGACCTGTTTGTGCAGTGGCATGACGCGCCGGTGAAAATGCTCTGCATCACGAACAAGATGCTGCTAGTATTGATCTTTCTATAGCTATGATCATTCAGATTGGTTTCTGAAAAGAAATCTATAAGAGACTCCGACACAATCCGTGGTCAGAGGTCTGGTTGGGGAGTGGACGAAGTATGACAAGAGGTGAGAAGGGAAGATTCGCGTGACCAAAGGGCTGGCCTATATTTAGAGCAACGGATTAGCGTTGCCATACAACGTGGGAATGCGGCCTGCATTTTGGGAACGCTCCTCACCGACAGCGCTCTGGACTACTTTACTTGTAAATATGTTTATAATAGTATTAAATTTCTAAGTTTTTTTGTAATGTAATTCTACTAATAAACGCGAAAGTTTGTAAGGATGTATGTATGTTTGTTACTCTTTCACGCAAAAACTATAGATTAGATTTTGATGTAATCTTACAATAATACGGCTTACACATCAGAATAACACACGCTATAATTTATAAAGATATAGTGTGAATTATCCAAAATATTAAAGGGTAAAACCGCGGGGCGCAGCTAGATTATTTATAATTTAATTTATTCTTAAGTATTTAGTTAAATTTATAATTCACTTTTATTTTCTTTCATTGTAATTAGTACTAATTTACACTCATGTTTTTAAGAAAATGACTGTGACAGACAAAGACATGACAATTTAATAAGGCTTCGAATTTAAAGGAAGTATTTGCAATTTAACACAAAGCCTTAAAAAAGAAAATTTAGATCACAAATAGATTCCGTTCACCCTCTTCTCCTTTCCTGGAAACATGGGTTTCAGTAAATATTTAACGAATTCCCGCATTCCCTTTTATACATATGAGACTTAGAACTCAGAAACAAAGGTACAAAGGTAATTGTATTCGATATATACCTTAATCGTATCTTTCTACAACTTTTTTTTTATTGCACGATTTCAGCAGACAGGCAGCGGCCCACTTGATGGAAAGCGGTTACCATCGCCTCAGGACATTTGCAACACGAAAGGCAGTACAAATGCGCTGCTTCTCTCTTAAGGGATACTGGAACTTGGTCACTAATGCCGGAACACAAGTCAAGGTTGTTATGGCGGCATACTCTAGACCAGGGCTGGTAGCTATCCAGTCGGGCAAATATCCTACCACCTGGCGAACATTTTGAAGTCGGACACAAAAATTACTATATTTTGCAAATTTGTCGTTTTTTTACATTTTACTTGACACCGACTTCAAGATGTTGTAGAAAGAAGTCGGTTAGACATGATTTTTTTTTTTTTGTTGGAAGTCGGTTTTATATTGACGGCCTCTGTGGTTGAGCGGGCTAAGCCTTTGCCGGCGTACCTCACTGCAACGCAGAGGTTCCGGGTTCGATTCCTGGTATAGTAAATTTCGGAAAACGTATTTTCTCCGTTATTTACTATGGTCTGGGTGTCTGGGAACGGCCCCAGAGTAATCCGTTGGATATTACCCATAACACAAGCGTAACTTGCTTAATTTGGGGATATACAATATGTGTGTTTGTCTGCCGATTATTATAAATAATTTACTGGAATTTACTGGATATTAATAACATCAATTTTATGTCATTAGTTCTTTACTGTACAACAAGGTACATGATAAATGTGACATCGTATATTTAAACAGACATGAAATCAAAGCAACCACACAAAAGTGGCTTATGCAACTTGATTACCAAAAAACTGAAAACATATTGTATAATGACGTTCTACTAATTTCATATATACTCGTATACTTTATTTTTATTATTTTGACTTTGATTTCATTAATAATATTATTTCGTTTTTTTTTAATATTATGACTTTTATTTTTAACATGTATCACGATTTTTTTATGACATGATAATTATGACTTAAGAATGATATAGATAAATAGACAAATTGTAGTTTTTGTTTTGTGTTGTATTGTATTATTTAATTCCTTTTTTTTATTTTATATCTAATTTTCCAATATTGCATCAAATTTATTATAATTTTCTTATAGTTGTATGAGCCAAATGCGTAACAAGAATTATTTTTTTAGTGGAAACTTAGTTGATATGTGTATTAAGTTATGTGTTTTATATTGTAAGAATTATAATTATTGTTTAAATCCACAATTGGAACCGGTAGTTGGCGCTGGGATCCGGTCCTATTTTATTTTTCAGAGCAGAACAACGTCTACCGGGGCCGCTAGTATCATATAAATTAACCTTATTTTATACTAGCGGCCCCGGCAGACGTTGTCCTGCCTTTAAAAAATAAAATTCTAAAACCCGATTCCAGCGCCACCTACCGGGTCCAAATGTTAGCTATCCTATCTTTCAAGTCGGATCAAACTGCACACGGTGTGCAAATTTGATTAAAATCGGTCAAGTAGTTTAGGAGTCCATTGAGGACAAACATTGCGACACGAGATTTATATATATTAAGATATCAGAATATTGTGATCCATCATTTGCACACACAAACAAGTTAACATCATAGATATAAATTGTTAAGTCAGTCACACACGTACTTGGTGTCCCGCGATACAGGCTAGTCCTGGTGCGAAACCTATGTAAGAATTATTTCTGTATAAGTTTTAGTCAATAAATTGTTTTTTTTTATATATTATTCGAAATTCGACAATAATAATTAATTTACATTATAAGTTTGAACATTATCAAGGTTCTGTTATCAAAGACAGAATAACCATACTTCTATAATCACAGATGTCGCCAAGGCTACATTGTTAATTTGACTTTAACAATAAACAAAAGAGTATATATTGTGTGTGTGTCAAATACATGTTAGTGTGTGTAATGTTTTTTTAATAGGTTTAATGTATTTAGTATGCATAATTTTTAAAAAATATTAGCATTCTGCACTCCTTCTCTACATAAACTACTAGCGACCCGGCGCGGTTTCACCCGCGCTCTGTCCCGCTCCCGTGGTATATAACGTCATGTTATATGACACTCCCTGTTAAGGTAGCTTTTCAATAGTAAAAGAATTTTTAAAATCGGTTCAGTACATCCAGAGATTATCTCCTACAACTTCACAAACTTACAAACTATACTATAATATTAGTATAAACTACTATACTATAATATTAGTATAGTATAAACTTACATACTATAATATTAGTATAGATAGATAAGTGTGCGAAATTTCATCCTCCTCCGTTTTCGTAAAAAGGGGTACAATTAGTTTCTTTTTAATTTTAACAAATTTACTAAAATGTGAAGGAGCTATTAGGGCTTTCAATTTACGACTAATTTCAGTTAAAAAAATGTTTGAAATAATAAGACAGTGATTGAAAGTTTATAATGAGTATTTTTTATAAAACCAAAAACGGATTGGTGGTGATAACTGTTATCGCTGAGTGTGTTACTAGTTTTGTTTTTCATTGGACGATTTTAATTCTTTAATATCCTTCTTCCATGGTTTAAACTAACCAAAGTGCCGTGCCCTGGTAGCGGTCGGCGAGTGCCAGAACCATTTATTTACTCGTTACAAGTCTTTATGTAATTCACAATATATTGACGGTGTACTGGTAATACAATATTATATATATATATATATATATATATATATATATATATATATATATATATATATTATCACCCCTGTTTTTCATAGAGATAAGTAGAGACAATGAATTTCCGTTTGTGATGATCCTGACAAACGACTTTCGGTTCATCTTCTTTGACTAACCTCTTCATACACGCACGTTAATTTTAGATGCTTTTTATCTGACCTATCTTTAACACTTCTGCTTTTTGATCTGTGTAGACTGCGGTCTACCGGTACCAACTTTACCATTCACACTGCTTTCATACATTCATCAATTCTCTTTACATGCCCAAACCACCTTAACATTCCTTTTTTAACTCTTGTTATTAGATCTTCTTTAGATATATGTGTGTATATAAAACTATGTACCTTCATGGTAAGTAAACCAAGTCCACCGATCCCCATGGCACCAAGAGCTTTGGCGAACATCATACCCAGGAGAGCGACTCCACCACCACCTCCTTTCCCTCGACCGGTTACTGAAAATATAAGTAATTTTAAAGTCTCAACGAGGTAAGTACTGCATCAGCTCCGTTAATATTGCAGATGTCCAAGGGAGACAGTTACCACTTACCATCAGGAAGTCCGTTTACCCCTTTGCCTACTAGCGAACGTAAATACCATAAAATTGGTCAAGTGCATGTCACGTGGAAACACTTACCCAATTTTGAATCATAACTATAATTATGTGATTTTGTCACTGAAAAGATTAAATCTTGAATATTTTACCACTTAAGACGTCTACCAGAAAGAGTCATCTGAAAAAAAATTACCAAAAAAACCGACTTCAAAAGTATCTAAAAGGCAAAAAATAAATATTTTTTACAACCTCTTGAAGTCGATGCATAGTAAAACATAACAATTACCACATTTTGCAATTTTTTTTTATGTATCATACTTTTTAGTTACGCAAAAACTTGAATAGGTTTAGAAAATAAAATGAAATACGTTTTAAATGCCTATAATTGCTCTCTGACTTGGTGACAATGAGACGACCTCGGAATATTCTTTCAAATAAAAAAAATTGAAAATCGGTTTACAATTGACGAAGAAATCGCTTTACAAACATACAAAAAATGCATACAAGTCTAATTGAGTGCCTCCTTTTGGAAGTAGGTTAAAAATGACAAATTTAAATAAGCAATCTCCGTCGTACCAGCGCATTTTTTTGCGTATCACTTTGAAACATCCGCGTCAGGGTATAATGTACTGGAAAGGGTCTTCCGGTACGGAATATATCAGAATTTGAATAAAACAATTTTGGCAAAAATTTCCAATCCCTCGAAAACGTAATTTCCGACTTATATCAGCTACCTTTCAATCCGCTTTAATATTTCCTCTGTATTTAATAACGTTTGCCTTAAAAAGGCAAGAACGCCTTCTTAGGTTTTTGTAGGCCAATGGCCAAAATGGAAACCTTATTAAATTGAAATTCAGGTTTTTTTTCAAAATAAGTTTCATTGGAGAGCATTTTTTGAAAGTTTTTTTATTTTATTTTTTATTGCAGGCGTTCCGCAGACAGGCAGACGGCCCACTTGATGGAAAGCGGTTACCATCGCCTATGGACATTTGCAATACTAAAGGTGCTACAAATGCGCTGCTGCTCTCTTAAAGGAGACTGGAACCTGGTCACTAATGCCGGAACACAACACAAGGTTGTTATGGCGACATACTCTAGACCAGGGGTGGTCGCCATCCAGTCGAGCAAATACCCTACCACCTGGCTGACATAGCTATACATATAAATTAAAATTCAAATCTGCTGCTACCCATTATTGCCCATACACGATGTACGCTGATTCGCAACGTGTTATTGCTATTTCAGGAGAAGAAGCGGAAAGAAACCCCTCAGCAACACGTCTTAAAACCAGTTTAACGATACTCTCATTTAAATATAATTATGGTGGCCACCCTTAATTTTTTAAGTGAAACTACTTTAGAATCGTTGTGATTTGAAAATCGATGAAACGAAAAAGTGACACTAAAAAGAGATAAACGCATAAAATTCATTATCCGTGCAGGAACGGAGAAAGAATACAATTTCCTGCGGCCGGGCGGCCTGTCGTAAGAGGCGACTTAACAACCCACAGCCAGGTGGTAGGGCATTTGCCCGACTGGATGGCTACCACCCCTGGTCTAGAGTATGCCGCCATAACAACCTTGAGTTGTGTTCCGGCATTAGTGACCAGGTTCCAGTTTCCCTTAAGAGAGCAGCAGCGCATTTTGGTGTTGCAAATGTCCATAGGCGATGGTAACCGCTTTCCATCAAGTGGGTCGTCTGCCTGTCTGCTGAACTCGTGCAATAAAAAAAAAATAAAAAAAAATTCAACTTTATTTAATTCGAAATAAAACAGTTCTCTTTACTCGTTACTACTGATTGTCAATTTAAAAAAAACTTAAAAGATTTCAAATTAATTTTAGCTCTGTCTGTATATACTTAAGGCGGATATTCTTTCGTACGTAGATCAAAGGAAATTGTGCGTACCAGTGCATTTAATTTTGAACTTTATGATAGGGGCTTGAAGGGTAATTTAGAATGATTTTTTTGAATTATAATATGTTGACGGATGTAGGTTAAAGGAATTCTAGTTACATTAATAAAAGTTAGAGACGAATTATCTTTGAGTATATTCTCTGAAGTTTCACTTCTACTGCGTGTGAATTGGACACACACACATTTTTTTTTACAATTCTACTACACTATTGTATAGCAGCATAATATATATTCATCATAGTTTCACTCATACAAATCCAGAAGCACATATCGTCAATGTGCAGGACCTTATATATATATATTTTTTTATTGCAGGATATTACTAGACAGGCAGACGGCCCACTTGATGGAAAGCGGTTACCATCGCCTATGGACATTTGCAACACCGAAGTTGCTACAAATGCGCTGCTGCTCTCTTAAGGGAAACTGAAACCTGGTCACTAATGCCGGAACACAACTCAAGGTTGTTATGGCAACATACTTTAGACTAGGGCTGGTAGCGATCCAGTCGGACAAATGCCCTACCACCTGACTAGCCATATAAGTCTTGACTAAAAATAATGATATCAAAGAATGTAGTTATAAGTCGTGCGCAGGAGTTTATAACCGCGACCCGCGGTCGTGGTTGTAGGAAGCGGGAGGGGTTATCCGATGTTAACAACACGAGGTTTGCCGATGCAAACCTCCTGCGCACGATTTATAACTACATTTTTGGTGTCATTATTTTTCGTCAAAATGTTGATATTCGCATATAGTAATGTACTGATTTTACCAATATGTTGTAATATTGATGCAAAAATTTATATCACCAAAAAATGTAGTCACAAAGTCGTTAGTTTATATCAAAATCGCTACGGAACCCCGATAACAGAAAAGATGACAATGCCTGCATTTCATTAAAACGCGGATGCTTCTTAAACAGCTCTCATATTAATTTCATTTGCTTTGGACATCGTATAATTGAGACACTTTATGATCACTCAAAACACATCACTGCACAATACTCACCTGAATTCTCTTTATATGTTTCATCAACTGCCTTCAATGATTCAGCTACTATCTGCGTAACTTTATCCTTCTCTATCAAATTCGGCAACTTCACATGCAACTCGTGTCCTTGTAGAAATTTCGCCATTCGATATAAAGGCGAATTCTCTCCGAAAGATCTACCCTCATCTTCAAGGCTATTCGAAATAGGAATACTGACTAACTTCACACCATCTATCAAATCTATGTCACCGTCGAGTAAAGAACCGATAGTAGACCCAATAAGGGCTAATACGATCAAACTTCGAAACATTTCGGTTAGTGTTTGTTCGAGAAATAAGCGTAAAAGGGAGTTACACAAGGTTTTATAGTTTAGCTTTCAAAAAAATGAGAAGCAAAGCGTCCGACGGCTGCGAATGAAAAAACGATAAGTCTCCGAGTCGCTATTCTGTGATTCGTTCGAATTTTACAGTCTGTTTGATCGAAAAATTGCTGTAGTGATATCAATGTAATTATTTGATGTTAAATTTAGATACAGAATAATATGACTACTATAATACGATGACCCGAGTATAAGACACATTTTGCACAATCCAAATTTTAAGATTTTCGAAAACAATGTGCTCCACAAATATCAAGCTGATATCGTTCTATCGAAAAAATAAAGTGCGCCGACTTGAATGAAGGATTCCGTAGAGTGAAACGATCTTCACTGTTTTTGTTACTTGGTTACAGAATCAAAAATATCATATAATCGAAAATATCACCTATAAATGAACATGTTGGCGGTAGGCTAAATAGAACTTTAACAATACTCATTGACACTTGATATCTTTGTCTTCCATGATGGCAGCTACTGAAAAGTGGCCGAAACGTCGGAATAATAAAAATCAAATAAATACCATGCTTAAAACCCTTAAAACGTATTTTTATTATGTACATTAGTCGTGAAAATTTAAGAAAATATTATATCACCTATCTCAAAAATAACCCACTTAATGAGTTTTGCTTGAACCAAGTTTCTTTGAAAGTATTATTTTAATGTTCTTTTATCATAACATAGTTCAAAAGATAGAGACAACTTTTTAAAATTTGGAATATTTATAAAAAATAATGTTATTTATGCAAATACTTGAATAGCTTTAGAAAAATAAGTCAATTAAATATAACATATGTAACACGTTGTACGTGCCTATAATATTCGAAGGTTGGTCTCGATTTTCATGTGACAATGGGACCACCTCAGGAGTATAGTCTTTCAAATTAAAAAGAAATTGAAAACCGGTCCACAATTGATAGAGAAATTGCGTAAAACAATTCCACATACAGTGGAATTGGACTCCTCTGTTTTGAAGCCGGTTAGAAAAATAACCCTAAAAAGAGTAAAAATATTTTTTAACGCCGGTTAAAATTAAAGAGAGAAAAATAACCCTAAAAATAATATAAGGAAATGCTATTGATTTTTGTGGAACTTTTTAGCATTCAAGTTAAATATTTTCTCTGCTGCGACGAATTCATTAGAAGTTTCGTGGGCTTAATTTCGTATTCCTTTTTAGCCTCTTTTTTGAATGATAATGAGGGAATGATTTGAATTTTAAACATCCTTGAAATGTATCTCCAACCAGACTTTTAATTATTTTACTGGATTAGAAGAAAAAAACGATTATGAAACGTAGTCTCGGACGCCCTCCAACCCGATGGACCGACGACCCATGCAAGGTCGCCGGTAGGCGATGGTGAGGAAGTCAGAGAACAGGGATGAGTGGCGTCGACTTGGGGAGGCCTACGTCCGGCAGTGGACTGTAAATGGATGACGACTAGAAGAGAAAAAGACTTTAGTAAATGGAATCTAGAAGTAAGGAGGATCTCAGTGTACCAAAAAGTATCCGTTGAAAAGCAGCCAATTTAGATGGCGTCATGGCAGCGAGTGATTTTAAAAACAGCGCCAAAAATTATTAGAGTAGGATAGATTACCTTTTATAGCGCATCGAAATACATAGGAATAGATGGGTCTGGTCAAAAGTACATACTATTATTTTGTAGGCCAATGTTATTATTATTTAAAATATCATATATGTAGATCACGTCTTTTTTGTAGAGTGTACATTTTCAATTTGTTATAAAAGGACATGATTTATACTAGTTTCTATTTATATGAAAGTTCTGTTGTCATTAATTTTACATAATAAAGTAAAATAGTATTTATATCAATCAAAAAGTTACATGTCGATGCGCTCACAGAATAGCCCCCTTTAAGACCACGACATTGAAATCGTTCTAAAATAAATATAAAACAATAGTCTTACACTTGTAACCATTAAACAGGTATAGAGAAACTAGATGAGCTGTATTTAATAATTTCTAACTTATTTTATTACAATATGTATTATATTTGGCAATTTAAAATACATCCCGTTTAATATAAAACATACTAATAATACATCGGTCTCCAGATCACCGTCATTTGGGAACGTTTCCAAAACGCCACGCAGTTCAAAGTGAATAATGATTTAATATATGATAATAATCGTACCGAATCTTTTACGCAAACTTTCTTAATTACATTCTTTTACTTACCTTAAGGATGAGAAGCCACTTTCGGTGCGAACTTTTTTCACAGCATTACTTAATCATCCACCAAAAAATACATATAATAAAATGTACTAGTGGTCGCCTGTGGTAGAAATTCGACTATAATAATGAATGTCAAACACTATACTTCTATAATCACAGATTTCGCTAAGGCTACACTGTTAATTTGATTTGAACAATAAACGAAAGAGTATAAATGCGTATATGTGTCAAATCCATAATAGTACGTGTAATGTTTTTTTATTGACTTAATGTATTTTGTATGCATAATTTGAAAAAAATATTAGCATTCGTCGCTTCTTCTCTATATAAACTATAAGTGTGCGAAATTTCATACTCGCCCGTCCGCGCAATTTTCGTAAAAAGGGGTACAAAGTATTTGCTACACGTATAGATTTTTCTTAAAGTATTCTAAACTTATATTATATAGCATGTCGATAACTCCTACAGTGTTACAAAGACGATAGAAACCATTTTTCGTCTGGTGGGCCAGATGATAGACCCACACAGTATCCTTTTTGAAAAACAATTTAGTCTGTGTTGTCACCAATGGAATTTCATTTTTAGTATTACAAGTCGGAAAACATGAAATTATGCGGCATATACCCTAATAGTTTAATTCTAGAGTCTCTAGTTGGGCAACACATTCATGGCGAAAACTTAAAATGACAACGATGTCTTCTTAACATAGAAAGCAAACAAATAAGCAGACGATGCTTACTTGCCTACCTATTCACATGCGGTAAGCGGAAATCGGAAACGGTACTTCTAGTTTTTCTATGTAGATCTAATTCCGTGTCTTAGTGAAACAGCATTAATGATTTCCCCGAAACGTAGTAGAAACATTATTTGTCTTACTGTTTTTGTTCGAACACTGAGATAGGTGTTAAGGGCTTGGAATTAATTTTAAAATGTCCCACTATCGACTGTGAGAAATGAAAACCTTGTAAGTGGTTCTCAAGAAATTTTGTTACAGAACAAAACAACGCGTTCCGAACTGTAACGAAATGCCATTTTAACCCTATTTATTTCAATTTATTGAAAAGTGCCATTTTTTCTTCTTTATGTATATAACTGTAATGCCAATGGTACTGATTTTGCCAATGTCAAGAACGAAGAGGCAGATCAAATATATATATATATATATATATATATATATATATGTGTGTGTATATATGTGTATATATATGTATATATGTATATATATATATATATATATATATATATATATATATATATATATATAGGTATATATACAAATCTAATAATTTGGCCAGTAATTTATGCATGTTTTCTGCAAACCTGAAAATAAAACATATAAATGTAATATATAATAATACCTATATGTATATACAAACTATTCATCGGTCGAAACAGATTATTAAATATATATTTTTTTAATGTTTGCAAAACAAACGGGTCCACTTGATGACAAGTGGCTATCGTCGCCCATGGACATCTGCAACACTAAGGGAGCCGATGCGTTGCCTACCTCGTTGAGACTTTAAATATCTGTTTACGCTCTTTTTGAAGAGCCCAATATTGTAGCGCTCTGGGAAAACCGCGGGAGGGAGCTCATTCCACAGTTTGCTCATGTAAGGTATAAATGAGCGAGCGCCACGTACAGTGGATAACTTTCAGGTGTCAAGGAAGTGTGGATGAACTCCCAGTCGCCGGCGAGCAGTTCGGTGGTAAAATGGCGACGTAGGTACCAAACCAAACAGCTCCTCAGAACACTCCCCATTGTACAGACGGTAGAACGCGCTTAGAGTGCCAACGTCTCGTCTGAGACTTAAAGGTTCTAAACCGCTCGGCGCTGCAAGGAGTCAAGTGGGAGCAGGTGATACTGCGGTGCCCCAGCCCAGAGATGGGAGCAGTACTCCACACGGGGACGGACTTGGGCCTTCTATAATAAAAGCCTATGTCCCGGTGTGAAGTACCGCTTAGCCCTGTTGAGCACCCCAAGCTTTTTGAAGCGATTTTCGCTTTGCACTGCAAATTACCCCGAAATTGCACCTCGCTCGAAATGTCGACGCCGAGGATCCCGATAGAGTCGGAGATCTTATAAAACAAATTCTCTTATCACAGTAATTTTATTAAAAGCTAAAAATTTACTTGAACTTGTTAGATAATTTAGACGTGTCGCCTAATTTTTAATTTCAAAGAGAAGAAAGAGATGACATAATAGAATGACAGCTGACAGTTATTTTTTTTCTAAATTTTAATGCTGCTAGAATATAAGTGATGCCATATATGGAACAGTTTTAACATGATGTGGTGAAGATAATACGTGTAATGTGCCTCGCAAGACGTTCAATGCGCAACAAAAAACACACTTTCACATTGATATACTAATTATTATGTTTGAACATTTCTCGTTGAATGTTCATATCTTATTAACTAAAATCATTTTTTTGGCGAGATGAAGTTGGACGCGAAGCGCTTTGTTCGTTTGGGTGGTATGTCCACCATATACGGGTGCTGCGAACCAGTGCGGTAGTCTGATGATGGAAGGGAGACGACGGGATCAGATTGAAAAGCTACAATGCAAACTACCCAAAATGTATTCGATAAAAAGCGATAGGCTAGCTAGCAACCCTGCGTTCATGCTCGTTAATTTGAATTTTGTCGTTGCATATCAAGTTCCTGGGGCCCAATTACGCTATTGCTATTATTTTGGAGTTGCAAAGATATTCGAAGTACAATTTCATTGCGATAGCGAAAAAAATTCGTTTTACCATCAGCAGAAATGGCGTTAGCCAGAATAATTATGAAAAACCGTGCTATCAGCACGCCATTGAAATTAGGCAAAACCTACTGTTACGACCTACACGCCGACAAAAGTGGATTCACACCTGCATACCGTAAAAATACACTTTATTACCTTTCGGCATTTGGACTTCTTTTGTTTACTTTATGTTTAACATTTGTGATTAGAGAACAGCCCATTGTGTATTGTAATCTTTTATGGCAGTCATTAGCCAGGTGTGTCAGAATGATTTTAAGAAACTCGGTCACGCGGTCGGGCAGACATATTGTATCTGTGCAGTGTAAAGCAATGGCCCAATGGAGAGATTGGCAGTCAAGCGATAACCACGAGCGAAGCAAGACTTGTGTACATTCGGTAATCTATTTAGTGACAGACTTTGAGCGTGCTATTGAATCATGCATTACGTTTGGTCTGGTTGTGTTCAGTTATATTTGTACCTGTGTTATACGTGTTTGCATAGTTCTAATATACTCTATAATAATTCCAACGGCATTTTAATTCGAGTTCTGCAACTCGTAACATTAAGATGACAGTGTCCGGAAATTTTGACGAAATAGTAATTGGGCTTCTGGTTCTCCGCTCAATTGACTCTAGTACTTTGAATCGGTATTTCGCTGCCATGCTAAAAGTGAGAAACCGAGAACAGCACTCCATACATACTTGTACTTGTGCAATCAGTATTGAAAGATTTATAGATTATTCCAGATTTACGCTTTTTTAACACACTTATTATCTTCACATGTATGTTTGTATATAATGCAATCTTTCAGCGTCATTTGTACACACTTCTAGAAGTCTGATTAAGCTGACATTTTGCACACATAATAAGGATCGATGACTATACGATAATTCAAATTCATTTATTTTCTTAAAAACATGGATTATATAAAGCTAATAAAATTACGTTTTAACGGTTTTAAGCGCGGTATTTTATCTGATTTTTTATTATTCCGACGTTTCGGCCACTTTTCTGTAGCTGTGATCATGGAAGACAAAGATGTCAAGTGTCAATGAGTATTGTTGTTAAAATTTTATTAAGCCTACCGCCAACTTGTTCATTTTAATTATTTAGTGTAAATTTTTGTTGATGGTTATTATTGACTCTATGGGAGGCTAATCTAATTTGCCACCGCTTCGCAACATGTTGTGGCTTGAAGAAATGAAGCGGCGCAAGAAAGTCTTTAGAAACATGTACTAGTCCTGAAAAGTTGAAGAAAGAAAAAAAAATTGAAGAAATAGCGACGTACTTACACTGCTGACATGTATCTTAAATATAAAAACATTTTTGAGAATTTGTACGCCGTATTTTCAGCAAACAAGGTTTGCACTCAGCTTATTGATTTGCTGACATAATAACCGACACAACGCTGATTTTCAGTGCAAACGACCCGAATGTTTTATGAATTTGATTTAAAAACTATTTACATACATACATACATAACTTCACGCCAGTTCCCTCGCGGGGTAGGCACGAACAACAGAGTGCCATTTAGGCTTATTCTTACACACCTCACTTGCCTCTTTGACATTCATAACTCTTGTCATGCACACTCGTCTGTTCTTAAGGCTCCTGACATCACCTTCTGCTAGTACACGATCAATTTGATCATGGAAGGTGTGTCGTGGCCTTCCACGACTTCTGCATCCATCCACTTTTGCATTGTATATCTGTTTAGTCATTCTTTCATCATGCATTCTTTCCACATGCCCGAATTAAAAACTATTTAATTTTGTTATTATAATAAATACCCACATAGAGAAGTGTACTAGCAGAAGGTGATGTCAAGAGCCTTAAAAACAGACGAGCGTGCATGACAAGAGTTATGAATGTCAAAGAAGCAAGTGAGGTGTGTAAGAATAAGTCTAAATGGCACTCTATTGTTCGTGCCTACCCCGCAAGGGTACTGGCGTGAAGTTATGTATGTACTTATGTATGTACCCACATAGAATAAACAGTATAAGTAACTTAAGAAAATACTATGTCAATTTGTACAAAAATGTTACATTTTAGTTCTAAATATGTTTTTGCCCAATCGGTGTGCAAATATGTTTATTATACAAATCAGACACAACCTGCAACCTATGTGGGTTGCTTGACATATGTATGTTCATAATAAGTATTTCATGTCAAGCAACCTTAACTATTTTATCCGTGCAGGAACGGAGAAAGAATACAATTTCGTGGGGCCGGGCGGCCTGTCGTAAGAGGCGACAAAACAACCCCCAGCCAGGTTGTAGGGAATTTGCCCGACTGGATGGCTACCACCCCTGGTCTAAAGTATGTCGCCATAACAACCTTGACTTGTGTTCCGGCATTAGTGACCAAGTTCCATTCTCCCTTAAGAGAGCAGCAGCGCATTTGTAGCACCTTTGGTGTTGCAAATGTCCTTAGACGATGGTAACCGCTTTCCGTCAAGTGGGCCGTCTGCTTGTCAGCTGAACTCCTGCTATAAAAAAAAAACTATTTGATGACATCAAATAGTTATTATGAACCTATAGTAATATGCACTCCACGCTTTTCACAATAACAATTTATTTAGCTTGAGTTTCTTTAGCACATGTTTTATTTATACATACATACACAACTTCACGCCAGTTCCCTTGCGGGGTAGGCACGAACAACAGAGCGCCATTTAGGCTTATTCTTACACACCTCACTTGCTTCTTTCACATTCATAACTCTTCTCATGCACGCTCGTCTGTTCTTAAGGCTCCTGACATCACCTTCTGCTAGTACACGATCAATTTGATCATAGAAAACAAAAAATAGAAATTAAATACTACTATAACCATATTTACAAGTAAAAGATGTAGGTCCAGATCGCTGTCGCTGGGGAGCGTTCCCAAAATGCTGGCCGCATTCCTCCGTTGTATGGCAACGCTTATTCGTTGCCCTAAATATAGGCCAGCCCTTTGGTCACGCGAGACTTCTTTCAATCGCCTTGAAAGGTCTCGACAAAGTTGATAAGCCTCACGTCCCCATGGCCCCAAAGTCTCAACCCCGAAAGCCACAAATATGTATCCGTCACCGATGGATGCATATTTGCGGCGTTTCAGGGCTTCTTGACGTTTGTTTTGTTTTAATTTAATTTTCTTTTATTCTTATATTGGATATAAAATTTATTCATAAGCTGTAGAGCCTTTAGGTAAACTTCTAGGCGCTAAGAACCTCAGCCAGAAGGCCCAGCTCGCCGTACACAACGCGGTGCTGGTACCTACGCTCACGTATGGAAGCGAGAGTTGGGTATGGAAGAAAGAGCATGAAAGTAGAGTAAACGCGGTCGAGATGCGAGCACTGCGCAAAATCTGCGGAGTGACGCTTGCGGACCGCGTTCGTAATACCGAAGTAAGAAAGAGAGTTGGTCTGAAAGAGAGTATCGGGGTGAAGGTAAGGAAAGGAATGCTCCGGTGGTTCGGACATGTAGAAAGAATGCATGATGAAAGAATGAATAAACAGATATACAATGCAAAAGTGGATGGATGCAGAAGTCGTGGAAGGCCACCACACACTTTCCATGATCAAATTGATCGTGTACTAGGAGAAGGTGATGTTAGGAGCATTAAGAACAGACGAGCGTGCATGACAAGAGTTATGAATGTCAAAGAAGCAAGTGAGGTGTGTAAGAATAAGCCAGAATGGCGCTCTGTCGTTCGTGCCTACCCCGCAAGGGAACTGGCGTGAAGTTATGTATGTATGTATGTAGAGCCTTTAGTAAAACCAAGTGTACGTAATAACCGGAAAACTGTGTCCAATATTACAGACTGCTAAATTACAAAAGCGATTATTACTTACTGTTAATGTAATTAAAAACTTGAATAGCCAATAACTTCTAAATTTTATTGCGTTTCATCCCCCTTTATGTGGTACTTAACATTAATTAATACGCTTTTCAAAGCAGGTTTGGAGTATAAAATTTAATTACCGGCCAATTTTGACAGTAACCTTGATAAAAGACACTGCTCTTGATTTTATAATCCTAAACATTTTACCTAAAATATAATAATACTTTAAATCATGAAAGATAAATTTCTAGGGATTTAAACCTGTCAAAAATTGGTAGTCTTTAAGTTTTTTTGTATATTTATTTAACATCTTGTCATCTAACTTTTAGATTATCCTGATAGAAATAATTTTAATTACTTTTCAAACAATATTTAATTAATAAATGCGCTGTTTGATTTTCTTTTCTTGTACATACTTATGACTATATAAGTAGGTACTTATATTGGTACTACTTCTAATGTTATACTAAAAGAGGCTAGAATGAATGAATGATTCAATGCAAATTCTTTATTGTTCATCTAAACTTAAACCTAGACAGTTTTTCTTAAAATAAGGTAAACTAAAAAATATTTATTATGAATAAACTTTTCAGTTGAATTCTTCATTAATTTCAAAAGAAACGTAACCAGAGACAAAATACGAGATTTTACCATTGCCCGACAGTGGGAACGCAACATGAGGGCAGCTAAAAAGTTCTCGGCACATAGGGTTGTCTCGCCCACATAGATAAATTTGCATTAGAACAATAGGCGGCCTTATCGCTTATAGCAATCTCTTCCAGGCAACTCGACGTCTAAGGAGAATTTAAAAAAAAATTACAATTTTTGGTGGGGTAATAAACTAATATAATCAAATCATTAAAAATGATATATAAATAAATAAATAAAATATTCTATATGACGATATCATCAATTAAATATATCTGCGTACGAACAATGATACGACAGGTGATAAATGATAATATAGCTGGCCAAATGTAGAAATTTTGTTACTTGGTAACCTTTATTCGAAAACCTGAAAACAAGACAACACAAACATTTATGTTAGACTACCTACTTTACAAACTTACTTATAATAAATATATGCTTAATATAAACTAAAATCAGAAGAAAATTAATATTAATTGGGTAATGGATAACAGAGAGCAGGATATCATATAGGGGTATAAATAAATTTGGACAGTAAAAAATAAATTTTCCAAAGAATCTAGGAATACAATCGTACAAAATCTATTTTATACAAATTGTTTCAGTTCATTTAATAGTCTACTCGCCTATTAACTGTTTTTGGAAAACAACCAATTTTCTTTTAGTCCGGTCAATCTAGACATTCGAAGGTGCATAAAATCGCAACAAGCTGAAAATCAGAAAAATTGTTCGTCATTATGAAGATAACAACTTTTACAACTTTTTGAATCGTTATATCTCAGAAATGGTTGCTCTCAGGAAAAAGCTATTATATATTTTTTATAGATAATTTTATGATCTACAATTTTTGTCTGGAGTACTTTTATTATAAAAGTTACCGTTTTGATGAAAATCGCGAAAGACTAATTTTTTTGACCTTCGACCTTGAGTAAATTTTCCATACACAGGAATGATGGGGAACTTAAATGTTTTATTTCAAATTATGTTTTGATCAATTTTACTGATTTTCAGCTTGCTGTGATTTTATGCACCTTCACTCTCATTTTTTGGTCTAGATTGACCGGACTATTTGCAAGTAAACATTTTCAAAGTCCTATGACTTACATTTGTGCAGAAATTTCTTGTTCATAGTTTAAAAGTCAAACAGTCGGATGGTTTTGGAATCTAATATCTCGTTACTTATCGACTTAAATCAAAAACAAGCGATGTTATTATGGTTTTTCAAGATCTTACTTAAGTTACCGCCTACATTGAATAAGCTTTTTTAAAAAGTTTTTGAATACAAGCTTTTGAGATCCTGGATATCATGTAGCAGCAGAGTGCCAAGACAAGTAAAACGAGCTCAAACACAACGGGTCTATCTTGTTTAGTACTGGAGTTTCTATGGCCACCTTCCGACTCCATCATCAGATCAGCTCCATGGTAACATATTATTGCATTGTCGCGCGATATATATATGTGTGCAAAATTTCAGCTCAATAGGAAACCGGGAAGTTAGTCAAATTTAACTTGCAAGATTCCACCCGAACTTACTTACATACATACATAAGTACATCCATACATAGGTACATCCATTGCAAGTTAAATAAAAGCTTGTAAAAAAATATCCTTCAGCACATAACATATATTTTTTTTAATTGCAGGAGTGAAGCAGACAGGCAGACGGTCCACTTTATAGAAAGCGGTTACCATCGCCTATAGACATTTACAACACCAAAGATGGCACAAATGCGCTGCTGCTCTTTTAAGGGTCACTGGAACCTGGTCACTAATGCCGGAAAACAACTCAAGGTCGTTATGGCGACATGCTTTGGACCAGGGGTGGTAGCCATCCAGTCGGGCAAATGCCAAAATGTATGATAGCCTCCCTTAATTTTTAGTTATTTCCTTGTTTTACTTCACCATTGTACAACGCCATATAGACTATATCTTTCTATAAAATTTCGTCTATATAGACCTAGTAGTTCCGAAGAAAAATTACTATGACATACAAAGATAAACGGACGGACAGATATGACAATTTCATAAAAGTTACTCGGTTGCCGACATGGCTACAGACCTTAAAAGCATAGATAAGAATTCGCCTTAATATAAACATAATACAAACAGTATATATAAAAACATTTTCCAATTACAGCCCCAAAGATATCTAGTCTCGAAAAAATGTTTGCCTTTCTTATATCCACCGACTGTAACATTATTCTTGTTTATTAAACTTTTTATATCGCCGCCATAATCATTGCTGAGTCACTTTACACTAAAATAAATCTAGATTCTTTTATGTTATGTAAGTAACGTAACAGCTTTTGGAAGCGTTTGAAAGTAAAATTATGTCTGAACACTGAATGGTTCTTTGAGGGTGTGTATAGACAGTCTGGACTAGGAAGTGTCTAAATAAAGGTTTTATATGTAGGTATACGTCAGTGCAGGTCCTTGTAGCTAAATTAGTGACATTATTTTTTTCGACAAAATTGTTCCATATTATATGTATTGTAGCGAGCCGATAATAATCCTTTGCAGGTGTCTTATTACCCCTTTAAATTTGAGTGATCTATTGTTCGCATTAATCTCTTTGTTCACGCCGCCGTAAGACGTCATAAAACCTTCTTTCATCTGTTTGTGTGTCATGCGAATTCTTGGAAGCCATTAAGCCGACAAGTAGGATTTCAAGAGATTCAGTGGGCGGTATGTTGCTAGGAGACCATGTTTAATTTACAAATGGATGAGGGTGAGTCAGTCGAGAAAGTTCGTTTCGATACAATTATTTTTTGAATAATAAAAATAAGTTTGTTAAATGGATTTAAACTAACTATATACGAATTAAAATATACAACAAATAATCTAATACAACAAAAGAAAACTTAACTTATATTGTATTCTACCCAAAGTCCCTCAAGACTATAAGTAGAATAGGTATAATAGTCTATAGGCAGAATACTGAGCCTAGATCACCGTCTTCTATGGGTAAGGTGGCCACAGCCAGGCTACGTTTCCTCGCTGGATCACCATACTGATACGTTGCCCGAGGTAGGCACCAGCCTTCTGATCACCTGAAGAATCAATTTTGATAAATTTTGGTAGAGGTTCATGGCCTCAAGACCCCAGGGTCCAAGCGTCTCAACAGCAAACGGCACAAACATATAACGCTCACTGAGGGTTGCATATATGCGCCGCTTGAGTGATTCAGCTGTTTCCGCCGCCGAACCGGCTGATCTAGACGTGTTTAGTAAATACAAAACTCTTTTCTAAAATTTAAATTTTCAAGATAACAACATTATTGAAACAAAGAGGCGATATCACAATTAACAAAAAATATAATGTCACTAAGAAAGTTAGTTAAGGTCTTGTACTAATGCCGACGATGACTTTTATGAGTTCTTTTAACAAGTGGTTTAAAAATAGGTAAGGTTAAAAAGAAATTATGTGTGCTTGAGCGGTTAATGCATTTGCCTATCTAGCTTATTGAAACGCAGAGGTTTACATAATGACAGCCCATAAATGTCTCACTGCTGGGCTCGGGCCTCCCATTATATGGGGAGAGGAGACAGTATACCCGCTACGCTTGTCCAAGGCGGCTTGGCAGGTTTGACACATCGGTTATCTCAATGCGCTGGTTGCATCACGATGTTTTCCTTCACCGTTTTTAGCACGTGGTAACTGTAACAATATGCACATTAGATCAGAAAACTGCCCAGGTGGTGTATGCGTTCCAGCCAAGATCGAACCCGCGCTGTTTGGGTTTGGGACGCGTGCACTACCCATTAAGCTACCACGACGGTAGGTAGAGAGGGGAACCAGAGGTTTACACTTATATAACACTTTAACTTATTTAAAAAAAAACCTAAAAAGAAAAGTGAGCTGACTAACAAGCGCTTGGCAATATATCATCTAACAAAACTACAGTCTCTTTGATTATGTAATTTATGACGTCATAATTATAACGAATCATAACTAATTCTGTAATTAAAAGATTTTTATCGTAACATATGAAAAGCTAGATAAATAGCGGAGTATCTTGTTAATGTAAATTTGCGCAAAATGTATCATAAACCCGAGTATACACCCTATTCGTACGTATATTTTTGTATATATTTTTGTTTTTAAGCAAAACAAAACCAATTTCAAAATAAAAAGCAAAATATACCTATTTAACCGCCATATTTCTACAACATCTTTATCCGTGCAGGAACGGAGAAAGAATACAATTTCCTGCGACCGGGCGGCCTGTCGTAAGAGGCGACAAAACAACCCACAGCCAGGTGGTAGGGCATTTGCCCGCCTGGATGGCTACCACCCCTCGTCTAAAGTATGTCGCCATAACAACCTTGAGTTGTGTTCCGGCATTCGTGACTAGGTTCCAGTGACCCTTAAGAGAGCAGCAGCGCATTTGTAGCACTTTCGGTGTTGTAAATGTCCATAGGCGATGGTAATGGTTTTCAATCAAGTGGGCCGTCTGCCTGTCTGCTTAACTCCTGCAATAAAAAATAAAAAAATAAAAACATCTTGAAGTCGGTGCCAACTGAAACATAAAAAACAACAACAGGTGTACATTGGCCGCAACTCGCTATATTGGTACAAATATGACCAATGTGTGGTCACCACATAAGACGTTTGCAGCACCATAGGCGCAGCCGATGCAGTGGCAGCCTTTAGAATGGGACGGAGGGGATTTTTTATTGCATGAGTTCAGCAGACAGGGGGACGGCCCACCTAATGGAAAGCAGTTACCATCGCCTATGGACATTAGCAACACCAGAAGCTGCCGGCCTCGTAGGGAAAACTGAAACCTAGCCACTGATGCTGGAACACAACTCAAAGTTTTTATGACAGCATACTTTAGACCAGCGATACTCAACCTTTTCCTTATAAGCGGCACATAGGTGTATTAGATAAGGTGCTGCGGGCCACAACAAAATTTATTAAATTAATTATAGTATAAGACATTCTTACGACCCACTTTAAGAAAAGTGGTTATCATCACCTATGGACTTTTGCAATACCAGCAGTTTTGTGATAGATGTGTAGATGGGCCACCTACAAAAAGTCGGCGGGCCACATGCGTCCCGCGGGCCGCAGGTTGAGTATAGCTGCTTTAGACGAATGGTGATAGCCATCACCATTTACCACACAACACTCTACCACCTGGCTGTGAGTTATTTTGTCACCTCCTACGACAGGCCGCCCGGCTGCAGGGATTAGTATTCTTTTTCCGGTCCTGCACGGATGGATTGGGGAAGTGATCCATTGGAACTCTCACATAACACCATTAGCTCAGGGCTAACCGTTTCACGCCGATATTCTGTGAGAGCGAGGAATCACACCGAACCAGCTGCCCTTAAGAGTCTTATTAGACTATCATAGAAATATGATCATAGAAATACGAGTTATTTTTATATGAAGAACCTATGACAGTGTAATAACTACATATGATTCACATTCTCTATGATCATAGTTAAGTGATCCTATTTGACAGCAAGCGTTCAAATATAATCATATCATCTGTCTAACCTCTAAAATGGCGTCAAAGTGCAAGAATTTCGACAGGAATATTGGATATTTTGTAAGACTTTGTATCTTCCAATCTAAGTTCTTGGAGTAAGGTGTTATGGAACCCTCTCTGATCGCCTTACTACCCATAATCTAATCTGAAATGACTATAATAAAACAATATAGAAGCGGTAATAAGACTGATTTATTGTCATTGGAAAAAATACAAACTACCCGCAATTTATATACGTGACATACATTACATAATAGATAGAGATCCCAGTCACCCCAGACTTACGTGATTTTAGGAAAGATGAAATTTTTAGGATCGGTAGTTTAATATAAACTTAGAAAGGAATGGATACTCGCTAAGCTGAAAGCGGGGCCGTTTTTCAGGTAGCAGCTATCAAAGGTGGAAAATATCCATGAGAAGATGTTTGGCCCGGCAGATTTGTCTGGAAAATATTTTAAAATATTATACTTTACATAAAATTCAGCCATCATTTCCATTTTTTAAAGTGTCTGTCAAAAGTTATGGTCCACAGGAAGTGTCTGGCAACTGTATATCTTCGTTTATAACAATATCATATATGACATATGTAAAAACTAGCCTTGCTACTTTGACGTAAGTTAGCATGATTATTTTCCACCTTTGATAGCTGCTACCTGAAAAATGGCCCCACTTTCAGCATAGCGAGTATCCATTCCTTTCTAAGTTTATGTTAAGCTACCGATACTGAAAATTTCATCTTTACTAAAATCACGTAAGTCTGGGGTGACTGGGATCTCAACCTACAATCTAAATACGTCTTTTATTTTTTTGTTCTGTTGATCGTTTCTATCTACTTTTTTAATGCAATTAATAAAATTGCACTCATAGGAACGGAACACACAACTCAATCGTTATCCATCTTGATAATATCTCCTCGATAGTCTGTGATTTTAATAAAGTATAAGGCTTATATGATCGTAAGTGTAATATGTAATGTAAGTGTAATATGTAAAATAGCCTATGACACTACTTGTTAACGTAGCTTCCTAACAGTAAAAGAATTTTTAAAATCGGTTTAGTAGATCCAGAGATTACCCCCTACAACTTCACAAACTTTACCTCTTTATAATATTAAGTATAGATATATGATAGTGTAATTGGGGCCTAAGAGCTGTAATCAAGATGATGATTCCAGTATGGCTGTATCACGTCAAAATGTGGCCAGGTAAAGACAAGCAATTTGATAAAATAAAAAACTAAGCCTTAGCGAAGTGAGGCTGGATTCAACTACTGTAAGTATAACTTAGCATGTCATCTAAGGAATCTATATATCATCAAGTATAATATAAGAATAAAATATTTATTGACGAATTGTTAATTGTAGTATATGTAACTGAACTAACTCTTAAAAAAAGTTAAATCCCTATTAATATTATAAATGCGAAAGTAACTCTGTTTGTCTGTCTGTTTATCTGCTGTCTGTTTGTCTGTTCCGTTTTCACGGAAAAACTACTGGACAGATTTGTCTGAAAATCAGTATATATGTATATATATTATTAATGCCGAGAATGAACATAGGATAGTTTTTATCCCGAAAATGGGATAGTTTCCGGGATAAAAAGTCGGTATGGTCCATGTGGTCGATTTGGTCATTTTGGTGTACATATGTAGTTCTAATACTGAAAATTGACATGGATACTTTTGATCCGGGAGATGGGATAGGTTGCGATATAAAATGAAGTGAATCTTCCGGGACAAACAGCAGTAACATAAAAATTTAATACAATGTAACCTGTGGTGTAACCTCTTTAAACAAGAGGGACGCACTAGAGGTTGACCCGCGGCGCAGCCGCGGGAATTACTCTAGTACTAAAAATAAGTTAATGTAAACTATGTAAAATTACTACTAGTACTAATGTTTAAAGCTAAGAATTAGAATATAAAATCCCTCAATATTATTGTGAAAACTATCAAAACATCACTAGGAACTAGAAAAGCACAATCATTTTGAATAATAAGTAATACAATTGTAACAACCGGTAATAACTTTCGATTTCTACAAACAGACTATATCGATGAGATATTTCTGAACTATTGTACACTGGGAAGAGAAAAAAAAAGAAGAACCAAAACGCTTTTCGGCTTTCTACACTGATTGTACTTTCACTACGAGCGAGCGAGACCGATGTCTTGTATCTCGTTCTATCTTAGGTAATAGTTGAATGAGATTTTTTGTCTGTTCTTTTGCATGCCATTATAATTACGAAGGTAGGGTTAGTTCGCTAAAATGTTCTGAAATAGTATCTGAAGAAGAGTAGGTACTAAGAATAGAATCGCGCAGTACATTTTTTGAACAAACAGCAGAACCGACTTCTAAAGAATATACCTATAAAACTATAAAAAAGAAACCGACTGGAAGGGAAAAACCAAAAGATAAATATTTTCATGGCATATTGTTGCCGGTTGCGAAGTAAAACATAAAAATTACTATATTATGCTTTATTTAATAAAACTACGTTTTAACGGTTTTAAGCGCGGTAATTTTATTTGATTTTGGTTTTTCCGACGTTTCGGCCACTTTTCAGTGGCCGTGATCACGGAAGACAAAAATGTCAAGTGTCAACGAGTATTGTTAAAGTTTTATTTAGCCTACCGCCAAATTGTTAATTTTAATTATTTAATTTTAATTTTATTTATGGTTATTATTTACTTACTTTATGCTTTATTGTTGTTTTATTATGTTTTAGACAGTATGCCCGTTTATCAGTTTATTAGAGAGTATCACGTAAAAACTAGCGAACGGATTTAAATTAAACTCAACACAGAGCTAGCTTATAGACTGGGCCAAAATTTTAGGTTCTTATTGTTCTGATAAATGACGTCGTTTCTGTAGGATAGAGGAATATACCCGAAAAGGTGGTCTATTTCATTAACAAAAAGAGCCCCAATTCTGATATTAGAATATTGCACATTAACGTCACAAGGGGTTTTTATTTTTATTGCAAGAGATCAGCAGACGGCCCACTTGATGGAAAGTGGTTACAATCGCCTATGGACATTTGTAACACCAAAGGTGCTACAAATGCGCTGCTGCTCTCTTAAGGGAGACTGGAACCTGGTCACTAATGCCGGAACACAACACAAGGTTGTTATGGCGGCATACTCTAGACCATGGGTGGTCGCCATCCAGTCGAGCAAATACCCTATCACCTGGCTGTGGGTTGTTTTGTCGCCTCTTACGACAGGCCGCCTGGCCGCAGGAAATTGTATTCTTTCTCCATTCTTGCACGGATGAGGGTTACTTTTGTATGAAAAAGCAACTTTTATGATGCTAGCTGCTAATAACACGCGCAAAGTCCGTCACTAAATAGATTACCGAACGTACACAAGTCTTGCCTCGGGGCTGGTTATCGCTCGACTGACGATCTCTCCATTGGGGGCATTGCTTTATACTGCATAAATACAATATGTCTCTCGCCCGCGTGGACTGAATTTCTTAGAATCACACCTGGCTAATGACTACCATAAAAGATTACAATAGACAATGGGCTGTTTTTCTAATTACAAATTTTAAACACAAAGTAAACAAAAGAAGTCCAAATGCCAAAAAGGTAATAAAATATGTTTCTACAGACGCAGGTGTGAATTTGTCTTATGTCGGCATTCAGGTCTTAACATTATATATCTCAGCGAGACGGTCAAGTGAGTTCAGTACCTTTTCCCCATCCGAAAGGTGCTCATGTGCTCAACATGCCTAAAGAAGATTTAAATTCAAAACCTTAACCTTTTTGTGGCAGCCCTATTAGAACAAATCCCAACTATTTTAGAGACAGCACTTATTTTTTCGTGTTAATGTAATTTTCTTGTCTTATTTTGATAGGCCCACATAAAATGGTTACACGTGCCGTTATTTAGAGCCTTTAAGTGATGTGGTTTGACCGAGATTTGTCTCACATCTACAATATATGTATTTTCATATCTTTTGGACACGTGCCGATATAAATATGACAAGTGTGGAGTAAAGATTACTGAATGGGAAAATGCTTACTGCTTTTAGGCGAGGGAGGTGTGGTTTATTTCTTGTAACCCGTGATTTTTAGATATTATTATATTAATATAAATACATATATATTCATTTTAAAAACTAGAGTTTTCCTCACGGCCACGCCGCGTGAAAAACCCCAGGTGGTAACTTACTGTTACGTACATAAAAATTTAATTAGATGTTTTTTATATATATAAACCTTCAATACTTTAGTTTCTGGTTTAATTCACTACAATTACAAAGAAAGGAAGTCAATATAGTGTAGACAACTGCACAGCAAACATAAAGAAAATCGCAGCCAACCTGATTAGAAGTACTTAATATGTTATGAATGGCGAGCAACCTGATAACATATTTGTTATTGAATTACAGCGATAGTTGTCTACATCGCAATTGCAGCGCCATCTATTTTGCTAATCCGTCTATTCCAAGTACACGACGTATTTTATCGAAATAAAACGTAGCCTAATCGTTCATTCGGGTTATAAGCCAGATTTATGTCGAGTTTCATTCATATATGTTCATCTGCTGTCAAAAACGATGCGATAGCAGCGCCAGCTTTTTAGATATTGTTATATATTCGGCGAAATGGACGCCATTTATTCGGATAAAAAGTATCCTAAGTTACGTCCGGGATATGAGCTAGCTCTGTGTCGAGTTTTATTAAAAGTATTTTTTACATGATGTTCTAACACACAGATAGACAAAATTCTAAAAATTAATATTGATATTCATGCTGTATGGATCTAGTTTCCTTGCCGACATTTAGCAAAGTGAGGTAAATTGTTTGTCTCTGAATATTATTAAACTGAGGTTTTACTTACCAATTACACAATGTCGTGGTTCTTTAGCAATGCCGTAATATTTAATTTTATAATTATTAATAATTTTGACCATGTCATATATGTTACATTTGCAGACTAATCCCAAAATTAAAGTAATTGTGTTTTTATTATAATTAGGTAAGTCGTCACGCTGAAATTGAACATTATTTCTATCGATATAATGCACGTATTTTGTAATTAATTGTAATGTTTATAATTTTTTTGTCTAAATGATGGCTTACCGATTATTTTAGTGTCGTTATTATACCATAGCAAATCATATGTAAAGTCTTTGAATACAAAAAATTGCGTAATTTTCAGGTTCCGCATTTATACATATTTACCACGCTCCCATTTACGACACACCTTCCATTATCAAATCGATCGTGTACTAGCAGAAGGTGATGTCAGGAGCCTTAAGAACAGACGAGCGTGCATGACAAGAGTTATGAATGTCAAAGAAGCAAGTGAGGTGTGTAAGAATAAGCCTGAATGGCGCTCTGTTGTCCGTGCTTACCCCGCAAGGGAACTGGCGTGAAGTTATGTATCTATGTATGTACCACGCTCCCTTTAGGGGGAGGAGGAGCTGGTCGGACCGAGGCTTCATCATACCAGATAGCGCCTTGTACAAGGTACAGACCACAGTTTCGGTTAAGTCCATATGTAAGGAGTACTGAATCCCTTGTTTATAAGCGACGCTAGCGATGTAGACCTAGGAAACTGACCTAGACATGAGGGCGCTTAAGCTAGGTCAGAGGGGGAGGATGTAAACACGGAGGTTTTACGCTTTGGCAGCAACATCCACCAAAGTGAAATGATGTACTGTTCACGATGTCAAAGTAAGAGAATTCGCTAATGTCCGCTGTGCCAGATTTTCCGTGATCTGAATTAAAATCAATCTAAAATCTAAAACATCCAATATCTTGTAGTAGTTCAGAATATTTAAACTACTAAATTGAGCTAATTTAAAAAAAAAATTACAGTAAGTCGCAGTTTTATAGATTTTTTACGAACGTATCTGCTTATGACGTTATATGTAGATACGAGTAAAATGCGTTAAATAGCGCACAAATACATTTCTTAGCCACATAAATACAGTTCTTTCTGAATATCCAAAAACGGCACGACATTTTTAATTTTACGTATTATTATAACGTTTAGCCGCATTCCTATTCCTGTATCATATCTATACAGCTAAATAAAATTGAATAATATGTTTGTAATGTAAAAATAACAGCTTTTTACTTAATGTATATGAAAGTGAGTGTCGGGGTGAAGGTAAGGAAAGGAATGCTCCAGTGGTTCGGGCATGTGGAAAGAATGCATGATGAAAGAATGACTAAACAGATATACAATGTAAAAGTGGATGGATGCAGAAGTCGTGGAAGGCCACGACACACCTTCCATGATCAAATTGATCGTGTACTAGCAGAAGGTGATGTCAGGAGCCTTAAGAACAGACAAGCGTGCATAACAAGAGTTATAAATGTCAAAGAAGCAAGTGAGGTGTGTAAGAATAAGCCTAAATGGCGCTCTGTTGTTCGTGCCTACCCCGCAAGGAAACTGGCGTGTAGTTATGTATGTATGTATATGAAAGTATGTACGGTACTTATATCAAAATTAATTGTATTTTTTTTATCTCTGTCTGTCTGGATGTTCTGGTTAATCTCTGAAACGGCTCTACCTATTTTGACGGGACTTTCACTGGCAGATAGCTGATTATATAAGGAGTAACTTAGATAACTATTTTTTAGGCTTCCGCAAAAAAAATCCACACGGACGAAATCGCAGGGACAGCTAGTTAGTATATTATAAATATATTATTAAAACAATGTTTTCTCTTTTTTCTACTTTTGTCCGCAGCTTCGTTCGTCATTTTACCTTTTCCTATTGACAATATTATGCATAATTTCGTGATGATTTTTGTTCCGCACATACTACACGTGCGCAGAAGGTTTGCCGATAGCCTCATGATGCCACGCGTCGATGGTCAGTAGGGTTGACATGACAGGTTAAATAAATAGTTAATGCAATACATTTATTATTGTATATACTTTACATAAGTATATACAATAATAGTAGTAGTGATAGGCAAACCTTGTGAGCGCGGCTTATAATTTGTCAATTCTTATGTACCAGCGTAGGCCATTTTCTTGTATAACGGCGGACGTCCACAGTCACACAGTCCCTAAGTGTTATTTTCGTGTTAGTTCTATGAATTGAATTATAATGTATTCAACACTTTACTCACGTATTTAGCATTCACGCGACAGGTCCATAATGAAATAGTTAATTTACATTAAATTACACGATAGATAGAATGAAAAAAATAAATTTATAAACTCATTTTTACGGACAGTTAGGAAGTTGGTTGTAATATGATACAAAAAGTAGGAATAGATTTTTGTACACGCATGTACAATACTTACGACTCGTCGTGCTATTTCCTATAACAATTATCATAGAACAAAGAATAATGCAGACGATACATATTATATAAAAATTAGTGCTACTTGGTTTAGTTATAATAAAACTAACTAATTCATTTAAGATTCTTCAATCATCAGATAAAATTTATTCAACAAATAAATTGTAACATGACTGAATTTAAAAGTTAAACAATTCGAATGTTTTATTTGCGTAACTCTAATGTTAGTAAGTCGTATTTTGTCCTATGGATAACTTTTATTTGTTGATTGATAAATCGGTCCTAAATGTTATATGAAAGCGTTCATTTGCTAATCACCAATATAAAATGCATTCCATACATATATTTAATCAAATTAATAAAGTATTACAATTCAGTAATTTGAAATATTATGACTGTAAGGAAATTGTTACAAATTGGTTATTATTGAAAACATATAAAAAATGTGAAGAATTTTTAGTGTATATTACATAGTATTCTTAGTTTATATAACATAAACACAAACACTTAGTCTCATACATCTACACACACACACACATTTATACACACAGATATAGGTATACAACACATAAAAAATATTTGTATAAGGTTTATTGTAATAAAAGTTACCTTTAATGTTTAAGTTAATTGAGAGCGGGTCCTTCTGACATAAGTATATATTAATACTTAATAGAAGGTCCCAACCCCAAAAATTCTTGTATATACTTTTGGAACAAATAAACATTTATACCCGTTTTACCGAAAATTGCGCGGATGGTGAAATTTCCCACACTTATATATAGAGAAGAAGAGATGAATGCTAATATTTTTTTTAATTTATGCATAAAAAAATTATTAAAACAATAAAAAACATAACACACACTACCATGTATTTGACACGCACACGCATATATATTCTTTTGTTTATTTTTTAGAAGTATGGTCTTTGATATTATATTATCGAATTTCGACCACGGGCGACCACTATTACTTATAAAAACATCCATCATAAAAAACCAATACAAATCAAAATAACTGAAGCCTAATAATGATAGTATATTTTTTCCAATTACAAAGGTAATGAAAGTAATAATGGATGAAACAATAAACATATTGTTACATGCCGTGAATGCACACCTGTCTGCCATAAAGCACAGTTTATTACCTACTCGCATTTGGACTTCTTTTGTTTACTTTGTGTTTAAAATTTGTAATTAGAAAGCCGCCTATTGTGTATTGTAATCCTTTATGATGGTCGTTAGCCAGGTGTAATTGTTGGAAAATTCAATCCACGCGGCCAAGTGTTGTATTGTATAGTTTAGTATAAAACAATACCCGAACGGAGGGGTGAGGCAGTCAAGCGACGATTACGACACGATCAAGACGTGTGTATATTCGATGAGCTATATAGTGACGGACTTTGCGCGTGTTATTGAATCGTGCAGTCTGTACTGGTTCTGTCCAGTTATATTTGTACCTGTGTTATACGTGTTTGTATAGTTCTAATAAATTCTATAGTCATTCCAACGACATTTTTAATTCGAGTCCCGCAATCGTAACAATACAAACAATTTTGAAGTGTGCCACCATATTGTAATAATTCCCCAAGGTTCTCAAAGATATCTTACATTAATATTCTGTAGTGAGCCAACTGTAAATAATCTTGATCCCATCTTCATTAAATGCTCATACGATTTAATCTTCGTACGTGAGATACGTCGAGAACTGCTGATTGTAATTTAATTAAACATTTCGCGAATAATCCTATACATCGGAATATGCCCCAGTTTCAGGATAGTATTCGAGTTTTTGCTACTTTATTTTCTATTCAATGTCAGCTTAATTTCTTTAATCATGTTTTTTAAAAATATATTTGACTAAAAATAGAAAATATATTTACAGGTTATTAGTTTATATGTAGCATAGAACTATATATTAGTGCTATGGATATCTACGTCCGTAGTATGTAACAATGTTAATAGTACGTTAGGTGTCGGTGTAACCTAATGTTATATAAGTCTATACTTATACTTAATAATATTATAAAGAGGTAAAGTTTGGGAGTTTGTGACATTGTAGGGGGTAATTTCTGAATCTATTAAACTGATTTTGAAAATTGTTTTACCGTTAGAGAGCTACGTTAACAGGGATGGTCATAGGCTATATAACTGACTATAGAAATTGTAGATAAATTAGGATCGGCAGTGGTCTGTTTTCATTATTCAAATAAGCACAAACAAGGATATTAATATACTATAATGTATTAATTAGTGTTACACGAATGAAAAGATAAAAGGCAAGACATAAGAGGACAGAAGAATATATCAAAACATGTGGTGTCAAAAAAATTCAAATGTAACATGACTTCTGAGGTGCCAGTGCCAAATTACACGACCTCATTTTAACAGAAATATTAGAAACCAGCGGTTTCGACATACGTTGTCCTGCCTTGAAAAAATAAAAATCTAGAACCTGATTCCAGCGCCACCTATCGGGTCTAATTGTGTGTCTAAATCATCCCAAGACCCACTTAAACACTGATTTTTTTACACCTTGGATTATATTATATTATTGAAGTTTTAGTAGGGATCCCTAATTTGTTTCTGGTTATAAATGTAGCCTATATTAATTGGGGATAATGTAACATTCTGATTGTAAAAGAATTTTTGAAATCGGTCCAGTAGTTTTTGAGTTTATTTGTTACAAACATACAAAAATACAAATCTCTACTATTTATAATATTAGTGTAGATTTTATAAGACTAGGAAATATATAATGGTAGGAACTATATAAAAGTAGGAACTGTATATTAATCAATAATAGTAAATCAGCAGACAAATACAAATTATTCATTTTCCAAAGTTAATTGGTTGATAGAGCCATATTGGAATCCTATTGATTACAGATCTTCGGGCCTTTCGGCGGATATTTCGGATATCACTCACAGCATATCGACGTGAAAGGCTAATGTGAGCGTCCGATTGCACCGGTCTTTAAAAAAAAAGCGTGTGCGTCTTGGGACGCCCGACAGAACTGATAGCTTAGCCTGCCTAACGCTACCGTATGCGTGAGAGAAAGGCAAGCCAGACAGACTGGCGCCGTAACGCGTTACGTAACGAAGCAGTTTACCCTCCCATAAGAAGTTATCACTTCGTAACACAGTTTTTGTCTATTAAATATTTCACTAGAAAAATGTATTCATTTATGATGTACTTTACACACAAGAACACAAAACATGGAAATTTCAACATTTACTACATTTAATGCGGCACGTGTGGAATGTGAGTGATGCGAGCGATGACATGCAAAAGGGAAGAGGCAAAACAAGATGGCTGTTAAATTCTCCACATCGGCTCAATTGAAATTGTTTGATCGCTCACTAGATGTCGCTGTTCCATAAAAAAGGCGATAATCTTTTAGTTGTATTATTTTATGTATTTTACCAACGGTATGTGTCTAATGAAGATTCCAATATACGGGTCAGTGTGAAGGGTTTTTTTTATTCACCTCCACGGTACCCTGAAAGTAACCCGGGAGGCGTTCAATGGCCGCAGTGCATCTCGCGCGCACTAAGCCCCCCCCCCTATTTTTTTTTTTGAGGCGGGGGAAATTCATTTCACACACTGCCGGGTCCTTTACTAGGGATTAGACCAAAGCGAGAGGAGACACCACGAATGGGCACGAGAGTCAAATCGCCGGCTTGTGTGGAGACTCGACTACTAAATACTGCACTAAAACCACCCTCCTCCCATGTGCCCCGCGCTTATGATGACTTAGAACGTAGTTACGCCCACGCGCGCACCAAGCTCCTACACTATGCTCTATGAACGCAAGCGTTCACACGTATCCCGTATATTATCACAGACTGACATTAATTACAATATAAAATAATTATTTCATCAAAAAATTATTTATTCAATGGTGTTTCATGCGATGAGTGTGAGTTCCAATGGTTCACTTCCTCCTCTCTCTATACAAATTTCCCTATCCTACTTTCGCAATCCCTTCCTCTTATTCCAATCCCATATCCCATCCCTTTTATCCCATACCTCCTGTCCCATCGCTCTATCGCAAACGCCTATAGGTAACGGTAAGCGCTTTCCATGAGCTATTATGTATATGAAATTTATTTCATATGTATGCTGTTGCCTATCTGGTCTATTTACTTGCTCTATGCTAATTTATCGCTCAATATCGACTGTCGCGATGCTCGTGCGCATTCGTACTCCACACGGAAATGAAGTCACGCTTGTTATTTAAATTCCGACATACATTAGTCGCTTCTGATAGGCTGCGGTAATTTTGATAGCGGTAGAGAAGTGTTGACAGGACGTCAAAGTATAATCACTACGCTTAATATAAATATTAAAACCAATAACACGGTTTTACATGTCTAAACAATCTTTTAGAGAAGATAGAAGATCAAACAACTAGGATAAAAGTAATTTTAAACTTTATTTTCCAACAGTTATACAGAATTTTCTGTGGAACAGTCTGTTCTGTGACTTTAAAAAGGTAATATGTCCTCACAAAACATTAAATGAATCAATTTGTAAACTGGCGAACATTGCATACCACGACTGTACAAGCGCAGATCCAACATTGTGAGCATGATGGGCATGTCCACAATTAATACATTTATGACGTTACACTTTCACGGTCTATCGTGCGTGATTCGGAGCGCAGCGAGGTACTTCATAGGATCAGTCATCATAGACGAGACACTGACACGTCATGTCACATTTTTGACAACATATTATCTGTTTCTTTTTGACACATGAATACTTATATTGGAAAAATAGAGATTTAATTTAACATTCTTTTTAGTTATAACATTCCATCAAATTCGGTTCAATAGTTTTGAGACTAAATGTGCTGTTGTGATGTCCAAACAAACACACATTTGCTTTTGTGATTTTCATGAGCGAACAATCTAACATTTCATACGTTCGCACAACGGCTTTGCCCACATGGAACTATACACCGTACAAAATCTTGATCAGGGCGTCATATCTTTTGTAAACATCTTCTTTTAGGGAGGCACGATATCGATCATGAGCGAGGTCATACTCCGACTAGCACTTGGCCGAGTTTGGGGTGGCTTAGTCAGCTGGATCCGCGCCTGCCTATGTAGTTATGAATTGAGTGTGCGTCCTGAGTGACGGCGCACCACGTATGGCGGATTGCGGAGCGGTTTTACACAATACATTTATACATTTCATTTGAAATGTGTGTGCCCGCTCGCACTGCGGACAAGCCTGCACGGTGCCCCGTTTTCTCAGGACACACACTCACAATTAACCCGCTTGTCGCTGTCTATGCCGCGTTTACTTTTTATAGAACATATTTTTTAACCACAACAATACGTGCTCTAATTGTAGATATATTTTTAATGACATTAGTTTTCTCTTATCAATTTTAAAATATGTAAAAAGTATATCAGAATATGATATCGTACCTACCTGATAAGTTTGATAAATAGTATAGAAGTATGATATGTATCGTTAAAGTTTATGAAATTTGTCATGCTGTGGAGTAAAATTTCTTAGCAGAGATGATTCGGGTTGTCTGGAAGAGATCGCTTCTTAGCGATAAGACCGCCCATTGTGCACATTTAGAATATTTTTAGGCTATAAGATTTTTTTGTTTTCTGTAATGGTGTACAATAAAGTGTTATCTATCTATCTATGCTTCGAGCAATAGAAAAATCTACGCGACTTTGATCACACTTTATATATCTGTCTATGTATATATATACACACATACATACACATACATACATACATAATTATATAATTACATAACCTCATTGACTGACTGACTGATTGACACAGCCCAAGCTATTGGGACTAGGACCGTGAATGCTGGTTCTTTCTGTACTATAGAAGCACACTAAGAGTAAGTAGTTTCAAAGTAAGAAGCGCGATATTTTATGTATTTACTTCTGGTTCAAAATAAATGTACCTATGTATCGGCGTTTGTGGAAATTCAACCCCTGAGGGAGTGAAAATTGCTATGAAAATTTGTTCAAACAGTGCCTATTTCTAATCTACGCGAACGAAGCCGCAACAGCTAGTGTAATAATTAAGTTGTTTATTCAGCACTCGTATTCCCAGGCGAACAAGATGTACCTACCCGGGCGTACATACATAGGTCACTTATAACCAAGTCTATACATACTAGTTAAAAAAAGAAAAAAAAATCCTTATATACTAATACATGTTCTTATTATACTAGGTCTTACGTAATTTCTAGCCATTATTTAATATACTACGTATCATTAGTACATAAAATGTACTTTGTTAGAATAGGTTGGGATATGTTGGATTGTGTTGGCATTTATTGGGAAGGATTGGAAATGGGAAAACTATATATATTATCCAATATACATATATATATACACTCGCCTAGATTATATATTATACTTATTAATATACTACGTATAATTATATATTGTACTATATATTATATAAAATATTTATACCATATTTCTATGCACTCGTGTGCTCCTTCCCCGGACTGCCGCCGCCGAAACTACTGGTGTGATATTATGCGTCTAATGGTCTGTAAATATAATTTAAAATAATAACCTGTCTTCAGTGTTGTAATTATTTCTACTTTGTGTAACGTGGGAAAATACGTAATTAATTAGAGCACTTTATGTACAAACTGTTTCTTTATATTGCCTAGCATTAACATTATTTACATCTTATCAATTTGCTTTTGAAACAATTTAGGGTTCTTTAATAATTTTGGCAAAACTAGAAACCTTATAAACAATAGCACACACGTCCTCCTTTTGTGTCAATTTTTTTACAGTACAGGCTGTCAAACTTTGCAATGCATTGTCTCTTATTGTCAGAGAGGCCAAAACATTACCTACTATTTGGAACTCACTTAGACATTATTATTTATTATGTATATTTAAATTATGCAGTCCTATATTATTTATTGCTCCACCTATATCGCTAGATTAGTTAAGAATTTCTTTTAAGCTGAGTTGTCTCCAAGAGAACGCGATAAAGTCACTTGTTGTTTTGCCAAGAAGTATTGTAATTATGCTTTTTTTTTTAATTGTTTATTTTGGTGATCAAATAAATTGTATCTATCTTATAAAATTGTCTGTCCATCTATTAGTATTAGATCGTCAACTATTCAAAGACGATCAATGGAGTCGAAAAATCAGTCTGGTAAGCAGGCGGTGCGACCCATACGTGTAAGCAATACTCCATGTGGGGCCTGACAGTTGTACGTGACATAGGTTAATGAGTAACGAAGTAAAGGTTAGGCAATTGCCTTGCTTTAATGTCACTACGCTTAAAACATATTACTTATCTATTTTTTTCAAGATTTAAAGAAACACTCCAGGTTATGTAAATTATTACCCTACGAAATAATTTTGGTGTTATGTACTTTAGAAGTAATAAAACAACTAATTCATAGAAATATTGCTTTGATATAATTCCTATACTAACTAGATTAAAATGTTACCTACTAAACCGTTATGATTAGCAATTCTGCTATCCATACCTAAGCATGAAAGTAAAATATCAATTCAAGAAGCGCTATTAACCGTACAGTGCGTAAAGCGAAACGAATGCATTTTTTCATGAACACATTGTATGTGTATCGACAATCTACCTTAAAGCAAGGATATACGGAAAATTGTTCATTAATGGACAGCGAGCTGGAAAGAAAAGTAACGTTGTAGAGAACAGAAACAGCAAAACGGAATATGGACGACGTAAAAAAAAACACGCAAAGAGCATTGCAGCGTGACCATGGATAAAAATCATCCACAGGGCAATATTGGACTCATTACTTGAGCAACCACCGATGCAGATGCCACGGGTCCTCGTATGACCCACAAATGGATTGACCCAGTGTGAGAAAGTGATTGTGAAGTGACCAAAATGACTGCTTACGGTTTTGTAATCGCTTTGCTGCTAGTTGAGGGTGTACGAGGAGCTGTGGACATTAACTGTAGTGATAATGCAACCTGCATTGATGGAATAGCTAAAGAGATTGTGACGAATTTGAGAGAGCAGAAGGCAGTGAAGATTTTCGACTTAATGACGATAGAGCCATTGGCAGCGAGACAAGGGCGATCGAACGAAGGATTGCTTACGAAGTTTATAGGAAACCACGCGTTCAGCTTTGATTTTGGTGGCTTCACGTTTCGATTAGCGCAGCCAAGGGATGGCAGTGACGTTGTCAAGCTAGAAGTATTTGAAGAAAGGGCTACTAAAGGTAAGTTTCAGTTAGTAAATGGATAAAATAATAATAATAAAAACGCCCTAGTTGTGGAAGTGCTTCATAAATAAAACGTACTTCTAAATTGTTACTTTATACAACGAATACACAGTGCTTACAACTTAAAGATACACTTGTTGAATACGACATAAGTTATCATTAACGCGAGTTTGACTTAATTAGAAATTGGATCTAAAAAGCAATTTTTAATTAATAAAACATCAAAAAGCCTTCCAATCTAGTAGGATTTAGAAGAAAAAATACAGTAAATTTTGTTGTTGTTAGATCTAGTATTATTTTTCTACTGTTTAATGAACAAAAGGATTTTCTGTTTTATTTAATCTTTAAAGATTTAGTACTTTAAGACGTGTTTTCTTGAAAGTACTTATTTAGAACTCTTTATCTCGTTTATAAACCCCTGTGAGAGAGCTTCATCAATTGTTAACAACTTTCAAAACTAACAGATCCATTTGAAAATGAAACTTGTTAAAACAAGAAAACGGTACTTAGAAAAGATTCGAAAGTAATTTATCATAGAGTGTAATTACGTTAACTCCATTATATAATCTTTGAAGTTGATGTTTATTTATTGTAAGACAAATTTAATTAAGTTTTGCTTATCTTTTGCCTTTATTGTTATTTTGATGAACAGAGATAAAGATGATTTATGTTAGGCCGTGCCAGAGCGAACCGTCCTGTGCCTCGTACGAGACTTGGGCTAGGCTCGAATTTAAAACTTCAACAATATTTCGCATGATTAATAAGAAAAGATAACACGTAAACCCATTGGCCAGATCTCATTTACCAAACAGGTCTAGATCAATGGGTTCGGCAGCGGAAATAGCTGAAGCATTCGAGGGATAAATCTGCAACCATCGGTGAAAGTTATATGTTTGTGCTTTTTGCTGTTAAAAAGCTTCGACCGTGGGGTTCTGCGGCTATGAGCCTCTACAAATATCTTAAACGACTCATTGACTCTTCGGGTGATCAGAGGGCTGGTTCCTACCTACAACGGATCAGTATGCCGATCCAGCGATGTAACGGAGCCAGCCTTTTTGGAATCTTACGCATTGACTTCAATGACCTTGTAGTGGAACACTACTAAGCCAATAGATAGCACTGTGCAATAATTGAAGACGCAAACCATTCCCGATACGTACAAATAATAGATACTCCAAAAATAACAGTTAAGCTTAGGCTTGCGAGACAAAACAACAGCCCCGGTGGAAGACCTTCCCTTTGAGACGGAGGAGCATCCTATCTGTCCATCTCGCTTCTCCACCTATACGTGTCATTCCTAACACCTAAGCTCATTAAGGGATTATACTTAGAATACAATATAAATTAAATTTCCTTTATTCTATCTAAGATATAAAGTCAAAATTTAATAGTTTGCAGATTTTTTTAATAAAATTCAAATTGCATTGGTCAGTTTTTTATGGTAGTATAGGTTTGCGTTTGACCACTGTCTCACCTGATGTTGAGTGATGACGCAGTCTAGGATGTAGAGAGAGAGTCAATTTCTATGAGAAAGAGCGATCGTGCCTTTCCCTCACGTTTATTATAAACTTGATTTTTCCCGCGGCTTTTCTCGCGTTAATATAGATTTTGGCAATCCATTCAGGCTTTTTGGACTGTTAAGGTGGTTTGGACATATAGAGAGAATGTATGAGAAGATGCTGACAAAACAAGTGTATGTAAAGAGTGTATATGATAGAGTTGGTGCTGGTAGATCGCGACGTACTTACCATGTTCAAATCCCAAGTGTCTTAAAGAATGACCAGATAAAAAGCACCTGAAGTAAAAGATGTATGTCAAATCGTAGCATGTGGAAATCCATCGTCTCTGCTTACCCCTATGGGAAACAGGTGTGATAATATGTATGTATTCAGGCTTTTTTCTATATCTTGGGAAAAGTATTTTTTCTGGATGAGGATGAATACCGTTAACACCATCTAGCGAAACTGGTGAAAATAACTATGAGAGCAATATGACATCCTAATTCACGATGCCATGACGATATATTCGTTATTGAATCACAACGGTGGAGCCAATATCTGCGAGTTCAGCGCCATCTTTTGGCTATATTCGTTCTTCGGGAGTAGTACTCAAAGGGCCTGGGTTCGAATCCTAGCCGAAACGCTTGCAGCTCCTAGGCAGTTTTTCGACCTAATGTGCATATTGTTGGAATTATCACATGCGAACAACGGTGAAGGAAAACATCGTGATGAAACCTGCACATCGTGATAACCGATTTGTCAAACCTGTCAAGCCGCCTTGGACAAGCGTGGCGGATATACTGTCCGTTCTTCCTATGGTGGGAGGCCTGAGCCCAGCAGTGGGACGTTTATGGGCTGTTGTTGTATACATATATTATAAAAAGAAGTATATAAAAAGGCCGTTATATTACCACATTCTTTTCATAACAAAGCAAATAAGACAAATAATGTTAATAACGACCATGTGAGATACTGATAACTAATAACTATGCTTCGTTGAGAGCGTTATTATGCTAGCATAAGGCATTTTTACACGTGCGGTTAGGTTTATAAATATTTATAAATAAAAAAAACTTAATTTTAATATCCTAATGAAATATTCGTAATGAATTGAGACAATTAATTTTTCTGTAGCATACGATTATTGAAGTGAAACTTGTATATAGACCGGGGGTATTAGAATTTTTCTGTCACGAAAAAGCGTTACGGCCGCGTGGTGAGAAGCGGTATAATCTTAGAGTAGAGAGTTGGCATAATTTTAGAGTAGATTATGGATGTTTTTGGTTCCGAATCGAATCCAGTTTTATTGATTGATAAAATAAAATACGTTTAAATAAAAAATGCATTCATTAAAATTTACCTAACCTAACCAAATCATAATTGGCATTAAACCTGCAAAAAAAATGAAATATGTGCTGGGACACATAGTAGAAGTGAAACTTCAACGGACAAATGGAAAAACGAATGGCAACGGACAAGTGGCAAAACGAATCGCAAGAAAATTTTAACTTGAAGTTTTACGGGCAGGTTTTCAAATTGTACAAGTACATTACCAATGTTTTTCCATTTATCCCTTGAAGTTTCACTTCTACTATGTGTCCCAACACACATTTTTATTGTACAATGCTTAGATCAGAGAAAATTAGAAGAACGAGTGTAAACGTGGAACTGCTCACATGCGTTCTGTATACTACAGTGCATACCGTATACTAAAATAACTGTACAAAAAAATATTTTATGTTTATCATACCTTATTCTTTCAAATTTAAATGAAAATTAATAAACTCAAAAATCTATGCTTGTATTCTATAAAATGTAAGCTGAAAAATAACTAGGCCTCGTAGTGTAACTGCATTAAATTTTTAATAATATGTACTACGCTCAACTCTCTTCAACCAGCGTTGCATTAAGCTGATTTCAGACGATTCATTTCTGTCTTACAATTAAAATAAAACAAACAAAGCCATTGATGTACAAATTTAAACGGTCTTATTCATATTTAGTTAGAGTAAGTAATGTTTGCGATTAACGCAACTCGTTTATTTCGATCAGACCTCATAACATCATAACATAAAATAAATCATTCTCGTCACTCACTGCATACGTCTAACATCAAGTACCTTAAATTATCTCTAAAAATCTAATATAATAAAAGCCTGTGAAATCGTAATATATACAACTAGAATTGAAAAGCTAATTTCAATCAATATAATACCAAATCAAGTAAGTTTGTAGACTTCTTTAAGCTTTTTACAATTTATTCTAACTCAATATGAATAAAACCGAAAATGTTTGAATACATGAGTAAGTCAATATAATTGTGTCCTTTCAATTCTGCATCTTTTCACGAAATTGATTCAATTTGGTTGATCGGCTTATATCAGCATTAGTATTGTTATTTTTATCGTTTTTTCTTTATAAATACTGTTTACTTCTCATGGGTTATGGTATGATATATAACCTTCATAAGAAGATAGACAGAGTTGTATTTGGGCTACTTTTTTAGATAGACGATCTATATCTAATGTACAAATGAAGCTTGGGTTAATTAAATTAGAATATAAATGAGCAGAAAACATAATTACATGTCGAAGAAATATTATTGCAAAAATAAAAATGCAAATAAAATATTTTATAAGATTTATTATTTGTTATAATGTCTATAGTGTCAATTAATATATTATTTGTTAAAAAAAGATATAATATTTTAATATTTATTAGTTTCTCTATCACGGCTTTGAATATAGGCAGATTTTTCAGTACACGTTCCCGATAAACCCCAATATTTTAATCAAATTCATTAACCTTACTGCTTCATCTGGGATAATGTTATTGACGGTTTCACGCAGATGTAGCGATGGGTTTAATGCGTTATTTGTGTTGCGATATTGTTATTATTGTTAATGACGTTACATATTGACAGATAACGTATGAATATACACTAAAGTATATAAGTTTCTCGTTAACGGTTTTGTTTAAACATTATAGTAGGTGAAGCCAGAGCATTATAATGAACAGAAGTGATTATCACTGAGCCGCTATAATTTATTAAAATATTTCACGTTATAAAATTTATAGCATGTACACTACGCCTATTAATGCAGCATGTTACAGTGGAATTAGCGCGCGGCTCCGTGAAATCATACCGACTTTCCTTAGAGGAATTCCGTTTTAGTCTCTCATGGTTTCTCTGACGTTGATATAATTATGAGATATATTTATGAGTTCCCCCGAGTGTGCATCCGGTCTTATTTTGTTTATTTAATATAACGCTGTTAGTGAAATTTTAGTGTTACTTTTGAAATATACCGTATTTTATGGAGATTTTCACCGCGCAAGCTAATGTTATTTTTTTGTTGTACTCGTAAACTTGGAAAACAGGCAGTTTTTTTTTTTTAAGGAATTAGACCATAGTTGATCATGGAGACTTTTCCCTTAATTTAAGGGTCAATCCAAACAGTAATCAACCGGCTTGTGTGGAGACTCCGAGAAGTTGCAAGGGGCAACAACCACTACCCACTAAAACCACCCTCCTCCCATGTGCCCCGCGCTTTTTATATAGGAAAGGCTGAGACTTAGAACGTAGTTACGCCCAGTCCGATCCAGCGCAAAAAGTGCCTGAATGCGCCCCGGGAATCAGAACACATCCACTTCGTCAGAGGGGGTGATGAATCCTTTGCTCCCTTGATAGCTAAAGGCCCCCCGAAGCGTTATTATTCAGGGTGGGAATTCATGCGCATACCTGCGTATCCGGATGCCAGTCAACCGCCGGCGTCCGCGTAGAGTCGTATTAGCACGCGCAATAATACTCCCCTCCCTAGGAAAACAGACAGATGCCTCAGCTCTTGGCAAGTGGTTAAGGTCACTTATAGACCTTTGCAACGCCAGCGGCCAAACGAACGCGTTTCCAGCTTTGAGATGGCATAAAGGGAAGAGGATAGTTTGATAATAAAGAGGAATGGAATAGAAGGGATGGGATATGGGATTGGAAGAAGGGGAATGAGATAGGGAAGGGGGAGTAGACCATCGTATGGAACACGATTAGCAGAAGGCTAACAGTTTTTATTTTATTGCACGAATTAGGCAGACAAGCAGACGGCCCACTTGAGGGAAAGCGGTCACCTTCGCCTATGGACATTTGCAACACCAAAGATGCTACCAATGTGCTACCGCTCTCTAAAGGAAAACTGGAACCTGGCCACTAATGCTGGAACACAATGTTGTTATGACAGAATACTTTTCTGTTTTTCAGCAGCCCCAATGTCTACTAAACCACCCCTTTGGCCTGGGTTGAGGGAAAACAGAATGGCCAATACTGTGAACGTAGACGGTGTAGACGGTATTTCTAGCCGGGGAACCCTTGGATTATGTTGCTGAGTTTTATGCTGAATAGTGCATACATAGCATCCACCTCGCGATAGGTTAGTTGAGAGCGCGCTGAACACCGACCACCAACCTCACCCTAGCGCCAAAAAGAAAACGGACGAAAGCATTTCCGAAAATCCTCGGCTGCCGCATGCTCACGGCGGTTAGAGATTCGAGAGTGACGAACTTTTATCGAGAGCAAGGGATCTTATAATAGAGTCATACCACCTACAAAATGGTTCTGAAAATAGAATGTGCAATTAGATTTTTAATTCTACTAGCCGAAACGTCGAAACAAAAATCAAATAAATGCCGCGCTTAAAACCGGTAAAACATAGTTTTAATTATTTGATCAAATTCGTCAGTAATTTTGGAGGATTTTGCATTCAATACTTCATTTAATTTACTCTACAGAATACTTTTGGTATATGGTCCGATGCACTTAGTTGATTTTATCTATCTTATTTTAAGTCTTATGAGATTGGATCTCAAGGCCAAGGCAATATCGTTTCCAGCTAGGTATTGAAAATCGAATCTTATCATCTTGTTTGCAGTATACAAGATATTTATGTGTTTTCCCTATGAGTGATTTTACCTTTAAATTTAATACTAATACATAGAGAAAGGTAAATACTAAAGAATAACAATTGTCAAGTAAACACCGTAACTCTGAAAGGCTCCTAAAATCATAGATGGCGCTATAAGACATACTTCTAATTTATTAAGGAAGTAGTTAAAATTAAAAAGAAAACAAAGCTAGTGTTAGAATCTCCAACAAATAGTTTTTATTAATTTAATGCGGCATAGTACTGGCCACCAAATATATTAAATGTTTAAATTTAGAACACAGATGTTCTTTTGTTTTTTATCTGTTTTTACCCTCTATTAAGATTAAAATCATCAAACATTACGCACGTGCAGTTTCTTTTTATAATTAAAATAATTACAATCCACAAGAAATTAATATTTCAAGAAGTGACCAGGTTCCAGTCTCCCTTAAGAGAGCAGCAGCGCATTTGTAGCACCTTTGGTGTTACAAATGTCCATAGGCGATGGTAACCGCTTTCCATCAAGTGCTGTCTGCTGAACTCAAGCAAGAAAAAAAAAGTGTTTAACACCTAGATACATTTCATCTACATATGTAGATCCCAATATTTTGATAGAAAAATCACATTATAACTACAAAAAAAAAACGAAAAAACATGACGATGTTGTAACTATTTTTTCTAAAACGGTTATATCTTATATATAAAAATGAATCATAGAAATATATGTACGCATAACTAGAGAATGACTTTACCGATTTTGATGAAATTTTGTTTGTATGTTTGAGTGGGTGCTGGGATGTTTTAGATTCACAATTTGAACCGGTAGGTGGCTCTGAGATCAGGTTTAAAATCCTCCTAATCATGTGGACTGATTTTGGTGATTTTGTTTTTGTGTCATGGAACAAAGTCTTTTAGGAAGGATTCAGAAGAAATGGCGGTACGAAGATCGCCGGGTCAGCTATATAGTATCCTATAAAAATAACTTTTTCACAATAAATAAAAATGAGAATTTTATTTAAAACTAGAATATGCCTGCACTTATTGCAGGAGTTCAGCAGACAGGCAGCTGGCCCACTTGATTGAAAGCAGTTACCATCGCCTATGGACATTTGCAACACCAAAGGTACTACAAATGCGCTGCTGCTCTCTTAAAGGGGGCTGGAACCTGGTCACTAATGCCGGACCACAACTCAAGGTTGTTATGGCGACATACTTTCGACCAGGAGTGGTAGCCATCCAGTCAGGCAAATGCCCTACCACCTGGCAGACATTGCCGAGACACAAAGTATCACAGCATTTAAAAAATAATGTAAGCTATCATTTTAGTGAAAACTATGCCAGAATAAGCTAATTTATGCACCCGAACAACTACAAACCGCTTTCGGAAAAATTCCCGTGTGATTCCCAGGATATAAAATATTACACTTTCTATTACATAAAATTTGCTATCGATCAGTGAAAAAATCACATTGTAATTCGTTTTTTTTTTAATTCCCGGAATAAAAAGGAGCACAGATTTTAAGTCTAAGAATTTGCTGTCAATCAGCGACAACCGCATCGAAATCAGCCCAGTAGTTTTTATGTGAATCCCGAACATACAATCGAACCATAAAACAGACAAGTTATAAAAAAAATGCATCGTGTTTTCGTCATCGTTTATATAGTCTATTCTAGTTGTTTTTTCTTTTAAATAGCTTCAATGTACAGACACGGCATGTTTAGAATTTTATAATATTATATATCTATAATAAATAGATATGTAACGAAATAGCCTTCTTTAATGAAAATATAACGCGTAACGCAATTCCGAAACGTATATTAATGTGTTTGAAGAAAAATACGTAAATATCAAATATACGAAAAAGTATTACGATTTTCTTTGATGACAATTTATTGAAATACACTAATATTCCTGCGGATTCGTTCGCGTATACTTATATTCGTATTATTTGTATTATATACATTATAACGAATTCTTTGGTTGAGTAGGCTAAGCCTTTGCTGGCCTAGCTCACTGAAAGGCATAGGTTCCGTGTTCGATTCTTAGCATGATAAATTTCGTAAACGAATTTTTCCTGATTTACTATGGTCTGGGTGTCAGTCATCAGCCCGAGACTGGTCCGTTGTAAATTAAACATAACACAAGCATAACTTGCTTTGCTGTAGAATATGTGTGTTTACCTGAAGTATTTTTTTTGTGAGTACGAGACATAAGAATGACGTAGGTTTTAAAGCTTGTATAGGTTCATGGCGTGGACAATACTTAGGGCCCTTTCGACAATTTGAACTAAATATGATGTAATACTGACCAGCTATAATTGTTATATTTACACAGTAAACATAAAAACAGTATTAAGCAGATAAATACCCCAACCTGTAATAATAGTAATGTAATAGATAAATAATAATAAATAAATAGAATATAGAAAAATGTAACACAAAAATACAGTATAAATAAACACAATGTAACAAATAGAATTAAATAATAAAATAGATACATAAACTCAATAGTAAATATATGTAATAGAAATAAGATTTGTAATTAATAAGAAAGAAAAGAAAAATAAAGAAAATAAAAATAAAAGATCCCCCCCCCTTACATCCCTAGTACATTAGAATTAGAACCTAGTTACAACAGGACTTCAAAAAATAAGAGTCTCTGTCTTGGCATATGCGAAGGAGTAGGCGATAAAAAAAAACTGATCAGCTATTATCCTACAATACAGGATCGTCTTAAGTATATTACTGACTTGACTTGAAATTTTAGTAGATTCCCGGGACTACGGAATAAGCTAGGAAGGAAGGGAATAAGCTAACTTTTATACACCACAACAGCTACAAACCGCTCCGAAAAATTCCCGCGGGTTTCACGGGATAAAAAGTATCACACATTTTACTATCGCATTGGATTTGGAATTTGTTTTTTTTTCAATCTAACCATGTTAAATGCCACTAGATTTCCGGTATAAAAAGTAGCGTAGATTTTAAGTCTAAGTATTTGCTGTCGATTAACGAAAAACGCATAGAAATCGGCCCAGCAGTTTTTAGGTGAATCCCGAACAAACAAACAAACCGACAAATAGACAAGAAATTTAAAAAAAATGCATAGTTTTCTCCATCGTTTATATTGTCTATTCCAGTCTTTTTTTAAGCACAAATATACAGACGGCTTGTTTAGACTATTATCTTAATATATATAAATCTCGTGTCACAATGTTTGTCCTCAATGGACTCCTAAACTACTTGACCGATTTTAATCAAATTTGCACACCGTGTGCAGTTTGATCCGACTTGAAAGATAGGATAGCTTACATTTGGACCCGGTAGGTGGCGCTGCAATCGGGTTCTAAATTTTATTTCTTCAGGGCAGAACAACGTCTGCCGGGACAGCTAGTAATATTATAGATTTGTATGTTTCATTTATAAGGTTCCCCAGTCATATTAGTCAAAACGAATCCCTAATGTATTTCTTATGTTCGCCCGTCCTTCTGTCTGTGTAGGTCACAGACATTTGTCTCAGAAATTACTGAGTTTATATGGGAATAGAAAGAAAGAAAAATACTTTATTTGAAGAAACAGCGAACGTAGTTACATTGCTTATGTATTTTACTACCTGATACCCGCCAGCTTCGCGTGCCGTAAAATCCTTAGCTGACCTCTACGTGGCGAAAGGAAGGTCCATGCCAAATTTCAAATCTATAGGTATTATAGTTCCAGAGATATCGTGTTGAGTCATTATATACGTGGTTTTTAATTATATATATATATAGATTATGTATTTTATATTGCATGAGTTCAGCGGACAGTAAGACGGCCCACCTGATGAAAAGCGGTTATCATCGCCTATGGACATCTGTAAGACTAAAAGTGCTACTAATGTTCTGTCGCTCTCTAAAGGGATACTGGCCACTAATGCCGGAGCATAACTTACGGTTGTTATGGCGACAGACTCTAGACCAGGTGTGGTAGCCATCCGGGCGGGAAAATGCCCTACTACTTGGCTGTGGGTTGTTTTGTCTCCTCTTACGATAGCTCTTCTGCACGGATCATCCCTGTATAACGGGGAGTGTTCCGAGGAACTGTTTGATATGGTGCCAACGCCTCACTTTTACAACCACACCGCTCGCCAGCGGCGGGATATTTACTCCCATTTCCTTGGGCTCCCACGCTCAACTGCGCACCGGTTCTCTACAACATTTATTCCGCGGACAATAATGATCTGGAGGGAACTTCCCGCCGCGGTTTTCCCTTTGCGCAATGACATGGGGTTCTTTAAAAAGGGCGTTATAAAATTTGCAAACGCCTATAGACGACGGTAACCACTTACCATCAGTACAGTCATCTGCCTGTTTGCCTGTTTAAGCAATAAGTAAAAATAAAAATAAAAAACAGATAAAAATATAATAGTATAAAAAAGAGTTATGAATGTCAAAGAAGCAAGTGAGGTGTGTAAGAATAAGCCTGAATGGCGCTCTGTCGTTCGTGCCTACCCCGCAAGGGAACTGGCGTGAAGTTATGTATGTATGTATGTATGTTAGTATAAAAAATATCAAGTTTTATGAATTTGTACTCCGCATTTTCAGCAAACAAGGTTTGCACTCAGCTTGTTAGATATGGATGAATTTTGACACGAATATTTACTCGATATGGCGCTACATATTGGTCTAGTACGCTTAAGTGTCAGATAAATTCAACTCTGTTTAGGAATTGTATATATACATAGTCGTGTGGGGTGTTGTTGTGGGTGGGTAGTTGTTCGTGCCTACCCCGCAAGGGAACTGGCGTGAAGTTATGTATGTATGTATGTATGTGTGGGGTGTATTTAGTCAGATCTTGAAAACCATGACGTTGTTCTTTAATGACTTTAAATTTGTTCGACCTACGTGATGATACACTAAGAATACCTGGCAGCATAAGAGTAATATATTCAAATATATTGTTTATTCTACTGTCTGACGTACAGACAGACATTAGCTTTTCAACGAGTACCAAGTAAATACCTAAAAGAAACTGTCTTGGCTTTACTCTGTTATCTAATTAGAATATCTTACGACACAAAAAAATTGAAGCCAAACAACTTGCGCCCCCCAGGTCTTGTTTGAGTTTTAGTTAGTTACTTTTAAGCCCATCAACTTCCGCCCCCAGGTCTTGTTTGAGTCTTAGTTAGTTACATACTTTTATGCCCATCAACTTGCGCCCCCCAGGTCTTCTTTGAGTCTTAGATAGTTACTTACTTTTAACCCAATCAACTAGCGCCCCCAGGTCTTCTTTGAGTCTTAGTTAGTTACTTACTTTTAAGCCCATCAACTAGCGCCCCCAGGTCTTCTTTGAGTCTTAGCTAGTTACTTACTTTTAAGCCCATCAACTTGCGCACCCACGTCTTCTTTGAGTCCTAGTTAGTTACTTATTCTTAAGTCCAGCAACTTGCGCTGCCAGATCTTGTTTGTGTCTTAGTTAGTTAGTTAGTGGCGACCAATCTCAAAAAAGTCCTAGAAGTCTAGGATCTTTTTAAGATCAGTCGGCAGCGCACTAAGTTTAGACGAATCGCTGTCCATCGCCTTTATTAAAGTGAATTATAACGTAATTAGTGTTGATATAAAGATTATTATAATTGTTATCTAAGCAATAGAAACATTATTCTGTTGGACTAGAAGAGTGAAATATTTCAAGTCATAAAAAGATGTTAATTTAATTGTATCAATACCTACATATCTACATACATAACTTCACGCCAGTTCCCTTGCGGGGTAGGCACGAGCAACAGAGCGCCATTTAGGCCCATTCTTACACACCTCACTTGCTTCTTTGACATTCATAACTCTTGTCATGCACACTCGTCTGTTCTTAAGGCTCCTGACATCACCCTCCGCTAGTACACGATCAATTTGATCATGGAAGGTGTGTCGTGGCCTACATATCTACCTACACCATACTATGATGAATTTTAATGAAGGCCTCAAGCTTTCAAATAAATTCAAGAACAGACACAAGCCCTGCTCTACTCACGTATTATTATAGAATAATATCTAAATGTCACATGTGTAATACACCTTAATATCTTTTTTTTGCCAGAGGGAGGTTAAGATTAGATTTCAACGTACGTAATATATATTTCGCTCATTAAACCAAAAATACACTTAAAGAGAAAATATAATGAAAAAGCGAAATTAATCTCATACGTATATAATATTTGTATCTTAAATGAACTTCGCTGTCTCGCTCACACATTGCTACATTTTGAAGATATAAATTGACTAGCTTTTACCCACGGCTTCGCTCGTGTATAAAAAAATCTCCGATTAAGAGTAGCCTTTGTACTATTCCAGACTATAATTTATCTCTGTGTCAAATTTCATCCAGATCCGTTCAGCCGTTCTGGAGTGATTGCGCAAGAAACATCCATCCTAATTTTCGCATATAAAATTTCTCGTTTTTTCATCATCTCCCAATTATTTGGGGTCGGCACATATGTTTTTTCCTTGTATACTCTTCTATTCTGACATACATACTCTGTCACACCACAAATCATCATATCCTTCACACAATCCATCCATCTCTTTTTTGGTCTACCTCAGTTATACTAATATTATAAAGAGGTAAAGTTTGTGACGTTGTAGGGGGTAATCTCTGGATTTACTAAACCGATTTTAATAATTATTTTACTGTTCGAAAGCTACGTTAACAGGGAGTGTCATAGGCTACATAACATGATGCTATGTACCACGGGAGCGGGACAGAGCGCGGGTGAAACCGGGCCGGGCCGCTAGTATAATATAATGCTATTCCAGACTACAATCTATCTCTATGTTAATTTTATCCATATCAGTGCAGCCGTTCTGTCGTGATTGAGCAACATACATTCATCCAATCTTTTGCATTTAAAATATTATTTATAATTATAATATAGATAAAATTTACTTCAACATATCTGTATTAAGTATAAATGTGAAAAATATTATTAGGAATGTTTAACACATTCGGCCTTACTTATAATAATCTCGTAAAAAACGCTTAGGCATCTCTTAAGTAAGAGAATCAGACCCTAATCATTAAATATTTTTTTTTCACTTATAAACGTGTATTACCTGTTGTTTACCTAAGAGGAGCACAGATAAACGAAATTTGAATGATTATCGTAGGTTGCACCTAAAATATTCGACTAAAGAGGATTTTATGGGTAAGATTTTCACTAACCGGTTGCTGAGCAGTTTCTTTAAATTTAAGAAACGAATATAAAGTAAGGCCCTTAGATTTTAATTTCTACAATATAAGTATTAAAAAAATATGAAAAAATGTATGTACGAAATATAAAATTCCAAAAAAAAAATTATTTTATTTTTAAATCAATGTAGTAGTTATATTTCAGATGTTAAAATCGAATTAATTTTAATTCATCATTTTCAGATAACTCCGAAGACAGTCCGAAAAAACCGATCAGCAAAACCGACGATGATTCCGAAGAGGACAGCAGCAAAGCCAAAATAGGCCTAATCAGTGAGTGGATATCTTTTTAAGTTTACAAAAAGTATCATTAGCAAGGTATTTTTTGCTATCATCATACTTTCCAAATTTAATGGCAACAAATATTCTGACCACCAAAAATACTTTGAGATCCTAAATTCTCTTATCAAAATATACTTTACAGTACACTAAGCGCAACTAGTATCAAAAAGACAGAGTAAAACAGTGGTTCTAGCCGTTTTAGTATTGAATGCAAACAAATGAAAAATGAAAATTGTATTCAAAGAAAAAATAAAATAGTAAATGATCAACAAATCTTAACGAGCAATTTGAAAGCGTTGTACACCCAAAAAAAGGCCAAATCATATTCAATTAGGTATTACTTACTTATCAACCAGTTATGCCTCAAACAGCTTATTATATTGTTACGAATTTGTAAGATGTAAATTCGAAAATGCCGTTGGAATTATCACAGTTTATTAGAAGTATACACACGTAATACACAGTTCTTACAAGTGTAGCCAAATACAACAAAATACTTATCACATAAATCGTGCGAAGTTTGTCGTTATAAGATACTTGGTCCCAAAGTGCACTAGGTAACGCCTTGTTCGCAGTCAGAACACGTCTGGCGCTTTTCCCGACTGACCGACTCTCATCGATTTGTAAATTAGACATGGCTTCCTAGCAACATGCCACCCACTGGTTCTTGAAATCGTTAAATGGTCAGCTCAATCGAAGCTCAAAGCTTCCAAGAATTCTCCTGAAACACCAAGAGATAAAAGAAGGTTTTAATACGTCTTACGGCGGCAAGTGGTCGGAATCAATGTCATCCCGTGTTTCGATGGAGCGAAACTGAAGAGAGACTCCCTTCAGTAGTGCTATGTCGAGAACGCTCGGTATTGTATGTCCGGTCTGTCAGGGTATCTAGTGGGAGTCAAGGGGGCTAGAATGCCAAAGAGAAGCCTGTCCGAGAGGCGGAGAAGCTCCCTTCCTTTGGTGTTTTCGGTTGGGCAATTCCAACAGGGATGTTTGCAGTTTAAGTCCCCGGCTATTATAACCGCGGACAACGTCTTACGTGCACAAAGAGATCAGCGCGAACAATAAATAGATCACTCAAATTCAAAGGGGTAATAAAACACCTGTAAAGATCAGTAACGGCTTGCAACAATATGTAAACCTTTACCGAGAACTTTTAATAAAGAATTCTCCGACCTTGATCTGTTTGTCTGTTGGCTTCGCAATATAAAAAGAGATAATAATTAAAAAGCAACCTTACCTATTATAATACAGAAAATGTGCTGAAAATTTTCAAAAAAACGTGTAAAATATACGTGAACTCATACTAGCAATAAAATCGTGACAGGTGTAGTATAAAAATACGTTTCCGAGTTTTTTGTTTACTACCCTACATTTCCATAAAAATAGGTCCGTAAAATATTTTGCCCGTGATGCGAAAATATTGGCATGAGGTCCATTCCCTGACGTCCAATAAGGATGATCGTTAAACTGTTTATACAGGTTTGTGGTTAATGTACAAAAAGGTAAAAAACCTTATATATACCTACACTAACTGTTACCCGCGAATTCGTTTATATTACAAGCTTTTATTTAACTTGTAATGGATGTACCTATGTATGTAAGTTCGGGTGGAATCTTGCAAGTTAAATTTGACCAACTACCCGGTTTCCGATTGAGCTGAAATTTTGCACACATATGTATATTGCGTGACAATGCAATAAATAGTATGGTACCATGGAGCTGATCTGATGATGGAGTCGGAAGGTGGCCCTAAGAACTCCTGTACCAAACAAGATAGACCGGTCGTGTTTGGGCTCGTTTTACTTGTATTGGCTAGTACTCTGCTGCTACATAATATCCAGGATCGCAAAAGCTTATATTTAAAAACCTTTTTAAAAAGCTTATTTATTTTCTATGTTATTTTACCTCTTCTCAGTCATCTTTTCTTTCATATTCTTCTATTCTGGCCAACAGCGTAGCTTGCCTTAGAAAGCCCTGTATCAAAATGTATTGGGGAGGCCCAAAGGAAGGGTACAGTTTTTTTTATAAAAGAGACAAAAAATGCTCGAATTGAATTAAAATAATTATATATTGAATATAAGTTATTACTTATACTTATTGCTCCTAGGAGCTAAGTGAGACAAACAATTCAAATCAAAGATACAGTCCTCTCGCATTTTTATCGGCAAACTTATATATCAAATATCTGTAGTTGAAGACAAATTTAGTTTTTCTAGATTTTCTGACTCTATAGACAATAATGAGAAGTCTAATAGCCGTTTCTGTTGGCCCAGCAGTTGTTCTCAAAAATATTATTAAGCTATAACAGATTGTGGATAACATTTTAATAATTTTTACTCACACACTTTCGGGGCCCCTGAAGCCTGGGGGCCCCGTATTATTGATACGGCTGATACCGCGGTAGCTACACCCCTGATTCTGGCTATACGTCTACTATCACACCACATATTATCATGATATTCTTTACATAAACCATCTATCTCTTTTTTGGAATATTTTTACATTTGTACCCATCTTTTAGTTTAATACATACACATAATTACATACACATAACACCTTAGTCTCCTTTCTGCATAATGCTGTAGTATAATAAAAAATAAAGATTAGGTGTGGTTGCATCATGAATCTACACGCACTTGGCTAATATTTTCATAAAAAAGTACATTAATCGGAAAGACGGAACATTTCTGTCTTTCAATTTGGATGTAACCACCAAAGTGATCCGTATAAACATAAACTTGAATCATTTAATGTCATTAATAACCGTTGTGTCCTTTTAGTTCTCATCAACCAGAATGATTCAATTTGATTGAACCGTGTAACGTCAGCATTACTGTACATGCGACGACTTTACTAAACGCGATCTGTCAACTTAAAAGAGAGAGCATTAAAAAAGAAATTGATTTATGGAATGTACACGCATTTTCACTGAAATGCGTTTTCTAAAGTATCGTGTATGACGGCATGCGATCTGATTACTTTTCTTTACACATCTTACTTTTAGCACGATGCTCGAATCATAGCTGTTAGCGGGGTGAGAAGCGTGTATACATATCGAAATTGTACGCTGTTATGGTGAACTTAGACTTAAAGCCGTTGCCACACATTCGATTCAATATTGTTGCTATGGAAAATTTACTACTGCACTGCACATTGGCTTCAATACCCACTCTTAACCCAAACACTGGAAATAGACAAGCGGATTGGACCTGTCTTAATTGCGGACGCAGAGCGAAAACTATGGACGACAACTTATTTGCACTAGCGACTTACGCATATGGTTTAGGTACATATGAAGCGCGATGATTTTCTTATGAATGTCAAAGAAGCAAGTGAGGTGTGTAAGAATAAGCCTGAATGGCGCTCTGTTGTTCGTGCCTACCCCGCAAGGGAACTGGCGTGAAGTTATGTATGTATGATTTTCTTAGCACTGTGTTACCAACTGTCCATTTACCATATTATCGGTTAAAATTTGACACAAGCTCCATAAAAGTATTGTCACATTGCAACCGATGGTAACGCAAATGAATAGTAAGATATAGGGCCGACTATAAGTAACTGTCAGTCCAAACGATGATAAGGACTCATTCGCAAGTAACTACTTAACTAATGCAGAGTAAATCAGGCTTTAGACTAGTTCCCTACTTCCTCAAACAGTTTCCACAAAAATGAATTACGTGATTTTCCTTATAGAATTTTCTGGTGATTTTATGGTTATGATTTAAGTTCTTTCATTATACACTTACTGTGTGATTTATTTTACTTGGAAATTTCTCTTCTGACTTCTGTAATTTATTGCTGTGTAAAGAATTTTGAAAAAATGCTTCAGTAATTTAAAAAAATGTGATGTTTTTTAACTTCTTTAGTAGAGTTTTAGTAGTTTGCCAGGTGTTAGGACATTTGCCTTTCTGGATGGCTACCACCCCTGGTCTAGTGTATGCCGCCATAACAACCTTGAATTGGGTTCTAGTCCCATCTACGAGACCGGCAGCACATTGGCAGCACCTCTGGTATTGCTAATGTCTATAGGCGACGGTGACCACTTTCCATCACAGTTGGTCCGTTACCCTGTCTGCTGTAGTTTCCTCCAGCAGTAAAAAAAGTAGAAAAAGAATTTATATATATTTTTTTTTATATCAAATATAATTTTTAGGTTTCCATAGACTAGATGACTTCTTTGTTTGAGTGGACTAAGTCTTTATATCTATCTTAGTAGAATGCAAATGTCCCGGGTTCGATTTCTAGTATAGTAAATTTTGTAATCGACTTTTCAATATTCACTGTGTGTTGCTTTGAATATCTCGACTGGTGGTGATTCTTCAATTTATTACTTGTAACATGCGTATGACAGCAGTAAATAGTAGAGTTACCACCAGTAGCGCCGCAATGTATTCATCATGTCAAATCACAGATATTTTTAAGATAGGTTAGATAATACAAATACATACATACGTAAGTTCACGCCAGTTCCCTTGCGGGGTAGGCACGAGCAACAGAGCGCCATTCAGGCTTATTCTTACACACCTCACTTGCTTCTTTAATATTCATAGCTCTTGTCATGCACGCTCGTCTGTTCATAAGGCTCCTGACATCACCTTAAGTGATAATAAGGTTAGATAATAGCTCCTCAAATAAAGACATTAATGAAAGTAAATATAGCAAAAAGTGTGTGCCAAGATTGTAGCAAGTGGAGATCCAATGTCTTTCATCTCTCCCAAAGCAACGACATTATTTGTCGAGGTAAAGTCCCTTAAGTGCTGACCCGGGACATAATCTAACGCTGTCTCGAGTTTCATTAAATCTGTTCAGTAATTTTCACATCATGATCTAAAATGTCAACAGAAAAGTAATCTAAAAGTTGAGCTTTCGAAATCTACTGGCCGAATTAATCCTCCTGATTTTTTAACACTTTTAACACCTAAGTGATTTATTATATAACATAACCATATAGATTATGTGTAAGTTAAGGATCGTTCCAGTATAAACATTAGCTTCACAAAAGGCTCCCTAAGCGACATCCCGTCTTTATTTCAAGAACAAACATTTTATTGTAGGGCTTAGGGAATGTCCACATTCTATTGGAGTTGTCTCAAAATATGTCCAAGTTAAGGACAGCGTGGGATCGCTAATGTTTTTTTACTTAGAAGGCCCAAATTTATCCTAAGCCCTTGGGAAATCTTTGGTGTTTTGTGAGATTTACATGCTGCGCGGTAAATTAATATTTAATGAAATTTAAGACCACGTCAACCGTACTGATATTTAAACATGAATAGAAGCTTTTTGGGCTTAGAAGTTTGATTTTTGTTTGTTTAGCGTTAATGCTACCCATTGTGCACATTTATATTATCTTTAACACTTTATTCATAATAGTTATATGAAATGTATAGACCCATTAAAATAGTTTCTCATTATTTAAGCTATTACTACACTGGAAAAGATCGTGACTTTGATGGCATTGAATAATCGCTCTCAATCCACCAATTTGGAGATCTTACACTGATATTTGTTGCCGTCAACTTTTGTAACAGTGAGTCTCTCCATATTTTCTGGGTCTATGTGGTCAAAATACTGCAGTGTACGTTATCGGAATACTACTAAAACTGTGGTAAGAGACGACAAAACAACCCACAGCGAGGTGGTAGGGTATTTACCCGCCTGGATGGCTACCACCCCTGGTCTAGAGTATGCCGCCATAACAACCTTGAGTTGTATTTGCATTAGTAGCCAGGTCCAGTCTCCCTTTAAAGAGCAGCAGCGCATTTGTAACGCCTTTGGTGTAGCAAATGTCCATAGGCAATAGTAACCGCTTAAATCAGGTGGGCTGGCTGCCTATCTGCTTAACTCATGCAATAAAGAAAATACCTAGTGATCGCTAATCTTGAGCGTCTGCAATATGGAGGTAATTTTTGGGTGAGCATTGCATTTGTCCGCGTTATTATTCGGTTATTTGTGACCTACTTGAGTAAATACAATCTTATACTTCTTATATTAATATATAAAGCTGAAGAGTTTGTTTGTTTGTTTGTTTAAACGCGCAAATCTCAGGAACTACTGGTCTGATTTGAAAAATTCTTTCAGTGTTGGATAGCCCATTTATCGAGGAAGGATATATAGGATATATATCATCACGCTAAGACAAATGGTAGCGGAGCAGCAATAAAACATGTTTCAAAATCGGGAGGGCTTTGAGAACAAATTCCACGCGGACGGCGTCGCGGGCACAGCTAGTTAGTTTTATATATGGCAGCCACTCCTAATCTATTTTTTTTATTATTTCACTACAGCATTGGATAGTGGCACATACACATAGAACGCAACGTCTGATAAATTTAAATTACATACACCCAGTACCTAGTTTTTGGGAAAAATTACTATGACTATATACTTACATAGATAGATCGACTGACAAACAGACTACAACCTTAACACATCGATGAAGATATGAAGATTTCACAAGACTTCTGTTTTTGTGTGAAATAAAATCCAAAATGGAGTTGAACCAAAAATGAACGCCAAGATAAGCCGTGTAGAAAATCTTAATCATATTGTTAATTCGTACCGTGTGTTGTTTATTACAAGTTCTATGGCCATTTTACGCAGTGGACTTTATTTGTGGTGGCCATTTGTCGGAATGGTGGTAATAAATAAAAAATGGTAACTAAGAACATTTCGCTAGATTTGGAGAAATGTTTTACTGGAAAATAATTTATTTGTACCTGGCAATTATTAATCTCGATCAAATCATATAAATGTTTATTGTGAACTACACACAGGTCCTAAAATGCCCGCTTTTAGACAATCGCTTTGCGCAATTGTCACTTGTCCTTAATTGTAAGACAAAGCGTAAAGTTCCACTTTATCTAGTAGATTCTTGTCATACTCGTCATACGAATCTGCGAAAGCGACCGCTTCAGGCCCCTCAGGTGACTGTTACCACAGATCGTACCATACATCTATAGAGGATTGGAATTTGTGCAATGAATTTAATAATAAGAAAAAAATAGCATACATACATACATACATACATAACTTCACGCTAGTTCCCTTGCGGGGTAGGCACGAACAACAGAGTGCCATTTAGGCTTATTCTTACACACCTCACTTGCCTCTTTGACATTCATAACTCTTGTCATGCAAGCTCGTCTGTTCTTAAGGCTCCTGACAATGAAAAAAATAGCAGATTCCGAAAATGCTCACTTTCTATTTATAGTAATATTATAAAGAGGTAAATTTTGTGAGTTTGTTTGTAGGAAGTAATCTCTTAAACTACTAAAGAGATTTTGAAAATTCTTTCACCAGTAGAAAGCTATATTATTCCTGAGTCATATAGGCTATATTTAATTGTGATTAATAATATATTTTTTTTATGACGCCTAGCAAACGTGAGCACGGGTCAGTGAGTAAATAGAAAATTAATTTAAATATGTTTTATTTAATAATAAATACATAATTAAAAATATCTTAAATGTGTATTCTCTTTTATTCAACTATTTGTTTTATATGATCCTATAAAGCGATGGACTTGAACTCGTTTACTGCGGACAAATATTTGTGGAATAATTTATTGGATGGCTGGTAAATAACGGTTTGAGGAATGAAAATATTGTTTTGTCATTTAATAATCTAGTTACTGAAAATGAATTGTTTCTGAATGTTGGAGTGATTTTATTGGTTTTTAAAAAACATCTTTAAGGTTCCGTAGCCATGATCACACATAAAATAAGTTATTTTTAACAATTATCGCCTTCCAGATACAATTTAGGGTTGATGTTTCCATTTCGTAATATAAAATTATAACGCTTTTAAGCCCTATCTCAATTCATTACATATCTTTGGTCCAAAAGACCCCGTCTCCTTTATTTATATTATCCCCTTATCTATAATTTTTTCCAGAAGTTAAGCTTACTCTATTGGATCGTGATATTGACATATTAACTACTGTATCACCACAAGTTCTATAAAGGAAATTTAACTGTAGTTTAAACATTTTGGGACTTACTTATAATCGTTTCTTAAATATAAAGAAACTGCTCAACAACTGATTAGTGAAAATCTTACCCATAAACACTGCTCTTTAGTCGAATATTTTGGGTACAACGTTACTCATTCAAATTTCGTTTATCTGTGCTCCTCTTACGTAAACAACAGGTAATACACGTTTATAAGTGAAAAAAAGATATTCATTGATTAGGGTCTGATTCTGATTCTCTTACTTAAGAGATGCCTAATCGTTTCTTAACGAGATTATTATAAGTAAGACCGTTTAACCGTAACATTAAGCAGTAATTAACTTTCTATACATCCGGATTTAAAATTCGAATACAATTGGCTCCCATCGCCATTCGACTGCAACCAACAATACCACAATATATTTGCGTTTCTCCAAATTATGTTTTCCAAATCTATACCTTATGTTAAGGTGTTAAGAATCAGTATTGAATAGTTAGATATCATTGAATGCATAAATAATTTATTTTATAACAACATTCCACATTGCCATTTTTATTGTACAAATGTGTACAATTTGTATTTAATATGAGTACATAAATAACGCATGACAGGTTTATGCGTTGAGAGGAAATGGTTAACCAGATTTGTTTGTGAATATATTATTTACACGACGTCCGAAGGGTGTATGTGAAATTTTCAGGATTACCGGTTTATGTGCGTATTTTTCTGTGTGAAGTATGTCAGTGGTATTCTCTTTACAATAAACAAAGTCGCTTTCCGCGTCTGTCTGCCTGAATGTATAAACGCTAACTCCTAAACCATGCAGCGGACTTTTAAGGCTTGTAGCAACGCCGACGTCCTTGAGGATTTTTCAGTCCTGATTTTTCGGGTGATAGCGGGGGTTCCGTAGACGCCGTCGTTTTTCAAATGAATAAAATAAAGTAGTATTACACAAACTTAATCATTTAACTCTATTTTATAAAGTTGTAGTTATTTTTTTCCTGTTCTCATTTAAATTGAAGGAGAAATGGTTTCATGGCAATAGTTTGGAGCTGATTTGGTGATTTTTTTCTCAACTTATATTAACTTTAGAAAATTATGAAAATAACCACGTTACGCCATATATCGTTAAGATTTAGGATATTTTTTTTTTTGGTAAACTATTGATCAATGAATACCATCGAAAAGTTGTTTCGTTTGCACACCTCTTTCGACCTTTTGCGGCAATAGGAGCCTTAAGCAGATTTCACTAACAGTTAGAATATTTATGTAAGTAAAGTAGAGCTACTCAATAGAGTTTAACCCGCGGCATAGCCACGGAGAAAATGTAGTAAAAAATAAAAAACAATCCATTATGATCCTAGATGATTAACAGGCAACATTCAGATTCTCATTACCATACTTACCTATATTTCCAGAACGCAGACATAAGAAGAAAGTACTCCAAGCCCTCCTACCCATGTTAGTAGGAATGAAGTCAGCTGGCGCAGTAATATTTGCCTTCACACTGGTATCAGTCCTCACCATAAAGGCGTTCGTGGTCAGCAAACTAGCCCTACTCCTCACATTGGGATTGGCAATTAAGAAGCTCTACGAAACTTGGGGCAACGGGTAAGTTTTTAACATTTTTTCAAATCGGTTTATATGCAGAGATAGTGGGTCAATATATTTGCAACGCACTGTAGTCACGGAATATTAAAGTACAGAAAACCTATTCTGTTTTTATTGGAAACAGTTTCTTACTATTATATTTAGCGACTTTAGTATTTGCATATATTAACATGGTCAGACTGGACCGAAGGGGACGGGATAGTGGTAAATAGTGTAGTATTAGTCAACAATTTTTAATCTTTTTCTGTTTAATTTTTCTCGAAATATGAATGATTTACGCTTAAAGTAAGTTACTTATTTACGGCAAGCCTTGTAAGCCAGACCTGTAGAGAGACTAGACAGAGCCCAGCGGGCTACGTCATCTCTACTAAATGGCCAGTCCGACGCTGCATAATCATTACATACATAATTTCGCCTCTTTGCTTTAATAACGCTGCAATAATTTGCTATCTTGGAAATTGAAATTTTAAAAGAATTTCTTTAAGTATTAAAAAATAATTGCATCGCAACGAATTACTTCACATCTTTTAAGATACCTAAATTTTAGATGAACAGAAAAAAGTTACTTACAATTTTTTTTAATGGTTAATAAAATATTTTCGAGAATTTCAATTTTCAAAATAAAATATTATTGAAGTAAAAAGCCGATTTGTATTTAGAATAGCAAAATGGTCATAAATGTTGAAAATCGTTGTATTCTACACATAAAAACTGAGGATTTACTAATATATTTTATTGCAGCGATATGTATTTTCTGCTATAGGTACTCTAAAAGTCGTCTTAAACTTTTTAGTCCCTTGTGAATAAAGTCAATTTAAGTAGATTCTCTTAGAATTGTCTCGAATTGTTGAAATTATCTTGGAAAATATTTATAAGATGGCTGGCTTTATGTTTGACTACTTACTTTTAGAATTTTTTACTTAGTTTTTACTTTGTTTGCTTGATTATATTTATTTTTTATTGATTGTGACTTTGACTATATAACAGCATGACTTATGTTTGTAGACATTTTACTGTAGACAATGACAGGTAGCATCTATGAAGTACACAGTGTAGGTGGAGCCTAAAATTAACAAAAAATGGTTTAAAGTTTTCTGAATGTAGTTTTAAGTGTAAATGTATATATTTATTATTACTAAATTAGTTTATGCATAAACATAACTTGACGGAAAACCAAAACAAAACTAAATTATAAACTAAACAAGATTACAATAAAAAAATACAAAATACTATACATTTCACTTAAGAGGGATCAGTAATAAATTTTCGCATGTACAATGTACATAAGGTATCTTCAGTTAATACCAGTTTTATGTATTTTGCCAAAACTTGATATTGTTAATTCTAAATTCTCTCAGCATTCTCTTTAAAACTGATTATTCATTAAAATTGAGTTGGAAACATAATGAAACTTAATTTAAGAAGTTATCTAAAACTATTTATTTATTCAAATGTAACACAATGAAATGTAACTTAAGAAGTTACCTAAAACAAAAGTAAGGTATAAATTAAACTGCGTCAAAACCTAATTGTACCATTTTATCATTTATAACACCAGTATTATGATAGCAAATAGTTTGTACAATACTAAAATTTTAAACGCCTGTGTAAAATATTATTGCAATGAATCCAATATTTGCGGTTTAGTAGTACGAAATATTTAGGCAAAATCATTTCTTTACTCTGATGTTTAAATGCTGATACATTGAAGCCATTAATATCAAAAATAGAATAGAACTAAAATGACAGCTGCGATTGACCTTGTTTTATATTGCAAGCTTGGAGTATAGTGTATTATGGCTCATTCATAAGTGAGTTGTGTGAGTTGAATCAACGACTGACACAACTCACTTATGAACGAGCCATACATAGTTGACAGATATGTACACAGAGTAAGGTTGACCACAATATACTAAGCCTTAAATGATAGCTATCAAAATAATTCGACGCTCCCATGCAATAATCCAGTATTCGAAAAACTAAAATTTTAGAGGATAAAAATATTTTGTGATTTTGGACAGTTAGAAATGTTCCATGCAAAAGATATCATGAGGATATTTTCAGTACCAGTAGAAAGATCTAAAGCAAATTGTAATACGGATCCTAAGTCACACATGCTAAATTTGATATATACATTTTTTTCAATAATAGTACATTACTGGACTGTTTGTATGGGGGCATACAAACATACATATATCGACATATATGTATATGTAAGAGATCATCACATCGTCAGCCAATCGTTGTTGTGTTGAAGTTGGCGCCACCTATTCCAAACCCTTTTTTTTTTACAAGGGGAAATCCATTTTCGGACCCCCCGCCGGGGTGACTTCGGCGGGGGAGTGTGGGACTCGCCGGCTAGAGAAGCCGGAATACCCACTAAAACCCCTTGGTGCCACCTGACGCCATGAGCCGGGGTCACGGGATATGCGTGAGCTTTTCTTCCGCGACCCCGGCTGGCGTGGGCCCACCCCAGCAAGGGGCGGGCCTCTCCGATCTATTCCAAACCCTGCTGTTCTCATCCAGCCCCCATCGGCGACCTTGCGCAGATAGTCGCTTCTTCAGGCTGCAGGGTGTCCTACACTATGTTTACCGAGATGCGGTCTCCACTAAAAAACTCCTCTTCTCCATCAGTCATCAGTCTTGCGACAAATGTGTCCTGCCTACTACCACTTCAACTTGCTAATTTGAAAGATCATCATCCTAGCGTTAAATTTCAGTTACGATCCGAGAATTTGTTTTAGACCCCGGTGTCCGCTTTCCTACACTTTCTTCTCCGTTTCGCGCGGTCTTCATCCCTTATTGTAAGACCAGTGGATTACCATACTTCACGAATCAAGCCAGCCTTTTCTGCTGAAATCCGGTGGAGGCGGTATAACCATATTGATTACAAAAGATATTGTACAAACCAAAAAAAAAAACACTGAGTAGGTAGATCAATAGGTACTAAATCAACAGTGGAGGGATGAATACCCTTTTACATTATATTAGGTATTATTAGCGTAGGTAATTGGTCTCGTTTATCTTTCATAGAATTCTTCACAATACGTCTGCGTTTCATTATAATAACTTTGACAGGCTTTTACATTTAATTTGTGATTTTTTCGAGGCTGATATTTTTTGTGCTTGCAAATTTCAATATATTTCTAAAAAGCTAAAATTTCTAACAAAAAATATAATATAGAAGATGGTTAATTAAAACTGTATTGATTCTTATTTTATCGTGCTATAGGTTGGCAATTGATAGGTATCTCACCTGTGAGATAAAAAGTTGTGCACCTTGGACCATTTCCAGTATGTCCTTCGACAGCTTACAAGAGCCAAGCACCAGTATTATAATCTCATATCTTCTACTTTGATTATTTTAAATTTTTACACACGTCACGGCACAGTGGATTAATTTTGAGCTATTATTTAAATTATTTTGAGTGGAAACTTTTTAATTCATATGCGTGGGTAGCGGACAAGTTTTGAAACGTCTCTTTTTGGAACGGAAGCGGGTAGAGGGGGGAGATTTTGAGTATGGAACAAGAAGGAGCTAACAAATGAAATTGGTGTTGCGGAGATATTCAAAGTATGATTCCATTGCTGTAGTGTCAACAATTCGTATTCTACTAAATCTACAATATCTCCTTGATATCGCCGCGGCAGAATAATAGGAGAAAAATCGGTATTAACCAATAGCAGGAATAGCGTTAACCGAAGTGAATATTGAAAATCTACCAAAAATCTTAAGCGTTTATTGCGCAAGTTTTCACTTGTAAATATTTATAAAGATAGAGTGGCGTGCCACAAGCATGCCATTGGAATTAACAGGATACCGGAATTAGGCAAAGCTAAGAATGAGACGTACAGTGTCCGGCGATTTTGATGATATAGTAATAACAGAATTGTGACCCTGATGTTAATTGATCATGCGATTTGGAATGAAACACGCTTATAGTAGATACCTTTTTATTCGTGATTTGAAGATGATTAGTTTATATGAATCGAGGAATACTTCATTAATGAATTTAAAAAAAAAAGAAAAAATAGTACGTTAAGAATATACATATATCTAATAAATACAATTTCTTGCTACCGGGCGGCCTGTGGTAAGAGGCGACAAAACAACCCACAGCCCGGTGATAGGGCATTTGCCCGACTGGATGTCTACCACCCCTGGTCTAAAGTATGTCGCCATAACAACCTTGAGTTGTGTTCCGACAATAGTAACCACGTTCCAGTCTCCCTTAAGAGAGCAGCAGCGCCTTTATAGCACCCTTGGTGTTGCAAATGTCCTTAAGCGATGGTAACCGCTTTTCATTAGGTGGGCCGTGGTGCCTGTCTGCTGAACTTATGCAAAAAAAAAGAACAATGTTTTTCGATTAAGTGATTACAAAAAGAAATTCGCAATGACTCTCTTATATGTAGGAAATTTAATAAATTACCTGCTTAATTACTATATGTAAGGATATGATAAATAAATACACTTAATGTTACTAATTAAATTTAAACCTATACTTAAGCTGAACTGTATATACAAATAAACCTAATATTAAGACAAAAAAACAGGTATTATTTCCCTAGCCGCTTCGTTAAATGGCAATGCGGCAAGCCTATATAATAATATGTTATTATATCTAATAATATGTTGCCCGAGGTAAGAACATTTGGTGGCATGACTGTTAGATAAATATTATGAAAACAGTTGTTATTGTTACTAATTTATTGAATAAATACTATAATTCCAAAACAAGTGTTAAAAGCTTTATTTTTAGTTCTGCCAGAAATAAATGAAAGTATTGTATTCAAAAATATGTTTCATATTTTACGCTGAAGATAAATTGAAGACCTAAAAAATATGACTATAAAATTAAGTAATAATATTTGTCTGTGTACATACATTATATTTACATGATGATTTTTACTGAAGTGACTGAAGAAATTACTGACGTAAGTGACATAAATAATACTGACTTGAACATTTTAACACTGTCCAAAACTTCATGAAATGTTCAATTTGATAAATTTTCCATTACAGCGTCGGTATACCAAACAACCCATATTTGTATTCGCAATATCCGATCGATTTTCCGAGCGCCACATCGCACGCATACTCCGTAAGTGGAGTGAGCCAACAATTCGCGTCACCGGATGTGTATAGTCCAACTGCATTGGGAACACACACGCACCAACACGAAATAATGCAGCCGAGCGACGCAACTGCTCAGCAGTCGCAACAGGCGCCGACTTTACAACTGGTTAACAACACCAGAGCAACGGAGAGATGGGATGGTAAGTCTCGGTTAATGAAACTCCTCGACCCGATCATTGAAAGCGTCAGACACATTATCGATCCTATAGCTAGTGTTGTATTTGATGCAACAGCTACTTTCCGAGGCAGAAATACTGATACAACTGCAGCTAAAACTGATGATGAAGAAATCAAGAAACCTAGAGAAATCCTGGTGCCTCAGCCTAGAAATATAGCTCAGAGAAAAATGAATCGTAGAAAAAAATTACCAAAAAAATATTCTAAACTAAAAGTTGATTTGAACAGGTTAAAACATAATAAAGATTTGTATGATTATATGAAAACTAAAAAATATAAACATAACTACCCCAATACTTTTTATTATCCTAGAATTAAATATACTATCAATCCTAGTACATTTATGTTTAAACCAAATAATAGCCGACTAGTTCCGTATAGAAAGGAACCTTCACAAACAATGACGACCAAGGAGCAAAATTTTATTTTAAATGAAACTGATTGGAAACCTATAATAAATTTTAACCAAATGTTTCCTGATGACGTCATCAACGAAGATAATTATAAATCTAATGTAAGTAATAAACGATTTCGTAGAAACAAAAGAAGTATAAGCGCATATGAAGGCACAATAACCAATTTTAGAAATGCATCATTAGATGATTATAGCAGACACTATAAGGTTGGTAACAAGGGCAGGGGCATACTTGGATATTTTCTTTACAATTTGTTTTTAAACTTTTTCCCTAACGTTGTAAATACAACAGAAGAACCTATAAACAATACACGGAAGCAAGAGCCTAAACCAGTATCAGAAACTCCTGAATCGGGATATTACAGAGCTGTATACGATATATTAATGACGACTCTTGAATTCATTGACAGTTTTGTTAATGCAGGAGAAACGGTTAACGATGAACTTTTGAGTGAGGATAACATTAAAAAGAGACCAAAGAAAAAGAAAGTAAAAAAGAGGAAAGTTATTAAAAATAAAACGGCACCTAAATGTCCGCAAGCTAGTAGTACTATAACCGCTAATGACGAGACTAAAGAAATTGATACTAATACAGAAACAATTAGTAATAGTTGAAACTTTTACCTAAGAATCGTACTCAAATATATGTGAAATTATGCATTACAAAATTTTATTCAATTTTTTAATTTAATTTTCCTTCACTACAAGGTAACGTGCTTAAAATAAACATTATTTACAATATTGCATTTATTATTTAGATTAGTTTACGGGTGATGGTATAAGTTTAGATTGGAGTGGCATAGCAAGTGTATTTTTTACATTTGTATCGTCAATGTTGTATATAGAAGTTACATTTTAGTTTGATTGTTTTAATTATTACCTACATCGTAGTTATGTGTATAATTATCAACCTTTTATAGGCATTTTTATCACGTTGGAATAAAATTACTCTCACCTCAATTAATGTTTTGATACGTACAAGTTACTTATTTTTATTTTGTTTGATAATGATTTTTTTTCTTCAATAATCTTAGATACTTTATAGAATGCATTTTGGTTTTTTGTATAATAGGTATTTTAACTTGAGGTAATCTTTTTGTTAAGTGTGTACCAATATTATACTTCGATTAATGACTGGTTTGGAATTTGAATTATATTTTTATCATTATAAAAGATATATATAAAAATGCAATCAATAATATCAGTATTTTCATTTTATGAAGTGTTAGATATGCTAGTTAAGGCTAAACAATACAGTAGATAATTTGGAATAGTAGTATTAAAAACTATATTGTGCTATAATTCCTTTTCATTAATTTTAACCCTTGGGTCGAGTTTTCAATCACCAGATAAAAGATGTTTATAGAATAAAGTATAACATGGAAAAATTAAAAATGTCAGTTACATGAATAAAACAGTTGAATGGTTTCACTTTTGATTTGACGGCCTCTGTAGTTGAGTGGGCTAAGCCTTTACTAGCCTACCACTCTGCAACACAGAAGTTCCGGGTTATATTCCTGCATGGTACATTTCGAAAACGATTTTTCTCTGTTATTTACTATGGTCTGGGTGTCTGGACTCAGACCCAGAGTTGTCCGTTGTATATTACCCATAACACAAGCGTAACTTGCTTACTTTGGGGATATACAATATGTGTTTTGCCTGCCTATTATAATTTAATATATTTTACTCAAGTTATAATTTATTCGACTGATAGCTTTTATCTGATGATTGAAAAATCGAACCTTAATAAAAAGTAGTCATATTTATCAACCGTAAAACGAACTGTGCCCTTTTGTTTCCATATATTATTCTTATAATATTTATTAGTTTTGATTGCCATTACCGTTAGTAATTTACCTAGTACGATACAAATTGGATTAGATGCAAAAATCGAGTTTAATTCTGAATAAATTTTAACCTTAAATTTATTTCATGTTAACGAAAGTACTGCACCATTTAATAAATATATGCACATGTTTTAATTAATATATTTAAAAATAAAAAACTAACTGAAAGACTAAATTATCATTTTATTTAATTCTAAATAAATACCTTATACTTAGATATAGATTAGAAAATTTCCTAAAACGATTAATATATTTTTCATTTATATTCAATTCCGATAGTTTATAGTATAAGAATTAGATGACTTACAGAATGACACTATTATTTTCACAACAATGCATGTATGTAGATATAACAATATGATTTTTTTATGTGAAGTTGACTTTTAAATATGAAACTTAATAAGCGCGTAAATGTTAAAATAAAATAAACGTTTGAAATGATGCATACTATCCTTTGGCCATCTGCTTCTTCACATAAACCTGATGTTGGCAAATGCTGGATTTTTATACCTTAGTGGATGAATAGTATCCATCCTCAACACTGGTTAAAATTTGACATAAGCTTCATACAAGTAATGTTAATTTTGTATAGAGGATAATAAATTTGAATATCTAAAATAATAAAAAGAATAAGAAATAAATGGAGAGTAAGGTATAAGCACCCGGCATATATTACCACCAACAGCGTTGCAGCGAATAAAAAAAGAAATAGCATAGTATGAGAAACAGATGTACGTTTAGCCTTAAAGGCATCAAGATTAGAGTTTATATTTATATGTATGATAATTTTGATTGTATTATACAGGCTACCGGCGTCGTCCAATGTTTTATGGAACATCGCGCGCTACTTCAGAATCTTATTCGGGCTACCAGTACCACCAATGAGTTACGCCGAATCAATGACAATGCCGATGTACGCCGTGCCACAAATGTACGCCCCAGTAACAATGTCAACACAGGCGTCATAGCAATAATTGGACAACCGGACGTAGGATCAAGTGGCGTTATAATCGATTATACTGCTAAATGTCAGATCGCCACGTTGACTTGATCCATACACGCATTTCAATGAGAACGTGGTGATCTGGCATTTAGCAAAATACCATCATTCAGTCGCAGTGTTTCATGTTGCTGGATTAAAAAAAATCTCCCATTCTAAATTAAATTTTCTTACTAATTCTTTTATTGGAAATGTCCAAGTAATATGAAACACTGCGGTTTGTCCCCCACCTTTTTGGTTTAAGACTGATTTTCTTGTTAGCAGCGCGAGCCCGTCGACTTTATTTAAGCATTAATTTATTAATAATTTAAGTGTTATTTTTAAGGCTATTTATTCATCACTTAATAAAATAGAGTGTATTTATATATGTAGTTTTATTTTCCAACTAGCTATGCAAGTGACTTTCATCTCATAGTTCAAAACTTGACAGACAATGTTTATAACATTGAAAACTAACATTTCTCCACCCGTTGACTTAAATTAAAAAATGTGTTTAGTTTTTTATATCGTCATGATTATCTACATCTGACTAAGGATACCCCACACGACTATCAACACTATATTTTTTTTATTCCACGATTAGTTTTTAGTTTATGTCTATGCTTTATAAATCCTAGGTGACGCCGTATATGTAGCTAACACCTATGAGCTGGGGCACCCACTTACCAGCTATATTCAATGTCAAGCTATTTTCATTATCGATGAGCCCTTACTCACACACAGTTTTGATATGCTTGGCTTCGGAGAGACTTCGGGTCTCTTGGGTATTCTGACTGTATAATGGGGAGTGTTACGAGGAACTGTTCAGAATGGTACCTTCGTCCTCTTTCTATCACCGCACTGCTCACCATCGGCTGGGAGTTCATCTTGATTTCTAAAGAATATTTCTCATATGCGCTATTGGGATTTGATATGAACTTCCAGCTGAGGTTTTTCCCCAGCGCTCTGATATGCGGTTTTTCAAAATGGGTGTCATGAAATTCCTTTAAGGCCGGCAGCGGATTGGTGACTGTTTGCTGCACTCTAAGTATAAAAATATTGTGAATTATAAAGTTTAATTCTTCACAGGTGTATATATAGTGCCAGCTTTACCTATAGTGCAGGGTGTGCAGCGCACACAGGCGCAGGGTCTTAGGGGTGCCGAGCGCCGCTCGTAACACCGCCAAAAAGCATGCGTCGCCCGCGGCACCAGCGCTCTCTTTTTTTTATTAGACTTGACTCTATGTTATTGGTCCGAAGACCTTACAACTTTACCGGGGTTTTTAGGGCGAGTGTCTTCGCGAAGCGGAGGCGCTCGAGCCCCGGGGGGCAACTTGCTTGAGGGAGCTCCCTAAGGAGTTTTACCTCGGCTGGACTGTTGCCATGAAAGGGGGATGAATTTAATGATGCCCACCATAGGGCGACACAAAGCACTAATTGAGAACGGGCGACGGGTAATATAAAACCTGAGGGGGAGGATCCCGGCGGGCCGGGATCGGCGGTTCGCGGCGGCCTACGCTATCTTACTGCCTTTCGCAACGTGTTATGGCTGGGATAGAAGAAACGGCGAAAGAAACTTCCCAGCAACACGCCTAGTCTATCCTGTGGGGGGGCTATGTCTTCTAGCGTCCCTCGCGGGGACGTGGAGAGATCTTGATTGGCGGCGTCTGAGACACTGCCGTCTGTACCTGTCTGTCGGTGCCTGCCAGCCTGCCGTCCTAACCGCAGGCGGACTGACCCGGGCCAGCTGCTTCGTAATAACGTCGACCCTGTCCGTCAGGACGTTACGCGGTCGTCGCACAAGAGCCTTTCGTTGAGGCTTATAATCGGACGAGCGGATTTCAATGGTGCAGCGCGAGATCGAAATACTTACGCGAGAGCGACGTAATGTAGTTTTTGATGGAGGGAAGCTCCAGATCGCGGTGGAGGTCGACGTTACGCATATAGAGGGGAGCACCGACGGCTCTGCGCATGAATTTATTCTCCACGATTTGCAGTTTATTTAAAAGGGCAGGCTTGGCATGGCCGAAAACCACACTCGCGTATGTCATGATCGGGCGGATGCATGTTTCATACAGAGTAAGCTTGTGTCTGAGGGATATTTTGCCTCGTTTATCTATCATGGGTGCTAAACGACCCATCATAAATCGCGCTCTAAAAGACTGCGCGTGTTATGGCTGACTCCGGTTGCTATAGCAAAATAAGGCGCGCATCGAGCGTCTTCTTTCCTATATACAATGACTTTCGTTTTAACGTGAAATCAGAATTAAAACAGATAATTAAAGATTATATTGGTGTATTTTCGCATTGGTCTGAAAGAGAGTGTCGGGGTGAAGGTAAGGAAAGGAATGCTCCGGTGGTTCGGACATGTAGAAAGAATGCACGATGAAAGAATGAATAAACAGATATACAATGCAAAAGTGGATGGATGCAGAAGTCGTGGAAGGCCACAACACACTTTCCATGATCAAATTGATCGTGTACTAGCAGAAGGTGATGTTAGGAGCCTTAAGAACAGACGAGCGTGCATGACAAGAGTTATGAATGTCAAAGAAGCAAGTGAGGTGTGTAAGAATAAGCCTAAATGGCGCTCTGTTGTTCGTGCCTACCCCGCAATCCCTTGTTCCCACTGGCGTGAGGTTATGTATGTATGTATGTATGTATTTTCGCATTACATTTTTAAACACTTTGTTCCTAAAAAAAATTATATACTCCTCTACCCTCTAAAGAAAACCTCTCATAGATAGAAGTGATGAAAAATAAAGCTTTGTTACTATGTCTTTGTTTCACTTATCAGTATAGGCCAACGTGGGAGTGAATAAATTAAAATATTGTATAATTAATATTCCACATACCAAATTGTATCATAAGCGAACACGAAACAACAGTATCTATGTTGAAGCTTTTTCAGCACGGCTTCTATGTGAGTTCTTATTCTGAACGTGTAGCTATTGTTTCCCGACATTATATAAAATAACAATATTCGTACCCAACTTCGGTACACTAGTGAAAACATTATTCTAAGTATTTCCTTTTGACTGTGCTAGAGAGCGCCAGGGTAGTCGCGCTGAGGAACACCTCCTTGTAAATTCTCCCTACCCTCCTCGACATCAAGAAAAAAGAACTTTTTTTATTTTTTATTGCAAGAGTTCAGCAGACAGGCAGACGGCCCGGCCCACATGATGGAAAGCGGTTACCATCGCCTATGGACATTTGCGACACCAAAGGTGCTACAAATGCGCTGCTGCTCTCTTAAGGGGGACTGGAACCTGGTCACTAATGCCGGAACACAACTCAAGGTTGTTATGGCGACATACTTTAGACCAGGGGTGGTAGCCATCCAGTCGGGCAAATGCCCTACCACCTGGAGAACTTTAAATGAAGATTGCGCAAACAAAATAAAACTCACTTATCGTGTCAGTGCTGTCGCCGTAATATACTTAGTGGGATCACGATATAAAGAAAACCATTTTAATTTAATTAAATAACTTTTTTATTTCTCATATTCTGAAAGTTATTCTGAAAGGATGAAAATAGTACTTTTCGTCCCTGGAATACGATTTTCCCTGCTGTCAAAAAATTTAAAAAACCATACGAACTATAGATAATCATGCGACTCATGTCGCAACTTTTTTTACAATCACTGTTAAATCGCGGCATAAATTGTAATACAAAATATCAACACTGTTGTAATATCATTTTATACTTGTAAGTTACTTTTCACTAAGTTATTATTTAATTTACAAAATTTGAGCTAAATATATACATTGTTTTTTTTTATTTTTTTAAGAATTAAAACTAAATAATCAAAATGTACAAATTGGCGGTAGGCTAAATAAAACTTTAACAATACATTCGACATCTTTGTCTTCCGTGAGCACGGCTACTGAAAAGTGGCCGAAACGTCAAAATATATATATATTTTTTTTATTTTTTTTTTATTGCAGGAGTTCAGCAGACAGGCAGACGGCCCACTTGATGGAAAACGGTTACCATCGCCTATGGACATTTGCAAAATCAAAGGTGTTACAAATGATTTCATCAGATTTAGATAAGGATTTAACGCCTGAATTCATTGGAGAAATAGTTTTCATTTGATATGTGACGCATTAAATGATTTCATCAGATTTAGATAAGGATTTAACGCCTGAATTCATTGGAGAAATAGTTGTTTGTTTAAGTAATCAGTTTTTATTTACTTTCCTCTTATTTGAAATAAAAAACTAGTGTTAACCTCGGGTGAAAGACCTATTTAGGCATTCGAACTATTATTAAACCATCTTGTGCCTAAATAAGTCGTTTTGATCCCTCCTAAATAGATGCCTAGATAGGTGTGTGAACCCTCGGGGAACGAGTGCAGTGTAGCGGTGGACTGATGGCGAGGTAAGTTTCTCTTGCTTCTTCTTCCATGTCCCTTTGCCTTCTCCCGGCCATCGCATCACGCCCGATTGGGGTATATATTGCACACGGGTATTACATGGGATAGAGCCGCTTCTGCGTATATACTTCGACCTCGACCGTGTGGAAATGGTAAAAAAAGTAAGTTACCCCCCCCCCCCCCCCCCCCGCTGATTTTGAAACATTCTTCATTGGTGCTCCGCTGTTATTGGTCTTAGCGTGATGATATATAGCCTATAGCCTTCCTCGATAAATGGGCTATCTAACACCGAAAGAATTTTTCAAATCAGGCCAGTAGTTCTTGAGCTTAGCGCTTTCAAACAAACAAACTCTTCAGCTTTATATATTAGTATAAGATAAGATTTTACACATGACTCCTGAGGTACGACATCCTGACAATATGCAGGTACATTTATTAATTGACGTTCATCACGCTTACGATTCGCCACTTGCGACGAAGCCCCAAGGGGCAGCGAAAGCAATTTGTTTTATAACAAATTCTCAAGAATTGATGGAGGCATTTATTTAATTAATCCACGGCCTAGCCATTGGCGGTCTCACAAATAATCAATTACACTCCTTGGTTACAAATCCCTAAAGAATAATAAATGAACTCGGTATTTTGGTTAAATTATATTACAAGCTTCAATACCTCGGGGTATTCGGAATAACCAATATTGAGATAAAAAGCTACGAGAGCATTCACATATACATTATTATAATACTTGTTTCTTTTTTGAGAGGATTTCATTTGATGTTAATAATGTTAAGAAAATTAGATAGATGATAGATAGATAGCACTTTGTTGTACACCATCACAGAAAACAGAAAATCTTATACATACATACATACATAACTTCACGCCAGTTCCCTTGCGGGGTAGGCACGAACAACAGAGCGCCATTTAGGCCCATTCTTACACACCTCACTTGCTTCTTTGACATTCATAACTCTTGTCATGCACACTCGTCTGTTCTTAAGACTCCTGACATCACCCTCCGCTAGTACACGATCAATTTAATAAGAATAATAAGAATAAGAATAATAATCGGCAGACAAACACACACATTGTATATCCCCAAATTAAGCAAGTTACGCTTGTGTTATGGGTAACATACAACGGACTACTCTAATTTGATCATGGAAGGTGTGTCGTGGCCTTCCACGACTTCTGCATCCATCCACTTTTGCATTGTATATCTGTTTAGTCATTCTTTCATCATGCATGAGAAAATCTTATAGCCTAAAAATATTCTAAATGTGCACAATGGGCGGTCTTATCGCTAAGAAGCGATCTCTTCCAGACAACCCAAAATTGTATTGGAATTGAAGTTTTGTATTAGATTACTGATTTACTTTAATACTGTCTTTTGCAAACTTAATCTAGAAAATAAGTTTTTTCTCAGTGCAGGAATGGAGAAAGAATAAAATTTCCTGCGGCCGGGCGGACTGTAGTAAGAGGCGACAAAACAACCCATAGGCAAGATGGTAGGGCATTTGCCCGACTGGATGGCTAGCACCCCTGGTCTAGAGTATTTTTTTTATTATTTTTTTATTGCAGTAGTTTAGCACACAGGCTGACGGCCCACTTAATGGAAAGCGGTTACCATCGCCTATGGACATTTGCAACACCGAAAGTGCTACAAATGCGCTGCTGCTCTCTTAAGGGTCACTGGAACCTAGTCACGAATGCCGGAACACAACTCAAGGTTGTTATGGCGGCATACTCTAGAACGGGGGTGGTCGCCATCCAGTCGAGCAAATACCCTACCACCTGGCTGTGGGTTGTTTTGTTGCCTCTTACGACAGGCCGCCTGGCCGCAGGAAATTGTATTCTTTATCCGTTCCTGCACGGATGATGAGTATGCGGCCATAACAACTTTGATTTGTATTCCGGTATCAGTGGCCAAGTTCCAGCTTCACCTTCCTGTCTGTTATGGTTTAGCCATAAAGTCAGAAAATAAAACACATAAAAATTTACTCATTTCTTATGTAATCGATAGGGAAATAAGAAGTTTTTAACACATGATAACTATTTTTTTATATATAATATCATATTATGTATCTATAGATGATCTCTGTAGTTGAGCAGTACAATCCTTAGCCGCCCTAACTAGCTGGAACACCGGCTGCGGGTTCTATTCTTGGGATGGTAAACTTCGTGAAGAAGTAATTTCTTAAGTTTTTACGACTAGTACACATAATAAAACTATGTATTAACGGTTTTGCGCGATGATTTATTTGATTTTTATTATTCCGACGTTTCGGCCACTTTTCAGTGGCCGTGATCACGGAAGACAAAGATGTCAAGTGCCAAGGAGTATTGTTAATATTTTATTTAGCCAACTTGTTCATTTTAATTATTTAGTTTTAATTTTGTTTATGGCTATTATTTATTATATGGGAGCCAAATCTTAAGTTAAAACTTAATACATTGACAATACTCATTGAAAAATGACCAAAAGATCGGAATAATAAAAATCAAATAAATTTAGCGCTTAAAACCGTTATAACGTATTTTTATTATTCGTGAAGAAGCTTTTTTTTATTTACATTTTTTATTATTATTATGTTTGCTTGTAGGCAAACTGGCAAACGGGTCCACTTGATGGCAAGTGGCTACCGTCACCCATGAACATCTGCAGCACTGAGGGAGACGATGCGTTGCTTACCTCATTGAAACAGATATCTAAATATCTGTTTAAGGCCTTTTTGAAGAGCCCCATATTGTAGCGCTCCGGGAAAGCCGCGGGAGAGAGCTCATTCCATAGCTTGTTCACGTATGACATAAAGAAGCGAGTGCCACGTACAGTCAGCGTCTTATAGAAAGGAACGGCCAAGATGGTCAAATAGATAAGAACATCGAAAGTGATCATTAGTATCGATACAACCAAGGTAGTCTAATAGTTCGCATCAGCCTTCTTAACCAAAAACATCGGCACACCAAGAACGCCAAATACATGAGTGCATTCAAGTCATCCATATTATGTTAACAGACACCTCGCCAAATGTATCTATGTAGACAAGGTTGCCAAAACAAAGTAACAGTCTGACGCTGACTGTACGTATGAGTGGATAACTTCCAATTGTCAATGAATTGTGGATGACCTCCCAGTCGCCGGCGGCCAACCATTTACTATGGTTGGGGGTCTGGTATGGGTATATTACCCACAACACAAGCGTAATTTGCTTAGCTTGGAGATATACAATAAATCATGTGTTGTTGTCTGCGCATTAAATTATTTATTTCGCTCTGGCAATTATTAAATCCAACTGTTGCTGGTTCTGTATTTTTACTGAATATACTCCATTTCTAGTGGAGCTATCGTCTTATGGCCGATTCCAATATCCTATTCATTCACTTACCTGACCATCGATTTAAGGCAAATAAAAGGCTGGTAATATAGGAAAGGGTCATTATTAGAAATTATCGTTTTTTTTATTATTTATTTTAAGCAGAGAAACAATCAGAGGACTCACTCGATAAAAAATATTAAACTGGCAAGCGCAACTGAACTTCCAAATTTACTTTCTCGTAGGTATAAGCTGAGTGAGATTTTTATAAAATACTAGCGGCCCCGGCAGACGTTGTCCTGCCTTTAAAAAATAAAATTCTAGAACCTGATCCCAGAGTCACGTACCGGTTCTAATTTCAGCGAAATACGGCAAAATACGGTGAGGAAACTTAAAGTAAATACTTTTCTACCCTTCCTTAAAATTATTTAATGCTATAATCAAAAGTATTTTGCACTACATCAGATGTTATAATTTTATGGATTGAATAATATTTCTAATATTAGTATCACGTTATCTTCTCTCCTGAAACGATTTTCTCGCACCCTCCAAACTTCTCCAATCTTCCCAATTGCTGTACAAATGTGGCTCAGTGTAGACTTGATAGGTAACATTCTTCTTTGCCTGTAAGTGTATGAAATGTTTTAATTAGTAGAGATGCCCCAAATAGTGGTTTGGCCGAATATTCGGCCACGCTTTTTGGTGTAAGATATGTGCAATTCGCGCGTATCAGGTTAGTATAGAATAAATACTTTGTGAAGTATTCTTACGTTCTCACGAATGATCGATACACACAATTAATATTATGTTTTAACTGTTTTAAGCGCGATTTTAAATGACTTTTTATTTGTTTCTAAAATTTTAAAAATGGCCGAAACTGTGGAAAAAGATATTATATTTTCTTCAATTTTTTTTATTGCAGGAGTTCAGCAGACAGGCAGACGGCCCACTTGATGGAAAGCGGTTATCATCGCCTATGGCCATTTGCAACACCAAAGTTGCTACAAATGCGCTGCTGCTCTCTTAAAGGAGACTGGAATCTGGTCACTAATGCCGGAACACAACACAAGGTTGTTATGGCGGCATACTCTAGACCAGGGGTGGTCGCCATCCAGTCGCGCAAATACCCTACCACCTAGCTGTAGGTTGTTTAGTCGCCTCTTACGACAGGCCGCCAGGCCGCAGGAAATTGTATTCTTTCTCCGTTCCTGCACGGATAAAAAGAGTCTTAGTCTTGTGGACTGTTATTATTATTTTTGTATCTGCTTGGAAAACGCTACATGTATATACTTTGTTTTGTGTATAAGCGGTGAGGCTTTACGAACAACATATCGCCTAGAGCGGTTTGATTGAAAATAAATCAAATTCCATCGGCGACACACGCCTCGATGTGTCACAACGCTATATTGAATCTTGTGGCGCCTTGTGTTTGATACCAATAGAGGGATGTCGTCGACTGATGAGATTTTTATCTCTTTGGGCTTCAGTGGTCACAACAAAAACAGAACCTTTTTAGATTTTCATGCCAGTCCGTATATATATCACAGCCTTTTTGCTCAGAGATTTTTTTTATTTTTTATTATTAACAACTCTACGGACTCGAGTTCTATACCCTTTTTAACAACTATTTCTAGATTTAATTTTTTGAATTCAACACGCTTATTAGTTAGCTATTTTGGTTCTTGTGGGTGACATTAATTTATTGATTTTTGTGTTGAGGTGTATGTATCTTACGAATAATATTAATTTATTCTAGTTTTAATACTAAACTTATACTATTGTAGAGTGTATCTGTTACATGCTGGTATTGTGAGGAAGTGCATGTGCAGTGTTGGCCTTATATCTGTACTTATATATATTGTCCTATCTAGTGCCATGTGTGTTGTTTTTTTCTTTTCTGTGCCTGGGTTATTAATTTTTAGACTCTTTATGTGTCTTGATTTGTTTATGAAGTGTGCGTGTAATGCAATGCGGTGGTAGAGCGCGTTGGTTGGAGGATGTGTATAAGTTTTGTTGTTAGTTAGTTGCTCAGAGATTTATCAACTGCACCTACCGTAAAAAAAAAATTCTTATGGTAATTATATCGTTTATTTTTATATTATTTTTTATATTTGTTTCCAATAATACTAGTCATATTTTCTTTGTTTTTTGTTTGTTTCGTTTTGTCTCTCCGTGAGTCACTGTAACGGCCCTAGCGGAAGACCAGTGCTGGTTGAGTCAACCAGTATCACACTGAGTTAGGACCGATTCAGAACTTAATTTCACAGTTGTATTGTCTTATTTATAAGTATGTTTTGGTTTGTATGTAGTTCTGAATAAAAAAATATCTTTCTTTCTTTCTTTTAAAGAATTATGTTTTGAGTGATATATGGATTATTATATTATACGGATAGTTTTGTATATGAATAAAAAAAGATTCTTTTAAATAGATCTTAACGATACGACATTATTAAAATGACAATCTGTTCTAATTAATAATTAATTTTAATCTGACCTAATACTAATGCTGGTGTGCATAGACATTTAATCGACGGTTATATGTTTCGATAATCGTAGTTTAGCTATATAGTTTTAGCGATTATTTTATTTTAACCATCGATTAATATCTATGCACACCAGCCTAAGTACATATTATTATAATTATTTTTACTAAGAATATCTCAAACTAGCGGTCTCGGCTGACGTTGCCCTGACCTGAAAAAATAAAAATCTAGAACCCGATTCCAGCGCCACTTACCGAGTCCAATTGTGAATCTAAACTATCAAAAAATCGAACCAAACGTTTAGGTGGAGTTCAGCTATATACAAACGAATAGAAGAGTAATATAATATACTAGGACATGCCGCGACTTCGTCCACGCTTGACTTGAAATTCCTGTGGGATTCCCGGGACACAAAGTATGTAAGCTGTGTTTAGTAGAAAATGCTTCGAAATAAGTTAATTTTTATGCAACCGAACAACTTCAAACCGCTCCCGGGAAAATTCTCACGCGATACCCAGGAATAAAAAAGAACACACATTTTATTACGTAAAATTAGCTATAGATCAGTGAAGAAATCACATTGTAATTGGATTCTTTTTTCGATCTGGCCATTTAAAATCATTCCCAGAAAAATGTCCGCGAGATTCCCGGGATAAAAAGTAGCGCAAATTTAAGTCTAAGATATGCTGCCGAGCAGCGTAAACCGCATCGAAATCGGCTCAGTGTATTTTGCGTGAATCCCGAACAAACCGACAAGAAATCTAAAAAAAATGCATCTTGTTCTCCGTCGTTTATATCGTTTCCATTTGTTTTTTGTTTAATAGCTTCAATGTACAGATACGGCATGTTTAGAATTTTATAATATTACTAGCTGTCCCGACAGACGTTGTTCTGCCCTGAAGAAATAAAATTTAGAACCCGATTGCAGCGCCACCTACCGGGTCCAATTGTGAAGATCTAAACCATCCTCGAATCCACTTGAACACACACAAAAAAATTCATTCAAATCGGTCCAGCCGTTTAGGAGGAGTTCACTGTCAACACACGTACAGAACAATTATATATATATATATATATATATATATATATATATATATATATATATATAAAAAGGTGAAGGTGATGTCAGGAGCCTTAAGAACAGACGAGCTTGCATGACAAGAGTTATGAATGTCAAAGAGGCAAGTGAGGTGTGTAAGAATAAGCCTAAATGGCACTCTGTTGTTCGTGCCTACCCCGCAAGGGAACTGGCGTGAAGTTATGTATGTATGTATATATGTATATATAAAAAGATGGATAAAGATACGTATATAATTTTTTAAAAATCTTCATTCTTGAATTTCAATTAATAATCGCCTAGTAGAAAAGTAATTCATAAAAACTCCATCTAGTAATATAGAAACTAGGAGCTTTCGTGAGTTACAATTTTAATGAGCAATTGTCATACTATTAAATATCCTCTTCCATAATTATTATCTAACAGGAAGCCTATGTAGTACGTGTAAATTTAAAAGTAAGTTAGTTTATTTATCCCCTTGTTAACTTTTCACGTATTTGTAAGTAAATTAAAAATTGTTACCACCTTTAAAGCCTGAAATTATTAATAACAAAGCAAAGCAAATTATAATAAACACATGTTAGTAAAGATATTCATTTATTCCACAATAAATAAGTTAGTACAATTAATATACAATCAATAAATTAATACATATAGGCAAAATGCTGGGTTATTTTGTATTTAAATGCGAAATTAGCTCAACATTAGTTATTTTTACAAATATTATTTACATTAAAATTTGTAGTATACTGTATAAACTAGTTTACTAGCAAACTGTCAAAATTGACATTTGCAAATTTGACAACTTTCGCCAATCAGCATTGTAACATATTAACATTCCTTTTACAAAAAACAGCAAAACCTATTACAATACTAATCGTACTTTTATAATTTAATAATGTATTTTAAACCAGTCAAAATGGCTAATTATTTTAGTAGGATGACATTTCTGTCAGTTCTTCTACGTCACGTTGACAGTGACAGTTGTCAATGATAAATTAATAGGCCCCTGTTTGTTGAGATGCATCGCCTTAAATTCCATCAGGTGTCACTCACTTTCGTGATTTAGTCCTTTTTGATGATAGCCTGAAATGTGTTCGAACTTTTATTACATTTTAATAACAAGTCATGCTAATGAATTATATTCTCTTTTATCTTTAAATCAGTCTAATTCTCAAATTATTTTTCACATAGAATATTTGATATTATCTGTAATAAAGAGTGTGTTATTAAAATTACTTTTGAGCAAATGTTAAATTATAACTAATAAAATATATACAAGTTAATTCGTTTGTCTGTATAGAATATTCATCAAAGTTATATTTAACTAGTATTTACTCTTGTAAAAGCTTTCTTTAAAATGTACTCTCTAGTTACGGTAAAACTACCAAAATAATTCTTTTTGATATAAATCCGGTCCACAACATCGATATGAAGGGTCATATAAGTATCAAAAAGTGTGATATTTTTCACTATTATTTCTCTTTGAAACAAAAACCGATTACAAATTTAAAACTAAAATCGGTTGAATATTATCAATACCTGATAGTCGTGAAGACGTGAAACAGATTCGAAAAGCCCCTACTCTGGTATATTCATCGAAATCTTAACATCCGTTTTCGAGATAGCCTGTACATATTTACAAAGTCCTTTTAAAGCATTAGATGATAAAGTAAAATGAAGTAGATACAATATAGAAAGGGTGTCTCGAAGGCTGAGACACCGGCGTCTTGTTGATTGAGTCTCATAATGTCGTTAAGAGTCTTTTAGTAAAAAAAGAATTAAGTTTCGTAAAGAAACATCTCTAATTCGTTGCAAATTAAAGTTGAGTCCATTTGCTTGTTTAATTTACATATCTAAATAATTCTATTGAAAGATTAATTTATGTATCTTTTAAAGTAAATAACTATTGCAGTTGTTAAGGGAGGCTTTTCTGTAGGTGAGCGAGACAAGCGACTTAAACACGAGATAGGTGACCGCGACGCATGAGAGTTTCGCGTTTTATGCGGTGAATCTTACAAGCGTATCTATGTTTTTATAAGTGCGATGTCTTCTTAAGAATTTATTGGATTCAAGTACATTGTTAGGGAATAATAGGGAATAGGGAACTCGCGTGAAGTTATGTATGTAAGTACATTGTTGATAACAATAATGAGTATTAATCAGTGATATGGTAGACAAATATGAATGAGCTAGCACTAATTTATCTGTGCAGGAATAGACAAAGAATACAATTTCCTACAGCCGGGCGACCTGTCATAAGAGGCGACAAAACAATTCACAGCCAGCTATTTGCCCATCTGGATGGCTAACACCCTGGCGTATAGTATGCCGCCATAAAAACTTTGAGTCGTGTTCCGGCATTAGTGGCCAGTTTCCCTCAGTCTTCAGTCCCTTTAGAGGATGGCAGCACATTGGTAGCACTTTTGGTGTTAGAAATGTTCATAGGCGATGATAATCGTTTTCCATCAGATGGGCAGTCTGCTTGTCTGCTGAACTCATGGAAAAAATCATAGGAGTTGCGGACAATGTTAAATTCAAGTTCACCTGTGCAATTGTGTGAAGATCATTTGAAAAGGGAGACAGTTTTTAATACAATTGCATATATAGCAGGCGTGTTAAGGTCCTCTGTATCAAGTCTCGGTCGCTTGTCTCGCTCACCTGTGTCGGTCTCATACCTTAAAGTCTACTTTAAGACACACTTAGTTCCTTAGCTAGAGTTTAGTTACAAATAAAAAAAAATATAAATTTTCAGTATAGAAGAAAAAGGCAGCGCCTGTAGGAAGTAGTTGGAAAGATCTATATATAGCTATGAACTTGTGTAAAAAGTGTCGTGAGTGTTGTCGTGCATTATGATCATCGATGTGTAAAATCCATTAACCCGAAAGACAAATTTGTTGAGTTCAATATCCATTGCTTATGAAAGAGCTGGGAAATCTCATTCAAACCATGTGACTTAAATTATATGCTACAATATTGTTGTAAACCGACAATAATCCTTTAAAGGTGTTTTATTATCCCTTCAAATTTAAACAATCTATTATTATCCCTTTGTATGCCTCCCAGTAAGACATCATAAATCCTTCTCTTCTGTGATTTGCATTTCGTTGCACATGCTTAGAAGCCATAAGACTTTCAAGTTGAGGATTCCAAAAACTAGTGGACATGTTGCTAGGAGGGCATAGCCATTTTTCAAATATATAAGGTCGGTCAGTCGGGACTAAGTTTACTAAGCGAGTTTAAACTGCTATGGAGGCGTTACCTAGTGTACTTTCGAAACGAGTGTCATTTAACGACGGATTTCGCGCGATTTATGTAATTACGATTTTCTACTTTACGGTTTGGACTTGTATTCGGTTATATTTGTGAGAATTGTGAATTACGTGTGTTTACTTCTAATAAATTTTGTGATAATTCCAACGGCATTTCTTTATGATAACATTGTGATTGACATTTGTATGAATTAAATGTAATTTCCAAATAAATGCCAAAATTTAAGTGACAACTGCTATTTATATATACTACGCCTAATCATAAAAGGTTACTAGAATACTTGTATGTCAGTTTGTTTGAATGTTTCTATCGAATAGGTCGGACACATCTTTATATTCTTCTTATCTTCCGAACTTTGTAAGATATTGAAATGAAACATACACAATGTTAATATATCTATATCTATATATATAAAAGAAAGTCGTGTCAGTTACACTATTTATAACTCAAGAACAGCTATACCGGTTTGGCTGAAAATTGATGGGGAGGTAGCTTAGAACCAGGAGACGGACATAGGATAATTTTTCGTTGGAACCGGTAGGTGGCGCTGAGATCGGGTTCTAGAATCCTCCTAATCACCTGGACCGACTTTGGTGATTTTGTTTTTGTGTGTTTGAGTGGGTTCCCGGATGGTTTAGATTCACAATTAGAACCGTTGGTGGCGCTGAGATCGGGCTCTAGAATCACCTGGAGCCATTTTGGTGATTTTGTTTTTGTGTGGGTTCCCGAATGGTTTATTAGAACCGGTAGGTGGCGCTGAGATCGGGTCCTAGATTTTTATTTTTTCAGAGCAGGACAACGTCTGCTGGGGCCGCTAGTATATATATATATATATATATATATAAATCAATTGCTGTTCGTTAGTCTCGCTAAAAGTCGAGAACGGCTGGACTGATTTGGCTAATTTTGGTTTTAAATTAATTTGTGGAAGTCCAGAGAAGGTTTAAAAGGTGAGTAAATATGAAAAAAAAATGCTTTTAATATAGTAAACAATAATTTCGCTTTCCATTAGAAACTATTCCTACCTGTCAAACATTTGATGTTCGTCCCGTCGTTTAGAAATCAATTAAATTTAAAAGTCGATCAGAAATCAAATTAAATTTAAAAGTGAAGATTTTTTTTCTTGGTTTTGAAAGTCAAACGTTTGATGTTCGTCCCGTCGTTCAGAAATCAACGTTTCTTATTTATTGATTCTGAGACGGTACGAAGTTTGCCGGGTCAGCTAGTTTAAGATTTTGCTCTTTTAAGACCTAAAATTTTTACAAGAATCAGTTGAAATTTAACAGCCCATAAAAGTTCCACTAATGGGCTCCGGCCTCCCACTATCGGGGAATGGATAGTATGCCCGCCACGCTTCTTCAAGGTGGTTTGGCGGGTTTGACACATCATCATGGTTTGGCAGGTTTCATTTCGATGTTTTCCTTCACCGTTGTTAGCATATAGCATTAACAATATGCAAATTAGGTAAGAAAACTGTCTAAGTGTATGTGTTCCCGCCAGGATTCGAACCCACGGCCTTTGAGTTTATGACGAAAAATTAAAATAGAATATGTTAATAAATAGAAGCTGTTGTGATCTCGAATAACGAGATAAACTTTCGTAAAGATTTGCAGGTTTTTTTTACAAATCGTTATGTATGATTAGGCATTGTGTAAAGCAGTTTTTAAGGGATTTGTGTCGAAATACAGAACCCGGATTTCAATTGTACAAAAACTTACAGATTAATTAAAATTTACAGATAGATTATAATAATTGAAAATAAAATTTTATTATGTTTTACTGAAAATAAGTTCATCAGAATTAAATTTTTTTACAATATTGAGCCTAACTTAAATATCACATTTATGTCTTGGATGGGTGGCTCCTTACATACTTTTTATGTCAGATAAGAAAAGATTTTGAGCTGTATTTGATGAGTGCTTATGTAGTATTCTGATCAGTTGGGTGAAAATATATTTTTTTTGGGTTAATAAATACTTATGTAAGGGGTTCAAATATCTATGACGACGAACAGGAGCTTTAGTCAATACCTACCCGGCACACAAGAATAATAAAACAAAATTATGTTTAGTTCGAATGTAATATGAAAACTACATTTTCCTCCAGAGCAAGGTAGAGGCATTTTAACGCGAGATTTTTGGACAAAATCTGATATTTAAGGAAAAATATAAAACAAGATGTATTTATTAGACAAAGCTTTTTGTGGAATATATAAAAATTCTCCCTAAAATATAAAATAGCCAGACTAAAAATATTCACATACTTCTTATGAATTCATTATTTCGCCTTTAAGGTGGGTTGTACCAAACTGTCCGTTTTACTTCAAAGTTTAAACTATAATTAAGATTCAAATTTGCAATGAAATACCTATTTTGGAGATCATAACTGAAATTGATGAAGCGATTATCCGTCGGTTGTGCTTACTTCAATGGGAAACAGGCGTGAAAGTTCATTCTATTTCTTGTATGATTTCTTATATACAGACTCATAATAATACTTGCTCATGGACATAAAATGTACAATTCTTCTTAGGTTTGTACCCGATTATGACGAGTTTCGTAAAAATAGATTTTTTATACAATAGCTATTCAAATCAAATCAAATTAAAAAATCATTTATTGAATAAAACATAATTCACAATTTTTGAAACTTATTGGTCCCCAAACTAGCCATTTCCGTCAGTTTATCTCTCCGGCTATTTAAATATGTCACAACCGCTTTTTACTTACATGCGTGTTTAAGGATGAAACTAGGCACAAATGTGTATTTTATATTCTTCTGTATAATGATGTTATGAAATCATGAAAAATATGAGACTGGCGGTGAAATCAAATCTTGGAACGAAAAAAGTTTATTGTGTAAGTATATAATATGTAGGATATATGTATTAGCGGTACTAGCTTACCTAGCGCCTCATAATCAATAAATAAAAAATATGAATAATAATTGTAGAATATTTCAACTTTAGTAAAAAATGTGGTCAAAACTTAACCGGAACGATCATCAAACGTTTGGCATTCAAAACCAAAAAAAATATAAACAAAACTTCAATTTTAATTTGATTTCTGTACGACTTTTTAATTTAATTGATTTCTAAACAACGGGACGAACATCAAATGTTTGACAGGTAGGAATAGTTGCTAAAGGAAAGGGAAATTGTTGTTTTTACTATATTCCAAGCATTTTTTTTTTATATTTACTCACCTTTTAAACCTTCCATGGACTTCCAAAAATAATTAAAAACCAAAATTAGCCAAATAAATCCAGCTGTTCTCAGGTTTTAGCGAGACTAACGAACAGCAATTGATTTTTATACATATAGATAGGATATATAAGATTGTAACAACTACGGACTCTAGTTCCGTACCCTTTTTTTACAATTAAATTTAAGAAGAAGTTAGGAAGTTGTACACGCTTATTTGTTACTTTGTTATTGTGTGTGACATTTAATGAATGCATGTTTGTGTTGTGGTGTACCTTAAGAAAACCTTATTATATTAATTCATTCTAATTTTAATACTAAACTTATATAAATGTAAAGTGTATCTGTTATATGCTGGTGTTGTGCGGAAGTGCATGTGCAGTATGTGCCTTATATCTTAGACCTTAATAATATTATAAATATTAGATATGACAAATTTAATTTTTAGTTTTTTCACAATTTTACTAGATTACTTTGTAGCATCATGACGTAAATGATTAGTTTATAAGTTTCATATTAAATGGCCAGTGAACCTTAAAGACAGTAAACTGTGGGTTACTAAATCTGCCGGTAAACCAAAGATTGGGGTATACGATTGTGCAACTCGCTGTTGTTACATTATTTGAGTCACGTTTGAATGCGACATACGGGGCCCGTTGCAGGACATTATATTAAAAATATTTTCATGTTACGAGGATTTATTATAAAAGTTTTTCTGTGTCTGTGCTTTTATCTTTTATTTGTAAAGATTTAATTAATTTTTTCCTTTGTCCATACGAAAATATAAAGATGAAATTTGAAAAAAAAAGAAAAAGAAAACGCCCACTGAAAATATTAGACTGAAAATCTTATATATCAGACCATTATTCTCGTATTACATTTAATTATTTAGAAAATATTTTATTAGACCAAATCAGTTAGAAATGGAAAGTCAAAAATTTCTTAATTTTTTTGCTTATTCGATGTATTAAATATAAAGAGCCTAAATAATAGGAAGTTGTGACATAGCTTATTCCCTGTTACTATTATTACTGTGAAAGTGACTCTGTCTGTCTGAATGCATGTTTGTCTGTCTGTCTGTCTGTTCCGTTTTCACGTAAAAACTACTGGACCGATTTGGCTGAAACTCAGTATATATATATTTTCGATGCCGAGAATGAACATAGGATACTTTTTATCCCGGAAAATGGGATAGTTTCCGGGATAAAAGTATATTTGTCTCTCTGTTTGTTATCCTTTTATGGAAAGACTATTGGACCGATTTGGCTGATACTCGGTACATATGTCATTTGAATACCGAGGGTGGCCAAGGGATACTTTTCATCCCGGATACTGGGATAGATTTTGGGATAGATTTATGTAAAGTTTATCCCGGAAACTAGGATAGGTTTTTTATTTGTGGATTGCCATTTTCGTTATTTTGGTCAATTTGGTCGATTAGGTTAGTTAGTTTAGTTAGTTTTGGTAGTTTTGTTTGGCAGTTTTGGTTTTAGTTTTGGTTGGTAGTTTTGCTATTTTCGGTAGCTTATGTTGGTAGTTGTGGTAGTTTTGGTAGTTGTGGTAGTTTTGGTAGTTGTGGTAGTTTTGGTAGGTGTAGTAGTTTTTGTAGTTGTGGTAGTTTTGTTTTGTAGATTTGGTAGTTTCGGTAGATTTGGTAGTTGTGGTAGTTTTGGTTTGTAGATTTGGTAGTTTAGGCAGTTGTGGTAGTTTTGGTAGTAGTGGCAGTATTGGTAGTTGTGGTAGTTTTGGTTGGTAGATTCGGTTATTTTGGTAGTTGTGGTAGTTTTGGTAGTTGTGGTAGTTTTGGTAGTTTCGGTAGTTTTGGTAGTTGTGGTAGTATTGTTTTATAGATTTGGTAGTTGTGGTAGTTTTGGTTTGTAGATTTGGTAGTTTCGGCAGTTGTGGTAGTTTTGGTAGTTGTGGTAGTTTTGGTAGTTGTGGTAGTTTTGGTAGTTGTGGTAGTTTTGTTAGTTGTGGTGGTTTTGGTAGTTTTGATTGGTAGATTTGGTAATTGTGGTAGTTTTGGTAGTTTCGGTTGTTTTGGTAGTATTGGTAGTTGTGGTAGTTTTGGTTTGTAGATTTGAAAAAAAAAGAAGTTTTGGTTGGTAGATTCGCCCACTTTGAAAATTGTGGTAGACTTGGTTTGTAGATTATATATCAGACCATTTCGGTTCTTTGGTATTACATTTAATTATTTAGAAAATATTTTATTAGACCAAATCAGTTAGAAATGGAAAGTCAAAAATTTCTTAATTTTTTTGCTTATTCGATGTAGTATTGAAATAGAGTATAAAGATGTGGGACTATTTATCAAGTTTATAATAAAAAATCCGTGAGATAGATCCCGGTAGTGGGATAGTTTGCGAAATAATTATTTTTAGCTAGATGCGTTAAAACAAGGGAATTTGACGCGCCCCTTCTTCTCTTTAAGATGCGTATTTCTTGCCCCTTCTTCTCTTTAAAATATCAATAACACGTTGTGAAGCAGTATACATAAAATAGGAAATAGACTTAATTTTTAACTGTATGACCTCCTAAAATGTTTAGAAGGTCATAACTTACTAGTTTAAATAAAAACCTTAGAAGCTTTTTTTATAGTTTGGTTCGCAAACTGGCCAACTCAGCTTACGTACTTTTAAACAAATCTAGAAGACAGAGAACATGGTTGCTGATTTCTTGATGCAAACACAGCGTGCATTATAATTAAACATCGCGTACATAGTAATTTAAGAAGAAAGAAAAGAAATAAATATATAATGAAGTTACAATATAGTTGGGGAATAGTGTGAATGGAGCATTAAATAAACTTCTAGGCGTTAAGAACCTCAGCCAGAAGGCCCAGCTCGCCATAGACAACGCGGTGCTGGTACCTACGGTCACGTATGGAAGCGAGAGTTGGGTATGGAAGAGAGAGCATGAAAGTAGAGTAAACGCGGTCGAGATGCGAGCACTGCGCAAAATCTGCGGAGTGACGCTCGCGCACCGCGTTCGTAATGCCGAAGTAAGAGAGAGAGTTGGCCTGAAAGAGAGTGTCGGGGTGAAGGTAAGGAAAGGAATGCTCCGGTGGTTCGGGCATGTGGAAAGAATGCATGATGAAAGAATGACTAAACAGATATACAATGCAAAAGTGGATGGATGCAGAAGTCGTGGAAGGCCACGACACACCTTCCATGATCAAATTGATCGTGTACTAGCAGAAGGTGATGTCAGGAGCCTTAAGAACAGACGAGCGTGCATGAGAAGAGTTATGAATGTCAAAGAAGCAAGTGAGGTGTGTAAGAATAAGCCTAAATGGCGCTCTGCTGTTCGTGCCTACCCCGCAAGGGAACTGGCGTGAAGTTATGTATGTATGTATGTACTGACATGAGGTAACAAATCGAAAGGTACTTATATATAACTTATAAATGCCTAGTGTGATATCTTACTGTAATATAAATCTTATAAATTGTTATTATATTCTACTTTCCCACTAAATACAGTAAATATAAACAGGACGTAACTAGAAATGATTCGTTTGATTGATAAGTTATTAGGTTGTAAGATTTTTTTTATTACATTTGAATTTATCACGTAATGAAAATAAAAATACAAATTGCAGTGTTCAGTAGAAGAGTAGACGAATTATACATGTTTTAATTATATATAAGTCCACATATCCATACGGCGTACAAGAATTATAGTGCCTTATACAAGTTGTATAAAATGTGCAAGTATTGTTTTTTGACAAGAGATATAAATAAATTCAAATAATGAAATTCAATATAAATGTCATGCAGCCTCGATTATGTCTTTTTCCAATTAAAATTTTCATGCACCGAATACAAATATTTCTTCAATAAGCGATTGTGCAGATTGATTTTAAATTTTTTTTAATAAATTTAGATAAGTAAATTATTAAATATTTTTACCATGCAAAATAATTTAAGGAAAGAAATAAAAGAAAACACATGCAATAGAGAAAAGTTTTATTCATGCAACTAGTCAGTCACCTGAGGAGAGAACAGTTTCTTCATTCCAATGATGGTTGCCAGGAGTAATGCGATCTTCGAGATTAGGAGGGCCTTGCCGACCATGAGAGTTAGACCCTTGAAGGTCAAAGCTCCTAAGAGCCCAAACTTCACGGCAGCGGCTGCGAGGAACGGCCCAATGTGCTTATCACGCTTTCTACCTGATTCTATTTCCTTTGGCGCCTTCATTGACACTCCTGGAATTTGAAAATTGTTTAGAATATTAGTCTTATTAATAAATTATATAGAATAGATATAGAAAGAAGAGTGAATTTGGGGAATAGTGTGAATGGAGCGTTAGGTAAACTTCTAGGCGCTAAGAACCTCAGCCAGAAGGCCCAGCTTGCCATACACAACGCAGTGCTGGTACCTACACTCACGTATGGAAGCGAGAGTTGGGTATGGAAGAGAGAGCATGAAAGTAGAGTAAACGCGGTCGAGATGCGAGCACTGCGCAAAATCTGCGGAGTGACGCTCGCGGACCGCGTTCGTAATACCGAGGTAAGAAAGAGAGTGTCGGGGTGAAGGTAAGGAAAGGAATGCTCCGGTGGTTCGGGCATGTGGAAAGAATGCATGATGAAAGAATGACTATGAATTACAATGCAAAAGTGGATGGATGCAGAAGTCGTGGAAGGCCACGACACACCTTCCATGATCAAATTGATCGTGTACTAGCAGAAGGTGATGTCAGGAGCCTTAAGAACAGACGAGCGTGCATGACAAGGGTTATGAATGTGAAAGAAGCAAGTGAGATGTGTAAGAATAAGCCTAAATGGCGCTCTGTTGTTCGTGCCTACCCCGCAAGGGAACTGGCTTGAAGTTATGTATGTATGTATGTATTAATAAATTAGGATACGCCCGCGACTTCATCTACGTTGGACGGAATAAGTTAATTTATACGTTTCCTAACAACTAGAAACCACTCCCGCACAAAATCCTGCGGCATTCTCGGGACACAAACTATCACAGTTTTTATACCAGGCTATCGATCAGTGAAAATATTACATCGGAATCAGTTTTATTTTTTCAAATAGGCCACTTTACTCGTAAACCGTTCCCAAGAAAATTCTCTTGGGACACCGGGGATATCAAGTACCGCAGATTTGAAGTCCGGGAATTTGCTGTCGCTGAACGAGAACCACATCGAAAACAGGCCACTTTTACAGTTTTATAGTATTACAGATTTTAGATTAAATGTGTGTCTCTGTTTGTTCAGGATTCACGCAAAAATTACTGGGCCGATTCCTATGCGGTTTCGTTGAGCGACAGCAAATTATTGCACTTGTCTGCTGTGCTTTTGATCTTAGGAATTCCGCGGGGATTTTCTTGTTTTTTTTATACCGACGCAATATTTCCACTTATTCTAATTTTCTGTGTAAAACAATTTTGCTTGCTAGCCATTTGACGTGGATGAATGCGTATCTAATCCTAGTTTTATATTAATATTGTAGACTACTAGTGTTTGTTAGTGAATTGCAAATACCATAGCAAAACAACACGACCGCGACACTATTATTAGTATATTATTATATTTATCCGTGCAGCAACGGAGAAAGAATACAATTTCCTGCTGCCGGGCGGCCTGTCGTAAGAGGCGACTTAACAACCCACAGCCAGGTGGTAGGGCATTTGCCCGACTGGATGGCTACCACCCCTGGTCTAAAGTATGTCGCCATAACAACCTTGAGTTGTGTTCCGGCATGAGTGACCAGGTTCCAGTCTCCCTTAAGAGAGCAGCAGTGCATCTGTAGCAACTTTGGTGTTGCAAATGTCCATAGGCGATGATAACCGCTTTCCATCAAGTGGACCGTCTGCTTGTCTGCTGATCTCCTGCAATAAAAAAATAATAATAAATAAATATCATATCTGTCTGTTCCACGGGAAGGAATCCAATGAATATAAAATATAAAAATCTTCGGACAATATCGTCTCAATCGTAGGTTATCCTGATTTTGGTATTCTGCTAATTACATATGCGTGCCGCGGGCACGCCACTCTATATTGAGATAATAATACTCAAGTACGCGCGAAATAAATTGTTAGAATTTTGGTAGCTTTTCAATATTCATTTCAGTTACCGCCGTTTCGGCTAATGGTAATAGCATTTTTTTCTATTATTATACCGCCGCGACGATATCTAGGAGATATTGTGGATATAGTAGAATACGAATTTTTGACACTATCGCAGTGGAATCGTACTTTGAATATCTTCGCAACACCATGACATTGAAATAGCAGAATTGGGCCCTTGAACTGATTTAAATGGAACTCGATACACATCACCAACACAAAGACCATCTCCATAAATGACGTTCTTTCCGAGGGTTACACGAATTTATAGCGAAATTATCAAATCATTACAAATACTTTACAAGAAACAAACGGCATAATAAAACTACGTTTTAACGGTTTTCAGCGCGGCATTTTATTTGATTTTTATTATTCCGACGTTTCGGCCACTTTTCAGTAGCCGTGCTCACGGAAGACAAAGATGTCGAATGTATTGTTAAAGTTTTATTTAGCGTACCGCCAATTTGTACATTTTGATTATTTACTTTTAATTCTTGTTTACGGTTATTATCTTCTATAGATCTAATAAAATTGTAGAGATCGAATTTCTGTACAATGAAAAAAAAATGGTAAAGACCGAGTCAGGGCAATGTAAGAAGTGAAATAGAACTATTTTAGATTGTTTTTTAATTTTTTGTTTTTCTGTGTGTCTGTTTGTACCGGCTAATCTCCGAAACGACTGTACCGATTTAAATGAAATTTTGTATGGTGGTAGCTTATATCCCTGGTCAACACATAGGATACTTTTGATCCCGAAAAATTAAAGAGTTCCCGTGGGATAATTAAAAAACCGCACCACGCTGACGAAGTCGCGGACATCAGCTAGTTTACTCTATGGGAGCTTAATCTAATTTACCACCGAATCGCAACATGTTGTGTACAGACGACAGTATAAATTCTTTATTACATCCCTTAAAACGCAAAAGAGCAATTCTTAACTCACACATACATAGTTAATTATTTATCTTAAGCCCGTATAGTTTAATCTTCATTAAAACAAGCTCAGTCGGCTTTTAATTATGTACTGTTAATTACAAACGCTAATTTACGCACGTAGTACACAGAATAATTAATGATAACATATATGCATAAGTACTTTATGCTTTTCTTTTTGGGATGGTTATAGATGTTGCAAAGTGTTCATTTGTTCCTATGTATTAAGTAGTGATGCCAAGAATATTCGGCTGCTATTCGGCTTCAGCCGAATACTATATACTAGATATAGATAGAGTTGGAAATGTTTTGAAGGTTTTCGTTAATACTTCAAATGTCGTGTTTTAAAGCTTAAATATATTAAATATATAACGATATAACATATGAAATGTGACGTCAAGAAATTTAAAATCCCTTCCACTCCTTGTCATACTTGTTTCACTTCTACTGCATGTGAACTACACAGACACAATATATTTTAAATATAGGTCCGCGTTTTGACTGACATTGAATCCAATGTCAGGTGAAAATGCAATCTAAGATTGAACCCTTATCTAGAAGATAACTATTCACGCGAGACTTGCAGACAGCTAAATTGAATGTGATTCGGCCGAATATTGACTACCAAATCGTCAAAAGTAATGCGCATGTTGCTCAAAATTATCTTAATTATCTATATTTCCATCAAATATTGATAGTTAAAAAACTTTTTAACAGTGTTAAATGCGATTTTAATTTAATTTTAGTATTATAGAATAGAATAGAATAGAAAACACTACTGTTCACCACATATACATAAAATGAACAATTTACAGTAGTTATATTAAACAGTAAAAGTAGGAGCAATGGGCGGCCTTATGGCTTTAAAGCGATCTCTTCCTAACAACGCGGGCTATGGATTTTATGAACGGTAGACTCGCAACTGTATGACGGTGGTGTGCAAATTAAAAACATATTACGTACCGGCCACTTTTTAAAATGTCAGAATAAAAAATCATTTAAAATCAGTTTTATTTATGTGTACCTATCATTTGCGAGGACCCAAAAAAAAATCATTAATTATTGTTTCAATACTAAACTGCTACGCGCGAATTTAACATATCTTACGCCGAACATTCGGCAGCCGAATATTCGGTATTCGGTATTCGGCCAAACCACATTCCACTATTCGTGGCCTCTCTAGTATTAAGGTTTGTCGTAACACCAATGTCCTTGAAAATTTGAGAGGATTTAAGCACCTGTACCATGGATTTCATAGTCGCGGTCGCTTTTCAGATGCATTATTATTTTATTGTGCATTAAATAAAATAGTAGTATATATATATATAAGAATTGGTGTTGGCTGTACATCCATCAATAATACGATGAGTGCAGATCCGAGGATTCGTATCCATCTGTCCTACTGTCCTATCTGTCCTACCCACCTTTAGCACAATGATCATAAGGAACTTCAAGCCGAGGTTTTTCCTATGGGCTACGATAGGGGGTTGTTTAAGAAGGGCCCTATTAAATTAAAGGTACGAGTGTTGCAAATGCCTACAGGTGACAGTAATCACTATCTATCAAGTGGGTTGTCTGCTTGCTTCATGAAATAAAAAAGCTTACCGACTCCGAGGCTGCCATCCTTTTCTTGCTTCCCGGAGATCACCACATCAGCGTCATCGAAGATTCTGTACCTCAGCGACCTGGTGGTAGCATAGGTCCATAGCTTGTCCAAAATAAGCTGCTGTGCCTTATCTTCTAGAGACGTGCCAGCTCGCGCTAGGGATTCAGGTTTTATTGTTACTTCCGCTGCTTTGCCGTTGCTGAAATTAAGTTTTATGGAGTCATTAGTATTAATTAACTAGAGTTTCATTTCGAATTCACATCATGATCGTTTTTAACACGGATATAATGAGAAGGCTCAAAAGGACAAAACTGTTTGAACTAGTACTATAAACAAAACTAAAGCGTAGTGTACTGGGCTAACTTATTAATGAACACATGAACAAAGTGTCCTCTCCTTAATAGAGATAATAATAAAAGTGCTAATGAGCGCGCTTAATATCAAACTAAAACTAACTTAAAACATATAATTAAATACTAAAAATAAATTAACTTATAAATATAAACTTAAAAATAAACTACAAACTACATAAAAACTAAAACTAAATAAAAAAGGGAAAAACGCCTAAAAATAAGTTAATGGTCCCAAACCACTGTCATTTTCCGGGAACGTTCCCAGAAGGCTGGCGGCGTTACCACGTTGTATAGCAACGCTTAATCTTTGAGCAAAATAGACGCCAGCCTTCTGGTCGCGTGTGGCGTCTACCAGACGTTTGGCGACGTCACGGTAGACCTTTAGGGCGTCAGGACCCCACGGACCCAGAGTTTCCACCCCAAATGCCGCAAATGTGTAACCATTTCCAATTGTGGCATATTTGCGGCGCTTGAGAGCCTCCTGTTCGGCTGCAGCAGAACCGGCGGTACTGCACGTACTTGAAAGATGGGACTGCCGCGTGTCGGGAAATTCTACCGGCGCTTCTACTGCAGGATAGTCCGTGGTGTCCCAAACGTTCCACACTATCCCCGCATTTTACAGAGGTGTGGGACCACACAGGTTGCCCCCAGGCGAATGCTGACACACTATCTGAAGGTCGCGTCTTCTAAAAGTGTGCCAAGATTCGCCGAGGGCAACGCCTTTATTTTTAGTATTTAATTATATGTAGTTAGTTTTAGTTTGATATTAATTGTTATTTTAATTTAATACTCATGTGAATAGTAATAAAATTAATTTCATCTTTTTAGATTAGATTGTAATATTAATGTGGTATTTTTCGATACGACATTTATGGAAAAAAATATAGTTTACTAGTGAACATAAGGCTAGCCAAGCTTACGTCCTTTATTTTATGTTCCACTTCTTTGGGTAATCAGCGTCTACCGGCAACCTTACCAAGTTCGTAGGCATCTTACACTACATTTCCCGAGACGTGGTCTTCACTCCAGAACTCAACCACTCTCATCAACCCTGAGATCTATCTCAAGACCGATAGAATTCTTGTGATAGATCACTGGACATAATTATCACAAAAAATAACATTTGCAACAAAAAACTATTTCGATTCAAATGTCGCTTATGACAAATTGGATGTAATAGCTTAATATCTATAATATTGTAAGTGTATTCTTTTGTTTCTTACATTTTTTGTGTTTCTCTGTTTGTTCGGGATTTATGTAAAACCTACTGAGCCGATTTTTATGCGGTAAATTCTGCGACTTAAAATCTGCGGTACTTGATATATCGAGAATCTTACGGGAGTTGTTTTGGATGAGGTTTAAATTGCCAGGTCGAAAAAATAATTATTCCGATGCTAAATTTTCACTGATCAATAAAATCTTTAGTAATTTTATTTGTGTATGCCTTTAGTAACATCCCGAGTTTTACGGCAATTTCCAGAATTTATGTATTTTCGTACTAAAAATCTATTACTCTGCTGAAAATAACCTTTTATTTTATATTTAGCAAAATAACTGTAATCTTTGTTACCTGTCCAACGCGAACAAAGACGCAGGCAAATGCTAGTATCCATCTATAACTATCCTACTGTGATTTATATCACATTACAAAGAATAAATAGTTGACTAAATTATAACAAGGCGTACGAATCGCTTTAAGAATTATAATTGGACGAAGTTAAGTTTTTTATTTTTTTTATTGCAGGAGTTCAGCAGACAGGCAGACGGCCCACTTGATGGAAAGCGGTTACCATCGCCTATGGACATTTGCAACACCAAAGTTGCTACAAATGCGCTGCTGCTCTCTTGAGGGAGACTGGAACCTGGTCACTAATGCCGGAACACAACTCAAGGTTGTTATGGCGACATACTTTAGTCTAGGGGTGGTAGCCATCCAGTGGGGCAAATGCCCTACCTACCACCTGGCAAAATGAGGGAGTAAGTGAAAAGGATTCAATAGACATTTAGTAATTTTCAAGATATTTGAGTTTAAAGTTTGGCATGTGTATTTCTTCATCGATACTATGTGCTGTGAACATATTATAATTATTGAATGAGACTGAAAACTTTTCAAAGTTTTAACTTTCTATATCTTATGAAATGATTGATTAAATTATCACAAAGCGTACAAATTGCTTTCATACTGTTGTACTGTTACTGTTTTGCCATTTTGGAGATATTTGAATTTAAAATTTAGTTAAATATTTCTTTATCGACGATCGACGACGATCAATTGATCGTGTACTAGCAGAAGGTGATGTCAGGAGCCTTAAGAACAGACGAGCTTGCATGACAAGAGTTATGAATGTCAAAGAGGCAAGTGAGGTGTGTAAGAATAAGCCTAAATGGCACTCTGTTGTTCGTGCCTACCCCGCAAGGGAACTGGCGTGAAGTTATGTATGTATGTATGTATGTATTTCTTTATCGATGCAGTATGCTGTAAAATTACTGAAATTATTTAATGGAACCGAAAAAAAATTAAATTATATGTTTACATTTAGTATCCAAAATTACGCTTAATGCCATGTTTGAAATGACATTTATGACTTTCGGTCTTTTCCGTTTCATATTACTCTCAATAAGACTATCCGAAATTGATATTTACATCTGTGTTGGTACCTCATGCCGATAAAAATGTAATGATATTGGATGTTAGTAGAACTTTTTTTCTAGACCAATGTATCGACCTAGAATAGCCATAATCAACATTTTTTTATAAGGGCCACATAGATGAATTATCTAGATAAGGTACCGCAAGCCACAATATTGATTTATTTAGGTGTCTTTATTTGATACCTACAAGTTTATATCCATTTTTACTGTACTACCCTCTATGTAAATATTAATTGAAATGATGCATATGTCGGGTTCACGCCGGGAGCGAACGAATGACGCTTCAAGAATAACACAATAATAATCTGAAGTATTGTAATCAAAGTTTATTACACTATAATTATTACAATTACGATATTAAATATTGCACAATAATACACAGAAATATTAAGACAACTCCAAGAGTTACATCCACACTTGTCAGGTATCGAGCAGCAATTTGCCCGTCAAGAATACTGCGATTATCAAGCAGTAATTATCTACCAATTATATTCTGTGCTCCTCGTCCAAGACTACCAATGTAGACTGTCAGTGTAGATTGCTGATTGTAGACCTCCGGTTCAAGACTGCCGGTTGAAGACTATCCCTCCTCTGCCCGAACACCGCGTATTTAACAGGTCGCCGTAGCGCGCCGCAGTGACACCATCCGCTAATGCTGTGGCGCCACTTCAGTTATACTTCCTTCATAAAATCAACTTCCGCCATACGTATTAACTTCCAACATCCGGTTACTCCATTTCCGATATCTGTTAGTTTAATAATAAATGCTTCTACATTGACATCCGGTTAAACAACTTCCAATTACTACATGAAAGAACACTATCCGGTTATTGACTACTTCCGTCATACGGTTATTTTATAATAACAAATACGATTCCTACACATACATGTATAGGACACCTTGTATTTATGTTTCATGCTAATTACTACTTTAGTTTATATTAAGGAAATCAGGTAAACAGGCTTGCGGCCCACCTGATAGCAAATGTTTTTCATGGTTTATGGATTATTGCAACAGCAAGTGTTGCCAATGTCGATCCATTATATTATGTATTACGCCAGGTGGGCTACTCACAAAAGCTCGTTGTGCCGTAGGTTGAGTATAGCCCACCTAAAGGATCTGGTTGATTTACTTAATAATACTAATAAATATAATATATATATAATAATAATAAAATATAATATACTTTATGGCATTTTTTGGGGCCCATGCAGGGAGTGGAGAGTTACCGTCTGCCCATTTTTCTATGTTCCCTGAACATTGCGACGGGCAGACGCCATAGTCCCCATATTCCCAGACCCATAGTACCATTAGCAGTTCACCACAATAGCCCGATACTGTTTGTCCTCATTTTCCACAATAGTCCTACACTGGCCGGGGCTTGTCCTTGGGTGCATTACTTTACAGTGTAGACAGGGATAATCGCCGGTCAGTATCACGCCACATTTACATTAAATTTATCAAAGGGCTTCTACGTGTTGGCCTTCCCATGGCCCCAAGCAAGCTCCAAAAGTCCGGACCATTTTTATGGCCCGTGGTCTTGAAAGACATACAATAATATAATAATAAATAATTTTTAGTCGTTTTGTGGATTGATATTTTTACGCTTGAATATGTCCAATTGATGTGCAGTGACATGCATCAATACCACCACATTGCATGTATGATTAAATCGCGAAGCTTCGGAATATGCAGAGCTGTTCAAAAGCTTTGTGAAACGGATTACTACTGCATTCATTAAAATTAATATATTCAAACACGGAAGAGATTTCAAATGGAATCCAATTAAGCCATGATAATTGTAATATCGAGCGTTTTCGAGAGTAGGTCGCTTGGAAATTTATGTTATAATAATATTTGCCTAAAACTGACTCCAATTATAACGACCGCTATGTATATCGGAGCTGTGATTTGTCTTTGTTAACATATAAATAGTTTTTATTGCCAATTGTTGTATTATTGTACTATTGTAAGAAGTTCGTTGGGTGATATAATAATATGAAAGGGTAGTTTGCATCGATTGCTTCATTATTGGGCTCGTTCCGCCATCGCTTGAATATAAAAGCGTGCGGACGGAACGACGAGACAACAATGACGTCATCGCTCGCGACTTGGGCGTCCCGTCGGTGGAGGAGTTCGTGGTGATGTCGGCGCGTCGGATGTTGGACCCCGGTACATGCGCGACCCCCAGACGGAAGAAGAAAAACCTGGCTATCGACCCCACGTGACCTCATTCGCCGAGATTAGGGTGATGTAAGACCTTCGCGATTTATGCCCCTAATGCCACAGATAGTCCACCAGACGGCAATGATGGCTAACCGAAGCCCGGGAAGGCCATCGAAAGCCAAGATTGGCCAACCAACGCCGCTGACGTAGCCCACGCAAAGCCCGTGAAGGCCATCGAAAGCCGCGGATTGGCCCGCGCAAGCCGCCGACACCACGGCGGCTCCCACACACAGATACCAGAGGGTAGTGGCCCTCCGAACTGCAGCCGGGGTAAAGAGCTCCAGCTCGAAGCCCCCTCACCAACACGTCGATCATAACTACGTAGTTGAAGAAAAGAGATTGACTGACGAGACAAGTCTCACTCCAACGTTGGTCGGGTGGGTCCACTTGTTACAGCAGCTATCCTAGGCTAATTATTATGTGAAAATCATAATTGATAACTGACCCCAGATTCGGGTTTCACGCATCGAAATACATAAGAATACATGAGTCTGATCAAGAGTACAGACAGAATCATGAAAAATTGTATACAATTGCAAAAATATATTTATCATACCTTTCATCAACAATCATGAGATCATCGCTGAGCTGGATTGCTGCTGTCCTTAGCATCTTGTCCACGTAGCCTACCAGCTCGAAGGCTACGCATGACGATGTTTCTCGTGCCACGCACTTGTTCCTTAAGCCATGCTTGAGACTTTCTTCTGTTAGTGTTGTCTGTAAAGAAATGTTTTTAATAATTACTTGATTGGATACATCTCACCGCGGTTTTTCCCTTTGCCCTACGCAATGGAGTTTTTTACGAAGATTACCTTAACATTTCCTCGACACAAACTACGTATTATTAGCATGAATGACGAATACTAGTATATCTTTTCTTTATTGCACGAGTTGAGCAGAAAGGCTGACGGCCCACCTGATGGAAAGCGGTTACCATCGTCTATGGACACTTGTAATACAAAAGGTGCTGCAAATATGCTGCCACCCTCCTAAAGGAGAATGGAACTCGGCCACTAATGCCGGAACACAAGTCAAGATTGTTATGGCGGCATACTCTCAGACGGGCGGATTGTTTTGTTGTCTCTTACGACAGGTCGCCCGGCCGCAGGAAATTGTGTTCTTTCTCCGTTCCCGCACGGATAAGCTTAAGGATAAGATAAACTCAAGTTATAGTCTTGAAGGCCCACTTGAATAATTCAACCTGTATACCTATATACACTACACCTTACATGTATGTGCGTCAGTTTATGAAATAGTTACATGTGCGGGTAGTATATAAAAATGACAAACGACCAGTAAAATGTAGTATTGAAAAAGCCTCTTAGTCCTAGATCCGTAATTGCTTAATTCGATATCTTTAAAACCAAACAGCTTGAAGGCAAAAGTCTTCGAGCAGTGCGTCCTCCTCGTTCTGACCTATGGGGCCGAGACATGGACACTGACGGCAGTGATCCACAAGTTCCAAGTCGCTCAACGGGCTATGTTGGGTGTTTCTCTTATGGATAAAATCTGAAATCAGGATATCCTTAAGAGAACCAAAGAAACCGACATAGCTCTCAAAATTAACAAGTTGAAGTGGCAGCGGGCCGGTCACGTCTACCGCAGGACCGACGGCCGATGGAGCAGACGAGTCCTGGAGTGAAGACCGCGTCTCGGTAAACGTAGTGTCGGACGCCCTTCAGCCCAATGGACCGAAGACCTGTGCAAGGTCGCGGTAGGCGCTGATCGTTGGATGAGGAAATCAGAGGACAGGGCTGAGTGGCGCCATCTTGGGGAGCCCTACGTCCAGCAGTGGACTGCGAATGGCTGACGACGAAAACCAAACGTCGAAAGTTTCCTATTTTAAAAATCCGCCATTAATGAAAAAAAAATCCATTTATAGTTTATCAATCGGTTGGAATCGTCAAGCGTTTGAAAGCAAATAAATATCTCGTCAATTATACTACTTAATGAAAAGCTCATTAAAAATATGAGAAAAAATTTAATTAGCACATGTATAGTCTCTCTTCTTTCATCTTTTCCCAACTAGTTGTAGACGGCATACTATGTATTTTCCTCCATACTCCTCTATTCTAACATACGTCCTCTGTTACACACATAAATCATCATATTTTCCTTCACACAATCTATCTATCTCTTTTGTGGTCTACCTTTAAAGTACCCGTTAATCTTCTTTCCACATTCTTTTTGTCACGTGACTTTCATCTCTCCTCATTACATGCACATACCACCTTAGTCGCCTCCCTAGCAATGTTTTAGTCGCGGATGTAACTTTCAAGTCTGATTTTTAATCGACAATAACATACACCAAAGTGTTTTTTTGTTTGTTTTGTACTCTTTATCTGCAATCAGTCTTCATAACTATAAGCAAATTTTAATGTGTTAAGCGCATGAACTGTCCCATAAGGTCTGTGTTAACTGGTTTCAGCAGTTATCGAGTTTCAAGATGACACGCCTTTTTAACCGTGTCTCGCAGCTGGTATCTAACAGTTCAGGTGTTTAGCTAGCCTCTTTTGGATGTGCTACTGTAGCTTCGGATTTCCTCCCTCACAGATAGACACATGATACACCAAATGAGGAAAACTAAAGTAAGCAAATGTACATACATATTTTAAAAAAAATCCACGTCGCTGTAGCTAGGGAGCATATTTTTTTTAATACATACATACATAATACATAACTTCACGCCAGTTCCCTTGCGGGGTAGGCACGAACTACAGAGTGCCATTTAGGCTTATTCTTACACACCTCACTTGCCTCTTTGACATTCATAACTCTTGTCATGCAAGCTCGTCTGTTCTTAAGGCTCCTGACATCACCTTCTGCTAGTACACGATCAATTTGATCATGGAAGGTGTGTCGTGGCCTTCCACGAGTTCTGCATCCATCCACTTTTGCATTGTATATCTGTTTAGTCATTCTTTCATCATGCATTCTTTCCACATGCCCGAACCACCGGAGCATTCCTTTCCTTACCTTCACCCCGACACTCTCTTTCAGACCAACTCATGACAGACATTTTTTTTTATGTTGTACATATAAATAATAACACCTTATTGTTTTGCTTGGGCCTACCAATTTTTACAGGGCTGGACAATATACCCGTCACGCTTATCCAACGCCGCAATAATCTTACATTTGTACCTGACAATTTTCTTTACATTATATTTGTCACGCGACTTTCATCCCTACTCGTTACATGCTCAAACCATCTTGGTAGTACTGCACTACTTTACCATTATGTAGCAGAATATAGGTTACATATTTCTATTCAATTTCGTTTTGACAAAAATTACTGTGCCGTATAAAGACAGACGGACAGACAGACATATCGATTTAATGGGGGTTCTATTTTTGCTAAAATACCTACGGAACCCGAAGAATTCTAAAGTAAATCTCGCGAGGAGATATAATGTATCAATATGAAAACTTCTCATCGCCTCCAACAATACACACTTTCTAACAACTTCCGTAATTACTGTTCTAGTGACAATGAACTAATTGAATGCAAGTTTTTATCATCTTTACAATAAACATATGGAGGTAATGTGCTTGACACAAACATTTCACATGTTTAAAATGAAAGTGACCCAGCTATGAAATTACAATAAGACACTGATGCTTAGGAAGTGTTCAATGAAGCACCTTTTGCTTGTTTATTACGTAAATATTCAGGCTTTACAATTTTACAAGAAAATTTAGTTTTTAATTTTATTTTAGTCAGGATCATCAACAGTTTTGTACATTTGATCGGTTACTGGACTTTGAATAAGTATTACAAAGCGATGTAAAAACTAATTATAGGTGAACACAGCTTGCAGTTTAATTTTTTCACTGTTATTTAATTCAACTCTGATAATAAAAATAACAAAAATGTGTATGCTAATGAAATTACGCCTGTCCGTCAGTCTATGTGTAATGGGGATTGTTCACTTTTTTTCAATTTAGCTTTTTGAAAAACCATTTCGAGGAATAGTGTTCCTAATCATTTCTGTCTAGTTAAAATTCCAAAAAACGTACAATCCCCTTGTATTTTGAAAGAAATGCGTTTGACCTTTATTTGACCTTACTAAATCCTATGACGTCATTTACGTCTGGTGTAATGCATATGAATACCGTAGCCATTCAGTTTCAAAATACAAAAGGACCGACATTTTCCTTTTTATGTCATTGTTATGTCATACAATATCAACATAAACAAACATTTTATTCGACGTACTCTAGAATAAAATTATGTATATATTATCTCTTCAGACCAATATTTCTTAAATATCTGTAAAGAGAATATTTACATATGGTTTCTAACTAAAAGTCAAAGAAAAGTGCATTATATAAACGAGCGTCTTCGTAAATGGTGATTGGAACGATGTCGAAACCGTTTCAAGAGTTACGATCCAAAAAATAACCTGTTTACTGATGAGAAGATCATCACGGTGGAAGAAAATTTAACTGGTAAAACAATACACCTTACGCCAGAAGTTAGAAGGACGTCCAAAATCACATATTGGAAACAATGATTTAAGCATTAAGTGATACTTTATTCGCTGGATAGCAGTGGATTTTCCAACAGGACTCTGTACCCTCCCATGAAGCTAATTCAATCCAACATTGGTTGCAAGCCAATTTGTCAGACTTTGTTCAGAGCAAAGGTTGGCCTTCGTCGAGTTCTGACTTGAATTCTTTGGAGTATTCTTTAAGAACTGCATTGGAGCTAATGGCATACAAAAAGTTCACCAGAACCTGAATTTATCTCAAGCGAGCCCAAATCAATAAATGGAAACTGATTGAAAAGATTAGTACCATCATAGAAGAATAGCCTATATCTTTAAAGCTTAATTAATTGAAAACAAGGATGGCTATTTTAAATAACTTATTTTTATATATACATAAATCTAGATGTTATTAGTTATAATTCATGTAAACAATATATGAATATTTAACATTCCTCCAAAAATATTTTAGCTTTACTTTGACTGATGTCTTAAGAGTTCACATTACGAGTTATAAGAATAAGATGGTTTCTATACTGAAAGCAAACTATTGTGAGTTATAAATTTGTATGTGCCATATATTTATATGAATTGATTAATAAAATATATCTTTTGACTTATTATTTTGCAAGATGAAATAATAAATAACTTTTAGCAGTTAAACTTGTTTATTTACTTAAACACTTATTAATAATAATTTAGGACATATTATAATTATAATCTTTTCAAAAATGTTCAGTTTTATCTTTTTCTTTTTTCTGCAGGCTAGCATTTGGTTTTTTCTATACATAAAGTTTTCATGTAAACTGCAGTGGATAAGTCATAAAATTCTATGATCAAGCATAACCCTTGCTTATGCAGAAAAGTTGTTGCTATTTTTTTCTGAACCTGAAAAAAAAAGATATAAAGTGTCTATTTAATTACTTGCATAGTCCTTATTTAACTCATAATTTTTCATATTAGTAACTATGTTACACATCAAAATCATATTATTAAGAGATTTATAATCATTAAGGTATTTGTCACAAATCTTCATATTCCATGAAATCCTTCAAGCCATAGATGTGCTTAATTAATCACTTTTAAGCCGGCAAGTGAATATATTTAAAACTACTGGAGAGTTTCATATTTTCCGGTAATTTGTTGTATAAGATCAGATCCATAACATACATTAGCAATTAAACACACTATCTAACCGCCAGGGCAGTGGTGCAATGTCTGTTCCTTTATTTACAAGATTATAATTATGGTTTGCTATGGTACAATAACGAAATTAAAATTGTCGGAAAGCCTTCATTTAGGCACATAATTAATAAACAATACAATTACCTTAGAATATACACAGACTGCCTACTATGCTAATATTATTATTGTAAAGTAATAGGGCACGTTGCTAAACACTTATGATTTTGAGCACAAACACATAAGTTAACTTAAAAACAATCAATATCTTACTTTATTAAATTTTAAAGCACATTTTATTAGGTTAAAAACTACAAAACACTTCCCAGATAAAACCGCCATGCTACATAAAGTAAACTACACTGCTAAAGACAAATCTTTTTGTTGTAATTTAGTTCATCAGAGTGGCAGGCAAAGGAAATAAATCCATACAGCGTTGTCTGATGTATTCTTAATAAAAAATAGGCTGTTTGGATTTATTTCCTTTGCTTGCCACTCTTTAGGTTGGGTTAGCTTCACACTAGAGCTCAAATATGCAATGCCAATGTTAGCAACACAAAAAATAGGTTGTGAGGAGCGGTTGAAGGTTGCGACCAATGAGAAGGTCAGTGGGTTAGGTTAGGTTAGCTTCAGACCAAAGCCGCAGGCAGAATCGACTTTAACCATAATTAATGGTAAGCAGTCGGTTCTGCCACTTTGCTACTTGTTAGGCAAAAACACTAAATCCATACAGCATGAATATCAATATTTTTCAATCAATCTGAAGATCATTGAATGACATGAAAGTATGGAATTTTAGATTTTTCACATTATTGTAACTAAGATAATTAATATATTTTTCTAGTTTGTATATATAAATACTGACTACATGCAATACCAATGTAAGCAGAACAAAGTATAGGTGTAAGGGGTGGTCGAAGGTGTAACCAGTGACAAGGACAGTGGGTTAGGTTAGGTTATCTTTAGACCAAAGCCCACGAGCCGAGCGAGCGAAGCGAGCATGCCGCGGTAGCGGCCGGCGAGTGGGAGAACCGACTGGTTTCCATTTATTCCTTGATAATTTTAATAAAAGTTAAAGTCGGTTCTGCCACTCGCCGGCCGCTGCCGCGGCACGCTCGCTTCGCTCGCTCGGCTCGTGGGCTTTGGTCTAAAGATAACCTAACCTAACCCACTGTCCTTGCCATAACCTTCGAACACCCCTCACACCTATATATTGTTTGTCTAACATTAGTATTGCATGTTGTCGGTAATTATATATACAAACTACAAAAATATAATAATGATCTTAATCACAATAATGTGAAAAATCTAAAATTCCGTATTTTTATGTCATTCAAAGATGTTCAGTTTGATTGAATAATATTGATATTCATGCTGTACGGATTTAGTTCCTTTGCCTGACATTTAGCAAAGTGAGGTAAAAACTTTGTCTCTCAATATTATTAATCTGAGGTTTTACTTACAAATTACAAAATGTCGTGATTTTTTAGCAATGCCGTAATATTTGATTTTATAATTATTAATTATTTTGATCATGTCATATATGTTACATTTGCAGACTAATCCCAAAATTAAAATAATTGTGTTTTTATTATAATTAGTAGGTAAGTCGTCACGCTAAAATTGAACATTATTTCTAGCGATATAATGCACGTATTTCGTACCTAATTAATTGTATTGTTTATTAATTTTTTGCCTAAATGATGGCTTACCGATGATTTTAGTGTCGTTATTGTACCATAGAAAACCATATGTAAAGTCTTTGAATACAAAAAATGCGTAATTTTCAGGTTCCGCCTTTATGCATGCTGCATTAACCGCCGATCTAAAGCCTAAATACCCAATGTTGCCAGGTTGCTAATAGTGAAATTACTAAAATTTGTAATTCTTGTAGGTACACACGTGTGTGTAGGAAAGTAACTCCCAACATATTGACTTAAAAAAGACCTTATCGAACATCGCCATGATTTTTAAATTGAAAACTTCGGTAGATACTTCTAGGATGGGGAAAATGCACTGAATTCGCACGACCGTCACGCTCAGATACCAAGTTTTTATCTCTGAAGTGCAGTCCTAACGACTGATATTTTTTTAAAGGTCTGACTAATAATACTCCCCCCCCCCCCCCTCAATTGAAACTGACAATACAACCTTTTTATTTTAACTGGATTGACAACATCATTGGATAATGAGACTATGTCTAGGTATCAGACATTAAAAATGATAACCCAAATGTGATACCAAATCAAAGTATTTTAGTGGTCGAATGAGCTTTATCTGTTGTAATCGCCGAAAGAATACTTTATTACAAATTAAGAAAAGTAATGACATCGCAATGGTAGGTATTTATGCCTGATTATCAATTAATGGTATTCAGTCTAACTGTACATTATTCAGTTTAAGTTATATTATATTGATTTTTCACTAAAGGTCACTTTAAATAACTTAACGGTAACTTTAGAAAATAATAAATGTTGAACACCAAAATATATAAAATAAATCTACCGATAAAATTGCTAAGCTGGCCACACTAAAATGATCACGATGTGTCATAATGAATAATGACAGTAACATTTAAATAGTAGCACAGATTAATATTATTATTTTCTTTTTATAGGCAAAGGAATTAATATAAAGTTGTCCCCAATGACATCATCGGATATTTTTTTTAAAAATCGAATAAAAAAAAAAACTAACTCTTAAAACACAAAAATATTCAAATTAGTATCTTAAAATACCCTATTTTACATAATAAAAATATAAAATCAGTAGGCTAAAAGAATCTTTTTTGTAAAATGAATTTTTGGAGTTAAAGTAAATGTCAGTAACATCACTGCTGCTGTTGAGAATTCTACACATTCTAGAGATAGAGGAGTTAGCACCTAGTAGGGGGAAAGAGGGTTGCGCGTACAAAGGTTAGTTTTGCGTTCCGTTGTGAATTTCGAAACTTGGCGGTTGGCCGTAGACTATTGAGTGTTGGTCATAGTAAAAGGCTGATATTGCTAGTACACACCGGTGCGAGCGTATTGTTTTATGCCCGCCTGGACCAGTGTGTACCACCCTAGACTAATCGTGCAGCGACAGATACATAGCAAACATAATATGATATTATATTGGAGATATTTCATGAAGAAAAAATTACAGAATACATTATAAAAAAACGATCTGAAATCAAATATATCCGGAATAGTTGGAAGAGAAAATAATGATAAGATGATAAGCAAAATTAACCATTTGCTTGCAGACAATCGAAACGGAAGGGTTCCTTAGAAGCGATGAACATTTACTATATATTTGACAATTCATCTATACAAATGAATAAAATTTAAGTATCTATTTGTAATGTAAAAATACCAGCTTTTTACTAAATGCCAAATGACTTTCATATATACGGTATTTTATCAAAAAACAATGATTAAATTTTTTTCTGTCTGTCTTTTTGTTCCGGTTCATTTCTGGAACAGCTGGACCGTTTTTGATAGGATTCTTTCTGACAGGTAGCTGATGTTATAAGAAGTAACTTAGACTACTTTTATTTTAGAACAAAGAATGTAAAGGCGACGGCGGGGGCATACGCGTGTGCATATGCCACCGTCGTCGCCGCATCGGAAGGCAAATTAAATTATAAATTCCACGTGGACGAAGTCGCGAGTAACAGCTAGTACGTAATATATATTTAGTTATTGCGATACGTGTGTGGTGTTATAAGAATGGATAAGGTGAGAAATTAGTACATAAGGAGGGTCTTTGAGAGTTGCACCCGTAACTTAAAAATTGAAAGGAATAAGATTAACGTCGTACGTGCAAGTACTGCGAATATACTATATATACATATATACTATATTATTCCTATTTAGCTACACAATGATAAAAATAAAATGTTCCACAAGAAGCTCACAACGACTACGTTCACAATTTTTCCCATTCCACTTGCTTGCGGATGTTACAATCATAAACTCTAGTGAAACAGATTATGGAGCGTTGATATCATAAACGACGAAATACACAACTGTCATTGGTTGATTTGAAAATCGCGCCTTTTTCAATGTCAATCGACAGAGATAATTGATGCTCTGTGGTCAACGCCCACTTTGAACTTCTTGACATGGGTCGTTGTTAGCGCTGTGTGATCAAAAATGATGACGTTATTAGTGACGTTTTCGCCACGACTATAACGATCGTGGTCGTCATGTGGATCGGCTGTCGGAGCATTTTGGGCGTTGTGAGTTGCTAACGAAATTCGTCCTATATAACATTATAATAATAAATGTAACTAATGTACAAAGTATAGGCTGGCCAATTAGAGTAGAAATAATAGCGGCGCCACTTTCGTAAATTTGTCTAAACTCTAGCAACTCCAAGATTACGTCAAAAGCAATTTTGATACTTACTAGTAATTTTAAGTATTACGTCAAACATCGTGCAAGTATCAAGTTGTTTTATTAATGGCATACGCATTTTGTCAACACAACCACGTTTACTTTAATAATAATGACTACAATTTTGTAAGCAAGAGCTTTAACGCCTTGTAATAATTAATAGAGCAATTATCCAATTAAACGAAGCGAAATGAATAATTAGAAACTTGTCATGTTGGCGATTAATTAATAAATAATAAATATCGTCAAACTATGACGAAAGATTTTTGTTTTAAATTCTTCTAGACGTTCTTGGAAGATTTTCAAACGTATTATTACGAGTATAATCCGTATTTAGTAATGTATTTTAGACTTGGCTCAACTTTAAAATGAAATATAACATGGATAAATACAATTCACTGGCGTATACAGGTAAGGTAGAATATTGACAGAAAGCAAAAAAATAAGAATTCATATTCTATAAATTGTAGCCAGGCTTTAGTTTACGAAATAAAAATAATCAGCATACACCCGCAGGGGGGCTTTGTGGCGAAGCCTTAGGTCAGTAGCGACACCTTGTACTTGACTCTGGGGGCCAAGACAAAGCCCCCACCTCCGTGCTTGCCTTAGCCAGACGGCACGGAGTGGAGATCGCTAGAGCTAAGACTCAAGCTCCAGGGGTGGAAGTGATAAATGGCACCACGTCAGAAGTAGATTGAAGCTGAACCTGCAGCCCACCTCTCTACACCCCTTAGCCACTCACACTCATGTTGCCCCTGCCTTCTATGGAATTTTTTGGGGCCCATGCAGGGAGTGGCGAGTCACCGTCTGCCCATTTTTCCATGTTCTCCGAACATTGCGACGGGCATACGCCATGGTCCCCATATTCCCAGACCTCTAGTACCACTAGCAGTTCACCCCAATAGCCCGGTACTTTTTGTCTCCATTTCCCACAATAGTCCTACACTGGCCGGGGCTTGTCCTTGGGTGTATTACTATATGGTGTAGACAGGGATAATCGCCGGTCAGTGTCACGCCACATTTACATTAAATTTATCAAGGGGCCTCTACGTGTTGGCCTTCCCATGGCCCCACGCAAGCCCTCCAAAAGTCCGGGCCATTTTTATAGCCCGTGGTCTACAAAGACATACATTATCAGCATACAAAGACACATATTGTATATCCCCAAATTAAGCAAAATACATTTGTGTTATGGGTAATATATAACGGACAACTCTGGAGCCGATCCCAGACACCCAGATCATAGTAATCAACGGAGAAAATTTCTGAAATTTACCATGTCACGAATCGAATCGGGAACCGCTGCGTTGCAGTGCGGTAGGCCGGCAAAGGCTTAACTCTCTCAACCACAGTGACCGACTGATAATAATAATTGCGACATACAACATAAAAATTGTGTGTGTGTGTCCAGTTCACACGCAGTAGAAGTGAAACTTCAGAGAATATACTCACAGATAATTCTTACCTAAGTTTTATTAAAATTAATATAGTTAATTCCTTTAGCCTACATCCGTCAACATATTGTTACAAGCGCGGAACTCGAATTAAAATGCCGTTTTAATTACTATAGAATTTATTAGAACTATACAAACACGAATAACACAGGTACAAATATACCTGGACACAACCAGTACAAACTGCACGATTCAATAACACGTGCAAAGTTCGTTACTATAGAGCTTATCGAATGTACACGTCTTGCTTGTATCGTAATCGTCACTTGACTGCCTCACCCCTCCGTACGGGCGTTGTTTTATACTAAACTATTCAATATTTGACGGCCTCTGTGGTTGAGCGGGCTAAGCCTTTGCCGGCGTACCTCACTGCAACGCAGAGGTTCCGGGTTCGATCCCTGGTATAGTAAATTTCGGAAATGTATTTTCTCCGTTATTTGCTATGGTCTGGGTGTCTGGGATCGGCCCCAGAGTAGTCCGTTGTATATTACCCATAACACAAGCGTAACTTGCTTAATTCGGGGATATACAATGTGTGTGTTTGTCTGCCGATTATTATTATTATTATATAACAATCGACCGCGTGGACTGAATTTTTACAAGAAAACCTAAGCCGCACACCTGCGGCCATAAATGAGTACAATAACAATGGGATGATTTTTTCTAATTACAATTTTTAAACACAAAGTAAACAAAAGACGTCCAAATACAGGAAAGGTAATTATTACCTTTACCGCAGGTGTGCCTTCACTTTGTCGGCGTGTAACAATATTATAATTCGAAATAAAATTGAAATTGAAAGTGATACTTCTTAAGCATCACTTTCAATTTTTCACCGTTTTAGTTTAAAAAATATTATTATCAGTCTTATTTCGGTCCAAATTGGACCTATGTTTAATTATCAGTCTTATTGAGTCTCTACTCTATGCTACGCAACAATCTAAAACTCTTTATCTCATTCTCTTGCAATCTTAGTCCCTATAGATAGATATGTTTATCTCTTTTTAGTGTCGCGTTTTCGTTTCATCGGGTTTCAGATCACAATGATCCTAAAGAAGTTTCACTTCAAAAACCAAGGGACACGGTGATTTTATAAAGTACATACTTATCTAAGTTTGCTAAAGTAACCCGGAACACAGAAAATAGCTTCAAGTAATGTAATTTGGCAACGCATCAAGTACTACGCCGTTGGCCATGAACAATGGCTGAAGCGTCCCTCATTCCTGAAACTTAACATTTCCTGCACGCGCCATCTTTGTCAGTAGAACATTGGTCATTTTGCATTCCGCTTCCCTTATTTTAGTATACAGTATAATTTATCTAAAACTCCCTCTAATCTCTCTGTTTACGATCTATCTTATTACATACTCGTATAAAAACTCAATTGAATTTGTAACGTATTTATAGATTTTTTGAAAAAATTCTTAGGCTCCGACAAAGACAAATTCCACGTACAGATCTGTAAAAGCACATTTTATTACCTGTCGGCATTTGAACTAATTGTAATCCTTTTATGATCGTCTTCTTTTGTTCACTTATTTATTGGCATACGTTTCTAGTTATTGTGGAGAACAGCCTATTGTCCTATTGTACTCGTTTACGGCCGCTCAGGAGCATCATTAGCCATGTGTTGCGGATTATAAGTACAAGCTAATTCTAGGAAATTATGTCGACGTTGCCGGGCGGGCACATTTGCATTTGTGAAGTATAAAACGATGGCCTGATTGAGAGAGGGGGTCAGTTGAGCTACAACTACGATCTAGGCGTGACGTGTGTACATTCGGAAATCTAATAGTGACGGACTTTGCGCGTTTTATGGAATTACGACCTTCTGCATTACGTTTGGATTTGTTGCGTTCACGCTTGAAACCGTTAAAACGTAAACTTAATTTTCTGTACTACTCGTGAGAACTTAAGGAAATTCTACGATTAAATTTAGGATGACGATAGTTTTTAGTTAGTTAGATCATTCACAGAACGTCACTAATACGTCAGCTAGAACAATTAAATATGATAACTGTGACATTTATACCCTATGAAAACTGACAAAAAATTTGCTACTTGATTAGCGTGCAAACGTCAAAAGTGAAGTAGCTGGTTAGACAGAATACAAAGTACTTTGTAGGTGATACATAACAGTATTCCCCTTAACCAATCGCCTAGGGAGCCTATGTCATACTTTCAAGACCTAGTTTTCTACTTTCTAACCATATTAATTGATACGTACGCGGGTATTAAATGACGATCCATTAGAGTCGATTTCATATATGAATTTTACCCAGCTGCTTAACAAATAGACGCAATTATAGACCTTAGAACGAATTGATATTAATCTATTGACTTATGTTCTACACCATAACAAATCTGTAAATGATTCAAGTTTGTAAAATTCGTTTAAAATTGAGTAAAAAATCAAGGGGGCTAATTCGTACCAGCAGATTCCAAAAATATAGTTTTTATAATTTTTGTCTGTGTGTCTGTTGTCGGAGTTATATCACGTGAAAACTACTGAACAGATTTAAATGAAACTCGATATGCACCTAGCTTATATCCCGAGGCGTAACTTAGGATACTTTTTATCCCAATTAAATGACGTAGTTTCCGTGGAATAGATGAAAATAGCGAAAAAGATGGCGCTGCGATTGTATAAATTTTGGAAACTTCGGAACGTATATGAATGAAAATCGACGTATTGCTGGCTTATGACTAGAGTTATTTTATTTTATTACACGAGTTCAGCAGACAAGCAGACGGCCCACCTGATAGAAAGCGGTTACCATCGCTTATGGACACTTGCAACCACAAAAATGCTCTAAATGCGCTGCTGCTCTATAAAGGTTGATTAGCAACTGTCCACTAATGCCGAAACACTACCCAAGGTTGTTATGGCAGCATACTTTGGACCAGGTATGGTAATCATCCAGATGGGCAAATACCCTACCAGGCTGTCGGTTATTTTGTCGCCTATTACGACAGGCCACCCGGCTGCAGGAAATTGTATTATTTTTCCGGTCCTGCACGGATAAAGTTAACAACAGTTAACAAATTAATTTTTTTTCACTGTTTTTGTAATTTGACTACAAAATAATTAAAAAAATATATAGTGAAAAGTACCGCATACATGAAAAGCTACTCAATATGAACATAACTAACTTTGTGTTTAAAACGACACGTATATGGCGTATTTTTTAATAATCTAAAAGACACTTAAAATTGGGTAAACTGAAATAACGCGATCATCGAAATTTGTCCCCACGTAATACAGTTAGCAAGGTTTTTTACGACCGAGTAATTTGGGAGACATATTTCACCCCAACTCACAAAAATTTGGTGGTCAGTAATAAAATTTCTCGCGAAAGGCTACGACCAACTTTTCCCAAAGTAAATATAAGTTTCTGAATTTTCTGCGCTCTTTTAGGGTTTCCTAGCCATTTTGGCAAAAATAAAATTCTTATTTTCTCATCACTCTTCTTATTGTTATGAAAGAAAGAAGAAAGAAAGAAATATTTTATTAAGGACAAAAACAATACAGAATATTATCAAACAGTAAACCCATTGAAGCAGAATAAGTCCTATAACTGGATCCAGTCTCAGTATATGCTGGTTAAGACCAACGCTGTTTTCCCGTCTGGGACCAGCCATTTAAGTTAAGTCGTACAATAAAAAACAAATACATCAATGTAGCTACACGTACGTGAACTCGTGGTAGTAATGGCTAGCGCACGCGTCCCAAGCTCAAAGGGCGCGGGTTCGAATCGTGGCCGAACGCATGCACCACTTAGGCAGTTTTCTAGCCTAATATGCATATCGTTACAATTGTCACGTACTAACAACGGTGAAGGAAAACATGGTGTTAAAACCAACACATCGAGGTAACCGATGTGTCAAAGCTGCCAAGCCGCCTTGGATAAGCGTGGTGGGAAAACTGTACGTTCACTTATAATGGAAGGCCCGAGCCCAGCAGTGGGACATATATTTTTTTTTTGTTACGGGTCCACTTGATGGCAAGTGGCTACTGTGGCCCATGGACATCTGAAATACTAAGGGAGCCGATGCGTTGCCTACCTCGTCGACACACTAAATATCTCTTTACGCCCTGTTTGAAGAGCCCCATATTGTAGCGCTCTGGGAAAACCGCGGGAGGGAGCTCATTTCACAGCTTGCTCACGTATGGCATAGAGAAGCGAGCGCCATTTATGGGCTATTATTATTTTATACAATGCAGTGAAAAATTTATAAAACTACTAGCGGCCCCGGCAGACGTTGTCCTGCCTTTAAAAAATAAAATTCTAGAACTCGATCCCAGAGCCACGTACCGGTTCTAATTGCGAATCTAAACCATCCGGGTACCCACTCAATCACACAAAAACAAAATCACCAAAATCGCTCCAGGTGATTAGGAGGATTCCAGAACCCCATCTCAGCGCCACCTACCGGTTCTAATTGTGAATCTAAAAGAGTAATATAATTTTTTTTATTCTAAGTCATGACAAAATAAGATTAAAAATCTTGCCAAAAAATTAAAGTTTATAATTAACAAATAAAAAATAGGGGTTGATCGTAGAGGGGTGAAAATTGAGGATTGTATGTATTTTTGTATGTTGTATCATAAAAAAATAGAAATTAAAAATTTTGTCTAAAAAATAAAATAAAAAATTTAGGGGTGGACTACCCCTAACATTTAGGGGGATGAAAAATAGATGTTGGCCGATTCTCATAGATACCGGATAAGCATAAAAAATTTCATCAAAATCGGTCAAGCCGTTTCGGAGGAGTATGGCAACGAAAACTGTGACACGAGAATTTTATATATTAGATAACAATAAACAATAAGACAACATAACATTATAACAATTTGGTATCGCCAAGTAACCTTCTTTCGGCACATACAAAGTTTTCTTTAATTATTTAAATTCTTCCTTGAAATCTGACGTCGCGTTCCCTTGTCGCACGTTACGTCATTCATTGTCATATCATAAAATAAAATAAATTAAAAACGCTCCGCTTGTAAATAAAATATCATAATTTAACACAAAATATATCGTGCCCGCAATACACTTCAAACATATAAGTAACCCTCTCCGCACCATAAATATAAAATAAATTAACATAAAATAAATATAATAAATATTATAACAAATAAAAGTAAGTGGACTGAGGAGCAGAGGAGCAGCTGCATTTCATTCCCATTAATCAGGTAAGTGCGTGCTCATTCTCAAATTCCCTTTCAAAATTGTCCCAATCTCCTATTTTCTTACTTTGACACAGTTCGCTTAACGCTAAACCCAGAGCCGCCGCACCACAATTAATAATGAAAAAATATTACTAAACCAAAATTGTATCTTCAAAATTTTACACTGTATAAGAATTCATTGCAACACCAAGAGAGAAGCAAACGCTTTACCAGCCTTGAAGATGAGATAGGAGGGATAAAATAAAATAAAGGGGGTGAGATAGAGGGGATGGGGGGTATGGAACACGAGGACGGGACAGGGAAAATGCCTTTTCAGGCCGATATTCTGTAAAAGCGTGATATCATACCGTTCAAACCGGCCAAGCGAGCTGTAAAAGACAATGGTTCCAGCGAGGATCAATGAAGTACGAGACAGAGCTGCATTAGATAAAAGAAAAAAGATTTATTTAGAACTACAACACAAGCGAGAATACATTACACTAGCATAAATAAATATACAATGTAACATGCAGTAATTAAAAAAACGAAATAAGTGTAGCTCAAAATTGGTCCTAGCCCAGCTCGTTGCTGGTTAAGTTAATCAGCGCTGATCTTCCGCTAGGGCCATTGAAGTGACATACACATACAAGGAAGCAAATAAAATACTAAGTGAAAAAAAAATCAAAAAAGAAAAACAAAAATTATACCACAACAATCGAAAAAAAGATTACATACATACATACATACATAACTTTACGCCAGTTCCCTTGCGGGGTAGGCACGAACAACAAAGCGCCATTTAGGCTTATTCTTACACACCTCACTTGCTTCTTTGACATTCATAGCTCTTGTCATGCACGCTCGTCTGTTCTTAAGACTCCTGACATCACCTTCTACTACTACACGATCAATTTGATCGTGGAAGGTGTGTCGTGGCCTTCCACGACTTCTGCATCCATCCGCTTTTGCATTGTATATCTGTATAGTCATTCTTTCATCATGCATTCTTCCCACATGCCCGAACCACGGGAGCTGTAGTATAAAATATGTATGTACATAAGTGGGTAGTCTCAAATAAATCAGTGTTCAACCAACTTGCGTGTGTTTCACTACATGGTGACAGCGGTGCTATTTTAAATACAATTTAAAGTATTTAAACGGACTCCAAATTAGAAAATATTGTGTACAAGTGTATAAATAGACTGAAAATATTAAATTTTATATATAATTATGGAGCACGCGCGTCCTCCAGCGGAATTATCTCTCGAAGGCGGCCCTGCTGCACGTTCAGAAGCGTGGCGGAAATGGCGGAAGCTTTTTGAGGTGTTTTTAAAGGCGTCTGGAGTGAGTAAACAGCCTAGGGAAGTTCAGGCTAGTCTGTTGGTGAACCTCATTGGCTCGGCCGGCTACGAGGTATATACTACTTTCACATTTGAAGAGGGTGAAAATGAAGATGATATCAGTTGCATATTAAACAAGTTTGACGGTTACTTCGGAGCGAAACCGAATATAACAGTCAGGCGGTTTAAATTTTTTAATCGTTAACCAAACACAAATTCTGATGGGTAGACGCCTAAATACAAAATTACCGGTCAGTGCGAAGCTCCTGGGGGAAAAAGTAAATAATGATCAAAACTATCAAGCGTTATTAAACAACCGGTTAACGATTAAAAAATACTATGATCGGTCGGCAAAGTCACTTGAACGTTTGTCCTTAGGTGATAAAGCAACAATGATAAATAATGGAACTAGAAAACCGGTTTCAGTGGTTGCACGGGCAACACAGCCCAGGTCGTACATCGTAGAAGATGAGAGCGGAAATAGGTATCGACGAACTCGCAGTCACTTAGTAGTTCGAGCGCCTGGGGCTCCGGAGACTAAGGTGTATATGGGTGACAAAAAGACACAAAAGCCGGTGAAAACTCCAGCTGTGCCTAGGCGTAGAAAAAAATCACTGGATACAACGGGCTCGTCACCGCAAGCGAGTCGCGTTGTGCGGTCTGCATCGTCCGCGTTAGAAGGTGAAATCGAGGATTTAAACTCTTCGTTTCACAGCATCGCTGATGACTACAGCCCCAATAACACTACGGACTCGTCTAGTTACTTATCCTCCCCGTCCCCGAAATTAATTCCCGTAACAAGGTCAAAAGCGAGATTAGGACAAATGTCTAGAGATCATTAAATTCTATTCATTTGTTTGTTCATTATATTAATAAGAAAATATGTGTACTATACTAATCTAGAAAATATTGTGAATTATATTGTTGTGTATTTAGTTGCTTATTTATTAGGTTAATCTTTCTTATGTTTTAGTTTAATTAGTATTGGGTTGTATTTTTTTTTTCTCATTTTTTGTAAAAAGGAAAAGATGTAGTATAAAATATGTATGTACATAAGTGGGTAGTCTCAAATAAATCAGTGTTCAACCAACTTGCGTGTGTTTCACTACAGGAGCATTCCTTTTCTTACCTTCACCCCGACACTCTCTTTCAGACCAACTCTCTTTCTTACTTCGGTATTACGAACGCGGTCCGCGAGTGTTACTCCGCAAATTTTGCGCAGTGCTCGCATCTCGACCGCGTTTACTCTACTTTCATTCTCTCTCTTCTATACCCAACTCTCGCTTCCATACGTGAGCGTAGGTACCAGCACCGCGTTGTGTATGGCAAGCTGGGCCTTCTGGCTGAGGTTCTTAACGCCTAGAAGTTTACCTAACGCTCCATTCACACTTATCCCCAAATTCACTCTTCTTTCTATATAAGCGGTGTACCTTCCATCCCTGCTAAAAGCACATCCAAGATATACAAACTCATTCACTTGCTCCAGCATAACATCATCGACCATTATCCTTGCATTCGTTCTAGTTTCTTCTCTTTCAAACACCAAAAAAAGATTAAATACATATTATTTATATAGTTTGAGATAGTTATATCGATAAGAGTTCAAAAAGAGCAATGTAAAGAAACACGACACAACACAGACAGGATAGGTCAGACACATCCTCCAAATAGGCGCCATTACATAGCACTAGTATCATAAACAAGATCAGCTTTGCGCACTTGGTGGGCGTACAAGAACTTTTTAATTTAAGTCTAAATCCATGAACACTTTGTATATTTTTTATGGGGGGGTGGGATATTGTTCCAGCATTTAGGCGTTAATCTATGCACGACTTAAGTATTCGACTAAATGTATTTCAAACTACCTAAGTAAATTTAAAATACAATTTCGACTATGAAAGTTTAGTTATAGGAAATAGGATGTATATAAGTATAAAATATGGTGAAGAGAAAGTGGTATCAAAAAATTTTGGTTTAATTTTCACCAAAGTACTGTTCATCTCATATACGACGGTATGGCTGACACATCCCATAGAACGTAACTTGTAGCACTATCTTATATTTAACCTTAGAATTAGATACAAATCATAAAGAAATCCTTTTTTTAGAACAAAACATAACATGTGAAAATATAAGCTAAACTAAATTATAAATAAGAACTATGATAAACACTAAAAACAATAACATAAATAAAACTAATTATAAATTAATATCAACTAAAATTAAATTACAATATAAATATAACTACACTTAAAAAATAGACTCCAGGTCGCTGTCGGCGGGGAGAGTGCCCAAAATGCTGGCCGCATTTCCACGTTGAATGTTAACGCTGATGCGTTGCCCTCGGTGCAAGCCAGCCTTTTGGTCACGCGAGACCTCAATTAGACGCGTTGAGAGGTCTCGATAGAGGTGATGAGCTCCAAGCCCCCACGGCCTCAGGGTTTCAACCCCGAAAGCCACAAATATGTACCCATTACCAATGGACATATATTTGCGGCGTTTCAGGGCCTCCTGGTTTGTGGCAACGGCCCCGGCTGTCACGGTTGTAACTGGGAGATGGGAAGCCGCCAAAGTATCAACACAAGTTGCGTCCTATAAAGAAATAAATTGATACTTCGCACTGTTTAAAAGTGACATTACATTAAAATTAAATTTTATCCGTGCAGGAACGGAGAAAGAATACAATTTCCTGCGGCCCGGCGGCCTGTCGTAAGAGGCGACTAAACAACCCACAGCTAGGTGGTAGAGTATTTGCTCGACTGGATGGCGACCACCCCTGGTCTAGAGTATGCCGCCATAACAACCTTGTGTATTGTATTCTACTCATAGCCTCTCAAGACTATAAGTAGAATACTGAGCCTAAATCACCGTCTTCTATGGGTAAGGTGCCCAAAAGGCTGTCTACGTTTCCTCGGTGGATCGCCATACTGATCCGTTGACCTCTGATCACCTGAAGAGTCAATGAGTCGTTTCGATAAATTATAGACAAGAAAAGATAGCCAGTAGTAGTCGTTTTATTTAGCCAAATACAAAATCTGTAGCAGTTTATCACTTCTACGGAACTGTTCCTATTTTCTGGACTGTCACACGCTTGCTCGATTTTCCTCTCTTTTGGACTGTTATGTAATTACATTTTCTGTAACATTTCATTTCGTTTGTATTCACGCCGTTTTATGGATGAAAATGGAATTTAACAAAATGTCACTCGCCTTACATACGTCTATCATAAATACTACTAATAAATAATATATATAAATTATAAACATAAAAAGCTGTAAAACACGAAATATACAAGTGAAAACAACACAGACTTTTAAATTTAATATATTAACAAAACACTATTATTATAGAAAAAAATGAATCGTAGAAATATATGTACGCGCATAACCTGAGAACGACCTATTTGGATGAAACGTTTTGTGTGTGTTTGAGTGGATCCCCGGATGGTTTAGATTCATATTTCGAATCGGTAGGTGGTTCTGGGATAGGGTTCTAGAATCCTTCTAATCTCCCGGTCCGAATTTGATGACTTTTGTGTGTGTGTTTGAGTGGGACCCCGGATGGCTTAGTTTCACAATTGAAGTCGGTAGGTGGCTCTGAGATAGGGTTTTAGTATTCTCCTAATCTCCTGACCCGAACTCGATGATTTTTACCTGTATGTTTGAGTGGGTCCTCGGATGGTTTAGATTCACAATTGGAATCGGTAGGTGGTTCTGGGATAGAGTTCTAGGATCCTTCTAATCTCCTGGCCCGAATTTGATGACTTTTGTGTGTGTGTTTGAGTGGGTCCCCGAATGGTTTAGTTTCACCATTGAAACCAGTAAAAGGCACTAGAATCAGCTCCTAGATATTTATTTTTTCACGGCAAGGCAACGTCTTCCGGCACTGCCAGTATTTATATAGAAACTAATTTTCTATCTATAGTCATAAAATATAGAAGATACCTAAGTGAAACTAAAATACAGTTTCGACTTTGAAAGTCTATTTTAGGAAGTTGTTAAACTGAAAGGGCAGTTTCAAGTGGACATAGAAAACAAAGGCGTTAATTCAATTCCAAACAAGTTTGCAGACGGATCTAATAGGCAGCGTTAAGTGTTTTAGTTTCTGTCGTATTACTATTAAGAATTTAATACACTACTGGAGGTCAGGGAACAATCTTAAGAGAATTAACACTTTTCCAGTTGTTAATTGCCAAGTTTGTCACTACAAGTTATTGCGCTATTGTCCAGTTGGTCACCAAAAGTTATAAAGTCAAAATTGGTTTCTTTTTAAAAAAGGAAGTAATATTTAAAACTCGCAATATAATTTCTTAACTACTCCTGTTATTTATTAGTGTTTTACGTACGGAATTAATTCACAAACAAATATGACACCAAGGGCCGCTTGCATAAGATTGCTTAAATTTATTTAAGGAACACAAAACGCATTTAACACCCTTAAATACAATTAGCGTCTCGCAGAGCGCAAAATTTGCCATTAAATATGTTTAAAGAAATGTCAATACATTTTGTGTAAAACGTATTTAGGCAGTTTAATATGATTAACTAATTTTATTTAAAGGCAATCGTTATGCAAGCGGCCCTAAAAGTAGTGGTGTTATTGTCAAGCATATGTTACAAGATGTCCACCACAGTTGTCACGAGAACCATAGTCTATATTAATATCAGATAGACAATCGTCATAGATAATATTTTTAGTCGATTTATAATTAAATTACCATTTTCTACCGGTTAGTTAATTTTATAAGCCCACTTAGATAATTTAGTGCATCAGTAACTAATTATTATAATTGTTTTTGTGATCCTGGCAACACTATGATGTAATTGCTATTTTTAGCAATGATGCAATGTTATTGGTTTGTAGGGTAGTATTTTTGTATAAAAGGCGTAGCGGCGTGTAGACGGTGTTCATCCACCCCCCGGGCTCGAGCGCCTTCGCTTCGCGAAGGCACTCGCCCCAAGAACCCCGGTAAAGTTGTGAGGTCTTCGGACCAACAACATAAAGTCAAGTCCAATAAAAAAAAACGGTGTTCATTGCTTACTGTGCTTTGTGAATAGTCACATCAAAGGCTGAACAATAAAAAAGAGGAAACCCTTCCCAAATAGTTAATATTTGGTACTTTCTTACCCGAAGCTCTGCAAGGCTATTACACTTATCACCATAATTTACTGTGACAATATTGTTATATTTCTATGAATGAATAAGTATTAAAACAAATCCTATGATTGATTTATGTTTTACATACGAAACTAATTGCCCAATTTGTCATTAATCACATCACTAGTATCAAAGTTGTTAAACTTTCAGAGGTTACGGAAATTCAAATGAATATAAAACTTGTATTTTAATTTTTTTATTTGTATGTAGCTTTATTCCAGCTAAAATTTAAGAAGAAAATCTTAATTGAACGGAAACTATACATTTGTATTTTTTTAACATTACAAACACGAAAGTGGAATATATACCTGCTTGTGATCGCGTGTTTAAATACAAGAATCCATAAATTTACTTGATTGTTACGCATTAGTGCCCCAACGGTACAATCAGTCCATACGGCCCATTTGCTTTTGGGGGATAAGTACAGTAATTCTTATATTACACGAAATGTAAGCTACAATAAATATCGAACCTATACCTCCATTTTATCGCAAGCGATATTTGGATATTTTATGACATAAGTGTGACCCTACTGAATCAAAAACTGAAATTCTTAAAACAAAATAATAGTTTAAAATACCTTTTGCAACATTTTTTTTTATTGCAGGTGTTTAGCAGACAGGCAGACGGCCCACTTGATGGAAAGCGGTTACCATCGCCTATGGAAATTTGCAAGACCAAAGGTGTTACAAATGCATTGCTGCTCTCTTAAGGGAGACTAGAAACTGGGCATTAATGCCGGAACACAACTCAAGGCTGTTATGGCGGCATACCCTAGACCAGGGGCGGTAGCCATCCAGTCGGGCAAAGACCCTACCACCTGACTGTAGCTTGTATTCTTTCTCTGTTCCTGCACGGATAAATATACTTAAATCCAAATGTCGCTGACGACAGAATGGAGGTAAAGGCTCGAATTATAAAGCCGGTTACTCATCTGCGAGCCTTAACTGTAACCGAGGACAGTAACGTGCTGTGTGTACATGGGCACGCAGGAAATGATCATCGCTTGCGATGTCGAGCACGCTGCCTTTGATCGCCTTCTCATTAGCAAGCTGTAACTACAACCGGATAGATATAATAAGGAGGGTCTAGAGCAGTGCTTTTCAATAAATTGAAAACGTGACCCCCTTTACAGGTTGAAAAATTTTGGAGACCCCCTTGGGTCATAGACAGACAAAAAGTTAGTAATTTAAAAGACTATGTTTATGTTTTTTCTCTATTTTGTTACTCATATTCATTATTAGGGACTTATCATTGAGACATGTCCAGAGAGAGCATTTGCTAACAAACAACACCGCCAAAAACGGCATCAAAAACGGGAAGCGTTGCTATATTCACTCTCGTAAAACTATCAATGTGTGCGTGTTTTCGGGATATCGGGTAATAGTACATTATGGTACTAGTGTGTAACATTGGTGATTACCGCCGAGGCGCCATTGAGACTCGAGCCGTAGGCGAGGGTCTTAAGAGAGCCGAGGACGGTAATCATCAATACACACGTGTATCATACGACGTTTTTCAACACACTTGTGAATAAAATAACAACAAAAACTCATTTTATTTAGTAGATAAAAAAAAGTTATATATGAGTGAAAGTTTTATTTATTAAACACGTACGAGTTAAAATTATCTATTTAAATAAGAAGTTGCATGAAATGAGCAAGCAATAGGAACATTAATTTATTTGTTCTATAGAACACGATCTTTTTTTTTGAATAAAAACTTTTTTAAGAACAAAGCAACTCAACCAATAAAATTTTTAAAAAAAATCTATAACTCACTAGTGAGTTATAATGTTTTTTACTCACAGTTTGATAATGGGTGCCATTATGTACCTAATTGCGGTGACCATAGAGCCACTTTATGAGCAAGTGTGTTGAAAAAAATATTACCGCATTTTTTATAATTTAATATTTTTTATGTAAATGAAAAGTTTAAATGATCGTTATGATTTATTCGCTTTATGTGTTATAATTTAATATTACTCAGACGTTTTAGTTTTTTTTTTAATTAAACTATTAGCAACAAAAGTTGTGTGTCTTGGAACGAACCATAAAAAATACACAAATGAACAATGAAACGCACATGTAGTAATTTTAATTCGCAATAAAATGCCTGTACAGATAATAAATAGTACATGTTTATAAGTCTGTTAAATAGCAATACTAATGTAATAATTCTAAAAAAAAACTAGTCATAATCGTAAATTATTTTTTGTATTACACAACATATTGACGAAGGTTATTAGACCACTATTTATGCCACAAAGATTATACTGCGCTAAAAGTCGAAGTAAGTTGTAATAGTGGACTTGGAATGATTCGATGGGCTCATATTGGGTAGTGGGCTTCATATGTAATCCAAAGTTAGATCAGTAGTAGGAACTACGGGGTAGGTACACGGGATAGTTTAGTGCAGGGACTTAAGAGCAACTAAACCACTTGAAAAGAGCTATTATAAAAATATTCATATCCAAAAGTTTTTAGGCAAACTAGTTCGGTTTGTTTTTTATCATATTAATATATTAAATTATTTCTTTATTAGGATATAATGGAGATGCAGCTAACAAAATACAGACAAAATTGATATCTTAATTATGACAATAATGTACTAAAAAATGTCAGTACACCATATCTTTTATTTATTTATTTTTTATTGTAGGAGTTCAGCAGACAGGCAGACGGCCCACTTGATGGAAAGCGGTTACCACCGCCTATGGACATTTGCAACACCAAAGGTGCTACAAATGCGCTGCTGCTCTCTTAAAGGAAACCGGAACCTGGTCACTAATGCCGGAACACAACACAAGGTTGTTATGGCGGCATACTTTAGACCAGGAGGACCAGAGGAGGAGACATCTACATAAATTCTTAACATGTTTTAGGTAACATAAAATGAAACTATACAAAATATATGTTATATGTATATATACTTATTGTAGGTTTCTATTTATTGTAGATAAAAGCCGATTATTCTGTTGTACTTATTTACGGCCTCTTGTGGCTGCATCATTAGCCAGGTGTGCGGATCACTATTACTAGGAAATTGTGTGGACGTTGCCGGGCGGGCACATTCGCATTTGTGAAGTATAAAACGACGGGCTGATTGAGAGGGGTCAGTTGAGCTACGACTACGATACGGGTGTGACGTGTGTACATTCGGGAATCTAATAGTGACGGACTTTGCACGTTTTATTGAATTACGACCATCTACATTACGTTTAGATTTGTTGTGTTCGGTTATAATTGTACCTGTGTTATACGTGTTTGTATAGTTCTAATAAACTCTATAATAATTCTAACGGCATTTTAATTCAAGTCCCGCTAACTCGTAACACTATAATAAATCTGTAAATGGTATGTGGAGTTTGTACATTACATCAAAAAATTTGAAAAAAATTAGGAGGGCTAATTCGGACCAGCAGATTCGAAAATGATTTTTTTTTTCTGTTTGTCTATCACGTGAAAACTACTGAATGGGTTGGGAAGCTGTCATAGACGTGGTTTACAAATCAATGTAATTTGATTAAAAATATGTCTCATCTGGTTATCAGATGAGTGAAAGTCGATCGTCAACGTCTCTTAGATTATAAAAAAGGGCCATTAATCACATTTTTTTTTTTTTTTTATTGCAGGAGATCAGCAGACAGGCAGACGGCCCACTAGATGGAAAGCGGTTACCATCGCCTATGGACATTTGCAACACCAAAGTTGCTACAAATGCGCTGCTGCTCACAACGCTTATGTAGACAAAAACATAAGTACCTCTAAAAGTGCCGATAAATAATTGTTATAACCAATGTGAAAAAAAGTCAATACGCCTTTAGCAAGCACATAAGACATATTGTCCATTCCCAATACTGATACGAGCCAACAGTAACAAGTTTATAGACAGATATAATATTCATTATATAATGTCCCTGGGGTGTACATACAATATTTTATATCGCACATACTTAAAACGTTACTTTTACAAAAGTACCTACGCTACGCAGTTCGTATAAAATCCGTTTAGCATCGGAACATTAGCTTTTAAGATTATCCTCAGCAAAAACGCGCTTACAGCGGCTTAAAGTTGTAGCGCTGTATGCACAGTATAAATTTATCGATACCGTAAACAAGAAATATGGCACAATACATGAAGCATGATTGCTTCTGCCGTTCCACATTCAAATAATTTACGTAAAAGAGTGTTCTTATTTTAAAACGTTTAAGCTGAGTAATTTCATTTTACTTCTTTATTTAATAAACTTTCTAAAATACAAGTAGTAAATTATTATAAAGTATATTACATTGAACTAATTAAAGGATTAGTATATTGTTTGATTTAACAACTCTGAGACTAGGCTGCTAATTTTATGTTTATTTAAAAAAAAATATATTTATAAGAAAATCAAACAGATACAATATATCTTATACTAATATATAAAGCTGAAGAGTTTGTTTGTTTGTTTGATTGAACACGCTAATCTCGGGAACTACTGGTCTGATTTGAAAAATTATTTCAGTGTTAGATAGCCCATTTATTGAGGTAGGTTATAGGCTATATATCATCACGCTAAGATTAATAGAAGCAGAGCACCAATGAAGAAAGTTTCAAAAGGGGGGGTTTGAAAACAAATTCCACGCGGACGACATCGCGGACACAGCTAGTATTTTATAAAAACACTTGATATGTACCAGACTTTAAAGACTAATATACGTAAAGTTATATTGCATTATTATTTATAATCAGAATTTCGAAGTTTAAAAGCAAAGAAACTTGTTTAACATAATATCGGGTCCCCAAGGTACGTAACACTCACAAATTGTATCCATTAGACGTCTCCTAGGACTAAAGGTACGGGGTTAATTTTGAAAACGCGTTAGTGTGGAAATCTAAAGTGTCTAATCGGTCGTGCTCTTGGGAATATTCCTGACTAGTAATACTGGTTTTCAGTCGTATTAAAATTTTGTAATTACGAGTAAGTTGATAAATAGGTATTTGAGAAGTTTCAAATCATATTATAAATAACTGGCTGATCTGTGCCCACTTCGCTGGGCGTCATTAAAAAATACACATGCACCCACGTACAAAGGCACACACGCATATCAAGGTTTAATTAAACTTTGTAACCTTTACTTCATTCATAAACACAGAAAGTACTTGCAATGCCTTGTACGAGTTGTGCATAATTCTTGCATGGAACGTTATTGCTGGAAGATTAGATAGGTGATTCTGTGATCACTTCACTGCGCGTAAAACATTTTTATTTTTTTGATTTATTAATAATTAATCATAATTAAATATAGCCTATGCCACTCGGGAATAATGCAGCTTTCTACTAGTGAAAAAAATTTCATAATCAGATCAGTAGTACCAGAAATTACATCGAACATTCAAACTCACAAACTTTACCTCTCTATAATATTATTAATGCTAATAATATCTATACAGATAAGCTTGCAAATTTCTTGCCGAGAGAATTATTTTCATTAATCAGAAACCCATTTTCCATAGAAAAGACAATACAAAATATTTTTTATCTAACAGATACGTTTTGAATATTTCGCCTATCGTAACAATAATTTAATCGACTGGAAGGACGGATATCCATTCAACCGTATAAAACAAAAAGAACCAAATACTATAATACACTTACCTCGTTGTCAATTTCACTCGAGCTCACGATACCAAACAGCAAAATAGACAATAAGAACGCGCCCTTCATTCTGATTTTTATCGATAACTTTTATAATCACTTCACCGCACTATTTAGCTAACACTTTCGAATTTTTCTTTTTTTTAATAATGACTGATCAAGGAACTGCGTCACGTGGCAGTTTTATTGCAAATGCAGGCGGCGTAGATTCAATACACTTATATATGACAATGGTCGAGTGCACAAATGCAGTGGGGCGTTGCATATTCATACGCTATATTAATTATTTCCATTTGTTTTGAATATTGTTATATGAAGGTTTCTGAATCTTCGTAATGGTAAACTTATACTATCAATGAACAGGTTAACTTTGTTTGTTTGTATGTTAGAGTTAATCTTTGAAAGTACTAATTTGATTTAAAATTTTCTTCATGTATTTTATGAGTCGTTATTGATCAAGAATATTACAGACTCAATAAAGTTACTAATAAGTAATTAAGAGAGCTAGAGCTATATATAATGCAAATTATAATGTACGTTAGATCTATTCCATACAAATAAATCTCCACTGATATGACAATAATTATGTGTAAACGTTTATAATATAAATACCTTCTGACTGCTTCTTTGCTCTTCATTGCTTTAGATATAAACCGATTTTCGTAAAAACACATTAAAGAGCAGGAAATAAACACAGGATATTTTCGTATTACAAAATACAATGTTACATATATAGAATAAATTTTATTACATTATCAATAAATATTGAAAATCGACACAATACATCACTAAATGTTTTCTTATCAATAATATGAAAACATATTTTCCTTGTGTGCTCATAATGTGAGTATAATATTGAATGAAAAATACCTTATACTATTATCTCCAAAAACATAGGCCCAAATAATTAAATATTTGATATTTTTTTTTCATAAATCTGTATTCTAGAATATTCTATTGTGCTTTGTATATTCCAATTTTTAATTACCTGGATGAAAATGACAGCTGATATTGCCCTTTTTTATGTTGCAAGTTTGGAGCAACTCACTTATGAATCAAAAAAGGTCGTTTAAGTCCAGGTAATTAAAAATAAAAGTATAGATTGCTCCCGACGATTTCTGCGTTGGTTCTGTCAATGTTAGAGTGACAGTGACATAAAAGTAACACTCGTTGTTAGATTACGGAGCAATTTTAAATTTGATCAGTTAATAAGGCATTTTTTCTAATAATCTCAGGCTGTCCTAGAATGAATCTATTTGAAAATAGAATAAATATTTTCTTAAGTTTTCACGACTAGTATACATAATAAAATTATGTTTTAACGGTTTTAAGCGCGGTAATTCCGACTTTTCGGCAATAGGAACCTCGAAATAAGTGATCACGGAAGACAAAGATGTCAAGTGTCAGTGAGTATTGTTAAAGTTTTATTTAGCCTACTGATAACTGGTATTGGTGTTTGGAAGGGGCTGAATATAACCACGGCCTCGGTCTTCTGAACACGAAACACCTACACGAAGCATTAAGTTGAGATATATGTAGTGTGTAGTGGAAACAACCGCAAGACTATCCTGCTTTATAGGTATTCAAATAAATAAATATGCAGCAGCCCTTCCCTTTCGCCTCCGGGTACGCCCTTGGACATATCCATCTCCTGGTTCCTAGGTCGTAATTATTATTGTTACGAGTTACACAGGACTTGAATTAAAATGCTGTTGGAATTATTATAGAGTTTATTAGAACTATACAAACACGTATAACACAGGTACAAATATAACTGAACACAACCAGTGCAAACGTAATGCACGATTCAATAACACGCGCAAAGTCCGTCACTAAATAGATCACCGAATGTACACAAGTCTCGCGTTGATCGTGGTTCTCGCTCGACTGCCGATCTCTCCATTGGTCATTGCTTTATCCTCCACCGATATAATATGTCTGCCCGACCGAATTTCTTAGAGTCAGTTCAACACACCTGGCTAATGACTACCATAAAAGATTACAGTACACAATGGGCTGCTTTTCTAATTACAAATTTTAAACACAAAGTAAACAAAAGAAGACAGTCATAAATAGTTTCAATGTTAGTAATTCAAACGCCGGCAGGTAATAAATGTGCTTTTATGGTATGCAGGTGTGAATCCACTTTTGTCGGTCGTAACATTATTTATTTTAGGTAGTTCATATTTAAGTTTATCTAATTTTAAACTATCATTGTTTAATTTCACAACTCATTTTTATGTAGACGTTTTTACTCGTATTGATTGCGATTCTGTTTATAAAAAAAATTATCTATGATTATATTATTATTCACAAGCAAACCATTCTAAGTTTGTATGTATCGCTGTTACTTTTCTTAAGAAATAAGTGCTAGATTTATCCAGTTTACTTTTCCGGTGTGTAAACTGCCAGCGTAGCACGAGCCTAACTGATTGAAAGACGAAGAATAAAGAAAAATTCCCAAAAACAATTTTGATTACAAAAGCAACTTCTAAGCAATAAAAATTACCTTTTCACCTGACTAGCTTACAAAGCGCGCTTTTGTTGTCAAAAATCAAAGTGCGAATATTTTGTTTTCTAAATGAGAAAAGCGCTTTGAATTTAGAACGCTACAAATTAGCTCTTCGTTTTCATTGGCGTAACAATATACTTTAGTGTTGATTTTATTTCATAAACAATTTGTTTTTAGAATCTACCTTATTTATTTTACGCTATACGGACTAGTAGATATTATCACAAGCTTATATGCTAATGCTAATAATAAATAACTTTCATTGTTTTATTGTTGACTAGCTGACCCGGCAAACTCAGAATCAATAAATAAAAAACGTTGATTTCTGAACTATGGGACGAACATCATACGTTTGACATTCAAAGCCAAAAAAATGAAAAAAAATTACTTTTAAATTTAATTTGATTTCTGAACGACTTAAAATTTGATTGATTTCTAAACGACGGGACGAACATCAAATGTTTGACAGGTAGGAATAGTTTCTAAGGGAAAGCGAAATTGTTGTTTTTACTATATTCCAAGCATTTTTTTCATATTTACTCACCTTTTAAACCTTCCCTGGACTTCCAAAAATAATTCAAAACCAAAATTAGCCAAATCAGTCCAGCCGTTCTCGAGTTTAAGTGAGACTAACGAACAGCAATTGATTTTTATATATATAGATTTTAATTAAGAATTTACATAAAAAAATAGTGGTTTTTCTAATCGCTGTCACTCGTTCATTATATACATTAGAGGTATTTTCTTTACATATACATTTTTAAGCGCGCAAGCTTTATCGACACACAGCGAAACGCCTGGTAGACATCTCACGTGACTAAAAGACTGGACTATCGTCAGATAACGCATTAGAGTTGCCATTCAGAGAAGTATGTGGCCAGTCTTTTGGGTACGTTTTTTAATTCTAATAATGTTAGTTTAATTATAATTTGTATATATAACTAGCTGACCCGGCAAACTTCGTACCGCCTCAGAATCAATAAATAAAAAACGTTGATTTCTGAACGATGGAACGAACATCAAACGTTTGACATTCAAAACCAATAAATTAAAAAAAAACTTCATTTTTAAGTTTAATTTGATTTTGAAACGACTTTTAAATTTAATTGATTTCTAAATGATGGGACGAACATCAAATGTTTGACAGGTAGTAATAGTTTCTAAGGGAAAGCGAAATTGTTGTTTTTACTATATTCCAAGCATTTTTTTTTTCATATCTACTCAGCTTTTAAACCTTCCCTGGACTTCCACAAATAATTCAAACCTAGCCAAATCAGTCCAGCCGTTCTCGAGTTTTAGCGAGACTAACGAACAGCAATTGATTTATATATATATAGATTTAATTTCGTTTAATACTAATTAATTATAAGGGTGGTTATAAGATTTTAGATCTTATTTCATTGCATTAAAATTTAAAAAAAATATAATAAAAAAGTAACACTTTTGAGTTAACGCTTGTATTATATCACTCCTCATAAAATTTACATACCTGGGACTTTTATAAAAATCGATTCTTAGGGAGTAAACCCTAAAATCCACAAACAATGTAAAATTCGGCTCGAAGGACCAGTTGATTGAGCTTCTGGATTTCGCAGTAGAAATTCTAGGCGCTAATTCAGTTGAGAATAACTAATTTATTTCTAGATTACAGACAAGTAGTCGTTAGCTTGAAGTCGTTGAAGTGGTATTCAAAAGCTGAATTGACGTTTTCTTCTCAAGTGTCACGTTGGCGTTTGGCGGAAAATTGGCGGATAGTCACTCGCTAAAATTGATTGCTACAATTAAGGCGTTTTACACACCCACCTTTTAATTTGGACAAAAATAATAACTTTCGTCTATTTGAGCATAATTGATTAACGAAGTGATTTTAAACGTTTAAATACGTTGTTAGAAAAAAGCGAAAACTAATCGCGTGACAATGTTGATTTATTAATTGTTGGATTACAATTGAAGGTAGTTGAACTTGGATTATGAAACCGGGGCGTCACTGTATGTGTGGCGCAAAGAGGCCCTGGCTAGGGGCACCAGACCCGCGCCTCGCGAGATCGAGGCGTGCCGGTCGGAGCTCCGCCAGGTAGCCGTGGGGGTCTGGGAAGATCGCCTACGACGCCCCAGCGCGGGCCCCGCCACCATTGAGGCGGTGAGGCCCGTCCTGCATGATTGGATTAGACGAAGTCACGGCACCCTGACGTTCAGGCTGACGCAGGTCCTGACGGGGCATGGTTGCTTCGGAAGGTACCTGTGTCGCCTCGGCCGCGAGGCCACGTCAGGGTGCCATCATTGTGACACGGGCGACGAGGACACGGCGCTGCACACTCTCCAGGAATGTCCAGCTTGGACGGAGCAGCGCCGGGAGCTCGTCGCCCATACCGGATTAGACACCTCGCTCCCGGCCGTGGTACGCACCATGGTCGGGAGCTCCACCGGATGGGACGCCGTCTCCTCCTTCTGCGAGCAAGTCATGTTCGCGAAGGAGGAGGCGGAACGGGAGCGTGAGCGTAATTCCCTGCTCCGCTCCCGCCAAAGGAGGACGCGCCGACGCCGGAGGTCAGACAGTGACCTTCGGCCGCCGTAAGCGGGCGGCGCGGGTGGGGCCCCTAGGGGTATAGGGGTTCTCACTCACCCGCATATGCCGTCGAGATGAGAGCGCGAGTGTTCCGCGCGCGCTCATCTCTCTTCCCGTGGGGCGCGTTACAAACCGCCCCACGCATGGACTAGACTTAGTAGTAGCCGGGGGATATGTCCCCTGGCATAGGAAGAGGCCCAGTGAGGGGGGCCCACGCCTGCCAGGGCACGCGGAGTTGGGAATCCCGCATTCACGTAGCCCTGGCATAAGGCGCAGGACGGAACACCCAGGGGTTTTAGTGGGTATCCCTAACTGGGGAGTGGCAATAGCGTGGCACCGGTTCTGACCGGGCACGCTAGTGCCACCCCCGATCTGGCGAATCCCACACTCACACGGGTCGCGAACATCCCCCCAGGCTTCTATGCCTGTCGCGGCTTAGTGATTTTACATGACGGCCTTTTTAACCGATCTAAAAAAAGGAGGAGTTTTTCAATTCATCGTAAATAATTTTTGATGTATCTCAACCGGTTTCGAAAATTCTTTTTGCAATAAATTTAGTAAGGGTTCAAAAATTTTCCCATATACAAATCACATATCAATATACCACATATATATAACATTTAACAACATTTCCTAAAATTTTAACTACTTATACAATAAAAACTAGGAAAATCCCGCGCCTTTGTCCACGTTTGACTTGAAATTTCTGTGGGATTCCCGTGACACAAAGTACCGCAGCTATCACTTTAGTGAAAAGTGTGTCGGAATAAGCTTATTTTATGCGCCCGAACAATTACGAACCGCTCTAGAGAAAATTCCCGCGGGACTTCCACAATAAAAAAGTAGGGCAGATTCTAACTCTAAGAATTAACTGTCGATCTGCGAAAACCGCATCTAAATCGGCCCAGTTGTTTCTACATGAACCCCGACAAACAGACAAGAAATCTAAAAAAAAATGCAACATGTTCTCCGTCGTTTATATAGTCCATTCCACTTCTTTTTTTTTAAATATCTTCAACATACAGACACGGTATGTTTAGAATTCTATAATATTATAGATAGATTAAAAATACTTACTAGAACTAAGACACGCAACAAGAGAATCTAAAACCCGAATATTGTCATTTGGTAATGACAGAGTACTTAAAAAATTAAAAAATATACATGACAGCAGCACATAATTACGTACAAATCGCACATGCCTAAGCCACACATGTCCAAATCATAAATGTTTATTAATCTAGCTTATAAAACGAAACAGTTAAAGAAATCTTAACCAACTACACTTGCTGAGTTTGCGATGTTTATGAATTATTGAAAACAACATAACTTTGGGGAAACCTCGCAAAAAATTACTTTCCAATGCGTATCATCTTATTAATAGCCAAAGTGAAAATACCTCACGACGGACAAACACGCGAATTGAATGCCAATCAATACGATTAGTATTACGATGTTCTGTATACACGGGTTTAATAAATAGGTGCTAATTTATGATTTGATACTAAAATTACTTTACGCAAACAAGTTGAATTAAGTATTGGAAACACCCCGGACGGGACGCCGTCTCCTCCTTCTGCGAGCACGTCATGTTTGCGAAGGAAGAGGCGGAGCGGGAGCGTGAGCGTACCTCCTTGCGCCGCTCCCGGCAAAGGAGGACGCGCCGCGACGCGAAGCGCCTTCGGCCGTCGTAAGCTGCCCCTTGGGGTATCGGGGTTCTCACTCACCTGCACATGCCGTTGAGATGAGAGAGCGAATTTTCCGCACGCGCTCACCTCTCCTCCCGTGGGGCCGTTATAAACCGACGCCTGGATCTAGTCCTAGATGATGCCAGGGGACAAAAGAAGCCCCCCAGCAATGGAAGAGGCCTGTACGGTAGGCCCACGCCTGCCAGGGCACGCGGAGCTGGAAATCCCATTTACCCGTAGCCCAGACATAAGGCGCAGGACGGAACACCCAGGGGTTTTAGTGGGTATCTCTAACTGGGAGGTGGAAATAGCGTGGCACCAGTTCTGACTGGGCACGCTAGGGCCACTCCCGATCTGGCGAATCCCATACACGGGTCGCGAATTATTCCCCCAGGCTTCTATGCCTGTCAGGGCTTAGTCCTCAAACGGATTTCTACTGGTAAAAAAAAAGGTATTGGACATATAGTGGGAGCGTGAGCGCACGTCACGGCTCCGCTCCTGTCAAAGGAGGACGCGTCGGCACCGGAAGGTCATCGTAAGCGGGCGGAGTGGGGTATAGGGGTTCTCACTCACCTGCCCATGTCATCGAGATGGGGGCGCGGCGTGTTACGCGTGCGCTCACCTCTCCTCCCATGGGGCGAGTTACAAACCGCCCCACGTCCAGAGAGCTTGAAGATGCCGGGGGATAAAAGCAGTCCCCCGGCAGTGGAAGAGGCCTTGTGAGGCCCACGCCTCCCAGAGCTGCGAAGAGGCTAGGCCATATACCCGTAGCCCTGGCATAAAGCGAAGGATGGAATACGCTGGGGTTTTAGTGGCTATCCCTAATTGTGGAATGGCAATAGCATGTAAGGTAGGTGGCGCCGCTAAACTCCTCCTAAACTGTGGAACCGATTTTAATGAAATTTTATTTTCGTTCAAGTGGATTCGAGAAAAGTTAACATTAACATTTGGTCCCAGTAGATAGCGCTGCAATCGCTGCAACGTCTGCCGGGTACAGCTAGTAATAAATATTTACTTAGTTACGATGGTAAAATATGTTAAGATAATATGCTTGTATATAATGATTATATTATAGGTATATCTATTTATTTAGATAAATTTGTATACTTAGGTATTCCTTTAATGTGTCTGGATATGTATGTATTAAGCTTATAAATTAGTGTAAATATGTACCTATACATTTAAATAGTACTGTCCTATCTTATTTTTTGTAAGAACTTCTTTTAAGCTGGGTTTCCTGGAAGATATCGACTTTAGCGATAAAGCTGCCTGTTATTTTGTCAAAAAGTACTTACCTGTGCGCAGAAGGTTTGCCGATAACCTCATGATGTCACGCGTCGATGGTCAGTAGAGTTGACAAAAAAGGTTCCAGAAATTGATGTTGCAATAATTTTTTTATATTTATTTATTATTGTATATACCTTACATAAATATGTACAATAATAGTAAGTAGTCATGGGCAAACCTTCTGCGCACAGCTTATATTGTAATTATGGATTTTTTGCAATTGTTTATTTTGGGAAGCAATAAATTGTTATCTATCTATACATAGATATTTATATTATATTTACTTGACCTCACTGACTGACATATCAACGCACAGCCCAAACTGCTGGGGCTAGGAGCGCGCGTGCATGAGGCTTCTTCTTGTTCTGTAAGTACGCAATAAGAAAGGAGTTTTAAAAGTTCAACTTCTAAGGGGGTGAAAAAGGGGATGAAAGTCTGTATGAAAATTCGTTATTTTAAAATTAAGAAGCACATAATTTTGTATACCCGCTTCTGGTTAGAAAAAAAATTAACACAAGTATCGGCGTTTTTTTTTGTTTAACTTCTAAGGGATTACTCCTTTACATCCGTGCAGGAACGGAGAAAGAATATAATTTTCTGCGGCCAGGCGGCCTGTCGTAAGAGGCGACTAAATAACCCACAGCCAGGTGGTAGGGCATTTGCCCGACTGGATGACTACCACCCCTGGTCGCCATGCCGCCATAACAACCTTGAGTTGTGTTCCGGCATTAGTGACCAGGTTCCAGTCTCCCTTAAGAGAGCAGCAGCGCATTTGTAGCACCTTTAAAGCTGCAAATGTTCATAGGCGATGGTAACCGCTTTCCATCAAGTAGGCCGTCTGCCTGTCTGCTAAACTCCTGCAATAAAAAATAAAATAAAAAAGGGGTGAAAAAGGGTCTGCCTTTTATCTTCTTTGACTAATCAAACTACCATTATTTTTAATTTACGCTTTTTTTTTTTATTGGACTTGACTTTATGTTGTTGGTCCGAAGACCTTACAACTTTACCGGGGTTTTTGGGGCGAGTGCCTTCGCGAAGCGAAGGCGCTCGGTTTTACCTCGGCTGAACTGTTGCCATGAGAGGGGGATGAATTTAATGATGGCCACCATAGGGCGACACAAAGCACTAATTGAGAACGGGCGACGGGTAATATAAAGCCCGAGGGGAAGGATTCCGGCGGGCCGGGATCGGTGGTTTGCGGCGGCCTACGCTATCTTACTGCCGTTTCGCAACGTGTTATGGCTGGGAGAGAAGAAACGGCGAAAGAAACTTCCCAGCAACACGCCTAGTCTATCCTGTGGGGGGGCTATGTCTCCTAGCGTCCCTCGCAGGGACGTGGAGAGATCTTGATTGGCGGCGCCTGAGACGCCGCCGTCTGTGTCTGTCTGTCCGTGCCTGCCAGCCTGCCGTCCTAACCGCGGGCGGGCTGATCCGGGCCAGCCGTTTTGTGATAACGTCGACCCTGTCCGTGAGGACGTTACGCGGTCGTCGCACGAGAGCCTTTCGCCGAGGCTTATAATCGGACGCGGACACGACGAGTGGATTACGATGGTGCGGCGCGAGATCGAAATACTTACGCGAGAGCGACGTAATGTAGTTTTTGATGGAGGGAAGCTCCAGATCGCGGTGGAGGTCGACGTTACGCATATAGAGGGGAGCACCGACGGCTCTGCGCATGAATTTGTTTTGCACGATTTGCAATTTATCTAAAAGGGCAGGCTTGGCATGGCCGAATACCACACTCGCGTATGTCATGATCGGGCGGATGCATGTTTTATACAAAGTAAGCTTGTGTCTGAGGGACATTTTGCTTCGTTTGTCTATCATGGGTGCTAAACGACCCATCACAAATCGCGCTCTATTTCGGATTATAGTGATATGCTCGTTGAAGCGCAAGTTCCGATCTAGGGTGACACCCAGGTATTTGGTGTACTTTTCCCAGGGAATTTGTTGTTCGTAGAGCGAAATGGTTTTTAGGCGAAGGCAAGCGCGTTTGGGGGAGCGAAGCGTGCCCGGGGAAAAGAACATTGCTGCGCTTTTCTCCGGGTTTACCTCTATCCTCCATTTGCGAAACCATTCGCCTAGCTCTGTGACAGCTGCCTGCAGCCGGACGCAAGCCATTTGTCGGTTTTGATCTGATGTATAGAGTGCGGTGTCATCCGCAAAGAGGGCCAACTCCACATCTGGAGTTTTTGGGATGTCGCTGGTGTACAGCGTGAAGAGTAGTGGCGACAGAGCCGAGCCCTGTGGTACACCGGCTGTGAGTGGGTGAGGGGACGAGCGCGTTCCCTCCACTCGAAAACGGAAGCTTCGGTCTAAGAGGAAGTCTCGCAAGATGAGCACGAGTCTGTCTGGCACACCGAACTGGTACAACTTGTAAATCAAGCCGTTGTGCCAGACCTTGTCGAAGGCTTTTGCTACGTCTAGGAACAGTGCGGCTGTTCCTATAGGGCGGGGGCGATGGGCAAAGTGAGATAGTATGTGCTCCGTGATGCGGTGCACCTGTTGCACGCATGAGTGTCTAGCACGGAAGCCAAATTGCTCATCAGGTAATAGATGTTTGCTGAAGGCAAAATCTCTAAGTCGTGAGAGGATGACTCTCTCGTAAAGCTTGCTGAGTGCGCTTAGTAGGCTGATTGGACGGTAGCTGGACGGTTTATTAGCCGGTTTTCCCGGCTTGTGAATACCAATGACATCTGCCTCCTTCCAGATCGCGGGGAAGGAGCAGTTTGTTATGGCGGCATTAAAGATGCTCACCAGGATTATAATTAGATGGGCGGGTAGGAGTTTTAAAACGCGATTGTTGATGCCATCGGTCCCTGGGGCCTTTCGCGGTTTGAGAGACTTGATCAGATCTTGCACTTCTTCGACCGTGACCGGGTCGAGTGTGGTTTCCGCTGGTAAGGAGGATCTACGTTCGACCTCGGAGTCCACCTCCGTCAGGTGTGACTGGTCGACGTTTTGCGTAGTGGGGGAGCATTGAAGCTCTAGACTCTGAGCAAGGCACTCGGCTTTCTCCTCGTCATCGAACGCCTCGGTGTTGTCGGCTCTTTCTAGCGCGGGTATGACAGTAAGGGTGTCTGATTTGAGAGCTCTAGCCAGCTTCCAGTACGCCTGGTGAGTTGGTTCGATATCCCTCAACGTTCTGTCCCAACGTTGTTCCCTGACTTCCCGGATACGTAGTTTGACCTCGCGCTCTAGTTCGCGGAGTCGGATTCTGTTATCCTCGGTGGGATATCTGTCATGAGCTCTGGAGGCGGCTCTCTTTTCCCTCAGCAGTATCCTCACCTCGTCCGGCAGGCATAAGTGGCGGTCATCCTCCACTGGCACCTGCCTGGACGAGTTCCGCACTGCGGATTGAAGGTGGCTGGTGAGGGCTTCGATCGCCCTCTCCGTGTCTTGGCGGGACCCGATGTGATCTGGGATGCGGTCCAGGTCTTGTGAGCTGGTTGCCTTGAGGAGGTCCCCAAGTCTCAACCAGTCCACAGAGGTCCTAGTTTCAGATGTCTGGTCTGTCTGTGGTCCTAATCTAAGGATAACCGGACGATGGTCCGAGTCTATATCGTCCATCGTTTCGATCGAATGGAACTGAAGAGTTACGCCCCTCAGTAATGCTAGGTCGAGAGTGTTTGGGGTCCCCCAGTCGCGGTTGGGGGGATATCTTGTGGGGGTCATGGGCGTTAGTATATCAAACAAAAGATTGTCTGATATATTTATTAGGGCTCTGCCATTGGTGTTAGTGGTATTGCAATTCCACTGCTCGTGTTTGCAATTCAGATCTCCGGCTATTATAACAGCCGGGCCTAGGTTGAATAGGGCTTCTAGGTCTTTTTTAATAAGGGTTTTTTGGCATGCGAGGTATGCTGAGACTATGACTAGAGGTTGGTGGCCAGTCATTGCTAGTCTGCAGGCGGATACCTCCATACCTTCTAGTGGAGGGGTGACTACAGGCATGCAGTGTAGGGATCTCCTGAAATAGATCAGGGTGCCGCCACCACGGCCTACCCTGTCATGTCTAGTGACCCGATAGTTAGAGATCTTTGGATCTCTATTACTCGGTTTCAGGAAGGTCTCCTGTACTAGTAGTATATCTATTTGATTGGTAACCAGGAAGTCATGGACCAAGTCGCGCTGGTTTCGAAGGCCGTTGGCGTTATAAGTCGCCAGAGTCAATGAGCGTGGTTTATTTCTACCTACATGCGCCATTTGTTACCGGTAACAAGAATTTGTATTAGGTTGTTTAGTTACAACGATCTAAGTATTTGGAGGAGGTACGCGTGATCCATTTCGATCACGAGTTGATCCCGGAGGGAGGGTTGAGTTGACTCTGAAACTTGTCTCAGTTTCCGAGCCAAGAGTTGGACCTCTTCCAGGTCGAAGGGCAAGTTCTTGGCGAATTTAGTCGCCAAAGCTAAGTCCTCCGCTATAGAGTGGTGGGCCGATGGCCCAGAAGGTGCCTTAGAAATGGGGGCGGGGGAGAGGGTGGCCGAGGGTAGGCCGGCCATAACTGGGGCACGCGTCCTCAGCGGAGGAAACGCTTCCGTCGTGGGAAGACCCGTCCAGTGGTTTACCACTGGAGGGGGGGCCGCCACGAATGCGGGTTTGTTCGGCACTTTTCTAGTGCCTTTTTGGGCATTGCCCTTTCCGACCTTACGTTTGGGTCGGGGGGCGGCAGGGCAGCCTCTGTAGTTAGCAGGGTGACCCGCTTGGCCGCAGAGGATGCAGCTGGGTGGCTCCGGGGAGTCCCGGGTGCGAGTGCACTCCGAGGTCCCGTGGTCGCCCAGGCACTTGACGCACCTGGGACGGGATTGACAATGAAGGGCAGAGTGCCCATAAAGTTGGCAGCGATGACACTGCCGTAGTGTATGTTTTTCGTGTGGACGTTCCACACGAAGGCCAGAGAGGCCACAGACCTTCTCAAGTTCGAAGATCTTTTTCCCCTCTGGGGAGAGGTCGAGGACAACCAATACTAGGTTTAGAGGCGACTTTGTGGCGTCGCCTCTGTGCATACGGTGCACTTCGTGCACTGGTAGGGCTTGGGACTTAAGGTCCTCTAGAATGTAGGAACTTTCAATTTCCTGAGGAAGTCCGCGAATTACAGCCCGAAGGCGTTTTTCTTCTGGCAGGGCGTAAGTGTAGTAACCGATTTTACGGTCACATAATAGAGTAGTTAGGGCGCGGTGGTCACTTGAAGATGTGACCATAACTTTGATGCCGTGTTGGGTATCACGGGCCTCTTTTATGGAGATTGCCTTACCTGGCAGTTCCTTAGCGAGTTGAAGCCAATGAGCTTTCTCGCGGATGATCAGGGGTGGCGGCGGGCGCTGTGAAGGTGGCCCAGGGCGGCTGGAAGGTGCCATTGTCGGTTTTGTGCCCGCAGTGGGGGCGGGGTTGGGGGGGACCTCCCTCTGGGTCTTTCGTTTTTTACTACGATTGACGGTTATGAAACCGTCATCGTCTTCGCGGTCTAAGGGGATATTCGCGGGAGGCGCGACATCCATGGGGGTAATTTCATCGGCTGGTGTAAGAGGGGCAACCCTGAGGTATTGCGAACCTTCAGTGGTTAAGTCGATTTCTCGACGAGAATCGATTACGCGATGGATGGGCGAACGCGAACGCGATGTCGTCGAACTCGCGGAGCTCGAACGCGGTTTTCCCGGTGTGGGACCGCGAGAAAACGAGGCGCGCGACTTTGGTGCCACACGGTGGGCGTCGTTGAGCGGGGGTGCGGGCGGCGGGCGCACCGGTAACACGGCGGGTACGGACGCGGGGGGCGCGGGCGCTGCGGTAGAGCGCAGGTGGTCTGCGGCATGTGCGGCTGCGGGGGTCGCGGGGGGTGCGATGGTCGCGGCAGATGCGGGCGCGGGGAGGGAGGCCTGCGCGGGGGCCCTTTGCACGTGTGACTCGCGGGACACAGGTTTCTCGGAATTAAGTTCCGAGATAACAACGGACGCCATTGATTGGGACTCCGGAGTCCTCAAAAATTGGTCGAGTGCTTGAGGGAATTGCTGTCGTAAAAACGACAGCAAACCCTCTAACAGCGACGGAGAGGCCTCCACGCCGTCCATTGTCCCTGAGGGGGACGAACGATTTGGTGGAAAAACCACCTGATGATGCACTTTTCACTGCACTGTCACAGAAAAAACACAGATCGACCGGGTGAACGAACGAACACAACGAACACGAATAACGGACTGCCGAGGCGGAACGGGAGACGTGCGCGCGCGACGAACGACAGCGGGCGAATGTTAATTTACGCGAGCAAAGCCTCAAGCAACAGCTAGAGTTCATAAAAAAGAAAAAGAACGGACGTCTGTTTTTGACTTTCGTTAATTTTCTTAAAATTGAAAACAATCTAATTAGGATTTTCAATTTATAACTGACTTGAGCTTAAAATATGCGCTAAATAAAACGAACTTGATTGAAAGATTAATTAATAGTAGTGGTTGCCCATACGACCGTAATTAATTTAAATTATAAGTTTGAACATTATTAAGGTTCTGTTGTCAAAGACTATACTTCTATAATCACAGATTTCGCCAAGGCTACACTGTTAATTTGACTTGAACAATAAACATAAGAGTATATATGCGTGTTGGTGTGTCAAATACATGGTAGTGTGTGTAATGTTTTTTTTAATTGATTTAATGTATTTGTCATGTATAATTTTAAAAAAATATTAGCATTCTGCACTCTTTCTCTATATAAACTATAAGTGTGCGAAATTTCATACTCCTGCGTCCGCGCAATTTTCGTAAAATGGGGTACCAAGTTTTTGCTTCAGGTATTAATATAATGATGATCTACCTATGTATAATATTATAAAATTCTAAAAATGCCGCGTCTGGACATTAAACCCATTAAAAAAAACCAACTGAAATACACTGTATAAATGCTGCAGAACACGATGAATTTTTTTTGCCTCTTGACTATTTGTCCGGGTTTAACTTAAAAACTACTGGGTCGATTTGAATGCGGTTTGCGCTGATGGACAGTAAATTATTTAACTTGAAATCTGCGCTACTTTTTATCCTAGGAATCTTGCGGGAATATAGAAGTATGTTACAGAATTACTTTTCGAAGAATTAATGGAGTTGTAGCAAACAGTGCATGCTCAGTAAGACAAAGACACAGTAAGAGGAAAGAAGAATATTATTATAGTTATAATAATGACGAGACGTACTAAAAGTTTGTACTGCAACATATCTCCATAAATTCCTTACATGTTTGACAAAATTAAAACATTATACAGACGATTTTATAAGAGGCTGGAGCGAGTTGATATGTAAATGGAGTTTTGTCATTTAAATATTCTTCAATAGTCGCCTCTTACGACAGGCCGCCCGGCCGCAGGAAATTGTATTCTTTCTCCGTTCCTGCACGGATGTTTTCCTTCACCGTTGTTAGCATGTGATAATTGTAACAATATGCACATTAGGTCAGAAAACTGTCTAAGCGGTGCATATGTTCCGGCCAGGATCGAACCCACGTCCTTTGAATTAGGGACGCGTGCGCTATCCATTGCGCTACCACGACTGATAGTGTAATATCCCTTTTTAAGCAAGACACTTTTTTAATTTGGTTTTAAATTTAGTGAAAAGGAATGAACTGGTGGCGCCAACTGTGATTGGAGCGCGTGTTATGAGTTACGGTTTTTCCTCTTCTATGAAGTGAATGTAGCCAGTAAAAGCTTTTCTACGAGTGGGCGCTATTGTTCGCTTCGCTGGCTTTGTTAAAGCCATTCGGCCACTTACTGTAATGAGGTATGCGTATTTATCCATCACGTTCTGATATAGATCTATTATGAATTCATGACAACGGTTGTAGTGTAGTAATCTCCCCGCGCTTGATAGATTATATCTTTTTTTTTCTAAGTGAAACTTCTTTAGAATTGTTGTGATTTGAAACTCGATCAGACGAAACAGTGACAGTAAAAAGAGAGAAACACATATATCTACATCAATGGCGAATGCGTTGGAGCCATTAGATGTAAAATTAGAATATAATGTAATAGAATGAAATCAACACAACTAAAAGCCAAAAACAATTAATTTATTTAGTTGATAATATACATAATTTTTTTACTGGTGCATTATATTATAATACTATAAAACATATTTCAATTATTATTTTCCTCCAAATAACGAAATAATATGAAATTTTTGTTATGTCGTATTAATCTATGACGAAGTCCCAAAAAACAGTCACGTTCTAAGGCGCCTTAGGGTACCTACGTGAAAATCATACAGTTTGAAACTCGATCAGACGAAACAGCGAGAATAAAAAGAGAGAAACACATATATCTACAGGACTAAGCCTGCGAGAGAATGAGATAGGAGTTTTACATTGTGCAGCACAGATTAGAATGTCAATAACACTGATGGTTAAACATAGGTCCAATTTGGACCGAAATGAAACTGATAATAATATTTTTTAAACTAAATCTGTGAAAAATTAAAGTTTATTTTGAAATATAATATGTTGACGGATGTAGGCTAAAGGAATTAGATTTATATTAAAAGAGTTATCGTAGAAGTATCTGTGAGTATATTCTCTGAAGTTTCACATCTACTGCTGTGAACTGCACACACATTTTTATTTATTTTAGTCCCCCCTGATGGAAAGCGGTTACCGTCTCTTATTGATATTTGTAACACCAAAGGCGCTATCAATGTGCTGCCACTCTCTAAAGGGGGTTTGGAACCTGGCTACTAATACCAGAACACAACTCAAGGTTGTTATGGCGGCATACTCTAGACCAGGGGTGGTGGCCATCCAGACGGGCAAATACCGTATCACCTGGCTGTGGTTTTGTTCTGTCCCCTCTTACAACAGGGGAGAGTAGAGAGAAGACTACTGAAATTTGGTTATTTTTTTTATTTCAATAGCCTCTCACATCATTTTAGCTATGAAACGATTTTCTTTTGGGAGAATTTGTAGTTTATTGAATCGGATGTAGTTGTTGGCTTTATCCAGCCTGTGTTCACTGATTGCCGATTAGGGTGGTTGCAATTTTCCAGAGGCAGTGAGCGACTTCTTTCTATCAGGTCTGCATGCCAGCATATGGCGAAAATATTATTAATAAATTAAATATTGGCCTGACATTATATTATTTATTACACGTAGTATGTAGATTTGCAATTGAATTTTTGTCAGGCGACTGACAAAAAATTAAACAGCTCTGAAACTACTTGTTGTTGTTGTACTGTTTATAATTAACATTGAAAAGTAAGGGCCCTCGCTAAGAAATTTTACTGTGTCTGCGGCAGATAGAACCAATTCATCATGTACACGACTAGAATTCAGTAAGATTTAGCCACGAAAATAAGTCGTGTCTGCTCCAAACAAGATAAACAGGAACGTGTAAACGATGAGATTGTTTTCGGGTAATCGTGCACAGGATTGGTAATTGTAGGTTATTGGTAGGGTGCACTACTAAAGTTTGTAAAGAAAAGATACATAGATAACACTTTATTGTACAGCATTACAGAAATCACAGAAAAACTTATAGCCTAAAAATATTGTAAATGTGCACAATGGGCGGCCATATCGCTAAAAAGCGATCTCTTCCAGACAACCCGTGGCAGGAATAAAACAGATTCAATTTATCAAAGGTGGTATACATAAATATTAAACGATATGTAGTTACTTACATATATTTTATTCATTTATAAGTATGTAAAATATTGTATTGACGGCCTCTGTGGTTGAGCGGGCTAAGGCTTTGCCGGCCTACCTCACTGCAACGCTGAGGCTCCGGGTTCGATTCCTGGTATAGTAAATTTCGGAAACGTATTTTCTCTGTTATTTACTATGGTCTGGGATCGGCCCCAGAGTAGTACGTTGTATATTACCCATAGCACAAGCGTAATTTGCTTAATTTGGGGATATACAATATGTGTGTTTGTCTGCCGATTATTTATTTATTTATATAAGTAAGAATTATACTTAATACATACATACATAACTTCACGCCAGTTCCCTTGCGGGGTAGGCACGAACAACAGAGCGCCATTCAGGCTTATTCTTACATACCTCACTTGCTTCTTTGACATTCATAACTCTTGTCATACACGCTCGTCTGTTCTTAAGGCTCCTGACATCACCTTCTGCTAGTACACGATCAATTTGATCATGGAAGGTGTGTCGTGGCCTTCCACGACTTCTGCATCCATCCACTTTTGCATTGTATATCTGTTTAGTCATTCTTTCATCATGCATTATTTCCACTTATACTTAATAGATATATATAAATACACTTATTGATATTACATACATAAATATATATACATGTATATAAATATACGTCGTACGTAAAAGAATCATGTTAACTACGAAGCATACAAACATACTCAAATTACCTGAGCCGCTTCACCTACCGCTCTTCCCTTCATCGCAACAACACAGAGCGCATGGTGTCTAGCGCAGAAAAAATTGTTTTCTTGGTCAGCTCCCGAAGCAATGTACACAGTTCGTGTTTAGAAACGACATGAAGTCTTGGATAGACCCAGCGACTTTTCTTCGCGTGTACAAGTAGCCTAAGGATTCCAATTCTTATTTAAGGCGGAGAACGAAGACTTTAAATTTGTTAGTTATTTGCTCGACATGATATTTGGATCAGTATTTAACGTAACGTAAATGCGAAACGTTCACAATGAATGGCGTGTTCGGGTCCTATAATAATATATTTATTGTATTTCTTCTAAATAAATTGTGAAAACATTTTTTGTATTCAGTTTTTATAGTTGATGTATAATTTGACGACCTCTGTGGTTAAGTGGGCTAAGCTTTTGACGGCTGCAACGCAGATGCTCCGGGTTTGATTCCTGGTATGGTAAATTTCGGAAAGAAATTTTCTTCATTATTTACCCATTTGTCTGGGTATCTGGGATAAGCTCCAGAGATGTCTGTTGTATATTACCCATAACGCAAGCGTAAATTGCTTAATTTGGGGATATATATACATAATAACAGATACATGTTAATGTATACACACAGAGATCAGATAAAATATATTAATACATGTAAAACACACATAACTAAACAGATATACAATGCAAAAGTGGATGGATGCAGAAGTCGTGGAAGGCCACGACACACCTTCCATGATCAAATTGATCGTGTACTAGCAGAAGGTGATGTCAGGAGCCTTAAGAACAGACGAGTGTGCATGACAAGAGTTATGAATGTCAAAGAGGCAAGTGAGGTGTGTAAGAATAAGCTAAAATGGCACTCTGTTGTTCGTGCCTACCCCGCAAGGGAACTGGCGTGAAGTTATGTATGTATGTATGTAAAACACACATAATATGCAATATCATTTTAATATCTAATATATAAAATTCTCGTTTCACAGTGTTAGTTACCATACTCCTCCGAAACGGCTTGACCGATTTTTATGAAATTTTATATGCATATTCAGTAGGTCTGAGAATCGGCTACTATCTATTTTTCATACTCCTAAGTGGTAAGTGTTGTCCACCCCTAACATTTTTTTTTTAATTTTTTGGATATTTTTTTTATTATTATTTTAGGATACAGCATTAAAAATACATACAACCCTAAATTTTCACCCCTCTGCGATCAACCCCTATTTTTTATTTGTTAATTATAAACTTTAATTTTTTGGCAAGACTTTTAATCTTATTTTGTCATGACTTAGAATAAAAAAAATTATATATTAGTCTTTTCGATTCACAATTAGAACCGGTAGGTGGCGCTGAAATCGGGTTCTGGAATCCTCCTAATCACCTGGAGCGATTTTGGTGATTTTGTGTTTGTGTGTTTAAGTGGGTACCCGGATGGTTTAGATTCGCAATTAGAACCAGTACGTGGCTCTGGGATCGGGTTCTAGAATTTTATTTTTTAAAGGCAGGACAACGTCTGCCGGGGCCGCTAGTTTTAATATAAAAATATATTGATATTAATAAAACGTATTACTTACATATAAGTATATTCTTAATTTTAAAATAATGTGACATCTGTTCCAATAATTGATTTGAAGATTAAACTTTTGAATACAGTCTTAGAGTAACGAAACAAGTCAATTTCACTAAGTTGGGTTATGTTAAAACAAATTTCATTTCATTTTGTTTGCACGAACAATTTAAAGATGTCATAAGCCCCAAAATGGAAAAGTTTTATTGCTGGTAACAATTGCATCCTTGTTTTGGCTCGCGAAGGGATCACATCGACAGGAAATGACACCACAATAACATCGGAGAATTGGGAAAGTTGCAATTTGTTTTCGTCGTATTTTGTTAGGTGTGTTTAAGGTATATTGTTGTTCTTTTTATTGATATTGTTACGTGCGAGCGGGGGTACGCACTTAGGATTGGAAGTAAAAAACACCAGTTTTTTTCCAACTAAATGCGTTTATTGACTTGCACAGCCGTACATGATTCTTCTCTGCCCCTGTACGCACACCTAACTACGCCCTAGTCATGGTAGCGCAATGGCTAGCGCACATGTCCCTAACTCAAAGGGCGTGGGTTCGATCCTGGCCAGAACGCATGCACCACTTAGGCCGTTTTCTGACCTAATGTGCGTATTGTTACAATTACCACGTGCTAACAACGGTGAAGGAAAACATCGTGATGCAACCTGCACATCGAGATAACTGATGTGTCAAACTTGCCAAGCCGTCTTGGACAAGCGTGGCGGGTATACTGTCCGTTCCCCCTATAATGGGAGGCCCGAGCCCAGCTGTGGGACATTTATAGACTTTTATTATTTTATTATTAACTACGCCCTGCCCCGACGATGAGATGTCTCACTCCCAATACCGTCGCCGATATTGCGTAGACCACCTCCTACTACTGCATTGCTCACCTCCAAATTTAGCGCGCGTAGCTCGCTTCTGGATCTCCTCTTGAACTACACTAAGCTCCTCCTTCACCCACCCACCAAACTCTTCACTAAACTCGTCACTGTCTTCTACTAAACTTCTCTTCCAACTTTCGTATCGCACTTGATGCCTCGCTGTCTTGAACTGAACTCACCGGCAGGCGCGCCTTACGCTGCTTATATATATATATATATAATTTTTTTTTTAATTGCAGGAGTAGGTGCTACAAATGCGCTGCTGGTCTCTTAACTGAACTCACCGGCAGGCGCGCATTTCGTTATTATTTTGTTCATCATCTATCCCTTTCTTAAAATCTATATGTCCTTGTCTTTTCCTTCCAGAATCTTCTACCTTTTTCTGAAAGTCTTGAGACTGACTGACGCTGCCAGAACGTTCTGCCTTCGGTTGCCACAGTATTGTTCAAAATACGGCTCAAGAGGTGGTTAGTCGAGCGCACCTTTTACACATATGATAAGTTTATGACATATGATTAAATTATACAAACAATTGTCGTGTTACCATTAAAATGATTTACGATTATTGTTATAAGCAAGATCTGTAGCCATTTATATATATCAAATTCTGTATTTACACAAAATATGGTAACATATGGTTAATTTACCAGTATAGCGTCTTGCGCCATAAATTTTAAGAAATACATAAAATTTACAAAGAATAATGCCCATTTTGGGCTCAACTGTAAAATCGGATGAACCTTAACCAAATGTCTTTCTAAAATCTTATATTATTTTTTATGTTATTATAGTAAAGTAATAGATTTTTTTGTAACCCAGAATAAAAATTAAAATTACATAAACATATTGTTACGAGTTGCAGGACTCGAATTAAAATGCCGTTGGATTTATTATAGAGTTTATTAGAACTATACAAACCCGTATAACACAGGTACAAATATAACCGAACACAACAAGTCCAAACGTAATACAGAAGATCGTAATTCAATAACACGCGTAAAGTCCGTCACTATATAGATTACCGAATGTACACAAGTCTCGCCTTGGTCGTGGTTCTCGCTCGACTGCCTATGCTCGTCCCTCAATTGGCGCATTGCTTTATACTGCACATATGCAATATGTCTGCCCGGCCGCGTGGACTGTATTTCTTAGAATCAGATTGTACTTTAAATCCGAGTCACCTGGGTAATGAGTCTACCGCAGCGGCTATAAACGAGTACAATAAAACAATGGACTATTCTCTAGAATTATTAGTAAACGCATGCCAGTAAATAAGTAAACACAAGAAGTCCAAATGCCGAAAGGTAATAAAATGTGTTTTCTACAGATATGCAGGTGTGAATTCGTTTTTGTCGACATCTAGGTCGTAACAATATTTTTGGTTTTCCGCTATCAACATCAATGACTTTTAAGATTTTATTGACCGACATCTTTATTTACTCTTTAATTCAATAATCCCAAATATTGTGTTGACTGTTGAACTCACTTTTGTCTCTCCAGAAATAAAACATACACGATTGTACTGACATTTACTATGTCGCTACTGTGGCCACAAAAATTAAACCTTTTACAAACAAATCTATGGAAGTCAAAGGTGACAGACTAGTATTAATAACAAATGGCGTCATCTAGTTTTAAATACTGTAACTTTGAAAACTTACGTTATGATATGGGGTTTTTTAAGATGGGCGTTATAAAATTTCTTAGAGGTCGGTAAGGCGTTGGCGACACCCCTGGTGTTGCAAAAGTCTATAGGTGACGGTAACTATTTTCCATTAGGTAGGCCGTCTACCTGTTTGCCTACTTCAGGCAAAAAAAAAATATTTATTTTTTTCTAGAAAATATTGCTCTGAAAAAATAGAGATTTCTCTTAAACCTGGTCTAAGGATGTTAATATCTTTAATGCATATGATAATTGTTTGAATTTTCTACGAAACAGTGAAACATCATAGAGGCTCGTGCAATTTTAATATGAAACCCAACTCTCCTAACAAACTGGGCAATGTCCTTTAAAGCATCTCACGAGCATCTTACCCGGAGTCTGTTCCTCGCAATACCTATAACCTGGGTGTCTTCAAGTCCCGTACCGTCTAGTAGACGTGCTCCACCTTAGACCATATCTTCGCCTAGTATCAAATGAGATCATGGTCAAACGCGAACCAATGTATACCACAAAAAATTGACTACATTTTTATCTTATGGGTTAGATCGAATTTCCATAACTAGGTAGTCAGGTTTCGAGCGAAGGGGACTTATACTATTTAAGAAAAGACAAGAGTATCCAATTTATATGACACTAGTTTTTGCCCGCGACTTCGTTCACGTGGAATCGTTTAAAAAAAATAAGTTAAAAAAACCCCCGATTTTGAAACATTCTTCATTGGTGCTCCGCTCCTATTGGTGTTAGTGTAATGATATATAGCCCATTGCCTTCCTCGATAAATGGGCTATCTAACACTGAAAGAATTTTTCAAATCAGACCAGTAGTTCCTGAGATTAGCCCGTTCAAACAAACAAACTCTTCAGCTTTATATATTAGTATAAGATTTAATATAGAAGAATTAACATTGATATTAAAAGATATTGAATATAAAATAAGTGTACAATAAATTATCTTAGAATAACAACTCCTATACGTCATCCTCACACCTGACACCGACATACCTCAGCATTCTGGCGTTGTTATAACTCTGCCCAACGAAACAAAACTAGGTCCAAACTATTTAGTAAGTAAATGAAAAGGAACTTTTAAAAAAGTATAAACATTTATAATTTTTACAACTTTATTTCCCAACTTGCAATAAATAAACATTTGTACATTTTTTTTATAACAACTTAAACACTAATTTTAAAGTCGGTTAATAAATACAGTTACCACTACGGTGTTAAGACTTAGGACCGCTTGTATAAGGTGGCTTAAATTTATTTAAGAAACACAAAACGTATTTAACACCCTTAAATACAATTAGCGTCTTGCACAACGCGAAATTTGCCGCTAAATATGTTTAAAGAACTGCCAATATGTTTTGTGTAAAACGTATTTAGGCAGTTTAATATGATTAACTAATTTTATTTAAAGGCGATCGTTATGCAAGCGGCCCCTAGTAATTAAGAATAAATAATTAAAAATAGACACAAATACCTATTACAAAAAATCATTATACAATCAGTCGTTTCGTGCTATACTCGAATACAATTTTTAAAATATTCTTCAATAATACACACATAAATAATTATATATACACACACATAAATTTATAAATTAGTATGTATGTTTAAATTGTACAATCCTATCTTTTTTCTGCTCCACCTACATCGCCAGATTAGTTAAGAATTTCTTTTAAGCTATTGTTTTGCCAAGAAGTATTGTAATTATGCATTTTGTTTTTGTATTTGTTTATTTTGATGAGCAATAAAGTGTTATCTATCTATCTATATAAATAATAAAAAGTATGAAGCACATCATTTATTTTCATCTGTGCAGGAACGGAGAAAGAATACAATTTCCTGCGTCCGGGTGGCCTGGCGTAATAGGCGACAAAACAACCCACAGCTAGGTGGTAGGGTATTTGTCCGTCTGGATGGCTACCACCCCTGGTCTAGAGTCTATACCGCCATAACAATCTTAAGTTGTGTTCTAGCATTAGTGGTCAGGTTTCTGTCTACCATTAGAGAGCGGCAGCATATTGGTAGCACCTACATGTGTTACAAATGTCCATAGGCGATGGTAACCGCTTTCCATCAGGTGGGCCGTCTGTATTTCTGCTGATCTCGTGCAATAAAAAAGTAAATATTACATTAGGTACTAAAATATCTCTTGGTTTTCAGTCTGACGAATGTTAGATTAAGACACTTTCCTAAGGTTTATATCATTTAATATGATAATATGTTCACAAGTATCGGCAGACAAGCATACCAGTTTTTGAAAATCCCTAAGTAAGTAACTTGTATTCATGAGTAATAAATAATGGACTGAGGCCGATGCTAAACACTCAGACCATAACAAATGAGTAAAAAGTTGTTTTACGAACTCTACCATATCAGGAATCAAACCTGAGCCTTGAGGATTCTTCTGAGCTATGCCTTTACATTACTAATATTACACAAAATAAACATACATTTAAATTCACTTTCAAAACATACCACTTCTTTCGTACGTAAAAAAATAATTTACGAAATGATATAAATTGCGTTGAAAATGTCAATTTCTTTCTCAATAAGTTTTTTCTTGATGTTAAGCTTAGTTCACATCCACAAATAAATTGTTGAATGAATAGACGCTGACCACAGGGGGTATCAACAATATTAAGAATGATAATACCAGTACCATAATGTATTGTCTTGATGGTTATACTTGTGTCCAACACTCACTCTCCACGGTGCTATAAACATCATTAAACATTATTATACTAGGGACAGACACGTGCGGTGCGTCACTTAACCATATCTTTTCATACATTTTCATAGTATTAATATCGTCACTACACTGGTGTGTCATTACGCCTCCCATTAGGCGTGTAAGTAAGTACCACAGAAAAAGAAGTAGGCGCTGTATTACTCCCCTCCACTCCAGTATGAGTGAGTATAGTGTCAGTGATAACTTGTCACTAATATCGACTGATGGTAATATTACGTCTATAACATCCGTGGAAACTTATTCATTTAGTCCGAATGCTTGATTTACATTTGCCTCAATTAAGTATTTAGTTAATTTACGAATAAGCCTTATTCATCGTTTAAATATACGTCCACTTAATCGGCAACTTATTATTTAACTGGAAAATTTCTGTTTTAACTTACGTTGAGTAGTTAACTAGCCAGTTCTACATGTTAATTAACTGCTTAACTAATATCATAAAATCAGGCCTAATATGGACTTCGAAAAAACTTACTAATACTTTAAATTTTTAACTAATTTGATGTAAAAATACATTTTGATTACAAAAGTCATTGCAAGACCGTTCCTGGTATTCTTCTTCGTTGGTACAGTTTTTAAAACATTTACACTTTAGCAGGTATAGTTGTATTTTTCATTAAACCTAAATATATCATAATAAAATAATATAAAATCTTTAATAAAATCATGAAAATTAATTCAAACTGGTTGTGGATATTATAGATCAACACTGGATAGAATATTAACGACGGAGAAACTTTTTGAAAATTATACTTGAATAATCACATTTTCTGTTGTAACCATCTTTCTGTCTGCCGTCTATCGAAAACTGTTTTAAATAATTTCGCCTCGTCCGGTATACATATTATAATCTACTAACAATTTTATTCAATCTTTCTCTAGTGTGAAACTGACTTTCTCTGGGTATGCATGAAATATTCAGTAATTTTTTCTTCAATTTAATTTGATTCAGACAAACGGTCGTCATAACTCAAATATTTTATGAAAATAAAGGTTGTTCGTTTATTGAAATTTTGTCTGAAAGCCAGCAAAGAAAGGTATCTAAGGCGTGTAATAAATATGTCCGAGTTTGATAACAATGTAAGGCTAGCTTCACACTTACCGAATGTACGGCACTGAACGTTCGGCTAAATATGCTTGCAATGTTTTTAAACTATGACACATCAGCCGAATTTACGTAATGCTCCGAACCTTTCGCCTAGCGGCTGTTTCCGCAAGAAAGCATTAAATGTATTTTGAATAGCAATCAACACAAATCATGACATTTTCGGCCACGTTATGCGACCGGTAATTCTACGAACGTATTTGCACGATTGTATAAACAATATTGGTATTAAAAAAATGTTCGCAAATTTTCCAATTAATTTAACGTACCGCGAGCACATGTTACCTTTTCAAACTAAGTCACAGAACAAACTGTTCCACAGAAAATTATGTTTAACTATTTGACAATAAAGTTTAAGATTACTTAGATCAGTTGTTCTATCTTCTATCTCGTCTAAAAAGATTGTTTAGACATGTAAAACCTTTTATTGCTTTTAGTATGTATGTTAAGCGTAGTGATTTGATCAATGTCTGTCATTGTCAACAATTTTCTTTTTTCACGTTTCTATATTTTACAAACGATAAATTTATTAAAACGTTGGAAGTATTATTTCTTGTACTTGTACATACATACATACATACATAACTTCACGCCAGTTCCCTTGCGGGGTAGGCACGAATAACAGAGTGCCATTTAGGCTTATTCTTACACACCTCACTTGCCTCTTTGACATTCATAACTCTTGTCATGCAAGCTCGTCTGTTCTTAAGGCTCCTGACATCACCTTCTGCTAGTATACGATCAATTTGATCATGGAAGGTGTGTCGTGGCCTTCCACGACTTCTGCATCCATCCACTTTTGCATTGTATATCTGTTTAGTCATTCTTTCATCATGCATTCTTTCCACATGCCCGAACCACCGGAGCATTCCTTTCCTTACCTTCACCCCGACACTCTCTTTCAGACCAACTCTCTTTCTTACTTCGGTATTACGAACGCGGTCCGCGAGCGTCACTCCGCAGATTTTGCGCAGTGCTCGCATCTCGACCGCGTTTACTCTACTTTCATGCTCTTTCTTCCATACCCAACTCTCGCTTCCATACGCGAGCGTAGGTACCAGCACCGCGTTGTGTACGGCGAGCTGGGCCTTCTGGCTGAGGTTCTTAGCGCCTAGAAGTTTACCTAACGCTCCATTTACTTGTGCAAGCAAAAATCGAGTTTGAGGTGACGAACACTTTCATTCCGTGACGTTGGAGATAGGTATATGCATATTTTTATTTACACATAAAAGAAAAGGCGTTAAAATACCATAACTTTTAAAATATCACGACAGGAATAATTTTGATTACTTTTTGAAGAATAATGAATGCGCTATTTGACTCATCTTACTTGTACCTGCTTATGACGTCATAATGTAGGCACATTCGTACAAAATCTATGAGACTGCGACATTCTGTAAGTTTATAAAAAGTGTATAATAATAGGATATGGCCGCGACTTCGTCCACGCTTGACTTGAAATTTCCGCTGGATTTCGGGGACAAAAAATATTATACATTTTATTACGTAAAATTTTATATCGATTAGTAAAATCACATTGGACTTCGATATTTTTTAATCTGGCCAGTTTAAATAACTCCCAGAATATTTTCCGCGGGATTCCCAGGGTAAAAGGTGGCGCAGATTGTAATGTAATAATTTGGTGTCGATTAGCGATAACCGCATCCAAATCGGCCCAGTAGTTTTTACGTGAATCCTGAACAAACAGACAAACCGACAAACAGATAACAAATCTAAAAAAAAATTGCATCGTGTTGTCCGTCGTAGATACAATCTATTCCAGTTGATTTTTTTTTTAAATAGCTTCAATGTACAGACAAGGCATTTTTATAATTTTATAATATTATAGTTATAATAACAGCCCATAAACGTCCTGCTGCTGGGCTCGGGCCTCCCACTATAGGGGAACGGACAGTATACCCACCACGCTTGTCCAAGGCGACTTGGCAGGTTTCACACATCGTTTATCTCGATATGCAGGTTTCATCGCGATGTTTTCCTTCACCGTTGTTAGCTTGTAGTAATTGTAACAATATTCACATTAGGTCAAAAAACTGCCTAAGTGATACATGCGTTTCGGTCAGGATTCGAACTCGCGCCCTTTGAGTTTCGGAAGTGTACGCTAGCCATTACGCTACCACGACCATTTTATAAGTACATAATAATATAAAAAGTATATCTCAGTGGCCGCTTCTCTATTGCATAGTCGATTTCTTCGAGGCATCACGTTGGCAACACCCCTAGTGTTGCAAACGTCTTTAGGCAGTGGTAATCACTTGCCATCAGGTGGAAGTTCTGTCTTTTTGCTAGCTTCTAGCTTGGATATAATTCCAACACAGCAACAAGCCCAATGCAAACCTTGTTAGCTGAAAATGCGGCATACTTTTCAAATTTGATCTTTATTAATAGTATTCTCATCATAAAATATATTATAAGTAAGTACGTAACTATTTCTTCAAGTAAAGACTTTCTTTCTTTCTTTTAGCAAAAAAATTACGTAGAGAAAATTCTTCTTCACACGAGATTTGGATACTTTTGGATAGATAAATAATGATCAGTTATATTACTTAAGCTACGTTTCCAGGGCCAGTGATGTATACAGGGGCAGGTGATGGTCTGTGTTTTGGAGAGTAAGCCCTATTCGAAGCCCAGTCTTTGCCGTAACCACCTCCAGAGGAATACGCATAACTGCTTCCATAGTCCGCGCTGTAGTCATTTGCATCATTGCTGCCGAAGTAGGAGTAATGTGTCATTGGGTGATGTTGCTGAAACAGAAATGTTGAACTATAGAAACATCATCATCATTATCCGAGCGTTAAATCCCGGTTGCGTTCGGAGCGTTCACTACGACGCCCAGGGCCCGCTTTCCTATTGTTTTCTTTCCTATGTCATCCTTCACAACGTCAAGGCAACATTTCTTGAGCCTTCCCCTTCGACCGGGACCTGGAGGAGGCGGCATGGCTAGACGTTTGTCCCCCACATAATTAGCCGGTCTCCGTAAAACGTGGTCGCACCAGCGTAAGCGATATTCTTGCAGTTTGTCTGCTATATCACGGACATGAAGACTGTCGCGGATGCGAGAGTTCCTGACATGGTCTTTCCGCGTCACTCCACACATTCATCGCAGCATATTCATCTCCGTGACAGGCAGTTAAGATACAGAAACACTCTTCTGTTAATATATAAAGAAGACGGGGCACTTTTGGAGCCAAAGAATAGTAATGAGATACGGCTTAAAAAAAAGCGTTATATTTTTCTATTGCAACAAGGAAAAATTCCTTAAATTCTATCTGGAACACGAGAAATTTCAACAATCAATAATATATAACATGAAAACATTTACTCCATACGATTAATTCATTCAAAGTAACTAAACTCACTACAATTATAAAAAATATCAACACAAAACCGACTTTCAATCTAAGAAGCAAAAAATAAATACATTTACAATGTCTTGAAGTCCTGAGTTGCAAATGTCCATAGGCGACGGTAACCACTTTCCATCAGGGGAGCTGTCTACTATAGTTTCTCCAGCTAGAACAAAATCTAAGTCTGTTTTGGTGTCAATTCTTTTATTTTTTTTTAATTTTAATAGGCGTTAAGGAGTTGTTACACTTTTCCGTTAAATATTGGTTCTACATCCTATATACGTTATAAGTAACCACGATGCTAAGTATTCTTGCGTGCTGACGTGAAATTATTGTAATTATATCATAGAAAGCTTAGCATAGATTTGTTACTTGTAGAAGAAAGTGATGGTATTTACTGCTTATTTTTATTTGCAACAGCAAAGTTGCTACAAATGCGCTGCTGCTCTCTTAAGGGAAACTGGAACCTGGTCACTAATGCCGGAACACAACTCGAGACTTTTATGGCGAAAATAAATCGCGACATACTTAAATTGTATTAAAAAAATCAAAATTTTTGTAACATTTTTTTTTTAATTATTATTAACATCTCTACGGACTCGAGTTCCGTACCCTTTTTTACTACTTAATTTCTATGAAAATTTTTAGAGTCCATACACGCTTATTGTTTATTTTTGTTACTGTGTGTGACATTAATTTAGTGATTTTTATGTTGTGGTGTACCTTAAGAATAACTTATTATATTAATTTATTTTAATACTAAACTTATACTAATGTAGAGTGTATCTGTTACATGCTGGTGTTGTAAGGAAGTGCATGTGCAGTGTTGGCCTTATATCTATACTTATATATAGTCCTAGCTAGTGCCATGTGTGTTGTTTTTTTCTTTTCTGTGCCTGGGTTATTAATTTTTAGGCTCTTTTTTAGGTATTTATTGCTTTCAACTTAAAAGTCTTAAAATAGAATTGGCTAAGTAAATGACCTCAATTTATAACTTCAATAAAAGCCGTGGTATCAAGTTTGTCACAAAATGTCGCTTACAACAAATAGCCTGTCTACACACACTGTTGATAATTTACTACACATTTTTATCATTTATAAAGTGAAAAATATAACGCCTTATCAATGCGTACAAGTGCATGGATTATATTATATGTTACTGAAAACGTTACCTTATCAACTGAAAGCTCTACCAGTATTTGAGTGGTTTAGATAATTTTTATTTACTATACTGACCTTAGTAAGTACTGCATTTTAATGGACGTTGTCTATAAATATATGTACAAGTTGACATTGACAACTATGTTAGGAGATCAATAAGGATTATTTTTTAACATTTAAAAGTTAGTGCTCTTAGGGAGATTACAATATAGAGTCCGCAACCATTCCCTTTGTGAGTGCGGCTTGGATGAGCGCACTTTGGAGCACGTCTTTTTTCACTGCCCAAAAATTATCACCCCACTCTATGATATTTTACTAGGAGATTTCCCTCGCCCTGTCAACATAAATTTCCTTTTAACACTGGCCAATAAAAAATCTGTTCATATATTATGTAAGTTTATAATATTAAATAACATTTATTTATGAGGTAGTTAGATTAACTCTGTTTATATTGTGTTGTCCCTAGGTTCACAGAAGTTACAATTGGAAATAAAACCGACCAATTTTTTTTTTTTTTTTGAGTAGCTATTGCTAATAACCCACACCTGACATTCTCTGTTACTGTGACATTGGCCGAATCAGCGCCAGTAGCGTTGAAGCCAAATCGCCAAAAATAGAATAGAATAGAGATTACAAAATGAGTATGTTAAAAAACAATCAAAAATTAGAAATAAATAAATAAGCCAAGTGCGTGTTGGATCATATACATTGATTCTATAGAAGTAACTAACGAACGGTACGTTTTTGTTATTTTTCCTAAGAAAATTCTTAAAATAAATTTGATTGAGAATCTAACAACAAAAGTACTCTGGCCATACTTAATACAATTTTCCTCAAAGGTATTTTATTACTATCAATTTTTTTCATATTTTGATACTTTATTATTCCAAAGTTAGAGAAGAAATATAATTTTCACGATTTTGCACAAAAAATATCTCGCCACCTTGATGTAGCTTAAATATTGATTAAGGAATATCTTAGTTGCATGTATGACGACCATCCTTAATCTTAATTATAGCATAGCTTTATATAAAAATTACATGGTCTTACTAAATGCCATTTATATAGACCCAGTAGTTTCATGTACATAATAAAAACATACTTAATGAAAAAGTGATTAGTTAGTTTTATATACTACTAGGATATGGCCGCGAGTTCATCCACGCTTAACTTGAAATTCCCACGGGATTCCCGGGAAACAAAGGTACCGGAGCATTTATAAAGGAATGTAAACTATCTTTATAGTGAAACTAGCTGTCCCGGCAGACGTTGTTCTGCCCTGAAGAAATAAAATTTAGAACCCGATAGCAGCGCCACCTACCGGGTCCAGTTTTGAATCTAAACCATCCTCGAATCCACTTGAACACACACAAAAAATTCATTCAAATCGGTCCATCCGTTTAGGAGGACTTCACTGTCAACACACGTACAGAAGAATTATATACATATATAAAGATAAACATAAGAAATCTAAAGAACTTGCATCATGTCCTCCATCGTTTATATATTCCAGTTGCTTTTTTAAGTAACTTCAATATATAAACACGTCATTCTTAGAATTTTATACATACATACATACATACATAACTTCACGCCAGTTCCCTTGTGGGGTAGGCACGAACAACAGAGTGCCATTTAGGATTATTCTTATACACCTCACTTGCCTCTTTGACATTCATAACTCTTGTCATGCAAGCTCGTCTGTTCTTAAGGCTCCTGACATCACCTTCTGCTAGTAGACGATCAATTTGATCATGGAAGGTGTGTCGTGGCCTTCAACGACTTCTGCATCCATCCACTTTTGCATTGTATATCTGTTTAGTCATTCTTTCATCATGCATTCTTTCCATATGCCCGAACCACCGGAGCATTCCTTTCCTTACCTTCACCCCGAAACTTATGTAGAATTTTATAATAGATATTATAGTTAATAAACAATAATCGACAGACAAATACACACATTGTATATCATCGAGCTAAGCAATTTACCCTTGAGTGTTATGGATAATATATAACGGATCTTTGTGGGGTCGATCCCAGACACCCAGACCATAGTTAATAGTGGAAAGTTCCTTTAAAAATTCACCATGCCAGCAATAAAACTTAGAGCCTCTGCGTTTCAATGAGATAAGTTGGCTAAGCTTAACAAACTAGAGGACGTCGTATAATTATCTATACATATACATATAACACAATTGTAGAGGTCGAATTTCTGTACAATGAAAAATAAAATGCTAAAAACCGAGTTTTTTTTAATTTTTTGTTTCTCTGTTTGTCTGTCTGTTTGTACGGGCTAATCTCCGAAACGACTGGACCGATTTAAATGATTTTTTGTATGGTAGTAGCTTATATCCCTGGTCAACATATAGGATACTTTTATCTCGGAAAATTAAACAGTTCCCGTGGGAAAGTTAAAAAAACTTTAATTACTTAAACAGCTTTGAAGGAATATTAAATACCACGCGGGCATCAGCTAGTAGACATATAAATAAGAAGCAATAAAAGACACATTTAATAATAATAATACTATTTCTTATAATTTCATCATAACAACTAAGAAAATTAATAAACGAAGTTAATACACACAACAACAAACAATACACATTCTGTACTTATAAGTAGAGAATGTGTGTTATTTATACTACATAATACCATATTATGTATATCCAGTTAATATTTGTCTTAGAAAGAATAGGGCCCCTAATTGCTTTTTCGCCTCAATTGTGTTATGACAGAATTTTCACAGGCTTGTATTATTGTTGGAAATATCTTTAGCCGTAGCTCAGTTGTTTTTGGTCTAAGCTGTATTTCCAAGGTTCCTTGGAATTAAGCCGATTATGCTCGTATTAAGCCCCACTCGGAATGTAAGGCTTACAACCAAACGTCTACATCGTCTTAGTGTTTCAGACTCGTATCATAAAAGTGATTTTTAGGAGAACGTAAAACCTAATATTCTTGTTTATATTTTTAGGTATTTAGAGTCATTTTTTATATGTATGTGAAACTCGTTTATTTTAGTAACTACTGGATTTTGAATTCATCTATTCTCTAAAGAAAATGTTAGAAAATTTGGTATAACAAACCTTTTTTTTTATTGCAGGAGCTCAGCAGACAGGCAGACGGCCCACTTGATAGAAAGCGGTTACCATCGCCTATGGACATTTGCAACACCAAAGGTGCTACAAATGCGCTGCTGCTCTCTTAAGGGAGACTGGAACCTGATCACTAATGCCGAAACACAACTCAAGGTTGTTATGGCGACATACTTTAGACCAGGGGTGGTAGCCATCCAGTCGGGCAATGCCCTACCACCTGGTTGTGGGTAGTTTTGTCGCCTCTTACGACAGGCCGCCCGGCCGCCGGAAATTGTATTCTTTCTCCGTTCCTGCACGGATAAAATGCTATAAAATTCCTTAACAAAAAATGATCCCAATACAATATTTTGTTACACCAACCCTTTTTTCCTTTACTTTAAATTCCTTAACAAAAAATGATCCTAATAAAACATTTTGTTAAAAATCAACCCCTTCCCTTAGTTTAACGTTTAATACCCCTTCAAAGAACACGATTTTTGCAAGTTAAATTATAATTTGGTGTAACAATACACTGTGTGTTTTCTTTTTAAAAATCTTTCGATTCGATTCCTGACCACGGTAAGTGATTTTTCAAAAATCTGATGATATCGTTTTAGTTTTCATTAAAATCGGTCCCAAGACTCCTTTGAAAATTGTTCGCTATATCGTATCATTCCGGATTTGGCTACAATGGCCCACTTGAAAAACTCAACCTGTATACAGTGTGTGTGTGTTTTTATGTACAATGTGTGTGTTTTATGCACAATGTGTATATTTTATGTACAATGTGTGTGTTTTATGTACAATGTGTATATTTTATGTACAATGTGTATGTTTGTATGTACAATATATGAGTTTGTATGCTGTTTATTATTAAACTAGAATATAGGCTAGCTGGTATACCAAAGTGAAATTCACCAATATTCGTAGAAAACGCAATTTTCTGGTAAAACTCGGTAATATCATCAAAAATAATTGGGCTATCAAAAATGTTACAACTTCCGGAACATTTAGTGCCAATGTGCGGCCATTCGTAAACCGGCGGTCGCCATTTATCGACTAGAAACTTTAAATAGGGTGTATGTTTGTATAGCATGGTTTTTTATGTAAACCATTTACTCTACAATCTTCTGTTGAGAACCAATAGTAGACAATAGATTGAAATATTTTTATATAGTCTTCGCGATAGTTGGGTAGTATCATGGGAGAACAGAAAAGAAGAAAATTCGTGGTAGCTTATTGCTTAGCTTAGCAAACGACGCGAGTTACAATTCTGACCGAGAGAGCATGCACCTCTTAGATATTCTTCTGACCTAAAGTGCCTGTTGTTATAATTATGCAGAAGTCATGGAAGGCTACGACACACCTTCTATGATCAAATTGATCGTATACTAGCAGAAGATGATGTCAGGAGCCTTAAGAACAGACGAGCGTGCATGACAAGAGCTATGCATGTCAAAGAAGCGAGTGAGGTGTGTAAGAACAAGCCTGAATGGCGATCTATTGTTCGTGCCTACCCCGCAAGGGAACTGGCGTGAAGCTATATATGTATGTATGTATGTATGTTATAATTAACACATGCTGATGATGAAGGAAAACATTGTGAAATATTGCGCATCAAGATAAGTGATCTGTCAAACCCACCAAGCGGTCTTGGACAATTTTGGTGGGTATACTGACCTCCCCTCACTAAAAATAATCCCAATTCGAAAAGTCGGACAATTGCGGGCTGTTATGGAAGAAAATTTCGTAGTAGCACCGTGGACAACGGACTTCTGTCTCTTACTACAGTTTCAAACCTGGCCGGAAAGTTTGCAGCACTCACGGTCCATTTTCTTGATCTAACTTACATACTATTACAATTACTACGTGCTGCCAGTTAAGGCAAAAGGTCGTTATGAAATCGCAATATGAAGGTACCCAATATGTGAAACCCGCCAATCTGACTTGGACAAGCTTGACAGGTATGTATACGGGCTGTAGCCCGTTCTCTAAAACAAATGTATCTGTCTGTGTTCTATGCTCTATTACTAGGTGTTTCGAGGAACTGGTTGATCTGATTTTCAAAATCTCATTCTCTCGACCGCAGCGTCATTGGCGGGATGTTCACCCCCATTTCCTTGTACTATCACGTTTAAGTATCCACCAGTACCCCCGAATATTTATTAGAACTATAATGAACTTCTTGTTGAGTTTCTCCCTTTGCGCTACGATATGGGGCCATTTACAAAAACCTCTGCGGTTGAATCTATTAAGCCTTTGCCGGCCGAGCTCAAAAGAACGAAGACCTCCCGGTTCGAATCCTGACATGGTAAATATCGTAAACAAACTTTCTGTTATTTACTGATCTGTGTGTCTGATAGAGTAGAGTTAGTTGATAGAATAACGATTATAAACGACGATAACAATTATGAAGAATGATAATGAAATTGATTGATTGGATGGCACGACAAGGTTTGCTCGTTGAAATGTCGCTATAATGTCGCTTTGGAGTTTCGTTTGTTGGGCTTTTTAACTATGTTCGTGTATCCCACAGAAACGACGTCATTTAGCGAGATAAAATGTATCCTAAGTCAGGGCCACCTTTTCCTGGGAATACAAGATCCTATGTACTAATTTTTGAAATTACTTAACCATACTTAACCCATAACACAAGCGTAACTTGCTTAGCTTTAGTATATATAGTAATGTGTGCTTACCGGATTGAAAGAAACCACATACCTTACAGGCCTTCAAAGTGCTTAGAAGACTGGGTAGTAGCAAAGCAGCAACTAAAAGAAGCTTCTTGATCAGCATCACCGCTAGAAGAATTGGTATAAGCAGGAACTTTGTCTTGATTGTTGCTAGAAGATTCAAGAGTGGGATCACGACGGCCAACTTCTTCTTCTTACCTCGAGCTGAAGAGTAAAAGAGAAATATTTTTTTAGATAGATTTCACATTATTGCTCACGAAATATACAATTTCAAAAATACACAATTAAATAATTGTCATGGTAGAAACAATAGGCGACCTTAGCGCTTAAAGCAATCTCTTCCAGGTAACCTAACTAAAGGAATAATTTAAACTAATCTAGGCATAATTATTTAAGGAAAAGTTGTGTTTTCTGAGTGCGTTCTTAATAGTTATTATGTAGGCGATGTTTTGGCCTCTCTGACAGTAAGAGGCAGTGCATTCCAAAGTGTGACAGCCTGCACTGTAAAAGAGTTATGATAAAAGGATGAAGTGTGTGCAGGTGTAGTGAGTTTACAATACGTATGTGTGCGTGAATTGTGGGAAGTAGAAAGGCGAAGGAATTCAAAACGTTCCTTAAAGTAAGGAAGACTACTAGGTATAAATAATATGTTAGTAGTAGTGTGAGAATTCCACGAAATTTAGAAACACCGTCAATATTCTAAATTTCTATTAAATGATATGGACACAGACAACTGTATGATATCTATGGGCAAGGATAATCATTTCAGTCGTAATAAGTGACGGTACAAGTCGGACATGACGGAAAAAGTTATATTTTTGCAAAAACGACTGTACCATAAAAAGTTAATTAAGCACACTGAGTAACTTTGCAAAACTCGGCTTAAATTTCACGACCCAGATTCGTGCCACAAATTACGCTAAATTATTCGCTTCGATTATACACCAATTAGTCGTGTAGTGAAAGGTCAAATCCCATGGTACAACGATTGTTTCCGTCCCAGTATTTCCGGTTTTGATACATCCAAATTAATTATTATTCCATAATATTCCTCTTTACATAGTATAAAACAAAGTCGTTTTCCGCGTCTGTCTGTTTAACCGCTAACTCCTAATCCATGATCAAATTTTTAAGCAGTTAAAAATCATCATTAGTTATATAATTGTTCAAGGAACGTTTATATATCTATAATATTATAGCATTCTGAACATGCCCTGTCTGTACACTAAAGCTATAAAAAAAGAAACTGGAATAGCTATATAAGCGGTGTTTTTTTAGACTTCTTGTCTGTTTGTCGTTCTGTCTGTTTGTTCGGGATTTACGTAAAAACTACTGCGCCGATTTCGATGCGGTTTTCGCTGATCGACAGCTAATACTTAGATATAAAATCTGCGCTACTTTTTATCCCCGGTATCCCGTGGGAAATTTTCTGGGAATTATTTAAAATTACTGGATTCGAAAAAAACTCCAATGCGATTTTTTCACTGATTGATAACAAATTTTATGTAATAAAATGTGGGATTTGATTTTGTTTAATTAAAAGCATTTGGTACATTCGGGCAACATCTTGACTCGCAGGTTCGCTCAAAGCACAATTGCAGCTAAAATTACTGTTTTTAAGGCATATTATCATCCCTTTTACTCGAGCGGCCTGTGGGTGGACCATACGGAACAAGCCGTCAACGCCCTAAGAATACAATATAATAATGCCTTCACAATGTTGATGGGATTGCCGCGGCACTGTAGTGCGTCGGCCGGCATGCTTGTGGAAGCCCGCACAGGTGGCTTAAGGCAATTGCTCGAAAAAAAAATCGCTTTCCTGGTACAATACCTACGCGATAGCACCAACAATCTACTGAAGGCTATAGCGGTTAGATTTAACTACCTCTTCCAAAAAAATTGTATACGGTTAGTCAATGATAAAAAATAGTAGTATTTTGGCATGAGTTGCTATATAATGTTAATAGTTTTGTGTTTAATATAATGAACTTCTAACTTAAAAAATACAATTGAAAACTATAAATAAACTAAGTTATAAATAGTAGAAGCGATTATAGACTGTTACAAATCGCTACCAGATGAGAGCGTGCCCAGAAGACTGGCTGCATTGCCGCGCTGTACAGCGATACTTATTTCTTGGGCGAAATATGAGCCAGTCTTCTGATTACGGGTGGCGTCGAAGAGTTGCGTGCAAATTTCTTTTCGAAGAAACTCTTTTCCGATGGACCCCACGGACCTAATGTTTCCACTCCAAACGACACAAATATGTAACCCCTTCATAAGGTTACAAAGTTACTATTTGCGCCGTTTGAGAGCTTCAGCTTTTGAAGCAGCATTGTTAGCCTCTAAACTGTCATTGGAAGATGTGACGGCGCTAGAGTGCTACTACTAGTATGACTGCTAACATTCTTAATTTAATTTGTAAGACATTTGTAACTAACACACTAGCTAAATATGAGCGCAAAATGAAGTTTTTATTATTATTATTAATATGTTAATGTACCTAAGCTTACTAAAGACGTTTAGGCATAATTAAATAATGTGTTGCAGTACAAAAACCATGGTGTGTGAAGTAATGACATTCTAAGGAAAAACAAGCTATACATACGTTGCTTTCGTTATAATGTTTTTAGCTTCAATATAAAATGAGATCACGGATCATTCAGAACGATTCCAATGGTCCAACGATTTCGAACGATGGAGTTGCCGTGTTGCGGTTTTGGGGTCAGGCAAACGTGACTTGGTTTTAAAGTCAGGCATTAAGGGAAAGTTTCAAGGGTTTTGATTGATGGCTTGGAACGGATTAATTGTATTGATCTGACTTTCTGTGAAAGGCACCCTGTAGCAAGCCATAAAGAAATAAGTAGCCGCCTGAGAGTCGAATTTGTGTAGGTTTCCCTATAAATGTTACACAGACATTGAGTAATGATTTTGAAGAATTACATTATATAATAATTGTTACAGACAGAGAGCACCCCCCTGACCCGCTCTTCGGAGCATACCTACTCTCCGCGCCCCGCATACCGCCGACGCCCATAGCTCGCACAATTAGCAGCTAGGCGTCGGACGGTACGCGAGATATAGGAGCGGCCTTAGAGGCAAAAATTGTTAATTCTTCATACACAATTCTCATTGACGACTTACCACTCTCTCTCTCGACTCTCTCGCACAATTTGTCATTACGTACTTCTTTATGTATATTTCGATTCGTGTAAATAGTTTAAAAATAATAATCATACAGTCAAACACACACTTAAACTTTGCCTAAGGGCCGATTTTTCAATCAAGTAAAAATTATCAGTCGAATAAAATATAACCTGAATAAATTAAAAAGTGAAACAAATCAGCTGTTTTATTCACGCAACTGTCATTTTCAATTTTCCCATTTTGTGTTTTATTCTACAAAAAACTTTATCTGGTGATTGAAAACTCGGCCCTTACATTACAAAACGTTAATCATATCTACATGTTTTTTTTTACTAATATACAATAAATAATATGAAACATACCTTAAAATCTTTCAGTAAATCTCTTAAGCTGTAAATGTGTTTCTCTCCAAAATGAATACGAAAATTTGTGAGCCGCAAAACTGGATGTAAATCGTTTATTTTCAACTAAAACTCTGTTTTCGCAATAATATTACATGGCGCGTGAAAGGATTTGATAAAATAACAGTTTTCATATTCAAATATAGGGTATTGAATTTTCAGCAAGACCTCAGTGTACATATATTTTCTATCGTGGAATAAGTTTTATAAAATCTCGTAGTTTATGTGTTATAGTCAAACATCGAAGCTCTGGCGTTCCTAGTTTTGACTAGTCAAAACTCAGCTCTGATATAAAATCTTTCAAACAAATGACGTTTCTCTGCCGTTGTCTAACCGAGGAGAGACTAATTTATACAATCATTGAACATGTAACAAGTGCAGTACGAATCGACTTTTGACCGAGTCTGCCTTAATCGCTTCTAGGATTGACTAGGCAAAGCCCGAAACAGATTATTTTACGTATCGACGTTTGACTAAAAAATTCAGGTACTTTTAGCTCTTTTTATTGCAGAAGTTCAGCAGACAGACAGACGGCCCACTTGATGAAAAGCGGTTACCATCGCCTATGGATATTTGCAACACCAAAGGTGCTACAAATGCGCTGCTGCTCTCTTAAGGGAGACTGGAACCTGGTCACTAATGCCGGAACACAACTCAAGGTTGTTACGGGGGCATGCTTTAGGCCAGGGGTGGTAACCATCCAGTCGGGCAAATGCCCTACCACCTGGCTGTGGGTTGTTTTGTCGCATCTTACGACAGGCCACCTGGCCGCAGGAAATTGTATTCTTTCTCCGTTCCTGCATGGATGAAAAGGTAAGTTAGCTTATATATATTATACCAAATATTATAAATGATCTTCCAGAGTACCTGCAATCCAAGTACAAAAATAACCACAAATCAATCAAGTATAATATGAAAAGATTCTATACTGGTGACCAAAGCATGGTCCGCTTTGGGCGTGCTCACATATGCAGACCAGCGACTAAAATGAGAATCATATACTAGAACGATGATAACCCCGCTTTTATTATCAAATCATAACTGAACACTAGAATAATGATAACCATTACTCGCCTCTGCTCCTATTTTTGATATATCAATATTGTATACACGACTCCCTGCGGTACGAATAAACCCATGAGGTTTCTGTGCCACAGTTCAAATGTTTCTAATGTAAACCTATATGAATGTAAGCATATTGGATAATAAATTTAAAGAAAGTATTGACTATAAAATACTTTAGTCAAAGCTGAAATTGGAATTTATTTCGAGTTTTGTCGGAAGGCCTTGGTCAAATCTAGGACAAACCAATCATTTCGGGAAGAGACTACATTTCGACCTTTGACTATAACATATGTATAACAATACAATAAATCTCTACAGGAGCCGAATTATAGTGAGTTAAAAAAAGAGAAACAAACTAATAAAGATCAGCAGATCTTTTTCTTTTCGTTTATTTTATTCTTTTTTATAATCTAAGTTTATTTTTGACACCCAACTACTGGATATAGGCGAGGGTGTTGTTAGCCTGCATCTCTATCTCATGTCCAGCTGCACCATTAAACATGAGCAATACGTCATCGGTAAAAGCTTAGCAGTGGTCTCCGCGTTTCGTAAGCCCTTTGAAAAGTGGATCGAGGAGCAAATTCCATTATAGGGCCGATTGACCCCTGCCTACTAAGACCATCATTTAAGGAAAATACATATTTTGAGGAGCGGAGGGTGATGTCAGGAGCCTTAAGAACAGACGAGTGTGCATGACAAGAGTTATGAATGTCAAAGAAGCAAGTGAGGTGTGTAAGAATGGGCCTAAATGGCGCTCTGTGGTTCGTGCCTACCCCGCAAGGGAACTGGCGTGAAGTTATGTATGTATGTATGTACATCTTTTGAATTTTTCTCTGTCTTCCTGTCTGTGAAAACTATTGCAGGGTTAGCTTATACATACATACATAACTTCACGCCAGTTCCCTTGCGGGGTAGGCACGAACCACAGAGCGCCATTTAGGCCCATTCTTACACACCTCACTTGCTTATGTCCTGGATTAATACATAGGACACTTTTTAAAAATTGTATGGGCAACCGATATTAAGAAAATTTAAAACTAGTTGAATGTACAAATAATAAAATATGATTAATTTTAATTAATAGACATGCACAAATAAATTCATAATAATATTGGTTACATGATTAAATGCATGTTGTACCCTGAAAGAGTTAATGTATTTTTATATTTTATGTAAATGTACACTAAGCATTGAATAAAATACAAATTTAAATTTGAGGAAACAAAGTAACATATTAAACGTATATTGTTACAATTACCACGTGTGAACAACGGTGAAGAAAAAACATCGTGATGAAACCTACACATCGAGATAACCGATGATAACCTGCCAAGCCGTCTTGGACAAGCGTGGGGTATACTGTCTTTTCACCAATAGTGGGAGGCCCGAGTTCAGCAGTGGGACGTTTATGGGCTGTTATCTTATACTAATACATATCTTATACTAATATATAAAGCTGAAGAGTTTGTTTGTTTGAACGCGCTAATCTCAGGAACTACTGGTCTGATTTGAAAAATTCTTTCAGTTTTAGATAGCCCATTTATCGTCGAAGGCTATAGTTTATATATCATCACGCTAAGATCAATAGGAGCGGGGCACCAATGAATAATGTTTCAAAATCGGGGGGTCTTGAAAACAAATTCCACGCGAACGACGTCGAGTCACAGCTAGTTATATTATAAATAAAGTAAGCCATAGTTTTAGACGGGGTTTGGTAAGATATATTATGTTTCATTATTAAAGTCGTTTTTTTTTACTTATTCAGAAAATCATTTAAGTGTGGGTGAAGTCGCGGGAACACGTATTATAGAAACCAGTTGGTTACTTGGAGAGCAAATGTGTAACCATGCCACCTCCGCCAGATCGAATGGGTAGGCCCAAGAAATGCTTGCTTGACGTCGTAAAAAATGACATCCCTACCAATGATCTCACAATTAGGGATACTAAAAACCGTGTGAACTGGAGAAAAAGTAGGAAAGTGAAACCCGGACTTGGAGGCTGACGCTCCGAACGCAACCGGGATTTAATGCTAGAATTATAATGATAAAGTCGCGGTGAACTAATAAATAAAATGGCAAACAAACATGCACATTGTATATCCCCAAATTAAACACGTTACGCTTGTGTTATGAATATACAACAAACCACTCTGGGGTTGATCCCAGACACCCAGACCGCAGTAAATAACGAAAAGTTCGTCTACATTTAGCATGTCAGGAATTGAACCCGGAGGCACTGCTTTCCCGTGAGCTCTGCTGGCTAAGGTTTAGTCCGCTCAAGCACAGAAACCGTCAAACAAAGAACATATGTATAGATAAGTGAGGGTAGTTCATTCATTTATCCGTGCAAGAACGGAGGAAGAATACAATTTCCTGCGGTCGGACGGCATTTCGTAAGAGACGACAAAACTACCCATAGCCAGGTGGTAGGGCATTTGCCTGACTGGATGGCTACCACCTCTGGTTTAAAGTATGCCGCCGTAACAACTTTGAGTTGTATTCCGGTATTATTTATTGGCCAGGTTCTAGTCTCCCTTAAGAAAGTAGCAGCTTTGATGTTACAAATGTCCATAGACGACGGCAATCGCTTTCCATCAGGTGGGCAGTCTGCCTGTCTGCTGAAGTCATGCAATTATAAAAAAGTTCAATAATCTTTTCTATAAAAGTGGGTAGTTCTATATTACTTTAAAAGTATAGATGTCGCTATGAGATGGTATTATAACTAAAATATCTGACACGAAAATGATCTCAGGGTCACTTTCGCAACTTTATCTTGCAAATACAGGGGTGTCTCAAATAATCAAGCATTTAAAGCGCTATTCAGTTTATCCAAACAAACGGCATTTAACTAAAATTAAATGCCGTCAGCGCTTTACAAAGTCGCTCCAACTACACTCAGCGGAGATTTGCTAGCAATTAACAAGTTTTTGATAGATGCGGGTCGTGTTTACTATAAACGTCATTTGAAATTAAATTAAGGACATTTCAAAGGGTTCGTGAGTTTATGTTACTGCTCCATCTGGTAAATTGTTAGTGTTGGCGACTGTATCACGTAGACGTAGCGCGGGTTTAAGGCGAACGATCGCAACGACCAGTCGTTTCGATCAATCGTTTTGTGTGTTGAGCGGCAATTTGACGCGATGGACCGTCACGATTTTCTTCAGATAATATATAATCGTAACTATGAATATTTCAGTATATAGGGGCCTTTATTCGAACTTCCAAGGCATACCGTCATTTCGATGCGACAAAATAGTATATTTATTCAAGACGCGTAACAATCGATGCCGAGGTTAAACTTTAGTTTAGTGGTCACTGAATTTAATTAATAGGGGGCGTAGGGGGTGTTTAGGGGAGACGTACTTCTCTTAGTTCTTGAGATGTCCATTTTTTTCGGTAGTTTGCTTCGTTGTAGTGCGACGATGGTCTCTGATCTATTCTGGCACTTGCCGACCCCTACCGCGGTATGCTCGCTTCACTAGCTCGGCTCGTGCATTTTGGTTTAAAGTCCACAAGTCAAGCGAGCATGCCATGGCAGCGGTCAGCGAGTGTTACAACAAAATTGGTAACCATCATTGCAATATATAAGCAAAAATATATATATTTTCGTATTTAATCATTAATGAACTAATTCAAAATTTTACTAAACTCAAAAACAATTTTAGTGGTTATGTAATAGGTCGGGGAAAAAGTATTTTCGCATATAGTATGTATGAACTTGTAATAAGATCTCTTTGTCTATACCGTTTGTATCTGGCTGGTTTTAGTATCATTAAAAAGTTTTAATTTTAAAGAAGACAATTCCAAATTAAAATTAGAAAAATGTGTGATTTTCATTTGTTTATCTTTAATGAATCTAATGAAGAAATTCGATACATTTTAAAATTTTACTACAAAAAAGGTAAAAATGCAACACAAGCCGCGAAAAAACTTTATGATGTTTTTTACCTAATGCAGTATCTGTGAGAGTAGCGCAAATTTGGTTTAAGCGTTTTCAATCCGGAAGTTTTGATATTAAAGATGCACGTCGCTCTGGTCGCCCTGTTACGGACAAAATTGATGCCATTTTTGAAAAAGTGGAGCAAGATCGGCATACTAGTAATTACGATGTAGCTGGAGAACTGGGAATTGACCACAAAACGGTTTTGGTGCATTTGAAAAAAGCTGGGTACACAAAAAAGCTCAATATTTGGGTGCCTCATGAGCTCACTGAAAGAAAGCTAATGAACCGTCTACTCATTTGTGATTCTTTATTACGACGTAATGAAACCGAACCATTTTTGAAGAAGCTGATAACTGGTGATGAAAAGTAGATCACGTACGACAAGAACGTGCGAAAAAGATCGTGGTCAAAGGCCGGTCAGGCTTCACAAACTGTGGCGAAACCCGGGTTAACTAGCAACAAGGTGATGCTGTATCTATGGTGGGATTGGAAGGGCATTATTCATTATGAGCTGTTACCGCCAGGCAGGAGCATCGATTCTGAACTATACTGCTAACAACTGATGAGATTAAAGCAAAAAGTTGAGGGAAAGCGGCCGGAATTAATCAACAGAAGGGGTGTGGTTTTTCACCATGATAACGCTAGACCTTACACATCTTCAGCCACTCAGCAAAAAATACGAGAGTTTGGCTAGGAGGTGTTAATGCATCCGCCGTATAGTCCTGACCTTGCACTTTCAGATTTTCACTTGTTTCGGTCTCTGCAGAATTCCTTAGGCAGTGTCAGGTTAACATCACGAGAGGACTGCCAAAACCACTTGTCGCAGTTTTTTGATCAGAAGCCCGAAAATTTTTATAGCAATGGGATCACGTCTCTACCTACAAGATGGCAAAAAGTTATCCTACAAAATGGCATCTACATACTTTAGTCAAATGTAAATAAACTTTATAAAAAAACCTTTTGAATTTTTATATAAAATGCGAAGAAACTTTTCCCCAACCTAATATTAAGCGTAAGTGTATTTCTAAACTCAAATCACACCTTGTTATCAACAATAGTGACATAACCTTAGTATTTTTGTTTTTCCCTTTATTCATACAAAACTTGTTGGTGGCCCCTAAAAACTTGCTTCCTGACCCAAATAACAGGTCTAGTGGCTATATAAAGGTGAATGTATACCCCTAAACTCAAATTACCCTTAATATCATGCCACTCTGGGTCAAAGCGCAGCCACGATATATTCCAAAACAGTCTCAAAATATAAACATTTAATATTTTTAACATCAAGATTTGTTAAAAAATACGGTAATTAAGTATAGCAGCCTCGTTCTTTCCGCACAGACAACACCAGATATTTTTTCAAAATCATCCCTGCAATGAATAAGGTCCTTAAATAATTTAAACCGAAGTCGCGGTCACAACTAGTACAGAGTAATGCATTTCTAGTTGTTTGTTGTTCTAAATAACCAAGCGATACAGTCAGATTAGTGCCATGGTTAATTTTGCGGTAATTCCCAGCTCTGTTTGTAGGTGACCACAACCAACGCTTTCACACTGGCTTGTATAATGATACATCGGTATTATGGTATGTTGTTATATACTATACTAGGATATGCCCGCGACTTCGTCCACGACTGACTTAAAATTCCCGCGGGATTCCTGAGACACAAAGTATCGCAGCATTTAAAAAAATAATGTAAGTAATTGTTTTAGTGGAAACTGTGTCGGACTAAGTAAATTTTTATGCATCCGAACAACTTCAAACCGCTTCCGGGAAAATTCCCGAGATTCCCGAGATAAAACAAAAATCACATGTTTATTACATAAAATTTGCTATCGATCATTAAAAAAATCTGACCATTTTAAATAATTCCCAGAAAAATTTTCGTAGGATTCCCGGGATAAACAGTAGCAGAGATTTTAGCTCTAAAAATGTGCTGTTCATCCGCGACAATCGTATCAAAATTGGCCCAGTACTTTTCAAGTGAATCCCGAACAAACAGACAAACTGACAAACAGATATGAAATATAAAAAATGCATCGTGTTCTACATCGTTTATATAGTGTATTCCAGTTGTTTTTTTAATAGCTAGTAAATTAATACCAATGTACAGACACGCCATGTTTAGAATTTTATAATCTTATAGAAGATTATATTAATGGTATTATACACACACACACATATATATATTTATATATTAGATATATATATATATATATATATATATATATGACCTGACCAATATATTATATATTGATCAAGCTATTAATCAAATGAATCTGGACGATATCCACTTTCCTAGTCTAATTTAATACACACCGGCAAAATTAAAACCTATAAAATTTGGTTTTAATCGAATGCTAGTAAAAATCACAAAAAATAAAAAACAATGCAATCTTTTTCGAAGTACTACTGGCTGGTTATATATTATTTCTTATTTAGCTCTCATTTGAAAAATTAAAAAGCTGTCATGACGGACATTTTTTTCATGGGTTTTATTGTTTCCCGCATCCCATAGCATGCCTAAACGGATAAAAGCTGTACTCAGAGCACGGGGAAAAAACACGCGATACCAAGCTATCATGCATTTACAGTTGTGTAAGGTCTTTACCAAATTTTTTTTTATTTTTCTAAGTTCACATGAAATCTGAATAAATGCTCTTTGATATATATCGTTCTTTTTTTATTAAAAGTTACTTTAGACTCCACAAATACTACATTAAGACATTTAGAGAGTGATTACATTAGGCTCCCATAGAGTAAATAAAAATAACCAGAAACAAAAATTAAAATTAAATAATTAAAAAGAACAAGTTGGCGGTAGATTAAATAAAAGTTTTAACGTTACTCATTGACACTTAAAACCTTTACCTTTATTTTTTTTATTGTAGAAGTTCAGCAGATAGGCAGACGGCCCACTTGATGGAAAGCGGTTACCATCGCCTATTGACACTTCCAACACCAAAGGAGACTGGAACCTGGCCACTAATACCGGAACACAACTAAAGGTTGTTATGGCGGCATACCCTAGACCAGGGGTGGTAGCCATCCAGTCGGGCAAATACCCTACCATCCGGGCAAATACTCTATCTTCCGTGACCACACGTCGGAATAAAAATGAAATTAAATACCGCGCTGAAGCGATACGTACGCTACGGGCTGTACGGGCTAGCTTCTTCTACCAAGCTAAAAAGACGGCTGACGACTTCTTACAGATTGCAGTAAGCATAGTTGAAAACGTGATAAAGAGAAATAAGATCCATTAAAATATGTTCCATGTATATAATTGTATATATGTTGTAAACATATGTTTACAACATATATACATACATATAGTATATACTATATATAGTACAACATATATATAGTAGTTGATAAATAATTAGATAGTCATAAGCCTAGTTGTAAGATAGATAGCAAAAATATAGATATATAAATAAATGTAGAATTAAAAGTAAGAAAGTAAAAATTTAGTAGATAGAAGACAGTAAATGTATTCAAAATTCATAGTTTTAAATACTTTTCCAAATTTGTAATAAGAATAACGTATTATTAAATAAGAAACAAAATTTGTAATAGTTCATAAGAAAAATTGTAAAAGAAATAAAAGAACGCCCAAATTTTTCCCAAAAAAAAGGCAAGAGAACAAAAATATAAAAAACGTGTGCGTCTCGGGACGCCCGATAGAAGTGATAACTTAAACTTATCTAAGTTGAAATATTTAATATTGAAATTGTTTAACTTGAGAAAAGCTTAGGTTAGTACTTAAATTTTATGTATATTGATATGATAATGTAAGGAAAGGTTATTTATTAATAAAATCTTCTATTGATTATAAAATATATTTTATTCTTAGTTACAATTCTTGAATATGTACATTAGAATTTTGTGTATGTACATTATTATTATCATTATTTAATCTAATTATCGAAATACGGCCAGCGCTGTGGGTTAGAGGAGAGGAGGGGCCTGCCTACCGCTGCCGTATGCGTGAGAGAAAGGTAAGCCAGACAGACTAGCGCCGTAACGCGTTACGTAACGAAGCGGTTTACCCTCCCATAAGAAGTTATCACTTCAAAAGGATATAAGAACTCTGCCCTGTATCATGGCGGAGGAGACGGAAAAAAGCCTTAGCTGTTCTTCTTCCATGATCTTACTGTTCATACCTTTACCTTAGGCCGATATTATATTATATACATACATACATACATAACTTCACGCCAGTTCCCTTGCGGGGTAGGCACGAACAACAGAGCGCCATTTAGGCCCATTCTTACACATCTCACTTGCTTCTTTGACATTCATAACTCTTGTCATGCACACTCGTCTGTTCTTAAGGCTCCTGACATCACCCTCCGCTAGTACACGATCAATTTGATCATGGAAGGTGTGTCGTGGCCTTCCACGACTTCTGCATCCATCCACTTTTGCATTGTATATCTGTTTAGTCATTCTTTCCACATGCCCGAACCACCGGAGCATTCCTTTCCTTACCTTCACCCCGACACTCTCTATATTATATGTCATATAAAAACAGTTAAGTAATTGATTGACCCGTCTTATATTAGCAATACCATTGACAGAATTTCGACATTATTAATATGGACACCCCAGCATACTGGGCTTTAACAAACAGACTTGTTGAACAACTTCTAACCCCAGTCATAACTGAATTGGTATTTTAGAAGTTTGTTAAAGCGAATACGGGTGGATGTATTGTTGGACTTTACTTTTTAACTTACAATAGGAAAGGGTGCTTTAACATATAGTCTAATGGAAGCCCGGATAAAATAAATAAAACGCTTTAACAGTTTGCGGTTTTTCATGCTGGTATTACATGTGTTAGTCCACTAAATATGTAGATAGTATTAAATGATCCAGACATGCTGTCTTTTTAAATGTAGCGATCGCTTTAAAATAAATAACAATATATTTGTAAAATTAATTTTTCATTTCTCATATTCTGAAAATACGCTTGGTGTTGCCTGATCACAGAGATGAAAACAGTACTTTTCGTCCTTGGGAAACGATTTTCTCTGCTGTCAATTTTTTTTATGTTTATGGCTTGGCAACTAGGCCTTTAAGCCAGGCGCCGTTGTATTTGCTACAATCGACGTCATTCAACGGAGTTGTGAAAACTTCAAAGGCCACATTTGGCTATATAGTTCACATTTCTCGCAAAAACACATTATTACTACTCAAAAACTATCAATATCCTACAACTATTGTTCATTTTAGAGTAATTTTACACATTTTTAGAAAATAAAACTGCACAGCACAAAGTCTCCTTTCAGTTCCCGCCAAAAACTCCGTCAAAAATTTAAAAGCTATGCGAACCATAGATAATACGTGGGATTCATGTCCCAACTTTTTATAGCCACTGCTAAATCGCGACATACTTAAATTGTATTAAAAAATATCAAAATTTTTGTAACCTTATTTTATACTTATAAATTACTTTTGGCTAAATAATTATTTAATTTACATAAATTTGAGCTAAATATTTACTATGATTAGTGACAAAAAAATACTGGCTGGTGGAATGCCACAGAAAAAGAAATTTACTTGACGTTTCTTATGTGACGTATTAAATGAGTTCACCAGACTTAGATATGAGTTTAACGCCTGATTTCATTAGAGAAGTAGATTTACTATCGTCATATTCGAAATGAAAAGCAGTGTGTTAACCTCGAGTGAAAGGCGTATTTAGGCACTCGACCTATTAGCGCCTTCGCTACGCTCGTGCGCTAAACCATCTTGTGCCTAAATAGGTCACTTTCACCTCTCGTGTAACAATCTACCATTTCAATTTAATGATCGACTGGCGCATCAGGCTTATTTGGATAAAGTTAGATTTTTTTAAATATAATATTAATAATTTATGTAATATTTTGAGCCAAGTTATTTTTAATAAACTACATTGCAACTTTAGCTAATTAGTTCTACTAGTTACGTGTGTTAATTTTATTTCTATTTTGGGTGTTTTTATTAAAGTTGCCCTTTGGAGAAACTATCCCTCCCACCCTTTTCGTTTCTAAGAGACTTATATAGGACTAGTTGTTACCTGCAACTTAGTTGGTGTTGATTTATTAAAATTAAGTAAAGACGTAATTCTAACACTCAAATATGTACTCAAACATACTTCTTATCAAAAAAACCGTAAATATAACTAATTTGAAGAATTTTGGATTGCCTATACAAATTTCTATTTGCTATTTCGCTTCCTTCAAGTTTTTTTTTATTACAGGATTTCAGCAGACAGGCAGATGACCCACTCGATGGAAAGCGGTTATCGTCACCTATGGACAATTGCAACACCAAAAGTGCTACAAATGTGCTGCTGCTCTCTTAAGTGTGACTGGAACCTGGTCACTAATGCTGGAAAACAACTCAAGGTTGTTATGGCGGCATACTTCAGACCAGGGGTGGTAGCCATCCAGTCGGGCGAATGTCCTACCACCTCGAAGTCAAAATAGTGTCTGAGACATAAAGTAGGCTATATCCTTTCGCGGCATCCTACGTTTCGCCTGACGCAGGTCCTCTCAAGGCACAGATGCTTTGGGAGGTACCAGTGTCGAGAACAGGGCATGAGCAGACGTCGGGGTGCCACCATTGCGTCCAGCTTGGGACGAATAGCGCCGTGATCTTGTCTCGGCCATCGGGAAGGATCCGTCCCTCGCGGCCGTGATGAAGGCCATGTCGGAAACGCTGACGCGTGGGATGCAGCCGCCTCCTTCTGCGAGACCGTAATGTCCGCGAAAGAGGCGGCGGAGAGGAAAAGAGAGCAGACAACCACGCTCCCCTCCCTCCAGAGCCGGTGGCGGCGATAGAGAGTCGTACACGATGACTTTCAGTGGACAACCGGTAGGGAAACAAAACGCCCCGCACATAAAGGCCGGAGAGGAGAGACGCGCAACGATCCGCGCACCCCCTCTCACATCGAGAAAGCCAGAGACCCAACTCTCCGGCATACAAACGGAGAGGCTAATCCGGAAAAGGGCGGGCCGGTCGGTCATCCAGGCTGGAGGTAAATGCGCAAGCGAGCCCACAGCCCGGATAAGAGACGTTCGAGGATAGGCCAGGGGTTTTAGTGGGTATCCCAACTGGGGATATTAGTGCCATCCCGACGACGCGAAACCTACACTCCGGCCGCCAATTTCCCCTTCGCACGGCTGATAGTCCTTTATCGGATTTCCCATGGTAAAAACAGGCTATGTCCTTTCTCACGACAGAAACTATCTCCTTACTTAATATAATTAAGAACCTTACCATCCACAGTACCTTAAAGAACGCTTCGAATTTATTTCTTGCTCTCACAATTTACGTCTTTCCAGTCAACATAGACTCCTATTCATAATACAACGTTTTTGAATCATTCTTTCCCCGTTAAGGCTGTCCAACTTTGGAATACATTGCCTGTTGCTGTCAGACAAGCAAAATCTCTAATAATATTTAAGAACATGGTCAGGAAATTCTATCTGCAATATAATGATGTGTAGTTTTATACCTAGTCTAATATATAAAATTCTCGTGTCACAGTTTTCGTTGCCATACTCCTCCGAAACGGCTTGACCGATTTTGATGAAATTTTTTGTGCTTATCCGGTATCTATGAGAATCGGCCAACATCTATTTTTCATCCCCCTAAATGTTAGGGGTAGTCCACCCCTAAATATTTTTTTTAAATTTTTAGACAAAAAGATTTAATTTCTATTTTTTTAGGATACAACATTAAAAAATACATACAACCCTAAATTTTCACCCCTTTACGATCAACCCCTATTTTTTATTTGTTAATTATAAACTTTAATTTTTTGGTAAGATTTTTAAGCTTATTTTGTCATGACTTATAATAAAAAAAATATATTACTCTTTTAGATTCACAATTAGAACCGGTAGGTGGCGCTGAGATCGGGTTCTGGAATCCTCCTAATCACCTGGAGCGATTTAGGTGATTTTATTTTTGTGTTTGAGTGGGTACCACCCGGATGGTTTAGATTCGCAATTAGAACCGGTACATGGCTCTGGGATCGGGTTCTAGAATTTTTTTTTTTTTTTTTTGTTTTTTTTTTTTTTTCATTCGTGCGCGACAACTCATCGCTTATGCACGCACCAGTAACGGCACATTCCGCGATGCGTTGGTTTTTTCATAACTACCCTCAATTAAATTATGAGTGAGAATAATGTAGTAGATTCGAATTATAATATTGATAGTGAGTTGGAAATGGAGAGCGAGCAACAAGTTAGAGAAAATGATAGCAGAAATGATCAGTCGAGCGGTAAACGACCATATACGGATAGTGAGGAAAGTGAACATGAGGGGAAATTTCTACCAGTCACAAAAAAGAACAAACGAAATAGTAAGCAGTCTAGCAGAGAAACAAGTGAGTGTGATGATAATTCTGAGGTATGTATTACTTCCAATGAGCCTTTACCTAAACAGATCGCAATGGCCAAACTTTTGACAGCGAAAAAAATTACAAATATATTGAGAATTAGATATAAAAACCCGCAAAAAGTATTTATTTTATTTGAAAATAGGCAAAATGCACATAAACTTTTGAATTGTAAGAAATTTAAAGATCTTGGTTTCCGTTGCCAACTAACATATGAAAATGATATAACATTTGGAATTATTAAACAGATAGACTTGGATGTCCCAACAGAAGAACTGGAAAGATCTTTAAAATGTGACCTTGAGATAATATCTTGTAGACGTCTAAAGCGACTACATAATGGAAAATGGATAGATAGTGAAACTGTTAGATTGTGTTTCAAAAGCCCCTCCTTACCTCCATACGTGTATGGGTATGGTTCGAGGTTTAAGGTGGAGCAATACACTTTTCCAGTCACCCAATGCTCTGGCTGTTGGAGATATGGCCACCTATTAAGGACGTGTCCAACAAAAAAGATAATATGTCCTAAATGTGGAAGTGAACATCCAAATTGCGAAATTACTAAATTTAAATGTATTAATTGTAAAGGCTCTCATATGGCTATTGATAAAAAATGTCCGCTATTTCTAAAAGAAAAACAACTTCGAGAAATTATGTCTAAGGAAAGTTGCACATATAAAAAAGCATTAAGTATTTATGAAAATCGTCAAGCAAACGTTGATATAAACCTACAGTTGGAGTGTTCTGAGTCTAGTTATCAATTAGAAACGCAAAACAGCCTAAAACCTACATACAGAGATATAGTTATAAACAGTCTAAACAAAATGCAAACAGAAGATACGGAAGATGAATCTAGTGATGGTCATGTAAACAAATCAGAAAAGCAAGGAACATCCAAGGGGATTAAGTCTAAGAAAAAGAAAAAGAAAAGTATGAATAATACCCAATAATAATACGAATAATGAAGAATCTGAAAACGAATCCAGCAACGACAGAATGAATAGAAATAGAAACAATCTTATTAAAATATTACTTAAACTGAAGGATATTATATTGTCAAGAAAGACTATACAAGAGAAAATAATAGCAGTAACTGAATTAATTATTAAGGAAATAACGTCATTTGTACTTACAATATTTGAGCGACAAGATATGCTTTCAAGTATATTAAAATTTTTCACTAATGGATAAAGTTATAAAATATGTAAATGTGTTGCAATGGAATTCGCAAAGTTTGTTACCTAAACTGGCTGTATTTGAGTCCTTGTTACACAAAGAAAATATTCACATAGCCTTAATTTCAGAAACATGGTTGGGACCAAATTCATTAATAAACATTAGTGAATACAACATATTCCGTAAAGACAGACACGATTCTTATGGTGGAGTGGCAATTTTAGCTCATAGGTCTATAAAAGCTCATATTTGTCCCACTAGGTTAAGTAATTCAGGTATTGAATTAGTTCATATTAAAATAACTAACTGTAAAACCCTTAGCGATGTGATTTGTGTGTATTGCCCATCATCAGTACGAACAATACAATCAGATTGGGATCAAATGTTCTCAATTTCTCAGAAAAAGTCACTAGTCTTAGGAGATTTTAACGGTCATCATAGTAATTGGAGCAATAGAGTTGATACAAGAGGTACACAATTATTAGATTCGGCTTTAGACAATAACTTTGTTTCCTTAAATGTTGGAAGTTCAACCAGAGTTAAATACGTAAATAATCATTTACAAGAAACTTCTCCAGATATTTCTTTTGCTTCTGCAGATATAGCAACAGATTTCGAATGGCAGGTGTTAGAAGAAAGCCTTGGCAGTGACCATTTATTGATTAAAATAAAGATGAGTTTTTTTGACAATAATAATTATATCTCAAATAAAAGAAATTTTAAGAACGCAAATTGGTGTGCTTATAATAAATCAATTGAACATTCATTTCAAGACATAAAAGATAGTAATAACATTCAAGAAATGTATGACCTCTTCGTTTTTAATATTAATTCTGCTGCGGACAAACATATTCCACGTGTCAAAACATGTAACTCTTTAACTTCTAAGTTTAAACCGAAACCATACTGGACACCTGAACTCTCAAGACTGGTTGGACAAAGACGGTTAGCCTTACGACAATTCAGACGTAACCCTACGCCCCAGAATCTAGATGTATTATAAAAGAAAGTATCAGAGGCACATTGTGCAATTGTTCGAGCTAAATCTAAATGTTGGCAACAGTTTTGTAGTTCTGTTGATGAAAAAACTTCTGCTTCCGATATGTGGCGTCAAATGAGATGGATTAAAGGTAAACGAGTAATAAATGGCATCTCCGTTGAGCGAAAAATAGAACTAATAAATGATTTGACACCTGATTATGTAGAAATCGAAAGACCTTGCATTAATTCAAATAATCCTGATCTTGAAGCCGAGTTCACAATCCCCGAGTTACAATCGTGCTTAAAGAAAAAAGACTCTGCCCCAGGTATAGATAATATTACGTATTCCATGATATATAACCTTCCTGATATTGCTAAATTTTATTTATTAAGAATATACAACACCATATTTACACACGGTTATGTGCCATATCAATGGCGAGACATATTGATTATTCCTATACCAAAACCTACGTTACAGAGTGAAGAAACTAAATTAAGACCTATTTCCCTTATTTCGTGTGTATGCAAAATATTTCATTCTATGCTATCAAGACGTCTTGAATGGTATGTTGAAAGAAATCATATTCTGTCTCCAAACACTATTGGTTTCAGAAAATCTCAATCTTGTTTAGACTGTATAGTTAGACTTGTAAATAACATACAGGTTGGATTTACACAAAATAGACCTACATTAGCGTGTTTTTTAGATATAAAAAATGCTTATAATAATGTGGCTATAGATCAAGTTGTCATGATTTTAGATAGTATGAAAACAGGATTCAAAATATGCACTTACATATGGGAGTTTCTAAAAGAGAGACATTTAAAAATTAAAGACGAAATAAATAACAACAAATTTTGTATAGAGAGATGGACTGCAATGGGACTGGCTCAAGGAGATCCTCTTTCTCCGTTAATTTTTAACATTATAACATCAGAGATATGTAGAAAAGTGAAGGATGTAGCCATTTCACAATATGCAGATGATTTTATGCTATTTGCAAACTATAAGACAATTCAAGAAAGTGTATCAAACATGCAATTTTCTATAAACTTAGTTAATTCTCTTTTAAATAAATTAGGTCTTGATATATCAGCTACTAAATCAAAAGTTTGTATTTTTACTAGAGGACGTAAGAAGTTAACTATAAATCTCAACATTAATGACTGTAATTTAGATTTGGTTGACAATTTTAAATATTTAGGTATCTGGCTTGATCGTTCTCTTCGATGGAATAAACACATAAATACTACATATGAAAAGTCTACAAAATTTTTAAATATTATCAAAGTATTAGCTGGAACTGGATGGGGAATACACACAAAGCATTTACGAAAATTATATATATCTTTAATAAGAAGTCGTTTAGATTTCGGTAGCTTTTTATTCGATAATGCGGCTGCTACTCATACATATAAGCTCGATAAGTTGCAAAATCAAGCACTCAGGATTGTTGGTGGTTTTATTAAGACTACACCCATCCATGTTATGGAAAGCGAAATCTGTATACCCCCTTTGTACATTAGGCGTTTATTTTTGGCTACTAAATATGTTTTAAGAGCTAAATCATTATCTCATAACAGTACTATTGATTCGTTGTCCAAATTAAGTATTTTATGTAAAAATAGCTACTGGAGAAATAAAAAAATACCTTTATTAGTCTCAGTTTTCGAAAAGGTTAAAGATGAAAAATTGTATTCTGCAAATCCTTTGGAAATGTTTACCTTTAGAAAACCGCTAACAACTATTAATATTAAAAATATATTGAAAGATTCACTAGAAACTTATAAACAACCTAAAAAAATTGAAAATATAAATGTATTAAAAAACAATGTTATGCACGAATTAAATGAAAAATATTCTGATTACTACCAAATATATACCGATGGATCAAAAAATAAATCTGGTACAGGTTCGGCATTTTATGACCCCAAATTAAAACTTTCCTATTGTTTTAAGATACAATCTAGTATATCTATAATGTCGGCAGAGTTATTTGCAATATCTGAGGCACTTTCTTATCTAGTCTCTTTAAAAACTAAAAAAGCTGTTATCCTTATCGATAGCAAAAGTGCATTGCAACACGTAGCTCGATGCGCCTCTGGTAAAAGAGGTGCACCGCTAGCTTACACAGTTTTGAGGAAGTTAGAAGAAATGTGTGAAATGAAAGTGTCTCTGAAATTGCAATGGATTCCATCACATATAGGAATATTTGGTAACGAAGAGGCTGACTGTTTAGCTCGCAATTCTTGCACAGTAGGTCCGGAAGTTTACATTCTCCCTACACATTTCGAAATTTTGTCGCAATCTAAAATTGAAATTCACAATCTTTGGAAAGAATATTTTAACGAACGATCGAAGACTAAAGGTATATGGTACAAAACATTTCAGAGTGAGCCTCCTCGCATACCATGGTCCAGTGAGAGTAAGTTAAGTCGCTCCTTAGTTGTTGTCGCTCATCGTGTGCGTGCTGGACATATGCCGCTCAAGACATTTGCTTTTCTAATGAAAAAGACAAACAGCCCCAATTGTGAGACTTGTAATAAGACACAGGACATATATCATATTCTTATAGAATGCTCCGAAAATAACAATGAGCGACAGCGACTAAGGAGAGACTTATGCTTAGACTTGCTGGACTTTGGAGTTTTTCATTCCTTTTTAGCCGATCCCTTGTCTGTAAAAACAAAGTTAGTGTTAGACTTTATTGTTAAAAGCATAAAATAATAGTGATTTTGCATGTTCATGCATGCAAAAACACTATTATTTTATGCTTGTCTATTTATTATGATTTTATGTGCATGTAAGGTTTTGTAATTTTTTTTTTACGTACATATAAGGTTTTGTTCTCACGGACTGATATGGACGCTAGTCCAAATGTCCTTAAAATAAATTAAAAAAAAAAAAAAAAAAAAAGAATTTTATTTTTTAAAGGCAGGACAACGTCTGCCGGGGCCGCTAGTAATTAATATTATATTTCATATAACTATTTATTTATCATATTTAAATAGTTACATTTTATCACTATATCTTGTATATGTATATAATTTATGTGTATATTTGTATATATAGTATAGTTATATATTTATTATTAAAATGTAAGTAATCGTACAATAAATCTGTATACCACCATCACCATTCCTAATCAGCAATATCCTTGCCATGGGTTGTCTGGAAGAGATCGCTTTTTAGCGATAATACCGTCCTTTGTACACAATTAGAATAATACTAGTTCGTAAGATTTCTGTAATGGTGTACAATAAAGTGTTATCTATCTATCTTAAGATTCATTCAAATGTTTATTTGTGGCAATGTAGCAAACAGAGTTACTTTAACATTTATATATTAGTATGCATGGGCTTGTTAAAATGCTCCTAACGAATGCCGCAGTTCAGCAAAGTCTTAATTAAGACTCAATCCTCTACCTCATTTTATTTCGCAGTATTAGGTAACAACTTAAGTCCTTTCCCCCTCAAACGTCTTTGTAAGCCTTCAAGGGCAAAAAGTCGTAACGTTTTTACGATACAAACGCAAATTGTATTAAGAAAAGCGGAAATTGCTTTTATGTGCGTCAACCCCAGACGACGTTGCCAAATATTAGATAGAGCTTTTTTAAATTGAAGGTAATTAAGGGATAGCAAAGGTTAGCAAGGTAAAGTCGTTTGAGAAACTTGATAAAAAGAAGTATTTAATTTAATAAGAAAATGTATACACAATGTTATATTAAAGCTTGCCAAATTCTACTCGACTGATTTGTGATTTCTTCCTGATTTGAAGGAAAATATTTTCGATGATAAATATAATTTCTAATAAGTATTTTCAATATTAGGGTTTGAAACTACACTTATTACGACTCTCAATTTTTAATAAGTATGATCTAAGAAAATAATATTTTAAATGACAAAAAATCAAGTCGTGTATAGAATGCCCGGAATACCATTTATGGTCATTTCCTATGTCTTATAAACCATTCATTAGCCTTACTATCAATTCCAATTTGAAATAAGCTCCATACAAGTAATATCAAAATTCAACCGATGCCAGGGCAAGTAAATTAATACTAAGATATAGCAACCGGCCATTAGTCATGTACGATTTTATAATTTTGTATTTTAGTTCATAAATATATGATGATTTCAGATTGACTCCAGATAGGACTTAGTACAATTTTGCAATTTGTAATATTAAATACTTACAATCATCAGCAGCCTCGTCATCTTCAACAGTTCTTGCACCTTCTGGTAGATTAACTTTCATCCCTTTCATCTTGAAGAAGTCCTGGATGACTTTCATAAAATACTTAGCTAATTCAGCCCATTCAGATAGAAAACTTCTCGGTTCACTTGTATACACTTCTTCTTTATCATCAATCGCTAGTTCCTTTAAAGTTTCGTTATCAAGTGGCACAAAGCTTATACTTTTAGTTGCTTGGATAGTTGAATTATTATCTTCACCAAATAATGTCTGTTGAGTTAGTTTTAAAGCTTTATACTTGACACAGTTAAGTGCCTCTCCTTTAACGAAGCAGCTATCTTTAACGTAACGGAGATATCCATCTTCAGAGGTGTAGGTTCTATGTAAAGTGATGAGAATAACAGTGATTGGTAGAAGATTCATTTTTGATCTGTAATCAATAGAAAGAATACATTGTCACGCATTTTAAGAAACATTAAAATGTATTAAACGTACGTCTAATGATTAGCGCTCTATTAATAATCTTTTGTTAATAACACAGCTATATAAGTACTTTTCTTGACCACTCATTATCAGACAAACTAAATGTATATCACTGATTAGTTTTCTTATTCTTTTCTTGTTTGTTTTCTCAAATTCCCTCTTATAGTAGTGTGGCGACCGAGGGTAGAACTTTCTGGCAGCGTAAGCGGATCTCAAGATTTTTAGAAAAAGGTAGAAGACTTTGAAAGGAAAAGACAGAGATAGATAGATGTTTAGAAAGGGATAGAAGTAAATAAAAGAATAACGAAAAGTAGATCGAAATTATGGGTTCCAGAAGATTCTTACGGGTATATAAGCAGCGTAAGGCGCGCCTACCGAGCAGTTTTGAGTTCAGTTTAAAACAGCGAAGTGACAAGTGCGATACAAAAGAGTTGGAAGAGAAGTTTAATAGAAGACAGTGACGAGTTTAGTCGTGAATTTAGTGTAAAGTTCAGTGAAGGAGGAGTGTAGCGCAGTTTGAGAGAAGATCCAGAAACGAGCTACACGCGGTAAATTCGGAGGTGAGCACTGCAGTAGCAGGAGGTGGTCTACGCTATGTCGGCAACGGTATTGTGAGTGAGACATCTTATCGTAGCGATAGTGCGTCGTTAGTTGTGCGTGTAGAGGCAACCCTGCGGAGAGCAATTACGTACGTCTGTGTAAGCTAATAAAAGCGTTTAGTTAAATACTGGTGTTTTCTTCCAATCTCAAGTGCGTACCCCCACTCGCACGTAACAGTAGCATTACTTAATAAAACTACGTTTTAACGGTTTTAAGCACGGTAATTTATTTGATTTTAGTTTTTCCGACGTTTACTAGTAGTACTTAGTAGAATTACTTATTCAGTATATATTTATAAAATTTCTTTTTTTATTCTTTTTTTACACCATTGCTATAATGTCATCCATTTTTATATACCTAGAACATGGAAGAGATCGCTTCAAGTAATAAGGCCGTCCTTTGTTCAATATATAATATGTCTAGTTTTTAAGAACCTACTTTTAATGCGTGGTGTGTAAAATAAGTGTTCGTCGTTCAACACTTTTAAAATACCTTTCGGACCTTATTTTTCACAACTAAATATCTTACTTAGCGGTAATTGTTTAAGATAATCTAACCTATTAAGTTAAACATTAAACTTTACTAACACTTAATTACTTTAAATACTCAGCTTTGTAAGTACTCTAGCGTGTAGTACCAACACTTACGTAATGAAACCATATTATAAGTTTAGGGGTGTAGTGGTCTAGACCTTGAGTTGTAGTTACTAATTGACTCACAGCTCAGCTAACCACAATCTCTCCATTAGTGGCTCCTCGTAGCTGTTATGTGCGCAGCGGCCACACCCCGGTAACCACGTCATTGCGTGGGCTAAACCTAATGGAGGGGGCTGTGATCACCTCTTTGATCACAGCTAGTCTATGGGAGGTCCCCCTGAAGTACATGAAGTCTGTTACGGCGCGGAAAGCGAGCACAGTCGATAGACAAACGCTATCGGTGACCGCGGCGATGCAGCAAGGTGATGTGATGTGCCTATAAGGGCATCAGCTAGGACCCTTTTAGCAGCTGGTGGCCATATCACTGCATCCTTCTATCTACCGGTCGTACCGGTCAACCGGGCCATCGGACTCTGATAAATGGACGAGAGAGTGGGTTTGTACCAGCGCAACTGCTTACTCACTTAAATCTATTCACGCGCAGATGAACCTTGGCATAATTTCTGGATATTGAGCAAAAAGACCTATGGCGATGGAGTGATGGTGGTGGGAGTTGGGACTACGGTGTGTTCTGCTCCTAGCTATCTCTCTGCACATTAGGCGGTCAAATGCAAGGGGTCGCTCCTGGATTCGACTGAAACGGGAAAACGGGTTCGGCAGCACATTTGACGACTAAGCAGCCCTATTTAGGATCGCTCTGCTTACCTCTGCACAGAGGAGGGGCCTAGAAAAGGTGGCCTAAACATAGTCCGTTTCTCCCATTCCCCGAAGGCAAACCGCGGCCAACGGGCACCGACTTAATCGCGGTCGAAAAGATACTATAAAGAAAAATATTAGATTCTCACAACGAAAGACCTTTAATTTTGCAACATGGAATGTTAGGACCCTGCTGGACAGTCCCACCAACATGTGTCCAGAACGGAAGACAGCTCTTATTGCTCGAGAACTGGACAAGTACAACATTGATATAGCAGCACTAACTGAAACCCACTTATCAGATTGTGGAGAACTCAGCGAAAACCAAGGAGGCTATACATATTATTGGATTGGAAAACCCTCTACTGAACGAGCTAGTAGTGGCGTCGGTTTCGCTATTAAAACTAGCCTTGCACAAACACTTACAGAAAAACCCAAAGGTATCACCGACAGGCTTATGACATTAAAGCTTCACACAAGTGCTAATAAATTCCTTCATCTGATAACTGCGTACTCCCCAACAATGATGTATAGTGATGAAGCAAAATTTCAATTTTATGATGACCTTAGAAGCGTACTACAAGGAATTCCGGCTAGTGACAAAATTGTCCTTATGGGTGACTTTAACGCTCGAGTGGGCACCGAGCATAACATCTGGAAAGATGTACTTGGCCGGCACGGCGTGGGTAAGTGTAATTCTAATGGAGAACTGCTCTTGTCACTTTGTGCAGAATTTAACCTCTCAATTACAAATACCTACTTCCGTTTATCTGAAAAGTACAAGACATCTTGGATGCATCCCCGTTCAAAACACTGGCACCTTATAGACTATATTATTGTGCGGAGAGCTGATTTGAAAGATGTTCTTATTACTAGAGCTATGCGGGGTGCCCTAGGCTGGACCGATCATCGGTTAATAAGATCGAAGGTCTGCCTGTACTATAAACCTCCCCGCAGGGCAAAACATATAGTACCGACAAGAATGGCCTTTGCAAAACTTGTTAACTCAGAAACAGTACAAAAATGTTTTCACTCGGAATTCAGCACCAAAACATTCGAAAAAGAGGTGTCTATTGAAGAACATTGGCATAATCTCTCGCAGTTGCTCTATGATGTTGCTCAACGAGTAGTTGGCAAGACCAGTAAGAAAAACCAGGACTGGTTTGATGAATCCGATCCCGAAATTATGAAGCTTATAAATAACTCCAGACGCGTACTGCAAGATCCTTCAAGTACTGCACAACAAAAAGCGCTCCAGCATGAGCTCAAATCGAAAGTAAGAGAACTTAAAGATCGTTGGTGGACGATGAAAGCGCTGGAGCTGCAGCATCTTGCGGATACTAAGCAGAGTGGGTTATTCTTTGAAAGCCTTAAATCTATTTTCGGACCTAAATATAAAAAGTATTCTCCGATATATAATCGTGATAAATCTCGCCAGTTAACGGACCATAACGAAGTACTAAACCGCTGGTCAGAACATTTCAGTGATATCCTAAATCCTCCTAGTCATGGGGTGGACCTCGCATACATAGATTCTCTCGAGGCTCTACCAATATCCTCAGAATTAGACAAAGAACCCACTTTTGAGGAGTTTGTATTTGCCGTGAATAAGCTAAAAAATGGTAAAGCAACGGGTTTAGACACTTTACCAGCTGAACTTTACAAATATGGTGGAGAATGTGTTCAAAAAAGTTTGTTCGAGCTCATTACCCGTATCTGGCAATCTGGAGTAGTACCCCAAGAATGGAAAGATGCTACAATCTGTAAACTATATAAAGGTAAAGGTGACAGTTCGGATTGTGGGTCATACAGGGGTATTGCTCTACTCAGCGCAGCTGGTAAAGTTCTTGCCCACATTATAAATCAACGGCTGAGTGCTCTATCAGAACGTATATTATCTGAAAGCCAATGTGGCTTTCGTCCAGGCAGGGGAACTGTCGACGCCATCTTTGTCGTAAAACAGCTACAGGAAAAGTGTCTTGAACAACACCGTTCCCTTAACATGTGCTTTGTCGATCTAGAAAAAGCGTTTGATCGGGTACCGCGATCTGCACTCTGGACTGTTCTTTCAAAAGCAGGATGTCCGGATAAGCTTCTCTTACTTATTCGTCAGTTTCACGACGGTATGACTGCAAGGGTGCAACATGAGAACGACCTTACTAGCCACATATCAGTTACAAGTGGAGTTAAGCAAGGATGTGTGATGGCTCCTACTCTCTTTGCTGTTTATTTCGCTGCGGTACTTAAACATTCGTATAATGAGCCTATTGGACAGATTATTCTCAGTGTCAGATGCGGGAAGAGCGTCTTCGACTTGTCAAGATTTAGAGCCAAAAGATCGGTACAAGAGCTCTCACTCCTAGACGTACTTTATGCAGATGACGTTTGCTTGATGGCCAATGATGTTAGTAGCCTGCAGATGTTTCTGGATAACCTGGATAGATCCTGCCGACGATTTGGTCTGGTTATAAGTGTCTCCAAATCACAAGTACTGAAACAACCTGCACGTGGAACTACATCTGACCCTACACCAATATATCTCGGCGGCCGGACACTAGAGGAAGTTTCCTCTTTCAAGTACCTTGGAAGCTCTGTGCGTACTGATAATAAATTGGAAACAGAAATTTCTTCTCGCATCGCAAGAGCGGCTGCATCTTTTGGCAAACTCCGTCACAGAGTTTGGGATTCGCATGATATTCGGCTACGTACAAAGATCTCTGTCTATAAAGCAATCATATTGCCAATTCTACTTTATGCTACCGAAACGTGGTGTCTCTATAAAGCCGATATTGGGCGCCTCGATTCTTTCCACATCAAGTGTTTAAGATCAATCCTTCATGTGAAGTGGCAAGACCGTATATCTAGCACTGAAGTGCTGCGACGGACGAAGCTAAGTGGTATAGAAGCAATGCTTATACAGAGACAACTGAGATGGTGCGGCCACGTTGTACGCATGAAAGACACTAGAATGCCTAAAGCTGTCTTTTACTCACAGCTTAAGGACGGAAAGCGCAAATCTGGCGGCCAATTTCTGCGTTACAGGGACGTACTCAAGCGTCATTTGTCTGCATGTGACATCCCAAGTGACGGCTGGGAAGACCTTGCTCTACAAAGAAGGGAGTGGCGTAACTCTATTGATAAGGCTGTTGCTGCCTTCGAAACGCAGCGCGTAGAACACTCTGACGAGCAACGCCTTATCAAAAAGAACCGCCCTAAAATCGCCTACAACTACACATACGACTCATCAGGACGGCTATATTGCGCTCCTTGCAAAAGACTGTTCAAAACCAAATTTGGGTTCGCTAGTCACCTGCGCTCGCATAGCCGGACATGACAAGGTTCGCCGTTGACGGATACGTCAAGGAGGACTATATATATAAGTTTAGTTCAGATTTATTACCGTATACTAAAGTCGACAATCAATAAGAAAGTTTTGCTCTTGCCTACCTTTATTGTTTTAAATTAAGTTAAAACTTTAACTGCCTTTTAAATTTGAATAATTTAGATTAAACCGAGTTTTGATGAACTTTATTATTGAGGATTAATCTCTTTATTATTCCTAAAAGATTTCATAATTGACTTATAAAGGGATTTATTAAACTAATTTTAAATTTAAATTTGGACTGTCGGATATCAACATAAAATATTGAGCAAGTAATTCTAGTTCGTGCTTAGGGAAGGTTTCTGTAGACATGATAAACGTCAACTTCTTATTACTACGGTAATAAAACGATTAATTGAAGGTGTTTAATATCTCCAAAAATTACTCTACTGAAGGCCTAAAGCGGTCGACTTTAGAGAATCGCTTAATGAATTGACATGCATCTAGATATACTGTAGCGGGTGTCGTCCACTTGAGTTTCCTTCACCTGCTTCGTCTTTAGCTGTACTAAGAAAGTCGTTTTTTTATTGCAGGAGATCAGCAGACAGGCAGACAGCCCACTTGATGGAAAACGGTTACCATCGCCTATGGATATTTGCAACACCAAAGTTGCTACAAATGCGCTGCTGCTCTCTTAAGGGTAACTGGAACCTGGTCACTAATGCCGGAACACAACTCAAGGTTGTTATGGCGACATACTCTAGACGAGGGGTGGTAGCCATCCAGTCGGGCAAATGCCCTACCACCTGGCTGTGGGTTGTTAAGTCGCCTCTTATGACAGGCCGCCCGGCCGCAGGAAATTGTATTCTTTCTCCGTTCCTGCACGGATAAAGAATCGTTATTGGTTTCCACTCAGATCGCGTACGATATGCTACCCTACCTTCTTGTTACGTAACTTTTTTTATAGCTGGAGTACAACCGACGGGCAGACTGCCCACGTAATGGAAAGCGTTATTACCGTCGTCTATGGACGTCTGCAACACCAGAGATGTCACTAACGCGCTGCCGGCCTCGAAGAAATTTTATGACACCCTTTTTAAAAAACCTCATATTGTAGCGCTGTGGGAAAACCACGGCTGGGAGCTCATTTCAAATCGCCGATTATTCCAAATACTATCCGTATCATCATAACTCGTGTAGTGAGTGGCTATCTTCTATGAATAGTGAAATACCATCAACTACTCGCAGTGGTGATGATAATAATATCGCCTTTGTCTCTCGAAATAACTTCTACCGCGCTGAAATAACACCATCAACAAATTCAGGGCCCTGAAGGTCAACTTTTCATTCTATATGTGGCAAACCCGCTGTTCGCGCCAACAGCGCGACGTTAATCCGCACGACACTACTGGACAATGTCACATCCCTACAGCCCGAATCGCGCCCCAGTCAGTGTCAAAATTACCGCGACGAAGTGCGCACACGCCGGTTCACGTGACAAACAAATATATCCAGTGCAGTGTTAAATATCAGCCCTCGCCAATCATCAAAGTTGTCACCATCACCAAGAACCAAGTAAGTTCCCTTTATTCCTATCCACAAGGTGTCGGCGACATCACCCGCCATCCATACAAACAATCTGACGTAAGAAGCTACACCTATACATTATTCAGCATACATACATACATACATACACAACTTCACGCCAGTTCCCTTGCGGGGTAGGCACGAACAACAGAGCGCCATTTAGGCCCATTCTTACACACCTCTCTTGCTTCTTTGACATTCATAACTCTTGTCATGCACGCTCGTCTGTTCTTAAGGCTCCTGACATCACCTTCCGCTAGTACACGATCGATTTGATCATGGAAGGTGTGTCGTGGCCTTCCACGACTTTTGCATTCATCCACTTTTGCATTGTATATCTGTTTAGTCATTCTTTCATCAAGCATTCTTTCCACATGCCCATGATGTGTAAGCTATATTATTGTAAAGTTTCATCAAAATCCATTCAGTAGTTTTGCGTGAAAGAGTAACAAACATACATCCACACATACACTCTCACAAACTTTCGCGTTTATAATATTTATAAGAATTGTATTAGTTTATACATAATTTTTATATATCAGACGTAAATACAATATATATGTTCTTGGACTATTTTTGCCGAGTAGTTATAGATTACATTGTGATTAGTGTGGGGGTTTCTCTAGTGTCGATGATGTTACCCCGTTGGATGTGGGTAACGCACCACTGGCGTGAGCCCATGGCTCCATCGCCGCGGGAGCTGGGCTCAACCGCTGGAGGGGAGTACAAAATAAGACGACAAGTGTTGTCCTCTTGATGTAATTATTGCTTAATTAATGTACATTATATAACAATTAGCTTGATGTCAGTAATAATTTTTGATCATATCTGTGTCGGTCCATTTCAGCATAATTGGGACAATTTTAATAATGTGCAATTTTTAATTAAATACTCAGAATTTTAACTATCTAAACATAATAAGAAAACACTGAGCTGACTGGTATAATTTGCCAAGGTGAACGTACGTGAATAAAATCGAAAAATTCACAACAAAGGAGCATTCATATGTCATCTGTCAGTTAAAAAGGTGTTTGGAATCAAACTTCCGCCTTGTGCTAACATGTGTAGGAGAAATCAAAGCAACGACCGATTTAGATCATTATGACCAAAACCGTAGGATAAAAATACTTACTAGTAAACACAATAATGCCTACCATAAATCTAACACATCTCGATGGCGTCACAGATTATACGTTTTTTAAAGTTTTATTAAGAAAGAGAGTTGGTTTGAAAGAGAGTGTCGGGGTGAAGGTAAGGAAAGGAATGCTCCGGTGGTTCGGGCATGATGAAAGAATGACTAAACAGATATACAATGCAAAAGTGGATAGATGCAGAAGTCGTGGAAGGCCACGACACACTCCATGATTAAATTGATCGTGCACTAGCAGAAGGTGATGTCAGGAGCCTTAAGAACAGACGAGCGTGCATGACAAGAGTTATGAATGTCAATGAAGCAAGTGAGGTGTGTAAGAATAAGCCTAAATGGCGCTCTGTTGTTCGTGCCTACCCCGCAAGGGAACTGGCGTGAAGTTATGTATGTATATAAAGTTTTATTGTAAGGCAAAAACGTAAAACTTAAGCCGCGTACTCATCAGCGAGCTGTAATGCTACGTTTACACGGATACAGCAATTTCTAACCCGGATTTAATTTTTTGCAGGATACGGTTTAGTCACAATATATCTAGAAGTTAACGCGTCTGCAAACGGTTCCAAGACTCTTATGAGTATTTTCCGCTATATCTTTTTTTATTGCATGACTTCAGCAGACAGGCATACGGTCCACCTATTGGAAAGCGATTACCATCGCCTATAGATATTTGTAACACCAAAGGTGCTACCACTGCGCTGTCGCTCTGTAAAGGGAGATTGGAATCTGACCACTAATGCCAGAACACTAATAAAGTTTGTTATAGCAGAATACACTAGACCAGGGGTGGTAGCCAGATGGACAAATACCTCACCACCTGGCTGTGAGTTGTCTTGTTGCCTCTTATGACAAGCCGCGGGAAATTGTATTCTTTCTCCGTTTGGATTTGGTCATGGAGCACCCCTTGAAACATTGACCCTGTATAAACTCAATAGATTGACAGACAGACAGATGAATGGTGTTCACGCCACCGCGTAACGAACGATGATTCCCCGAAAAAGTAATTTACCCCGCACTTCCGCGTCTCAACGATCAGTCTGCCAGATCATATGGTCTTTCGAACCGAATATTCCAACTGGCGACCTATTTATACAGTCTGCAACAACCGTATTTTGCCATTTTATGGTTAATTCAAACCAAATTGTAAATTTTCACATACCTAAAAAGTTAAATAAACAATCATTATCAATCTGCCCATTTACCCGTTTTCTGCCCTTGTTTTTTCTTTTTTGTTTTCTTATAAACATATTACTTCTGCCCTTATATATTTGAATACCCATTCCACATTCCTCAGATAATTACGCAAATTGCTACACGATAACTATTTTTTGGTACGTAGGTAGGTTAATATAACCTCGAGTACGTATTCTGTACTTTATTCAGCACACCTATTCTCGAATACTTGCACTAAACGTGATATCGGATCGATATAATAATATTGAATATTATATTCGTTTCACTCGGTGTGGTTAGCTTGCCGTGCAACTTTTATAGCTTATATATAGCTTCGTGTTTATTAAGACTCAGCGCACACGACAGTTTGATATATATTTTTTTTCCTAATCATTTTTATTTATTTCGTATTTCTTACGTTTCTCTGGCTGCTTTCTTGCGTGTTCTTTATTAGCATTAGTAAAAAAAAAAAAAAAAAAAAAAAAAAAAAAAATTTTTTTTTTTTTTTTTTTCGTTTGCTTTTCCTTTTCTTATTGTGCACTTCTCATCGTCATGCCTACCAAATCGCAATCTGCCATCTTTATGCAAACCCATAAGTACATAACTTTCCTATTAGAGATAGCTAACCTTATATTAAAAGGAGACAAAAAGTATAGTGTAAACGATTTCATAGGGCGCTTTACAAAATTGGACGATATAAAGGGCAAGTTGGATACAGTATATTATGAGATCTTGGACTCTAAAGACCTTGACGACAAAGTGGAAAAATGGTACTTTGACTACTACACCTCGGCTATAGAAGCATATGAAAAAATTTTGGTGGCAAACATCACCATCAGCTCAAGCATCAAACCAAGCTCGCCCACATTCTCCACGTCTACTGTTCTGCCCAAAATAGATCTACCCAAATTTTCTTCCAAGCTTGAGGATTGGCCATCTTTCATAACAATTTTCAAAAGCCTTACGGACACTGCCGGTAATTTGTCAGGTGCAGTTAAATTACACTATTTATTTTCTTGCCTCTCCGGAGAAGCTCTCAGTATGGTATCACACCTCAAGGTTACCGATGAGAACTACGATGTAGCGATGACAACACTTGCCAATCGCTACGAAAATCGCCGAGTTCTCATTGATAGGTTTATAGATATGATACTAGAGTTACCCCACATCACCACCCGCTCACAAATCAGACAGTTATTTTTAGCCCCTCTTATTTCAACCCAATCGGCGCTTAAAAACCTAAACTTACCACTACATGACTCAGACTACGTCCTAGTGTCAATAGTAGTGCGGAAGTTAAAGGGCGAGCTTCGCACATTATTTGAACGAACGCATGGGTCTTCAGACACTCTGCCCACCTTAAAGGATGTAATCACATTCTTAGAAGACCATGCACGTTGCACAGAAACTGAGACATATAACCCACCCCCCCCTCCCCTCAGCCCGACATACAGACAAACTGAACGTGCTTCTCCCTCAGCACGGTACCAACCACGCGCTTCTGCACCCAGACCAGAAATTCGGCACGTTCGTTTTCAGCCCACTACTTCCGTCCGCCCACCTTTAACGCGCCCTGCATATCCTCTACAAAGTCAAGCGTACCCTGTACAGTACGCTCAAGGATACCCACAGTCTACACAATATTTCGAGCCCATAGCACAAGATTCCGCCCACCCACCAGCACCGACCAATAATTATTACTGCCCTTGGTGTCACGTTAGAGGACACAGGTTGCTGAACTGCGGTGAATACCTAAGACAGCCTACGCAAGGGCGCTGGGATTTTATCCAAGCTCATGAACGGTGCCGTAAGTGTCTAGGACCCCATTACTCTGACGAGTGCAGATCCACAGGACGGTGTAGAGAATGTGATAGCGAGAAACACCATACCACCTTACATCGCAGTGGCTTTGAATCACCCACATATGACAATTCTCACCTCTTGCCCCCACAACTAAGAGGACAAGAACACACCCGCCCAACCACGGAATCAAGAAACTCTTCTCGTCGTAATTCACCTATTAATTCACAACAATGACTACCTGCTACTCACTTACACAATACTACACTACACCCACCCATACCATCGCTACAATATACACCATCCACTACATCACGTAAACAAAATAAATCCCAGTTTCATACTCAGCACTATGATAATAAAGTTTATCATAATAATCACTTGCCCGGCAGCCCTGTTACTTCCTCTGATAAAGCTAACCAAAATGACAGTCATATTTCAGCACATACTCAGCACATTACAGTACACGATCCACCAGTTTTATTACCCACTGTGTCCCTAGAACTAGCAGACAACGCTGGAGAATTTCATAAGGCAAGAGCATTATTAGACAGCGGTTCCATGCTAACCTTGTTAACTAAAACTATGACACAAAAATTACGTTTGCCTGTCGAGCACACAGAACTAAAAATTACAGGAGTCGGTAATCAGCAGACTCAAAACTCTAGTTCTTCAACTACCATCACATTCCGCCCTATTCACACCGAAGTCCCAGTAATTAGCGCAAAGGCATACATTCTACCAGATTTGACAGGTCTTTTACCATTAACAATGTTACCTGACGTTGTTCCACTCCTCGACTCGACACAGCTTCCCCTAGCAGACTCGTCTTATCGTTTTCCAGCCGCTATTGACTTAATTTTAGGTTCTGATGTCTTGGGCCAAATTTTGGATGGTAACAAAATTTTTTTGGGCCCCGGCAGACCAATAGCCTTCGGCACGATCTTCAATTTCGCTCTTTTAGGTCCTATCAATCCAAACTACACAAAGCCTGAGCCTCAAGTTAATTCAGCACTAGTAAATATTGACTGTTTACAACCCCAACACTCAAATAAAGAAATACACTCCGCTCTGGAGAGATTCTGGGAAGTCGAAGAAGTGCAATCAAAGGACAACTCAACCTCTGACGAGTGTGAGGAGAACTTTCGTTCTACCACCACACGTGATCCCACAGGGCGATACATAGTATCCCTTCCCTTTCTTACAAAGGCACCTAAGCTCGGTGCAACCCACGCTATTGCACTACGACGATTCCTTAATTTGGAGCGCAAACTCCAAAGAGATCCTACCCTCCGCTCAAAATATATCGACTTCATGAAGGAATACATTGACATGGGCCACATGGCTCTTTGTCACCCCAGCACATTTAAAGGAAAAGACCATTTTTACGTCCCGCATCATGGCATCTTCAAAGCCAACTCTGAAAAACTTCGCACGGTTTTTGATGGCAGCTGTAAGAGCTCTAATGGTGTCAGTCTTAATGACTGTCTGCACACTGGCCCACCGCTCCAACGTGATATTACTGACATCATTCTAAATTTTCGTACTCACAAAGTGGTCTTTAGTACAGACATCCAGATGATGTTTAGAAATATACTAGTTCACCCAGACCACAGACGGTTCCAACTCATTCTATGGCGCTCTTCTCCAGATCAACCTCTGCTCACTTACGCCCTGTCCACTGTCACGTATGGCCTACGACCCAGCCCCTTCCTCGCCAATCGATCTATTATACAGCTGGTCACTGATGAAGGTCACCGTTTTCCCCAGGCTGCACAGGTTCTTACGCACTCCATATTCGTGGATGACATTCTGACTGGGCATGATTCAGTTGACAAGGCAATAGCTCTGCAGACTGAACTCATTGAGTTACTAGCCCTAGGGGGATTTCATTTGCGAAAGTGGACCTCAAACTCTCGTCAGCTGTTAGAACGCTTCCCGGATGATCAATGTGACATACCCAAGGATTTTGATGTTGTACCCGACTCCAATGCAATCAAGGTACTTGGTATGCAATGGATACCCCAAACGGACGAATTTACATATCACATTTCGGTACCTACACTGGAAAAATTTACCAAAAGGTCAATACTCAGTACCATCGCTCGTTTATACGATCCTAGTGGATGGATCAGCCCAGTTATTTTCCGCGCAAAACTGCTCATTCAGCACCTATGGACTCTAAAGTTAGACTGGGATGAATCGGCTCCCAATGATGTCACATTTCAATTTCAGCACATTTTTGAAGACTTACCTCTACTCTCTGCTCTTCGACTCCCCAGAACAATTTGCACCAGCAAAGATTCCACCTACACCCTACACGGTTTTGCCGATGCATCCGAATCCGGATATGCAGCCGCAGTCTATCTTCATGAAACGAATATCACGGGTCAGGTACACGTCAGACTACTTGTTTCTAAATCCAAGGTAGCCCCCATTAAAACCCGACAGACTATACCAAAGCTGGAACTTTCAGCTGCACACCTCACTTCGCTGCTCATTTCTCGCGTCTCTGTTCAACTTTCTGCCCACATTACCATTCAGCAACACTTTTGTTGGTCAGACAGTACTATCGTACTCGCCTGGCTTAAAACTCCTTCTCAATCCCTACAGGTCTTTGAGGCCAATCGAGTCTCTGCCATTGCAGCCAATCCATGTAACCCTACTTGGAGACATGTACCCTCAGCTCTTAACCCTGCCGACTGTGCTAGCAGGGGAATATCAGCACAGGAACTCTTAGCCTATGACCTATGGTGGTCGCCTACTTGGCTCAAGGCCCCACCTGATACCTGGCCCACGATGCCCCCTGCTTTGGGTCATCACGTACTGCCTGGTCTAAAACCAAGAAAAATGGTAGCTCACATCGCGGTTCCTGATCTAGACACGGATTTACTCACGAGATTCAGCTCCTTAGACACACTTGTAGGCGTAACCGCATGTATTAAACGTTTTGCACACAATTGCTTGGTATCTTCTCACTCTCGCATCGTTGGTCCCATTACCGTAGACGAACGTAAGAAAGCGCTCTTACACTGGGTACGCTCAGTCCAACAAAATATGTTCGCTGAAGACATCCACCGACTGCAAACTAACAAATTATGTACAGTGCGAATACAACGCCTCTCGCCCTTTCTCAAGGATGGTCTTCTTAGAGTAGGAGGGCGCTTGTCCAACTCAGCCCTTAGATATGACACACAACATCCCCTCATCTTACCCAGTTCAAGCCCCCTTGTGGACCTAATTATAGATCATTTCCACACTATACACTGCCACCCGGGCGCAGATACACTACACGCACTACTCCGTCAACAATACTGGATTTTATCTGGAAGGCGAGTCATTCGTCACCGTGTCTTTAAATGTGTACGCTGTTTTAGGCATCGAGCTCAGCCGAATCCCCCTTTTATGGCCGACCTACCGGCTGATCGAGTCAGCCCACAACCGGTGTTTAGTCAAGTGTCCACGGATTTTGCCGGACCATTCCTAATTAAATCAAGTACTCTACGCAATGCCAAACTTCTCAAAGGCTACTTTTGTGTTTTCGTTTGTCTCGCCACCAAGGCAGTGCACTTAGAGGCTGTCTCGGAACTTTCTACGGACGCCTTTTTTGCGGCACTGCAAAGGTTCGTTAGTCGGCGCGGAATCCCTACCCTAATTCGCTCTGATTGCGGTACAAACTATGTCGGCGCAAGAAATCAGCTCATAGAAGTACAAAACTTCTTAAAGGCCAATGATGATAGAATTACGCACAAGCTAGCCACACAGCAGATCACATGGTTGCTCAATCCGCCCTCAGCTCCTTCTTTTGGCGGTCTGCACGAGGCAGCCGTGAAATCTACTAAGCAATTACTCTATCGCGTATTAGGTGAGCAGCATCTGACCTTTGAAGAATTTTCTACACTCTTAGCCCGTATTGAGGCCGTTCTCAACTCTCGACCACTCTGCCCTCTGTCTTCAGACCCTACAGACTTCGAAGTCCTAACCGCTGGTCATTTCCTTATAGGTCGCCCACTTACCGCATTACCCGAACATTCCCATGAATCCTCTCCTCCATCAACCCTACGACGTTTTCGCTTAGTGCAAGCGTTGGCTCAGCGATTTTGGACCTTGTGGTCGAAATCCTACCTGCACACTCTCCAATCCCGATCTAAATGGACTACGGAAACCAGTCGACCCAAGATTGGTGAGCTGGTACTCATAAAGGAGGATAATCTTCCCAGACTCCAGTGGAAGATGGGAAGAATAAAGAAGATTCTGCCCGGAAAGGATGACGTCGTCCGAGTCGTAGAACTCAGCACCAAGGATGGCAGCTTAACGAGACCAGTCACAAAGATTGCTCGTCTTCCCCCCGACGACAACAGCACTTAGTCAGCACTATAAATGGGAGCCGTCACCTTTTCCCCGGGCCCCAGGATGTTCACGCCACCGCGTAACGAACGATATCAGTCTGAATCGATCCGTCGTAAAAACATTCACGCATCGCGCGCGCATTTGAGATATCCACCCAATTGCAATACTAATCGGGTTCCAAGAGCTTGGTGATAAGTGGCAAGTGAATCTAGTTGTGAAGCGGGAGATATATAACAAGAGAACACGCACTGCTGCTCCTGTATCGCAGACGCTCCGGTTACTCAGCTCATATTATTACGGGTGAGTCCATTTATCTCCATTCCCTCTTACCCTTGCACCCTTGAAATCTGGCAATCGGCCAGATCAAATGGAAAGAATCAATATACAAAAAATGCATTTTGCCATTTGTGTACGGAACCTAAAAAATAATATAAGGCTAATAAAATACTAAATTTCTCTTAAACATAATGTACATTATTACATCTGAAGAAAGAACCGCAAGAGTCATTTCAAATGACTAAATCATTATGAAAACCGAAGTTCACTTTAACATAAATGAATAAAAAAACACTTGTGTCAAGTAAATTAAGAAGTTGGAAAGTAAAGTAATTTTGGTCCATAAGTTACGTTTTATTTAATATTATACAATTCTAAACATGTCGTGTCTGTCCATTGAAGCTATTTAAAAAAACCAACTGGAATAGTCTACCTATATATAAACGATGGAGAACACAATGCATTTTTTTAGATTTCTTGTCTGTTTGTTCGGGATTCACGTAAGAACTGCTGAGCCGATTTCGATGCTGTTTTCACTGATCGACAGCTAATTAATAGACTTAAAATATGCGCTACTTTTATCTAGGGAATCCCACGGAAATTTTCCCAGGAGCGGTTCAAAGTTGTTCGGGTGCATAAAAATTAGCTTATTCTGACACACTGAAAAGATAGCTTACATTATTTTTTAAATGCTGCGGTACGTTGTGGTCTGTGAATCCCCCGGGAATTTTAAGTCAAGTGTGGATGAAGTCGCAAGTATATCCTAGTGTCCATTATATTATTACTTGTCATTAACTAATTTCAAATCAGAAGGTTCTTAATTCGTATAAAGCTGAATATGTACTTACATACATAAACCAACATTCACACTAGACAAATTAAATATAATTATAATAATTATAATATAAAATTAAATACAACTTCTAACTTACAAAATATTAAAAAAAAAAATTTTAAACTAAAAAAATAATTTTAAATAACTAAATATTTATTGATATAAAAGTAAATGCAAATTAATAGAATTTTACTATGATAAATGTCAACATTATAAAAAATATAAAGCCTAAAACTACTCTTTTTGCTACAAATAAAGTCATTAAAATCGTAAATGTTCCTAAGTCCCAAGTATGCAGTGTTTTCGTCCTATTGACAATTATAGACATATGCACTTCTCACTCGCTTTAAAATAATTCCCATCTACCTTTTAAATTATTATCTTGTAACTGTTTTCAAATACTTAACTTCCTTACTAAAATTGTTACAAACTCATGTCGTAGTTCCTCTGTCGCTGGAAGGGAATAACACCCAAGTGACAGGCTTGGCCTAGTTTAGGTGGTAGTAATGGCCAAATTCAAACTAAGGCGGGTGACTTTAGTGAAGCTAATAACTATGCTAGATCGATACGAAATTTATTAATAATTGCTTACATACTTATACTAGAAATATGTAAACCATACCGCGATCTATTGTTTGACTAGCGCCATCTATCGATGTACAAAACAACTTTTGCTCCATACTTAACCACTTTCACACACAATTATACTCACTCGCGTTAAGAAGTACCCAAACAGTCTTGACTTTAAGACAACATGTAAATTTAATTTTGGTGTTAAAAATCTTATGTCCATATTTTTATGTGGAGTGTGTGTGTGATGTGTGAGTGGATGTGTGGAGTATTTTTATACTCGAGCATAGTTTTTGTTTATGAACTGAGTGTAATGATTTGTTTTGCTTTCGGCTGCATATAGCTCCAAAGTGGCTCGATTTTCATTTTAATTGGTATTGTATTTGTAGCTTCAACTGAATTCTTAATCAACAAAGATTGTGTAGATTAATTAGCGTTTCTTATACCTTACTATTCATTCACTTGCTTTACCATCGATTGAATTTTGACATGACTTGTATGTAGCTTATGTCAAATTTTAACCGATAGTAAGGCGTAATGTGTTAATCATTTTGGGCATTACATGAATTTTATAGTATCTCACTTTGGAAATAAAGCTTTCATTCATAATTCTTTGAAAATTTCTGGTTCATATTGTTACAACTTAGTCCCGACAAAGACAAATTCCACGTACAGATCTGTAAAAACACATTTTATTACCTGTCGGCATTTGAACTAATTGTAATCCTTTTATGATCGTCTTCTTTTCGATCGTCTTTTGTTATTGTAGAGAACAGCCTATTGTTCTATTGTACTCGTTCAGAAGCATCATTAGCCAGGTGTTGCGGATTACAATTATAACCTAATTATAGGAAATTGTGTCGACGTTGCCGGGCGGGCACTTTGCATTTCTGAAGTACAAAACGACGGACTGATTGTGAGGGGTCAGTTGAGCTACAACTACGATATGGCCGTGACGTGTGTACGTTCGAGAATCTAATAGTGACGGACGCTGCGCGTTTTATTGAATTACGACCTTCTGCATTACGTTTGGATTTGTTGTGTTCGCTTATATGCACCTGTCTTATACGCTTTTGTATATTTCTAATAAACTCTATAATAATTCTAACGGCATTTTAATTCCAGTCCCGCTAACTCGTAACAATATTTTTACATATTTATCTGTATTACTAGCTAGTAATTGTAGCGTATTCTATCCGATGTCTTAATTATTATAATTACTCTTAAATCTTTCTGAGCGTGACAGACAACGTCTTTCTAAAACAAAAGAATTAACAATAAAAATAAATAGGTAATATGTACTTTATTACTTTGCTTTAGGTTTGAAGAATAGCGTCGCGTGTCAATTATGCTGAACTTGATCCCTTGTTTAAGAAGAAATAAACAAAGAGAAAGAACTTGACTTTTCGCGACTAGTAGATATAATTAAAACTTAGTTTCAAGTAAGAAGAAAGAACTTATTCAGTCTTATTTTATTTTTTTGATTTTTTTGATTTCTTTCTTTAAAATTGTTGTTTTCAGTTTTGTATTTTCGTCTTAAAATTAAAGCTATTTTCTTCGTAGCAAATTTCAATCACCCTTTTACAAATATTTATCTACGTACAATGCATATATATCATTCGTCAAATTCAAGATAGTAAATATTTACATGTCTCCACCAAATAATTCCCAAATAATTTTACTAAGGGAGCTGTTTCGAATCACCTTTTTAACCAACTTAAAAAAAAGGACGAGGTTCTCAATTCGTCTGTACGTTTTTTGTATGTTAGTTACTCGATTTCTCCGTCAATTGTGGACCGATTTTTAAAGTTTTCTTTTATTCGAAAAGTTATACTTCCCAATTGGTCCCATTGTCACCATGTCAGGATCTGATGAATGGATTCCAAGGATTTAGAGAAACTCACGAAATTTGTTAGCTAACTTCTTCGTAACACGATATCCACGTCAATTGTAAATCGATTTCCAATTATTTTCTTTGCTCGTAAGTGTAGTCTCATGGTCACCAAGTCAGGATCTGATTAGTGGATCGGAACCCAGGGCTATAGAGCACAACCCTTATTAAAGAACGCCGTGCGCTAAATTCATGGACAAAATCCTTAATACGCATGTAGCTATTATATTTTCTACAGGCGCTTAATATTTTATGTGTATTTTATGAAATTTCTCCGTCAATTGTGGATAGATTTTGATTTTTTTTCTTTATTCATAAGTATGTATACTCCCGAGGCGGTTCTATGGTCATGAAATCAGGATCTGATGAGTGGGTCCCAGAGAAATCGAGAATTACCCTTGTTGAAGAGCATATACACCGAAGAGTTTGTATACGCTTGCGAGTTGTACAATTTCTACAGGTGATTAATATATTATTTCTAAAGCTATTGAAGTATTTGCGCAACTCAAAAGTATTTTTTTTTAACAAAAACAAAACCGACTTCACTCTAAAAACAAATAAGTTCGAGTTCATTAAATATTTATTATATTTAACGAACTCCTTTCTACAACATCTATAATTCGGTGTCAAGTAAAACATAAAAGTACTATAATCTTGTAAATTTGTTTTAATACTTTTCAGTCAGTCATGAAGCAGTCTGACACGACTGCCGACTTACATAAAAAAACGGTATTTCTTCGATTTCAAATAAACACCAAATCCGATAAGTTCACACATAGTACTAAATATTCCTACCACGACATGTAAATAGGCGCAGATCCAATTTAAAGCCTTTATTGTATCTTGTAGGGTTGGCAGGCAATTTATTATGCCTTTGACTTTTTGAAGAAAGGCAAATAATAAAAACTACACACGTTTGCCGCATCTACTGATCCCTTCACAGTGCTTGAACTAATACTCACTTGGCGATTCATGCACCATGATGCTAATGGAGATCACTTATCAGAATTTTGAAAGCGATATCCGTACAGGAACGTAGTAAAAAAACATTTCTGCAACAGTAGGGCCCATCATAAGAAACGACAACACGACCAACAGCCAAGTGGTAGGGCGGTTACCCATCTGGATGGCTACCACCCCTGGTCTAGTGTAATCCGCCATAACAATTTTGAATTGTGTTCTGGTATCAGTGGCTAGGTTTCATTCTCCCCTTCGCAAATATCCATAGGCGACGGTAAGTGCTTTCCGTCAAGTGGGCCGTCTACCATTCTGCTGATATAATTATGGCCACTCATGCTAAAAGAAAACTGAAGTCTGTTACGGCGGCATTTTCTAGTTCAGGGGTGGTAGTCATCCAGACGGATAAATACCCTATTACACGCATCTAGACAGGCAATTGTCCTACTACTTCGGTTCTTTTGTCGTCTCTTACGACAGGACGTCCGCCCCCAGGAATTAGTATCCTTTCTCCATTCCCACACAGTAAAAAAATATTGATGCTGGCATGGTGGGGTTTTCTCCCATAAGATACAACATACGAATTACACCGGCCCCCAAAAAAAAAGTGGTCTATACACCTTCCAAATTTTGAGGGTGTATGGACCAGAAGATCGGATTCAACGCATCGAAATACATAAGAATAGATGGGTCTGGTTAAAAGTAGAGACCACTTTTTAGTGGGCCAGTGTTATGTTTATAAATTACATACATAACTTCACGCCAGTTCCCTTGCGGGGTAGGCACGAACAACAGAGCGCCATTTAGTCTTATTCTTACACACCTCACTTGCTTCATTGACATTCATAACTCTTGTCATGCACGCTCGACTGTTCTTAAGGCTCCTGACATCACCTTCTGCTAGTACACGATCAATTTGATCATGGATCAATGGATACATGTTTATTAATTATGAGGGCACGTGAGTACAACGGTATACTCATGTGCCCTCAGTGTGCACGGAGTTTCGCCGCCGAGATAGGCTACATAAGCCATCTTCGCATGCACCAGCTTTAATTATCCGACTAGGGGTCAAAGTGGTCGCCATGGCCGAAAACGGTCGGAACAATCAACGTCATCATCGTTTATTAATTAATAATATATATTAGGTAATTGTTTTAGCAACCCTACCTCTTAGAAGTCTACACCCTGTCGTAAATTGATTTAGAACTTGCCATTATAATATGGCTTTAGAACAATTTTCAATTAGTATCCTTGAATTACATCTACAATATACAAGTATGTATTATTTAATTAGTTTTAATCAATGTTTTTTTTTTGCAGGAGATCAGTAGACAGGCAGACGGCCCACTTGATGGAAAGCGGTTACCATCGCCTATGGACATTTGCAATACCAAAGGTGCTACAAATGCGCTGCTGCTCTCTTAAGGGAAACTGGAACCTGGTCACTAATGCCGGAACACAACTCAAGGTTGTTATGGCGACATACTTTAGTCCAGGGGTGGTAGCCATCCAGTCGGGCAAATGCCCTACCACCTGGCTGTGGGTTGTTAAGTCGCCTCTTACGACAGGCCGCCCGGCCGCAGGAAATTGTATTCTTTCTCCGTTCCTGCACGGATGAAAATGTAATCAAGTTGTTATACTATTGCTATGTTAACTATTAAATTGGATTAAATCAGTTCTTTTAATTAATCACATGTTTAATTTTGAAGAAACATCAGTTTGATCAGGTACAAAGCACTGCAAATAAATTTGCATGTATGAAGAGGGTAATGAAAGTAAATGAATCGATACATGTGCCAAGTTCGTAGATCTTTGCCTAGCTATATAGGAAGTAGACATGATATTACGCCAGTTACTATATATTGTATATACTATTCGTTCACCTTACCATAACACGGTGGTCCAGAATTTAAAAAAAAACTGGCCAAAAACTTAAAATAGCTGAAAGTCTGTACACAGAGATTTTTGGGGTCGTTGATGTATGGAACACTTACAAGCCAATAGATGGCGCCGAGCAATAATTGAAGTCGTAAACTAAAAACTATTCTTTTTATTGAATAATAATCTAATATATTTTTATTTATTCCATGAATAGCGCCCGTTATGTATAGAGTAGTTGTCCATGACTTACCATTATTTTATGTAACAATATTTATCTCTGATATGATGTGGTAATTGTGGAGATTATAATTCAAAATCTCTCAACTGTATATATAGACAGTATTGACTACTTTTTTCATGTTGGCATACGCGATAGATTTTTCTCTGTTCGATTTATTTTATTACACGTAAAACTTTAAATATAATCTTATATATAAAATTCTCGTGTCACAATGTTCGTTCTCATACTCCTCCGAAACGGCTTGACCAATTCATAAGAAAATTTTTATGCAAATTCAATAAGTCTGAAAATCGGGTACTATCTATTTTTCAAACCCCTAAGTGATAAGGGGGTCCACCCCAAATTTATTTTTTGGATAATTTTTTTTTATTATTTTTTAGGATACAGCATTAAAAAATACATACAACCCTAAATTTTCACCCCTCCACGATCAACCCCTATTTTTTATTTGTTAATTATAAACTTTAATTTTTTGGCAAGATTTTTAATCTTATTTTGTCATGACTTAGAATAAAAAAAATATATTACTCTTTTAGATTCACAATTAGAACCGGTAGGTGGCGCTGAGATCGGGTTCTGGAATCCTCCTAATCACCTGAAGCGATTTTGGTGATTTTGTTTTTGTGTGTTTGAGTGGGTACCCGGATGGTTTAGATTCGCTTTTAGAACCGGTACGTGGCTCTGGGATCGGGTTCTAGAATTTTATTTTTTAAAGGCAGGACAACGTCTGCCGGGCCGCTAGTAATATTATAGATGGATAATTTATAGTTTCAATAAAACTATATGAAAGTAGAAATTTGTTTAGAATTTGGTCCTAAAGGTTCACTTGAAAAATTCAGCTTGTGTCATTTTGCATTTTTTCTCTAGAACGGTAGATCCCGATGATTCGACAGTTGACTCAAACGCCTTGGTGGCTGACGACCTCTTGCTCTTATGCGACTTGTTCTACTTGCCATTTGAGCATGGATCAAGGGGATTGAGGCTTTTACACGACTTCAACTGGCTCACCACACACGCTGCCAGTATGCCGGGGCCGCTAGTATTTTCTATAAAATATTATCTAAAATTTCCAAACAATAATATATTAAATTATTGTCATTCACAACCCTTTTAATTAAAGTAGTCTACCAATGATTTCAATCCGCTATCGGTTGTGCCAGTTTGCTTAAGTCTCTTATACTGTAAAATTGTTGGAGGGATGGCCAAGTGTTCTAAAAATGTTTATGTAGAGTCAGTGTATGAATTGTATTAAAACAGTAAGTTTCTCTGATTATAAGTATAGTGACCAGTTGCTGTTCTTTTATTACCATAAACCCTTCTGAGTTGTTGCAAGTATCACAGTATATCTATCATAGGCTGTAAAACTCACACGCTTCACATTGAAATAACCGATGTATCGAACCTGCCAATCCACATTGGACAAGCATGGTGGGGATACTGTCCGTTCCCCTATAAATGGGAGGCCTGAACCCAGCAGTGGAACGTTTATGTACTATTATTATTATGTACCTACCATTTGAATTCATTAACCATCCACAGCCTATTTACCAAACATGTCTAGCTCAGCCTATTCGGCGACAGAAACAGATGAATCACATAAACGGCAAAGTATGCAATCCTCGCTGAAAATATGTTTGTGCCGTTTGCTGTTGAAACTCTTTGTCCGTGAGATCCCAAGACCATAAGGGTCAAAAAAATATATATCAAAACAACTCATTGACTCTTCAGGTGTTCATAGGGTTAGTTCTACTTCAGACAACCTCCTGCAGTTTTTCCAGAGCACTACGATACGGGACTCTTCGAAAAGGGCGTATGGGCGACGATGACTACTTACTATCAAGTGGACCTGTTTGACAGTTTGCCCATAAGCAGACATAAAAAAGGCAACACATCACCATGGTAAACCAGCGAGTTAACGTGGCCAGCTTTTTAGGAACCTTACCGATGGACTTCGTTGACCGAGACTCAGTATTCAACTTAAACTGTTAAGGGATTATACATAGAATATAATATAAGTTAAGTTTTCTTTATTGTACTAGTTAATAATTAACTAAAATAACTTACATTTACAATTTCACCACAATAACACTTATTATTTATAAACAACACTGCACTTTCAATATTAGAACGGAAAAATATAATTTAAATAATTTCCAAGAGTTATGCGCGGGAGTTGACAGATCAATGTCAATTCCGCGCCCCTGATTCGCTATTTAAATGAATAACAGTCATGGCGGACGAACGGCAAGTGGTGGAACGGCGCTAATGCGATCCGGACGATTTGAAATCGTTCTCAGTTTAAAATTTTGCGGTTTTGAATTTTTGTACCATAAATATTTATTATTATTTTCTTTAACTTTGGTAATGAGGCTTTTGCGCATTATGCATTCATAATCATTTCTTTTTTCGTAAAATATTATCCAAAAAGTCCGAATATACTAATAGTATTTCAATTGGATAGAAATTCTGATGTCGCAGCACACGACAGTCTCGAAAATTAGAGTTTAATGTCCATAATTGTTACATAGCGGTCGGAGTAATCGAAATCGTTTAGGACAGTCTTACTTATACATAATTCATTACTAATTTATAATTATCACTAACATGAGAATTATTTGATAAAGTGAATAAATTTATAGTTAAATTGATTGACTTATTTTAATTCTTCTGACTATGTTTAGTTGGATTCGGAGTTGCCTAAAAGACATCGATGAATTATTTTGTAGTCAATAACATTGGCCTACAAAAAGAGGTCTCTCTTTTTGACCAGACCCATCTAATCTTATGCAAAATTATAAGAGAGTATGGACCAAACTGACCCCATAAGAATAGATGGGTCTGGTCAAAAGTACAGAACTTTTTTTTTTGTGGGCCAGTGTAATTATAGACGAAGTAAACCATAAACATTTTTATTCACTCTTTAATAGAATCATAATTATATATATCTTAGAATGACTTGAAGTTTCCCCGGGATTCTCGGGACACTAAGTGTCGCAAGATTTAAAAAAAGAATGCAAGCTATCGTTTTAGTGGAAACTGTGTCGGAATAAGCTAATTTCTTCTAACTTCAAACCACTCCCAGAAAAATTCCGATTACCGATATTAATAGTGACACATTTTATTACATAAAATTCGCTATCGATCAGTAAAAAAATTACATTGGAATTCGTTTTTTTTAATCTGTCCATTTCAAATATCAAATTAAATAATTCCCAGAAAAATTGCTGTGGGATTATCAGAATAAATAGCAGCGCAGATTTGAAGTCTAGGAATTAGCTGTCGATCATCGAAAACAGTATCAAAACCGGCCCCGTAGATTTTAAGTGAATCCCGAACAAACAGACAAGAAATCTTAAAAAAAATGTATAGTGTTCTCCATCGTTTATACCTATATTTTCCACAACATTCCAGTTGTTTTTTTGAAGTGAAACTTTTATATAGACGGGGTCTTACGATTTTTCGCTCACGAAAAAGCGTCACGGCCGCGTATTCTAATACTTACATTTTTAAACTGAAAATAATTCAAAAAGTTTTTTAATAGTTTTAATTTACAGATACGGCATGTTTACAATTTTATAAAATTACTAGAGTTTACCCCGCGGCTGCGCCGCGGGTTAACCTCTAGTTCCTGCTTCTTGTTTAAAGAGCAGGCGTTAATAGAGGTTACATTGTACGACATTTTTATGTTAGTGCCATTTGCACCCGAAAAATTCACTTAATTTTATATCGCAAACTATCCGATCTCCTGGCATGAGTATATATGTCCATTTTCGGCATTAAAACTACATTTAAACAAAATTACAATAAAAACGATCCAGTATTCCCAGTGTTTTCCGAAAACTTAACAGCAAAACACATCGAGTTACTATCGCATTTTTATAGACGATGTATTTTTATATCTATGAACTTAAGAAATGATTGGTCTCATCCAAACTTTCATCCTTCCTCTATTACAAACAGTCCTAGTTTTATTTATCTATCCCCGTCAATGAAAACTACAAAAATGACAAAAAGAACAAAAACAGCAAAAAGGACAAAAACAGCAAAAAGAGCGAAATTGTCAAAAAGGACAAAAAAATCAAAATGGATAAAAAGTGCAAAAAGAGCAAAAGAGCAAAAGAGCAAAAGAGCAAAAGAGCAAAAGAGCAAAAGAGCAAAAGAGCAAAAGAGCAAAAGAGCAAAAGAGCAAAAGAGCAAAAGAGCAAAAGAGCAAAAGAGCAAAAGAGCAAAAGAGCAAAAGAGCAAAAGAGCAAAAGAGCAAAAGAGCAAAAGAGCAAAAGAGCAAAAGAGCAAAAGAGCAAAAGAGCAAGAGAGCAAAAGAGCAAAAGAGCAAAAGAGCAAAATGGATAAAAAGAGCAAAACGGACAAAAAGGACAAAATAACCAAAATGATGAAAATGGCAAATCACAAAACCAACCAAAACCTGTCCCACTTTTGGGATAACCTTTATATAAATCTATCCCAAAATCTATCCCATTATCCGGGATGAAAAATATCCCTTGTCCACCCTCGGTATGAAAATTACATATATACCAATTTTCAGCCAAATCGGCCCAGCAGTTTTTCCGTAAAAGCATAACAAACAAACAGACAAATATATTTTTATCCCGGAAACTATCCCATTTTCCGGGATAAAAAGTATCCTATGTTCATTCTCGGCATCGAAAATATATATATACTGAGTTTCAGCCAAATCGGTCCAGTAGTTTTTACGTGAAAACGGAACAGACAGACAGACAGACAGACAGACAGACAGACAGACAGACAGACAGACAGAGTTACTTTCGCATTTATAATATTAATAGGGATATTATTTCTTGTTAAATAATGTATTGAAAAATTTATATCTGGAGCACGGCTTTATACGGGTGTGAAGCATGGACAATGACACAAAAAGATCGCGATAGATTAGAAGCTTCTGGAATGTGGTGTTGGAGACGCATGGAGAGAATAAGTTGGAAAGAAAAGAAGACCAATGAAGAAGTGCTGGATATGATAAAGGAGAAACGCACAATTTTAAAAACTCTGGAGGAAAGAAGGGAGAAGATGTTTAGCCATTTGCTACGACACGAAACCTTCTTATGCACGTTAATCGAAGGCAAAGTGGAACCAAGGAGAGGGAAGGGAAGACTAAGGCGATCATTCATGGATCAAATAAAAGAAAAAGTGGGTATCGTGTCGTACATAGAAGTAAAACAATTGTCCCATAATAGAGAAGACTGGAGGAGGCTCCACCGACAAGAGCATAGCTCTTAAATGATAGATAGATAGAACGTATTGATGTTATGACGTATTGTATTGTTGTACAAAACCTAACGTACTTGATAAAGTTGATTATGTTTTCAGCAAACATTAACAAACTTTGTAAATCTATATTATAATAGCTCGCGGGCGTTGTTCGCTGTTTTAAAATATAATAATACAATTAAAGTATGAAGTTCATTCACACGATGTCTATTGACCTTACGGGTTGAAATGTAATATAGAAAATGCAAGTGAAATTTCATACTTAGGAAAACTTGGTTTCGTCTTACAACTATGGCATATAAAAGTAATATGAGTTCTAAGAGCATGTGTTGAAGCTGAATTCAGAGTTCTGCATTGAGGTGTTTTGCGCTTTCTGTGTATCTTCTATATATTAATACGTGAAGCTAAAACTTTGTACCCCTTTTTACGAAAATTGCGCGGACAGAGGAGTATGAAATTTCGTATAATTCTAATTTTATGGGGGTTACAATTTTTAATAATTTGCCTCTTGCCATAAAAAGTGCTCATTTGAATTTATTTAAAGTCAGTCTTCACAATTGGTTATTAATTTCTTTACTCGGTGAATGATTATTTTAATTAGAACAAGACATAGATGAGGCTGTATGACATTTATAAGTATATGAATTTAATTATTTGACATTATTATCTTTTGACATAGGTACAACAATACTTTAATTTAATTTAATTTTTTTTCATCAACGTAAATAATATTTTATTTTAAGATAATGTAATATTTGCACACTCTATGGGTAATGACATGTGGACTCATATATGTATAATTTAAGACCTGTATTTTATGTACCAAGTCATATGCAACAATTTTCATTTAATTTCATTTCACACTTATAGTTTATATAGAAAAGAAGCGACGAATGCTAATATATTTTTTCTAATTATGCCTAACAATACATTAAATCAATAAAAAAAAAACATTACACACACTACCATGTGTTTGACACACACACTCATATATACTCTTTTGTTTATTTTTCAAGTCAAATTAATAGGGTAGTTTTGGCGAAATCTTTAAATATAGAAGTATAGTCTTTGAAATTAATTATTATGGCCGAATTTCGACCACGGGTGACCACTAGTTAATATAAATACTCGTATAATTCCTTTAGCCTACATCCGTCAACATATTATAATTCAAAATAAACTCCTCAAATTCTAAATTCTCCAAAAATTTAATGTGATATCATTAAATTTTTCACTGTTTTAGGCAAAAAAAATATTATAATCAGTTTTATTTCGGTCAAAATTGAACCTATATTTAATCATCGGTCTTCAGGCGTAGTCCTATAGATTTATGTGTTTTTCTCTTTCTAGTGTCGCTTTTTCGTTTCATCGAGTTTCAAATCACAACGATTGTAAAAAAGTATCTCTTCAAAAAGCCTCGGTAGCTTAGTCATTAACGCCGTCGAGTCCTAAAATCAAATGATGCGAATTTGAATCCTGTTTAGAAAAGCTCGCAACACTTAGGCAGTTTTTGAAATAAATGTGCATATTATTACAGTTACCACATGCCAGTGGTGAAGGAACACATGGCGATGAAATTTGCACGTCAAGGTAACTGATGGGTTTAACTCGCAAAGCTGCCTTAAAGAACTGCATTCCCCAAAAAATAGGAAATCCGCGCCCAGCAGTGGCACAGTTGTGGACTGTTATTATTACCAGCTACCAGCTGCTATAACCCTTGTTTGTTTATTTAGCCAGCAAGCTTTCTTTCAGGGTTAAATTGCATTAAATTTTAATCTAGGCGCGCTTCGGCAAATTTTCGTAAAAAGGTGTACGAAGTTTTTGCTTCACGTATTAATATATAGATAAAAGTTATAGAAGAATTAGCTATGAGTATATTCTCTGTAGTATCACTTCTACTGCGTGTGAACTGCACACACACCATTTTTTTATACATACATACATAACTTCACGCCAGTTCCCTTGCGGGGTAGGCACGAACAACAGAGCGCCATTTAGGCTTATTCTTACACACCTCACTTGCTTCTTTGACATTCATAACTCTTGTCATGCACGCTCGTCTGTTCTTAAAGCTCCTGACGTCACCTTCTGCTAGTACACGATCATTTTTTTATGAGAAGGTATATAACGTATCACACAAAATACGTCCAATATTATTACATCAATTTACTCAAATATGAAATGCAATTAAAAACAGAAACAAAATTCAACATTTCACCAGAAACTTTCCCCATTAAACTTTATGGGATACACTCATTTATTCTTTTGAAATTCATGTACTTTTCGGAACATCTAAAAACGTTGATTATATCACTTTTGCAAGGGAGACCTCAGTGAATTCTTTTCTCGGTGATCTTCCTCTTGGCCATTTGAGGCGGCGAGGAGGTTGAGGCCTTGAGGAAAACCTTTTTGCCCCGGTTTCTGCTCCACGGGCAACTACCTGTCGGTGGAGGGGCTTGGAGCCTCGATTCTATAATAGCATTTCGCTAACAAAAAATTCTTTACCTCATTTTGGGTTTATAGAACTATATTCTCAAAAGAACGTTACTCTTCACATATAAGAGATACAAAAGTTTATATTCTAACACTAGCTGTACCCGTGACGTCGTCCGCGTGGAATTTGTTTTCAAAACCCTCCGATTTTAAAACATTCTTCATTGGTGCTCCGCTCCTATTGGTCTTAGCATGATGATATATAGCCTATACATAGCCTTCCTCGATAAATGGGCTATCTAACACTGAAATAATTTTTCAAATCAGACCAGTAGTTCCTAAGATTAGCGCGTTCAATCAATCAAACAAACTCTTCAGCTTTATATAAGTACTAGCTGTGCCCGCGACGCCGTCCGCGTGGAATTTGTTTTCAAAGCCCCCCCGATTTTAAAACATTATTCATTACTGCTCCGCTCCTATTGGTCTTAGCGTGATGATATATAGCCTTCCTCGAAAAATGGGCTGTCCAACACTGAAAGAATTTTTCAAATCAGACCAGTAGTTCCTGAGACTAGCGCGTTTAAACAAACAAACAAACTGTTCAGCTTTATATATTAGTATAAAAAGTATAAGATATTAGTATAAGTCCTGTAAATCTAAGAACGAGAAGACATAAAGTTCAAATTCAAAAGTTTTTATTCAAAATAAGTTCCACTGGAGAACATTTTTTGAAGATCATACATATAAATTAAAATTTAATTTTAATTCCTAGTCTATGTACACCGCTTCGAAACGTGTTATTGCTGTTAAGGAGAAGAAGCGGCAAGAAACTCCCCAGCGACACGTCAAGCTAAAAATTGTTCTTCTTTATATTTCTTACATACATACATAACTTCACGCCAGTTCCCTTGCGGGGTAGGCACGAACAACAGAGCGCCATTTAGGCCCATTCTTACACACCTCACTTGCTTCTTTGACATTCATAACTCTTGTCATGCACGCTCGTCTGTTCTTAAGGCTCCTGACATCACCCTTTATATTTCTTATTCTATTTATATCTCAAGTTCTTTTTTTTATAAGTTTTATACAGAAGTATGTTGCAGAATTACTTTTCGAAGAATTAATGGAGTCGTAGCAAACAGTGCATATTCAATAAGACAAAGACACAATAAAAGGAAAGAAAAATATTATTACAGTTATAATAATGACATGACGTACTAAAGTTGTAAGCTAAGTTGATAAAAAATGCTAATAATAAATAGGCGAACAGAGAAACATAATAATTAGACTTTCGAATAGTCTTCTGTAAATAAGAGTTTTTTAAAATATGTATTGAGTTCTTGAAATATCATTTTCCAATTTCCTTTCATAGGAATTTCTATTTTTATACTGCTTTACTTCATTTAGTAAAATTGTAAATATTGGCTCCTTCGCATAAAATATTTCTTGTGCCGTATTTTTCTGTTCTAGGTGCTTAAATAATAATTTTGTTAGTGTGTCTTAAATTGCATATCATATTAATTTTGTGTAAAACCATATAAATGGACTCTAACACTGAAGCAGGAGAACAACTTGTTGGTGACTGAAAGAAAGGTCCTAAAGATCCTGGGTCCGACACGGGGAAACGATGGCAACTGGCGGATCGGAATATAATAGGCGAAAGCCAGGCCCATTGCTTTTTTTAAATTTTTTTATTGCAGGAGTTCAGCAGACAGGCAGACGACCCACTTGATGGAAAGCGGTTACCATCGCCTATGGACATTTGCAACACCAAAGTTGCTACAAATGCGCTGCTGCTCTCTTAAGGGAGACTGGAACTTGATCACTAATGCCGGAACACAACTCAAGGTTGTTATGGCGACATACTTTAGACCAGGGGTGGTAGCCATCCAGTCGGGCAAATACCCTATCACCTGTTGGTATTCTTTCTCCGTTCCTGCACGGATTGCGCTGGCTTGGCCACCTACGTAGAATGGGGGAGGATCGCGCGGTGAATAGAGTCTATCTGGACAGACCA